>CM056739.1:62640177-63890177 GCA_029844215.1 Przewalskia tangutica
ATGGTGCACAACATACTCATATACAAGACTCTACTAGACACTGTCTGTAGACATTCCGAGTACTAACTGCTCTGATAACACTTTTGTCATGACCCGACGGGCCGCGACTAAAGCGCCCTAATGACACCATTATACTAACATGTCATGTAACCAGACTGACACTAATGACAATATAAAATCCGGCAGCATAACGCTGTAATCATAAAGCATTTCCGAATAGGCAAGCCAACAAGACTGTTTTTACACACGAATAATCCTGTCTCCTGAGGAGTCACATCTAACCAACATAATAAAATGGGCAGGCCGACAAGACAGCCTCCACATAGTATCACGTATACACGGGAACATCCCAAAAACAGAGTACAACAATGCAGAAGACTAAACAGGCTTACAACCCACATACGTACAACACACAACTGTCTACAGACCTCTAAAAATATGATAACAACATATGGCGGGACAGGGCCCCGTCGTGCCCTTAAATATGCATATGTCCAAGATTAAAGATCTGTACCAAACTGGCTAAGCTCCGAATCAATGGAGCTCTCACAAACAGCTGAGTGGAAACCCTAGACTGGCGGATCACCAATACCGAGTACCTGTACCTGTGGGCATAAAACGCAGCCCCCCGAGGAAAGGGGGTCAGTTCGAAAGAATGTACCGAGTATATAAAACATATAGTACAAAATAGATAATCATAACTGGTCAAGACGTACATGAGACATGTAAGATTATCAAATGTCAATCTAACTGTGTCATAGAAAATAGAGAATCAACTGTGTCTTATAAAAATGAGAGCCCAGTCAAAAACCATGAATGCATGTCCATATGGTCATCATATACATATATACATATAACGTAATCCGGCCCTCTAGTGCGGGACTCGGTGGAATCATATCATAATTCGGCCCATACTGGGACTCGGTGAAGTCATCATCTCATCTATGCATGCATTCTACGTAATTCGGCCCTTTAGTGAGGGACTCGGTGAACAATGCAATATTGTGCACGAACATAAGTCGGCCCGGGACTCGGAGAAGTGGAATAGTAACACTTTACACGAATAGATATCATGAGCAACCATATGCAATTTAAATCATCATTTGACTCTCAATAAAATCATTAGAATGAACTTTTACTGTAAACATCAAAGGCACTTCTCATAACTCATATTATTAGGAATTAGAATGTATAGAAATCATATACGTCCGCCGTACGTTCATTTCATATAAATTATGCCAAAGAAAGAAGAAAGAGTTTCACATACCTTTTAGTCGAACTAGCCAACTCGAAGAATAAGATTCGTCTCAACTAGTACGTTAACATATAATAAGGGTAATACGCCCGTCAATTCTATGATTTCTAGCGGAAGTTATAACGAAAGACGACTCTCTTTTCTATAGAAATTCAGGCAGCACCTCCCCTATTTATGTGCAAATCCACAACTTACAAATCAAGTCAGCAATACCAAATAACAAGTCATAACTTAAGAATAGCCAAAACAGTCCATATACTCAACATATACCACCATTATACATCATTTCTCCTTACCTTCATGGAATATAACCAAACAACAATTAAGGTGATTAATACACCTATTTATCATGTTCAAAACAGTCCATTATAACGGCCCATACTTTAACAACAACGAGAGTGAGATGTGAAGCTTTTCTACACCTTTCTATTCCTTAATTCTTTTAAGACATGTATTAGTAATTACCATATCATATATACATGTTTATAATCAAATTTCCAATATTTTAACTCCACAAAATCAGCCCTTAATACCTCACAATAATGTCCAATAATTCCAAGTAAGTTCCGGCTAACAACAACATAATTCCATATTCTTTTCTTAACTTCTTAAAACTCAATTCATGTTCCAATAATTCCTTATAAACGACTAGAACTTAAATATTGAGATTTCCTTCAATTCCAACATGCGATTAGTTACGGTAATAGAAATAACATAATCGAATTCAATGTATACCAAAAACAGTCCCTAATTCGGTATCAATATATAAAATATTCACATGCAACGCCTTAATTCCAAATTTCTCTTAACACAAATTTATTTCTTAAACTACAACAACACACACTTCAATTATACCATAAAAGAAGAATTCTTACCCACATTTTAAGCCAAAAAAGTCCCTAGAATTCGGTCCACTGCTCCAGGCGAAATGCCCACTGTTTTCGGTTTTCTTGCACCATTTTTTCCCACTTCTTCAACTCCAAATGTCATGCATGTATCCCACAATATTAATTCATCATTCCTTACACATTTCTCTTCCAAAAATTCGACTTAAAAACTGAAATTTCTGGGGCAAATATGTCCAGTTTCACGTGACCACAGTTTTGGGATTTTTCCAAGGCTTAGAAATTTGTTTAGGGCTTAATCTAGGAAGTGAAGTGAATTGAATCTTCAATTTTTTTCTATGGATTTGGGTGTGGTTCGGATGAGAGAAGAGATAAAGGAGAGGAGTGTGAGAGAAAAAAAATGAAATGAAATGTGAGTAAGAGAAGAGTTATAAGGGTTAATGTGAAATCTGAAATTTCTTTATTGAAACCTAGTCCAAAACTCTTAATTGTCCTCTTAAATAACCCCTCAAGTAATAATTAAAGCTTAGGTCCCACTTTTTCTAATTCCCGAAAATTTCATAAGGTCTCGTATCCTCAATGTCGAAACTTATATAATACGTTACTAAGTCATAATGGGAATATACAATTATCATTATCAATTTCCGTCGTCACACTCGTAGTAACCAAAAAAAATTCGGAATCACATCCTTTTGTATACTAATTTCGGTATTAACATATGTAAATATACTTTATATCCAATATTCGAATCTTACTTTCTTAATGATGTTGTTAATTATCGCCTTAAACTTACGAGGTGTAACAGTTGCTGACGGTTTGCAAGTCGACATTCCAGCTCGTTCCACGATCTCTGAGGCATACTTCTTCTGTGAAAGAAATAATCCACATGCATGTTGTGTCACAGCCATTCCTAAAAAATAGTGAAGTGGTCCAAAATCCTTCATAGCAAATTCGGAACTAAGCTGTGACATGATACTCTTGCGAAGAGAGTCTGAAGATGTTGTCAGGATAATATCATCTACATACAAAAGAAGATAAGCAGTATGATTACCCTGTTGATAAATAAACAGAGATTATCCGAACGACTGTTGGAGAAACCCATGTTGAACACAAAATCTGCAAACCATTTGTACCAAGTCATGGGGGGCTGCTTTAGACCATATAATGATCTTTTAAGTAAACACACATGATTAGGATATTGAGGATCTCTGTATTCCACTGGTTAGTGCATGTAGACAGTTTCACTCAAGTGTCATAGAGGAAGACATTTTTGACATCCAATTGATGAAGTGACCATCCTTTTGAGAGGGCTAGACTGAGAACTATTCTGATTGTTGCTGGTTTGACAACTGGAATGAATGTCTCCCCGTAATCTAATCCAACATGTTGGGTCTTGCCATCACCTACAAGACGGGTCTTATGCCGCTCAAACGAACCATCAGATTTTTCTTTATAGCTAAAAATCCACATTGACCGAATTATATTAGCATTAGACGGACAAGGTACTAACTCTCATGTCCTATTTTTAATTAGAGCATGATATTCATCATCCATGGTCATTTTCCAATTCGGGTCTTTTAAAGCAGACACTGGGTTACGAGGCAAATGTGATTTTGAGACTTGAGTGTGTAGACTGTATTTGGCATTGGGTTTTACAATCCCATGTTGACTACGGGTAACTGGACGAGTGAGGTGGCCAGTGGACTGAACGTCGCTGGCCGAAGAGTGGGCAGTGGGCTGGACGCCACTACCTATGATGTTTTTGTCGTGACTGACAGTGGTGTGGGTGACTCCTCGGGGTGGGTTTGGGCCTGAATATGTGGGAGGGCCCAATGGAAGAGATTTCTAAATTTGTGAGGAGGAAAGAGAGGCCGTGGGCCTTGGAACTTCTGGCCCCAGTTGCTGGAATGCATTTTCCAGTGACTGGACCGTGGTTCCTTGGTCCAGTGGGCCCAGATCCTTTGGTCCACCCGGGCTGTGAAAAAAATGAGTTAGATACGAAAGTCTATCATCATCCAAAAAATCATGAGTCCCAGTGTCATGTATCTTGGCAAAAGAAAATTATGATTGATCATCAAAAATAACATGACGACATATAATTATCCGTTTGGAAGAAATGTCATAACATTTGTAACCATTGTGATTAGTAGGATATTCTAAGAAGACACATGGAGTGGATCGGGGTTGGAGTTTTGTGATGGTGGTGGATGAAAATAGAGGGTAGCAAAGACAACCAAACACTATTAAATGATGATACGAGGGCTCTCGTAAGTAAAACATTTTTAGTGGAGCTTGGTAAGACATGTTTTTATGTGGGAGGATATTCAACATGTAGGTAGCCATTTGAAGTGCATGATGCCAAAACATGAGGGTATGGATGCATGAGCAAGAGATGTTCTAACAATATTGTTTATGGATCTACTTTTGCGTTCCGTCTTCCCATTTTGTGAAGAGGTGTGAGGACAGGATAAACGAAAATTTAAACCATTTGCTTTGAAAAAATCCCATAACTGTTTATTGTCAAATTCCCTCCCATTGTCACATTGAATACTTTTAATCTCCCGTTCAAACTGAGTTCGGATGAATGCTCTAAGGGTAAGATGTGGAAACACTTGTGATTTTTTCGACAAAGAGAATGTCCATAAATAATTAGAGTATTCATCAAGGAAAAGTAAATTACCTATGACCCGAAGAACTCAAAACAAGTGATGTCCAAATATCACAATGTAAGATGTCAAATGGCATAGTAGTGCATGAATTAGAAGAAATAAATGGCAATTTAACATGTTTACCAAGAGCACAAGCATGACACTTATTTAAAGTTCGTGTTTGAGTACAATAAATAAAATTATTTTGTTTGAGAGAGGCCAACACAGACTCTCCCGGGTGTCCCAAACGTTCATGCCACAATGATGGTGTCAAGTCTGCAAAAAACTGGTGATTTGGTAAACTTATTGGATATAGTTCCCCCTTGCTATCACATCTCATGATGAGCTTCCCCGTCTAAAAATCATGCACGGAAAAACCAAACGGGTCAAAACGAACAGATACTCAATTATCAGTTGTAAATTTTCTCACGGATACCAAGTTTTTGATTAATTTGGGAGCATGGAGAACATTTTTCAAAACTAGTGGTGGGTGTGGAGGTAACAATTTGCTAGACCCGTACCCTTTTATTGGAATTGTATGGCCATTTCCGATAGTTATACCATTATCATTGCTCAAATTAAAATAGGGTGAGAGAATACCTTGATTTGACGTCTTATGAGACGTTGTGCCAGAGTCCATATATCAATTTGAATCTGGTGGATTGAGTCCAAGAGTGTGCATGGCAGACTCAATATCCGTAGGCTGGGTTACCGTCGAATGGACCTCATGTCACTGGGTCGACATGGGCCCAACATTGTTGTCTGGAGAGACAGACACAACGAAATGGGCCTGCTGGGCCTGTCTCTGGACTGGTCCAGTGTGCTGCTGCCAAGGCTGTCCAGTGGGCTATTGCCAAGACTGGAAATATGGGGCCTGGCCAGTGGGCCTCTGGGTGGGGCGAGCCCAACTGCCTGCTGGAACTGGGCTGGTTGCTGCAGCCCAAGGCCACTGCCAGGCCCAATTCGCAGGGCCACCCCCTGCTGCCACGATCCTTCATTATGTCGCCACTGCCCGCCGCCATTTCCGCCCCCGCCTGAATTCTGGTGACCTTTATTTTTATTATTTCCGCGATTTCCACCCTTATTTTTATTATTATTCCATCCTTTTACCTTTATTTTGTTGAGAAGGATCATAAAAATCACCATAATTAGAAGAAGTGGCAATCATGGCGGAATTGGAAATAGTTGACACCTTTTTTATCAAGCCCGACTCCTCAAGCACAAGCATGGATCTTGCTTGATAAATTTTTGGGAGTGGTTTACTTTGACGTATGATGGTTCCCACACCACTATATGCATCTGAGACCCGCGACCAACTGCAGAACTAACCGGTTATTAGTAACCGGTGAACCAACGTTTCGTAATTGATCCGCCAACACCTTGAGGCGTTGACAATATGCCAAAACATTCTGGAAATCCGTCATGTCTACGGTTGAGAATTTCTGCTCCAAAAGTAACAGTGCGAGAGTTTTGGTTATCTTGAAAGATATCCCTAAAGCGTTCCCAGGCCACCATGGCTGTTGAATCCGGCTCCATTATTGTATGCAACAAATCTGTGGAGATTGTGGCATAAATCCAACCAAAAAATGTGGCATCAAGTGTATCCCACAAAATCATTGTCCTCCTCCTTGTTTAATTCCTGCTCCTTCCCGTCTTTTGGTGAAATAATATGATGAAGAACCTTGTAAGCCCTATAACATATTTTAAATAATTCCGCTCATGTTGCTTAATGAACGGTCTCCATCTCTAGTTTGACCGAAACATGAGTTTTGATGTTTGAGACAGTCAGGGCAGGGTGGAAGGATGATTTTGACTCAGACATGGTTGGTTGAGATTAATGTTGTTCAACAATAGAGAATTGGAAAAGAAAAAAAATAGTCAAAGAAGACAAGATAAAATTGAAAGAAAATTTTCGGTAATTAGGAGGAAGAACCGAAAAAAGAAGAAGACCAAACTAATTTTGGATCTTTCCTTTTGCTCTTGATACCATGTAATAATTTGAGAATGTTTTCCTCAATTAATCTCCATCCCATACGGGAGAATATATAAATGTAATATACATTAATGTAGAAGAGGAAATCATGCCTAATAATGACTAAGAAATTATACCTAATAATATCTTCCTAATATAATCTTGTACTACCTATAGGTGTCTAACTGTGACAGTCGGACCGTAGCCGCTACGGCTTTAATCGGTTCGGATCGATTCTGGTCCGGTTCAGAACTCAAGACCCGGTCGGTCGTTCTGATTCCAGTCGGCCGTGCGGTTCGGTCGAACTCAGTCTACAGTCGAGTTTCTATTTTTTTATTATTTCTAGTATTTATATTTTATAATATAAACTAAATTCAATTTAAATATGTAATATAATAATATATAATTTAGTTGTATATATTAAAATTGAAACTTTAAAGTTAACTTTTTATTTTATAGTTTATAACTTTATACTTTATACAGTTTATAGTTTATAACTTTATATTGTAAATTTGTAATTATACTTTTATTAATTTATTAGATTAGTAGATATAATTTAACAAATAAGTAATAACAGATTAACAACTAAATAGATAGTAAAATTAAAATTAATGATAAGATATAAACTTTTGAACTTTCATAACGTTAATAAGAGTACATAATGAAGTAATAATAATTTTATTTACATATTATGCATCTTTTTTGCAAGTTCTTCGTAATCTATAGGTTGATTGAATTGGTTATGCTCCATAGCCTCTAAATCTGGAGTATTAATTCTAGTCCATCTCCCGCCTTCCAAAATATTGCCTATTTCTTCATCTTCCTGAGAACTAACGTCTCACATCCTTGATTTCTTCTCTCCGATCGATCCAATCCCCAGCGGACTAACACTTCTAATGTGCTTCCACCCAATGAGTGGCGTGTGTCTCTATTTGATCTCGTGCTTGGCTAAATGCACTTTCAGAAGCCACTGTTGAGATCGACACATTAAGAACATTCCGGGCCATCGCTGCAAGTACCGGGAATTGCCTTTTGTTATCCTGCCACCATTGTAAAGGGTCAAAAATTTTCTTCGGCTCCGCTGGCTTTTGCAAATAAAATTGCATCACATCGCAAGATCGGATTGTGGTTGGTTGTGTTGTAAAAGTGCTCCATATGTCTAAAGATTCTTCTTCATCGTCATCATCATTGAATCCTGCAGGTGTAGACATAGAACCAGAACTAGAAGGAATATTAGTAGCAGAGTTGGTGTTATCATGTAATGTAACATAATATTCATATAATGTAGTTAAATTAGTATCAAGTTTACTTATGCAATCAAATGAAGATGGAGTTTCTGTTTGACCTATTTCCATATAAGTATATAAACTAAATATTAAATTATGACAATCTACTTTTTTAATAGAAGGATTTAAGACTGCACCAATACAATAAACATCAGGAATAGGAAAAAAATATTTTTTAAACTTTTCAAACATAATCAGAATCGCATCTTTATATTTCACATTTGATTTTAAACCATAAAGTAAATATGAAATTTCAATTATAAGAGCTAAAGCATTACAAATCATTGGGTAATAAGATCACGAAAATTCAACGATTCTGATGTAAAATTTACGTAAAAATTTTAAAAGTTCACCAATTGATTTCCAATGTTCGTCGGTTAACATATACATTCTTACAATGCGCATTTGCAACATGTGTTATGGGGTCTTTATACTTATAACATTCTTTTAAAAATAAATAAGTATAATTTCACCGTGTAATAATCTCTTCTGGCATGAATTTAGGTCTCAAATTAAATTGTTTACATTTTTCTTTAAATTCTATAATTCTATTTTTCCTATTATTATCCTGAATAACTCCAACAGCTCTTTTAACAAGTTTTATTTCAGGTGAAAATAAATCAAGACCACTTTTAACAATTAAATTATAAATATGACAAGCACAACGAACATGAAATATATCAGGAAGTGGTGGTTGTACTTCCGCTTTTAAAAGATCTACAGCAGCAGTATTATTAGATGCATTATCGAATGATACACAAAGTATTTTATTATAAAGATTATATTTTTGAGCATAAAAATAAATAGTTTAAACTTATATATTTTCCAAGATGACTTTGATCATCATACGCAAAAGCAATAATCGTTTTCCATTCTAAAATTTTCATCAATCCAATGACAAGTAATTGTTAAATAATCATAACCGCTCAATGCATGTCCAATGCGAAGTAAAACTAACGTAGTGCGGAAGGTTAGCAAACAAAGATTTCAAGAAAATAACATAATCATTATGAAGTCTAAAAATATCGGCTCTAGTAGTACTACGATGAACACCTTTAAAAAAATGATTATATACTCTTTGAATATATGTAATTAAATATGAAGAAGAAGCAAAAGAAAAAGGCAAACAACCTCCGACAATCATTTTTGCTAATTCAATGCGATCTTTTTTTGGATCGTACTTAGCCAACCCCCCAGTTAATGGATTAAGTTGTTGTTGACCGGGTTCTAAATCGTGACATCATTCCATTGTCTTGTATGATCGTATTTTATATGTCTACCTATAGTGCGATCCCGTCACCACCCCCTGTCTTATGTTTATAAGTTTTCCCACAAATATTACATTTAACTCCATCAGTACCCACAACTTTATCATAAAAGAGCCACACTTTACTCCTTTTTTTCTTGCTACTGGTTCTGGTAAAGGAGGACTACGACTACCACTAGCATGCAACATTGTGAAGGAACACTAAAGGTGTAGGAGGTTCTTGTTCTTCAAGTTCAACAATATTATCTAATTGAACGTTATCATATTCATTATCTTCTATTCCAAAATCTTCTTGCATTTGATCATAATCTATATTTTGATTAGATGATGAAAAACCTACAGATTTTTTACCCCTTGAACTAGATTTACGGCGCAGTCCCGACGCAATTCCCCTTAGTAAAGACATTATAAAATATTTAAATAATCAACAAATAAATATGACAATTTAATAAAATAATTAGAGAATGAAACGAGTGTACCAAACTTCGGGATTCAGAATTCAATTGAAACTCGAAGCTCGAAGTCTTGCTACTTTGAATTTGAAAACTAATAATAATAATAACTTGAAAATTGATAATAAAGATGATTAAGAGAGTATGAGAATAAGAGAATTGAGAGAAATGTTGTGTGATAAAAATGAAGAAAATGTAGAGAATTTATAGATTTTTTAAAGGGTAAAAATGGAATTAAAATAAATAAATAAACAAAACAAAAAACAAAAAAACAAAAAAACAAAAAACAAAAAAACAAAAAAATGACCGTTGGCAAGGCCCCTGCCCCCCCGGCCTCCCTCCCAAGCCCAACGGTAACAATACCGTTTGGGCAAAATTTTTAATTTTTTTTAATTTTTTTTTGTTACCGGTCCTAAGCAGGTAATGGAACCGGTTTTAGTTCTGCCTAACCGTCCGGCCTTATCGGGTTTTTTTATAACTCGTGCGGGTTGGGGTTGGGGGGCAATCCAACCCCCAACCCGGTATGCCCTTACCGGTCCGGGCCGGTCCGGTTAAACTACCGGGTCAACCCGGACCGGTTGACAGGTTTGGTACTACCTACCATATATATTAGGATTCTACATTAATACAATATTATCAATTAATACAATATTAATTCCTAATATTCTAACAGTAACAATTGTCTCTCCTGTGGTTTCAAATTTTCTCCCATTTTTACTATTTTATAATTTTAATTTTGTTTTGTGCAGAAAAAATATATTATCATATTTTATTGCGAAACGAATCTAATTTATTCAATTTATTGTTGCCTAAACCTCAGAGGAAGTGTGCGCAATTCTCCCTTATTTTTATCTTGTTGGTTGCACTAGCATCAATCACCGTCAAAATCACGACTTTTACTAAAGAAATTTAAATATAAAAAAGTAAATATAAGAAGAAATTAAAGAAATTTAACGTCTATTATATATATATATATATATATATATATATATATAGCTCCGCCTGAGACATCAGCCAACGGACTCTACAATGCCCCACAAAGTCAAAGAGGAATAAGAACTCTAAATTCATGAATTTTATCACAAAGAATAAAGATTTTCCAAGCACTTATACTAGGAATCTTTAAAGTTAAGTCAAGTGGACAACCTCATCAGCATTTGCTATATTTTTAGAATAATAGAAACCCATACCATAGGTGAAAATCAAGAAGCCCCAATTGCACCAAAACTAGTACATAATTCTTTAATCTTTAACATATTAAAGAGTTAAAATAGAATGTATAAGCCATCTATTTATATTCCACTGCTTTCATACATTGTTTATTGGAAAATACACATCAGATTATACCTTTTCCAAGCTTTCTTTTTATCCTGTTTTGGATTCCAAGGCATTATCCATATAAACTAACCTTTCCCTTTAGAGTATAAAACCTAACTCATAGTCAAGTGCATGTATTTTCCTACTTAGATTAATAGAGAGATATATAGAAGTACCATAAAAGAGATTTATCCTAATTTCTCGTCAGAAAGGTACACTATATACTATATATATATATATATATATATTGTCAAAATATAATTAAGTAAATAAAAGTGTGTTTTATCTAATAATTTAAGTTTTTAGATGAGATGATCACACACTTCAACATGAAAAGTCATCGAATCTCACGATCACTCATTACCAAAGAAATTTCAACGTGCTTGGCCCATGAAAAAAGAATCAGGCTCACAAGTAAGGAGGGTAGTCTGGTGCACTAAGCTCCCGCTATGCCCGGGGTCCGGAGAAGGGTCGGACCACAAGTGTCTATTGTACGCAACCCTACATCACACATAAGGAGGGGTGTTGATAATATAATTAAGTAACTAAAAGTGTGATATCTATAATAGTTTAAGATTTTAGATGAGATGGTGATACGCTTTAACATATACAAGGTCCAAATTATCTTTTTAAATATACCGTAGATGTTGAATTCCATTCACTTTTTCATATATTTACTATTTTATATTTTGAATTCTCTCAGAAAATCTCAAGTCCACTACTATGTTACCTTGTTCTAAAAGTAACAACTCTTCCCTTTTTGTTTTATTAAAGTTAGTTATCTTTAATTTATAATTTCCTTGGAACGAATAATATTATAGGGGAAAGGAATAAAGCTAACAAATGATACCTGAGTTTCCAGCCACAGATTTGTGTATGAAATAATGAGAAGCTGAAAGATGTATACTTAATTATTTCTAGTTCATCAAGAAAAAGGGAAAATGCATGTAAGATTCTTTTCTTTTAATGGTTGGATATGCAGCAGTCTCTATCTCTTCTTGCTCAGCAGTCAAAGGTAATTGTTCAAACTTCAAAGTACCTCTTTATGTTGGATATCCTTCCCCTTCAAATGTATGATAGAGAAGGTTATAGGGGTGTAAGATGGACACGTTGAGTTATATGTGAGGATCAAAATGAGTTAATAAATAAATCGTTGAGTTACCTGCATAAAAAGTTATTTGGATTGAATTAAGATAGGCTAAACAACTCCTGTGATATTTGACTCCACGCATTTAATTTTTAATTAATTTAATACTAACGGTAGTTAACAGATCAATCATTACTGTCAAGGCAATTACGGTATTATGATATAATATTATATACTACTGATAATAAATCTTTTGTTGTAGAAAACAATGGTGCTATATGAAGTTTATAAGTTAAGATCAGGGATAAAGGTAACTATTTTGTGCATACAGTTTTAAAAGAGAAAACACAATCTTTTACATGTCATTAGAGCATAATTAACTTCAAAGTCGTCAAGAAAGAACTAGATCTAAACTCATGTACGTGTTGTCATCGATTTTCTCTAACTTCTTTATTTAAGGAACATTTCTCTTCTTGGCCCGTGGGTCACTTCCTACTCTCTTGCTACTTTGAGAAAGCATTTCTTGTAAATCTTGACAGTGGGACGTATTGTTTTCCATTCTCTCGATGAAGAGTGTCCTTGTATCTTCTCTGGAATGCTCCCCAATTTCTTCCAAAATGAATGCAGAACTCCTCAATTGCTCTTGAGGTACCCTTGGCTGGTTAAGTTGATTGACCTACAATAGACAGAAGATAATTAGCTAACAAGTGTGTTTCAATACAGACAACATGAGTAAACAAGAAAGGTAATTACAATTTGTTCAGTTACAAATGAGGAACTGGACTGCCTTGATGTCACACTCTCAAGAATGGTGTTAAAACCTACCATAGAATAACATTTTTAGTATTATTACCCTTGATGAAGAGAACAAACTTATTTGACTACTTACTTTTGTTCCATTATTAGGTGTAGAAGTTGATGGATAGCTGTTGTTTTTCAACCATGTGAACATTACAATGATAATTTTTTATTTAAGACAGATAACTATACAATTAATGCAAGGTTGATATTTTGTGCCTTGTTCACACTTCCAAGGAGGCCTATAAATAGAGATCCATTCCTCTCATTTTTTATTCATCCATCACAAGTTAATTTCAAAAGTAAAGAGTTAGGCTCTTGAGAGAAAAATAGAGAATACCTCTGAGTGAGAAAAATCTAAGAGAGAAAGAAAAAGAGAGTTCCTACAAAATTGTTAGAAATATTTTGTAGAGAAATTATGAGATTACCACACTAGTGAGTGTGAGAGTTTTGAGTGTATTCCTCAAGTATTTGTCAAAACCTGAGAATGTATTGTGTACCCATTATTACTATTATAGTGGAAGATTTACCGTGGTTTTTCTTTTCCACGAGATAATTTGTTGGCGTGCATTTAGTGTTTTAATTATTATTCATAAAGTACAATTTACATTGGAAGATATCCAAAAAATTAAATATGCTCTGTGATTGCAGTTGTGACTGATCTTTCACATCAGGAAAAAAAAATTGGGTCTCCATTGTATTTTTCCGTAAATATTGATCTTGAAGGGGAATTGGAATACTCTTCATTATTCCCAACAGTTGGTATCAGAGCGTCGAGGTCAGGAACCCTATTCCTACAGCAGCATTGGTTACATACGGCGTAAATAGTTCTGTCTAGGAGATTGGAATTTAGGTAGTCCATTTGTGACTCTCCACGTCTTTTCTGGGAACTCATTTATAAGGGTGATTCTGTCTAGGAGACTGTCTGAACTTATTCTCTGTTGATAGCATTGCGTTATAATATACAGTCATTTCTGGGAATCACCCAACCAGTACAGAGATCAGTGAGACTCAAGAAAAAAGTAACGGGCCAAAAAGTGGAAATTGAGAAGTTCAACGACATCGGTAATTTTTCCCTCTGGCAAAGAAGGATGAAGATCTCCTTGTTCAACAGAAGGTCCATAAGGCGTTATTGGGTATAAAGAAAAAGCCTAGTACGATAAAGCACGGAGACTGGGAGGAGACTGATGAGATCGCAGCCAATACAACTCATCTAAATATATCAGACAACGTCTTGCAAAATATAGAATCGAAAGAGTGCAAGACCGTTAAAGAAATTTGGGAAACTTTAGAGAATTTGTACATGTCCAAGTATCTTTTTAACAAGTTCTACTTGTGGAAAGAGTTGTACCAGATGCGGAAGCCAGACAATGTGGATATGCTCCAGCATTTGAGTAATTTTAATGGTATGATTTCTCAATTGATAAGGCTCGAAGTAAAGTTTAACGATGAGGAAAAGGTTGTGTTGATAATGGCAACATTTTCTCCATTGCATGATCACCTTATTGTCGCGCCCGTTTTCGACCTCGGGGGTCTGAACGGTATCCGCAACGTTGCTCTTTGGCGCGGTTCCCCTGGATGGAGCAATTAATGCTGTTTTTAAGGAGTCGCCACCTAATTATTTAAGTGAATTAGGACACTTGATTTATTACAATAAAAATACTGCAATTAATCTCCATTTTATGGTCTGCGAAATTAGTGAGATTCTGAATCAGGGTTCTTTATTATCCTAAAGGGAAGGGGTTAGGCATCTTTTAAGATCCGCTAACTTGCGGTTATTCGTTCAAGCCCAGGTTAATTATTTATTGCCCTTTTTATTCTACGTATTCTAAGCATTTTTCATAATTTATAATTAAAATAAAGTGCAATACAGAATAATAAAACTAAAATTAAATGCGAGATAAAAATAAAACTTCAGGACATCTTTTAGCCCTTTTTAGGCCTTCTGCATAAGATGATCTCCGGGTACCTGCATAAACACTTAGTAAAAGTGTTAGTAATAGGATAAATAATTTAATGCAATGACAAGAATTAATAAGTAAAAGCAAAAATAAATAAATAAATTCGTCTTTTGCACAGAGGAGGCCTTGGAAATCAGACGGAGATTCCTTCATCGGCCAATATTATTAAAAGCAATAAAATAAATAAAACCTTCAGATCCGCGCCAAAACAATAATAGTTTTAAACACGGAGGGCTCAGATATAAAAAATATAAAGTGGGACAGCCTAAACAAGTGCGGCTGCGAGAATTCGCCCTGCCAGCGCATGTTGGTTATCCGGTGTAAGTGGAAGAAATCATCCTTGCCCATAAAGCTTCATTTATTTTATTTTTCGTCTTCGCAACTGTGGAGGCCTCAAAAATCGACGGATAACTTTTTCATCGGCCAAAGAAGTGTAGCATTTTGTTCAAATCAGTAAAATACCAACAGTGTAGTATTTGTTCTAAATCAGTAAACCAGCAAAAAATGTCCAAAATCAATAGCAATATGGCCAAAACCAGTCCAATAATATGGCCAAAAAACAGCCCAGCAGTGGTAAAACAAACAAAAACCCAGTCCAGAACACAGCCCAACAAAGCTTGATTCTTGGTCCAAAGATTTCAAAATTAACAACAATCCACCATTTTAGAATTCGACCCGGATTATGACCCGACCCGGTTTCAACCCGAGAGCAAAACAGTGGAAAAATCAGTCCAACACCAACAAGAAACAGCAAAATATTAATCAACAACATCACGGACAAATCAAAAGAACAATAATAGCGACAAAAATCGAAATCATCAACAAAACAAGAATAACGTAATCAACATTCACGGACAAATTCAAAAACAACAATAATAGCCAACAAAATCGAAATCAGTCCAACAACAACAATAACATAATAGTAACGAAAGAGAAACAAACAGCGATTTCAAAGTGTCAAAAGCGCGGCGGCGGCGTCGGCTACTTCTACGACGAGGTCGCCGGAGCAGCGCCACCGCAGTGCTACAAGGATGTGGGCCAGTGGGACGAGGTGATGGTTCGCCGGTGATGGCGGAGTTGTGAGGGGGAGAAGGGAAGGTGAGGTGCGTGTGTGGTGGTGGTGGTCGACGGAACAGTGGTGTGGTGGTTCGCCGGTGGTGGCGGCGAGAGAGTGAAGGAGATGAGTGGAGAGGAGATGAGTGGAGGAGATGAGTGGAGAGGAGAGGGCTATTTAGGGGGTTCGCGAGATAGAACTCGCGAAGGGATGGCGGCGACAGGCGATGGGTGAGGAGAGGCCGAGGGCTTGTGCGGCTAGGGTCCTTAAAGCTGATTTTTGTTGGTTGGGGAAAGTTTATTATATAGGGGTGTGTTAGGGTTTGGTATTTGGGGAAATAAAAATTGGGGTATTTTTTTGGGGTGGAAATGAAAGAGGGTGTTTGGGTGATATTAAAAATAGTGTTGGCTTGTACTGATTCAAATTGTGTCTTGGACTGGACTGGTTTGACAAAAATGCAAGACTGGTTAATTATTTAAAGAAAAAATTATTTAAAAGATGCAAAATTATTAAAATGCAAATGCCGACGCAATAATACTAAAATGCAATATTTAAGACATGTTTAATGCCTGATTAAAAGTAAAAGTGCGGATACCAATTAATTATTTAAAATATGCAAATATTATTAAAATAAAACGACGGTGTAACAATAATAAAAACATAATATTAACGACGACATAATACTTAATTTAAAAATAAAATATGCAATGCCATTTTTGTGAAGAAATAAACATAGAATATTATGTAAAAATATGCAAAATAACGATTAAAATGCGGTGTGCTAAAATACTTAAAATTGCAACAAATATACAAAAAACGGGTCAAAATTGGTATCAATGACATGTCCCTCTTTGTACGGAGATGATGGAAGAGTCTTCGGACAAAGATGTTGACTTGTAGCCAATTTTGTCCTGTTTTATAAACTGGAACTCAAAAATAGAGATGATGCAGATCCAAAAATGTCCCAGTGTCAAATTATGATGACACTGGGTCGTTGTGATGCAAAAATTAAAAAGCAAAGCTGACGCTGATTAAAAATGTCTCAGTGTCGAAGTATGATTGACACTGGGTTGCAGGTGATGTGGTGCTGAAAAAGACAAGGTTATTGTAGATGTTGATGGCGTCATTGCATAGACGCGATGCAGATGCTCGTTGTTGCATGGACGAAACATAGATGCGATGCAGATGTTCGTCGTTGTATAGAAGAAACATGAATGAAGTCGTTGCATAGGCTTTTATGAAATGACGTCATTTTCGAACGCAATGCAGATGCTCGTCGTTGCATAGACGAAACATGAATGAAGCCGTTGCATAGGCTTAAAAGAAATGGCGTTGTTGCATAGACGCGATGCAGATGCTCGTCGTTGCATAGACGAAACATGAATGAAGTCGTTGCATAGGCTTAAAATGAAAAGGCGTCGTTGCATGGACGCGATGCATATGCTCGTCGTTGCATAGACGAAACATGGATGAAGCCGTTGCATAGGCTTATATGAAATGACGCCGTCGTTTTGGACGCGAATCAGATGCTCGTCGTTGCATAAACGAAACATGAATGAAGCCGTTGCATAGGCTTAAAATGAAATGGCGTCGTTGCATGGACGCGATGCAGATGTTCGTCGTTGCATAGACGAAACATGGATGAAGCCGTTGCATAGGCTTATATGAAATGACGTCGTTTTCGGACGCAATGCAAATGTTCGTCGTTGCATAGACGAAACATGGATGAAGCCGTTGCATAGGCTTAAATGAAATGACGTCGTTTTCGGACGCAATGCAAATGTTCGTCGTTGCATAGACGAAACATGGATGAAGCCGTTGCATAGGCTTAAATGAAATGGCGTCGTTGCATGGACGCGATGCAGATGTTTGTCGTTGCATAGACGAAACATAGATGAAGCCGTTGCATAGGCTTAAATGAAATGATGTCGTTTTCGGACGCAATGCAAATGTTCGTCGTTGCATAGACGAAACATGGATGAAGTCGTTGCATAGGCTTAAATGAAATGGCGTCGTTGCATAGACGCGATGCAGATGCTCGTCGTTGCATAGACAAAACATGAATGAAGTCGTTGCATAGGCTTAAATGAAATGGCGTCGTTGCATAGACGCGATGCAGATGTTCGTCGTTGCATAGACGAAACATGAATGAAGCCGTTGCATAGGCTTAAATGAAATGACGTCGTTGCATAGACGCGATGCAGATGCTCGTCGTTGCATAGATGAAACATGAATGAAGCCGTTGCATAGGCTTAAATGAAATGGCGTCGTTGCATAGACGCGATGCAGATGCTCGTCGTTGCATAGACGAAACATGAATGAAGTCGTTGCATAGGCTTAAATGAAATGACGTCGTTGCATAGACGCGATGCAGATGCTCGTCGTTGCATAGACGAAACATGAATGAAGCCGTTGCATAGGCTTAGATGAAATGCATTGGTTTAGGGGCGTACCTGTTTTGTGACCCGTCTGGGTTGAGATAGCGTCATTGCATAGACGTTGTGCATTTGTGACCCGCATGGGTTTATTGTTGTGTTCCACTGTCGATATGAAGATCCTGCACTCAAAGAAAACTTGTGAGTTTTAGGAAATGAGTGGTTGATTAGCGTCGACTCTGTAGCTTTGGCTCTTGACGCTTGCATGCTCAGACTTGGACTGAAGACCTAGCTGCTTGCTTTTTTTTTCTGTCTATTGCCATTTTCTTGCAGTGAATTCCTTAAAATGTCCCAGTTTCTGGTAATGAAGATGTTGAACTGGGTAAGGTTGCATCTTGACGCTATCAAAGCGATCAGGTAAGCAATTTTTTTTTTTAATCATGAATGTAAAGCGAATGCGAGAATATGGACAAAATCGAGTCCTCTGCAAAAACAAGGAAGAAATATTTCTAACGGTGTGACCGAAGCCGATGTGGCTGTCTACGTATCCCGCCGAGGGAGTCAGGTCAAGACGTAGTTCATGTTGTAAAAATAAGATTTTTTTATGATTTTAAAATGATGCGGGACCGAAGCCGATGTGGCCACCTACGTATCCCGCCGAGGAAATCAGGTCAAGACGTAGTTCGTGATGCAAAATAAGGATTTTTATCATTTTAAAATGATGTGGGACCGAAGCCGATGTGGCCGCCTACGTATCCCGCTGAGGGAATCAGGTCAAGACGTAGTTCGTGATGCAAAATAAGGATTTTTTATGAAATATGCATTTTGTTGTTGTTGTTTTTTTTTTTTTTTAAAGATGGAAGACAACATTACGTTCGGACTTCAGTTGATACCGACAATTAGTATTGTGCATAAGGATTTTCGTTTATTGCTTTCAGTCTAATCGAGATTGACTCTGGTGTAATTCACACAGCTTCAGATAGTACCTTAGACATACCTGAGTGTCGACACCGCTATGCGTCGAGTTTCGAACTACACGTAATCTCACGTTTCAAATGCCCTCACTGAAAGAATGTCCCATTTCACACATATATTTCAGTATTTTGAATTTTGGGACGTTTAGAGAAGTACGCTCACACTCAGAAAGATGTTCAATGCATGCAATTGTGATACCATAGGCTTGGCCGTCATGTAAGTATCCACTAATGTGAGAACCCTCAGTATAAGATCATGTAGGGCTTGTCACGGGCTTGTAATGTAGGCTTGGGGAAAGGGAATGGATATCATTTGGATAAAAGTGACTAATCATTCCTCGAGAGTTGGACTACGTCCATGATTGATATTTGTGCGCTTTAATGCTGACTTACTTTCTTTTTGTCCCAGTTTTTCTGTATTGACTTCTTTTGAATCTTTCATTTGAAGCCCCTCTTTTTTTTTCGGGGTTATATATATATTTTTATATCGGGGCTTTTGATTTCCTCTTTATGTGAAGTCGTCTCTGCTTTCATTTTTTTGAGACTTTGACAATTTTGTCTTTGCAAACTTTAACGCAGGATTTTGTCAGCCATTTGCACATTTCTAAAGCACTCGAGGAGGTCGGGCCAAAAGAGGGATAGTGCATACGCACGCAGAAAGGTTATAGGTGTAATATGCGGTTGTCAAAAAATAGGTTTTAGGCTCAAATGGGTGTGTACTAGGGATAATGTTATTTGGTAGGCTGAAAAGGCTCAAACGGGTCAAAGAAAGCCTACGTTCATTTCCTACACCGAGTGTTACTCAGGATTTCGCCTCAACAAACATTCAGGCCAAGTTCTAGATCACAATGCAATGCAATTGAACTTATTCTAAAAAACTCACCACACAATGCATATGAAACGATGAGGTCGGTTTCATTCTTATCTTGGAAACATGCAAGACAGTGTCATCTGCGGGTATGAATAAGAGGTACCAAAAGAATCTATGGTTTAACACAAAGTCAACCCATACTGATTATCACTTTTTTTTTATGCCCATTTGTAACTGTGTTGGTATCAACAAAGTCAAACAATAATACTTACAAAATGTTTTTGTATTTTTGAATAACTTTTTTTTTTGTATTTATGAACAATTTTTATCTTTTTTTTTATTTTGAATAAAGGGTACCGAACCCGAATAGGGCTGCCTACGTATCCCGCCGAGGGAATCAGGTGCGCGTAGTTCATTCAAATATGTTATAAAATGTATGCTTGAAAAAGAATTTTTCAATGAAAGGATAGCAATATAAAGCTGTGCAAAAGAAATGATTGTCCACTGTGGACAAATGCAAAGTAAAATGAATGCCCGAAAACATGATGAATGGGATGCATGAGTGAGAAATGCGTTCTTTATTATTATTATTATTATTTTATTTTTGTGGTTTTTATTTTTGTGGTGTCGAACCCAAAATGAGTTGCCTACGTATCACACCGTGTGGTGAGAATCAGACACGCGTAGTTCGGAATAATTATGCTGTAAAATGCATGATAAATAATTATGTAATCAACACTAGCCATGTCAATTGAATTTTCAAATAAAGATACAAAATATAGAAAAACTGAGAGCGATGTCTCGTTGGTATAAAACTGACTTCTATTAGTCAACATAACTCCCGCTCATTTGTGATGATTTTTTTATTTTTTTTTACGACCGCCCTAGGCTGAATGCGAGGACGACCTTCCTGCAAAAATATGAGAAATATGTGAGTAGGAAAATGACAAAAATAATAAAAATGCAAAGGTGTGACAATATAGTCAAAGACTCCCCTGATTGGTTCGACCGGACTGGTGGTTGATGCTTCACAAAGTCCAAGTCGCGCTATTCAAGAGTGATTTACGCAGTAGAAGTCCTGATTGTCATGCGACAACATAAAGTGTAAAAAAAATGCAAATGCACGTGGCCGGAATTATAAGCATGATATGTACCGGGGTTAAAAGGGTAATTATTGCATTAAATAATATGTACAGAATTGCTAGCGACAACAATAGTAAACAAAAAAAACATGCAAATCAAGTGCGCGCCTATTATGCATGGGACCTCTTTTATGCCAGAGGTCGGCCTAAACGTCAAATATGCGAGATTATGATAAATAAGTCCAAGCCGTTAAACTGCAATGTTTTGTTGGAAATGGCGACCAAATGACGGTGCACTTTTTCCAATTTCGGCGTGTTATGACCAGGCTTGGATCCGTCCATCATTATCACGCTACACATATATGCTTATTGGTAGTCGGGTTGTGAAACCCAACGACAATTTGGAAGATTTCCTAATCGTGGAGACGATACCAAGGCTCGACCCACCTAGGGTGTATGCATGCATGACTTAAAAAAAATGTGGTATAGCTCTATCCTAATTTTGCTAAGATTTGGCTTACTAGACAAAATGGTTCCCGAGCGGACTACTCGAGTGAGAAGGCTACGCGGCCACCGGTTAGACCGGACACTCCACGTATATTACCAACTCTCCTAAATTTGGGTTTTGAAGAAAGAATTTTCTTTGATGCACCAGCGCACCTCGTGTAGTGTGTGATAGTGTTAATTTTCCAGAATGGAGGAAATATGAGCGGAATGACAATTTAAGGAAAGCAATAAAAGAATGTAGCAATTAAAGTAGTTAATTACAAAATAAAAGCAAACAATATAAAACATTTACAATAAATATAAAAGCAAAATAAAGTGCAATATTTAATTAACCTGAGTTTGCTATGATCAAGAACCTGATATCCCCGGTAGTCGCCGTCTTTGTCGCTCCGTTTTCGACCTCGAAGTGCGAGCGGTATCCGCAACGTTGTTCTTTGGCGCGGTTCCCCTGGATGGAGCAATTAATGATGTTTTTAAGGAGTCGCCACCTAATTATTTAAGTGAATTAGGACACTTGATTTATTACAATAAAAATACTGCAATTAATCTCCATTTTATGGTCTGCGAAATTAGTGAGATTCTGAATCAGGGTTCTTTATTATCCTAAAGGGAAGGGGTTAGGCATTCTTTAAGATCCGCTAACTTGCGGTTATTCGTTCAAGCCCAGGTTAATTATTTATTGCCCTTTTTATTCTACGTATTCTAAGCATTTTTCATAATTTATAATTAAAATAAAGTGCAATACAGAATAATAAAACTAAAATTAAATGCGAGATAAAAATAAAACTTCGGGACATCTTTTAGCCCTTTTTAGGCCTTCTGCATAAGATGATCTCCGGGTACCTGCATAAACACTTAGTAAAAGTGTTAGTAATAGGATAAATAATTTAATGCAATGACAAGAATTAATAAGTAAAAGCAAAAATAAATAAATAAATTCGTCTTTTGCACAGAGGAGGCCTTGGAAATCAGACGGAGATTCCTTCATCGGCCAATATTATTAAAAGCAATAAAATAAATAAAACCTTCAGATCCGCGCCAAAACAATAATAGTTTTAAACACGGAGGGCTCAGATATAAAAAATATAAAGTGGGACAGCCTAAACAAGTGCGGCTGCGAGAATTCGCCCTGCCAGCGCATGTTGGTTATCCGGTGTAAGTGGAAGAAATCATCCTTGCCCAGAAAGCTTCATTTATTTTATTTTCCGTCTTCGCAACTGTGGAGGCCTCAAAAATCGACGGATAACTTTTTCATCGGCCAAACAAGTGTAGCATCTTGTTCAAATCAGTAAAATACCAACAGTGTAGTATTTGTTCTAAATCAGTAAACCAACAAAAAATGTCCAAAATCAATAGCAATATGGCAAAACCACCCAATAATATGGCCAAAAACAGCCAAGATGGTAAAACAAACAAAAACCCGGTCGAACACGGCCAACAAAGCTTGATTCTTGGTCCAAAGATTTCAAAATTAACAACAATCCACCATTTTAGAATTCGACCCGGATTATGACCCGACCCGGTTTCAACCCGAGAGCAAAACAGTGGAAAAATCAGTCCAACACCAACAAGAAACAGCAAAATATTAATCAACAACATCGCGGACGATCAAAAAAGAACAATAATAGCGACAAAAATCAAATCACCCAACAAAACAGTAACAACGTAATCAACATTCGCCGGACAGTCCGAAAAACAGCAACAACAATAGCCAACAAAATCGAAATCAGTCCAACAACAACAATAACATAATAGCAACGAAAGAGAAACAACGGCGATTTCGATACAAAAAGCGGCGGTCGTGGCGGCGTCGGCTACTTCCACGGCAGTCGCCGGAGCAGCGCCCGCGCGATGCTATGAGGATGTGGGCGGTGGGGCGAGGTGATGGTTCGCCGGTGATGGCGGAGTTGTGAGAGAGGGAAGGTGAGGTGCGTGTGTGGTGGTGGTGGTCGTGAACGATGGTGTGGTGGTTCGCCAGGTGAGTGGCGGCGAGAGAGAGGTGAAGGAGATGAGTGGAGAGGAGATGAGTGGAGGAAGAGGGCTATTTAAAGGGGGTTCGCCGAGATAGAACTCCGTGAGGGCGACAGGCGATGGGTGAGGAGAGGTTGAGGGCTTGTGCGGCTAGGGTCCTTAAAGGGCTGATTTTTTTGTTGGTTGGGGGGAAAGTTTATTATATAGGGGGTGTGTTAGGGTTTGGTATTTGAGGGGGGGGGGAAATAAAAAGTGGGGTATTGTTTTGGGGGGGGAAAATGAAAGAGGGTGTTTGGGTGATATTAAAAATAGTGTTGGCTTATCTTGATTCAAATTGTGTCTTGGGTAATTTGGTTTGACAAAAATGCAAGACTGGTTAATTATTTAAAGAAAAAATTATTTAAAAGATGCAAAATTATTAAAATGCAAATGCCGACGCAATAATACTAAAATGCAATATTTAAGACATGTTTAATGCCTGATTAAAAGTAAAAGTGCGGATTCCAATTAATTATTTAAAATATGCAAATATTATTAAAATAAAACGACGGTGTAACAATAATAAAAACATAATATTAACGACGACATAATACTTAATTAAAAAATAAAAGATGCAATGCCATTTTTGTGAAGAAATAAACATAGAATATTATGTAAAAATATGCAAAATAACGATTAAAATGCGGTGTGCTAAAATACTTAAAATTGCAACAAATATACAAAAAACGGGTCAAAATTGACTGTCAACACTTATCACCACTCTTACTTATGGGAAGGACAAGTTGGAGTATGAATTCATTGTGGAGGTCTTGGTTTTGTTTGGAAAACAAAATAAGGCGCGAGGTGTGGAGTCTCAAGCCCTTATTTTAGAAAATAGGGGAGAAGTCAAAATAAAGAAGGCATGAATAGAAATGACAAGTCCAGAGGAAGATCAAAATCCAGAAACAGAAATGATGGTTGCTTTCACTGTGGCAAGTCGGGTGTCACGACCCGAACCCGGGCCCGTGACTGGTGCCTTACCCGGGCACCCAAGTAGACATATATCAGAGTAACCAGCGGAATATAAAACAAGACATGAAACAATATGAAGTGAGAAACAGTTTATCTGCGAAAAGTTGTCTTTCGGCATATATATATAAAAATTTGAACAGTTACATCCCTTTTACAAACCCTCACATGATTACTCTGACCTTAAGAATGTTATACAACAATGGCGGAGACGGGGCCCGCCATACCCGAATGTAAGTACTGCTGACAGGGGACTATCTGAAAGATAAGCCTCAGGAGACACGGAGCTTCCCAACGCTGAGCGTGACCACATGAGCGAGGATCAACAACTGGTGTACCTCTACCTGCGGCATGAACGCAGCCCCCCGAAGGAGGTCAGTACAACAGGTACCAAGTATGTGAAACTGAAAATACTGTAAATGAAATTATAGTAGTCTATATAAAACAGGAGACACATATGATAACCAAACTACAGTACATAATATGTAAGCAGTCACGTCAAGTCAGGGACTCACGCCCTCAAAGTCATCACTCAATTATAACTATGGGTCTCATGCCCGCAACATCAATCATGCCCGTGGAACACCTTCCTCATCTGGCGATCTACGATAACCACACCAAGGAGTACACATTAACACCAGGTCCCACCTGTGTCATAAAAACCGTACGGGGCAAGTACGAATGCTAACTACCAGATACCAAAGCCGCATCATCAACTAACCGGGGCAAGTACGAAAGCCAACTACCAGATACCAAATCCGTACCAACAAATCTATATAACCATACCACGAAGATGACCCAGGGCAAGTACGAAATCCAACTACCAGATACCACCTGCACCACGTAGCTGGTCGGGGCAAGTACGAAGACTAACTACCAGATACCAAGCCGGAATCACGAGACTTCGTCACAAAACTGAACGGGGCAAGTACGAAGGCTAACTACCAGATACCAAGCCGAATCAGCGACGACATCGGGGCAAGTACGAGAGCCAACTACCAGATACCAAGCCGAATCAGTAAAACCTCATGGAGAGCTAGTCCATGGAATAATAATCACAGAAACGTACCCGTGGAATGCTCCGTCACTGCCGGTACGTCCAAGTAAGATCATAATCAATCAGTGGCCCTCGTGAGACGATGGTATAGAAATACAATACTAGCACGACAAGGCTATCACACGCAAACATAGGCAAGTTACACACAACTCAAGGTTCTTTCATTTTATGCCAAAGTCCAGGTTTTTACCCCAAAGTACTATGTACGTTAAATTCTTTTTAAAAGATCCATTTCTTTTACAAGGGTCACCCGCCCGTATTATCAAAATAGAGTGACTAACATTTTAAGTAAACCAAAACAACTCTCATACTTTCTTTTTTAAACCAAATTAAGACAATACCATGCCCATTTTAAACCAAAACACTTTCCCTTTTAAAATCAAGTAACAACATTCTTTTCCAAAAGCTCAAGTTGCCTAATTTCAAATACTCAGGTCTCTTATTTTTGAAAGATTTCATAGCTCATAGTCTTAATCACTTAACAACGTAATCTCTTTTAAAACAATTTGAGTAACATAAGTCTATGTATGAGTAGGTTATACTTGTTTATGACAATCTTATTAAAGCAGCCATGATCTAGGAAATGTAATACAATTTTTGTCTTATCTTAGCTTCTATGCAGATGGAGGTTTCTACTAGTTTTAATAGTAATTAATTAGTCAATACATTTTTCTTTATTAACGCTGCAGTGGTTTGTTCGATACTTATTCTCATTTCCGAAATATAATATTATTCCTTTTAAACCCCAAGTACCCATTTCTCATAAAAGCGGTTTCACAACTGTTTAACACAAACCAAGTCCTTAATATTTCACATCAAGTCATTTATAAGTCAAGTCTCTTATCTTTTAAAAACCACAAACCATTTATTTACCTACATAAAGTTGTTATAGCAAACTCCCCATAAAGCCGTTATAACACTTTATGTTTTAAACCAACCAAATTCATTTAGCATATGTACGTCTACCGTACTACATAGTTCACAACAATCATGCTAGAAAATATAGGAAGAGGTTCACATACCTCGCGACGGTTATCGACAATTAGCAAAACGCTCCAAGTACTATAACCTTGCTAGCCTTTTCCACCATTCAAGTAGAATACGCTACTCGTAGTACTTCAACCTATAATGGCCATAAAACGTATATCAACTTCTAGATCTCTTCGTAGAATATTCTAAATACAAGATTCCTTATTCTACGAGAAAATTGGCGCACCTCCCCGCAACCACATAAATCTCCTCTACTCGGGCGCTACTGTGCCAACAATTTCGAGGATTACACGCCTAACGGGCGTGTTCAATTCTACTCCACAATAATACAACAAGTCTCATCAAATCTGATCCTATGTAAATCTGATTCAATTCTTATCCATATTCATTCTACATATAGTATACTCAACTATACATTACTACAACATGTAATATCCAATTACAATAGGGGGACAAAGATCATTACCTCGGTAAGCCCAAAATTATCCAAGATTATATGTCGATCCTGAGCAACGTTTAGCTCCTATTCTGAACGCTCCAATGCTCCAAGAAACCCTTAGAAGTTTCTAAACACTTCTACTAAATACTTCAACCAACAATGAAGATTTTCCTAGGGTTTCGTTTTGTGACGAATGGATATAAAGTAGTATTTCCGGGCTTTTAGTAAAGAAGTAACTTTGGAATACTACAAGGTATTTGGCTAAGGTATTTTGGAATAGTAACAATACTTGGAAAATATTTTTCTACCAAGGGGGGGTGTGTGTTGCGGACGAAAGCTACTAAGAGGGAGGGAGAGTTTGGACGAGAACTTCAACTAAAGGGGGGAAGGATTTTAAGACTTGAAAATTGTTTTATGGATGAAGAAGTCTTGCACAAGAGGGGGTATTTATAGAGCCACCAAGGGCCAAGATTAAAACAAATGAAGGGTGAAGATTTGGATCCATGTGAAGAATGAGGTCTTCCAACCAAGTGTCCACCACAATGTTGGGACATATGTCCACCACAACCTTGGGACATATGTCCCCCACAACAATGAGCCATGTGGCCTTCCACTAGCACCAAAAAAAAACGTCCACTACCTACTCCCACTCACTCAAAGAAAATATCTTCCAAGACTTGACCATTTGACTTGTCCACTAGCCCAACATTTTCGTCCAACCCATGCCAACTAAGGGTGACACATGTCGCCCTCCTATTGGTCCAAAATATTTCGTCTCTCGGAAAAATCCGTAATCGGTTAAAATATTAAAAACGTAGAATTTCCTTCACAAGGTTCTAATCTTTTAGTTGAAAGTTCACAATTTCATCCTTAACCTAATTAGGGTTTGTACAAATGTACGTACGTCCTCACATACATACTCTGGAAATACGGGTTATAACATTCTCCCCTCCTTAGAAACATTCGTCCCGAATGTTCCTTCTAAGTCTCTAATCACACAAGCACCGCTATAGCCTTCACTACTATACTTACAAAACCAATTATGCCACCAATGGCCATAGTATAACATACGCGCAAAAACTCACATCCAAGCCAACGAGAAATCACCTCTAATGTGTATAACCACACTACAACTTCCACCCTTGGTCTAAAGGATACTTTATTTACCTTGTTACTTCACAAAATGATCACTCCCCTTCTCTTAACGCAATGTTCACTTCTTTCCTTACTCGTCGTACACTTCTCGTATACCTGCACTCTTTCTATTACACGCACCATATTTCAGTCATCGCTTCTGCTTTCGAACTCTTGGGGTTTCTACTATCCAACTTGGTCACTTTACTAGCTTCGATTTCCTCTAAGGCCATCCCCGGCCTTCACGATCTGATTCTGGTCGAACATATCCACGAACTCATATGATGGTTACCTAAACCTGGGCTTTGTACCCTCGTGATCCTACCACCTGGCGGGACCACCTCGAACGACCACTCACCAACCGGCCGCGGGTTGACCGCGATCTGGCCTCAACCCATTATCGCGCCAAACTCTTGTTCCCGATCCGAACAACCTTACCTATACAAGTCATGAAAGCTACCACTTCCATCTCACACTACCCATGGAATTATCACACAAAACTTCACGTATACTATGCACTCCGACAAGGGTTAACCGTAAAATCTTTTACTCAAGACGGCCTTACATCTAAGGTCTCAACGTGTAATATTCTAAGGTTCACACCTTCCGTGTCCCCATACTTATCCTTTCAACTAACCATGTTTTCTAACTCACAAATAACACAACGCTATCCGTACATAGCACAATAAGAAGATCATCATATCAAGCATACTAAACTCTGAGGTTAAGGTTATACGAAAGATTTCAAATAAGCGATTCAAAGGACCGCTGGCGGGATCTTCCAGCGACCTCTGCCGTGGCTGCAGATATGAACATCCCGCCGCTATTGAAGGGAAGAACCCATGGCCCGATCCGTAGTCCGCTATCCCATCAGTGCCACCTCGGTCGGACGGTTTCTCGCGTAATGGCCTGCTGTCGCATGTAAAGCAAACTCCCAAACTAGCACGACACTCCCTATGGATCTTACCGCAACGCCACACCGAGGTAAGGGTGGCCTCATCCGCCAACACCACTACTCCGGAAAACTCAACCCTTGGAGCCACGACTGCTCACGAATACTCTGGATGCCACGAAGGCGCGGAGGACCGCTCAGTCTTGGCGGAGGCGCATAACTAGTCTCTTCTTGGCGGTCCGCCTCGAAAGTCGCCAAAAGACCTGCTGTTACGGACCTCTTATGTTGATCCGGCCATTCCGTCGACCTCTCCGCTCACACCTGAAGTGCATAAGCTGCGCACGGGCAATGTCCATGCGGTGAAGAGCTACACCCGAGCAAGCCTCGCCAAGTAGTCATCGAGCCGTGGCGTGGCGGTGCACTCGTCCTCCATATTTGCCACTAACGCCGACATATCGGGCAACGAGTCGAACTCACGTTGTACTCCCGAATCGCCGCCCCGCCTCAACATCAAAAATCTGCCGCAGAGCCTCTTCATCTGTGAGGGGCAATAAATGTGCAAGAAATGCCCCTGAGAACTCGTCTCATATAGCTAGAAGCGCATGCTCCCCGTCTGATTCCGTAGATCAAACCGATCATTGCAATATCACGCGGCCGATGCGAACCCAATACCACCGACTACGCCTCGAGGCCTTGATCACTCTCATGATCAGAATCGCTTCGGATAAACTCCGAGGGTCATCCTCGGCCTCGATCCATAGAACATCGGTGGTGCAACTTAAGTCCCGAAGTCTCCAACTATCGGCCACAGGGTGCCTTCATCGTACCACCGCTCCGTCATCCTCAAGTCTCGCCATAAACCTAACTAGTAATCGCCATCTTTGCAACCCATATCCTCTGTTCTCGGCCGTGGGTGGAGGCTCGATATCGTGGCCTCGGTAGCTACCGATCTTGCTCTAAACTCTGTTGGGCCGGCGTCGTAGAATCCGCCGTCGTAGCACCACCTCGGGTAAAGCGGGCCTCTGTCACCGTAACCCTCAGTGCTCTACTTCGCAGCTTCCTTGCCGCCTTCGGGCTCTGGTTGCCTGCGTAGAGGCATAATCGGTACAAAAGAATACGTCGGAGAGTCCAACTTATAACACGACTCTTAGGCACGATCTCGAGTGTGAAGAATGAAACCAATCCTAAATATCCGTAGCCTCGATTATAGATGTGGTGCACACACCGATAATCAAGACTACTAGACACGATGCGTAGACACTTTCCGAGGATTAATCGCTCGATACCACTTTTGTCACGACCCGAACCGGGCGGTAGTGCCTTAACCGCACCCAGTAGACATACATCGAGTAACCGGAATATAAAACAAGACATGAAACAATATGAAGTGAAAGCAGTTTATCTGCGAAAAGTTGCCTTTCGGCATATATATATAAAAATTTGAGCGATTCATCCCTTTACAAACCCCGCCACAACAGCGATTACGGACCTCTAAGAATGTTATAACAACAATGGCGGAATGGGGCCCGCCATACCCAGAATGTAAGAACCTACAACGACGGCGGGACTATACGAAGATAAGCCTCAGGAGACACGGAGCTTCCCAAAACGCTGTGACCCTATGAGCGAGGATCAACAATCGGTGTACCTCTACCTGCGGCGTGAGCGGCCGAGAAGTCGATCTGGCCAATTACAGTATATGGCGAAAATATTGTAAATAAAATTATAGTAGTCTATATAAAGCGGAGACACGTATGATAACCAAACTACGATTACATAATATGTAGCGATCAAGTCAGTCGTGACTCACGCCTCAAAGTCATCACTCGATTATAACTATGGGTCTCATGCCCGCAACATCAATCATGCGTGGAACACCTTCGCATCGGCGATCTACGATAACCACACGAGAGTACACATGAACACGGGTCCCACGTGTCATAAAAACCGTCTGACGGCAAGATCGAACTAACTACCGGATACCAAAGCGCATCATCAAGCCGGGGCAAGTCGAAAGCCAACTACCGGATACCAAAGTCGTACCAACAAATCTATATAACCATACCACGAAGGCGACCGGGGCAAGAAAGCCAACTACGGATACCACTGCGCCACGTGGCTGGCGGGCAAATCGAACTAACTACCGGATACTGGCGGAATCGAGACCGTTACAAAACTGAACGGGCAATCACGAAGGCTAACTACGGATACTGGCCGAATCACCACGACCTCGGGCAAGTACGAGAGCCAACTACGGATACCAAGTGAATCGATAAAACCTCACTGGAGCTAGTCCATGGATTAATAATCACATAAAGCGTGCGTGGAATGCTCGTCGCTGATGCGTCCAAGTAAGATCATAACCAATTAGCCGGCCCTCCATCGAGAGACGCGGTGGTATAGAAATACAATACTAGCACGACAAGGCTATCACACGCAAACATAGGCAAGTTACACACAACTCAAGGTTCTTTCATTTTATGCTAAAGTCCAGGTTTTAACCCCAAAGTACTACGTACGTTAAATTCTTTTTAAAAGATCCATTTCTTTTACAAGGGTCACCCGCCCGTATTATCAAAATAGAGTGACTAACATTTTAAGTAAACCAAAACAACTCCCATACTTTCCTTTTTAAACCAAATTAAGACAATACTATGCCCTTTTTAAACCAAAACACTTTCCCTTTTAAAATCAAGTAACAACATTCTTTTCCAAAAGCTCAAGTTGTCTAATTTCAAATACTCAAGTCTCTTATTTTTGAAAGATTTCATAGCTCATAGTCTTAATCACTTAACAACGTAATCTCTTTTAAAACAATTTGAGTAACATAAGTCTATGTGTGAGTAGGTTATACTTGTTTATGACAATCTTATTAAAGCAGCCATGATCTAGGAAATGTAATACAATTTTTGTCTTATCTTAGTTTCTATGCTGATGGAGGTTTCTACTGGTTTTAATAGTAATTAATTAGTCAATACATTTTCCTTTATTAACGCTGCAGTGGTTTGTTCGATACTTATTCTCATTTCCGAAATATAATATTATTCCTTTTAAACCCCAAGTACCCATTTCTCTTAAAAGCGGTTTCACAACTGTTTAACACAAACCAAGTCCTTAATATTTCACATAAAGTCATTTATAAGTCAAGTCTCTTATCTTTTAAAAACCACAAACCATTTCTTTACCTACATAAAGTTGTTATAGCAAACTCCCCATAAAGCCGTTATAACACTTTATGTTTTAAACCAACCAAATTCATTTAGCACGTATGCGTCTACGCACTACATAGTTCACAACAATCATGCTAGAAAAGATAGGAAGAGGTTCACATACCTCGCGACGGTTATCGACAATTAGCAAAACTCTCCAAGTATTATAACCTTGCTAGCCTTTTCCACCCTTCAAGTAGAATACGCTACTCGTAGTACTTCAACCTATAATGGCCATAAAACGTCTATCACTTCTAGATCTCTTCGTAGAATATTCTAAATACAAGATTCCTTATTCGACAGAAAATTCAGCACCTCCCCGCAACCATGACCACATAAATCTCCTCTACTCGGGCGCTACGTGCCAACAATTCCCAGGGGATTACACGTCTAACCGGACGTGTTCAATTTTACTCCACAATAATACAACAAGTCTACTGTAAATACAGTCCTATGTAAATACAGTTCAATTCTTATCCATATTCATTCTACATATAGTATACTCAACTATACATTACTACAACATGTAATATCCAATTACAATAGGGGGACAAAGATCATTACCTCGGTAAGCCCAAAATTATCCAAGATTATATGTCGATCCTGAGCAACTTTTAGCTCCTATTTTGAACGCTCCAATGCTCCAAGAAACCCTTAGAAGTTTCTAAACACTTCTACTAAATACTTCAACCAACAATGAAGATTTTCCTAGGGTTTCGTTTTGTGACGAATGGATATAAAGTAGTATTTCCGGGCTTTTAGTATAGAGGTAACTTTTGAATACTACAAGGTATTTTGGAATAGTAACAATACTTGGAGAATATTTTTCTACCAAGGGGGGGGGGGGGGTGTGTTGCGGACGAAAGCTACTAAGAGGGGGGAGAGTTTGGACGAGAACTTCAACTAAAGGGGGGAAGGATTTTAAGACTTGGAAATTGTTTTGTGGATGAAGAAGTCTTGCACAAGAGGGGGGTATTTATAGAGCCACCAAGGGCCAAGATTAAAACAAATGGAGGGTGAAGATTTGGATCCATGTGAAGAATGAGGTCTTCCAACCAAGTGTCCACCACAATGTTGGGACATATGTCCACCACAACCTTGGGACATATGTCCCCCACAACAATGAGCCATGTGGCCTTCCACTAGCACCAAAACAAAACGTCCACTACCTACTCCCACTCACCCAAAGAAAATATCTTCCAAGACTTGACCATTTGACTTGTTCACTAGCCCAACATTTTCGTCCAACCCATGCCAACTAAGGGTGACACATGTCGCCCTCCTATTGGTCCAAAATATTTCGTCTCTCGGAAAAATCCGTAATCGGTTAAAATATTAAAAACGTAGAATTTCCTTCACAAGGTTCGGAATCTTTTCCGTTGAAAGTTCACAATTTCATCCTTAACCTAATTAGGGTTTGTACAAATGTACGTACGTCCTCACATACATACTCTGTAAATACGTGGTATAACATCGGGTCACATTAAGAAAAGTTGTAGGATTTTGAAGCGGGAACTACAGGAGCTTAACAAGAAGAAAAACAACGGTGACAACAACACAGCTACAACCGCCACTACAGAAGAATATATGGCAATAGTGATTGCTGATGAATATTTGCACATTGGAGATAATATGGTTGAGTGAGTGGTCGATTCAGCTTCATTCCATATCACTTTCAATATGATGGTTACCACATATAAAGATGGTGACTTTGGAAATGTGAAGATGGGTAATTCTGCATACTCTAAAATTATTAGAATTAGAGATGTAAGTATTCAAATGAATGTTGATTATCATCTGACATTGAAGAATTTAAGGCATGTTTTAGATTTGCGCCTTAATCTGATCTATGTAAATGCCTTAGATGAGCAAGGTACAAAAGCTACTTCAACAATAAGAAATGGAAACTCTGTAAAGGGTTGATGATCGTTGCGAGAGGAAAGATATGTTGTTCACTGTACAAGACTTATGGGAAGGCTTGCAATAACAATATAAATGTAGCAGTCAATACTTCATCGAATCTATGGCATAATGAGTGAAAAGGGTTTGCAATTCCTCACAAAGAAGAAGCTCATTCCTTTAGAGAAAGATACTCTGTCTGATCCTTGTGAGCATTGCTTATTTATAAAACAACATAGAGTTTCATTTAAGAGTTCCTCTACCAAGAAAAAAGAGGTACTGAAGCGAGTTTACTCTGACGTATGTGGTCCTACAGAAATTGAATCATTGGGATAAGCCAAATATTTTATAACTTTCATAGATGATGCATCAAGAAAGGTATGGATCTAAATGCTAAATACGAAAGACCAATTGTTTGAATTTTTTCAACAATTTCATGTTATGGTAGAAAGAGAAACTGGGAAGTAGTTAAAGTGTCTCAGAACATACAATTGAGGCGAATACACTTCTCGTGAGTTTAGAAATTATTGCTCTAAACATGGAATTCGACATGAAAAGATGGTAATTGGCACTCTTCAACATAATGGTGTAGTAGAACAAATTAATAGCACCATTATAGAAAGGGTCAGATGCATGATGAGATCATCAAAGCTACTGAAGCCATTTTGGGGAGCAGTAGTGCAGACTCCATGTTATCTGATCAACAGATCTCCATCAGTTCCTTTGATGTTTGATATTCCATAAAGAGTATGGATAGGAAAAAATGTGTCATGCTCACATCTGAAGATGTTTGGATACAAGTTGTTCGTGCACCAAAGGAAAAAATATCCAAACTTGATGATAAAGTAGTCCAATGTATCTTCATCGGTTATGGAGATGAAGAGTTTGGGTATAGGCTTTGGGATCCAATTAATAAAAAGGTCATAAGAAGTCGAGATGTGGTCTTTTATGATGATCAAACAATTGAATGTGCGAGAGAAGAAAAGAGTCAACCAGAAAAGGCTGAAATTGAGTTGTTTCCTCCGGAACAACAATGGTCAGACGATGAATTGCAAGAAGTTGCTGAGATGTCCTATGAAGATAATAGTGATGCTGAAGAAGATGTACCAACACAAGAAAATATCAATCAGGGGGAGAAGTACCAGCAACCAGAGAATGAGCAATCTCGCAGAAGGTCAGCAGAGGACTAATTCCATCCACAAGATATCCACAATCAGAGTATATTTTTTTAACTGAGAAGGGGGAGCCAGAGAACTACCAGGAAGCAGTAGCTCACAAAGACAAATATAAGTAGATATATTTCATGAATGAGGAGATGAATTTCCTCATGAAGAACAACACCTATGAGTTGGTAAAACTTCTAAAAGGCAGGAAGGCCCTAAGGAATAAATGTGTGTTCAAAATAAAAGATGGCTGACGTGGAAACCTAGTAAAGTACAAAGCCCGATTAGTTGTCAAGGGTTTTGGTCAAAAGAAAGGGATCGATTTTGATGAAATTTTTTCTCCAATGGTGAAAATGTCATCAATCAGAATAATATTTGAATTAGCAGCGAGTCTAGATCTTTAGATTGAGCAGATGGATGTAAAGACTACATTTCTTCATGGAGATTTAGAATAAGGAATTTATATGCAGCAGCTTAAAGGTTTTGAGGTTAAAACAAAAGAGCATCTTGTCTGTAGACTGCGAAAGAGTTTGTATGGTCTAAAACAGGCTCCACGAAAATGGTACAAGAAGTTTAATTCATTTATGATGGATTGAAGCTATAAGAGAACATCGGCAGATTCATATATCTACATCAAGCAATTTCCTAATGAGAAATTCGTCATCTTATTACTATATGTTGATGACATGTTAATAATAGACCAGGATGGTAAGATGATAAATCAGCTGAATAAATAATTAGCAAGAGTCTTTGATGTGAAAGACTTGGGGGCAGCCAAAAAATCTTAGGAATGGAAATCATCTGAGACAGACCTTCTCGGAGATTATAGTTGTCACAAGAGAACTATGTTGAACGAATACTTGAGAGGTTCAACATGAAATATGAAAAGATAATTTCTTTACTCTTGGTGTCCACTTCAGACTCACCAAGAAGTCATGTCCTTCTTTGAAAGAAGATGTTGGCTATTCCTTACTCTTCAGCAGTTGTATTTTCTTGCAAATCTAGGCAAGCAGCATCAGAAAGTTATAAAATGAATCTTCAGATATCTGAGAAGGACAACAAAAATGTGTCTGAGCTTTGAGAAATGAGAATCAGTCTTGGAAGGATATGCAGATATGGCTGGTGATCTTGACGGCTGAAAATCTACATATGGCTATATGTTTATTTTTGCAGGGGGAGCTGTGGCATGGAAGCCCAAGTTGCGAAAATGTATTGCTCTATCCACCACAGAAGCAGAGTATATCGCCCTTGTAGAAATTGGGAAATAAATGTTATGGCTAAAGAATTCTTTCCAAAAATTGGGTTTGATGCAAGAAGGGTACATGGTTCATTGTGACAGTCAGAATGTGATTGATCTGAGCAAGAATGCTACTTACCACTATAGAACGAAACACATTGATGTCAGATATCACTCGACTCGTGATGCACTTGAAAAGAAGTTATTCCATGTGCAAAAAATTTACACATACAAGAATGCAGCAGATATGCTAACAAAGGTGATTTCTCGGCATAAGCTTGAGTTGTGTTCCAAGCTTGCTGGTATGAGTTCTCGATGGTGAAGACACACGATCAATTCTTCCTCATGGATTGAAAAAGAGGGAGAACTGATGGGTAGTGGTTGTTTTTCAACCATGTGAATATTACAATGATAATTTTTCACTTAAGACATATATATATATTCAACTATACAATTAATGCAAGGTTGTTTTTGTGTGTCTTGTTCACACATCCAAGGAGGACTATAAATAGAGCTACATTCCTCCTATTTATTTATCCATCACAAGTTAATTTCAAGAGTAAAGAGTTAGGCTCTTGAGAGAAAAATAGAGAATACCTCTGAGTGAGAAAAATCTAAGAGAGAAAGAAAAAGAGAGTTCCTACAGAATTGTTAGAAATATTTTGTAGAGAAATTTGAGTGTGAGAGTTTTGAGTGTCTTCCTCAAGTATTTGTCAAAATTTGAGAATGTATTGTGTACCCGTTATTACTGTTATAGTGGAAGATTTATCGTGGTTTTTCTTTTCCACGAGATAATTTGTTGGCGTGCATTTAGTATTTTAATTACTATTCAAAAGTATAATTTACAATGGAAGATATCCAAAAATTCTCAAAATACTCTGTGATTGCAGATGTGACTGATCTTTCACATCAGAAAAGAATTTCGGGGTCTCCATTGTATTTTTTCGCAAATATTGATCCTGAATGGGAATTGGAATACTCTTCATTATTTCCAACAGAAGTACATTTCTTTTTTACTAGCTGATGGACTTGTTGATGTTGATCTTTAGAGTGATTTCTTTCCATAAGAATATGGCACTTTCTACTATTATACCTTAATAGTTGTTTCATCAACCCCTCTTTTTTTTTGGTCTACCTGATTGTGTTTTGTATATGGGTTATGGTGGTGGTTCAATCCCTGTCTTAGGCCATTGCTCAGAGCTGACAATTGGCAAGATGGATGGACTATAACTCTTCATATACTACTCAACTGTGAAGCATTCATGAACATATATTTCAGGCTCATCCTTCTTAACCCATATAGCTGCAATAACATGATTACAAAATATTCCTGTTAAGTCTCATCTCCTACAAGAACAGGTCTTCTCCTTAAGATCAACGGAGAATAGTCTAAGATAGATATCCTCAATCTAGTAATGGAATTGGTCAGATTTAGTGACAATACATTTAGAAGCTTTATCCTTATTTTGCTCTAGCTTCAATATGATTTTTGGACAGATTCTGTGGCGATACTTCATCATTTTATCTTTGTTCTTTTGAAGTCTGAACATCATATAGATCCTAATTGATTCAAGCATTGTCCAAATATGCTTGTCTCTTGTCTCTTGTCTCTTGTCTCTTACATCTAGGAGTACATTATTAAATGACTCACACAGATTGTTTAATAATACATCACACTTTGGGAAAGAATAGAAAAAAGCCCTTCACTAGTGAATGAGAGGCTTATTATTAAATCATTTAGGGGCTTTTGGATCTTTTTTTCCATTCCTTCCATTTGCTTAGAGAATTCAGGTTCTGTAGTTGCCTTGGCAGCTTTCCATAGGATATCTTTCTGTGCTTGTCTTCCAAAACCTTCAGTCTTGAAATTATTATGCAGATGCCTAGCACAAAATCTGTGTGCAACATTTGGCATTATCTCATCAAATGCTGGAATTAAATCCTTTTGCTTATTAGAAATGAAAGTCCATCCAAAAGGGTTTTGTGAGATTCCTAAGTAGGGATGGCAAATTGGGTAGGGGAGGGAGGTGTAGGACAGGTCAAACGTTAAACGGGACAGGGCAGGACAATGCTTAAACGGGACAGGGCAGGGCGGGACAGGTCAAAACACATTTTTAGAAAATTCTAAATAGGGCATGACAGTTAATAGGGCAAAGTTTTCTTTGTGCAAATTTAAAGATATAAGCTGTTACGCTGGGTTGTACTTGTTAAAATTGGATAAAATTTTATAGAGTTGTACATCTTTCTGTTACAGTCATATTGAGACTTTACGGGAATTACTCCGACTTACGGTTTAAAAGTTATCACTGCTTAAAGTTTCTGCCTCGGATCAACCGAAATCTAGAATGGCAAAATGTATAATGTAAAAATTGTACAAATCGGTAAAGAAACTGAAAGTTTATGTTGAATAAAAGTTCTATATTACTCCATTATCGACAGTTTTAGACTTTACGGGGATAAATCCTACTTACGGTTTGAAAGTTATCACTGTTTAAAGTTTCTGTCTCGGATCAATCAAAATCTGGAAGGCAGAATGTATAACGTTAAAACTGTACAAATAGGTAAAGAATCTGAAAGTTTGTGCTGAATAAAAGTTTTAGTTTTCTCTGTTCTCGACAGTTTGATACTTTATGGGGATTAATCCGACTTACAGATAATAAGTTATGACTGTTTTAAAATTGTGTATTGTTTCATAAAAATTCTGGCGAGACAGTTTTTATAAGGTTGTTCTTGCGTGAATTTAAACTAGTTACACTAAGTATTTCAAGAGTAAACTTGGGATAGTGTTAGGTCTCTGTGTTACCTTTAGCTCGGCGTAAGAAATACCTTATTTGGGGTTACGGTTTGAGAGTTGTAACCCTTACAAGAGGGGTGCGAAAGGTTGAAAGAAAGGAATAACATGTAAAAAATAAACTCAGTTCATAAATTATTTGATATTAAGAAATTATGACAATAGACTGACTGTTCATCCATTTTTTTAAAAAAATTTAAAATAAGTTAACAAAATAAATACCAAGTTGAAAGTGAAAAATGAAAAATAACATAAACAGGGCGGAGCAGGCTTAACTGGGCGGGGCAGGGCAGGGCAGGGCAAATTTTTAAAAAATGTTAAACGGGGCAGGGCAGGACGGGTTAACACCTTAGTAGGTCAAGGCTTGCCCTGCCCTAACCTGCCCCATTGCCACCCTATTCCTAAGTCTTCATCAAGAAGTGTAAGAAACAAACTTCATGTTTTCTTCAGTTCACCTTCGACTATTGCGAATGCAATAGGATACATGTTGTTGTTTCCATCAATGCCTACTACTGTCGACAGTCCCCCCCCCCCCCCTCCGAGGAGCCCATTCTATAAGGAAGGCGCGTTTTTAGGCATATATAGTTGGCTGGTTATTTGTCTTTCCCATCCTGCGCTCTGCAGTGCGGAATTCATGGATTCTCTGGTAGAGGGGAGTCGAGGTGGAATTTTTTTTGGCCTGGCAACAAATAAAAGAAGCCCCCAATTGCAGTAGGAGTAGCTACTTGTTTCGTGGCTTTAATTTGAGCTCTTCAGATCCGGAATCTCCATAAATGGGTATGACTGGTTAAGGTGACCAGCTTTGTGCGGCAACCGCAAGTTAAGGTACTCTGAATTTGTTATAGCGCCACCATTTCACAATATACATTATCCGGGAAAGCTAGTTTTTGTATTGCTGTTTTATCCCACTGACACTCTTCTATGAAAGTTGAGGCTTTACTTTAACTGTTCATTTCTCAAGGGTCTCCTTTCGCTCCTCTCACATTCGTTCGAGTGGCTTCGCTCCTGCCTTTTTTGAATATTCATAGCTCGGAGGGTTACTCGAATCTTTCGTTTTTGTACTCTACTCGTTCCTTGAAGGTCCAATTAATTAATAGTTATTGGAGGACGGTTAGTGTCTATTCTGCATGACTTTGGAACGTTCCCTTTCAAATGATATCCATCAACCCCTATTATTGGTCGACATTCGGCTAAAATTCCCTGTTTGCAAGCTGCAAAACATAAAGTCTTAAAAATCCTTTTCTACCATTAACCATTGTTTTTGGATTTTCGTCCAACTTCAAAATACATGTAGTCCCTGGATTACTCCTCCTTAGCTCAGCACAGTAATCTAACAATATATCAAATTGCTCTTCTTTAATCCTTGTAATTAGATCTAATGCTTTCCTCTTTGCCATATAAGCTTGATTCCTAGTAATTATAATGGTACAATTATGAGCCCTCATCACATGAGCTTGAAATCCTTTCACACCCCAAGTTGGATTAATTCTAAACTCTTCTACGTACTTTTTAGCTAAAATCCAGAGTTAGTCTTGTTATCTCTTTGATTGCCATAGGAATGGTTAGTGCCTATTGTCTTAATACTGAAAGGTTCATCTTGATTAGCCTTTGATGCAAATATAAACCATTTGCAGCTTAGACATCTTACAAGTTTCCCTCAGCCTCGTACTTTCGTTCTTTTTAAACTTGATGTCTTTTATTTTGTAACACATCATGTACCTCAACTGCCCACTTGATTTCTTTGCTATTACTCTTTGCTATTATTGAATATCATATTAAACGCAAACTTAAATTTTGGATCCTCTAAATTCCTAGCTGGATTAAAAACAGTGGATCTTTTAGAAATTTCATCATCAGAATCTCCATGTAAACTCATTAATTCCTCGTCTGATGTAGCACAATTATCTTCTTGAGTGTCATTGGGAAACATAGCCAGCATGTTTGAGGCAACTTCAAGCTCCATCCTTTTTCCTTTAACTTGATTATCTTTACTTGTCCCATTAAAACCAACCCACTCTACGGTGGAGTCGATGTTCTTATCAAAAATCATGTTGTCTTCTTCCAAAGAACAATTAGAGTCATGAAATGATTCACACCCGGGGTCGTTTTTGGACCCGTGCGAGGTGTGCTACCGCACAGGGCACCCCGAAAAATATTAAATTTTAGGGTCTTTTTTTTCATTTTTTATTAAGTAGTATTAGCCAATTTTTTTATAAAGACTCATAATTCGCAGGTCTTAGCCCCAATTAAGGGCTCACTTTTACGAATTAGAACAGGGCCCCCAAAATATTTGAGACGGCCCCGCTCACACCCTTCATCACCTTTCTCTATTACGTCCACATCTACCAAGCCTTCTTCGCCCTGTAGTGGGCTGCCCTCTGAATCAACCACGTCATAGTTCCATTGGTCCTCGTCTGTGTGCTCGACAAATATCTCCACCTCTCTACTGTCAGGTATATTGTAGACAATGTTATATATATATATATATATATATATATATATATATATATATAAATCAGTTGATAAAAGTCTTATACTTGTCTCAAAATAAGGCCCAAACTTGAACTAAAATTTCACTTTTCTATCATCGACTTTCAGCTTTTTCACACACTGTCTCATCTGAAGGATAGAATTTTCATCTCCTTAAAATAGTCATAATAAGCTATATGTCCACTAATATAGTTCATCTCTGGCTCAAACACTCACCAACCTTTATAGTGTAGTTTAATGGTGTACATATCAGAATCTTCACCTTCATCTATCGTGAAAAAAAAAAGTAGAATTTATTAGTGTGATTAAAATAAATAGCTCCAAAAGAAATGTAAATATCATACAAATCCAACACAAAAGTACGTAAATCATGGAAATCCAAATTAATAACGAATTTGAGTTATGTTGGCTTGAATTCTTAATGAATTGACTTATTTGTATTACCACTTGCAGATTCACTGTGTGCATCTTTGAATTTTCACTTTCATCTATTGTTGGAAAAAGAAAAAAAGAATAGGTAACTTATGGCATTGTATTAAGTAGAACCAACACAAACAAAATATAATCATGTAGGGTTTTGTTGGGTCTAAAACACGTAAGTAAGGCACAACGAAATTTTAAAATTTTATTCAACTTACTTACCCCAACAATTTTGTCTGATACGATTACGTTACAATTGAAATCTGCAAAGACAAAAACATAAACTTACAGTTGATATTCTCTTAAGTCTTTACTACAGGGAGCGCACACGATTATCCTTTCAGCCGCAAGCCTTGCTGTGGTATATTCCTCTGTCGGGAAAGCCATGAAATCTTAGCAAAGGTTCGAGAGATTTTATTCTCTAAACTCTAAGTTCAGAAAGTAAGAATTGAGTTATATTTCAGTAACCAAATTATAGGGTTTTAAGTGTTGAATATATAGCAGGGATTATGTTCATTTTTGGATTGGGGTTAGGCTCCAAGCCTGATCCAAATCTCGAAATGCAGTGGGTCAGTCGGATTGGGCCCACTGTCGTACAGGCGCCATAGACTAAGAAATATTATTTAGTTCGTCTAAGATACTTAAGAATACCCTTGACTGCTTTTCAGTGTTCCTCCTCAGGATTCTGCTAGAATTTGTAAGTCATACTAAGTGCATATGCCACATCTGGCCTTGTACATATCATGTCATACATGATTGATCCTATAGTTGAAGCATATGGGATCCTCTTCTGTTGCGATATTTCTAAGTGCTTACGCAAGTGTACGTATCGTTCAAGTAACAAAGATCTGTAAGACCGAGTTTATCGTCCACAGAGAGTGGTTTATTAAGTACCGAATATTTATTTTATGGTATCTATTTGGTTGACATTCTTTAGTTTGAGAATTATAACTACGAATTATGACTAATTGCAGGAAATAAACTAAAGATTATAATACTTTGGGTTTATAACAGTTATGAAGGAAATAGAGTTACAATCTCCTCAACTATCCACTCTTTCACATGTTAATGCAATGCTAATGATTCTTCTTCTTGTTAAGATAGCAGGTTAACTAATTTGTCATTATATTCCGGTTAGGACATACAAGAGCTCAGCCTAGTACAGAAACCTTCTATATTTCTATGATGAGTTTTACCACACATGAGGATTAAGAAAAATAACCTTTAAATACTACACAAGTATCGGAGTACTTTCGTCCACGATTTTAACCTATGTCTAGACAATTACAACATATTCAAATCTCACCTTTCAGACTTTTGATTCGAAATCATATAAGTGATGACAATTAGTAGCTAGTTAATTATCAAGCAATCATAACACTATTGAATAGATCTTAATATAATGAAGAATAAATCAATAATCAATGCATTAACTATATGAAAGAGCTTCAAGAAGATTCGATGGAAACCCTACTAAAGTATTTAACTCCTAAACATTTTCATGTCAAGAACTATATTACAATCCAACATAAACTAAAATAAAGTAAAGAAAAGAAAAAGAACTTGAACAAGAGTCTCCAATTGTCTTGCCTCCTTCTTGCCTCCCATAGAATGATTTTAGATTATGGTATCTGGTCTATAATAATGAGCAAGGTTTAGGGATTTTATAGCTGGAAAAAGTTGTCTTTCGGATCATAAAAACTCTGTCCAATTCGGCCCAGGAAACCTGAAAAATATGCATCGGTACCGCGGTTCCTCTGACATGCACCGCAGTACTAAATGGCTTCGAAATCACCGGAGGTTACTGGAATAGAGGCACCGCGGTTCCTTCGACGGTGATTCAGTTTCGGACTTTCTGGAAATTTTACGTCGCGACGCTAATTCTTGTTGACCGCGGTTCCATGGCTCCGCGGTGCTACTTGGCCAGGCACCGCGGTGCCTCTCTAATTTCTGTCTGAAATGTGTCATATTTCTTCTGTTCTTCTTGGCACTTCTTAAGCTTCATTCCTTGGGCTGTGCTTGTGCAATTTTCATCCTCAGTTAAGCTCATTTCATCCTCAAAAGTGGTATCTTCTCCTTTATGATCGCTGTGACACAAACGAAAGAAAAACACACCTAACACTATACTAAACGCAAAATAAAAGAGTAAAATACTAACTAAAAATGACTCAAAAGAGTATATAAAATACACTCAACATCTTCAGGCGTTCAAGTTCTGCAACAGTGGAAGGACTATCCTTCTTCGATAACTTGATGTCTTGACCTATAAGAAGACCTCCCTTCTTGGAATTTTCCATAGAGAATCGTCTTAGCACTTTGTCTATGTATACGGACGGTGACAGCACCAACCATCTATTAGGTATATCTCTGTAGATCCTAATTCCAAGAATGTAGCAGGCTTCACCTAAGTCCTTCATCATGAAGGTGCTGGATAACCATTCATTGACTAACTGCATGAGAGTCTTATTATCTCTCGTTATCAATATGTCATCTACATATATAACAATGACAACAATACTCACATCCGTGTGTTTACTATAAACGCATGGATCCTCTTTGCTTCTAACAAAGTCAAACGATTTGATTGCTTTGTCAAAACAAATATTCCAACTTCTTGAGGCTTGCTTAAGTCCATAAATGAACTTCTGTAGTTTGCATACTGATTTGGGCTGAGTCTTGGATGTGAAACCCTTTGGTTATATCATATACACCTCCTCAATTAGATTACCATTGAGGAAGGCAGTTTTAACATCTATTTGCCAAAAATCATAATCATAGTATGCAGTTGTTGCAAGTAAAATCCGGATGGACTTAATTGTCGCAATAGGTGAAAAAGTTTCATCATAATCGACCCCGGGTCATTGATTATAACCTTTAGCCATCAATCTTGTCTTATAAGTCTGTAGATTGTCATATGTATCAATCTTCTTCTTGAAGACCCATTTGCATCATATGGGTCTAACCCCTATTGGAAAATCAACCAAGTTCCACACTTGATTTATGTACATTGAGTCCATCTCGGATTTCATGTCTTCATGTCATCTCTGTGAATTAATATCTAACATAGCTTCGATGTAGGTTGTATGTTCATCGTCCTCAGGAATATCTATCTCATTGTGTGTTTCAATAAGGAGATTGAGTCTTTCAGGCGGACAATGCGTTCTAGTGGTCCTACGGAGTTGAACATTTTGTGTTTCTGTGTTTGTTGCATTCTGATTGTGAGAAGGTGTTTGTGTGTTGTACAATTCACCACCTTGAGAGCTTTCAGGAATGACATTTTCATGTCTTTCTTGAATGGGATGATGTACAACTATTGTATCATATTCCATTAGTTATGTATGAGAGTCTTGCATTTCTGCATTATCTCTCACAACACTCCCATTGGCTGAAGGGCATATTCTAAGTACTCAATCTTCACCAAATACTCCCACTGAATCTTTTCCTAAGTCATGTGACAAGGGTTCAACCTCTGTATTATCTTGCGCTTCTTGAATTTCTTCAAATTCTATCTTATTGCAACTCTGTTCCTTGTAGACTTAGTCTTCTTCAAGGAAAATTGCATTTCTGGAAATAATGACCTTATGTTCTCCACGAAGATAAAAATAGTATCCCCTAGTTTTCTTTGAATACCCCACAAAATAATACTTATCACTTTTGGATTCCAACTTGTCAATAAGAAACTTCTTTACATATGCAGGGCACCCCCAGGGTCGCATGTGTTTAAGTGCTGGCTTCTTTCCATTCCATATCTCATATGGGTTTTCTCTACTGACTTTGAAGGAACTCTGTTCAGAATATAGATTGAACTTTGTAATGCATATCCCCAAAGGTATGTTGGTAGAGCTGAGAAGCTCATCATGGATCTAACCATATCTAATAGGGTTCGATTTCTCCTTTCAGCAACATCATTCATTTGTGGCGTTCCGGGAGTGTCCATTGTGATTGGACTCCATGAAACTTCAAGTAATCTAGAAACTATTTGCTTAAGTATTCACCTCATCGATCTGATCGAAATGTCTTGATACTTGTTTCAAGTTGCTTCTCTACTTCTAACTTGTACTTCTTGAATTTCTCAAAGGCTTCGGACTTGTATTTCATAAGATACACATGCCCGAACCTTGTGAAATCGTCTATAAAGTGATGAAGTAAGGGAAACCTCCCTTAGCTTGAGTTGAAAATGACGCACATATATCTGTATGGACTAACTCAAGCAGCTATTTGGCATGCACGCCTTTCCCAGAAAGTGACTTGGTGGCCATCTTTCCTCTCAGACAAGATTCACAATTGTCATAGGACTCTAAGTCAAATGGTTCTAGGTAGTCTAACTTCCTTAATTTTACTATCCTTGATTTATTGATGTGACCAAGTCGGCAGTGCCATAAGTAGGTGGGGTTTCTTGAATTACTTAATTTAGCTCGTTTATTTTGTATATTGAAAATTTCATGACTACAGTTTAGAACATACAATCCATCCACAAGCGGAGAATTTCCACAAACAAAATCATTAAAAGACATTACATAACCGCTATCGTAATGAATGAGAAAACCTCTGTCTAACATCGATAGAAATAATATTCCTCGTCAATGAGGGAACAAAATAACAATTATTAAGTTCTAAAGCCAGAAGGTAAATCTAGTCTATAAGTTCTCACACGTTCATCATCCACTCGTGCTCCATTTCCAACGCGTAGGTCTACCTCTCATGGTCTGACCTTTCTACTATTAGTCAGACCCTTCACATTATTATAAATGTGAGAGCCACATGTGGTATCCAATACCCAGCCGTGAGAGTTACTTATAGACATATTTATTTCAATGACAAACATACTTTGTCCAACAAGTCCAGAAGCACATAGTGCCTTGTCTCCTCTTGGATCTGTGCAATGTCCCTCATAAGCTTTTAGCATGTTGTGAAGTTCTGGAAGATTTACCTTGATTCCATTTATGTTGAAGTTCATAATGAAATTCTCAAATGAACTAGAAAGCGAATTCAGGATCAGGTTGACAGAGATATTTATAGGCAGTTTCGTTCCAATCGAAGTCAACCTCTCTATTAACCCAATCATCTTCAGAATATGCGCTGACACTGGACCCCTTTCGTTCATCTTACACTTGAAGAGATCTCTCAACAGCTCATACTCCATTGTCTGAGACTGTGAGTCATAGATATTCTTCAAACGTTCTAGCATCTCGTTGGGACTCATGTTTTCATGTTGCCTCTGTAACTCTACAGTCATGGAGGACAACATTATACATTGTGCCAGGGTAGCATCGTCTAGATGTTTCTGATAGGTTGTCTTGTCAGACAGAGCAAACTCAGCAAAATTTTCAGCAGGGACTGTAGTGTCTAACACATACTCAATTCTTTCTAGTTTTAACACCAATCGCAGATTTCTTAACCAGTCAGGAAAATTTGCTCCAGTCAGCTTGTTTGTTTCAACCAACATTTAAGTGACAGATTCGACATAGTAAACTGAAGAAATGATAGACTTGAAATTAACATTCTAATATAATTTTTATTGAACACATTCGTTAACTAATTAACATGGCCTTTAGTTTAATTAACTCACACTATTTTAACATATTTTTTACCTCATAAAAGAATATGGACTCATATCAAATATGGTATAATGGGACAAGATCCATGTTCATGTTGTCTCCGAATTTGCTGAGGTTGATAACTTCAACAACACAACCTGGTAGGTCTCTAAATCAATTGCAAACGATTTGCAACTCTTGGTTGACTGAATGTTCTAAACAAACGATATGCGTCCCTCGGCTTGTCTGACGTTGTGGCGCCAAGACAACCTAGCAAGTCAACCCCGTTATGCGATTGAAATTATGTATCTAAGTGAGTTTTGCCTTCGTAGAGCAAACACTGGGGTGTAAATACTCGTGAAGGTTTATCACCCACTTTTATATTAACATGCATCTATGAAAGAGTCTGAATCCTCTTAGACTTAGAGCAAATGCTGGGGCATAAATACTCATTACGCCGAAAAGGATTTTGCACTACAATCAATTATAACAGACGACACATTCATTTTAAATGAGACTTCTATTAAGCTTTGGAGAATATTTTTAATTCAGGATTTTAATCAAGATCAACTCTAACATGCTTCAAATTATTTAAGCACATATTGGGTACCTCCCCCAAACATGATATTAAGCGGTTAAATATTTATTGGGCACTGCCTATCCAAACATTATTTGCGGACGCTAAACATGTATTGGGCGCCGCCTATCCAAGCATTATTTGCGGACGCTATTCTAGTATAATAAATGACGATCATTTAGCACACAAACAGTATACTATATATACTGTATAATAATAATCATGGGTTAACTTTCTGAAAACTGAGATTTTGACTCTCTGGACATATGGCGTTGCGGCGCCACCGCGACGCTCCACCATGGAGCTGCGGCGCCGCCGTGGCGCTTGCGGGGCATAAACTTTTGGTTTCTATTTTGAGAATTAGAGTTGCGGCTCTCCACCATGGGGTCGCGGCGCTTCAGGTCCAGTAGGTTTTGAATTTTAAAATAAGGTTTTTAATCATGATTTCGGACTAGAGTCGCGGCCCTCGACTATTATCGTGACCGGCGCCGCGGCGCTCCACCGCGGTGCCACCCTGAAACCCTAGTAAGCGTCGCGGCGCTGACGTCCCGTCAGAACATTTTTTATGTTAATTTTCAAAATCGTCCAAACCCTAAATTTAATTTAGGAATCAGATCATAAATCATTTATTATCACCCACTAATATCAATAACGCACATTTCGACCATCATCCATTTATACCCGTTCTTTGTCGTGCACCATGTTTGCAATGAATCAGTTTTTGCACAAGGCTCAGTTCGAGTTATAATGGAATGACTTCCTCGATTTAGCGTAGTTGATATTTTAGGGTGATTACAAAAGGTTAACGTTTAGTCAAGGTGTGTGGAATTTCAAGCAGCCATGTTTTAATTTAGTTTAAAACCGTCTTTACATTTTAACCCATATTATTCCTTTTCAATTATTATGTAACCATTGACCAGCCTGAGCTCTGATACCACTGTAGGGTTTTATTGGGTCTAAAACACGTAAGTAAGGAACAGTAAAAGTTTAAAATTTTGTTCAACTTACTTACCCCAACAATTCCGTCTGGTATGATTACGTTACAATTAAAATCTTCAAAGACAGAAACATAAACTTACAGCTGATATTCTCTTGAGTCTTTACTGCAGGGAGCACACGCGATTATCCTTTCAGCCGCAAGCCTTGTTATGGTATATTTCTCTGTCAGGAAAAGAAAATTTTGGCAGAGGTTTGAGAGGATTATATTCTCTGAACTCTAAGTTCAGAAAGTAAGAATTGAATTATATTTCAGTAACCAAATTATGGGGTTTTAAGTGCTGAATATATAGCAGGGATTATGTTAATTTTTGGATTAGGGTTGGGCTCCAAGCCTGACCCAAATCCCAAAATGCAATGGGCCAATCAGACTGGGCCCACTGTCGTAAAGGCGTCGCGGCTCAGCCTCTCAGGTGTCGCGGCGCTTCCTTTAAATATTCAGCACATTTTAATTTTAAGTACGACAATTCAATTTTGACTTAATTAAAAAATTTCATCAAATAAAAATTATCCCATAATTTATTATTGGTTTAAATATCTCGATTCTAAATCGAATATTTTATACTCTCTCAATATACCCTTAGATCGAAAAGACAATCGACTTAGTGTGACCCTTTAGGCCTTCACACATCGACAGTAATCAAATTAAGGTTCATACGGAACTCCTAGACAGCGTCATATGACGGACTCAATATGTGAAGTACGTTTACATGACTCCAGTAAACACAATATTTATGTGAGATGATAAATTCCCCTCATTCGTGACACACTCGATCAAGCTTAGAATTTGTCATGTGTCTATCCAAATGGCTTGATCACTTTATCTCATTTATATATTAGTCGACAAACAGATCATATCTAAAATATGTCTCTTGCATTGGCCAATGACTTGGTCGACCTAATATTACTGAGAAGTTAAGTGTTCTCTCTTGAATATTCAATCGAGGAATGAATCTTATTCTTGACTCAACTGGCACCTTAGTTTACATCGAAATGTACCCAACACAAGTCATGTCTTATCATATAAGGAATTTAAGCTTAGGACATGGTCAAAGTACATTTCTTTGTAAACCAGGCGCGCATTGACCTCAAGTCAAATGACTTCTATCTTCAACATGCTGATAATACTCTAGACATTTATAACAAATAGTTTATCAACAGGGTATACCAATATCCTCTAAGAGTATCCATGTGTCCATCACTAGTAGTCATTGCTAGTAGTAAGTGAGACATACTACATTATCTAAGAATGTGATGCAGACCACATGTCGACTTATAACATATCATTGATATCTCATTCTCAATGATCATCAGTCGAGACTATTTGAGAGTTACGCTCTATCATTAATATCTCACTTTATCAATGACAATGTAAGTTTCAATGGATGCACATTAATGAATAATCACAAGCAATCAAAATCATAATTCAATAATTGCAAATGCCAAAATATATTAATCTCATTAATAATATAAATATATTTAAGTACATTTATCCCTAAAATGATTGTCTCTAGGATAAACATATTTTCAAATCAGTCATACAAACTCAGAACAAGCACTATAGATATTGGGTTTTTATGATTCTTGTAGCATGTTTTTAATGAAATTTATTGTTTATGTGAAACATTAAATGCATCTTCATTTTAATTCTGTTAACTAAAACTTTTACTCAAAGATTGCTATACAATCAAAGATTTGTTTTTTGTCACCAGTCAATATTAAGAATTGAAGTAATTAAATTGATCGAGTACTTGCATGTTGGCGTAAATTGTAGTCCGCTCTTGTAACATATATAAACTTGTTCGTTTGTATGTTTAGGTTTTTTTGTTTGTATGAAAATATTCCTTGTTGTAATACCGTAATTGCTCTTGACGGTAGTGATTGATCTGTGTGCATTGGTAACTACCGTAAGTAAAAGGACTAAAATCAATCAATTTAATTAATTAAAAGTTAAATGTGGGGAGTCAAATATTACAAGGACCAAAACTATTATAAGGCAATAACACAGGGACGAAAACAATTATTTTCCCAATTTTAATTCTTTTGTTTATTTTCTTATTGCTATTACTTAATAAAATTAATAATTTTTTATTATTATTATGAATATATATAACATATCAAACAAAATAAATATGCATTGCGTAATCTTCAATTCACAAAAATCAAACCAATTAATTTCTGCTGAAAGTGAAAGTAATATTGAAGCTAGTATAATTTCATATGTATAAAAAGTAACATTTAAAGTATAAACAATGTAATTTTTTAAAAGAGCACGTTTAACTGACCACCTTTATCATACGTAATTCCTCCTCTAGTTGCGAATAGGACTGGCTAGTGGACCGGGCCGACCCGACACCGTCCCGATCCCGACCCCGTCAGAAAAAAAAATGGGACGGCTCGAACCGGGGCAGAGCATGTTCCCGCCAGACTGGCCAGACCCCGGCCCCGCCTGATCCCGCCTCGCCCCGCCATTTGCCAAAAATAGTCGTTGTCTAACGGCCATTTTACATTTTGGCCGTTAGACAACGGCCATTTTTGGCTTCCCCCAACCCCCCTACCCCCTTTATATTTATTTTTAACCCCTAAGTTATTATATTTACACTTTAACCCAATTTTCCAACTATAAATACCTCATTTTCTCTAATTTCTATACAACATTGTCTACTACATATTCACTTTATTTATTAATTTGAGAATTGGGAGTGAAGTTGACAACTAGCTTGAGGATTAATCTATCGAGCAAAGTTTCAATTTTCAACCTCTCTCGATTACACATCGACTCTACGTCGGCGTTTGATACATCCGTTCTCTCATTAAATTATTATTTTATTTTTATTTCATTTAGAACATTTAATTTCATTATCTTTAAGTCTTTAACTATTTATTATCATAACTAAAATGAAAAGAACAAAAAGTCTTTTCGGCAAGGGTACTTTGAACATCTGCCATCAATCGCTTCGAAGTGTTTTTCTGCAGTGATTTCAAATAGGAGAGCAGACACTCATTAGCCGGAGACTGAGACGGTACTATTCAGAGATTGGATACGAGCGAGCGAAGGAGGTGCGACAACCAGAGATTAACGGCTAGTTAAGACGACCACGCGACAGACGGCAGACGGGCATTTGACACGGTCCACGCCCCGATCCCGCCGCCCGCCCGACTCCTCTCTGGCCACCCCGACCACTAATCAATCCCACGCGAATGACCACACAATCACGATCGCCGTATGAAAGTTGCCACAAAAGCCATATATAATGGATATCAAGTCTTCTTATCCAGATTAATGAGATAATATCTCAAATGGTCACTAAACTAATGATAATTCACTCAAAAAGTCATTCAACTTTATTTTTTAAGTCAAAAGTCACTCAACAAAGGGAATTCGCTCAGAAAGTCAATGAACTTCATTTTCTAACCCAAAAATTACTCAACTATTGATAATTTCACTTTAAAAGTCATTCAACCTATTTAAGTGATTTATGAGGGTATCTTTACCTTGTTGTAGCTTGTAATATATCTTGTTTTCAAGATTTCAAATCTCAAATTTTAAGAGAAATTTACTTGTAGATATCATTGTATAAAATAAATTAGTATATTAACAATTTTTTTAAATCAGGTCTGAATTCCTGCATGGGGCGACTCAAACTAATCCCTTAAATATATTTTTGAGTAATTTTAATCCTTTAAATTTGTCAAGAGTGAGCACATTGGATTTTCCTCAATTACTTAACAAACTTTGTTAGATTTAACAGGAACTGCAAAGAAAAAAGTGAATCAACGTGAACTCACATTTAGAAATGCAATTTTTGCTGCTATATTTTTTTTATTTCTAGATGATAGTTCAGCTTAAAGTGCATTTTCTGCTATTTTTTTTGTCTGATGTAGTTTTTTGGTGTTGCAATTTTTGATATTAATAACTTTAATTCTAATTCCTCCAATTTTATTTTTTTTTTTGACACATAAAATTAATAACAACACAGTTTGTTATTAAATTATAAAAAAGAAAAAGACAAAATTTTTTTTTTTTTTTAATTTATTTTTAGCCAAAAATATTCAAATATCTTCTTTACTTTATCCTTTGTCCAAATATCCAAATATAACCCCCATTTTTATTATTAAGTTTGTAAAACTGAGCTACACAATTCTTCTCAAAATATAGCACCTTCTGTTTATAAAGTTTGCAAACTTGAGCACACATATTCTAATAATAAAAAAAATAACTCACACCACAAAATAAAAAAAAAAATTTTTTTTTTTTTTCTTTTTTTTTTTTTTGTAGTGTGATCAAATTCACTTACATACACATGAAACCATTTTTAAAAAATAATCCTGTTCTTTTCCCCCATAAAAATAACATTGTGATGTTTACACCAATGAATTAATTCTCATCTTTCAAGTTAAAAATAAAAAGAGCGGGATTATGTTATAAAAATTATTTCACGTGTAAGGAAATGACTAGTCGGGCTCCATGCGGATATCGATTTGGAAGAAATATGAGAATTAATTGATTGGGGGTGAAGCATTGTCATCTTTATTTGGGGGGGGGGGGGGGAGCAGGATTATTATTTTTTAAATGGTTTCATGTACAAGTAAGTGAATTCAATCACACTACAATGTGAATATGGGACACCGAATAGAAGAAAAAAAAGTGAATTTAACGTAGTTTTAATTGTGTTGTGAGTAATTTAAATGAGTTAAGATTATATGGGCACGTTTGGTACGTTGTATTACACTGTATTATATTGGACAAAAAAATAATACAGCGTTTGGTATGTGTTTTCAGACGCACTCGACTGTACTATTTTTAAAAATAATACAATCCAATTGTCATTTTTGAAACACATCTCCCCTGGACTGTACTAAAAAAAAATACAGTTCATTATATATTAATACTCTAATATCGTCCATTATATATTAATTTCATTACAATACAGTACAGTCTAATATAAAAATATAGACTCCGTACAAAACGAGCCCTATGTGAAGTTTTGCAAACTTAGATATATTTAAGGACCCTTTTATCATTTCTCTTACCTAAAACAGCCTTTCAGCGTCCCGATAGAACAATCGATTCTTACAGTCTCATTCTCTTCGTCCCTCTGAATTCTCGGTAATACTCTCAACTCTACGGCCTCATTCTTTTTTCTCTATTCTTTTCTTGGTTGTTTGATTCAAATCTGGCTTTGTTTGAACAAAAATTGTTTTTAGGTTTTCTTGATCTTGGTTCTTATCTTTGGTTTGATTCAATTTGAACCAATTTCATTTTATATATACTATGAGTCTATGACAACAGCAACATACCCAGTATAAACCCACAAGTGGGATCCGGGAAGGATAGAGTTTGAGAGGCGGAGAGATTGTTCCTGATAGACCCTCCGTTCATAATAAAGCAATAATAAAGCAGGTCAAACATGCAAAAAGAAACAGTAAATACAACAAAACAATAGTATGCTAAGCGAAGAACAAGAGACGGTAAATAATGGAGTAACAGAAATCAAAGGACATTTTATAAATACTATGGACGTAATTAAACAAAATTTTCAAACGAAGAAAGAATTCATCTTGGAGGAATTTTTCAGGTATAATTCGAATTACTGAGTAGAAATTCAGTAAGATTCTTAATGATAAGAAAGGGGCATCTTACTATATAGTTAAATTAAAGTGTGTTGAAGGAGGTGTGTGTTAATGTGTGCTTTCTCTTCAATACCTCTTTGTTTAGTTGATAATGTGGCTATGTGTTTATAGATAAGTATGTAGTATGAACTCTCGGTTTCCATAGGCGAACCTGTGGACAGGTCAATGTCGAAACTTCCTTGTCAAAAAAGATAAGTATGCAGTCTCAAGACGAACAAATCCAATGTATTCATCTTCTAGTACTTTTTCCATTGAGAGTGAGGGTCAAAGGTCTATGCAAGCCTTAGTGAAGTTACTGCAATTAAAAAAAAAAGGTAGATCACAAAGCATCCCGCATTAGCAGGGTTGGGGAAGGGCCGCATCCCAAGGGGTGTGATGTAAACAACCTAACCTAATGCAAGCATCATCCACTGCTCGAACCCGTGACCTATATGTCATACAGAAGGCAAATTTACCGTTGTTCCAAGGCTCCCCTTTCGTTTTTTAAGTTACTGAAACTAGAAAGAAGAAATTGACTTCTAAAGCATGGCTACATTTTAGATTGGTGATGGTTGCTGGTGTTCGCATTGGTGATTGTAAGTATTTTAGAAATTGAGGCAAAAAAAAACCACATGCAAGTTGAAAGAATGACCAACAAAGAAAACCACTCAAGTAGAACTTCAAAAACACACAAAATACAAATTACATAAACCAAAGCATGGAGAACATAAAAGACCCAGTAGAAAAAAATGTAACAGAGCTAACAGTCTTTTCGTACATATTTTGGCTTGTAAAATTTGCATCTTCTTGATGCCTTTATAAAGTTCATTACTTCATAAAGAAGACCTGGTAGCTGAAAAAACCACAAATGGTAACTCTATAGAGTATATACAACACTACGAATCCACAAAAAAAATTAGAACAAATAAAAGTTCACTAGTAACCAAGAAATAGAAGTAATATTTTAAATTCCTTATTCAAACTGAATTTAAGATTTATATCTAAAATGAAACATACAGCTTTTACATTTTATTTTAGTGGGGTTGAAAATGGTTTTGTTCTTAAATTTGGAGTAATTTTTGTAGTGACAGAATTTATATTTCTACATGGTTATCTACTTTTTGCAAGTAGACGGATTTCAGCAGGTTATTTAACATTTTTTCTAGGTTGTTTACCATGCTTAACACTAACATGTACTCTATCGTCTCAATTTATCTGACATTTTTCATCTCATCGAACTAATCTTAAGTATGTCAATATTTATATCGAAGTCTTCTTTTCCTCTCTTTTTTTCATTTTTCTCTGGTGCACCAAAATCTCGGTGTTGTTCAACAGAGACCTTGGGCCTTCACGAAGTTGTCAATCTGAGTGTTGAAAGAAAAGAAACTGGGGAGAACATGAATCAGAGGGAAGCCGTTAGAGGGAGGCCCTCCGGAACCGATGGCTCTGATTTCTCCTACCGCATGGTCGTCGATTCCAGTATTGTCTCCCCTTTTCCATTTCACCAACTCTCACTTTCATTTTCTCTCCTTTGTGCTGTAATCTTACTTTTTTTTCCTGGTAGGATACACGAAAGTTGCAAAAGCAAAGTCTCGGCTTGCCAAATTGATCTTTGCTCAGGTTTGTAGATTGAAGATCTATTATTACATAAAGATCGCTGCTCTAATCAGAATTGGTTATTTCATGGTTGAGATGGGGTTAAAACAAGTTGTGAAGTTAGTTGTTCTTTTTTTTTTTGGTATTTAAAGATATTTCATATATCATACTTCCTAAGAAACATCATACACAGAGTTTGCACTTTCAGCACACCAATTTGCTTCATATTTCACAAAGCAATCAAAAAATTACAACCCGGAATGGATCTTATAAATGTAGTTCCTAGAATGCCTGCCCAAAGAGCTTCATTCACAAACATTGGAGAAACTACCAAAAACTTTGGGTCACCAAAAATTGTTTCCTTAGCTCCTTCCTTTGCTAAGCCATCTACCACCCTATTTTGTTCTCTGTATTTGTGATGGACTGGCGGCTTCTCCAACTTCATCAGCAATAACCTGCAATAAAAACAATTGGATTTAGTAATACATGTCCTTTGTTTAACATGTTAATCACTTCCACATAGTCAACTTCCACATGCAGCGGCATTAGCTTATTATTCCATACCATTTCTAGCCCGTCTAAGAGCCAGAATTTCAGCCATGGAGTTTGTCCATGTGACTATGGTTTCATGAATCCTATCTCCCAGTCGCCACTTGAATTTCTGATGGCACCCCCGATCCCCCCAGTCCCAGTATTGGTATCATAGGATCGATCAGTGCTAAGATTGAACATACCCCTAGGAGGAGGCTCTCATTTTAGGGTGATTTCATTTCTTGTAGGCCTACAGTTATGCTTCTTAGCACATAGGTGCTACTAAATAGCATGATTAACAGTTTTCCCTACCTGGATACTATCTTTCTTGTTATTGAAAAGGTTATTGTTCCTATTAATCCAAATTTAAGATACCATTAACTCATCAGTAACTGCATACATCTCAACTTGAATTGTTTCACCGTTACCTAATTGACATTTTAGTTTAGGGTCTAATAGAATACTAGATTTTCTTAGATCTGTTGGTAACTGTGTCATTTCTTTCTTACTAATATTGATAATTAAAACTAAAGGAAAGAAAGACGGATGGAGGCTTAACTAAAGTAATTATCTCGTTTCCAGGGTTATAAGCGACATGTTTAGGAACAACTTGCGAGCATATCAATGTGGTCTTTCTGACGATAAGTTTGCATTGTGCACTTCAGGTTGTCACTCAATTGATGATAGCAGCTAATGTATTTGCTTCATTATCAAAGAACGAGTCTCCCAATAGAGTTTTGGTTTCTTCCCTTGCGATTGGCTTCGTGTCTGTTGTGGCAGGAGAACTAGGTTTGCTACTGGATCTCATTCGTGACCCGTCAATTTAATCGTTCAACTTTTAATGGGACATTCTCTCTTGTTATAATTAGGTCGAAAGAGAAGCCGATCCAACTTTCTGAAGTTTTATATCTTTGGGTCATCCATGGCAATCCTGTTTTCAGTGGCATATCTTGCTATGAGCAATCTCTCATTGGAGGTATGGTTATGTGGTTATTCATTTCGAGGAGAAAAATAATGCTACTATCTATTGTAATTGACACAAATGTATCTACGACCTTGTTGCTTCATAGTTAATATGCTGAATAGGGACCTTTCAATTCTTTGGCATGATGAGTTAAGACTTAAGAGAACCTGGATTTACTTGGATGATCTTTAGGTGGCACTTGTGATGATTTCTCTTCACTTGGAAATAAACTTTTAAAAGTTAATGTTTGAGTTTTTGACGCAAAATTAGGGAAAAAGAATCTCCAAGTCAAGATTTTAAATTGTGGTTTCAAGGTGTATTTGAAATGAATTTTTTCAGATCTTCAATTTGCAGTCACAAATTCTCAACTTCCACCAACTTTTTCCAATCTTGACTTCAAATAGGCTTTTACCAACTATAACCTCAAATGTTCCCCAAATGGCTTCTTAGAATCTTAAGAAGCATTATATACATTTCTGAACTTTGTGTAAGATGTACTTATTGATAGATTTATTTTCTCGGCTTACACCGTGGATAATGTTATTGCACTAGTATGTTTTTCCTGGTAGTTGCTCGTCAATTCGTAGTCCAAAATAGATAAGTTGATATCACTAGTCCTTTCTCCACAACCATTTTCTGAGAAATTAACCCTCACCACTTGGTATTCCCTCTGGATCCTTTGTCAAAGATCCCCTGCTCTGTGTTCACCTGTGTCTTCGTTGCTTCTTTTAAGCATCAAAGTGACCGCTTAATATTTCTATCTCATAGTCCATGAGGTTGGAAAGTGTCTTTGACAGTTCCAAATAGCTTTCATAAGGCTTGATTGATTAAGATGGAAATAAAAGAATGCAATCGAGCAGCAAGTATGATAACTTAATTGGAGTGCACAAAGCACTACTTGTTCCTTCCTTCAGAACTATTCAACCACTTGAGGTGGTGTTCCTCATTTGCAAGAAGTTGGTCATTCTTTTTCTTATATATGAATTTGCTTCTTTCGTTGAGTTCTTGCTACCATTTAGGCTTGATTAAAAATAAGCTAATGCTGTTATTGTGTATTTTCTTCTTCCTTTGATTTCTCGATATCATTTTGGCTTGACTAAAAAATTTCTAATGATGCTATTGTGTAGGTTTTCCAATATTCTACAAGTTTGGAGACTCTAAAGATTGCAGTTGTCCTACTAGGTAAGCTTCTTGTTGCAAAGCCGGTTCTCATCATATGCTGTATATAGTTGATGTATTGACGGTGCCCTTGTTCTGCAGGATTTGTGGTACAATTATTTGCAATTGGTACAGCGGTTTCTCTTGTTAAAAATATGGCACCTCCTAAGAGGGCTTCTTGATTGTTAGTGTAACTCTCTTGTTATTCCAAATTTCTTTGACTGACCAAAGAGGATTCTTATATGCTTCGGATTCAACGGAGATGCTGCAGTAAGTTGCCTTTATCAATGCAATTTTGCCAAGCTTTAATGATTTAAAATTATCTCATGAAGACTTAACATTGCCGAGCTAAGTATCAGACTGGTGCATGAAGACTTAATACGTGACGTTGTGAAGAAACATATAATTAAGTAAATTTGCCGTCAGTGTTTCGAAACAGATAATTAAGTAAAAATTTGCCGTCAGTGTTTCTTCACTTCACGCAAGTTGGCGTAGACACAAGAATGCTGGATTTAGAATGATTCATACTGGATTGAACTCTCTTCCTATCTTTTACCTTATGTCTCATTAGGTGCAACTGTTGCTGCTCGTGTAGCAGAATACACTGATGAGGGCACTGATGTTCCAACATTCTCTTGGGACTTAGTTTTTATTTATTCTTTTTTTAGTATTATTCTCTTGGAACTTGAATGCACATTTTGGCTAAAACAGTTGATGAAGAATTTGAGAACCTGGATTTATTTGGATGATCTTAGGTGACTCTTGTTTGTTGAATTCCTTAAACTTCATTGGAAACAAATTTTTAAAGTTTGTTTTTGAGTTTTTTACTATATTCGAAATCATGCAATCTTGTCCATCATTTGACTTCTGGTATAATATTACCCATCATAGGGTGACAGATGGGTCATTTGGACTGAAGTTGGGCAGGTCAAGATGGGTTGAATCAATAGATGGTTAATGTCTAACCCGTCCAAAACTTACATGAGCAAATCTGGACGGGTCAAGATGGATTAAACGATGAGTCATAATCTAACTTGCTCAACTTGACACATTATTTTTATAAATTTCAAACTTACATATTTTATTTTTTATGATATTTTATTTTTTCTTATCTTTATTTTTAAAATAAGAATAATATTTTTAAGAATTTTTTCATTTTTTATAAAAGCAAAAAAAAATATGAAATAGAAATTTGAGGATAGGGGTAGGGCAATAGGGTGGGGTGGAGGGGGTAGGTGTGGGTAGGGCGGGGGAGAAAGTAAGAAAAAATCATATTTTTTATAAATTGTTTATAACAGTAAAAAAAATATAAAATAGAAATTTGATAATGGGGTAGGGAGGGAGGTGGGGTAGAAGTGGGTAGGGGGCAGAGATGTGAGGGTAGTTCAGTGCTTGGGTGTGTGTTGGTGTAGGGGAGGGGGTATGGTGGATGGATAGTGTGGTTGAGGTGCATTAGTGTATTTTTATTATTCCGAAATAATAAAGGAATTTTTTAAATAATTATTTATAAAAAAACTTTAATCTACAGTGAAGCTCTAATCGTTAAAATTGAGTATTTTTGTGGGTCAAGTTTGGACATCATCATAGGTTCATTTGGGTTGTTGATTATGATGTGTCAACTTGGACTAGCCTAAATCAACCCATCATTAAAATCACTCTTGTCCAAACCCATGAAACATTGGGCGGGTCATTTGGGTTTGGGCTTAGGCTAATTTGACACCCCTACCCATCATTAGGAAGAAGCTTCGTTTTGCGTTTGACTCCTAATGAAGTTCTAAATTGAGGGCTTTAAATCATGCTCAAAATTCTTCCCCTCCAAATGTCTGATATAGAAAGAACTCAATTTTGTATCATTTCAAAGGGATAGGGCAAGCTAATTATAATTAATATGATTGGGTATTGGGTAACATAGTCCAGAAAAACTTTTCTGCATTCGATGTCAAATTAATAAATGCACATGTGTCATAAACTTTTATCACTTACCTATGATTAATTACTATACACTCTCACCTTATGTTATCACTTAACCAAGATAAATTGATATGTTTTGTTGTAAACACCTCATGTACGAAATATTTTACTTCCCGTATTGCAGCCCCTCTTCTTTTATTCCTTCCACCAAAAGAGAATTGATGTATGATTTCTCCACATTATCTATTCAAAGTTCGAGATCGGAAAACAAAACATATTCTCATCGAATACATACTTCGAATTAACTGACAAAAGTTGTTGTCATGTGACCAGGAGGTCATGAGTTCAAGTCGTGGAAACATCTTGTAGAAATGTGAGGTAAGACTTCTTGCAGAAATGTGAGGTAAGACCGCGTATAATAGACCCTTGTGATCCGGTCTTTCTCCGTACCCCGCGCATAGCAGGAGCTTAATGCACCAAGCCCTTTTATACATACTTCGAATTAAATGCACAACATAACCTTAAGCAGAATTCCTCAATGAGGTGGAACTATCCCTATAGCATCCAAGTTCTAAAGCAAGAAGCAAGTTAGAAAGATACATAAGACGCCAAAATTGGCACACATGAAATAACAGAGAACATGAAAAACGAGACGTACAGATGTTCCTTAAAAGATGTTATCACATTAATCGCGTTACTAATCTGGTAAACATTTTTTCAATCAGCGAGCAGCTATGTAACTAACTAATCTAATCACCATCCTGGAACGATGGTCTAAGGACCCAATTTCACTGTTCTAGTTAATATAAGATGAATTCGGTTTGAAGCAACAGTTCTCATCCTATCAGTAAATGTGAATTGTGTCCTTCAGAACTGTGAGAGGAGCTCAAATTTACGAGCTTGGAAGAATTTGCAACGGCCTTTCCCACTTGACTCAATATCTTCACTTTTCCTCTTTACACCTGTGAAACCAATATTAGTTAGCTTCACCTGCCGCTTACTAGCTCTTCCGCTGGATTCATCTTCATCATTGGCATCAGATTCCCTATGGAAACCACAAAAAAAAGGATCCACATTAAACTATAATAGCAAAATATAATTTGAACTGCTTCTGTTGCAGTAAGAAAAACTTATTAAGCTCACTTGTTTCCAAGTTCTAACTCTCTATTAAAACAGCCACAAGGAAATGAAAAGACTTTGGATAGCTCAATAGAGGCAAGGATACTTTTTCTTTCTTTTAAAGAATGTTATCTTACCCCCAACACATTTCCAATGGTTCTAAGCTTGCAAATGAAAAGACTTTGGGAAATATTACAATCCAATGTCTTTCGGTGATCTAATTTACAAAATAAGATGTATATTAAGTATAAATATACATATTGTATACATAAATATACATGTAATATACATAATCACTTAATCCGAGTATATATTTTGTATATTTTGGCTACGCCCATGATTAATTTCGGCCGATCGGCCAAAACTGAGAAAAGTACAAAATAATACTGCTTAAAATGTTTGACCATACAGAAGGAATTGAGGAGAAAGTAATACGATGAGATGATAAATACAAGGATCCTTGCATGCTCCAATTGCATACCAGAATTTAATACTGTCAAATGTTTTATGTAGGTTAGTAATAGACTCACCATACTACTTCAACACTATTCTTGGAGTATGCATTACATGTTCCCCAGCTGAAACGGACCAAGGTTGGGAACCCAAAAACTGTGTGTTTGTGATTATCCAGCCAAGCTTTTGTCTCAGGATCTACAGGCAACAATTGATGCCAAATTGCACCGTCCATTTTTTGAGAAAGATGTTAAGAGTCTAGCAACATATCTTACCAACTATAACTGAACGGAAGTTAAAAACTACCTCCAGGATATCCAGATCCAAAGTTCCTTTGCATGTTCTCAGCAGTTTCATCAAACACCCAATCCCGCAAGGCTCGGTCCCTAGTAACCTAAAAGATGGTTCAGAAAGACATTAAGAATTATGCATTCAGATTCTAATCTTACAAAGGGTAATAAATAGAGCGAGACAAAGTGGCAGATGCCAATTCACCTTTGCAACAATACTGGCTCCACTTACAACGGGGTAAAGACTGTCAGCTTTTTTTGCAACAACAAATTTGATTGCTGGAAATATTTCAGAGAGCTTTACTCTGTACTTTTCAGGATCACCCACAGTATCCACATAAACCTGAAAGGGTTCCATTAGTGCATTGTTCTCACAATGACTAAATAACTTGTGGAGTAAAATATAGGGTTAATAGCATTTTTGGTCCCATAGTTATTAGTAAACTCTGAAGTCCTTCCTTGACTCTATTCTTCCTTGACTCTCCATAATTTAAAGGGTTAATTACACTAAACATCCCATAATATGACTCATTTTTGGATGCAACAACAACATACTTAGTGTAATCCACAAGTGGGGTCTGGGAAAGGTGGTATGCACGCAACCTTACCCCCCCCCCTACCTTGTGAATGTAGAAAGGTTGTTTCCGATAGACCTTGGCTCAAGTAAAGCATATCAAAAATCAAGTATGTAAATCAAATACAGTAGTGAAGAAACCATGTTGAAAACAATGAAGAAGAGAGCAGTAGCAAAAACATGAATTAAAATATATTACTCCTGTTTCAATATATGTGGCACCATTTCCTTTTTAGTCCGTCCCAAAATGAATGTCACCTTTCCTTATTAACAACTATTTAATAGCGCAATCTGGTAAACATAACAAAGTCGTCTCTTATTTCTTAAATTTCGTGTCCGGTCAAATGGTGACACATAAATTGGGACGGATGGAGTAATTATTAAAAAGTAAATTAAAATAATAAATAAGAAATTTTAATATATTTATTTTTATGAATCTAATAAAGAAGATAAATTTCTTTATTTCGTTACTTCAACCCCCCCCCCCCCCCAAACAAGAAGGGGCATATCTTCTTCTGCACCAAATTTTGGTAAAAACTGGCACAAACTAAGTTGGAGGTACACATGTTGTTGTTTTGCTAAAAAAGAACACACAAGTCACTGCAGCACCGACATCTGCAAAGGAAGCAAGTCTATCGGATTCAAAATAAGACAACCATACCTCAGTTAAAAGAACACCAAGGTCCAGTGTCTTCCTTACGAGACCAATGGCAGAACTATGTGATATTTCATTAAGATTTATTTTGTTTCTGTCAAAAAATAGAAAAGCGAAATCATGTGAGGAATTGATAAACGTCGGAGTATGGTAAATTAAAAGAGAGATTTGTACAAACTTCTTTAACATCTTGGCTGAGAGATCTCTAGGATCTATCACATCAACAGCCCATCCAATGGATTCATTTGTCTTTAATTCATCGAATAATTCTTCCCTCTTCTCTTCTTTCAAAGTCTTCGAGTCTGTATTATTTTCAGAAAGAAAAAATTGAGTCTGCATGAACATGAAAAAGAAATTTGCAGGTAAAATAGTTATTTGTTACATATAGAGAAAACAACATGACATATTATGCCAATCATCCAATATTTTCTCTAACATTATAATCAGGATATATAGCTTCTTTTTGTTACATTCACCCAGCTGAGGATTTGCCGTAAAATTTTAAACAGTCATCTTTGCACTTTAAGGAATGGCAATCTTATGATTCGACACACAACACCCTCTATATGGTTTAAGTTACCACAGGTCCTGAAAACAGGAAAAAGAAAAGGAAAAGAGAAAGGAACAAATATGAAAAATAAGATAGTGATCCTCAATTCCTGACTTAAGAGAAAAAGAAAACAAACCCCAGAAGCAATGAGAAAGGTGTTGTCACTCATGTATAACAGACAAAAGAAATATGAAGAGATGCCAATTGGGAGACAATATTTTAACTAAATAACCGTTTAAGTTAGTTCCATCTACTATAGTAGAACATAAACTTCATGGACAGTTGATGTGGCAACTTCTAACCCAGTGCTAATCGCGGAAAACTTATAAACATCTAGAACATGGAAAACCTAGATAGAATGAAATCTGAGGGTTATTCAATTGAACGGCATTTATTGAAATTCAATTACCCAAATCAAAATGCACATATTGTTTGCATGCCCTGATCATCAACGTTTATAAAATTACATTATTGGAGAGGCCACACCAAACAAAATATGTGCCTTTACAGACTGGCTCACTCCTAAAAAGCACTAATTTTGTTAGTGATGTAAATTTTGGTGCTGATTCTTATATTCAAGTAAACTGCTTTCTATTGAAGCGTCCATTAAATAGGCGAATGCTGAATTGTTTTTGCAATAGCTTTTATCCATTGAGCTCCTCATCTTTAAAAATGTTTTGTAGTTCTTCATTTCCCTAAATTGTACTTAATTCAGAAAGAAAGAGAGACAGCATTTTAGAAATGATCTTCATTGGTCATCCAAACCTGACTGCTAATCACTTTCATTCATTAACATTTTTCTTTTTTTCTCACATGCCAAGCTCCAAAAAGATCATAAGTTGACTACTATTCATATAACAGAAACATTTTAGAAAACCAAAGCTCTAATAAGCAATTTTTGCAATAGAAAAAGGCAATGCCTAATAGCTTAGAAGGTCTACTTCAAACAAATGGGAATTCCGGAAAATTGTATATGTTGATTATTGTGTAGCAATAATCTGCAAAACACAATACCGATTTGGTAGCACTTCTTCGTCATTAAATTACAACTCAAGAACAAGCAGACCCTCCATCAGCAAGAATGAATAGTAGGCAACTGAACAAGCCAAAACAAATATAAGCAACTAAAACACAATATGGATCCTTAGAGATGATACTCGTTCCTACGAAAATCAAAGAGTGAAGGCGGAACAACAACAATAATTATACCTCAACCCAAACTAATAGACATAGACTACATGAATCTTAAAATATCCATTATGCTCTATTTGGACCCGAATCCTTTCCTATCTAACACCATATACCGGCACTGATAATAGTTTATCATGCCTGGGAGAGTGCATCCTGACATAACATATTCAATATTGTGAGGATTTATCATACATTTGACTAATTTTACTCTGCGGCCAACGTTTTTTTTAAACTGGTAATGTTGTATTCCTCAGCATGGCTACCTCCAAAAAATTGACTAGTAGTAACTAATTATAGGGAGCCTTATAAAACTACTAATTGAATTGCATCATTTACAAGGTCTTCTTTACACCAAAAATAAAGGGTACCGATACATTTTCCTTTAATATTCTGAATAGAAGTGAAACAATCCTCAAAACATCTTTCATTTTTCTCTCTCCAAATTGTCCACCATATGCAAGCTGGGATTATTCTCCACCTAATTTTACTCTACTGCCAACCTAGCACAATTATCCTCCTTTATTTGGGGCTTTGGACCGGTAGTGTGAGCTCAGATAGCAAAATAAAATTAAGGGTGTGTTTGGTATGGAGGAAAATATTTTCTCATGATTGATTGGTCAAATTGGGTATTGTATAAGTATTAGGGTTGAAAAGGTTAATGGTGTTGTTCGTAGGATGCGCAGAGGAAGAGCGACAGGGCCTGACGAGATTCCTGAGGAATTTTGGAAGAGCGCAGGCACGGCAGGTTTGGAGTGGTTGACTAGGTTGTTTAATGTCATCTTTAAGACGACGAGGATGCCCGAAGAATGGAGGTCGAGTGTAATGATTCCTTTGTACAAAAACAAGGGCGATATCTAGAGTTGCAACAACTATAGAGGTAGCAAGCTGCTAATCCATACTATGAAAGTGTGGGAAAGGGTGGTGGAGATGAGGGTGAGGAGAGGCGTGTCTATTTCAGAGAAACAGTTCGGATTTATGCAGGAGCGCTCAACTACAGAAGTCATTCATCTTGTAAGGAGACTGGTGGAGCAGTACAGGGAAAGGAATAGAGACTTATACATGGTATTCATCGACCTAGAAAAGGCTTACAACAAAGTTCTAAGGGAGGTCTTATGGAGATGCTTGGAGGCAAAAAGTTTACCTGTGGCGGCGTACATTAGGGAGATCAAGGACAGGTATGATGGAGCCAAGACCGGGGTAAGGACAGTAGAAAGAGACTCGGAACACTTTCCAGTTATGATGGGATTACATCAAGGATCGGCGATTAGTGCACTTTTTATTTGTCTTGGTGATGGATGGATTAATGCGGCAAATTCAAGGTGAGGTGTCATGGTGTATGTTTTTCACGGATGACATAGTCCTGATCGATGAGACTCGCAACGGAGTTAACGCTAAGCTGGAGGGTTGGAGACAAACTCTGGAGTCCAAAAGGTTCAAGTTGAGTAGGACCAAGACAGAGTACTTAGAGTGCAAGTTCAATGACACACCTCATGAGGTTGGTGAGGCCTTGGTACCCAGGCCATCCAGGAGAAAAATAGTTTCAAGTATCTTGGGTCTATTATACAAGGCAGCGGGGAGATTGATGATGATGTCACACATCGTATTAGTGCAGGGTGGATGAACTGAAGGCTCGCTTCCGAAGTGCTATGTGATAAGGTGTCACCAAAACTTAAGGGCAAGTTCTACAAAGTGGTGGTTAAACCGACTATGTTGTATGGGGCAGAGTGTTGGCCAGTTAAGATCTCTCACGTTCAAAAAATGTAAGTTGCGAAAATGAAAATGTTGTGATGGATATTTGGGCACACGATGAGAGACATGATTAGGAATGAAGCTATCTGGGACAAGGTGGGAGCGGCCTCGATGGAGGACAAGATGCGGAAAGCGAGACTGAGATGGTTTGGACATGTGAAGTGGAGAGACAGATGCCCCATTGTGAAGGTGTGAGAGGTTGACTATGGACGATTTCAAAAGAGGTAGGGTAGACCGAAGAAGTATTGGGGAGAGGTAATAAGACAGGACATGACGCAGTTACAGCTTACCGAGGACATGACCTTAGATAGGAAGTTATGGAGGACTCAGATTATGGTAGAAGGCTAGTAGGTAGTCTCGTTTATCCTATATCAGTAGTCGCAGTAGTGTTGTGTGGTTTAGGCTCTGTTTGGTACATCTTATTAAAAAGAACTTTTAGAAGTAGAGCTTTTAGGAGTAGAGCTTTTCAAGTAGAGCTTTTTATCAAAAAGTTGTTAGGTGTTTGGTTGTCAATAAAAAAAGTGTTTTTGTATAAAAGACAAAAAAGTTATAAGGCAAAAAAAGCTCTACTCAAGAAGCCCAAATTTTGGGCTTCTCCAGAAGCACTTTTGGAACCCAAAAGCACTTTTGGCAGCTTTCACCAAACACTAAAAAAAAGGCCAAAGGTACTTTTGGCCTTCCAAAAGCACTTCTGGCCTTTTGAAAAGTTGTACCAAACGGGCACTTAGTGTGTTGTGTTCTGCTACTATCGGGTATTTCTTGTACTTCGATTATCCTATTTTATATGTGGTAGCCATTGTCCATTTTTCAAACGTCTTTATCATGTCTTAGTCGCTTTCGTTATTTTCATTATCATACTGATTTGAATTTATTGTCCTTGTTTGACCACTATGCTTTTTCTTGAGCCGATGATCTTTCAGAAACAACCCCCCTATCTTGATAGGGGTAAGGTTTGCGTACAGTCTACTCTCTTCAGACTCCATGTTATGGGATTTTACTGGGTATGTTGTTATTGTTGTTTGGTTGGTCAAATTGTATGGGAAAATATTTTCTCTAAAAAAATAAGTTCCTTAAAAAATAGGAAAATTTCCTAATGAGAGTAGGTTAAACAATTTCTAAGTGGCATTTCATGTTCATTGTCCCCTCACACCCTTCAATGCTCCTAACCCCCACTTATTGACCACCCCACTCCTGAGTCCCCCACTTCCCACTTATAGTGTTTTCTAGATTACATATGCTCATGGGATAATATTTTCTTGCTTACTTACCAAGCACCTAGAAAACTACTCCCTCCGTCTCAAATTATTTTTCGATGTTTCATTTTACACACCCCTTAAGAAATATTAATTAGAAAGGAAATTTGACTACTTTACCCTTATTTATGTCTAAGTTATAAATTTTCTCCATTAAATATATTACTCTATTTATGTGTCATCTTTATTAATCAGTGTTATCAAAAGCGAAAAGCGCAAAAAAGCTCTAAGGTTAGCTGGGGTTTTAAGCGCAAAGTGCAAATAAAGCATGGGCTTTAATAAAAAAGGGTGCAATGGTATAAAAATATAAATGTATATATGTTCAATCCAAAACTAGTAATAATAAGCACGAATAACAAATATATGGATTGTAAAAACATTATGATAAAATGAAATATAAATTATCTAGTGTAACCTCTTCAAGAGAGGCTCATTGGCAAGGAAAAATATGTATTAGAGCATTGATGATGACACTGAAAAGCACATAAAGTGAGGCGAAACGCTCAACATGTTTTGAGCTTCACTTCAGGGCTTAAGGCGCCTTTGACAACACTGTTATTAATGACAAAATTCTATAAAGGTAAAATGGGAAAAAAGTAATTAATTGTGCCTTGAACTTCTAAAATGATAAATAATTTGAGATAACTATTTTTAGTAACCATAACAAATAATTTGAGACGAAAGAGTACATATTTTCCAAGACAACTATTTCATTCGAACCAAACACACTCTAAAAAAAGTAAAGTGTTAAATGAATAACCTGCAAATTGTAAAGTGGAAAGAGTGTTCTGGTATGAGCGTGCACAGTACAAGCATCCATACACCATTGACCCTGTAACAAAGAGTTAGTAAAACAGATGCAAATTGAAAGGCATTCAGAGCAAGAAAGAGGTACCTAAAACAGGACCGCGACCAGCCTCATCAATACCCATTATACAAGGGTTCGATCCCCAAATTGGGAGCTGCCCCAATGAACCCATTTTCCCCCTTTCACTTCTTTCTATCGATCTGCTTACTCCCGCCAGAAAGTGCGAACAGTGAGACTCCAGTCGAGAAAATGGTCCTTAAATGTTGGGAATTGGATCGTTTTGGTCCCTAATATATCCCTAGACATATATATTCCTTAATACTTCCTCTATCCAATTTCCATTTTAAGATTCTCGTTTTAGTTTATTTCACGCTTCATTAAGAAAATAATAGATATAAGATATAATTTATCAGATTATTCTTATTTAATAAAAATAGATTAATTATTTTATTAAAAATTGTTAAATAGTGTTCAAAACAGTCAGCAGCGCCGCGGCCTTTGCCCGTGAACAGTTCCGGATTTTATGTATATTTAGTATATATTAGAATTAGTCGTGTACCTTAATTACTATTGTAATATTACCATAATTGTATAGTTAGTCTCCTTATAGAATAGAGTTTTAGATGTAAAGTAGGAATAGGATTCTCCTATTGTAACTTGTATATATATGTCTTTCATCAATAAGAATAATCAAAAGATTATTTCTTTCCTAGTATCAAGAGTCTGGGTTATTTTTACCTTGCTTCCGCTCCTCAAATTTTCCTCTCTAAACCTCTCGGATTTTGTCCAAAATTCTCGATTTTTTGTTCTTCTTTTTTAACAAAAATCGTGTATCTTCTCTTCAGAAATCTTCCCTCACAAATTCCCTTTTTCGAATCTTGTTGTTCTATTCCCGATGGCTGATAAGAACACTTTTTATCCTGCCCTCACCGTTTCTAACATCAAGAGCGTTCTTCCTATCGTTCTTGATCTAGAGAACATCCAATATGGGACATGGGCAGAATTATTCAAGATTCATGTTATGGCACAAAGTTCTTCACCACATCATCCTTTTCACTACTCCTACGGGGGTGATACGACATCTACGACTACAACGGTTGTGCCCACTAAAGCAGCAGATCCCGATTTATGGGGTATGCTTGATGTCAAGGTTCTCCAGTGGATTTATGTCACTATCTCCTTGGATCTTTTACAAACTATTATGGAACCCAACTCAACAGTCATTCTCGCATTGTTATCCTTGAGCAGGAATTTTCTCAGGTTTCTATGGCGAATTTTCCAAACGTTTCTTCTTATTGCAAACACCTCAAGGACTTGGCAGACCAACTTCGCAACGTGGAGTCTCCTGTTTCTAATAGTCTCCTAATTCTTCAGATGGTTGTCGGTCTATCTGATGCCTATACAGGGGTTTCTTCGGTTATTCGTCAAAGTAACCCCCCGTTGGAGTTCTATCAAGCCCGCTACATGTTCACTTTGAAAGAAGCGGGTTTGACTAAAAGGGCATCGATCATAGCAAATCTCGTCGCCATGATGACTACTTTCAATTTTTCCCCTTCCAATCCAACCAACGTGACCCAAAATAACAACGGAGGTGGTAAGAAGGGCCAAAATCGAAAGAATAATGGCAAGAATCGCAGCGGCAACAATGGGGACAACCGTCATCATCAGCAGCAGTTCTGGGGTCCACAAAGGGCCCCCGATGTGATGGGCGATGGTCCTCGCCCAAATGCCGTCGCGACCGCGACCACATTCTGGCGTCAGCGGCGCCCTCGATGACGGCCGGTCTGGCGCTGACCCAACTTCTTCCCATGTCAAACTCCAGCGTTCAGACGCGTATGGATGCCCAGCCCAAAGATACTGGCCTCGCCCATCGAGCCCACCACGCAGTGGGCCCCACTCAGACCGACATCAAGCGGCGACACGCGGCTTGACTCAACCGGACCCTAATTGGTATATGGACACCGGCGCCACTACCCACATGACATCCGACCAAGGTACTCTCTCATCTTATTCTAATTTGAGCACTAGTCGTGGTATAACCGTTGGTAATGGCAATTCTATTCCAATTAAGGGTTATGGTAATAAAACTTTGTCTCCTTCTCATCCACCACTTGTCCTGAAAAATACCCTTCATGCCCTAAAATTGATTAAAAATTTGGTGTCGTTCCGTAAATTCACAACTAATAATTGAATTTCTATTAATTTTGATCTGTTTGGGTTTTCTGTGAAGGATTTTAAGACGGGGAGTCATCTCATGAGGTCTGACAGTAGGGGGATTTTTATCCAATCACACTGAATCTTAGCATCTCGCGTCAAGTTATGCCATCCACTTTTGCAGCACTTGCTCCTTCCTTGTGGCATGCTCATCTAGGTCATTCGGGGTCGTCTATTTTATCTTCTTTAGATAGACATAAATTTATTTCTTGTAAGGGTACGCGTAGTACTCCACTTTGTCAATCATGTGCTTTGGGAAAAATTATTAAGTTATCATTTGTAGCTTCGAATTCTAAGACTTCAATGTCATTTGACATTATTCATAGTGATTTATGGACATCTCTGGTTCTCAGTTCTATGGGTCATCGTTATTATGTTTTATTTTTAGATGATTATTCTAAATATTTATGGACGTTTCCAATTACGAAAAAATCTCAAGTTTTTTTCATTTTCATAAAATTTAGAGCTTTCATAAGAATGCAATTTGAACGGAAAATCAAAAAAAATCAATGTGATAATGGTAAAGAATATGACAATGAGGAATTTAGGAAATTTTGGGCTCAAATGGGATAAATTTCATTTTTCTTGTCCTCATACGTCTTCACAGAATGGGAAAGCTGAGCGAAAAAATCGTACCATTAATAACATTGTCCGCACTTTATTGGTTCATTCTTCTGTTCCTCTATTGTTTTGGCATCATGCGCTACAAATGGCTACCGATCTACTCAATATTCTTTCCTCTAAAGGTTTGACATATTCATCCCATCTCAAAGTGTTATACAATAAGACTCTGCCGTATTCTTATCTTAGGGTCTTCGGATGCTTATGTTATCCACTGTTTCCATCCACTACAATCAACAAACTTCAGACACGTTTTACTCCTTGTGTGTTTTTTGGTGTTCCGTCACATCACCGTGGTAATAAATGCTTTGATTTGTCCTCTAAACGAATCATCATTAGTCGTCATGTTCTCTTTGATGAATCTCAATTTCCTTTTTCTAAAGTAGAAATACTCGTGCCTAGTTCATATGATTTTTTGGATGATGATATCTCCCCATATGTTCAACATCATCTTTCGAATTTTCACAAAAAATGTCATCAGCGCCGCGACCCTCAGTGGAAGTGTCTGCCATCCAGTGAACAAACAAATTTAAACCCGTCATTAGCGCTGCGACTTGTGGAAGCGTCGCAGGCGAAAACTTCGTGAGAGCTCATAGCTTCTTCCAGTACATGCGCCTCCGACGATAATTTCTGACACTTCACAAACTTTTCACCCACTCCAGTCCAGAGTCAAGGTCCAATCACTCGCAGTTAACGGGGTATTTTTAAACCAAAAATACATTTTAATTTGAATTCTAATGTTCTTAAATCACCCTTACATCGTAATCTTGTGTCTGCCCTAAATGACCCTAATTGAAAAATTGTCATGACCGATGAATATAATGTTCTTATTGATAATAAGACGTGGGAGTTGGTGCCCCGTCCATCTGGTATTAATATTATTCGGTTTATGTAGATTTTTGCTCATAAAGAGAATTCTGATGGATCGTTTGCAAGCCAAAAGGCTCGTCTTGTATGTGATGGTAAGACTCAGCAGGTTGGTGTGGATTATGGTGAGACTTTTAGCCCAGTGGTCAAGTCGGCGACTATTCGTACTGTGCTCAGCTTGGCTCTTTCGAAATCATGGCTCATTCATCAGCTAGATGCCTAGATGTGAAGAATGTTTTCATATATGGTGATCTTCATTAGACAATGTATATGCATTAGACCTTGGGGTTTAGGGATACTAGATATCCTAATCATGTCTGTCTATTGAGAAAATCTTTGTATGGGCTTAAGCAGTCTCCACAGACTTGGTATAAGAGGTTTGCTGATTATGTTTCGACTATGGGTTTCTCTCACATCAGGTCTGATAATTCATTATTCATATATTGTCGATGATCTTCCATGGCTTATATACTATTATATGTTGATGATATTATCTTGACTGCCTCTTCTGAGGCTTTGCGCAAGTCTATTATGACAATGCTCAGTTCTGAGTTTGTCATGAAGGACTCGGGCCTATTGAGTTACTTTTTGGAGATTGTTGTAACTCGGCATGCATGTGGATTGTTCTTATCACATAGGAAGTATCAGCAGAGATCATTGAGAGGGTTGGGATGTCATCATGTAAGTCCACTTCTACTCCAGTTGATACTAAACCTAAGTTGGATGTTGCAGTTGGCTCTCCCTATGAGGATCCGACCCGCTATCGTAGTCTTGCAGGCGCCCTTCAGTATCTGACGTTCACGCGACCTGATATTACATATGTCGTACAACAAGTGTGTTTGTTTATGCATGATCCTAGAGTTGAACATATGAATGCGCTCAAACGCATTCTTAGGTACATTCAGGGAACACTTGAGTATGGTTTGCATTTGTATCCTTCGTCGACGTCTACACTAGTCTCCTATACATATGTTGATTGGGGTGGTTGTCCTGACACCAGACGGTATACGTCTGGCTATTGCATGTTTTTGGTAATAACTTGGTCTCATGGTCTGCCAAGCAGCAATCCACGCTTTCACGTTCAAGTGCAGAGGTCGAGTATAGAGGGGTAGCCATTGTAGTTTCTGAATCATGTTGGTTACGAAATCTACTGTTAGAGTTTCATTGTCCTATTGAAAAGGCTACATTGGTTTATTGTGATAATATAAGTGTCATCTACCTTTCTGGGAATTCAGTTCAGCACCAGCGTACTAAACACATAGAGATGGATATTCACTTTGTTCGATAGAAGGTAGCTAAATGACAAGTACGTGTCAGCCATGTCCCTTCTAGATATCAGATTGCAGGCATCTTTACTAAGGGGCTTTACTCAGTCCTTTTTGAAGATTTTAGACGAGCCTCAACAGACGAACCGCCTCGCATGGCTGGAGGTGTGTTAAACGATGTCCAAAATAGTCGTAAGCCATGGCCCTGCCGTGAACAGTGTTCCGGGTTTTGTGTATATTTGGTATATATTAGAATCAGTCTTGTACCTTAATTCTATTGTAATATTACCATAATTGTATAGTTAGTCTCCTTATATAATAGGAATTTAGATGTAAAGTAAGAATATGATTCTCCTATTGTAACTTGTATATATATGTCTTTCATCAATAAGAATAATGAAGAGATTATTTCTTTCAAAAATATTGTGCATTCTTTTTCAATATTAATGGTATAATAAGAAAAAATAGTCAACTTTAGTTTTGAATTATTAAAATGATAATTATATTGGAATACATTTTTAAGTGAAAAGGACAGTTAAAATAGGACGGAGGAATCATATTTTAAAAATCAGAAAGACATATACTTAATACCATTATTATGTGGTATATTTTAATTTGACATGAATTTTTTTTTTTTTTTTAAATGTGTGGTCGAAAACAATTCTTACATAGATGTTTCTGATAAAGTAAAATCATTTCTAAATATAAAAATATAGCATCTTTTTTGGAACAGACTAAAAAGAAAATAATGTCACATAAATTGAGATAGAGGGAGTATTAGAATTCCAATAAATTTGAGAAATAGTTAGGTAATAATAAAAGTAAAACTGAAAAGGACAAATAAATATCTTTTGGTTTGTTAAAATGAATAAGTGTAAAAGAGAAAAAATAATTTTATTATTCCGTACAAGTACATTATACTTAAGTTGCTTCAACCAAATGAATAAATGAATTTATTTATTTCGCGCAGTAAATGCTTCTAGATTTAAATTTCAAAAGTTGAAAATATTCATAGAAGTAAGGCTGGCCAGCTATCATTAATTTTAACACTGTAGATAGAATTATTGCGCTGGATACTGTATTCAGTATTCTTCATATATTTTTATGGAACTCGATCTAAGAAAAATGGATAACATAAGTACTCCCTCCGTTACAAATTATTTGTCATTTTACCCCTTGTCATTGACACATAAATAAAATAAATATTTAATAGAGAGAAATTATAACTTATATCAAATGTCTCTCTTAATTAATATTTTTAAGGGGCATATAAATTAAAAAAATAAATAATTTGAGACCCTAGAAATTTAAGATAAAGTTGAACAGACAAACTATTTAAGAGAGATGTGTTCAGACTAGGGCTGTTAGTGGTTCGGATATACTCGAGAACCGGACCGAAACCGGACCGATAAACCCGGACCGAAACCGGACCGAAACCTTAACGATTCGGATACGAGTATCAAAAAATACCCGACCGATAGGAACCTGACCTAGTTTCCAAAATACCCGATAACCGGTCCCCCACCCCACCCCACCCCCCAACCCCCACCCCAGCCCTCCACCACTCCGCCCCCTCCACCACCCCCAGCCCCTCCCGCACTCTAATTAGTTGTAAATTGATCAAACTTTATATGGTCATAACTTTGCGCTCGGACGTCCGTTTTACCTAATTTATTTTTTGATTTCGCGTATTTTTTCGAGACGAATAATCCCACTTCAGTCGATTTCTCCAAAAACGTCCATCTTGCCCCTCCATTTCACTTTTCCCCCAAATCGTTACGTTTTTTCCCTTTTCAAATCTAAATATCTCGCGATGTACAATTGATTTCAACGTAAAAATTGCGTGGAACCGCGTCCGAGAATGTCAATTTCAGTATTGGAAATTCAATTAAAAAAAAAAAATGGCCCGACCCGGAAAATTCTTACCGGTCCGGACCGAGAACCGGACCGATAAGGTTTCGGTCCGGGACCGGTTCTCGTTCCAGGACCGAAACCTTACCGGTCCGGACCGGTAAGCTTATCGGACCGATCCCGGTAAGCTGATATCCGGACCGGACCGGTCCGATAACAGCACTAGTTCAGACATGTCTGTAGTAACCTCAGTAAGATTCCAAGAATGAAGAATAATAATATCATTTGATTAACAAAAACTTATATGTTCACTCTGTTTGATTTTATGTACAATTTTAAGTTGACAAGATAAAATGTGGGGAAAAAAGACTTGAATTACGGAAATGAGTCAAAATACCTTCAAATTATTGAAAATATAGCAATTATGCCCTACGTTTACTTTTTTATCACAAAATTACCTTTAGAGTTAGCTAAATGGAGCAAATATGTCCCAAAACTATTGAAAATAGAGTAATTACGTTCTCCATTACTTTTTGGCACAGAACTGCCTTTACCATTAGCTAAGTAGAGCACATGTACCCTTCTCCACTAACAGACTCCACATCAAAATGTCAAATTAGCGTAAAATAATATTTTGTGTTTGTCGAGTTGGAAATCAGTTTGGCTAACTATAAAGCATTTTTTGTGCTAACAAACTAAGGGTGTAATTACTCTATGGCCGTTTTCCCTTGTATTTTATGGTCTTAACTTAAAGATATGTATACCAAAAAAATAATCGAATATTAAGTATAGAGAATATCTTTCTTTTATAAACATACTATAAAAGATACGTAAGACACATAAAATAAAATAGAGGGAATACTAAATTATTTCAGGGTTGTAGCATCTAAATGGAAAAGATGCTGCTTAAATTGGAAGTGAAGAGTAGGCACAAAGTATAACACAAAAGAAGAAGCAATAGGCTTATCCACAATCCAATATTCTCTTCTTGTTCTCCCAAGCTAAAGGCACCAAAGTTAAGACCAATAGCATGATATACTAGAAACTTAGATGAACATGGATAGAGCATAAATGACACAAAATCTTTAACAAAAAGCAGCCCGGTGCACTAAGCTTCCACTATGCGCGAGGTCCAGGGAAGAGTCGGACCACAAGAGTCTGTTGTACGCAGTCTTACCTTGCATTTCTGCCCGAGGTTGTTTCCACGAAATGACACAAAATCTAATTAACACAAAAAAGCAACAACATTCACATGGACCACCTTCAAATTATTTACATTAACAGAGAAGTAGATTCAAAGCAACATCCGTCAAAGCTTGTCCCCTTGATGTTTCACTATGTACAGATTACTAAACTGCTAAAGTAAAAGAAAAAAAATGAAAAGTAGAAAGAACAAAAGGCAACCTCTCCTCCCTTTTGCTTTGAGTATCTGCCTCGTGAAAGAAATAACAAAAGGAACCAATGGTGCTCAAAGGACATAAAGAAGAGCAAAGCAAATCAATTACAGTGATCATAGCATCAAGTGCTCCACTTTAGAAGCAAAGCTGGAACAAACTCGATGATAAATCTCTCAATCAAGTGATTGTTATCCGTATTTCAAAGAAACGATGATTGATAGTCGAATTGGATCATACAGCCTTATCGACGATTAATCTGAGCATTGAAGACACTCGGTTTTGGTCACTGCACCTAGAAAGCATGTCCAAGTAATGCATTGCGTCCGGAGGGAGGAGGCCTTCCATAAAGAATCGAAACAGATGGGAGTGTGTCCCCTGCATGACATCCAAGCACTGGTCTAGGACTTTATCCTGTTGCGCTTTACTCAATTCGGTTGCCTCCATCAGCGGCAGTAGATTCTTCTCTTCTTCTTCAAAGTGTTTCTTGCTATGCTCCTGCATAGATATAAAGTAAGACTGTCAGTAAACGATAGTTCAGATGCATTTGCTAGAATTTTTACCCTGCAAAACTTTTAACGGATCCTGAAAGTGATATACTGAATGCAGAATGTACGTACCTTTAAGGTTTTGAACCGAGTAGAGAGGTTGCAAAGGGACTCTTGGTAGGCAGGATGCCCGGAATCAAGAACTCCTATAGATTTGATATCTTCTTTAATACCATTCATCATAGGAAGGTCCCTTGCATGCTCCTCATTTGCAGCTTTAGACAAACCTGAATTATAGCCCATTAAAGGTCAATACATTGCAGCGAAACAAAAGATTAGCAGATCATATGCATCTGAGATGATATTTAACTTGCACAAAGTAAGAAGTATGAACTTAAAGTAGGCAGGATTCCTAACAGAAATCTTGGCGTCCTTTCAATTCAATATTATCCTTCCCCAATAATTCAAGAGAAAGATCCCTGTATGATTTGTGCTTGGCAGAATCTGCAGCATTCACATAACTTTTCCCATTTTCAAACTTACTAAAAGTTCTAAGACTTGTAAATATCCAATTAATTGTTTCATTTTCTAAAACAATATACATAATGTTGTGTGTTGTCAATGAAGTTAAAAATGCAAACTTACATAGAAATAATAACCCCACCATGACAAACAAATGTAGTAACTTAGAGATTTTTCTGCATCTCATATTTTTGCAACCATATTACCAAAAGAGAATCAATCAATCTTGTAATTTGAATAATTTCTTACTTTAGACTTTAGAGAACGAGTTGATTCAACTCTGAAAATTTCTATCTCAAAATAACATCTTATCAAATAAGATATTACGATAACAGGTTCGAGCCCTGCGCCATACGAACTAAGTTTAGTATTTAAGTGGAGAGGGGTAAAAGGGTGGATCCGTTATCCCCGAGTTTCAAAGGTTGTGATCGGTCTTAAGGGTTGGAAAAAATACCTTAACAATACTACTAACAAATAGACAAAAGCATAAGAACATTTTCCCAATTCATGTTTAATTTGGACTCCTAGAGACTTAATAATTACAACAACAACATATTCAGTGTAATCACATAAGTGGGGTCTAGTGATGATAGAGTGTATGCAGACCTTACCCCTACCTAGCAGAGGTAGAGAAGTTGTTTCCGAAAGACGCTCCGCTCAAGTGTAGCAAATCAAAGTAGTACTAAAAGAGGAAATTGGCAATGAAGAAAACATGACAACTAATAAGGAAAGCACTATAGAACGTTCAGAAAAGGAACAGTAACAACAGGGGAACAAATGCCCAGCAATATGATGAGAAAGGGAACAAATTCTTCAATAATGAAGTTACCTCTATCAGCCTTTTCCAAGATTTGGAAAACAACTCTCTCCTCCATTTGAGCATGTTCAAGCATTAGCTCCAACAACTGTGAATAACCCCTCGCAAACTTCCTCACTTCCATACGTGGGGTCCCCATCGCCGGATCACCACGCGCCTTCCCTCCACGCGCCGCCAAGTCCTCCGCCCACCTCCCTATTCTCTCCAAATGCCACATTATACTCCTATGCTGCAAAATCACTAACCACACAACAAACGGCGTCGTTTCATCATACCACCCACCAATACTCCCCGTTAACAATTCCGGGTGCGGAAACTTAACGTCCAAGTAACGCAACACGTCATCAACGGCGCCAGTAACGGAGTCCGATTTGTAGTGCAACACTGGTGATTGGTGGGTGTTAGAAGGAATAAAATTGACTGTAACGGGCTTGTAAAGGAGAGCACATCGAATGTAATAAGTCGTAATACTATTCGGATGTCCGTACAGTTTGACGGCCGGATGTTTCTTTATCACGTCGGCCGGCGCAATCTCCGACGTCGACTTTCTCGATAATCCCAAACAATTACCCATTTGACACAAAATGATATGTGGGAGTGTGAAGAAGAGAACTAGATGAAACTATATATATACTAGAAATAATCATTTTAGGAGCACATGTACTTGAACATATTTATATTATTAATAAGATTAATATATACTTGGCACTTGCAATTATTGAATTATTATTTGATTGTTTATATTATTCATTAATGTGCATCCCTTAAACTTACATTGTCATTAATAGTGTGAGATATTAATGATAGAGTGTAGTTCTTAAAATAGCCTAGACTAATGATCATTGAGAATGAGATATCAATGATATGTTATAAGTCGACGTGTAGTGCGTCACATTCTTAGAGAATGTAGTATATCTCACTTCTTGCTAGCAATAGTTACTAGTGATGGACACATGGATACTCTTATGAGTATTGGCATACCTGGCGATAAACTATTTGTTATACGTATGCAGTATTATCGTGACGCGAGATAGAGGTCCTTAGACTTGAGGTCAATATCGCCTTGTTTACGAGCAATGCACTTTGATCCCGTCTAAGCTCAAATGCCTTATAGGTTGAGACGCCATGTATTGGAGTGCGACACGAGTAGATTGAAGGTGGTAGTTGAGCCAAGAATAAGATTCATTCCTCGATTGGAATTTCGAGAGAACACTCACTTCTCAGAGTGTTAGGTCGACGAGTCATCGTCGCAAGAGACATATCTAGGATATGGTCTAGTTGTCGACTAATATAGATGAGATAAAATGGTCGAGCCGTTTGGATGTACACTCGCAAATCTTAAGCTTGATCGAGTGTGTCGCGAATGAAAGAAATTTATCATCTCACATGAGATTTGTTTACTGAGTCTTGTAAACGTATTTCACATATCGTCCGCCACCGCTTCAGAGTTCCGTGTGAACCTCGATTTGATCAGTGCCAACGCGATGTGTGCACAAAGTCACACTAAGTCGATTGTCTTTTCGTCTAAGGGTATATTGAGAGAATGTAAAATATCGGATTTTGAATCAAGATATTTTATAATAAATTAGGATAATTTTCATTTGATGAAAATTAATTAATTAAGTTAAAATTAAATCTTGAATTTAATTAGAACTAAAACGCGTCTGAAAATAAATAAAGGAGTCATGATAACAAATGGGCCCAGCCGACAGCCCATTGCAATTGGATTTGGGGTCGCCTCAAGCCTGATCCAAATCTGATTGGGTTTAGGGTTTCCTCCACTATATATTTGACACTTAACCCATAATTTCAGTAGAACTCATTTTTCCACTTTCTGAACTTAGAGTTCAGGAAATAAATTCTCTCAAACCTCTGCCAAGATTTCCTAGCTTTCTTGGGCAAAGGAATATACCGAAGCAAGGCTTGCACCCGGATTGACAATCGCGTGTGCACCTTTTAGTAGAGACTACATTAAAAGCATAAACTGTAAGTTTTTCTTTTATGTCTTTGCAGATTTGAATTATCATATAATCATACCAGAAACGTTTGTTGGAGCAAGTAAGTTTACTCAAAATTTTAAACTTCCGTTGTGCCTTACTTGTGTGTTTTACACCCAACAAATCCCGACAGTGGTATCAGAGCCCAGGCTGGTTTAATGATTATACGATAATCTTTAATAACGATATATGGGAAATTAATTGTTTTGATTCAAAACTGATTTTCGGAATTTTTAAAAAAAAATCCGTATCAAGATCGCCATCGTTCGACGTGAACGATGTCGCTATTCATCGCTCCGCGTGAATAACGATGGCGGATTCTGGTGATTTTTTCGGCGATTCGACGTGTACTAACACCGTCTCCACTATTACCGAGAAATTCACTTTTTAAGATGGTCGATAAAGGTGTTGAGAGGTGGCGGAACACGATGAAGACGCCGGAAAAAGTCACCGAAAACCGCCAACGGCGGGACTGTTTTCGGCCACCACGGGCGACGAAATCATAAATTAATAATACCATCGTGTTCGTCTCGACGAGAGGAATCTAATGGTGGTAGTGTTACACGACAACGATGACGGGAAAAGGAGCACCACCGACGGTTTTAGAACCCGCCGGCGGCGTCTCAGATTCCGGCCACCGTGGGCCACCAAATCGGTGGTGAAAACCACCGGTGAGTTCGTCCCGATGTGTGCCATCGTTTGGTGGTTTTAATTCACAATCTACCAAATCGAATCCCAAATTTGATTTGGAATTGGAATTGGTTTTGAAAATTTGAAATAGTATAAGGACCTTTTTGCAATTAAAATTAGGGTTTTAAAATTGAAGATTGGTCATTTAACAAATCTGAAAATATTTTAAGTTCTGAAAATTACAAATTAGTCCCTGAGATATTTTCTGAAATTTTACAAGTTTTTAAAATCAGCAGATTCAGTCCCTGGTCAATTCAGAATTTGAAAGCGATTTAGTCCTGGTAAATCAGTAAATATTTTAAGGTTCTGAAAATTGCGAAATACACTGAAAATTAAATTTTAATTTCAATTATTAAGGAATTTGTTTGGATGAGCAGAAAATTCCGAAAATTGAAAATTGAGTATAAATTTTGAATTTGAATATTTCCTAAATTGAAACAAAATTAATTAACCCACAATTATTGTTATTTAGCATATTATTTGATAATGTGTGCACAAATTAATTGTTTCTCCTAATTGTTTAATTGATTGTCATTTAAATAATTAGAATAGAGTCCGCAAATATATGTCTGGGTAGGCGGCGCCCAATATTTATTAGTCCGCAATTATTGTCTGGGTAGGCGGCGCCCAGTAATTATTTACTTTCAATGACCGCTATAATTGTCTGGGTAGACGGCGCTCAGTATATGATTAAAACCATCTTATATCATGCCTATTGGGTTTGATGGTTTCCCATCTAAATGTGTTTAGAAATTGCATGATAGGATGTCATATGATGTATGATATAATGGTTGATCTTGGTCATAGCCCTGAATTAAAATGTTCCCCAAATTTAATACAAGTCTCATTTAAAATGAACGCGTCGTCCGTTATAATTGATTGTGGTGCAAAATCCTTTTCGGCGAGATGAGTATTTATGCCCCAGCATTTGCTCTAAGTCTACGAGGACTCAGACTCTTTCATAGATGCATATAAATGTTGTAGTAGGTGATAAACCTTCGTGAGTATTTACACCCCAATGTTTGCTTGATGAAGGCTAAGCCCACTTAGATACATAATTGCAGTCACATAACGGGGTTGACTTGCTAGACTGTCTTGGCGCCCCAGTGTCGGACAACCGAGGGACGCAGATCGAATTGTTTAGAACATTCGGTCAACCAAGAGTTGCAAATTGTTTGCAATTGGTTTAGAGACCTACCAGATCGTGTTGTTGAAGTTATCAGCCTCAGCAAACGCGGAGACAACATGAGTTTGGATCTTGGCCCATTATGACTGTATATGACCGTATTTGATATGAGTCCGTATTTTTTATGGGGTAAAAGAGTATGTTAAAATGGTGGGAGCCAATTAAACTAAAGACCATGTTAGTTAGTTAGTTAATGAATGTGTTAAATAGAAATTATATTAAAATATTAATTTCAAGTCTATCTTTTCTTCAGTTACAATGTCGAATCTGTCACTTAAAATGTTGGTTGAAACGAACAAGTTGAATGGAGCCAATTTTCCTGACTGGTTAAGAAATCTGCGTTTGGTACTGCGATTAGAAAAGATTGAGTATGTATTGGATACATCACTCCTACGATCCTGTGAAGATTCTCAAGAGTATGCTCGCTTGACAAAGCATCCTATCGTAAATATCTTGATGATGTTGCAAAGATGTGTTATGCTATCTTCTATGACTCCAGAGTTACAAAGACAGCATGAAAATATGGGCCCCAACGAGATGCTAGAACATTTGAAGAGTCTCTATGACTCACAGTCTCAGACAATGGAGTTTGAACTGTTGAGAGATCTCTTTAAGTGTAAGCTAAACGAAGGGGGTCAGGTGTCACAACATGTTTTGAAGATGATTGGATTAATTGAGAGGTTGGCTTCGATCGAACGGCCGCTGCGAATGTTTCTGTTAATCTAATCTTGAACTCGCTTCCTGGTTTCTTTGAGAACTTCATTGTGAATTACAACATGAATGGAATGAAAACAAGTCTCCCAGAACTTCATAATATGTTGAAGATCTTCGAGTCGTCCACCTCCAAAGGTAAAGCTATGCTCATGGTGGGCTCATCTAGCAAGTTCAAACCTAAGGGTAAGAATATGCAGAAGAAGAAGGGTAAGACGGTTGCCGCCAAACCCACAGCTATGAAACCTAAAGGAGTTGTTCGAAAGAAGGCCAAGATAGCTGCTGATGTTTGCCTCAATTGTAAGAGAAAGGGACATTGGAAGAAGATCGCATGTACCCGGTGGAGACAAGGCACAAGCGCCGCCTGGACAAGGTATGTTTGTTATTGAAATAAATATGTCTATAACTAATTCTCACCGTTGGGTATTGGATACCGCTTGTGGCTCACATTTGTAATAATGTGCGCGGCTAATCGACGCAGAAAGGTTGGACCTCGGGAAGTAGATCTACGCGGCAATGGAGCTAGAGTTGATGCGAACGTGGGGACTTATAGACTAGATTTACCTTCAGGCTTTTGTTTAGAACTTAATAATTGTTATTTTGTTCCGTCTTTGACGAGAAATATTATTTATATCCCTATGTTATACATTGAGGGGTTTTCCTCACATATTACCAATGGAAACTATGTTTTATCTTATGAAGGTTTTATTTGTGGAAATGCTCCGCTTGTGGATGGATTGTATGTTCTAAATCAGAGCCATGAAATTTTCAATATACAAAATAAAAGAGCTAAAATAAGTAATCAAAGAAATCCCACCTACTTATGGCATTGCAGACTTGGTCACATCAATGAATCAAGGATATCAAGATTGAGGAAATTAGATTACTTAGAACCATTTGACTTAGAGTCATATGGTGATTGCGAATCTTGCTTAAGAGGAAAGATGACAACCAAATCACTTTCTGGGAAAGGAGTACGTGCCAAAGAGGTGCTTGAGTTAGTCCATACCGATGTATGTGGGCCTTTTCCAACTCAAGCTAAGGGAGACTTTCTTTATTTCATCACTTTTACAGACGATTTCTCAAAGTTTGGGCATGTGTATCTTATGAAACATAAGTCTGAAGCTTTTGAGAAATTCATGGAGTACAAGTCTAAGTCAGTAGAAGCAACTTGAAACAAGTATTAAAACTCTTCGATCGGATCGGCGAGGTGAGTACTTAAGTAAAGAATTTCTAGATTACTTGAAGCTTCACGGAGTCCATTCAATGGACACCTCTAACGCCACAAATGAATGGTGTTGCTGAGAGGAGAAATCGTACCTTATTAGATATGGTTAGATCCATGATGAGCTTCTCAGCTCTACCAACATACCTATGGGGATATGCATTGCAAAGCTCAATCTACATTTTGAATAGAGTTCCATCAAAGTCAGTTGAGAAAACTCCATATGAGATATGGAATGGCAAGAAGCCAACACTTAGACACATGCGACCCTGGGGGTGCCCTGCATATGTAAAGAATTTGCTCACTGACAAATTGGAATCTAAAAGTGAGAAGTATTATTTTGTAGGGTATCCTAAGGAAACAAGAGGGTACTACTTCTATCTTCCTGAGGAACATAAAGTAATTGTTTCCAGAAATGCAACTTTCCTCGAAGAAGACTATGTCTACAAGGAACAGAGTTGCAACAAGATAGAACTTGAAGAAATTCAAGAAGTACAAAATAATGTAGAGAATGACCCCTTGTCAAATAACCTAGACAAGGATTCAGTGGGAGTATTTGATGATGATTGGGTACTTAGAGTACGCCCTTCAGCCAGTGGGAGTGTTGTGAGGGATACTGCAGAAATGCAAGACCCTCATGCACAACCAATGATAGATGACACAATAGTTGTGCATCATCCTATTCAAAATGATATTCCTGAAAGTTCTCAAGGTGGTGGATTGTCCAACACACAAACATCTTCTCAAAATCAAAATACAAAGAAACATCAAACGCGAATGTTCAACTCCAGAGATCATTAGGACTCATCGCACTGAAAGACTCAATCTCCTTGTTGAAACACATAATGAGATAGATATTCCTGATGATGATGAGCCTACTACCTACAACGAAGCAATATTAGATATTGATTCACAGAGATGGCAAGAAGCCATGAAATCCGAAATGGAGTCTATGTACATAAACCAAGTATGGAACTTGGTTGACTTGCCAACAGGGGTTAGACCCATATGATGCAAATGGGTCTTCAAGAAAAAGATTGATGCATATGGCAAAATACAGACTTATAAAGCAAGATTGGTGGCTAAAGGTTATAATCAACGGCCTGGGGTCGATTATGATGAAACCTTTTCGCTTGTTGCAAAGATTAAGTCCATTCGGATTTTGCTTGCTATAGCTGCATACTATGATTATCATATTTGGCAAATGGATGTTAAAACTGTCTTCCTCAATGGTAATCTAATTGAGGAGGTGTATATGATATTTGGAGTGGGTTTTACATGTAATACTCAACACAAAGCAGTATGCATACTACAAATCTCGATTTATGGACTTAAGCAAGCCTCGAGGAGTTGGAACATTTGTTTTGACAAAGCGATCAAATCGTTTGACTTTGTTAGAAGCAGGAAGATCCGTATGCGTTTATAGTAAACGCACAAATGAGAGCATTGTCTTCATTGTTATTTATGTAGATGATATATTGATAATGGGAGACAATAAGGCTCTCATGCAATCACCAAAGAATGGTTATCCGTAACCTTCATGATGAAGGACTTGGGTGAAACTCGCTACATTCTTGGAATTAGAATCTAGAGATAGACCTAATAGATTGTTGGTCGCAAATCGTATACATAGACAAAGTGCTAAAACGCTTTCTATGGAAAATTCCAAGAAAGGGAATCTTCCTATGGGTCAAGGCATCAAGTTGTCAGGAAGGATTGTCCTTCCACAAATGTAACTTGAACGCACGTAAGAGAATCTCATATGCTTCACTATAGGATCAATCATGTATGCCATGACTGCATAAGGCCGGATGTGGCCTATGACTTAGCATGACTTGCAAATTCCAGTAATCCCGGACGAACACCGAAAGCGCCAAGAGTATTCTTAAGTATCTTAGACGAACTAAAGAATACTTCTTAGTCTATGGCGACAAGAAGAGCTAGTAGCTACCGGTACATCGATGCTAGCTTCCGCATGCATCTTGATGACTTCAAATCTCGACCGTTATGCCTTCATTTTAAATGGTGGAGTAGTTAGTTGGAAGAGTTCCAAGCAAGCTACAATCGCCGATTCGACAAATGTAAGTCGAGTACATTCGGATCGGAAGGTGTAAAGAAGTTCGCCGCGATATCCGAAGTTCTTAAAGGAATTGTGGGTTGTTCCAGTACCGATTGTCCAATAACGATTTATTGTGACAACATCGTGCGATTGCTCAAGCTAAAGAACCAAGATCAACGAATAGAAACAAGCATGTACTAAGGAAATACCACATACTCGGGAGATGGTGGAGATGTAAGAAATAAAGATAGACTACATTCCCACCGAAAATAATCTAGCAGACCCATTTACTAAATCATTAAGCTTAGTCAAGCATAATGGTCATTTCGAAAACATGGGCATTAGATACATTGGTGATTGGCTCTAGGCCAAGTGGGAGATTGAAAATATATATGTCCTAGAAATAATCATTTTAGGAGCACATGTACTTGAACACATTCATATTATTAATAAGATTAATATATACTTGGCACTTGCAATTATTGAATTATTATTTGATTGTTTATATTATTCATTAATGTGCATCCCTTAAACTTACATTGTCATTAATAGTGTGAGATATTAATGATAGAGTGTAGTTCTTAAAATAGCCTAGACTAATGATCATTGAGAATGAGATATCAATGATATGTTATAAGTCGACATGTGGTCTGCATCACATTCTTAGAGAATGTAGTATATCTCACTTACTGCTAGCAATAGTTACTAGTGATGGACACATGGATACTCTTAGAGGAGTATTGGCATACCCTGCTGATAAACTATTTGTTATACATGTCTAGAGTATTATCAGCATGTGGGAGATAGAGGTCCTTAGACTTGAGGTCAATATCGCCTTGTTTACGAGCAATGCACTTTGATCCGTCCTAAGCTCAAATGCCTTATAGGTTGAGACGGCTTGTATTGGGTGCATTACGAAGTAGATTGAAGGTGGTAGTTGAGCCAAGAATAGGATTCATTCATCGATTGGAATTTCGAGAGAACACTCGACTTCTCGTAGATGTTAGGTCGACCAGTCATTGGCCAATGCAAGAGACATATCTAGGATATGGTCTAGTTGTTGACTAATATAGATGAGATAAAATGGTCAAGCCATTTGGATAGACACTTGGCAAATCTTAAGCTTGATCGAGTGTGTCGCGAATGAAAGAAATTTATCATCTCACATAGAGGTTTGTTTACTTGAGTCTTGTAAACGTACTTCACATATTGGGTCCGTCGTGGCGCCGCCTAGAGTTCCGTGTGAACCTTGATTTGATCAAGTGCCAATGTGTGAAGGCCTAAAGGGTCACACTAAGTCGATTGTCTTTTCGGTCTAAGGGTATATTGAGAGAATGTAAAATATCGGATTTTGAATCAAGATATTTTATAATAAATTATGGGATAATTTTCATTTGATGAAAATTAATTAATTAAGTTAAAATTAAATCTTGGATTTAATTAGAACTAAAACGTGCAGAAAATAAATAAAGGAGCCGCATAACAGTGGGCCCAGTTCGACAGGCCCACTTCAATTTGGATTTGGGTCAGGTCTTGAAGTCTGATCCAAATCTGATTGGATTTAGGGTTTCCTCCACTATATATTTGGCACTTAACCCATAATTTCAGTAGAACTCATTTTTCCACTTTCTGAACTTAGAGTTCAGGAAATAAATTCTCTCAAACCTCTGCCAAGATTTCCTAGCTTTCTTGGGCAAAGGAATATACCGAAGCAAGGCTTGCACCCGGATTGACAATCGCGTGCGCACCTTTTAGTAGAGACTACATTAAAGCATAAACTGTAAGTTTTTCTTTTATGTCTTTGCAGATTTGAATTATCATATAATCATACCAGAAACGTTTGTTGGAGAAAGTAAGTTTACTCAAAATTTTAAACTTCCGCTGTGTCTTACTTGTGTGTTTTACACCCAACAAATCCCGACATTAGACGTGCATAGTAATGGGTAATTGGAGTAATGAATTTCTTGAGTTTTTAGCTATGGGGATGTGTGTTTTGTGCAGGGATATATGTATATGTAATTCATCAGCTTGATGAGGAAGAGGAAGACATATGGAAGATACAAAAAAGTCACCTCATTAGAAATAATGTGATTAACTAAAATTGGGACTGAATTATAATTTTTAAAATTTATAATCTTTTATAAAATACACAAAAGTTCATACCCATTATACAAAAACTTCTTCCACCTCATACACATTATACAAAAATTCATTTATTTAAAAAAAAAAAATAGTTCACTCGTCGTCTCTGTCTCTCCTCTCCGTTGCTGCTGCAAAAAATCGACGACCACCATTGTTGCTGCTCGTTCATCTCTCTCCATTGCTGCTGCTTCTCTATTCATTCTCAGGTAAACTTTTTTTTTCACTTGGTTTAAAAGTTAGGGTTTTGAAATCAGAGTGTGAAAATGATGATTTTGGTTAGAGAAGATGAAGAAAAGCATGAGTTTTTCTTGAATGTTGTTTGTTTTGTTGTAGTTTCGTGTATTTGTTGCACTTTTTGGGGTTTGTGAGTTTGTAAATTGTGGTTGTGATTGTGGTTTTGAAATTATGGTTTTTGGTGTTGTTTTTGTTCTTCTCCTTGTTGTTTTGAAAAAAAGACTTGCAATTTTGTTGATGTTTTCCAACAACTGAGGTTACCTGTTGCAGCAAATTCAGCACCTGTTTGACAGTTGCAAACATCTGTTGAGGTTGTATGGTTTGGTGTATTTTGTTTAAGTTGTGAGTGAGATTTGTGATGGTTGTGTGTTTGTAGTGAAATATAGATGTTTTGTAGTTAAATTTAGATGTTTTTGCTGTCATGCTATGGTTTAGAAAAAGTTTTGATTTTATCCAACAACTGCTGGATAAAATCAAAATAATTGTTGAGGTTTTTGCAGCATCTGAAGCAGTTGTTGTAGCATATTAACAAGCTGTTGTAAAAAATCAAAACAGTTGTTAAGCTGTTGCTACTGTTTTTCTACTTCCAACAGATTAAGATTCTGCTGCAATAAGTAATCAATTGTTGCAACAACTTATTACTTGTTGCAACATATTCTTTTTCCTTTTTTACTTTGAATGTTGCACTAACCAATTAAAACTGTTTTTCTATCTCCTGTGTGTAGATAAAATGGCTCCAGTTAAAAGAAAAGGAGAGAAACCAACTGAGGGAGAAAGTAGTAAAAGAGCTAAGGTGCAAACACCATTAGATGAACACTGTTATTTGTCAATTAACAGACGAGGAAAGAGTTAGTAAAACCGGGGCTTCAGAAAGAGAGGAAACCCACGACACCTCTGTTGGCATGAAGAAGAAAGTGATAAAAATGAACAAAGTGAAGAAACTAGAGAAGAAAGTGAAAAAGATGATGAAAAATCTGTTGAAGGAGATGAAGAAAATGCTGAAGGAGATGAAGAAGAAGTAAGTGAAGAAGAAGGAGATGAAGAAGAAGGAGATGAAGGGGATGAAAGAGCTGAAGGGGATGAAGGAGGTGAAGAAGATGCAGAAACTGAAAATGGTAATGAAGAAGAAGAAGAAGAAGAATCAACAGATCAGACCTTGGTCGAGTTAAGAAGAAAAAAGAAACATAATGTGGATGTCAATCTTGTTGAGTCTTCTAGTATTGCCATAGATCCCAATAGACCTTCGATTGAGGAGGTCGTCAAGAGTTTCAGCATTGAAAAGTACGGTGTGATGATGCTGCTGAATGAAAATAAGGATTTGTCCGGTGATTTTGAGGTTAGATCAACCATGGAAAAGGGCTTTGACACCTTTAGGGGCATTCTCCGGCAGCAGGGGTTGAAGAATTTCTTTAGGGCTAGCTGTTTTGGGTTCTATTTAGATTTGCCTGAAAATACCGGTGCCCGATTTCAAATGACCATGATTTTTGAGCTTTTGAAGCGTAAGATTATTTGTAATAGAAATGATGAGATTTGGATCAATTAATGTGGCATGCCGGTTTTCTTTGGCATGAAGGAGATTGTCATAGTTACCGGATTGAGATGTTATCCTTGTGAGCCTCTTCCTACTGTTGTATTAACCAAGCCAGCCCGGACGCCCAAGACAGCCAAGAAAACAAAGGGTTCCAAAGCTAAGAATGATGTCTCTTTGGTAAACTTAGTGGGAAAGAGCTACATTCAAAAGAAATTGTTGGAAGACTTGGAGTCCAAAACTTTCTCAAAAAAGCACAAGGTTGCACTGTGCTTAATTTGGTTTGTGCACAGTGTTCTCTGGGCAAGGGACGTAAACAACAACACACCGCTTGGATAGATTAAACTTGCTGAAGACTATGATGTCTTCAACAACTATGTCTGGGGGTTTCAAAGCTTTAGCTTGACTGTTGAATATTTGATGAAGGATTTGAAGCCAACGGGGAAGACACAAAACCTATATGGCTTCCCTTGGGCTTTCATGGTAATTTTCTTTAATGTTTTACCTTTTTTATTTTATTTCAATCACTATTTTGATTTTTGATGGCATCTTTTTTCTAGGCTTGGACATTTGAAATCATTCCTCACCTCAGGCATCAAGTCAAGAAATACTTCAAAGAAGTTACCTATCCAAGAATTCTTAGATGGCTCACTGTCAGGAACAACACAAAATTGAGTGTTGACCTTTTCAACCCCCCTAAGGAAGCTGTAAGCATTAGAACACAACAGATGACTAGGTGCTGCAACAACTTTTATAATCTGCTGCAACAACACATGCATCTGTTGCAACAAGTTATGCATCTGTTGGACATTGTCCAACAGATGATTAATCTGTTGCAATAAGTTACCCAACAGATGAATCTGTTATAATATACAACTAATTTTTTACAACAGATGAGTAACCTGCTGCAACAAGTTATTCATCTATTGGAAAATGTCCAACAGATGATAAACCTGTTGTAACAAGTTGACAATCTGTTGGACAATTTCCAACAAGTACCACAGTTGTTGCAACATATCACTTTATTTGCTAATTTGCTAATTTCTGAATCTGTTACAGTAAGTCTTTACAACAAGTACAATAATCTGTTGCAATAAATTACTAATCTGTTGTACAATATCCAACAGATGAGCAACCTGCTGTAATAAATTACCCATCTGTTGGAAATTTCAACAGATGAGATACCTGCTGCAACAAGTTACCCATCTGTTGGACATTGCCCAACAGATGATAAACCTGCTGTAACAAGTTGACAATCTGTTGGACAATTTCCAACAAGTACCACAGCTGTTACAACATATCACTTTATTTGCTAATTTGATAACTTCTGAATCTGTTACAGTAAATTGTTACAACAAGTACAATAATCTGTTGCAATAAATTACTAATTTTTTGTACAATATCCAACAGATGAGCAACCTGCTGCAACAAACTACCTATCTGTTGGAAATTTTCCAATAGATGAGATACCTGTTGCAACAAGTTACCCATCTGTTGGACATTGCCCAACAGATGATAAACCTCATGTAACAAGTTGATAACCCGTTGGGCAATTTCCAACAAGTACCACAGTTGTTGCAACATATCACTTTATTTGCTAATTTGATAACTTCTGAATTTATTACAGTAAGTTTTTACAACAAGTACAATAATCTGTTGCAATAAATTACTAATCTATTGTACAATATCCAACAGATGAGCAACCTGCTGCAACAAATTACCCATATGTTGGAAATTTTCCAACAGATGTGTAACCTTTTGCAACCTGATCACTTGTTTTAAATAGGTTTTGCTTTTTATGATTTAGCGTCATTATGATATATCTACTTTTTTGTTGTAGGTTGTGAACCCGTGGCTTGTCCCAACAATAAGAGAGTTGGAGATGTCATGCTTTGTCACCTTTGTGCCCATAGAATTTGTGTCTTACAGATTGATTGATGGGTTAAAAGGGGAATTGGCTGGAGTGACAACCATCACTAGAGTTGATGATGTTGTAGCTGGTGGTGGTGGTCATGTTGCTGCAGCATATTGATGTTGTTGTTGGTGGTGGTGGTGTTGGTGATGATGTCCCAACAAGTATTGCTGGGGAAAATTTAAGATATGATGATGCTAATATTGGTGGATTTACTCTAATTCCTGGATTGAGTGATTTTTTGGGGTTTGGTGGTAATTTTAGTGGTGGTGGATTGAGTGGTAGAAGATTTGTTGATGTTGGTGCCGGTACTTCTAAGGTGCCCTCATGTTCTTGTGAGTGCACCACTTGCAAGGACAAAATGGATAATTTGATTAGACAGGTGGAGGAATTGGTGCAGGCCCAAGAAGCCACAAACACTTCTATACAGAGGTTGATATCCAAGAGAGGTATCAAACCATCAAAGAATCTTTCCTCACCTTATACTCGTGTTCATGCTCGGAGAAGGGGCAAAGCAATTGCCAAGACACTTGCATCAGTTAGATCAAGAAGATCTGTTGCTACTCCCAGTAAGTCAATTGAGACTCCTCTTCTTGATGTTGGGCCAAAAGTGCTAAAGAAGGTGGATATTTTCAGGCATGTACATGCCCAAAGAAAGAAAAAGGTTGAGTCTGCAATAAAGTCCAAAAAGAGTGGGAGAACTGTCACGCCCCGAACCCCGAGCCCGCGACTGGTGCCATGATGCACGACTTATACACACGCTAAACTCAAGTGCACGTATCGTGACAAGTAATATAGTCTAAAAGACCGAGTTATCGTCCTCAGGGATTAGTGTCCAATTATCAACCTCTATTCTGTAGTATCTATTTGGTAACCGATAATTTGATGATTTGTTTATAGCTATAATTGTTACACCCCATAATTCAGGTCATGCTTATGAGAACGTACGAAAGGAATTAAGACTTAAATTTTAGAAAGATAGGTTGACAGAATGTTTCGGACGGGTTTTAGTCAACTTTGAGGCGGTTTATGTCCAGTTGCATTAGGAGTTCCTAGGTGTTTCAAAGGCCTAGTATGTAGTTCGTTGAGTCTAGTTCCCAACGCAACAAACCGTTCGTCGATAGGACATCGGAGTAGAAAGTTATGGAAGTTACAAGTTCGGTCGTGATCGGCGAAAAGTATTTTCGGTCGGGAGCCTGTGTGGCGCGGATCTTGGGCCGCGACGCCGGAATGCAAGGCCGCGCCGCCGGAAGTACTAAAGTTCTCGTAGGTTTCAGCGCCGCGACGGGATTTTGCGAAATCTGGGGGAAAAATCAGAAGATATTTTTTTAAAAAAGGCCATGGGAAGGTGACAAGTGTCCCTCCCATATGATTGTGGGGAAGTCCTATTTATTGACCAAGTCTTGAAGACTTGGTCATTCTTCAAAAAAACCCCTTCTCTCTAAAATTTCCTCTTCCTTCTCTCTAAAAAATTCTCTCCCTTCTCTCTAAAAATTCAAGGAGAAACCAAGGCCTAGAGAAATTTTGGAAAGGTGGCAAGAAGGAAATATGTTGACAAACTTGTAGGAGGTTTGTGGAGGTGATTGTGGAAAGAAGGCAAGTGAAATTTGTTGGACTAATTTGGGTAAACTCTAAAGTAACAATCCATTCTCCTTTTTAAGTAAATTGTGTTGCATGTGTGGAAGAAAGGACTTGTAGTTGTCAATATTGCTTTTAGATATATTGCATGTAGGAATAACGATTTGGATTTGAAAGGATTGGATAAGGATGATATGTGAGCATGTTATAGCCAAGATACTACCTTAAACTTATTGGATTATTTAATTTGTATTGTGGGGCAGAATTTTACACGTCCAAGTTAGGCGTGTAATCCCCTTGTATTGCTGAATCGTTGGGCCTTAAATGTGGCGTTTAGTAGTTGATATCGGACCTTAAAAAGGTGGAAAAGTATGTAGAAACAAAGGAAGTGCTGTCCAATTTTCCGTAGAATAAGGAACTTTGCAATTAGAATGTTCTACGTTGAAGCTAGAAGTTAATAGACGTATTATGGTCATTATAGGTTGACATACTACGTGCGGTATATTGGACTTAGCAAGTGGATTGACCCGAAGAGGTATGTGGAACTTTCCTATCTCTTGAGCATGAGTAGTTGTACCTATATAGTACGGTAGACGTACAAGATTTTGATATCCTTTACTTGTTTTAAGAATGTCCAAGTTGGTTGAGTTAGGGGATTAACTCACTTGTTTAAAAGTATAAAGGATGTCTTAGTTTTCAAAATTAAGGGACTTGAAGTGTTTTAAAAAGTATATGATACTTGTTTCGTTTTAAAAGTATAAGTCTCTTGGATATAAGGAAGAATGTAATTGCCTAAAGTATAAAGTTAATATAACGACTTTATGGAAAGTTGGTTATAATAGCTTTATGGAAAGTTAATAAGAGTGGTTTACTCTAAGTAATGTAAGTATGATAAATGACTTGAAATAAGGAAAGGCAAATTGATTTGAAGGCATCAATTGCTTAAGGTTTTAACAGAAAGAAGTCACTTGCTTTAGAAGCCTATAAACGTATTTTCTAAAAAGGTATCGTGACTTGTCTTGAAAAGTAGATAGGACTTGATACTATGGTTATTAGTATCTTGGAAGTTTTATATGAAAAAAGAGTCATTTAAAAAGAATAGAAGTACGTAGTACTATGGGTTAAATTCCCGGATTTTTAAAATGACATGTTAGTGCCTTAAGTAAACTAAAATGAGAGGGTATAATAATAATATTAATAAGAATTTAGGGGATTTCTTAACTTGCTTATATTATGATAAGACGGTAGCGCTTATGTTATGTATGATAGCCGATTGTGCTAGTTTAAGTTATTCTTACGGGGTAAAGCCCCGGGTTACTACTAATTCCATGTATTTGCTACACCTGATGCGAGTGCGGCGTTTGTACTCATTGCGGGCCCACCAGGCCCAAGCGGGTGAAATAGTCCTGTGCGGGAGAAATAGTCTCATGCGGAGCGCATCGCTCCATTGCGGGTCCGTAGGACCTATGCGGGTGAAATTGTCCCAGGAGTAGGATCGCTTAATGATACTACGGGCGGGTGACCCTACTTTGATCATGAGCCTCCTATTTTTATGCGAAGAAATGCGTACTTGGTTACTCTCATTGTTAGTAAGGCACAGTGTACTGTAATTTGATTATCATACATGTCTCCAGCTTTATTTTAGACCTATGATGTAAATTACAGTATTTTTTCCAGTTTTACATACTTGGTACATATTGTGTACTGACCCCCTTTCCTCGGGGGATGCGTTCACGCAGTAGAGTAGCGGTGGTGGATCCTCATTCTTAGGATCACCGATCAGTGTCGAAGCTCCATTTCTCGGAGGCTTGTCTTTTAGTACGGTTCTCCACGATGTTGTAGATATTATGTACATTCGGGGTATGGCGGGGCCTGTCCACGCCACTTGTTATTCTAAGTGCAGTAGTCACATTTGTGGTTTGGGTTTTAAAGAACAGAATTGTACTGACGTAGTTTGGTTTATGTACATTTTACGGAAGGTGGCCTTATCGGCTAGCCTGTTGATGTTTATTTTCTAAGTTTTGATATGTGTTATGTATGTTCCGCTGCTATTCTCTGATGTATATACAGCAGGGTGCCCGGGTAAGGCACTGATCAGCGGCCTGAATTGGTCGTGACAATAATTATAAATGCTAACTAAATTACTTTACTTTACTTCAGATATGGTGGAAATAGGGCTTCCAAATCTCCTCAACTATCCGCTAGCTTTACTCGTTAATGCAAATAATTAAGGTTCTTCTTCTATTTTGAGATAGCATGTTAACTAAGTCGTTTTATACTCATGTTAAGGTAATATAAACACTCAACTCCAATGTAGAACCCTTCTATCTTTCGATGACAAGATTGACTACAAAGGAGAATTAAGAGCAATAACCTATTAAGCTACACAAGTATCGGGGTACTTTCGTCCACGATTTAAACCTATGTTTATTCAACTATAGCATATTCACAATCTCCCCTTTCGGATTTCGATTAGAAATCATATAAGTTATGATAATTAGTGATCAATTAATTATCAAGCAATCAAAATAATTATTGAATAAATCTCAACAATAATAAGAAGAAACCAAAACATGCATTAATTCATAAGAACGAGGTTCAAGCGATTCGACATGGTAAGCCCTAAATTAAGTTAGTTCCTAGCCATAGACATGCCAAGAACTAAAATAATATCCAACATATACTAAAAAGAAATAAAGTAAAGAACAAGAAATTACTCAATAATAAGTCTCCAATCTTGATCTCAAGTTGTGATGAATGGTAAAGTGTGGAACTCCCTCCAATCTGACCTAAAATTTCCTTTTATATCCTCAAAAACGTGTAAAACATTTTCCTTCTTGGCCTTGGCCCAATCCTATTCGGATTTGTCAATTTTCCCGCGTTGGCGTCGCGGCCCTGCAACCGGCGCCGCGGCGCCGAAACTTCTGCGACTTTCTACTTCTTGGGCGTCGTGGCTCTGCTGTTGCTGGTTGGTTGGCGCCGCGGCGCCGCCATGTTTCTCGCCCGGGTTGCCAATTTTTTAGCTTTTTGAGCTCTGGAACCTCTGTTTCTGCCCTCTTTTCGCTCCTTCTCACCAATGTACCACTTTAAACCATTGTGACTCAAAAGAAAGAAAATCTATTCTAATACGACACATATTTGTACAAAAATGGGCAAAAGACTAACTAAAAATGATTCAAAAGATGTATATAAAATACACCGATCAAACACCCCCCAAACTTAACCTTTGCTCGTCCTAGAGTAAAGATCAAAAATAGAAACAAATACACGAAAGAAACGAAAATAAAATGACTCAAAGACATTGATCAAGTTGTTGCATCCTTGTTACTTAGAAAAGCATGAAGGTTAGTAGAATAATATGCAGGAACATATAACATGGATTTTTAGCATTCTAAACACATCAAGTCAGATATTTCTCAAATTCAATTTAATCATGATCAATGGAAGTAAGAATATATAACTATGCATGTCAATTTTAAAATCTTATGACATGTTTACTTGCTATTCTCCACTAATCATGGATACATATATTAGAGATCTTCAGGACTTTTCAGGGTTGTAATGTAGGCTTAGGCAGGGGTAAGTAGAAATTGTTACACCCCGTAATTCCAGGACATGTTTAAGAGAACGTACGTGAGAAAGTATGACTTTAAGTTTGAAACGAAAGAGGGATTGCTTTTTCCTACGAAAAATTATTTCGAGCCTCGTGAAGGAAAATTGTTCGTTAATGAGAATTGAGTTCCCGAATTTGATATTTGAGACTTATAGAATTTATCGGAATTTCGGGAGATGAAATATTTTAGACCAACCGGAGGGCGACACGTGTCACCCTCCATGGGCCCATGTGGGGCGGAATTATGGACAAGTCAAGAAGCCACTTGGCTTGATATTGTTGACCACATCTCATCCACACAAGTATTTTAATCTAGGCCCTTGGTTGTAGTATATATCCTATACTAGTGCAAGACAAATTCTATACTTAGAAAAATCAAGAACTTGTTGTTCTTGTTGAGGGAACTCTCGGCAATGAGAGAAAATTAGGAGAGAAATTTTGCAATCTTGCTCCATAATTCCAATATTCAAGCCCAAGATCCCTTAAGGTATTCTAAGGATATCTCAATACAAAAACCCCGGAAAAACTACGTTTCTACGTTAGTCGCAATGTGAAACCCTAGGGTGTTCTTCATAAGTTGGATTAGAACTTGAAGATGAGTTCTTCATGAGCTTCTAAGGAGTGCTTGGAGCGGATTGAAACGTAAGAATAGGAGCTAAAAGTTGCTAGGATTGACTTTAATCTTGGATTATATATTGGGCTCATTGAGGTAAAATCTTTGTCTTCTTAATGTGATTAAAGATTACATGTTATAGTAGTTGATAAATGAGCATGTGATATATAGATTGAAGTTTGAAAAGATTTGGATCATGTCGACATGTTAAAAAAAACCGAAAATGGGCAAGTTAGCCATTTATGTTGTAATCAATTTGGTCGATAGTTACAATCGTCGCATGTTAAGAAAGAAAGGATTTATAGTTGTTATAATTGTTATAGGGTATATAACATATTAGAATAACAACTTGGATTGAAAAGGAAATTGAAAGAGAATTGATATTGTTGTGATACATTGTAGCCGAATATGGCTTTGGATTAATGGACAGTTTTATATTGATTGTGTGACAGAATTTTACACGTCCGGTTAGACGTGTAATCCCCTTTGGTTAGCTGAATTGTTGAGCCTTAAATGTGTCATTTGGTTATTGATTTTCAGGCCTTGAAAAAGGTGGAAAAGTACGTAGAAACAAAGGAAGTGCTGCCCGATTTTCCGTAGAATAAGAGTCCTTATACTTAGAAATATTCTACGTTGAAATCTAGTAGTTGATAGACGTATTATGGTCATTATAGGTTGACATTCTACATGCGGCGTATTCAACTTGGCAAGTGGTTTAAGTCGATGAGGTATGTAGAACTCCTCCTATCTCTTGAGCATGAGTTTTATAAATGTATAGTACGGTAGGCGTACGAGTTTTAAAGAAATTCGGCTTTGTTTTGATATCATTAACTTGATATAAGAATATCTAAGTTTGGTTGAGTTAGGTAATTAACTCATTTGATTTTTTTAAGAATGAAAATGTCTTAGTTCCTAAAGCATAGAGTTATTATAACGGCTTTATGGGAAGTTGATTATAACAACTTTATGGAAAGTTAAAGGAATGGTTTTCGCTAGTAATGTAAACAAAGATAAATGACTTGAAATGAAGAAGGGCAAACAATGATTTAAAGGCATCAATAGCTTCAATTTTTACAGTAAAAGTCACTTGGTTTAGAAGCCTATAAATGTATTTCTAAAGGTATAGTGACTTGTCTTGAAAAGTAGATATGACTTGATACTACGGGTATTAGTATCTTGGGTTTCTTATATGAAAAATGGTCATTTTAAAAGAATAGAAGTATGTAGTACTTTGGGTTAAATTCCCGGATTTTTTCATGATATGATAGTGCCTTAAGTTAAAAGAAATGAGAGTGCATGCTAATTAAGTCTAATGAGAAGTTAAGAGATTTCTTAACTTGCTTATGTTATTTATGGTAGCCGGTTGTGCTTGTGATATATTGTTCATTACGGGGTCATTCCCCGAGCTTGTTGCATTTGCACATTCCGTGGATTTGCTTCCCACGATGCGAGGAATACCTCATGCGAGTCCGTAGGGCTCATGCGGGTGAAATAGTCCTATGCGGGGCGGACCAATCCTATGCGAGGAAATTACCTCATGCGGGTCCACTCGGCCTATGCGGGTGAAATAGTCCCAGGAGTAGGATTGCGTGATAATACTACGGGCGGATGGTCCTAGGTTAATCACATGCTTCCTATTTTAAGAACCGGAAATGTTATTTTGTTACTCTCATTGTTAGTAAGGCACAATATACTGTTAATTTGATTATCATACATGTCTCCATCTTTATTTTAGACTTATGATGTAAATTACAGTATTTCCAGTTTTACATACTTGGTACTTATTGTGTACTGACCCCCTTTCCTCGGGGGATGCGTTCATGCCGCAGGTAGGGGTAAGCAGGTTGTGGATCCTCACTCTTAGGATCACTGATCAGTTGACTGAAGGCTCCATTTCTCCGGAGGCTTGTCTTTTTGGTACGGTTTACCTGATGTTGTAGATCTAAGTACATTCTGGTATGGCGGGCGTCCGTCCACGATTGTTATGTAAAAATTCTTAGAAGTCTGTAGTCATATTGTTACACCAGTAAGTCGGGACATGTATAAGAGAATGCGTAAGGAATCAAGACTTGGAAATTAGTACGAAGGAAGAATTGTTTTTACGCGAAAATCTTCGAGCGTCGGAAAGGAAAAATGTTCGTTGTTGAGAATTGGATTCTCAAAATGCATTATTTGAAAAGTATGGAACTTATTAACATTATGGAAATTTATTTTCTGGATTTGGTCACGTGGGGCCACCAGAGATTTTACGTTTTGTGGGGCCACGAGGGTTACGGAATTTTATGGACGAATGAGAGGCGACACGTGGAAACCCACATAAGGTCTTGGGCGAATTTTTAGTAAGGGTATAATGGTCATTTGACGATGTGTAGATGACAAAGTTTTGCTAATTAAGAGCTTGACATTGTTGACCAAGTCAAGAGCCATTTGGCTTGATCCATTCATCCATTTTTAACAAGTGTTTTAATCTAAACCCTCCAATGTGTTATATATCATCCTAAGTAGCAAGACTTGGCATTTACACACTTAGAAAAATTAGAGAACACCTTGTTCTTCAAAGGTTGCTCTCGGCTTTGTGGTCTTTTGGAAGACAAGATTTTGCAATTTTGGTTCTTTATTCACAAGACTTAAACCCAATGTCCTAAGGGTATTGTAAGGATATCTCAATAGAAAGATTTGGAAAAGCGGCAATTTCGTATTAGTCATGGCGGAAACTTAAGGAGTTCTTCAACTTTGAAGTTGGAACTTGAAGATGGGTTCTTCATAGGCTTCTAAGGAGTGCTTGGGCGGATTGGAACATAAGGAAATGAGCTAAGAATTGCTAAGGAGCGACTTTGAATCTTGGAAATTTTAAGGGCTTATAAAGGTATAACTTTTGTCGTTTTAGCAATTAAGGCTTACTTATTGTTGTAGCTATGGATATTAGCAAGCATGAGTTATATAGTATGAAGTTTGATAATTATATTGGCTATTGGAACCTAATCAGAAAACTAGCATGTTTAGCCTTAAGATTGGAATTCAAGTTGATTATTAGTTTAAGTTAAGTCGCGTATGTTGTATAAAGAAGGAAATTGTAGTTGTTGAAGTTGTTTATGGCTATATAACATGTTAGACCTTAGAACTTGGAATTGGAAAAGGATTGGAAAAGGACTTGTGTTGTGTTATTGTTGGCGAGAATGGCTTGTGAGTATTAAACTACTTTATGAATTGTGGGCGAAATTTTACACGTATTGTAAGGCGTGTAATCCCTTTGTTTGGTTGTTGTTTTGAGCCTTAAATGTGGCATGTTGGTTATTGTATTCGGCCTTGAAAAGGTGGCAAAGTGAGTAGAAACAAAGGAAGTCTTTGCCGATTTTCCGTAGAATTAGAAAGGTATACTTAGTATTATTCTACGTTATAGACTAGAAGTTGAGTCTTGTTGTGACCATTATAGGTTTACACTTCTCGCGGCGTATTCGCAGCTTGTGGATTTAGTCGAAAAGGTATGTGAATTATCTCTCTTACAGCATGATTCCTTAAGATAAAGAAAGTATGTCCTACTCGTAAATGATCTATTCCTTGGTTGTATTTGGATTGCCTAAAATAGAATTTGTTCTATGTACTTCTTGATAGTACTTTGATGTTTAAATTGTAAGTTGTATAATCCATTGCCTTAGTGAAGTTGGATTCTTAAAAGTAAGAGTATTTTACTTAAAGTACATAGAGTCTTGAAAAGGAAGTGGTTTCCAAATCTTTTGGCTAGTGCCTTAGTTCTAAAACCTAAAGTCGTTATAATGACTTTAGGGGAGTCAAAGGAGTGATTTACTTAATTGTTTTAAGAGAGGAGAAATGACATGATTTAAGAGAAGTAACTTGTTTTAAAGGTGTGAGTTACTTGAGGTTTAAAAGTAGAAGAAACTTGTTTTCTAAATATTAAGAGACTTGAAGTATTTTGAAAGTTAAGAACTTGATTTGTAAGTATGTGATACTTGGTTTTAAGTATAAGTCTCTTGGTTATAAAAAAGAATGAATATGTCTAAAATCATAAAGGGTTATAACGACTTTATGGGAAGTTGGTTATAACGGCTTTATGGAAGGTTAAGAAAGTTGTCTATTTTGATTATTAGGCATAAGTTGCCTAGATTGTGAAAATTTGAAGTTACTTGATTCCAAGCTTTGAAATGAGTTTTCTAAAGGTGTAGTAACTTACTTTGAAAAATAGACACACCTTGATACTACGGGTGTTAGTATATTGGGGTTTTACATAAAAAGGAGTCTTTTGAAAAGAATGCACGTCTGAGTACTTTGGCCCGTTAATTGAGAATTATTCTATGTGTGTCTTGATAAGTACTTTGGCCTGTTTAATTGAGAATTATTCTATGTGTGCCTTGATAAGTACTTTGGCCTGTTTAATTGAGAATTATTCTATGTGTGCCTTGATAAGTACTTTGGCATGTTTAATTGAGAATTATTCTATGTGTGCCTTGATAAGTACTTTGGCTTGATTAATTGAGAATTGCCTATATGTCTTTGGTGATAGCCTTTGAGTCGAGTATTATGTTTTATTACGTTCGCGACTCTCGGTTGGAGATCATTGCCTTGTAAGTTTACTTGGGCGTCTGAAGCGGTGAGGTGCGATTCCACCGTATGCTTCCATTATTTGTGTTACCTGCCACGCGTGCTTATACGATGTGGGATCGGGCATGCGACGCGAGGATACCACATGGTCATGCTTATACGATGTGGGATGTCGGGCATGCGACCACGAGGATACTCGCGGACATCTTTATCGATGTGGGATTAGGGCACGTGACCGAGTCGGGTTAGATTCGGTTGTTTGTGTTACCCTACGGTCATGCTTATACGATGTGGGATGCGGCATCGCGACGCGAGGATACCACCTATGGTCATGCTTATCGATGTGGGATCTTGGGCACGCGACCACGAGGATACTCATGGACATGCTTATACCGTGGGATTCCGGCGTGTGACCGGAGCGGGTTTGATTCGAATTTGTTTGTATACCCCATGGTCATGCTTATACGATGTGGGATTAGGGCGTGCGACCACGAGGATACTCGCTGGATATGCTTATTGGTGTTACATTATATCATGGATCCGGAGTGAGGAAGGATTCCACGGGCATGATTGATATTATGGGCGTGAGACCATAGTTATATTTGAATAGTGACTTTGAGGCATCGTCCACGACTTGATATAATCGCTTATGTATTGTGTCTTGTAGGTTGGCTATCATACATGTCTCTGCTTTGTTTAAGTATTATGATTTCATTCTGATGCTACTGTTCACATACTTGGTACATTCTTCGCATCGACTTCGCCCGGCTGCGTTAAATGCCGCGAGTTTAGGTGCTGTGATTTGGTGATCTGCAGTGTAGGACCACCTTTCGGAGTTTTGGATAGCTCTTACATTGGGAGTTTATCTTTTGGTATAGTTCCTTCAAGATCTGTGCTTTTATGCGGTTATGGGTCGGCGGGGCCTTGTCGTCATGTTTCGTAAACTCTTGAAGTGCGTATTCATATGTAGGATTGGACTCGTATGCGGTGTAGTGTCTTTTGTTTATGCATATTATATGGCGACCTTATCGGCTTTGCCCTTACGCACGTTGGTTTAAAAAAATGAGGCGTTATTTAATTTCCATGATTTACTTAGTTGTTAAGGTAGAAGGGTGCCCGGGTAGGGCACGATCCGCAGCTTGGGGTTGGGCGTGTGAGTGGTATCGAGCGATCGGTCCTCGGAATGTCTGAGGCCGTGTCTAGTAAGTCTTGATTATCGGTGTGTTGCGCGCCACACCCATAAACAGGAGGCTACAGACTTTTAGGAGTTGGTTTCTATTCTTCTCACTCTAAGATCGTGCCGTAGAAGTGTTAGTAAGATAATTCCTCTCTGGCGTAATTTTGTGTTCTGATTATGCCTCGAGGAGGCAACAACGCCAGAAGGCAAAGGAGTAGCGAGCTACTAGTCGGACTCGAGAGTTGATAGGGCTCGTGCCCGTGGTATCTGGATATTGTCGCGATCGGCGAGTTCTTCTGCGCCAGTTTTGAGACCCAGCACGAGCCTCAGTTTCTCGGTTAGGAGAAGACTATAGAAGTCGTGAGGAAGCGGTTATGTTATTGACCAAGATAAGCGGTGCTACGGTTTCATCAGCAGGAGGTTATTCACCGGTGCGGCCAGTGTCTGAGGGTAGAGGCAGCGGAGATCAGCGTAAGAGGCTAGACGGTTGGTTATCGGTGAGTTTTGGACGAGCTGCCTCGGCCGAGTGAGATATTCGTCGGCCTACCCGAGACATACCCCGCGATTCCACGGTGGGATATTGGACCCCATAAGGTATTTAGAGTCGGTCAAGCTCCGGTCGAGGTTACCGGAGAGCCGAGATTTTCTCGATCGAGCCACATATTCCTCGATGTTTGGATATGGTAAGCGTCGTTCGGAGAAATGCCGTTATGGCGGTATTTGTTTTTATTGTGGCCGTCGGGCCATATTCGGAGGTATGTCCTTTTAGAAAGAGCGGTGAGGTGGCTCGACTATAAGGCGGTAGTTAGTTCTCTTTCCTCCATGGTGTCGTCCCCGGGCGAGTGTTGGATGTCGACCGTGGTAGAGGTCGAGTGGATTTTATAGTTACGGTCCTTGAACGCATGGTAGCGTGACTACTAGGCGGGATCGGGAGGCAACATCTCGTGGGGTTACTGGTATATTTTGATTCTTTTGAATCATACGTGCATTGATAGATTGATTTCGCCCTAGCATATATGTTTTCCCTTTGTTGCTAGCGATTGTAAGTGATAGTACCCCGGTAGGAATACTTTGATTAGTAAGGTGAAAAGTTAAGAATGTTGACAAGAATGATAAGTGGTGAGACTATAGTTGTGTAGAGTTCACAAGTTGTAATTACCAATGCAGTGTAAGGCCAGGATTGGGAAGGATGTCTGATAGAAATACTTTGGCTTATGTGAACCTCTAGTGAGTGGGAGGATAGGGTGAGAAGTACCTTGAGATAAGAGAGATTTACTTGATGAAATGAGAAGTTAAGTGTGACGATGGGTCGGGTTATGGACTCATTCCGGTCAACCGATAGTATGGAATGGGGTGATGTCGATTGGATATGGTCCCATTTATGTGATAGGGGCACGAGGATGCAAGGCCCAAGTCTAGTTGATTTTGTGCGTGTACTAGATAAGTTTGAAAATGCGAGAAAGTATGACAAGTAAGAAAATAAAGGAACCTCTGAGGATCCGTGTTTTAGAAAAGCGTAACCTTGAGTTTTGTGAAAAAGAAATTCGCGGACGGAAGGTCCATTGATATGTTTACGTATGTTGTGGTGGCCGTGTGTGCACCGTTGGTCTTGTCGATTTTGATTGATAGGCATAATATAGAGTTTGTCTTGAGATGCAGTATAGCTTGACAACCGACTAAGAAAATTCGGGGACGAATGTTTCTAAGGGGGGAAGAATGTTACACTCCGTAAGTCCAGGACATGTATAAGAGAATGTACGTAAGGAATCAAGACTTGGAAATTGGTACGAAAAGAAGAATTGTTTTTCCGGCAGAAAATCTTCCGAACGTCGGAAAGGAAAAATGTTCGTTGTTGAGAATTGGATTCTCAAAATGCATTATTTGAAAAGTATGGAACTTATTAACATTATGGAAATTTATTTTTACGGATTTGGTCACGTGGGGCCCACCCGAGGGATTTTACGTTTTGTGGGGCCCACGAGGTTCTGAGAATTTTATGGGACGAATGAGAGAGGCGACACGTGGCACCCCATAAGGTCTTGGGCGATTTTTAGTTAAGGGTATAATGGTCATTTGACCAATGTGTAGATGACAAAGTCTTGCTAATTAAGAGCTTGACATTGTTGACCAAGTCAAGAGCCATTTGGCTTGATCCCATTCATCCAATTTTAACAAGTGTTTTAATCTAAACCCTCCAATGTGTTATATATCATCCTAAGTAGCAATACTTGGCATTTCTACACTTAGAAAAATTAGAGAACACTTTGTTCTTCAAAGGTTGCTCTCGGCTTTGTGGTCTTTTGGAAGACAAGATTTTGCAATTTTGGTTCTTTATTCACAAGACTTAAACCCAATGTCACTAAGGGTATTGTAAGGATATCTCAATAGAAAGATTTGGAAAAGCAGGCGTTTTTCGTATTAGTCATGGCGGAAACTTAGAGTTCTTCAACTTTGAAGTTGGAACTTGAAGATGGGTTCTTCATAGGCTTCTAAGGAGTGCTTGGCTCGGATTGGAACTTATGGAAAGGAGCTAAGAATTGCTAATGAGCGACTTTGAATCTTGGAAATTTTAAGGGCTTATAAAGGTATAACTTTTGTCGTTTTAGCAATTAAGGCTTACTTATTGTTGTAGCTATGGATATTAGCAAGCATGAGTTATATAGTATGAAGTTTGATAATTATATTGGCTATTGGAACCTAATCAGAAAACTAGCATGTTTAGCCTTAAGATTGGAATTCAAGTTGATTATTAGTTTAAGTCGTATGTTGTATAAAGAAGGAAATTGTAGTTGTTGAAGTTGTTTATGGCTATATAACATGTTAGACCTTAGAACTTGGAATTGGAAAAGGATTGGAAAAGGACTTGTGTTGTGTTATTGTTGGCAAGAATGGCTTGTGAGTATTAAACTACGCCATTATGAATTGTGGGCGGAATTTTACACGTATTGTAAGGCGTGTAATCCCCTGTTTGGTTGTTGTTTTGAGCCTTAAATGTGGCGTGTTGGTTATTGTATTCGGCCTTGAAAAGGTGGCAAAGTGAGTAGAAACAAAGGAAGTCTTTGCCCGATTTTCCGTAGAATTAGAGGCCGTATACTTAGTATTATTCGTTAGAGACTAGAGTTGATAGTCTTGTTGTGACCATTATAGGTTGACACTTCTACGTCACGGCGTATTCGGCAGCTTGTGGATTTAGCGAAAGATATGTGAACTATCTCCTCTTCAGCATGATTCCTTAAGATAAAGAAAGTATGTCCTACTCCTTAAATGATCCATTCCTTGGTTGTATTTGGATTGCCTAAAATAGAATTTGTTCGATGTACTTCCTTGATTGTACTTTGATGTTTAAATTGTAAGTTGTATAATCCATTGCCTTAGTGAAGTTGGATTCTTAAAAGTAAGAGTATTTTACTTAAAGTACATAGAGTCTTGAAAAGGAAGTGGTTTCCAAATCTTTTGGCTAGTGCCTTAGTTCTAAAACCTAAGTCGTTATAATGACTTTAGAGTCAAAGGAGTGATTTACTTAATTGTTTAAGAGAGGAGAAATGACATGATTTAAGAGAAGTAACTTGTTTTAAAGGTGTGAGTTACTTGAGGTTTAAAAGTAGAAGAAACTTGTTTTCTAAATATTAAGAGACTTGAAGTATTTTGAAAGTTAAGAACTTGATTTGTAAGTATGTGATACTTGGTTTTAAGTATAAGTCTCTTGGTTATAAAAAGGAATGAATATGTCTAAAACCATAAAGAGTTATAACGGCTTTATGGGAAGTTGGTTATAACGGCTTTATGGAAGGTTAAGAAAGTTGTCTATTTTGATTATTAGGCATAAGTTGCCTAGATTGTGAAAATTTGAAGTTACTTGATTCCAAGCTTTGAAATAAGTTTTCTAAAGGTGTAGTAACTTACTTTGAAAAATAGACACACCTTGATACTACGGGTGTTAGTATCTTGGGGTTTTACATAAAAAGAAGTCTTTTGAAAAGAATGCACGTACGAAGTACTTTGGCCTGTTTAATTGAGAATTATTCTATGTGTGCCTTGATAAGTACTTTGGCCTGTTTAATTGAGAATTATTCTATGTGTGCCTTGATAAGTACTTTGGCCTGTTTAATTGAGAATTATTCTATGTGTGCCTTGATAAGTACTTTGCTTTGTTTAATTGAGAATTATTCTATGTGTGCCTTGATAAGTACTTTGGCTTGATTAATTGAGAATTGCCTATATGTCTTTGGTGATAGCCTTTGAGTGCGAGTATTATGTTTTATTACGTTGTCGCGACTCGGTTGGAGGGTTTGCCTTGTTGTAAGTTTACTTGGGCGTCTGCAAGCGGTGAGGTGAGATTCCACGGGTATGCTTCCATTATTTGTGTTACCTGCAGTCGTGCTTATACGATGTGGGATCTTGGCGTGCGACGCGAGGATACCTATGGTCACGCTTATACGATGTGGGATGCGGGGCATGCGACCACGAGGATACTCGCGGACATGCTTAAACGATGTGAGATTCCGGCGTGTGACCGGAAGTCGGGTTAGATTCGGTTGTTTGTGTTACCTACGGTCATGCTTATACGATGTGGGATGCGGGCATGCGGCCGCGAGGATACCCTATGGTCATGCTTATACGATGTGGGATCCGGCATGCGACCACGAGGATACTCGCTGGACATGCTTATACGATGTGGGATTCCGGCGTGTGACGAGGCGGGTTTGATTCGAATTTGTTTGTATACCCGTGGTCATGCTTATACGATGTGGGATTAGGCGTGCGACCACGAGGATACTCCTTGGATATGCTTATTGGTGTTACATTATATCATGGATCGGCGGTGAGGAAGGATTCCACGGGCATGATTGATATTATGGCGTGAGACCCATAGTTATATTTGAATAGTGACTTTGAGGCACGCGTCCACGACTTGATATAATCGCTTATGTATTGTGTCTTGTAGGTTGGCTATCATACATGTCTCTGTTTGTTTAGATCGTTATGATTTCATTCTGATGCTACTTCATTGTTCACATACCGTACATTCTTCTTGACCTCGCCCGAAGTGCGTTAAATCTGCATGAGTTTAGGTCTGTGATTTGGTGATCTGCAGTGTAGGACCACCTTTCGAGTTTTGGATAGCTCATACATTGGGAGTTTATCTTTTAGTATAGTTCATTCGATCTGAGCTTTTATGCGGTTATGGAGTCTGTGGGGCCTTGTCCGTCGTATGTTCTGTAAACTCTTAGAGGTTTGTATTCATATGTGGGATTGGACTCGTATGCGGTGTAGTGTCTTTTGTTTATCGTATTATATGGCGGCCTTCGGCTTTGCCGCCTTGCGTCGTTGGTTTAAAAAAAAAAGAGGCGTTATTTAATTTCCGCAGTTTACTTAGTTGTTAAGGTAGAAGGGTGCCCAGGTAGGGCACCAGTCACGGGCCCGGGGTTCGGGGCGTGACACATATCTTGTGGATTGGGTTGTAAAAACAAAGATGTAACTGTTTTTTTTAGGTTATGTATATTTTTCGGAAGGTGGCCTTATCGGCTAGCCTGTTGATATTTAATGTCTAGTACCTTATGAGTTTATGTATGTTCCGCTATTTTTCTCTGATGTATACCTGTAAGGGGTGCTCAGGTAGGGCACCAGTCGCGGGCCCGGGGTCGGTTCGTGACAGAAATAGGCTTTTAGGCTCAATCTTACGTACCATAAGCTCTTTTGCTTTTGATTCTTCCCTTTTCTTTTGATTCTCTTTTTCACCTCATACCTATCTTTCCCCTCTTTTGTTTTGAGAGAATGATGTGTATTATGAATAGCAGTCACCCTCAAACTTAGGCTTTTGCCTATTTATTATTATTTTTCATTGGGGTGCAACAAAATTGTTCACTCTCTTTTGTCTCTTTTTCAACACTTTATATTCCAACAACTCAATTTTTTTCCACTTATGACACAAATATGGAATTATAGGGTGTCAAAGAAAGATCTTATTTTTAGGCTCAAAGGGGCTGACTAGGGATACAATTGTAATGTCAGGGATAGGCAAAGAATGGTAAGAAAGGGCTAACAAAGAAATGCCTGAATCATATCCCTAACATGCATATCCTAACTATTTCGCCTTAAATAGCAAGCAAGCAGACACATAGGTTTAATCACTAACAATGCATAAATCAAGCAAGATACCCCAAATAGTTTGACTTCATGAATTTTTGGCATATCTAACCTAAGTGTTCAGATGGTTGCTTCTAATTCCATTATATTATTCAACTTTACTTCACTAGGCGTTTCAAGTAACTACAACATGCATGATCATAAAAACAAAACAAAAATAACTAAGAACTCCCCCCCCAAACTTAAATCACACATTGTCCCTAATGTGTGCAAGATTCAAAAAATAAAGAAAGACGGGACAACTTACAAACTTGGTTTAAAATGGTGGCGGTGGCGGCGGATAATGCATGAACCACTGGTTGAACAAGGAACTCATCTCATCAAATCTCCGGTTCAACTGTTGTTGCTCCAACCTTATTTCTTGTTGTCCTTGCCTCAGGTCCTGTTAACCTTGAATCATTGTGTCAAAACTCTGCATCATCCTCCATTGGTTCATGAGCAACTGCTCCATCATAGGCACCGGAGGTTCCAATTCTAGAAATTTGCTCGCGTTTGCTGCCTCATCTGAGCCTCTCTCGTGCTCATCTCATCCATGGCGACCTCTGCTGCTGGTGGTGTAGTCTTTGGTCTCCTTCTTGTTCTTCTTTGGAGGAGGCGGTTCGGGAAGGCATGCATTATCCCATAAGTCACAGGAGGTTGGCCCTTCTCATATGTATTAGTAGCTAAGGTTGGGACTCCATGTCTAGAACATAAACTGCAAAAAAATGATCCGTGTCCCAACCCACCTGTAGTGACCAACCTACTGGTTTCTCCAATGTTCTGCAATATCTCCTTCCCAACATCAATCGTCTTCCCTTCCATAATTCCATATATCATCTTTATTCTATCCGTTGGCACTCTGGTGAAGTGCGTTGATGGAATTAGGCGGGCACTGACGAAATATAACCAATCCTTGGTTGTTTTGTTGAAATGACATCTGCTCAGTCCTCTTGATCCATTTCGTGCAATATCATACTCAGCCCCAGGGTAGCATAATGTGCTTGTGACGATGTCCCAATCGATGTTGTTGGCATCTCTAGACCAAGTTCTGAAATAGCTTCGATCATCGCCTCTTTCTTCAACATCGGCTATTCTTAATAACTCATTTACCACTTCAGCCGTCACAGGCACATACTGTCCTCTCACAAAACATATACCATTTACCCGTTCTGGAAAGTTAGCATAGAATTCTTTCACCATTACGGTGTTCTGTGGTACTATTCATTCCGGATTAACAAATCTCTTCCACTCAATGACCTCTATCATTGCCCGAATAGGCTCATAGACATCGCCGTCCTCAAATGACTCCCTTTGGTACTTCATTCCTCGCTCAGATATCAAGGGTCTAGTACTAAGTTTGTAATATTTGTCTTCTGCTTTTTGACTAACAAACCTAGTAGTGTCATATTGTGGAACGGAGGCGGATGTGGAAGCTCTTTTTTTTCTGACAGACATTTTGGAAAATTTTCAGCAGCGTTTCCTCTGTCTCAGTGAGATTACCCAACAACTTTCAATCACACCACTCAATACACAGCGTAATCAGCAACATACAACACCATTCAACCCCCAAACTTCACTCAAAGCACAGGTACAACACCCACGATCACTACATGCAATCTTACCGCGAAATTTTCACACCAAACTTCAACACACCCCACACTATCCACCAATAAAGCACATCCCCAAACTTATGAATCACCTCCCCTTATTGCTTTGAAAATCTCAAGAAAAGTGATGAATTACCTTGGACGGTGTTCTTCAAAATTTTCTTGTTCCTAGTGATGGATTGAGGCAATGGAATGAGGGTTGTTGTTTGAGATGGGTAAGGGTGCAAGGAATTAAAGTACTTTGGTTGTGATTGAGTTTAGTTTGTGTAAGATTTTGAGTGCTGATTTCGTGGGTTTTGGAGAGGAAGGGTTTTGGGTTTTTGATTTGGAGGGGGAAAATCGAATTAGGGCTCTTTAATTTCAGTTTTTCAATCGCGGCGCCACGGCCCTGAGATCGGCGTCGTGGCGCTCTGATTTGGCGCCGCGGCGCCTAAACTTCAGAGACCTTCTGGACTTTCGGTGCCGCGGCTCTCTGATTCGGCGCGTGGCACCCAACTTCCTGCGCCTTCCGCATTCTCAGCGCCATGGACCTCTGCTGGGCGCCGTGGCGCCGAGCCGATTTCCTCCTCTTCTCACGTTTTTCATCCTCCACTTTTTAGCCCTGTACCTGTCATCACAACATGTAAACAATACATTACGTGAGACTGTTCTAACTAAAACTAAATTGCATAAAATTTTAAAAAAACATTGAGTTGCCTCCCAAGTAGCATTGTCTTTAACGTATTTTAGCCGAACGCAGGTTTCTTATCAAGAGGCATGGGGTAGCTTAACCCCACAACCTACCCATTTCATAATCATTTTTCTCTTTCACCTTCTGTTTTTCTTTTTCTCCTTTTTCTCAAGAGAAGGTTTAGCGTTGCTCACTTGTACTGACAGACTGATTTCCTTTGCTTTGGCCTGTGCTGACTCAACTGATGTGCTAACGGTGCTGACTGCAAAACACTTGCTTGTGACTGGGTGTTCAACGATGTGTTTAAACACCTTGAACACCATCTCTTCATCCTCAACTCTGAATGTCAGCTCGCCCTTTTCCACATCAATCAAGGCTCTCCCAGTTGCCAAGAATGGTCTTCCCAAGATGATAGTGATTTCATCATCTTCCTCCATATCAAGGATGAGGAAGTCTGCAGGAAAGAAGAATTTTCCCACCTTAACTAATACGTCTTCAATTATTCTCCTGGGATGCACCACTTTCCTATCCGCCAACTGCAAGTTCACAGTGGTTGGTTTAGCTTCACCCAAACCCAACCATTTGAAAACGGAAAAAGGGCATGAGATTTATGCTGGCCCCCAAATCACACAGGGCCCTGTTACATGTCACCCTACCAATTGTGCAAGGCAATGTGAAGCTCCCTGGATCCTTAAGCTTGGGGGGCAGTTTCTTCTGCAAGATGACACTGCATTCCTCTGTCAGTGCCACTGTCTCATACTCAGCTAGCTTCTTCTTCTTCCCAAGAATTTCCTTCATGAATTTGAAATAAGTAGGCATTTGCTCCAATGCCTCAATGAAAGGGATGTTAATGTGCAGCTTTCTAAATACCTCCAAGAACTTGGAGAATTGCTTATCAACTGCTTTCCTTTGCAACCTCTGAGGGTAAGGAATATTCTCTGTGTATTCCCTCACTGGAACTGTTGGAGCCTTCTCTAAAATAGGGCGGTCCTTAGTAACCCCCTCCTTCTCTGCATCTACTCTCTGCTCTCTCTGTTCTACCACGGGCTGAGGTGCAGGTTTCTAAGCCTTCCCACTTCTCGGTTGCTTTGACCTTTGCTCTGGGATTCATCTCTGTATTACTAGGAAGAGTGCTTTGTGGCATGTTATTTGCCATCTTTGCTAGATGCCCCATCTGCGTCTCCAAGTTCCTGATAGAGGATCGTGTCTCTGCCATGAACTGCGTTTGTGAATTTGTAAGTGTCAACAAGGCTGCTCGCAATTCGTCTGGCTTTTCTTGTGGAGCAGGTGTGCTGAACTATTGGGAATGTGAGGCCTGGTTAAATGGTTGCTGATTCTGGTATTGGCCTCGGAACTGGTTCTGTTGCCCTTGATCACCCCTCCATGAAAATTTAGGGTGATTCCTCCTCCCTGCATTGTAGGTATTTGAATAGGGGTTGTTCTGGGGCCTTTGGTAATTCCCCACTGCCTGACATTCTGCTTCCTCAATAGGGATGTTGTTGGGGTCTGCTGATGGGAACCTATCAAAGGTATGAGGACCCCCACACATCTCACAACTCAATGGCATCTGAACTGCATTCACTGACACTGTGTTCTGCTGTAGTTGTTTGGTCAAGAGAGCAAAATGTGCATTTAACGTTGTAATGGCATCGATCTCATGCACTCCTATCGCTCTCCTTCCACTTACCCCTCCATCGTCTGTCACATGGTTATTGGTGGCCATGTCTTCTAGCAAATCATGGGCTTCATGTGATGTCTTCTTCATGAAGGTTCCTCCTGCACCTGCGTCAATGATGGTTCTTGTGGTCCCACTTAGCCCATTGTAGAAAATATGGACCAAATTCCACAGCTCAATGCTATGATGTGGACACTTTCTTTATAGATCTTTAAATCTCTCCCAAGCCTCATAGAGTGACTCTCCATCAGCCTGGTAAAAATTGTTCAGCTCTCCTCTCAGCTTAGCGGCTTTTGACGGTGGAAAGAACTTTGCCAAGAACTTTTGTGCTAACTCCTGCCATGTGAATATAGAATCTGTAGGCAGAGAATTCAACCAAACTTTTGCTCTATCCCTGAGTGAGAAGGGAAAGAGCCTCAATCGGATGTCGGCGTCAGTAACACCATTATACTTGAAAGTTGCACACAACTCCAAGAAATTTGCTATGTGCATATGAGGGTCTTCAGATGGCAACCCTCCAAATTGAACTGTATTCTGCACCATACTCAGGATCGCAGGCTTGATTTCAAAATTATTTGCTCCTATTGCTGGGAGCCTGATGCAAGTCTGTGCTCCATTCACCCTTGGCAGCACATAATCTCCCAAGCTTCTCTCAGCTTGGACCTGGACCCTTTCTTCCACATCCATTGGTAACCTCCTGGGCATTCTCTGGTTAGGTTGATGATCACCTAACCCTTCGTTCATCTCATTGTTATTCTGCAAGCCTCCCATTGCTATTAAGGCCAAGATTCGATTGTTTCTCCGGTTCTGCTTGCAAGTCTTTTCAATTTCCGGATTGAAGGGAACAAGTGTATTTGCTCCTCTTCTCCTTCGCATAAACTAGATGCCTGCAACAGATCAAAATCAACAAACGGATCACGACGCACGGTTTCACCAATACAAAAAAAATCAAATTAGAAATTAAGAATAGATAGAATGATATTGAACTACGCCAATCCCCGGCAACGACGCCAAAAACTTGATGCGTGACTTATATACACGCTAAACGCAAGTGCACGTATCGTGACAAGTAATATAGTCTAGAAGACCGAGTTATCGTCCTCAGAGATTAGTGTCCAATTATCAACCTCTATTCTGTAGTATCTATTTGGTACCGATAGTTTGATGATTTGTTTATAGCTATAATTATAGATGCTAACTAAATTACTTTATTACTTCAGATATGGTGGAAATAGGGCTTCCAAATCTCTTCAACTATCCGCTCGCTTTACTCGTTAATGCAAATAATTAAGCTTCTTCTTCTATTTTGAGATAGCAGGTTAACTAAGCCGTTTTATACTCCTGTTAAGGTAATATAAACACTCAACTCTAATGTAGAACCCTTCTATCTTTCGATGACAAGATTGACTACAAAGGAGGATTAAGAGCAATAACCTATTAAGCTACACAAGTATCGGGGTACTTTCGTTCACGATTTAAACCTATGTTTATTCAACTATAGCATATTCACAATCTCCCCTTTCGGATTTCAATTAGAAATCATATAAGTTATGATAATTAGTGATCAATTAATTATCAAGCAATCAAACAATTATTGAATAAATCTCAACAATAATAAGAAAAAACCAAAACATGCATTAATTCATAAGAACGAGGTTCAAACGATTCGACATGGAAAACCCTAAATTAAGTTAGTTCCTAGCCATAGACATGCCAAGAACTAAAATAATATCCAACATATACTAAAAAGAAATAATGTAAAGAACAAGAAATTACTCAAAAATAAGTCTCCAATCTTGATCTCAAGTTGTGATGAATGGTAAAGTGTTGAACTCCCTCCAATCTGACCTAAAAGGTCCTTTTATATCCTCAAAAACGTGCAAAACCTTTTCCTTCTTGGCCTTGGCCCAATCCTATTCGGATTTGTCAATTTTCCAGTGTTGGCGCCGCAACCCTGCAACCGGCGCCGAAACTTCTGCGGCTTTCTGCTTCTTGCGCGTCGTGGCTCTGCTGCTGCTGGTTCGTTGGCGTCGCGGCACCGCCCTGTTTCTCTCCTGGGTTGCCAATTTTTTAGCTTTTTGAGCTCTGGAACCTCTGTTTCTGTCCTCTTTTCGCTCCTTCTCACCAATGTACCACTTTAAACCATTGTGACTCAAAAGAAAGAAAATATATCCTAACACGACACATATTTGTACAAAAATGGGCAAAAATTTAACTAAAAATGACTCAAAAGGTGTATATAAAATACACCGATCATGCCCTACCTGGGCACCCTTCTATTCATACAACACAATAAACCGCGAAAGATAAATAACACTCATTTTTTTTTCAAATAACCAAGGCAAAGCCGATAAGGCTGCCATAATATAAGTCACCCGAAAGGGACTACAATTGTACAACAATGTAATTACAACTCACGCCAGTCCAGCCCACATATGAATACAGACCTCTAAGATTTGAACAGTAAACTGCGACGGGACAAGGCCCCACCGTACCCCTGAATATACCTAGCCATAATGACAAGCTCCGGAACTTTGGAGCTATCCCAAAATGCTGAACAAGGATCCTAAGCTCATGGATCCACAACTGAGTACCTAGACATGCGGACATGAACGCAGCCCCCCGAAGGGGGTCAGTACAACAGGTACTAAGTATGGAATGAAAGTAAAGTACAACAAATAAGAGCATAACTGTACAAAGGGATGACAGGAGCAAGTATGACAATCAAATACCAGATCCTACCGTGTCATATAAAATCAGAGCCAACTGTACCTTGTATCACTGTACTACTGTAACACCGTACCACTTTCAAATATGAAAGCCATGTCAAAATCCGGAACACCTGCCCTCAGTATATAATATCACAGAAGCATGCTCGTGGAATACAACATCACTGTCAGCATGTAACAAGTATAATATACAACCATCATCAGATAAGCATGCCCGTGGAATTCTCACATCACTGTCGGCATGTAATAAGTATAATAATCAACTATCAGTACACTGTGCCTTTTTAACAATGAGAGTAATAAGAGTAAACTTTTCCGTTTTAAAATAGGAAGCTTATGATTAATTTAGGGCCGCGAACTTTCCCTTTTAAAAAAACCAAGGTACAACGTCATGTACCAATCACATATACAAACTTTCATTTCAGTTATGCGAGTACAAAACATCATGTACCAAACACTTATAAAATCTTCCATTTAACTATGCCAAGGTACCAAAACATCATGTACCAAACACATATAAAATCTTTCATTTAGCTATGCCAAGGTACCAAAACATCATGTACCAAACACATATAAAATCTTCCATTTAACTATGCCAAGGTACCAAAACATCATGTACCAAACACATATAAAAACTTTCATTTAGCTATGCTAAGGTACCAAATCATCATGTACCAAACACATATAATGAACCTTCATTTTAGACAAACCTAGGTACCAACAAGTCATGTACCATACATACATAATGAACTATCACTTTAAAACTCAAGGCACTTTCATTTCATGTACTATATTAAGTACTTAATCATGGACATTCTCACATGATTTCCTTATAACCTTTTATACTATCTCTTGACTTTCCACTGTTGTTATAACGACTTATCATAAAGCCGTTATAACATCTTTCATTTTAGAAAACTAAAGCACTACCACATCTTTTCTTTTAATACAACCAAGGCATTATCACGTCATGTAAGGGAGTTGAACCCAAAGTACTACATGCATCTATTCTTTATACAAAGAATCACAAAATGCAATATATGGGTGTTAAACCCAAAAGTACTATGTACATTCACCGTACATATCATGTAATATTAGGGAGTTAAACCCAAAAGTATTATGTACATTCACCGTAAATTCTTTCCTTTGTAAGACCCCAAAATTTTAACACCCGTAGTATCAAGACACTTCCACTTTCTAAAATCAAGTTAAGTGTACGTTTAACTTCAAGTAACCTATTCTTTTAATCATCACGTCACTTGTACTCACTAAGTCGATCTGGTAGCATTGAAACACCACCCGCCCACGACTAACCTCGCCCCCTCGTAAGAGGCGTGTCGCGGCCTGCACTAGGCGCGCGGCCGCGAACATCTGCAGATCCTCTGAAGTTGCCGCGGCCACGACACTGGCGTCGGCCACTGTGCGAAATCTACATTTTTGCATTATCACTTAGTCGATTTTCATGTCAAGGACTCATTCTTTCCTATTATGTTACTCCTATCTGTTGACAGTCAATTGTGACCCATTTTTCGTATATTTATTACAATTTTATGTGTTTTAGGACACCGCATTTTAATCAGCATTTTTTGCATTTTTTATCTTTTTATTTTAAATTAAGCATTATGTCTTTGTTAATATTATGTTTTTATTATTATTACACCGTCGTTTTATTTTATATATTTTTGCATCTCTTTAAATAATTAATAGACATCCCGTTGTAATTAGGCATTAAACATTTGCTTAAATATTGTTTTTTATTACTGCGTCGGCATTTGCATTTTAATAATCTTGCATCTTTTTAAATAATTTTTCTTTTAAATAATTAACCCGCTTTGCATTTTGTCAAACCAGTCCAGTGCGAGATACAATTTGAATCAGTCCAATCCAACACCATTTTTTTAATTTCATCCAAACAATACCACACTTTTATTTTCCCCCCTAAAATCAAAACCCACTTTTTATTTTCCCCCCTAAAATCAAAACTCCACTTTTTATTCCCCCCCCCCCCAATACCAAACCCTAATCCTACCCTATATAATAAACATTACCCCCTTTTATTAAAAGGGGGGGGGGGGGCAACCTACAATAAGCCCAGCGTCATTCCCGTCAAACCTACCCCAACCGTCTAAACCCACCAGCGAACCTCCTTCCCTTCTCCTCCTCACCATCAGCAGCCCTCTCCCTTTCCATCTCACCTCTCCCGTCTCACCCTCCTCTTCCCGTCTCACCTCTCCCGTCTCACTCTTCTCTCCCCCTCTCACCTCTCCCGTCGCCACCATCCCGTCACCCTCTCCCCTGTCCCCTCAACTCGTTGACCAGCATTGTTCGAACACCCGCTGCTCCCGTCGCCGCCACTGCTCCGGCGAGGAGCTTCAAGCTCCGATGAACTGGAGAAGTCTCATAGCGAGCACCATCACCACCGTCACCCCGTAAACCCTTTTATGTTGCATCGCCTCTGCCTCGCCGGAGCTGACCACCGGCGACTGGTGAAGACGGTGGTCATTTCTCTTTTGTTGCTATTATATATTGTGACGTTTGGTTTTGTTGGCTGTTGCTGGTGGATGGTTTGATTTTTTATGATTTTTTTGGTCTGTTATTAGTGTTAGTTGGACTGATTTTGCATTGTGCATATCACCGGAGTTCTAAAAAACTCTGGCGACCTGCGTTGTTTCTTATTTTTTGATATTTGTTGCTAGTGTTGATTGACGAACTGATTCTCATTTTTGTACTTGGTCGGAGTTTGTGAACTCCGGCGACGTTAACAATGGTTGTTATTTCTCTTGTGGGTCCTTGCTACTGTTATTGCGATGCACTTTCCGACGACATTTTAAAGCTCTAGTGGACTTGTGGTTATTTCCACTGGTTTTGGGACCATTTTTATTTGTCGTTGCTGCTGTGATATTGTATTATTGCGCTGCTGTTATACTTGCTCCGTCGCTACTGATTTTCGCCATTTTAATGGACTGATTTTCGGCTATGTTGCTACTGACTTTGGACTGATTTTCGGCCATTTTGTTATTGATTTTGGCTATTTTATCGGACTGGTTTCGACAAGCTTGCTTTTATTTTATTAAACTGAAGGAACAGATTTCTGCATTTGAATATTTGGTATTTTACTGATTTTTTAACAAGATGCTACACTTGTTTGGCCAATGAAAAAATTATCCGTCGATTTTTTAGGCCTCCACAGTTGCAAAGACGGAAAATAAAATAAATGAAGCTTTCTGGGCGTTGATGATTTCTTCTACTTACACAGGATAACCAACATGCTGTGGCGGCGAATTCTGTGCACTTGTTTAGGATGTCCCACTTTATTTTTATATATATCTGAGCTCTCCGTGTTTAAAACTATTACTGTTTTGGCGCGGATTTGAAGGTTTTATTTATTTTATTGCTTTTAACAATATTGGCCGATGAAGGAATCCCCGTCTGATTTCCAAGGCCTCAACTGTGCAAAAGACGGATTTATTTTTGGCTTTACTTATTAATTCCTGTCATTGCTTCAAAATTATTTATTCTACTATTAACACTTTTACTAAGTGTTTATGCAGGTACCCGGAGACCATCTTGCGCAGAAGGCCTAAAAAGGGCTAAAAGATGTCCCGGAGTTTTATTTTATGTCGCATTTAATTTTAATTTTATTATTCTGTATTGCACTTTATTTTAATTATAAGTTATGAAAAAATGCTTAGAATAGGTAGAATAAAAAGGGCAATAAATAATTAACCTAGGTTTGAACGAATAACCGCAAGTTAGCGGATCTTAAAGGATGCCTAACCCCTTCCCTTTAGGATAATAAAGAACCCTGATTCAGAATCTCATTAATTTCGCAGACCATTAAATGGAGATTAATTGTATTTTTTATTGCAATAAATCAAGTGTCCTAATTTACTTAAATAATTAGGTGGCTACTCCTCAAAAACAACATTATTGCTCCATCCAGGGAGCCGCGTCAAAGAGCAACGTTGCGGATACCGTTCAGACCCCGAGGTCAAAAACGGGCGCGACAGCATGGCGACTCCGCTGGGGATATCAGGTTCTTGATCATGCAAACCCAGGTTAATTAAATATTGCACTTTATTTTGCTTTTATATTTGTTGTAAATGTTTTATATTGTTTGCTTTTATTTTGTAATTAACTACTTTAATTGCTATATTTTTTTTACTGCTTTGCTTAAACTGTCATTCCGCTCATATTTCCTCCATTCTGGAAAATTGACACTATCACACACTACACGTGAGGTGTGCTTTGCACACCCGCAAATTTCTTTAAAATATCCAAATTTAGGAGAGTTGACATTTTACGCGGAGAATCCTGTCCAACCGGTGGCCGCGTAGCCTTATCACTCGAGTAGTCCGCTCGGGAACCTTCCGTCTAGTCAACCAAATCTTAGCAAAATTAGGATAGAGCTATACCACATTTTTTTAAGTCATGCATGCATACATCTTAGGTGGATCGGACCTTGGTATCGTCTCCACAATTAGGGAATCCACCAAATTGTCGACGGGTTTCACAACCCAACGACCAATAAGCATATATGTGTAGCGTGATAATGATAGACGGATCCGAGCCTGGTCATGACACGCCAAAATTGGAAAAGTGCACCGTCATTTGGTCGCCATTTCCAACAAAACATTGCAGTTTAACGGCTTGGACTTATTTATCATAATCTCGCATATTTGGCGTTTAGGCTCACCTCTGGCATAAGGGAGGTCCCAAGCATATTAGGGCGCACGCTTGATTTGCATGCTTTTTGTTTACTATTGTTTGTCGCTAGCAACTCTGTACATATTATTTAAGACAATAATTACCCTTTTGTGATTCCGGGTTCGAGCATTTGCATTTTTTGCACTTTTGCTGTCACATTGCAATCAGGACTTCTACTGCGTAATTCACTCTTGAATAGCGCGACTTGGACTTTGTGAAGCATCAACCACCAGTCCGGTCGAACCAATCAGGGGAGTCTTTGACTATATTGTCACACCTTTGCATTTTTATTATTTTTGTCATTTTCTACTCACCTATTTCTCATATTTTTGCAGGAAGGTCGTCCTCGCAATCAGCCTAGGGCGGTCTGAAAAAAAATCATCATAAAAATGAGCGAGAATTATGTTTACTAATAGAAGTCAGTCTATACCAGATTCAACGAGACATCGCTCTCAGTTCTTCTATACTTTGTATCTTTATTCATATTCGCAAATTCAATTGATATGTCTAGTGTTGATTACATAATTCTTTAATATCATGCATTTTACAGCATAATCATTCCGAACTACGCATGTCTGATTCTCATCACACGGTGTGATACGTAGGCAACTCATTTTGGGTTCGACACCACACAAAAAAAATAATAATAAAGAAGCATATTTTTCTCACTCATGCATCCCATTCATCATGTTTTCGGACATTTATTTTTTCGTTACATTCATTTTACTTTGCATTCGTCCACAGCGGACAATCATTTCTTTTGCACAACTTTATATTGCTATCCTTTCATTGATAATTTTTTTTCAAGCATACATTTTATAACATATTTGAATGAACTACGCACACCTGATTCCCTCGGCGGGATACGTAGGCAGCCCTATTCGGGTTCGGTACCCTTTATTCAAAAAAAAAAAGTTCATAAATACAAAAAAAATGTTATTCAAAAATACAAAAACATTTTTTAAGTATTATTGTTTGACTTTGTTGATACCAACACAGTTACAAGTGTGCATAAAAAAAACAGTATGACAATACTTTGTGGTAAACCATAAATTCTTTTGGTACCTCTTATTCACACCCGTAAATGACATTATCTTGCGTGTTTCCAAGATAAGGACGAAACCAACCTCATCGTTTCATATGCATTGTGTGGTGGGTGTTTGAATAAGTTCAATTGCGTTGCATTGTGATCTAGAACTTGGTCTGAATGTTTGTTGAGGCGAAATCCTGAGTAACACTCGGTGTAGGAAATGATCGTAGGCTTTCTTTGACCCGTTTGAGCCTTTTCAGTCTACCAAATAACATTATCCCTAGTACACCCCTTTGAGCCTAAAATCTATTTTTTGACAACCGCATATTACACCTATACCGCTTTACGAGTGCGTCGCACTATCCTCTCTTGGCCGACCTCGCCGGCGCTTTAGAAATGTGCAAGTGGCTGACAAAATCCTGCGTTGAAGTTTGCAAAGACAAAAATTGTCAAAGTCTCAAAAAGAAAAGAAAAGAAAAGCAGAGACGACTTCACACAAAGAGGAAATCAAAAGTCCCGATAATAATAAAAAAAGGAATATATAACCTTGAAAAAAAAGGGGGCTCCAAATGAAAGATTCAAAAGAAGTCAGTACAGAAAAACTGGGACAAAAAGAAAGCAAGTCAGCATCAAAATGCACAAATATCAAGCACGGACGTAGTCCAACTCTCGAGGAAGGATTAATCACTTTTACCCAAATGATATCCATCCCTTCCCCAAACCTACATTACAAGTCTGTTACAAGCCCTACATGATCTTATACTGAGGGTTCTCACATTAGTGGATACTTACATGACGGCCAAGCCTATGGTATCACAATTGTATGCATTGAACATCTTTTTGATTGTGAGCGTAATTCTCTCAACGTCCCAAAATTCAAAATATTAAAATATATGTGTGAAATGAGACTTTCTTTCAGCGAGGGCATTTGAAACGTGAGATTACGTGTAGTTCGAAACCTTGGATGCAAGCAGGTGTGTCGACACTCAGGTATGTCTGAGGTACTATCTGAAGCTGTGTGAATTACACCGGAGTCAATCTTGGTTAGACTGAAAGCAATAAACAAAAATCCTTATGCACAATACTAATTGTGGGTATCAACTGAAGTCGGAATGTAATTTTGTCTTCCACTTTTCAGGAAAAACAAAAAAACAACAACAAAATACAAATTACATAAAAAATCCTTATTTTGCATCACGAACTACGTCTTGACCTGATTCCCTCGGCGGGATAAGTAGGCGGCCACATCGGCTTCGGTCCCACATCATTTTAAAATCATAAAAAATCCTTATTTTGCATCACGAACTACGCTCTGACCTGATTCCCTCGGCGGGATACGTAGACAGCCATATCAGCTTCGGTCACACTATTAGAAATATTTCTCCCTTGTTTTGCACAAGACTCGATTTTGTCCATTGAAGAGTTTAGCATCTTCATATATTTTGCATCTATGACTACCTACACATGACTGGGGAATATTCTGAGGATTACATTCTCATCTACTCAATTATACATTGTCCACATTCTCGCATTAGCTTTTCATTCATGATTAAAAAAAAAAAAATTACCTGATCGCTTTAATAGCGTCAAGAGTCAACCTTACCCAGTTCAACATCTTCATTTATCAGAAACTGAGACATTTTAAGAATTCACTCCAAGAAAATGGCAATAGACGGAAAAAAAAAACAGGCGAACCGATCGAGCATGCAAGCGTCAAGGCCAAAGCTACAAAGTCGACGCTAATCAACCACTCATTTCCTAAAACTCACTAAGTTTTCTTTGAGTGCAGGATCTTCATATCAGCAAAGGCAGGAGCACAACAATAAACCCATGCGGGTTACAAACGCACAACGTCTATGCAATGACGTTATCTCAACCCAGACGAGTCACAAAGCAGGTACATCCATAAAACAATGTCATTTCATTTAAGCCTATGCAACGGCTTCATTTATGTTTCGTCTATGCAACGACGAGCATCTGCATCGCGTCCATGCAACGACGAGCATCTGCATCGCGTCCATGCAACGACGCATTTCATCTAAGCCTATACTACGGCTTCATCCATATTTCGTCTATGCAATGACGAGCATCTGCATCGCGTCTATGCAACGACGTCATTTTATTTTAAGCCTATGCAACGGCTTCATCCATGTTTCGTCTATGCAACGACGAACATCTGCATCGCGTCTATGCAACGACGTCATTTCATCAAAGCCTATGCAACGACTTCATATATGTTTTGTCTATGCAACGACGAGCATCTGCATCGCGTCTATGCAACGACGTCATTTCATCTAAGTCTATGCAACGGTTTCATCTATGTTTCGTCTATGCAACGACGAACATCTGCATCGCGTTTATGCAACGACGTTATTTCATCAAAGCCTATGCAACGGCTTTATCTATATTTCGTCTATGCAACGACGAACATCTGCATCGCGTCTATGCAACGACGCATTTCATCTAAACCTATGCAACAACTTCATCCATGTTTCGTCTATGAAACGACGAACATCTGCATCAGCGTCATCTGGACGACGCATTTCATCTAAGCTATCTGGCGGCCGTCCATGTTTCGTCTGTCTGGCGACGAATATCTGCGTCAGCGTCATCTGGCAACGCGAGCCGTCCATGTTTCGTGCGTGCAGCGAAGAACATCGTATCACGTCATCTATGACGGCGCGTTTCATAAAAGCACGTCTGGCGGCCGTCTATGTTTCGTCTATGCAACGACGAACATCTGCATCGCGTCTATGCAGCGACCACGTTTCATCAAAGCCTATCTGGCGGCTTCGTCCATGTTTCGTCTGCAGCTACGAACATCTGCATCGGCGTCTATGCAACGGCGTCATTTCATCAAAGCCTCTGCAGCGACTTCGTCCGTGTTTCGTCTGTCTGGCGGCGAACATTTGCATCACGTCTATGCAACGACGCTATTTCATCTAAGCCTATGCAACAACTTCATCCATGTTTCGTCTATGCAACGACGAACATTTGCATCGCGTCTATGCAACGACGCCATTTCATATAAGCCTATGCAACGGCTTCATCCATATTTCGTCGTTGCAACGACGAACATCTGTATCGCGTCTATGCAATGACGACATCAACATCTACAAACACCATGTCTTTTCCAGCACCCCATCACCTGCAACCCCGTGTCAATCATAATTCGACACTGGGACAAATTTTGAATCTGTGTCGGTATTGTCTTTAATTTTACAGCATCACAGTAGCCCAGTGTCATCATGATTCGACACTGGGACAATTTTGAATCGGCGTCTACCCGCTTTAATTTTCTAGCATCGCAGCAACCCAGTGTCCTCATAATTTGACACTGGGACAAATTTTAAATCCGCACCAGTTTTGTCTTTTAATTTTAGCATCGCAGCAACTCAGTGTCCTCATAATTCGACACTGGGACATTTTTAAATCAGCGTCAGCTTTGCTTTTTATTTTTCGCATCACAACGACACAGTGTCATCATAATTCGATACTGGGACAATTTTGAGTCGGCATCATCCCTATTTTTGAGTTTCTGGCTTATAAAACAGGACAAACTTGGCTACAAGTCAACATCTTTGTCCGAAGACTCTTCCATCATCTCTGTACAAAGAGGGACATGCTGTTGACAGTCAATTTTGACCCATTTTTTGTATATTTATTACAATTTTATGTGTTTTAGGACACCGCATTTTAATCAGCATTTTTTACATTTTTTATCTTTTTATTTTAAATTAAGCATTATGTCTTTGTTAATATTATGTTTTTATTATTTTTACACCATCGTTTTATTTTATATATTTTTGCATCTCTTTAAATAATTAATTGACATCCCGTTGTAATTAGGCATTAAACATTTGCTTAAATATTGTTTTTTATTACTGCGTCGGCATTTGCATTTTAATAATCTTGCATCTTTTTAAATAATTTTTCTTTTAAATAATTAACCCGCTTTGCATTTTGTCAAACCAGTCCAGTGCGAGATACAATTTGAATCAGTCCAATCCAACACCATTTTTTTTAATTTCATCCAAACAATACCACACTTTTATTTTCCCCCTAAAATCAAAACCCACTTTTTATTTTCCCCCAAATACCAAACTCTAATCCTACCATATATAATAAACATTACCCCTCTTTTATTAAAAAGGGGGGGGGGGAAGCCTACAATAAGCCCATCGTCATTCCCGTCAAACCTACCCCAGCCGTCTAACCCCACCAGCGAACCTCCTTCCCTTCTCCTCCTCACCATCAACAACCCTCTCCCTCTCCATCTCACCTCTCCCATCTCACCCTCCTCTCCCCGTCTCACCTCTCCCGTCTCACTCTCCTCTCCCCCTCTCACCTCTCCCGTCGCCACCATCCCGTCGCCCTCTCCCCTGTCCCCTAAACTCGTCGACCAACACTGTTCGAACACCATTACTCGTCGTCGCCCGCTCGTGAGGAGCTAGCTCCGATGGCTGGGCGATCCATGCGACACCATCACCACCGCGTCACCCGTAAACCTTTTATGTTGCATCGCCTCTGCCTCGCATGACCACCATCGCGGCCCGGTGGAGGCGTGGTCATTCTCTTTGTTGCTATTATATATTGTGACGTTTGGTTTTGTTGGCTATTGCTGGTGGATGGTTTGATTTTCGATTTTTGATGCATTATTAGTGTTGGTTGGACTGATTTTGCATTGTGCATATCACCGGAGTTCTAAAAAACTCTGGCGACCTGCGTTGTTTCTTATTTTTTGATATTTGTTGCTAGTGTTGATTGTGGTGATTCGTTTTGTACTTGGCGGAGTTTGTGAACTCGTGGCGATGCTAATGGTTGTTATTTCTCTTGTGGGTCCTTACTCAAGTTATTGCGATGCACTTTCCGGCGACATTTTAAAGCTCTAGTGGACTTGTGGTTATTTCCACTGGTTTTGGGACCATTTTTATTTGTCGTTGCTGCTGTGATATTGTATTATTGCGCTGCTGTTATACTTGCTACGTCGCTACTGATTTTCGCCATTTTAATGGACTGATTTTCGGCTATGTTGCTACTGACTTTGGACTGATTTTCGGCCATTTTGTTATTGATTTTGGCTATTTTATCGGACTGGTTTCGACAAGCTTGCTTTTATTTTATTAAAGCGGAAGGCAGTTACGCATTTGAATATTTGGTATTTCTTGATTTTTGAACAAGATGCTACACTTGTTTGGCCAATGAAAAATTATCCGTCGATTTTGAGGCCTCACAATTGCAAAGACGGAAAATAAAATAAATGAAGCTTTACGGCGTTGATGATTTCTTCTACTTACACAGATAACCAACATGCAGGCGGCGAATTCTCATGACCGCACTTGTTTAGGATGTCCCACTTTATTTTTATATATATCGAGCCCTCCGTGTTTAAAACTATTATTCTTGTTTTGGCGGTTGAAGGTTTTATTTATTTTATTGCTTTTAACAATATTGGTAGATGAAGGAATCCGTCGATTTCAAGGCCTCAGTGTACAAAAAGCGGATTTATTTTTGGCTTTACTAATTAATAACTGTCAGTGCTTCAAAATAATTTATACTACTATTAAAACTATTAATAAGAGTTTATGCAGTGCAGGAGACCATCTTGCGCAGAAGGCCTAAAAAGGGCTAAAAGATGTCCCGGAGTTTTATTTTATGTCGCATTTAATTTTAATTTTTTTATTCTGTATTGCACTTTATTTTAATTATAAGTTATGAAAAAATGCTTAGAATAGGTAGAATAAAAAGGGCAATAAATAATTAACCTAGGTTTGAACGAATAACCGCAAGTTGTCGGATCTTAAAGGATGCCTAACCCCTTCCCTTTAGGATAATAAAGAACCCTAATTCAGAATCTCATTAATTTCGCAGACCATTAAATGGAGATTAATTGCAGTATTTTTTATTGCAAATAAATCAAGTGTCCTAATTCACTTAAATAATTAGGTGGCGACTCCTCAAAAACAGCATTATTGCTTCATCCAGGGAACCGCGTCAAAGAGCAACGTTGCGGATACCGTTCAGACCCCGAGGTCAAAAACGGGCGCGACACTATCTTTTTAAAATCATGTAAGCTTTGTACTTATCAAATCAAGTACTATAACTTTCAAAATAAATCAAATCTCTTAACTCTAGAAATCAAGTCTCATAACTTGAAAAATAAAGTCTCATAATCTTTTAAAGAAATCAAGTCTCATAACTTTAAATCAAATCTCTTAACTTTAGAAATCAAGTCACATAGGCTTTCCAAATAATCATGTCAAAAGAAGGAAGGATAGTTCACATACCTCGTGACGACTAACCAACACGACAAGTAGCAATACGCTCCAATGTACTTCAACATTATCGTCTATTCCACATTCCAAGTAGAATATGCTACACGTAATACTTCAATCTATAATGATGATAACACTTCTATCAATATCATACTTACTAGTATAAGACTTATACCAACTAATGACCAACTAATTCTACGGAAATTTGGGCAACACTTCCTTTGTTTCTACGTACTTTTCCAAGGCCTGAATTCATCAACCAACAAGCCACATTTAAGGGCATAACCAACAGTTAACCAAAGGGGATTACACGCCTAACTTGACGTGTAAAATTCTGCCCCACAATCACATTAAAACAGTCCACAATAATAGTCCATAAATAAACAACATTAAGGGTACAATGTGAAGCCTTTAACACCCTTACTCTTTAGGACTTTCATTAACCATTTATCCACATTAAACATACATGTTGGTGGCTGATTTTCTAGCAGTTTTATACCACAAAATAGTCCATCAAAACTGCATAATGATACCCCACAGTTTTAGGCAAATCTCGGCCAACAACTACAATCCAACTACCCTTTCCTTAATCCTTTTTAATCTAATTCGAATTCCAAAACTTCCATATAAGTTATAACAACTTATTAACAACAATATTAATCCATTATAACATGCAATAGGTGACGTTAATAACAACAATAACCAACGAAACCCGATAATCACCAAACCTGTCCATTCACGGTTTTAGCCCCAAAAATGGTTCAAACGCTTTTTATTCTTCATTATTTTTAGCACAAACTCATACATACATTATAGAAATATGTAATATCCAATTACTTTAAAAGAAGAAGGACTTTTACCTCATTTTGTGCCCAAAAACGTCCCAAAATAATCCGGTTTTTATTGGTCCGCAGTTTTCGTTTGGCTCCACTTCTTCAAGATCCAATCACATATATGTATCCCCTACAACCTTAGGAGCAACTTCTCTTCACGTTTTGCTTCCAAAAAGTCGACGGAAACCCCTAGAGTTTCATCACCATTTTCGGCCAACACACAAACTAGGAGGTTCTTGGAGAGTTAATTTGGTTTAACACTTGGTTAGGGACCTTAATCTTGGAGATAAAATAATTTAATCACACTAGGTGTTCTTGATGTTCTTGGTGTTCTTGAGCTCAAAGGAGAGAAAGATGAGAGCAATATTTGGCTAAGTGTAAAGTGAATCCAAGTCTTGCAAGACTTGGATAGATATAGCCAAGTGGAGTGGGCCCCACAATCTACTTGTTCTCAAAATATCTAGAGAGAGTCAAAGTCTTCCAATACATGTGGGGGTGACACGTGTCACCCTCCTATAGGTCCATAATTAATAATTCTTCACAAAATAGTAATAAATCTTAAGACTTGGAGAAATCATCTTATTTTCCGGTGGGCCCCGCGAAATTGTGAAATTTTGGCGGGCCCTATTTTATTAGCTCCAAGCCTTTATAATCATATACTAGGTCCACATACCAAATTTGGGTCGAATCCGACCCCTCGTGAAGAAATTATGACGTCTTGTTCGTGGTGACCAAACTTTTTCCTTAACGAAAATGTACCTACACTTTCTTTCCGACTTTCAAACCTTATATTCTTAGTCACGTTCTCACTTACGTTCCATGGTATAACGGGGTGTAACAAGAACCTTGTACTCAATGCATGAATTTGGAGCATCAAACTTCAAGGCTCTCACAAGCATGGAAGTTTGGTGGGAGGATTGGGTAAGTTTCAACACTTGTATATATCTATCTAATTTAGTATGTTGTTGCAACAAGTAGATAATCTGTTGCAACAGGTTAACTAGTTGTTGCAACAAGTAGATAATCTGTTGCAACAGGTTAACTAGTTGTTGCAACAAGTAGATAATCTGTTGAATCTGTTGCACCAAGTTATTAACTGTTTTACTACTTTTACTTTAGTATGTAGATGAAGTCCTGCTTCTAATGCATATGAGGCAAATCAATTTCCCTGAGTACTATGATTCCACTGACATAATAGTGGACCAACTTTTACAACAGCATGTCCAAGAGTGCGAGATTGACAAAAGAAATCTGATTCCAAATGTCGTGCCTCTGATAGTTAGACTTGCTGAATTCAAGTGGGATGATGATATGATTGATTATTGTAGGGGTGTCATACCCTACCCGGGAGACTGCTCGTGGGCTGGTACAAAGAGGGTTTTAACAGTAATGAATATTAATGCCATACATTTTGTCACTCTCGAGTTCATGATTGAAGAGGGAGTGGTAAATGTGTATGATTGCAACACTCATATCTACGAAGAATCTGATTTCTTTTGTTTCATGGAGCCAGTAATAGAATTGTGGCCCAAGTTAATGCAACAGAGTGGAATGTTCGCACACTTGCCTGCAAAGTTACTCAATGAATCGTGAGAATTCAATAGGCTACAGAATCTCCCACGCAATGTCACTAGTAGGGCATGTGGTTCGTGGTCAATTGCTTTTATGGAGGCTTTGCTTACTGGCACAACTGTGACAAAACCCGAAAGTCTAATCAGCGACAACTCTGTAGGGAGGATGCAATGGAGATGGACATTAGGTGTCATTGAAAAGGTGTTGGAGCCTTAAGATTGGTTGATAAACAATTCATTAATTTTGCATTTTTTGGAGCCAAAATGTGGCATGTTGAACAATTTAAGTATATATTAGGAGTTTTTTATGACATTATGTAATTTAAATATATATTAGGTGTTCATTACTTTTCTAAGACATTTTGTTAAGTATATATTATGTGTTCATTATTTAAGTTGTGTTTAATACATTATGTTCAATGGTTTCAGTAGTTTTAAACAAGTCACAAAATCTAACAGTTGTTGAAGAAGTTGCAACAACTGAACCATCTGTTGCAACATATCACAAACTTGTTGCAACAACTGACTCATCTGTTGCAACAGATTACAAACTTGTTGCAACAGATGGTTTAGTTGTTGCAACAAATTATAAGTTGCTGAGATAAATCTAACTGATGTTTTAGAAGTTGCAACAAGTTGATAAGCTGTTGCAACAAGTTTGTGATATGTTGCAACAGATGAGTCAGTTGTTACAACAAATCTTTCAATTATTAAAGAAATTGTAATAACTTACCCATCTGTTGCAACAAATTTGTGATCTGTTGCAATAGATGAGTCAGTTGTTGAACAAATCTTTTAATTGTTGAAGAAATTGCAATAACTTACCCATTTATTGCAATAAATTTGTGATTTGTTACAACAGATGAGTCAGTTATTGCAACAAATCTTTCAATTGTTGAAGAAATTGCAATAACTTACCCATCTGTTGCAACAAGTTTATAATTTGTTGCAACAGATGAGTTAGTTGTTGCAACAAGTTAATAATATGTTGCAACAAGTGCATTATCCATTTCATCCAATAAGTGATATGACTTGTTCAACAACTATGTTACCTACTGCAATAGATTATGTATCTGTTGCAACAGATTATGCAATTGCTGCAATAGATTATATATTTGTTGCAACAGATTATGCAACTGTTGCAACAGATTATGCAATTGCTGCAGCAGATTATATAATTGCTGCAACAACTAGGATATAAGTCACATATATTTAGTTATTAATAGAGGAAATCAATGATATTTAGTATTAAACAAATGGATTCAATGATATTTAGTGATCAATATATTTATCTACTAACATCCTTAATGGATTAGACAGTAATTTCATTGCTTTGATGGAAAATTCTAAGCGTATACTTCCCAAATAGAGCGATCGTTGGTATAATTTGATGAGAACTACTTGATTCACCCATATTTAGGTGTAAACAACGAAAATCAATGATATTTATTGTTTACTAAATGTTCCTAACCAATTTGATGGTATTTTGAGTCAGGACATATGATCAACTAAGCGTATACTACCCAAATCGAGCGATCGTTGGTGTAATTTGATGAGAACTACTTGATTCACCCATATTTAGGTGTAAACAACGAAAACCAATTATACTTACTGTTTACTAAATGTTCCTAACCAATTTGATGGTATTCTGAGTCAGGACATATGATCAACTAAGCGTATACTTCCCAAATCGAGCGATCGTTGGTGTAATTTGATGAGAACTACTTGCTTCACCCATATTTAGGTGTAAACAACAAAAACCAATGATACTTATTGTTTACGAAATATGAAGCTATTAAACAAGTTACTCATTCGTTACAACAGATAATGCACTTGTTGCAATATATTATTAACTTGTTGCAACAAGTTTGTGATCTGTTGCAACAGATGGTTCAGTTGTTGCAACTTCTTCAACAACTGTTAGATTTATCGCAACAACTACCCCATATGTTGCAACAACTGAACTATCTGTTGCAATAAATTTACACCGTATTGCAACAACTGACTCATCTGTTGCAACAGATCACAAACTTATTACAACAGATTATCAACTTGTTGCAATTTCTAAAACAGCAGTTAGATTTATCGCAATAACTAACCCATATGTTGCATCAACTGAACCATCTGTTGCAACAAATTTACATCTTGTTGCAACAACTGACTCATCTGTTTGAAAACCAAGTTAAGTTAGTTGCTGCAACAAGTTCGATTACTGGTTGGCAAAATCCCAACAAGTTACACAGCTGTTGTAACAGAATTTTTACTTGGTGAAAACTGTTCCAAAATTGCAAAACCACAGAACATATATTGGTGATTTGAGCAAGATCAACATATCATTTAAACCAATTTTACTAACAGAAACAACATAAAAATGTCATAAAATCCAATTTCACAAACACAAATAATAGTAATTATTATTATTGCAAATTTAACAACTAGGAAATAATTTGCTTTGGGCATGTAGTTTTTTTATGGCCACCATGGAACATTTGTTTTTCCTCGTTGCAAGTGATTCTCCGATTTCACGTCTCCTCTTTGTCCTTCTTCTTTCCGGTTTGCTCGGATCAACATGTGGAGGAGGTATTTCTCTCTCTAAAATCTCCATAGGAACTTCCCAAGATTCTTCAGAAGGCACGGGATTCATTTTCTCACAATGTGCAATTATGTAATTCTCCACCCTGTAATATGGAGATGAGTAGTCATAAATCTGCCTTCCAAAGTCTTCACCATATTGGACTCGAAGCGCTGTCATAGCATGTGGGCAAGGTATTTTATCCAGGTCAAAAACTCTACAAGTATAAGATCTTCTGCGGATCATTATTCTGAGCAAGTGACCGTGATGGCGAACTTGTAGTTGACAATTTGATGGGCCAATAACTTATTACCCAAGTTGACAAATTTTAATTTTTTTTCCATTAAGGGAACAAAGATGGTTGGTGAGTCGATGAATTCCATACGCCTCTCATGAAATTTCTCAGTAAACCTCCTGTTTATGGAATCAAATAGAACAGTAATGAGAAATTCTCTTTCAAACATTGAGTTCACCGACTCAGCATCGTTTGTCGTCATAAAATCATGACAAAACAAACATATTAGTGTTGGAACATATGGCTGAGGCTCAATTATGTCAAAAATTACAACAAGTACAATATATGCCGTAACAAGTTACCTATTAGTTGCAGCAGATGCATTACTTATTGGAAACAAAAATGTGAAAATACCTATTTTCGGGGCAGAATGCCCTGCTCCATCTGTGGAATCCAGCACGTTCAAGATGTTCGGCGGCCCCAGGAACCAAATCTCTGATTTGATTGAAATAGTCATTGAAGACATCAATATTGTACGCTTTAGATGCTTTATAAAATTGAGATACGACCGCCCCATTGTGAAAGATGGTTCTCAGATTATCCCCTATGTGCCTCATGCAAAAACCATAATGACATGTAGGGAAGACAATTGAAATTGCCTTTTTGATACTTGAATGTCTATCAGAAATTATGCACAACTCAGGAGTATCCTCTATATAGATTCTCATTTGTTCAAAAAAATATTTGTACGAAACATCACACTACTTGTCCACCACACAAAATGCCACTCGAAAAATATGATTCTCCGCATCTTGTGCAACTTATGACAACAACACTCCTTCGTACTTGCTCCTCAAGAATGTCCCATCGACAGCTATGACTTTTTTTATTTGCGCAAAACCAAGCATCCAAGCCTTATAGGCTACAAAAAAGTACTTGAACTTTCCATTTTCATCAACCTTCAATGAAGTCTTACTTCCTGGATTTGCAGAACGAAGCATATAACAATACGCATCAAGCACCGCATAGCCGTGCTAATGTGTCCCCCTTGTCAAAGCCTTTGTAATCTCCATGCCCTTCCAGATCTTCTAATAACTAACCTTACAACCCAAATCTGTACGGATTGATTGACTCATATCTTTTGTAGATGGACCTTTACCATAAGAAAACTTATCTTTGAAGTATTCACCAATGACTTTCGCAGTAGCGTGTGGATTATGACTCATAATGTGCTCAGAACCACATGTGTGATGCTTTATGTAGGTTTTAATACAAAATATGTTAGAACTTAAAAGCTTCACAACCCTCAGCCACTACTTGCACTCCGGACGTACGCATCTGAAACAATACACAGTATGAATTAATCACCTTCTTGATTCTAAAATCTTTCTTCAAGCAAGCAAGTTTCAACCAAATGACTAGTTCTTCATTGTTCTTGAATGGCATTCCTTTATAAAAACCTGTTTCATTATCTTGAACATGGCTAGAATGTATTGATTGTGTAGTGCCCAATGTATTGCTCGCAACTTCGGGTATAGGAATCGGGTCAGTCCCACTTCCATTATCTGGGATATCCACATTCACCCCATCTAATTCATCATTTAACACATCTTATTGGTCTTGAGATAAATTGTGATTCTCTACCAGGTTTCCAACAACGTATACCCTTAAAATGGGCCTATCTACATCATTCAAATAAGCACGCAAACGAACCTGATCAATTATCTTAAATGGCAAGACCCTCTGATTATCAAAAAAGATGTGCATGTAAGTGATGTCAAGATCTTTTGGTTGACAAGTTAATTCGCAATAAGTGATGATTAGGTTCACAAAATCATCGAACATAACATCTCTTTGGATAGTCATCGCTATCGTCTCTAACGTGTCACTACCCTTCCATCGCCAAATATATCGATTGTTCTTCTCGATCCATTCACCATGACAATCAACCCCTATTGTTATTGAGTCCCCCATTAGTGGTGTTCGAGGTACCTGGAGATATTTTGTTTAACAAAAAATTGGTCATGAGAGTACATACCAATCTATAACAAAATGAAACAGTTGCAGCAGTTGTTCCAACATATTATTGACTTTTTGGAACAAGTGGACTACTTGTTGCAACAGGTAATAAAATTGTTGCAACAAGTCACTAATCTGTTGGAGTCAACTTCAGTTTTTTTGGGATAATGTTTCAGACTGTTGAAGATGTCCAACAGATTATCGAGTTGTTGCAACAAGTGTATTACTTATTGCAACAAGTAGTACACTTGTTGTAACAAGTCAATAATCTGTTGGAAGCAACTTCAGTTTTTTGGGTTCTGTTTCAGACAAAAACTGAAGCTGACTCCAACTGATAGTTGAGTTGTTGCAACAAGTGAAACACATGTTGCAATAACTATACAACATGTTGCAACAAGTCAATAATCTGTTGAAAGCAACTTTAGTTTTTTGGGTTACGTTTCAGACAAAAATTGAAGCTGACTCCAACAGATAGTTGAGTTGTTGCAACAAGTGGAACACATGTTGCAACAATTATACAACTTATTGCAGCAAGCCAATAATTTGTTGGAAGCGGCTTCAGTTTTTTGGGTTCTGTTTCAGATAAAAACTGAAGCTGACTCCAACAGATCTTTGAGTTGTTGCAACAAGTGGAATACATGTTGCAACAACTCACTCAGTTGTTGCAGGTTATTTATTTAATAATTACAATAACTTCATAATCTGTTGTAGAAGTTGCAACAACCACATTATATGTTGCAACAACTACAACAACTACTGTAAGTTGTTGGAAAATCAGTAGATTTATACCCAGGTGAAAAATTGAAATAAAACAACATTGTTGTACTTACCAAATGAGCGGAAAACACTTATGAAGTAATTGTCAGTGCTACACCAACAAAATTCAGTCAAAAAATTGCAAAATCGGGTGGTCACATTTTTTTCTTTCTTGAGCAACAATGACGGACGAAGAAGAAGAATAATAAGAAGAAAACATAACAATGGGATGAGTTATGAAGTAATTTCCAGTGCTACACAAATGAAATCCAGTCAAAAAGTTGCAAAATCAGGTGGTCTTGTTTTTTTCATTCTTGAGCAAAATTCAGTCAAGACGAAGACGAAGACGAAGAAGAAGAAGAAGAAGAAGAAGAAGAAGAAACGAGCAGCAGAATAAGAAGAAGAAGCAAGAAGAATCAGAAACGAAGCAAAAAAGAAGAAGCAAGAAGAATCAGAAACGAAGCAAAAAAGAAGAGCAAAAAATGGTGGAAACGGCGCAGGCAAACAAAAAAATTGTCGCATTTTTTTTGGCTCTGTAGGGTTTATATGAGTTGAGTCAAAATGTTAAAAATAAAACTTGGGGGCAAAGTGTAAAAAATAAAGCTTGGGGTCAAAATGTTAAAAATATAACTTTGGGGTGAGTCAAAACTCTCTAATCACTAATCCAAAGTTTATCACCCCTACTCAATTAAAAAAATTAAAGTTAATCCAACTCAATTTTAAAATATATTTGTCACCTATAATTAAAAGGCCTTGTTAGAGTTATAGAACGAGAAATTAGGTGCCAATTGGAGTGACGCTCCTTTGGGACCAGACGACTTTGTTTTGTTTAACGTCTTTTATTTTGATTTACATATGAAGGTTTACTCATTGACTCAATTATTAATCTCTATTGATTTCCTTTAATAATATACACAATGACTCTGTTTCATGGATTATAAATGTAAGTACTCTATTAAGTTATACTCATATTGACAGTGTGATGATAGGATGCATATGATACTTCAACTTTAGTTAGAGGTCTCGAATAGATATGATAATTGGAGCAGAGCGGGGAAGTCAAACTCTTAATATAGCAAGGCGGGTAAGACTTAAATGCGGAGGAACGGGGCAGGTCAAAATTTATTTACTAGAAATTTAAATGGGGCAGGGGCAGGTTGTTTTGGGCCTTTGGCCTGTTCTTTAAGATGGTTCTTTGTAGAGATGACAACGGATCCTGGACCCGATCCGGATCGGTGGATCCAGATCCATTTTATAGGATATGAATCTTTGAAATTTAGATCCGACGGATCCAGATCGGATCTGGATCTTGTCTTTGAAATCCGTATCCGGGGATCCATTTTTTATTAAATACATTTGACATTTATACATTCATAAGACCAATCTGATGATTATATTAATTTAGATCCACTAGACTTGACTTTCTTAGATTAAAACGTTGTATATTGCAAGCTATCTGGATATAAATTCTATCTGTGCGTAGTTATTAAACCCCGCACCGTCTTAGAAACCTATAAAGCACTTTTGCACTGTACACAAATATTCTCTCTTTCAGAAAGCAAACGGTCAATGGGAGCAAATGATAAATCTTTTTACCGTCATAGTAAGTAGCCTCACTTACATTAATATATGGAGACAACCTTATATGTGATGAACTCTATAAGAAGTTAGACCTTTGTAATTTTGTTTTTTTGGATTCAAATTTAATTCGTGAACCCGGTGGATTCGATGGATCTGGATTTGGATCTGATTTTTATGAATCCGATGGATCTGAATACATATATGAAAAATGGATCTGAATCTAGTAGAATCCGGTCCAGATCATATCCGTTGTCATTCCTAGTTTTTGGTTGATTAGCTTACAGTGTATAATTGCGTCAGTTCCACAAACACAATGATTTTTTGTTTTGTTTTATGAAGATAGGATGCGATGAATTTGTTATTGTTAATTTATTTTGGTGAAATATGTTTCAACCTCATACCCTTCAAAATATTTAAAAAAATACAATATAGACAAAGAAAAAACAAATTTGTTTCTTTATTACCATAATAATGGTTTACTCAAAAGTACAAACATAAACTGGATAACCCATAAAATAATTGGTGACATTTATTTTTATTTTTCCTTTTACATATTCATAAACTAAGATTTTTCGTCGTTATGTAATGATGGATTTATGGATACAACAACAATAACATACTCAGTGAAATCTCATAACGCGGGATCTGGAGAGGGTAGAGTGTACGCAGACCTTACCTTTACCTTGGTAGGTAGAGCGACTGTTTCCGAAAGACTATCGGTTCAAGACAAAGCATAAGCACAAGCAAAGTAAGAGAAACGGTCAGACCCGAACAATAAATTTAGAGCAGTATGAAAATGATAGTAGCAAAAGCGAATAAGCTATGATAGCGCATTCAGAAAAATGAAGTATTAACTAACGCATGTAAATAAGATAAATAAATTACATTAAAGAACTGTGAGAAAAATGGAGTAGTAACAAGGAAATGAGAATGTTATCAACAACAACAAAAAGAGTAGTTAAAAATCTGGAAATAAACAAATAAGGTAGCTTGCTGAGTCGATTGATATTCAATCCTCTCCCAAGATAAAATAGAAATCAAACAAGTGAGCAAATGAGACTCAAGTGTTTGCTAGGAAAGAAAGATCTTTAAGTGTTTGGATATTGCTAGAGAGGAAGACAATTTTATGGAAATTGTTGAGTGTTAAGTGTTTTTGCAAATGAGCATAAGGCCTCATTTTATAGTGTTGAGAAGATGACCCTCCAATTAGCCAAGTAATGATCTTGAATGACCATGTTAACGAGCCATCCATATACTCTTCGAGCGAGTTCGACGAGTCGAAACGACGCCTCGGTTCGCTGCCCGCTGTTTGGCCTTCGGGACTTGTTCATATTTTTCTATAATGTGTTCTTCATGTTCATTTGTTCTTGTTCATGTTCTTATTTTTAATTGTCTGAGTTCCTCTCTTTGATCTGTTCTTGAATTTTATCCTTCCATTTTCTTGTTGATTATGTATTAATATCATATTTGCTCTTGATGTCTGCCTTTTGATCTTGATGCGGCATTCGGTGGTAACCCCTGTTGCTTTCTTGTCCTTCATAATTGAGGTTCTATGTGACTGCATATTGTGTTAATGCTACATCTTGAGCTTAACCATTGCCACACCTTGAGGTAAGTAACTGCTGCATTTTTAAAGGTTAAATATGTCACTCTCTTGAGACTTTAAGGACAAATAGTTGTTGCTGATTGGTTTGCAGTTGCTATATTTCATAGTTGATAGTTGAGTAGTTGCAGTATTACAATGTTATTTTTAGGCTGATGTTGAGTCTGAGAAAACTGATGCACTTAGCTACATTGAGCTTGTTGTATTGTTGTTGGGATTTGAGCCATGATATAATTTGGCACCCCTCGTTGATGTAAACAACTGCTGCACCTGTGTAGTCCTCAAAAGTGCTATAATTCGAGTTTTCTACCACATTAAACTACTGGTTCGAAATGTTAAACAACTGCTGCACCTGTTACTGCTATCTCAAACGAACAGATACCACATTGGTTTAAAATGCTTCATTCAGGTTTGGTTTTGCATTATTAATATCCTTTGTTATATTATGCTCATCTTTCTTATTTTGATTAATAATTATTCTAACACGTTTATTGTTAATTTTGAAAAATTGTGATATGACTAACTTGTCTTTTATCCTGATATGTTTTTTGCTTAACTAGCTTCTAAGCACGGGGGAAATGTTTATCTTGTTTCTGCCTCCGTCATGGTTTAAAATGCTTTGCTATATGCTACAATGTCTGTTAATGGTCTAAACGTTAAGTGCCAGTGACCTTCTATATCAAAATAAGGATCCTTTAAAGGAATAGTTATCCTTGCTTGATGTCCAGATTGCTCAATATTTTCTTCATATCCTACAACTGTTAAAAGTCAATAAAATCAATTTATATCCTTACCTAATGTCTTGATGTTCAAGCCTGTCAAGTGTTTAAATGTCACCATGTTAGCATGTGAAGTCTTTGTATCTTGTTATTAAGTTTCTTTCCCTTTTGTCGCCTCAGTTTGACAGCATAACCTCTTTAGTTACTTCAAATGATTGTCTACTTAATATTCTTTTACGTTGTTGGTTTGCTAAGAGATATATAATTCTTGATACTTATTCTTCACCACTCTTTTCTTTGCATGACTTGGTGGGAATTCTCTATTCGTCAATGCTATTGAGCTGCTGCATTTCTGTCGCCCATTAATGCTGCAAGCTTGGTCATTTACACTTGTTGTGGGAGTGTTTTAGTGCTGTAACTTGGTCATTTCACTGCATTTTTATGAGCCATCATAAGATATTGTTTCATAGCAGTGGACTACGTTGCTATAAACAACTATTGGGTTGTTGTGCTGCACTTGAGATCACTGCACTTCAGCTGCTATATTTTGAGACATCATACCCAATGAGAAATGTTTCTTGTCATATGAAAGTATTAGCTGGTGCGTGTCTGATGTATTCCTGAGTCCCTTTAAATTATGGACATACATGGTATTGGTTTGCTATTGTCCATTGCTGATAAGCTTGAGGGTTAGTTGCTGGGTTGCTGCTACTGTCTCTGAAAATGGACGGATGCTACACTTAAAAGTGTCGATTCATTTCTTGGTTTCTTAGTTGCATTATTAACGATTTTCTTTGTCATATTTTTTGGTCCGTGAGTGCTGCATTTACAGTCGTATCTTTCTTGCATTTAGGCAGATTTTAAGGCCAAATTGTTGCCATGTTTTCTTGGCCAAATCCGAACCAGCTGTTGCTCTGATTTTCGAATCTCTTACTGCTGCAGTTTACTAAACATCTGCTGTTTTCTTGGCTATTAGTTAGTATTTTGATGTAATTGTTGACTATGTTGTATTGTTATTAGTTAATGATTGTAAGCGAGATACTATTTTAAATATATTATTATGTTTTATGTGAATGATTTTATTATATTATTTTATATTATATTATATTTTGAATGGTTATTCTTTTTGATATTTTATTTATTAGGTGAAGAAACAGGGGGGGGGGGGATGTACCAAAACAATAAATAAAAAGTAAAAAAAAAACCCAGATAAAAACACTTGGATAGCGCTTTTTTAAGCGCTATGCAAGCTAGTATCTTCACTTTTTGCTAGAACTAGCATAGCGTTTTTTTTGCGCTAACTAAGAAAAGCGCTATGCAAGTAGTAAGCTTGCATAGCGCTTTTTAAGCTACCATAGCGGTAGCTTAGATAGCGCTTAAAAGCACTATGGCTTAGATAACGCTTAAAAAAGCGCTATGCAAGCACGAAAATAAGCGCTATGCAAGTTAAATTCTGTAGTAGTGTGCGGTGTTTCCCGTCCAGTAAGCCACTACAACTCAAATGACATTTAGAGTCGTGGCCCTTCGGGGAGGCGCTGCGGTGCTTAAGTTCAAACGTCGATTTCCAGAATCCGATCCGTCATAGGCGCCGCGGCTCAGGGAGGAGGCGCCGCGGCGCTTCAGGCGCCACGACACTTCCGAGACAGCATCGCAGCCCTTGCGGCTCCGCGACAATTTCATGACTTGTTTCATATTTCAATACATTGTACACTTCTTCCTTCATTTACAAACGTGAAACCATTGTCATTTGATCAATAACCATCTATTAACTTACGTCTCAAATATTTTGTATACGTAGCAATATCTCTTCCACTTAAAAAATATATGATCCTTGGTACAACGTGTGCACGTGTGTGGAAACGAAGTTCCGACGTGCGGGGCCCCAATTGTTCGAGTCATAATTAATAAGATTAACCTTATTTCACGTTTAATAATTTCCAACAAGAACACATAGCAGTAGAAATCAAACGACAGGGGGCTATAAAATAATAATGCGCCTACTAGTATGATAGGCTAAGCAGACCCACAATAATAACACTATAACTACCAGTTTGTAAACGTAAGTAGGACTACACTCAACTACCTACTACCATTCTATCATAATATGTGTCCTCCACAACCCCATATTTATAGTTGTATTTGTTTGCTAAGGCCTTCTTCCAAACTTGCTAAAGTATACTTTAGACATACATGACGACATTGTAGCATGATGCAAATTTTATTTTGAATGAATAAAACACAAGTTCTTTGTAGTATTTGCAAGAAAAAAATTTGGTAGATAATATAGATAAGATGTAAATTAGTATATTTAATAAACATAATAATTTTCTTAGAACTATGGACTGCAAAAGTGTGTGCAATCTTATTAAAATTTAACATGCAACTAGATATTATCAATACTACAATTTACGTGATACACTTTTCTTTTTAGTTCGTCCAAAAAAGAATGATACATTTTTTTATTCGACAATAATTAATTTTAAACTTTACATTTTACACTTAACGAGATGATTTATTGTCATACAAATATCTTTGACTTGTTTTATATCACAAAATTCAAAAGTATTTCTTTATATCTTAAACTCCGTTTCCAGTCAAATTATATCGCATAAATCGAAATGTAGGTAATATGATTTAACCCATTATCTTACACAAATCAAAGGAGACAAGAATTTAGACTAAATTTTATAGAAATTGCATGGTTTTCCTTCAAATGGTTGGTCTTTAATTTTTGTTCTCAAATGAAATTTATGCCTTTTGGGGCATCATTTTTTATGGAATCGACACAACTTATGTCGAATCCAGTAAAGAATTTATGTTCTGAAGGTATAATTTCCATTTGAGAGGCAAAAATTAAAGACTAGTATAAAATAGGGTCAAAATTGCAAATGACCCCTAAATTTTAAGATAGGGACAGCGTAAAATCAAAATCTGCACAGACTTTTTTCAGAAAGTATTGTAGAAAAAATTGTTGTTTGAGAATTTTGATCCCGGCGAATAAGAGTGGTGGTGGAGTGTAAATTTCTTTATCGTTTCTCAAAAATCTCATATTTGAGCCCTGATAGATACATAGTTGCTTTTGTTAGCTACCCCCAATGTGGACTTTCGGATACAAATTCAGATTTAATCGGACCTCAGTTATCAACACAGAATGAAAAACTAAAAAAAAAACAGAGGAAAATGTTGATCCTTGAACATTTTGAACAAATTCCATTTTGTGAACAGAAGGCCAAGTTAAATCAAGGACTAGGATCCTAATTCACATGAGAGGGCCCGTTAAGGTCCGTTTCCAGTCTTGGCCCAGTAAAGAATGTTGGGCCAAGTTTTAATATGTATACAGTATATCTAGGATGATTTTGACAATAACCACTTTTAAGGTAGTCGATGGAATATCAGCAACTATTTTAAAACTCAAGATGGTAATATCCCTATACATATTAACGGCACACATTCATTTCTTCTCCTTTTTCTTCTTTAACTTCATGAAACTATTATGAAATTTCACTTCTAGAAATTGAAAAGAGACATAACAAAATGATTATGTTATAACAAAATTTGCATCATGTTAACCTATAAGTTTCCTTCACTCAATTATGTTTCTCTAAAATACTATTCCTGAACTATATAATAAGCCTAAATCGCTTTTGAATTTGCATTTTTCTTGTTCAAAGAGTTATAAAATCTGAACTCATACAAATGAGACTTCATGATAATATGATGAAGTTCAAGCTTATACAAGTGTTAACTTCAAAAATTCCATAACAATGTGTTCCGTATAAATTTATGTCATACTTTTTGCTTTTCGAGGTTCAAACCGTATGAATTTTGATCAATATTTTAAAATCTATTTTCCATCAAATTTATTTGAGAAAATTTGTAATTTATCATATTTTTCATGTATATAAATTTTAATCTTAAAATGTTACGTTAATTTAATTCAATTTAATTTCATATTTTAATTAAATTGACTCTGGAAAAAAGAAAATATCACACCTATAAACACGGAATTATTAATCTTTAGCGACTGCGCAAAACACACAAGTTTCTTCCATTCTCCATCTTTGAGCAAAGAGTAGAACACAAAGGATGAGCAGGTCGGGTCAACCTCCGGATCTCAAAAAGTATGTTTATTTCTCTCATCGGAGCTCCGCTTTTCTTTTTTCCCTATGTGTATATATAGAGATTTCTTATTCCTTTTTCATTTTTGTTTTGTTTTGACAGGTATATGGACAAGCAACTTCAAAGTAAGTTATTAATGCTTTATATATTTGTAAAGAACTTGGGCCTAACTCAACCCCAACAAAAGCTAGCTTGTAGCGTTAAGATTGTCCAAGTCCATATAAGGAGTTCATGTTCACATTCTATTTCCGATGTTGGACTCTTAACATTATTTATGTTTTTTTTTTTTGCTTTTTGTGGATGGTTAATTTGTTTTTTTTGCTGCAATTTATTTAGGGTTTAAGAGTTTTTGTCAATAATTTAGGGTTTAGTAGTTAATATTTAATAATGCTTTATGTGGATGGTTAATTTGTTTTTGCTGCAATTTGTTTAGGATTTAAGGGTTTTTATCAAGGATTTAGGGGTTAGTAGTTACTAATGCTTTATGTTTTTACATTTTTGTGCTTTATGTAGATTGTTAATTTGCTCTTCTGCAAGTTATTTAGGGTTTACGAGTTTTTGTCAAGGATTTAGGGTTTAGGGGTTTACTCTAATTGAATACTCTTGCTTATTGTATGTTTTTGTTGTTATTGTTGTTTCATGGTTTCTTTTTGTTGTTACATTATTATTGAGACTCTAAAACCTGTTAGTAAAATTGACATCGACAAACGGGAAGTAGTAAAATACCTATTACAAGAACTAGGAAAATGAAGAACAAAAGATTACAATAAAAATCTTTACAAACAACGGGAAACAAGAATCAACACTTGATCTGAATTATTGTTGAGTCGAGTAATGACACTCTGTCTTTAAGACAAGATTGCCCGTATATATCCTTTTACGTTTGCTAGACAATAGTCTCCCAAGATAAAACAATTGCAAATACACTTGAACAAAGAAAACTCAAGTGTTTCTCTGAAGAACTTTGAGTATTGAAAGAATGCTAGAGATGAAGAAGTTTTCAGAAATTTTACAAGTGTTTTCTCTATTGAGCCAAATACCTCAATTTATAGTGTGTAAAATTTGTCCCTTCAAATGCCAAGTAATAGCATTGAATTACCATGTAATGACAGTGAATTGCCCAAGTAATGTCACCAATTTATCAGCCAATATTTGGATGAATAATGCCATTGAGGGCAGCCCAAACGTCTCAAAAATCAGATTTTCGTTTCAGACTTTCTGCCTGGGTAGCGTCGCGGCTCGCCTTGGAGGCGCCGCGGCCCTTCTCGGCTCCGCGGCCCTTTCCGACCCGTTCTAATCTTTACACTATGCACACTTCTTCCTTCATTCACAAACGTGGAACACTTGTCATTTGGCCAACGACCGTCCATCATTCTATGTCTCAAACATTTTACTTACGTACCAATATCTCTTTCACTAATGAAATTTACGATCCTTGGTACAATGTCTGCAGGTGTGTGGAACCGACGTTTTCGACGTGCGGGGCTTCAATTCGAGTCATAAATAATGGGATAAACATTATTCCACATTGTTAAATTTCCAACAATCCCCTCTTGAAAGAGATTTTGGCTCACTTACAAGGTTATTTTTCTAGCAATCTTTCAGTGGACCGATGTTGCATCAGGAGAGAGAGCTTCAACTTTGAACACATCGGACTTACTGTAAGCGCGGTGAACGTGATGTCTTGAACCGTCGGTGTTTAGTGTAAGCCAAGTTAACGGTGCCAACACAACAACTTCCTTACTTTGTTCTTAATGTTTTGTCCCTTGTGGCCGTGGACACTCTTGAATTCCTAAGTGCGTTCATTTGAGACGGCCTGTCCTCGCACTTAAATAAGTGGTCTCCTACAAGGTATCCTGCTATACCCTACTTCACAAGTGTTATGAGTTTTTTCAAACCTAACCTCAACCGTTGAAGATCATTAAAGGTTTTAGAAACTTAACCTCTACCCACACTGCAGATAAAACTTAATGTCTATCGCGGAAACAACCTTGGGTTTATGTTCCTTACAGAAATCATAACCCGAAGTGCTCTTGCTTTCACCGAAGTGCTCAACTGAACCTTTACAACTTAGTTTCCCATTGAACCTAATTTCTGGGATCTCCGGTCAGTAAGGTTGTGTTACTACCGTATCAGTCCTTACTGTTTGGGTTTTAAGCCCATTCCCCTAGACAGACAGAACATTATGCCCTTAGTCAAAGTGTCTGCTATGTTATCCTTTGATTTTATATAATCAATGGAAATAATACCCGTGATGATCAGCTGCCTGACGGTTTTATGTCTCCGTCGAATATGACGAGATTTGTCGTTATACATAGAACTTTATGCCTTTCCTAGAGATGACTGACTGTCGCAGTGAATCATTACAGAAGATACTTGTCCCAACACGGGACGTCCTCTAAAAAGTCATGAAGCCACTCAACTTCTTCTCCTGCTTTGTCTAAAGAAATAAACTCCGACTCCATCGTGGATCAAGCGATGCAAGTTTGCTTAGAGGATTTTCAAGACACAACCCCACCATCAATTGTAAATATATACCTACTGGTGGACTTGCTGTTTTCTATATCAGATATCCAGTTTGCATCACTGTACTCCTCTAGTACATCTGGATATCTTGAATAATGCAATCCGTAATTTAGCGTGTATTTTAGGTATCGTAGTACCCAATTCAATGATTTCCAATGTTCATTACTCGGATTACGGGTAAACCTAGCCAACTTATTGACTGCATAAGCGATATCAGGTCGAGTGCAGTTTGTTATGTACATCTGATTGAGGTGAGTATAGAGTCGTCGTTTGATGAACAATGCCCGATTGGGCACAATATTCCTCAAATAGCGCTACGTATTCTCCCCCTTTATCGCTACGAATTGATTTAATTCGTACGCTTAGTTGGTTTTCAACTTCTGCTTTGTAGCGTCTGAACGCTTCAAAGGCTTAATCCATACTTTTCAACAAGTAAAGGTAATAATACCTTGTGCTATCATCTATAAATGTCACAGTATTTGTTCCCCATCTAGTTTGTGCAAACTTCAAATCACATATATCTGTGTGAATAAGTTCTAGAGGAGCGGTATCCCTTTCGAAAGATCTAAAGGGAGTCTTAGTGAGTTTTGCCTCTACGCACACCTCACACTTATGTTGAGGGTTTACGTCGATAGACGACAGCAACTCCAACTTTATCGACCTTTGGATGAATTTGTTGTTCACATGTCCTAATCTATGATGCCATAAATTAGAAGACTCAAGCAAGTAAGAAGAAGTTTCAATTTTATTGCTTAAACGTATGATAGACATAGCGTTAACTTTGAAGAGGCCTTCACATACGAAGCCCTTTCCCACAAAGGTTCCATTATTGGTGATTACAAATTTATTGGACTCAAATACTAGCCTAAAACCAACATTAACCAATACAAGGCCTGAAATTAAATTCTTTCTAATCTCAGGGACATGCATCACCTCCTTCAGAATGAGCTCCTTGCCAGAAGTCATCTTTAGAACTACCTTTCCTACCCCAGCACGTCAGTGGAAACGTTGTTACTCATGAACAACTTCTTGTTTGTAACTGGTGTATACGTGGATAAGGCATCTCTATCGGTCTTGCCATCTTTCTGGAACTTGCGCTTCTTGCTTGGGTTCTCTTTGACATCAACCAGATTTGCCTTGGCCTCAGCGGGTTGTTTTCCCTTAGGCAAAGACTTCTTATTATCTTTCCTGAATTTGGAGTTTGATAATAAACTCTTCAAAGGTCATTTCCTTTGTCTTGAGTTTTAAGTAACTCATGAACTCACTCCACGAGGGCGACAACTTTTCAATCAGTGATGCAACAAAAAAACTGCTTATTTGCTTTCATACCCTCCGAATTCAGGCGATGTAGAATCATTTGGAATTCCTGGACTTGAGTCTTGCTATCCACAATTTGAAATTTCAAGAATTTTCCAACGATGAATTTCTTTGTACCTACATCTTGTGCATTGTACTTCTTCTGAATCTTCTCCCACAATTCTTTGGCGGTGCCTACTGTGCAATACACCTTGTAGAGCGGGTCTGACAAACAATTTAGGATATAGTTCTTACACATGAAATCATTATGATTCCATGCATCAAGAGTTATTCCCAAGCGAGCCTGAAAACCTTGACCCCCTTCAGTTGCATCAATAAACTGAGGGTCCGCACCATCTCCTGTTTTAAGAGGGTCTTTTGTGACGCAACGTGCCACTTCCATCACGGTTAGGAAAAACAACATTTTCTGTTGCCATCTTTTGAATGCAATTCCCATGAACTTTTCAGGACATTCATGGTGAAACCCGTCAGGAGGAGGGATCCTGACATTCCCTTAAGCATCAGTGGGGAAGGCAGAGGTGTTTCCTTGAGGAGCATCAACAGACGAAGAGGCAAAAGTATTGCCTTGATGAGAAGCAGCAGAGCCAAAAGTATTGCCTTGAGTAGCAGCAGCAGATTCAGAAGCAAATTGTTCTGGTCCATTCATTTTTCACTAAGTACTAATACAATCTTGTCTTAAATTGTTAGTAAAATTGAAAACGACAAACGGGAAATAGTAAAACACCTATTATAAGAACTAGGAAAGTGAAGAACAAAAGATTACAATAAATATCTTAACAAACAACCGGAAACAAGAACCAATACTTGATCTGAATTATTGCTGTATGTCTTTAAGACAAAATTGTCCCGTATATATCCTTTTACGTTTGCTAGGCAATAGTCTCCCAAGATAAAGCAACTACAAATATACTTGAGCAAATGAAACTCAAATGTTTTTTTTAAAGAACTTTGAGTATTGAAAGAATGCTAGAGAGAAAGAAGTTTTCAGAAATTTTGCAAGTGTTCCTCTATTGAGCCGACCTCAATTTATAGTGTGTAAGATTTGTCCCTTCAAGTGCAAAGTAATGACATTGAATCACCCATGTAATGACAATGAATTGTCCAAGTAATTTGAATAATGCTGGAATGAATGCCATCGGGGGCAGCCCAAACGTCTCAAAAATCAGATTTTCGTTTCAGACTTTCTGCCTGGGTAGCGCCGCGGCTCGCCTAGGAGGATCCGCGGCGCTCCCTGGCTCCGCGGTGGCGCCGCGACCCTTCTCGGCTCCGCGGTCCTTTCCGACCCGTTCCAATCTTTACACTATGCACACTTCTTCCTTCATTCACCAACGTGGAACACTTGTTATTTGGCCAACGACCGTCAATCATTTTATGTCTCAAACATTTTACTTACGTACCAATATGTCTTTAACTAATGAAATTTACGATCCTTGGTACAATGTCTGCACGTGTGTGGAAACGACGTTTACGACGTGCGGGACCCCAATTGTTCGAGTCATAAATAATGGAATAAACTTTATTCTACATTTGATAAATTTCCAACAAAACCTCCCTTTTCAGATCGTCTTTCTCTTTTTTTCTTTTCTTCGGTCTTTGTCCTTTGAAAGTGATGCTTTTACGACTGATACATATATTCTTTTAGTATTTTGCTTATGCTGCTTTAATTCTTCAATCCAAGTGATACGCCAACATTTTCCCTTTTAGTGCTTTATCCATGTATATGTTATACACGGATAAGTTATCCCATGTGTTTGTGGTATAAAATAATGTACATCAATTGGTGTATTAAATTATACCGGGAGTAGTTATACATGATTTAAAATACAAACCAAGCATTGGAGAAAGCAATTCCAAATTCTGTACCATGGTCATCCAATCCCTCAAACCAAAGGAGTCCTAAAAGGAAAACACCCTTTGTCTTTTCCTCAAATCAATCATCTAACATAGTTTCGATTTTATTAATTTTTTTTTAATAAACTCATATCTTATATTTTACCATATATATCCCATTGTTAGCTCAAAGAACCAAACTCCCGATAAAAAATAATCTCTACATTACAATGCTTGCATTTCTAATCATTGTAGTACATCCATGCATAACTTGTTTCTAAACCAAACGACCCCTCATAGTCTCTTAAATCGTGTTGTTTTCTTCGATGTCCTTCCTGATTGCTACAAGTGGTGCTGGAGTAAAGCCCAAGTGTTTGGAGACATTTTGTCCTCCATAATATGCTTTTGATTTCTATTTTCTCTTTGGTCAAAACTTCTTTGTGGCCATACAACTCTACATTTGGTATAGAATGCCACATTCTTATACCTGCATTCTTGTTAGTGTTTTTCTTACCATTGGCCCAAAGCTGGATACACAACTTCCTAATCGGGAAAATTGCATTGTGGTTGCAATCTTGCATTATTGCAGTGTAAAAATATGTGTTCTAGATTCCTATTTGTTATTTCAGATGTATCTAAGCGGAGAAGGAAAGAAAGTCCATTGTTCTAGGAAGTAGAAAATACATAAACTTCATTAAATGTGGATTTTTTTTCTTCTCCACATATCAATAAGCTTGCAACAGATGCTTTTGGTTATTTCATGCAGGGATTAGCGCTGTATGTCATGATCCAATACTAGATTAGGGGAAATTTATCTTCCAAATGGTGCTTCCTTCTTACGTTTAAAACAATTTCTTATTTCTCTTGTTAAAAAAGAAGAAGAAAAAGAATAACGACACGTGTGTTGTTTAAGCAATCCTTGTAAAGCTAGAGGTTTTAATTTCATGAGTAAGTGAACCGTTCTAAAATTGCTGAGTCTTAGCTCAGCTGATATCTGATGGATAATAATTCCTATCCCTCTTATAGAACATTCTCCTCATTTGCATTGTCGTTGCTTCCTCTATGCATATGCTTTTCTTGTAATAAGCCACAAAAGAGAGGAACAACTGCATACGACAGATTGATTTGGGTAAGTGAACCTTAATCTTGTTAAGATTAGGAAAAGCATCACTACCTATCATGAAACAAATGATTAGGATCAGGCTAATCATTGACAGTACATCCTAGGCTGATCATTGACAGTACAAATATTCTCAATTGTTGGTTCTGAAGTCTACTTCTCTAGTTCTGTTTATCAAAGGCAGAGGGCCAGAACTGTTAGGTCGAATCAGACGACCAGTGATTCATGCTCACTAGCAATTTGGGTAAATTGCAAGAAGCAAGCATTGCACAGGCACATCTTATCATTTTAATGTTAGTTCATTGAACTATGAAGATAAAGATTATTCGTTAAGTGGTTTCTCTTAAGCTTCTGGAAAAACTGCAATGTGAAGTATAGTTGCTTGTCTATTGCTTTCCTGTCTTCTGCTACTGCTTAAATTTGTCCGTGCAAAATTGCTAGATATCAGAGTCTGTTAGTGACTTTTATTTTGGTATACAAAGGTCAAGGAAGTAGTGTTTGTTGGCAAGTGATAATTCTCGTCCCCTTTTCCATTATCAACATAGAAAATTAAGTTTGCTAAGTAATGCATAACCAGCCATAATCAAAGACCTTATTGTTAGACTATTAAGAGTTGAAACTATTTTGACCTCTATACTCTCTGTATTTCCTGGCTTTCAATACGTCCCTGTTTTATATCCCTTTTAATGCAAAAAGTTTCCGGAGTGTCTTAAACTGCAATTTTGCAGTACCTTCTGACATCTTGCAACCAAAACCTTTTCATGAATGTTTCTCTTATTGCACGCTTTTGCTGCAGCTACGAGGATATTCTTGTGATTTACTTCTCTGTTTCTGTTGCAATGTGTGGGATTAAAGGGGGTGGGGGTAGAGGTGAGGAACTAGTTTGATACGATTCGACTCGTGAGAAACACGGAACTAGCAACACAAAGTAAGATAAATTTGATAGAAGAAATAGAGGTGAGATAGAAGAAAGAAGGGATTGAAATCAAGTAATTGTGATCGAAGGGATTGAAATCAAGTAATTGATCACAATCCGAGATTTGAACTCATGCTTGAATTACCAACTTGGATACATTCAAGAGAGGTCCAATTGAAGAGATCAAGGACTAATCCTTACACTAATCCTACACTCACTAGGAGCACTAACCTAATACTACAATCTAGATACTAAGAGGACCACCCTCACAATATTCATCCAAGCTTCATAATGAAATAATAAAGGTAGTATTTATACTATTAAGCTAAGAAGACTACTAGGGCTATTACAATTATACCCTTAATGAATTAAGGACTTTCTGTAGTCTTCTTCATAGACGATGACTTGAATTTAAAAGATAACCTCTTTGCATGGATGACCACCTCTCTTTGCACAAATAGCACAAGTCACTTGTATCGACGCTATCTCCTATAGCTTGATCCGTGCATACTCGATGGTCTCTAAATGCTTTCATGCTATCTTTCATAACTTGACCATGCTCACACATGAGTCTCCAATGGCCTTCAAAGGCTCACCCTTTGTCATTAATGAGTGTGTCGCGTGGAGATACACACTTAACCCCTTGAAGCTCCTCAAATATGGTGCAAACGCTTCATGGACCATCATTGGTTTGAGGTCGAGCTCCATCTCGAATTTTAGCCCTCATAATTGTCCATGGGCTTCCTAGGATCATATCACAACGACTCTTGTGGTAAATTTGAATGATGCAACTTTTGTCCAAGCATAAATGTCCCTGGACTTGAAACAACTCATTTTTGTTGAGCTGTAAATGCATCTTTTGCATTAACCTTGCGTGCTAAGCTGCATAGAACTTGTTTAAAAGTGCAATCTGAACGGAGGTGTATTTTTCTTAAAAATCACTATTGATAGCATTTTCTTAGTTGGAGAGAGCATCAATTTTCATGGTATGCATTTTTTATTTTACTTTCCTCTGTTAATGCCTTATGAGGTTGCTATTACACTTTGAGTAATGCTGTTTGTCTTTCACAGTCAAGTTGAATGCCAACCGCTTAGTCGTTGGGGCTCTTCGTGGGTTTGATCAGTTCATGAATTTAGTCATTGACAACACTGTGGAAGTTAATGGCAACGAGAAGAACGAAATTGGCATGGTGGTGAGTCTCATATTCCCTTCTCTTTTTCTCTCCCCTTCATCTCTTTTCATATCTCACATCTGTATAAGCACTAAGCTCCCGCTATGCTTCCCCGGACCACAAGGGTCTATTGTATGCAGTCTTATCTTGCATCTCACATCTGTGTATACAATTGTAAAATTCAGACTCTTAATATATAATCAAGCCTATTAATGAATTTAAGCCGTCATCCCCTTTTATGTCTTTTTTAAGTTCGGAAAAACTCCATAATGATAGATGTATGAGTGAATTTAAGCTGGGCCTTACTTGTGAGTTGCTGCAAAATTTGACTTTCAGGTAATTCGTGGTAATAGTGTGGTGACCATTGAAGCGTTGGAGCCAGTCGCTAGACCGCAGTAGCTCTAAAGAATCTTTGTTTATGCTCCAGATGCTGCTGCCACCCGTTTAAAGGAACCTAAGGAACATAAGTCTGTTATACCAGGATTCAGTAATTGACTAGATAACAGTTTACATGACAATGGATTTCTAAGTTTGATCATCAATGCTCTCTCTCTCTATTCATGTAGAGCACTATGTGTGCTGAATGCAGTTTGTATGTGTTACAGTGCTTTTTCCTTTTCCAATTAAAAGGAGCACAATGTGATGATTATTTTTCTAATGCTCCTCCCTCACCCCCCACCACACACACCACAACACAAAAAATAAAGAAGAGTATCATTTGTCAATGAAAGGACCAAAATGGAAAGATTCTTCCTTTTTGACATTCTCGAGAAGAATAAGTACCTGTTTGGCCAAGCTCTTCTTGGGCCAAACAGGTACTTTCCAGAAGTAGACACTTTTTTAAAAAATCAAAAAGTATTTCTAGATACGAAGAGAAGCAGAAACACCAATTTGGTGTTTCTCGAGAAGTCTTTTTATAAAAGTAACAAAAATATGAAATAGAAATTTAAAGATGGGGTAGGGCAATGGAGTGGGGTGAGGGGTAGGGGTAGGTAGAGATGGCAACGGATCCTGGACCTGGTGGATCCAGATCCATTTTATAGGATATGTATTTTTAAAATTTGGACCCGACGGATCCGGATCGGACCTGAATCTGTTTATGACGGATCGGATCTGGATATGGATCTTGTCTTTGAGTTCCGTATTCGGTTCAGATCCGACCTGTGGATCAGTTTTTTATTAAATACATTATACATTTATACATGCATAAGACCAGTCCGATGATTATATTAATTTAGATTAGATTCCAGTATGTTTGTATAGCAACATGTTAAATGTTTCTCTATTATAGTAATTCCAGTAGGTTTATATGATTATATTAACTTAGATTAGATTAGTCCTGTAGAGCGCGAATTCGGATAGATAGTATAATTCTATACACAGAGGTATTAGGCTGCAGATTCACCAAGAAAGAAACTTGGTTTGAATTGTAATGCAGTGTATTGCTAGAGTTTTGAGACATTGAAAGTTCTTCATTCTGCTATACGCTCTTAAATTAAGACTCTTAATTACAACATGTGATATACAATTTTATCCAAAATGCTGAATTCTTGAGCTTAAAATTCAGGAGGTTTCAACCAGCCTATCATGTGTGGTGGTGAGCCTAGGGTAATGCTCCAGAAAATCAGAGGAAAAGCCGATCCAGCTATTTATACGATTCAGATATGTATTCCCAAGCATGGTGAGTTTTAGTTAAGAAACTTTTCCTAGTTGTATTAGAAGACTAAATCTTTGCTTCTGATTTTAACATTTTATTTATCTGTTTGCAGCTCTTAGTTTGATCTTTTCGTTCACAAATAGAACCGAATGGGATTGTCCCTTTAGGTTAGGCCCTTGTAATTTTGTTTTTTTATTATGTGGATCCAGTTCTGATCCGTGGACCCGGTGGATCTGATGAATTTGAATTTGAATATGATTTTTATGGACCCGATGAATCTGAATCCGGATCTGGATACAGGTATGAAAAACAGATCTGGATCTAATAGGATTCGGTAGGTTTTCCTGTCTTGTTTAGGACTGGACAACTTTTAGGTTATTACGCCTCTTGGGACCACAATAAATATCCCTACGGGTAGGGTAAGAAAAAAATTCATATTTTTAATTTTTTTTTTTGTAAAAGTAACAAAAAATATGAAATAGAAATTTGAGGATGGGATAGAGCAATGGGGTGGGGGTAGGGCGGAGGGTAAGAAAAACATTCATATTTCTTTTTTAGAGCGTATCGCTAGAAAGAAAAAAAAGGTTTATGGATGAAGTAATCGGAATGACAAGTGGTTACGGTTGCGGAAAGCGGAGAAAGTCGGGAACCGTCGGTTACCTTTTGAATCAAAGTAGTGACAAGCCGAGTATTACTACTACAGGGGGAGAAGCAAAGCTCCTTTCTCTAAGGCTAAATAGCTAAATATCCCCGTACTCTTTTTTCCTATTTTCTTTATTCTTTCATGTCGAGCTTTCGAAAGCATCTTTTTTCCCACCTTCAGAAGAATAAAGCATAGGCATTTCTACTAGTGTTAGAATTTTATGAAAGGTAACTATCTCGGTTTCATAGATAAATTTATATAGAATCTTTGAAAAAGACTTTCTTTCATAAGAAAGAAAATACTTACTATCTTTGGGATCTGATCCTACACCGCTGCCCAAGACTTTAGTGGATCGACTCTATTACCTAAGTCAATTCCTAATTTTTATCTCACATCATGAGATAAGTACGCAGTTATTATTGCATCGGCCCGGTTTTCAAGCTAGCACCCGTTTCAGCATATCATCTCGCTCGATTCCAAAAATCAAAAGAATAGAATCAGTAAACGCCCAAGATGATCTGATGTCAAGAATTTAATAATTTTTTTTAATAAAAATAACAAAAAATATGAAATAGAAATTTGAGGATGATGTGGGGGTAAAAAAAATTCATATTTTTTATAAATTGTTTATAAAAGTAAAAAAAATTCATATTTTTTATAAGTTGTTTATAAAAGTAAAAAAAATATAAAATAGAAATTTGAGAATGCGGTAGGGTGAAGGGGGAGGGGGTAGGGGTAGGTAAGAAAAAATTTCAGATTTTCATTCATTTTTATAAAAACAACAAAAAATATGAAATCAAAATTTGAGGATGGGGTCGGCAATGGGGTGGGGGTTAAGAAAAAAATTATATTTTTTATAAATTATTTATAAAAGTAAAAAAAAATATAAAATATAAAATAGAAATTTGAGAATGTGGTAGGTGGTAAGGTGGATGCTGACGGGGGTAAGAAAACATTTCATATTTTCCATCATTTTTATAAAAGTAACAAAAATATGAAATACAAATTTGAGGATGGAGTAGGGCAATTGAGTGGGGTTGGGGGTAGAGGCGGGGAGTAAGGAGGAAGAAAAAATCATATTTTTATAAAAGAAAAAAAATATAACATAGAAATTTGAGGATGGGGTGATAGTAGGTGTGGGTGGGGGGTAGGTTTGGACATATTTGATTGACTATCATATTGTCGTTATATTTTTATGTACAATATAATATTTTTTTTTGATTAAATATTGCAATTAAATAATTTTTTTTAAAAAATATTAAATTCTAAAGATATACTAATTTTTAGAAACATAGGATAGAAAATAATATTTTAAATAGTTTTAAATCTATTAAAAAGAATATTCTAATAAATTTGCATAAATGTAGATTGACAGAAAAGCTGTTTACATTTAAGAAATCTTACAGCAAAATCTTGTTGATAAGCACTGAATGTCAAATGAAGATGTTGATTCGACGTGAATATATATGAGTTTACACTTTATATTACTTAAAGTTTTGTTGAGGGGCAATGCAAACAATGTAACATTCAAGACAATTAAAGTTTTGTTTAACGGGCAAGCCACCTCTGGCCAATTTTATAAATCACACTCCCTGGTAAATGTTAGTAACTTGCATTTTGTTCACCCGAATCATTTACTCCCCCATCCAAGCTCTTTCTATAAGAATTAAAGGGAGACCACAAAAAAAGAAAGAGAGTTGATATGTGTTCTAATAATTATGAAAATAATCTTCTTTGGATTCCATCAATCAATAGATATCATAAGACTTTAATGAGCATTGTAGTATTAAATTTTTAATTTTGTAGAAGTCTGTTATTGCTAATTTACGTTTCTTGAAGGACACCAATGGTAATTTAGGCCAATAAAATCTAAGTGGGATTGTATGAAATTCCATCCATTTTCACAAGCAATTAAGAGAACTGCGTGGTGTTGCAATATGCATGGTTTTCATTTAGTCATTAGACTTGTTTAGATTTAGATTAAATTTATTACTATTGCATAAAGACAGAACTTGGGACGTTGACTGTGTTAAGAGTCCCGCATCGGATATGAAATGAGAACATGGACTTGAACAATCCTCACCCTACAAGCTAGCTTTTGGGGTTGACTTAGACTCAAATCCATTCTTTACATGATATCAGAGTCAGACCTATTCCAATTCTTTGTTCACCGATGTTGAGCCCCCAAATTATATCATGCTCCAGTTAATACTTCTGGGCGTGCGGGGAGTGTTAAGAGTCTCACATTAGATATGGAATGAGAACTTCTTATATGGACTTTGACAATCCTCACTCTACAAGTTGACTTTTGAGGTTGAGTTAGGTCTAAGATCAATTCTTTACCGACAATTTTTTTTGAATAATTTGCAATATTATTCCCCCCCCCCCCCCCACCAACCCCACCTCCCTATCCCCTTATATCTTGAAATCTCATATTATTACAACTATTCTGTTGTGTTCAATAAGAGAAAATACAAATATCGGATCATATGATAAGAGTAACATATTATTCCGTTTGTTTCAGAACAAGATGCTAGAGAGTCAAAACTCTAAATTTTAGTCTGAATTTGTAAACTGATTTCTTAAATGTTAAATAATTAATTCAAATGTGTAATAAGTAGTGGGCCAATTTAATATTGGGCCGGTTTGGTTATTACCTGATGTTATTAGTATAAGGGGCCAGCCCACATCAAGTGGCGGCCATAATTCACAGAAGGCCCACTCGGTGCTTCAAGGCAAAGTGCCTATGTATAAATACAAACTCTTTCTGTCTTCTAGGGCAGAAGAATAAAAGGGGAAGAAAAGAGGCGTACTTGAGACGCTTAACCCTCTGTACTTCGTCTTCCTTCTTGTCATTCATCTTCTCGATGTACATCTGTTCAACATCAATATACATTGATTGTTGTTTCCTTCCTTCTTGCATACTGTCTATGTTCAGTCTCAAATAGATACAGAAGTTGCATGTACTATAACTAAACCTAGATCTAGTTGGTTACTCTGAACCTTGAACGGACTGTGTTACATTATTCATGGCGGTGTTCAGATTCTCAACATGGTATCAGAGCGGGTCATCGACATCAGATGTTGCATGATATTATGCAACAAATCTGGGTAAATCTTTGTTTCCTTTTTGGGTCTCAAATCTGATATTTCTACTTCTGTGAAATCGAGTCTATTAATACTGCATAATAGGCCTATATTCGAAGGAACACCTGTATATTGACAAAGATATGTTGATACTGTATATTGCTAAAGAAACCCTTTAAGATCTGTATACAGATCTGTGGAAATCTTGATAAAGCTTGAAATCTTGATAAAACTTGTCACCTCCTTTGTTGTTTCTGGATCTTTTTTAATAAAATGGGTTCAGATCCACCCACTGACTCACTCGAAGGAACACCTGGTTCCACTACAGATCTCCCCCAATCCTCCAAAACCTCACCCATCACTGCACTTGACCATAACCATCCCCTATTCTTGCAAGCCTCAGATGTCAGTAGCATCTCTTTAATATCCTTTCAACTAGTGGGCTCTGAAAACTACACTGTTTGGAGCAAATCTATGAAAATAACTCTTTTAGGAAGGAACAAATTAGGGTTTGTGAATGGAAACTGTACAAAAAATCAGTTTGGAATAGAATGGTGGGATCAGTGGGATAGGGTTAATGCAGTGGTGCAGGCATGGCTAATGAATGCTGTCACTAGTAACTTCTTTGTGTGGGGTTCTTTATCTTTGAACAAAGATATGAGGTATGGGAAGATCTAAAGGAAAGGTTTGAAAATGTGGACGAATCAAGAACTTACGATTTACATAGAGAAATTGCTACCTTATCTCAAGGAAATGCTAGTATTGCAGAATATTATACCAAACTAAAGAATTTGTGGGTGGAATTCCAAGCTATTGTACCACCACCAAGCTGTGGATGTCCTACATCCAGAGATTTTACAGACTTTCTGCAGAGGCAGAAGCTTTACCAATTTCTCATGGGTTTGAATGAGAGCTACATGCAGGCTAGAAGCCAAATTCTGCTCATGTCACCCCTTCCTACAGTCAATAAAGCCTACTCCATGATAGTAAGTGATGAAAATCAAAAGGGGATTAGTGCTAAGTCTGTAGGACTTCTAGGTGCTGGTCCCTCTACTGCCATGTACTCTAAGAATGAATTTTATTCTAAGAATGGAACAACAGGAAGTCAAAGATCAAAAAGGAATTCCAACCTTGTGTGTGAGGAGTGCAAGATGAGGGGTCACACAAAAGAATTCTGCTACAGACTAGTTGGATACCCTCCTGGTTTTAAATCAAAAAGAAAGGAATTTGTTGCTGCTCATAATGCTCATAACAAAGGTTCAGAGTCCTCTGAAAATACTAAAATCCATTGGCAAGCTGAAGGAGCACCAACATTCTCTCAAAAACAGTATGAACAAATAGTAAAGATGCTGAACAACAGCCAGCCACATAAAGGAGCATCTCTGGACACACAAGGTAGTCAAACATCTGCAAACTTAGCAGGTATATCAGAACTTAAAGCCTTACATGTCTTTAATATAATGAAAAGATGGATAATAGATACAGGGGCTACAAATCATATGGTTAATGATCTAAATATGCTAGATAAAATTACTGGAAAAAATGATTCAGTCACACCAAAGAAAGTTTTTTTACCAAATGGCCAATCATTGAGTTACTCATACCGGTATTAGTACTCTCTAATAGAAGTACACTTGAAAATGTACTATTTCTACCTCAATTTAAATACAATTTATTTATGCTTTCCCAACTAACAAGAGAAATTTGAGCATTCGTATCTTTTATCCTGATTTTTGTCTAATTCAGGATCTCTCCAGTGGGAAGGTGAAGGAGATTGGTAAGCTTCAGGATGGACTCTATATGTTAGTCAATCATGCAAATGATATACATAATTCAAGAAAGCGATTATCGTACCTGAAGCAATGAAGGAAAAAATGACTCGTGAAGATATAAATCATGGCATAGAAAGGTCACACTTAGTAAGGTACTTAGTAAATTGATAAGTGCTAATAATGATAAGATAGTGAGGCAATAAAGACATGCAATGTGTGTCCTTGTGCAAAGCAGTGTTGCGCTTTCCCTAATAGTACCAACTACGTAATAAAGCTTTTGATATTGTCCACGTGGATGTATGGGGTCCATCTGAGTTGAAACACATAATGGCAAGAGATTTTCCTCACTATTGTAGATGATCACACTAGAATGACACGGATATACCGCTTAGGCTTAAATCAAGTATGTGTGGTAATCAATCAGTTTCTTAAATACATATCAACACAGTTTAATCAAATAGTAAAAATAATTAGAACTGACAATGGGACAGAGTTTGTTAATGATTTCTGCACCACTCTCTTTCAGAACTTAGGTATTATTCATCAAAGAAGCTGTGTATATACACCACAGCAAAATGGTATTGCTGAGAGAAAACACAGGCATATACTAGAAATTACCAGGGCTATAAGAATGCAAGCTAATATTCCTCTAAAATTCTGGGGTCTATGTGTTCAGGCTGCAGTATACTTAATCAATAGACTACCCTCTTCTATCACTCACTCTACACCTTTTGAGTGTCTATATCACAAAAAGCCATCTTTGAAACACATAAGAACCATTGGCTGTCTATGCTTTGCTAGTGAGCTTACTGCCACAGATAAGCTTCAGTCTAAGGTTAAAAAATGTGTCTTAATGGGCTACTCTGAAACTCAAAAGGGTTATATTCTTTATGATCTGCAGTCTAAGGCCCTCTTTGTCAGTAGAGATGTTACATTCAGAGAATCTGTCTACCCTTTTAAAGAATCTGTGACTGAGGTCCCTATTTTCCATAATTCACTTCAAGGAAACAGTAATGATCAACCCTTACCCCAAGAGCTCCTTCATAGTAATTCTGATGAATAAAAAGGGGGATGTATAGATATCACCAATAAGGAATCCATTGAGGATAGTAATCCCATGGATAATAATTTAGAAAAGGGGAACTCTGATGATATGCAACCTGATAGTAATCCTGCTGCAGAACCTGATGACAGAACTATACATAGGAAATCTAGTAGACTCAAACAACCCCCTATATGGCTTAAAGACTTTGTTACAACAAGTGTCAGCAATGTCCTTTACCCTATTGCAAACTTCATTTCTTATGATAACTTAAAACCTAAATATCAAGCCTTTTTAAGCTCTTTCTCAGTTCTAACTGAACCTAAAAGTTACATTGAAGCCTCAAAAGATTCTAGGTGGGTAGAGGCTATGAAAGCAGAAATAAATGCCTTACAAGAAAATCACACTTGGAGTATTGTTACTCTACCAGATGGAAAACATCCTATAGGTTGTAAATGGATCTACAAGATCAAGTATAAAGACACTGGAGAAGTAGAAAGACTGAAAGCTAGACTAGTTGCTAAAGGTTACAGTCAACAAGAAGGAATAGATTATCAAGAAACCTTCTCCCCTGTTGTAAAAATGGTAACTATAAGAACTGTCCTCTCTATTGCTGCCTCTAGAGGATGGTACATTCATCAAATGGATGTGTATAATGCTTTTCTTCAAGGGGACTTATTTGATGAAATCTATATGACTCTTCCACAGTTTGATAGTAAAGGAGGCAGTAAACAAGTATGTAAACTTACTAAATCCCTCTATGGACTCAAACAAGCTCCAAGACAATGGAACTGTAAGCTTACAGAAGCCTTAATTCAGATGCAGTTTAGGCAGTCTGAGTTTGACCACTCTCTGTTTTTAAAACATACTAATCAAGGTATTGTAGTAATTCTGATTTATGTGGATGACATGTTAGTCACAGGTGATAACATAAGACTAATAAAGGAGACTAAGCAATCCCTGCATAATGCCTTCAAAATGAAAGACCTGGGAGAGTTAAGGTATTTTCTAGGAATAGAATTTGCTAGGTCCAGCAAGGGGATCACAATGCATCAAAGAAAGTATGCCCTTGAACTCATCTCTGAACTGGGGTTAGCTGCTGCTAAACCTATCAATACTCCCTCTGATGCTAATGTAAAACTTACCACAAAAGAATATGATGAGTATAAAGTGAAGCAGGGGACTGACAAAGGGAAATCTGCCCTTGAGGATGAACCAGTAAGTGATATCAGCTCATATCAAAGAATAATTGGTAAGTTACTGTATCTTACTCTTACCAGACCAGATATTGCTTACAGTGTACAAACACTCAGCCAATTCTTACAAAACCCAAAGAAATCTCACTTTGATGCTGCCATCAGGGTAATAAGGTATGTAAAAGGTAAGCCAGGACAAGGAATACTATTATCTAGTAATAAACAAAACACATTAACTAGCTACTGTGATGCAGATTGGGCATCATGTCCACATCTGAAAATCCATTCTGAGTTATTTAGTCAAGTTTGGAGATTCTCTCGTATCACGGAAGTCAAAGAAGCAATACCATCTCGAAGCTCATTGAAGCGAGAATCTGAAGCTTAGCGGACTTCTTTGAGATCACTTGGCTGTTAGGCTTACTCAAGGACCTTGATGTTGATATTCACCAGCCAGTAACTGTGTACACAGACAGTCAATCTGCGATACAAATGGCAGCTAATCCTGTGTTTCATGAAAGAACCAAACACATCGAAATTGACCTGCATTTCATCAGAGAAAAAAATAGAAAGGGGATGGTTCAAACTGAATACATCAATACAGCTGAACAGCCAACCGACTTCCTTACAAAGGGACTTACCAGATTACAACATTGCCATCTTTGTTCCAAGCTTGGCCTGCTAGATATCTTCGAGCACCCAGCTTGAGGGAGGCTGTTAAATAATTAATTCAAATGTGTAATAAGTAGTGGGCCAATTTAATATTGGGCCGGTTTGGTTATTACCTGATGTTATTAGTATAAGGGGCCAGCCCACATCAAGTGGCCAGCCCCATAATTCACAGAAGGCCCACTCGGTGCTTCAAGGCAAAGTGCCTATGTATAAATACAAACTCTTTCTGTCTTCTAGGGCAGAAGAATAAAAGGGGAAGAAAAGAGGCGTACTTGAGACGCTTAACCCTCTGTACTTCGTCTTCCTTCTTGTCATTCATCTTCTCGATGTACATCTGTTCAACATCAATATACACTGATTGTTGTTTCCTTCCTTCTTGCATACTGTCTATGTTCAGTCTCAAATAGATACAGAAGTTGCATGTACTATAACTAAACCTAGATCTAGTTGGTTACTCTGAACCTTGAACCGACTGTGTTACATTATTCATGGCGGTGTTCAGATTCTCAACATTAAATTTTAATAAAATAAACTTTAGACAATTAGAAATTATATAAAAAGTAAATCATAAGTTCTATAATATTTAAACAATATATGAATATTAGGATTTATTAAAATTCATTAATATCGAAGTGAAGATGTTAGCAATACCACTAGATTATGGTGATTTAATTAGTCAAAGAGTATGGTTAGTCAATTACTGTTTGGCGTATACCATTACAATGCTATGAATGTGGACAATTTATAATTTGAAAGCCTACTATAATTTTGTAAATTAATAAGGACAATTTTATACTTAAAAAAGATGGATGGATTTTTTTCTCAATATTAGCTTCGTAAGAAAAGAAGAATGAGAACGAAAGCAAAACTCTGTTACTGAGAAATAAAGGAGAAGGAGAGAGAGAGTCGAAGAAGATTTTGATATAGAGTAATAAGGCTTTTAAGCTTATAATTGGGTCTCTTCCAACTTATTACTAACTAGAGGTATAAAAATGTAAATTAGACAACTTAATAACATAATTTCTAATTCCTAGACTAAACTGCTCACTTAAGGACCTATGAGACCTAGACAGAATTATAAAAATTTAGTCACAATACTCTATTGTGACACTCCATCCTCCTTGAAAATAAGCTTCTGTCTTCAAAAGTCAGCTATCTATGGGTATTGTGACCTTATAAACTGAAAATCTTCCCGAGCAGTTTCTTCCAGTAAGAAATTAGCTAATTGCACTAGAATCTGAGTTATAGCAGTGGTGCTTCTCTGGTACACATAAGAAAGATTATGCACAAGCTCTTGAAGATCATCAGCCGAGAAACCAAGTTCATCAAACAACACATGGTAGTGAGTAGGACGAGTGGTACCAATCCTTTCCTCATGGGCACACAAATAAAAGTCATAATTCCTGGGATGACATACTTTGTTGTCTATAATTGTGCCTGGTGGAGCAATACTCGGGTCATTCTTTGTGTGGTGATTCTTTTGGGCAACTATCACCACCACTATCATCACAAATTTGGGGTTCCATTTCTTATCTCGAAATTTGCAAGCCTCAATGATCTGGTCCTGCTCAACTCAGCACTTGATTGAATTGAGATTCACTGACTCCATACCTGAATATAATTATATGTCCAAGTTTTCCTTTTCCAGAGCTCACATAAAATTCAAGCAAAGCCTCCCTCATTATTCCTTCATCTTTAGTGACGAAAAAATGTTTAAATAAGTTGTCGATCATCTCCACTTTAGGAGACTTACGAACCGAAGCTCTGTAACGAGATATTGAAGGCCACTGCCTTGAACTGACAACCGCATCAATTGACGGGACATCAGGTTGGCCAACAAAGCTATGGGAAACATCCATCCCGAGAATAATGGTGGGAACCTAGATACCATAAGGATCGAAGAAGAATGTTCAACAGTCAATATCGAATTTAAACCACCGAGCTTTGCATTTATCTTCAGGAGCACATGTGTGATATATTGATCATTGACTCATGTGGGAGTTATACATTGGGTAATAATGCCATACTCAGTCAGATTCTTTCGCTTATGAGGACCGTATACATCACAGTTTTTCCTCTCAAGAAGCAAACAAAGCAGAAATTTTGGTGTCCCGGAAAGTTTAGACCGGACTTGTTCAAACATTTCCTCAACTATAACAAGTGGCGGAGCCCTTCTAATATGTGGAGACTCTTCAAAAACATCAAATGGATCTTCCATCATAATTCCTTTCTGCTTGCCACATTTAATCAGATCACTGACTAGCCATTGTATATTATAGCGTGCAGAAAAATTGATAACAACCCAACATCCTATCTTTGTCGGATCAACGACTCTCCACTCATCGGGATTTAACAATTTTAAGATAATAACAAATAAGCTTAACAAGTTGGGAAGAATCAGGAGAACAAGAAGATAGAGAAATAAAGAGATTGAGAGATCAAGAGAAATAGTAGGAACTGGAGAGTAAAAGGAAGAACTGAGAAGAATGAAGGCATTTTTAAAATTGATTCTGTAAGGCACAAGCAGTATTATGTGAAGAACCTGTGTACTTCCCAGTTATGACTTCTCGAGCTGGCTCGTGTAGCCTCGCACAATGTTCAACATGAGTTGTCCATTCTCCCCAGGAAAACATTTCATTATAAACACATAAAACATTGTGTACCACATTGATCAGTTCATTAACAGCTGCTTCAATTTCATTGTAGTGCTTTTGGCAACCAAGATAAACTTGAAGAACAATGAGTACAAACATGAGTTCTTTCTTCATCTCTTCAAAGGACACAAGGACAACATCCTTCCTAATTTCTTCTATTCCAGTTCTACTGAGCATTGTGAAAGTCGTACAACATTCCTCAAGTTGACCACTTCCTGCAACATGTAATCCAATAATAATAGAGATGTGCTCAAAGAGGTCATTGCCCATGAAATTCCACCCAATGAATGTGCATAGACTATTTGGTCTTGAACATGAACAGACGGAAAGTTTGCAAATCACTTCCCCATCATGACACCCTTGTCCTCGAGGGTAATTTGTAGGAATGAAGAAATAACCACACCTGAATCAAATGGAGCCTCAGAGAATTCCCCAATTATAAGATTTCTTCCTACACTAGAAGAAGAATTTTAGTGGTAGCATTACAGCGCAGACCATCAGCTCCCCAAATATTTTTGTCACACTTAATAGAGGCGTTTGAATCACACATTAGCAACGAATTAGTCTCTTCTCTTCTGATAGCATCATACACCTCCAACTTCGCATAAGACACACACAACATATCAAGGCAATGTTCCCCAGTAACAATTATCCCTTGGTAAGTACGATAAAATTCACAACCAGAGAAATTATCTATCATGTCAATCAACAAGACATTCAGTTTCTGCGCAAGAAGGCTTACATAGGGACCTGACAGAGGTTGAAATACCATAATTGTAGGAGTTTCATCACCCGGAAACTCTTGCACAAGAGGTAAGATTTCCACTATGGCGCTACTCACAAAAAGAAGTAAATGCAACTTTCTGCACCAACTCAATTTCGTTTGTGATACTAACAATTCCATCTTGCCGAATTCCCAAAAAACAGAGGCAGCATGATTAGGTTTCTTGTTCCCTTCAAGGCACATGTGATTATCGTGAGTTGAGCAACATTTCCTTTTCAACTGTTTGGCACTATCTAGCAAGCTACTATTAGTTTTCTTTCTGAATGTATCACCACCAAGAAGCTACTAAATTACTAGGTAAAAGTAGTCGCACTTCCCTTACTGACTTAAGAAGAGAATATACCCTTCTGGACTTGATGATTGAGTCAGCTACTCTGCTATTAATACTACTAGTTGCATAAGTGTTTAGAGCTTGGAGATCTTCAAGTAATGCTGATGAAGAGACATGCTCGTTGACATCAATATTGCGGCTATAAGCATCGTCGACACTCTCACTCTGCCAGTCAAGGTCATCATTATTAGGTGGACGCACCACTAGTTTCAATTGAATCTCAAAGACATGACACTCCACCCCCTTCAGGAGTTTGATTTCTGTCGAGCTTCCCTTCTCCGATGAAACTTCTGGTACATTAACAACCTTCAATTTTGGTTCAATGTCTGCCATTATTATCATCTCCGATTGGCCTGTGTCTATTAGATATTCAGAGGCATGAGCTAATTTGTCAAAGGAGTCTCTTACTTCTCTAGTTGGCATTTCATCAAACATTTGTTGCACATGAGTTCCAAAACCCATTTTTCTATATACAACAAGGGGTGAAATCTGCAGAGACAACTCAATCTCATTCTTGTCGACTTTGTTATCCTTTAGTACCTCCGCCTCAATCACCCACTCCAAATTCATGGGACTATTATCTTTGTTGCACACAACAGTGACACCACAATTAATAGTTTCAGAAATGCAAACTTTGTGAAACGAGCCAGAATTAGTTGCAAATCTGGAGGTAGGAGGAAAGGAAGTCACCTGTCAATCGTAATAGAAGGTACTAGTGCTACTAGAATTTTCAAACCCACTTACTAAATCAAAATAGTCATCGAATGACGGACTATCCATTATTTATGAGTTCTGTCTATTAGTGGAAATCATCTTTTCCTTCAATGGTTTGACTACATCTGATATACTCTCCTCCGACGTAACTTCTGGGATTCCAAATGATGACCCAACAACCGTAACTTGTTCAACATGCGCCAATAGTGTCTCCTTTGACAAGAATTCTTCAACTGCAACATTACTGAAATTAGCTGAACTTGGTCGACCTCCGGTATAGTGAGTGTTGGTAGTGTTCCTTCTGTTAATGTCCTTAATGTCGCCGTGGTCCCTAGTGTCGTCGGAGAACTAGGGTTTGAAATCGCCAGTGGTGTGGCTGGTGTTGAACCTCCAGATTGTGTCAGATTTAAGCTTGATAAAACGAGTTCGAGCTTTCTGTTGGTTTCTCGAGCTTCATCCAACTGCGATTGGAATCGATTTTGATTATTTTATAGGGATTCAAATCTCTTGCATGTGTCTTCAGCGAACACTACAAGATGTGTCTTGATAGTTCGGATGTCGTCGTAAATGTGTTGCAGCTCCGGTGGTGGTGCTGCTACCAGCATTGGAACCGGCTTTGATACCGTTTATAACAAGAGCAAAGCTCTGTTACTGAGAAATGAGGGAGAAGGAGAGAGAGAGGGGGGTCAAAGAAGAGAAGATTTTGATATATTTTATGATATTTTTCAAATGATCAGTAATAAGGCTTTTAAGCCTATAATTGGGGCTCTTCCAACTTACTACTAACTAGAGGTATAAAAATGTAAATTAGACAATTTAATAACAGAATTGCTAACTCCTAAATTAAACTACTCATTTAAGAACCTATGGGACCTAGACAGAATTATAAAAACTTAGTCACAATACTCTATTGTGACAGAAAGAAAGTATATGTAAAGTCGCACATTACTAACACTAATATATATGTATATTGTACGCTTCTTTTAGCAAATGGTTACTTGTCCCTTCTTTAAAAAAAATAATAACTCTAGTAAATTATAATTTTGTTAAGTAAATCTAATTAAGTTTATCAATTAATTGGTATTCATCCCTTCTATAACCACTCACCTAATTCTATACTCTCCAAATACAAACAAAACGAAAAATCCAAATCCAAATTCCCCTTATATCCCCCACCCCACCCATTTTTTTTATATATACACTACAAATTGTAGCATCATCATCAAAATTGATTTATTTTTCTCACAAGTGAGAATCAAAGGCATGGCTAGTCCCAAAGAGTACACTTTTAGAGAGTTCATAGTAGAGTTGGATGCTCAAGAACAAGAGTTCTTTGAAAAATTAAGATCTGAACAAGTTGTTAGTAAACATGATTCATCTTTGCCAAATCCTCCTCCTCCTTCTCCTGTTGATCCTAAGAAAAATGTTAAGGTCAAAATGATGATTGATGAGAAACCTTTAAATGGTGATAGGTAATCATTAACCTTTATATATGTTTAAGATCGCAAGTTTCAAATGTATTTTTGGTACATGCTAAAATTCTATTCTTTCTCTCATTGATTTCGTTTCTGTCAAATATCAACATATATAAATTAATAAAATAGAGGGTGCATAACTTTATTTCTACTATCATTTATCTTCTATTTTCAAATGGTGATTTTCTGATGCAGGAAAAGGAAGTTAAGTGAATTTGATAAAGAAGATTCATCAAGAGTTTATGGCAATGGAAAATGAAGAGAAAATAAAAGAAGAAAAACATATGTAGAAGAGAAGGGATTAAAAAATAAAAGGAAGTGGAGACATTGATGGGATTGAATTTGCCTTTTCACAGTTTAGTTTATGGCAACTTTATTAATTCTTGTATTAATAGGATTTGTCCATGAACTAAATCTATGCTATTACAGTTTAAGTCCAGAGATTTAGAATCCGAAGCCCTAGACCCGTTGTTCTTGAAGGCAGAGGGTATCCTCATTGGGTGGTGTGGGAGAGCTTGGTCACAAGTTCGAAACCCCAGGGTAATGCCTGGCCTGCCTTCGCCTCTTGGGGGAGCCTGTCACACCTGGCTTGCCAAGTGTGGTTTAACTGGCTGACGTGGTTTGCAGGCTATTGCGTCAGTCCGGGATTTACCTTGTGCGCACTCGAAAGAGCAGCGGCTGCGGGTTCCTTCGTCATCAAAAAAAAAAAAAAAAAAGTCTAGAGATTTAGAAAACATTCGGTCTCTACTTAAGTCTCTTACCACCTTTTGTTCCTTTCTTAAATTGTTACAATGATTTTGATTTATTGTTTGAGAAGATGTAAACGTGCATTTAGTACCGTTTTTTGTACCTAATTTCAAAATTGAGAAAATAAACTGCAAATTATTGTCTAACTTAAGATATTAATGAACTTAAATTTAGAAGGAAATTATTAAAATCCATTTGGTACGTCGTACTGGACTGTACTAATTTCATTGGACTAGACTGGACTATATTAATATATAATGAACAGTATTAGAGTATTAATATATAATGAATTGTATTTTTTTATTTTTAGTCGATCAGGGAAATTGCTTAGATCTCGAAATGGCGATTAGACTATTTCTAAGTCTGGTAACGCCCATCAAACGTATTATTTTTGTCCGTCTGATACAGAACTTATCTGACGTATCAAACGTGGCCATAGAAAATAAGTAGTCAGTTAACATATCTCAATCGCTTATTTTGTTATATATATATTCTTTTTATTCAAATTAAACTGCCTAAGGTGGTGGAACGTTTAGGTGAATATATACGAACTATATAATAGAAAGTGAATTACATATCGCTGAAAAGAGAGAAACTACTAGTATACAATTACTATACCAAACGCACTCCACAAGTGAATTACTTGGCTAACTAAAGTATTAATTTTATTCTAAACCGATCACTTAACTAGAGGTAGACACTCCCGAGTTCTACAATATGACTCAATCAAACTTGAGAAAAAAGTGAATTTGATCTTGACTCAAAAGAATATTAGCTATCGCTTAGCCCATGCTATACGAAAATTATTTTTAGAAAAAGGACAACACAAATATATGTAATTCTAACTAGAGGTAGCTTATTTCACCCATGAGGTAGAAGACGCTACTAAAACAATGGAAAAATCTGGCGAAAAAATCGTCGATTTTTCAATAATTTAAAAAGAAAGAAAGAAAACCTACATATTTTTTAAGAAAACCAACGTATTTCTGCCTGTTATTTTTTGCGCAAAAAATGTAATTATTTTAAAAAATAAACTGACGATAGACCTCAATTTTTTGTTTTTTACGAAAATCAACGGGCTATGTCATTTTTTATTGCGCAAAACTGCAGTTTAAGAGTATAAATTAAAACAATGAAAGTATTTGATTGAAGAGCATGAATTGCCTAGTGATAGAGTTGTTCAATGTTATCATACATTTCGATTTCAAATTGCTACATTTCATTATTTTATCTTCGTCATTTTTTAAATAATTTTTGTAACGATTTTTTAGTAAAATCTGACGAGTTTTTATTTTACATAACTGAAGGACTCCATCGATTTTAACCGACTCTGTCCATCGGTTTTCTTAGACCGACACACCATTTTCTGACATTATCAAGGCTGTTAGGTTTAGTCAAAAAGCCGATATTGTCCGTCTGTTTTGGCCCTCGATTTTTGACATGTTTTTATTAGTGAGAGTCGGCAAAAACCTAATTATATCGGAAGAGCGAGAGTATTATTTTATTTTCACTATTTTAAGTTGCGGAAGCAAGTCTACTCATGCCACGATCCATCCCTAACCTCCTCGTATTCTCAGCACCAATAATAAGTACACTTCAATTAAAATAAATTGGGACGATTATACGAACCTTCACTGTCATATCACTGCAATTTAAATCCACCACCTCACATTCTCTTATACAAAAAGTTGAGGTTAATTCCCCTATTAAAAGAGTGAATGAAATGAGAACGACTTCCAGTTGATTAGTTATGAGTTGAAATAACCCCTTATTTTTTTTTATCAGAGGTAAGATATCACTAATGAATTCACTAACATTTTGTACTTTATGTATTATATATTATGTCACCCACTTTTAATTTTAATTATGATGGTTATTCTCTCAAATGGACAAATTGGTCAATCAATAGTTTATTAATGGGTTCTTTAGTTACTTCTAGTAGACACATGTCAAACTAATTTTGCACTTTATTGTCTAATCAAGAATGACCATATTATAAAATATAAGTTGGGATATTTGAGACTTTATTGTCATCTTAGCTAGAGTCCACAAGATGAAGGCTTCATTCATAGTTCCTTAATCTCTAAAGTTACAGTCCACATCACATTAATTATGTTGAATGAAATCTCAACTCATAAATCTCCTTTGATTCTCCATACATAGAACAAAATTAAATTTAAGTAGAAGTCAAATATTAGTTTGTTAGAATCATATTACATTTAAGGTCACGAAAATATTGTTTATTCAATTTTGAATTGAATATAACATAGGTACAATACTACAATTCAATATACATGACACGCACATATGGAGTATACTTTGCACCATTAGACAACTGAATTCCCAAACCTAGCTAGTTTACGTGATAGAAATTATGTGAACCATTTAATCTATAAGTTTAAAATTATGAGTGAAAGGAAAACATTATATTAACGTACTTTTATCTTTCAATAACTCACATATGAAGTTGGATTTTTTATCGTGGAATCATTAAAGAGTGTGGTGAGATGGATGATATTCCTTCACCCTTAATCTTGTCTTGAATTCGAGTTCTAGAGTGGAAAATATCCTGACAGGGAGAACTTTCCCTAGGACCTACACAACGCTTAATCGACATGTTCAGGCCAATAAATTTAGGATATTTGGATATTTAGTTACTTGGTCTACCTTGATAAAACATTATATAAATAACGAAAATGAAAATACTAGAACATCGTTTGATCTTATTTTGATATTTAATCTTGAGTTGTATGCATCGTTTTGTCTAAATATTTAAAGTTTAGAGAAGATTTACTTTTTTCAATAAATTATACTACGCACTTAAATCATCTCTAAATAATACTATTCACTTAATTTGCACAATTTTGATTTACTGCTTGAATGTTTTAAAATAAGGCTTAATATATAGTTTGCCTTATGGTCTTGTAGCTAAATCCCCTCTACACATTCCTTCGTCACGGAGAACCTATTACACATCCAGCCTTTTCAAAAGTACTGCATTATACATAATTTTACGCTGACCACTGTTCTTGATAAGTACTAAGGAAATTTTTAAGCTTAACAAATATGATTAAATTTGTTTTTTTTCTCTTTATTATCTTTGTTTGAGTCCCGCATCGGAAATAGAATGAGAATATTGACTCCTTATATGGACTTGAACAATCCTCACCCTACAAGCTAGTTTTTGGGGTTGAGTTAGGTTCAAGATTCATTCTTTATATGGTATCAGAGCCCAGCCCAATTCCAATTCTTTATTCACCGATGTTTGACCCCCAAATTATATTGTCCACGCTCCAGTTAACGAGGTCTGGACGTGCGGGGAGTGTTAAGAGTCCCACATCAGCAATGGAATGAGAACATGGACTCCTTATATGAATTTGAACAATCTTCACCCTACAAGCTAACTTTTGGGGTTGATTTAGTTCTTTATTATCTTTTTGAGTAAAAAAATGAGATTTGTACTGTAGAAAAAGTGAAAGAAAGAAAATGTGAAGTCGGGCGTTACTGACATTACTATGCATGTTATATTATATGCTCTTTTAGCAAGCAGTACTTTCTCCTTTCTTCAAAATATCCACAATTCTAGTAAATAACAATTTTGTTAAGTATCCGAAGCCCTAGACCAGTTGATCTTGAAGGCAGAGGGTATCCTCATTGGGTGGTGTGGGAGAGTTTGGTGACAAGTTCAAAACTCCAGGATAACGCCTGACCTGTCTTCGCCTCTTGGGGGGAGCCTGTCACACCTGGCTTGCCAAGTGTGGTTTAACTGGCTGACGTGGTTTGCAGGCTATTGCGTCAGTCCGGGGTTTACCCTGTGCGCACTCGAAAGAGCAGCGGCTGCGGGTTCCTTCGTCAAAAAAAAAAAAAAAAGAAGCAATTTTGTTAAGTTAATCTAATTAATTTAATCAATTAATTGTTACTCATCCCTTCAATAACCACTCACCTTATTCTATAAAATACAAACAAAAAGAAAAATTCAAGTTCAAATTTCCCTTGTACCCCACCCTACCCTCCAAAGACCCCCTAATCCCAATTTTTCTTATATATACACACTATATATTATAACATCATCATTAAAATTGATTCATTCTCCCTACAAGTGAGAATCAAAATTAAGGAATGGCTAGTCAAAAAGAGTACATTCTTAAAGAGCTCATAGCAGAAGAGCTGAATGCTCAAGATCAAAGGTTATTTGAGAAACTAAGGTCTGAGCAATCTGTTAATAAACATGATTCATCATTGTCAAATCCTCCTCCTCCTCCTCCTGTTGATCCTAAGGAAATTGGTGAGGTGAAAATGGTGATTGATGAAAAATCTTTAAATCCTGATAGGTAATAAAATACTTTTTGTATGTACCAAAAACCTTAATTTCTTTCTTTCCTGAAAAATTTAACAAGGCACTATAGAATTACTTTTTTCCCCATTTTCTTTGAGATTAGCCATTCTCCCTATTTTGTTTTATATGTCATTCTTTTCTTTTTTACTATGTAACAAGAAGAATGACACTTACCCGCAAGGGTAGTCAAGTTGGTGTAGCAGTAGAGCGCGGGACCGCAAGGTCACGAATTCGATCCCCTGCATAAACCTTCTTAATTGAGCCTGTCACACATGGCTTGCCAAGTGTGGTTAATCGGCTGACGTGGTTTGCAGGCTATTGCGTCAGTCCGGGATTTACCCTGTGCGCACTCAAAAGAGTAGCGACTGCGGGTTCATTCGTCAACAAAAAAAAGAAGAATGACACTTTACTATATTCGTAAACTCTAACTTTTAAAATCTGATTTTACCCTTACTGACATATTCTTCTGTCATAAAATCGTCATGGTATGTAAAATTTAAGATCGCAAGTCCTAACAAGTACTTTTGGTACGTGCTAAAAGCCTGTTTTTTCTCTTTATGATTTTAGATCTGTCAAACATCGGCATATAAAATGAAATAGAGGGTGCGTAACTTTATTTCTACCATCATCTATCTACTACTTTCAAATGGTAATTTTCTATTGATGCAGGAAAAGTAAGGACGATGAATTTGATAAGAAGGTTCATCAAGAGTTCTTGCAATGGAAGAGAAGATAAGTATATGAAGAAGAGAAATGATTTAAAAAAAATAGGGAAGTGGAAGCATTGATGGAATTGAATGTCCTAAGTTTTAGGTTTCACAATTTTGTTTATGACAACTTTATTGATTTTAGTATAACAATAACACTCCACGAATTTTAGATTAGTTGACTATCGAGATTATTGATTTCTTACTACCTCACTTTAACTAAAAGTTGCTTATCTCGCCCTTGAGGTAAAAGAGTTGTCAAAAACCTAATTATATCGGAAGAATAAGAGTACTATTAGAATTCATACAAAAATACTCCATCCATTTTTGATCTCCCAAATACCTCTGTCGTTAACCTTTTGGCTCATAAATGTCCTTACTTTTAACGACAAGATAATTAAGAATTTCATTTAATACGTGTCATGTTCTTATTGGTTAATTCTATAATTAAACTAAATTAATTAAATCTCAACCCAAAATCCGGATCCACCTAATAACTCATACCCACCCCGATTAAAATCCCCAATGAACCAAGGAGAAACCCCCCAATTGCCGAAGACTAGTCCCTTTGCTCCGACGAGCAACGCCCGAGACAACTCCGTCTTCGGCTACCCCATGACCACCTTAAAAATACTAGAATTGAAAACAAAATGGAGTAATAAATAAAAAACAACAGTTAATTGCCAACATTCGCATCTTCTTCTTTCTCTTCTTATTTGAAAAATAAAACTCCATTGAATAAGTGAACTAAAACAGCCATTGAAGGGGCTTTTTGAAGCTTGCCTCAAAATTTTAAGATTTATGAATTTGAGTGTAAAATCAATTGGGTGATGTTAAAGTTTATGCAGCCATGGAGGCTGTAAACAGAGAAAGAAAAACAGAAGAGAAATCACAGAGAAGAAGACGCGAGAGAGAAGATAGAACGGTATTTTTGGGGCTCTGATTGAGCTTCTAATGTTTTCAATTAATTGAAATATTACAAATTGGTAATCTATTTATAGAAGAAGTTAAACTCACCTAATAACTATCTAAACAAAGTATAATGACTAAGTAAACAAAGTTTATATATCTCAACACATATCTCAACACCCCCCACAAGCTAGGAGATATGAATACATTCTTCATTCCTAGCTTGGACATTGGAGCAGCAACGTAGTGAGCAGCAATAGGGCCAGCAGAAATGGCCAAAGCAAGATCACTTGCACCAGCAAGTTCATGAATGGCAGCAGCTACATCAACATTTTCTTCTTGATCACAACTCCAAATGTATGATGCAACTACAATCTATTTACCTATCCCATGTTGTAAACTGGGGGGCAAAGCTAGATAAATGCAGCAAGATTAGCACATTCCCCTGCAACCATGTCAGCCGTATGTTGTTGTTGTTAACATCCCAGCAGCCACACCAGCAGAAACTAATGCCAGCAACATTACAGTACTAGCACACATTTCAGATGCCATTAACAAGTACAGGGAATCCAACGGCCAGAACCTCGTAACGCATCAGAATGCAAAGATATGATCAATTCTGGAAATCTGACTCCTTAGCAACTGCAGTAGAGGAACCAACAGACACTAGCAGCACTATTTGGATAAATTCGAGCAGCATTTTTAACAAAACAACTGCACCATCCACCATACAACAGTTTTAATAATCAGCATTCATTTCAGTCATGGCCCGAGACCGCTCACTTTCATCACCAAACCGCGTGTGATAGTTGTCTCAATTTGTTTAGGACCATCAGCATGGCTTCATCCCTCTTGAAACCTCAAGAACTGCTTGGACTCAGTACCATAAGCAACAACTGCAGAATAGCTGTTACGAAGAGCATTTTCATTCTGGAACTCATCCAGTGGCTAGGTGTTCAACCACTGGTTCACCTTTGCAGCACCAGAAAGCAAAATTCCAGCAGCTATCATGAGCTGCAATATCCAACAATAACAACACTGGCTGCATCAGCAACATCAGTGTATGTATACAAATATTAAAGTCGCATTCAGCACTTGCAACCACAACATCAACAGTTGCACCCCTGAAAACAACATCTTCACCAACACAAAAAAACAGTCGCAAAAATTAGTCCTGCAGCAACAGGAACGAAAATCAGTAACAATAGGTAGGTAAAAACAGCAACATCAGCAGTTTTTGCATTTAACGACATGAGCTTCAACTCCCACAATAATAACGAAAACCTCTCGTTCTCTAGTCGCGCTCGGACTAGAGAATCCCTCGATTCTCCCTATGCAAAACGACGGCAAGAACCCCTCGTTCTCTAGTCTCATTCGGACTAGAGAATCCCTCGATTCTCATCACGCCAGCTATTTTGGACTAGAGAATCCCTCGATTCTCATCACGCAAGCTATTTCAATAAGCGGCAAGAACCCCTCGTTCTCTAGTCTCGCTTGTACTAGAGAATCCCTCGATTCTCATCACGCAATCTATCATAATAAGCTCGAATATGCAGCGGAGTCTCATCCTACCATTGTATTTCCTTTTTTCATTTGAACCCTATCAACTTGGAGAGTGTCTAGATTAAGACACTTCCAATTCCGGCTAGAAATCCTTCGATTCTACTATCCTGAGCTACACACATAAAAACAGGCAATCTAACACTTGATCGACCTGTGAATAACTCTTTGAATCGAGCTTCAACTCAATCCATATTATCTCCGATGAAGCATCCCTTAGTTCTCAGTCAATTTGTCGCTGAAAACTCCTCGATCCTTCTATCGATAGAAATTTCCTACTCTATGGTCTTCTCAACCCATAGATCTCCATTAACATCTGTTAACAATCACACCAACACACCAACAATTTCAGGTTTTCTTGTAATCCATTTCTTCTTAACACTATTGCTAATACTAACAAAAAACAACACTGTCCACAATCAACACTGCATCATCAAGACCAGTATTCACAAAACAGGTTAAAGCACCTCTATCACCTTCAGCAGTATCTTAGAAGCACCTCTACCACCTTCAACAGTAGCTACACCAACAGAATCAGGTCCAACAACAATATTTTTTGGTAACTAACCAACACAGGGCAGAAACCAATACAGCAACCAGTACGAAAATGAAACTGAATCTTTAGAAATATTTTCGGCGATCTTCGACATCGCAATGATAGCCAAAGATGGAGTGTATCCGCAGAAACCGATAACATCTCCATACGACTAAATCGACAAATGCGATAATAGAAAAATAGTAAACAAAAATAGAGTGAATCGATCTTCGATTCTCTATCGATTATGTGTCACTCGCAACAAAATCGATCGATAGACTACAAATATTACCTAAATATTCTGTCGATTTCGATTCCTCGACTCCTTTAATTCATTTTTCGATCGCACGATGGCTTTATTCGATCTCGACAATTCCTCCTCAATATGTTTCAGAAATCGATCGATCAAGAGAGAATCACTTTGTGTTGAATCACTATCTGAAAAAACAACCGCTTCGATCTCTCAATCGATCTTCAATTCTGATTTTTAGACGAAAATCACGATTTCGATTTTCAGTTCCTTCGCATCGCTATTTCGATTTTTCAATTTTCAATTGCTTCTGATTTCCACCTCAATATGTTCTATCAACTCCTCGATGTTCAATTCCTTCGCAATTTTGATTTTTCAGAAGAAAATCTTCAATCGCGATTTCAATTTTTCAGTTCATCGATTATCTGTTCCTTTGTTCTCGATCGCCGCAACTCTCCTTGATTCGATCACCACAACTTTGATACCATATTAAAGTTTATGCAGCCATGGAGGCTGTACACAGAGAAAGAAAACAGAAGAGAAATCGCAGAGAAGAAGACGAGAGAGAAGATAGAACGATATTTTTAGGGCTCTGATTGAGCTTCTAATGTTTTCAATTAATTGAAATATTACAAATTGGTAATCTATTTATAGAAGAAGTTAAACTCGCCTAATAACTATGTAAACAAAGTATAATGACTAAGTAAACAAAGTTTATATATCTCAACAGGTGATACTATTTTTTAAGTTAGTAGCATGAATAACCATAGAATTGAAGCTTAGAACCTGAGAGAAAAAGCTAAAAATTCATGAAAGCCATTAATGGAGCGTGAAGCTTCAAGTTAGAAGATAAAAGAAGAGGGATTGGATCTTTGACTTGGTGGTGATAGATATTTTTCAGTCGAGTCAGGTCAAAATACGGGCCATGGGTGATTTTTTTTTAAAATTTTGGAAGAGTTTAAAATTGGGTCAATCAGATTAGGTCACGTAATAAATAATTATTTTATTATTTTATTTTAAGGGAACCGTTGGAAATAAGGGTATCTATGAGCCAAAAGGTCAACAACGGGGGTATTTGGAGGCTCAAAGGTGGATGAAAGACATTTTTGTACCCGTTCTAATAGTTCAATGGTATTCTAGGACCCTTTCCGTTTTAAGTAGCAGAAGCAAATCCATTCATACCACGATCCTCCTCGTATTCTCAACACCAACAATATGGTATGCTTCAATTGCAAACAGATTGGAACGATTATATAAATTTCCACGGTCATTTATATATAAAGTCCCCCTCCTCACATTCTCTTATAAGTTGAGGTTTAATTTGATAAAAATTAATTCTGTAACTCTTAGTAAAAAGTTAGTGAAAACATTAAATAAATTTGATACGCTTAGACAATGTGTATTAGTCCAAAGAATATGAGAACGAGTTTCAGTTGGTTAGGGCCTGTTTGGGCGTGCATTTATTCCCCTTTTCTCAAATTTCTTTTAAAATAGTGTTTGTTATACATTCAATTGATTTCTTAATAACTTTCTTGAATATGAGTTTCAAATTTGAAAAAAAAATGAGATTTTGCCTAGTTTTTCACTTACAGACTTTTATTTTTTTCCAAATTAAACGCATATCTAAATATAACTTTAACTTTCAAATACTTCGTTTCAACCTCCTTTTTTCATTTTGTTTTTAAAATATCACATTTTTTTTTTATATCTGAACGCCTGCTAGTTACGAGTTGAAATAACCTTCTTGTGTTATCTTAGGTAAGATATCACCAATGAATTCACTAGCATTTTGTACTTTTTACATTATACAATTTACTTCTTATTGTAATTATGATAGTTGTTTTCTCTAATAAACAAATCGGTCAATCAATATTTTATTATTGGGTTCTAATATACACAAGTCAAACTAACATTTTGCACTTCATGTCTAATCAAGAATTAATGACCATATTGTAAAATAGAAGTTGGGATATTTGAGATTATTGAGGTCTTAGCTAGAGTCCAGAAGATGAAGGCTTCATTCATGGTTCCTTAATCTCTAAAAGTTTTTTTTTTTTAAATTGTTTTTATTACATGGAGGATAAGGGGAGGGAAAATGAAAAGGGATTACAAATTGGGGACTCGAACCCTCACCAATAAGATGAAAATTTAAATAATCAACCAACTGAGCTACTAAGATCTCTACCCTTCATCTCTAAATGTTAAAGTCCACATCACATTAAATATGTTGAGTGAAATATCATTTCATAAATTTCCATAAATAGAACAAAATTAAATTTAAGGTGGAAGTCAAATATTAGTCCGTTAGAATCATATTACATTTAAATTATATTATAGTGATCTTCTTTCGCCAAATGGTTCCTTGTGTTAAGAGTCGCACATCGAAAATAGAATGAGAACATTGACTCCTTATATAGACTTGAACAATCTTCACCATATAAGCTAGCTTTTGGGGTTGAGTTAGACCCAATATCCATTTTTGACATGGTATTAGAGCCAGACCCATTCCAATTATTTGTTCACTGATGTTGGACCTCTAAAATTATATTGTTCATGCTCCAGTTAATAAGGTCTGGGCGTGCGGATGAGTGTTAAGAGTCCCACATCGAATATAGAATGGGAACATTGACTCATTATATAGACTTGGACAATCCCCACCCTACAAACTAGCTTTTGGGGTTGAGTTAAACCCAAAATTCATTCTTTACACCTTGTCCCTTCTTCAAAATATTCACACTAACTATAGCAAATTACAATTTTGTTAAGTTAATTTGAGTAACTCCATAATTAATTGCTACTCATCCCTTGCCTAACCACTCACCTTATTCTATACTCTCCAAATACAAACAAAAAAGTAAAATTCAAATTCTCCTAGTACCCCACCCCATTTATATATAAATACACACTACAAACTGTAATATCATTATCAAAATAGATTTATTCTCCTAACAAGAATCAAAATTAAGACATGGCTTGTCATGATCCGAATGTGTACAGATTTAGAGAGTTCATAGCAGAGTTGGATGCTCAAGAACAAAGTTTTTTTGAGAAAATAAGGTTGGAGCTATCTGTTAATAAACATGATCCATCTTTGCCAAATCTTTCTCCTTTTGTTGATCCTAAGGAAAATGGTGAGGTGAAAATGGTGATCGATGAGAAACCTGATAGGTAATAACTAATTTGTGCTTTAAATTTAACAAGAAACCATAGAAGATCTTTTTCTTCTCCATTTCTTTTATGAGATTACAAGTTCGAATTATGGGCCTTCTCTATTTAATAAAAAATAAAAGAGGCCTTAAAATTTTTCGTTTTTCAGTCACATCCAGAAGAGAGCATGCAATACCCAAAAAGAGACTCCAAGTATGAGAATACTTAACTAGGCACTATAGAAGATTTTTCTTCATCTCCTTTTTCATGAGATTAACCGTTCTTCCTATTTCTTCTTATATACCACTCTTTTATTTTTTAATATATGTAATAGAAAAAATGACGTTTTCTATGTTCGAAAACTTTATAACTTTAAAGATCTTTAATAACGTGTTTTTATAGTCATAAAAACTCATGGTATATATATATATATATTTAACATTGCAAGTTTTAAGAGTAGTTTTAGTACGTGCTAAAAGCCTGTTCTTTTTTTCTTTAATTTCGTATTTGTCAAACATCGACATACAAATGAAATAGAGGGTGTGTAACTTTGCTTCTACTATCATTTATCTACTATTTTCAATTGGTGATTTTCTATTGATTCAGAAAAAAGAAGGATGGTGAATTTGATAGAGACGGTTCATCACGATTTCTTGGCAATGGAAAATGAAGAGAAGAAGAAAAGTAGGGAAGTGGAGGCATTGATGGGAATGAATTTCTCTTATATCCTTTGTATTATGTATAAATATCATGTATCAATACAAAAGAGGTGAGCATTTCTCATTTTACAAAATATCTGTCTTCTTCTCTTACTGCTTCCGCGAAGGCAATTGCATATCGACTCCAATGGAGATGGATATATAGCAGTTGTTGACTCATTTCATGATGGTATCAAAGCCTACAACATGCATTGTAATATTCGTCAGTAGCGATAGGATCTACACGATCTAGATTGATTGTAATTACAAAATTTTCAATCAAGGAGAAGATTGGCAGATTTCAATTAAGATTTACTAGGATTGGAAGGATCGGGAGCAAGTGATCGCATGCATAAATCTCTGACTACAATTGAAGATATATAACAGCGAAACAACTCAACGATGGTAACAATTGAGGAATCAATAGCAGCAACAACTTCCACAGTGATTGATCACAACCATCCACTGTACTTATTCCCTTCAGATGCACCAGGATCGCTGTCTATAGGAGTAATTCTGACAGGTATGGACAATTATACCTTATGGAGCAAGGCTATGAATTTAGCCTTTGTTAGGAAAGAATAAAATTGGTTTCATAGATGAGACAGTGAAAAGAGAATCATATCATAGATCACTAGCTGGTTTATGAGAGAGATGTAATTCCATAGTTGTATCGTGGCTTATGGAAAATGTAAGTAAGAACTTACTCACATGGATGTTATTTAGTTCTGATTCGTATGTGATTTGGAAAGATTTAAAGGAGAGGTTTGACAACATTAATAGTTCAAGAGCTTTTCATTTACATAAGGAGATAGTTTCACAAAGACAAGATGTTACACCCCGAAATTCCAGGACATGTATATGAGAATAGACGGGAGAACACAAGACTTAAAAATTTGAACGAAAGAAAGAGTTGTAAATTCTAAGGAAAAATCTTCCGAACCCCGGGAAGGAAAGTTGTTCGTTAAGGAGAATTGGATTCTCAAATTGTTATTTAAGACTTTATTGAAATTAGGAATTTTATTTCCAGAGTTGACTACGTGAGGCCACCCGAGAGATTTTACGTTTTTGTGGGGCCCACGAGGTTTCCGACATTTTGACCAATTATGAAAAATTCGAGAAACGAAATGTTATGGACCAATGGGAGGGCGACACGTGTCACCCTCAACATGTATCATCTTGGACGAAAATATAGGCTAAGTGTAGCAAAATGTTAGCTTGAAATAAATGGACCAAGTCAAAGGAGCTTGATATAATTGACCACATATAGACCACACATTTGTTTTGATCTAAGCCCTTGGTTGTGTTATATATTAATACTACTACTAGTAGCAAGACAAGCTTTAAACACTTAGAAAAATTTCACATTTTTTCTTGCTCTTCAAGAGCTCTCGGCAATAGGGGCTTCTCCCACACAAAATTTTGCAATTATTGTTCATAATTCACAATACTTCAACCCAAGGTTCCTAAGGGTATTACAAGGATATCTCAATAGAAAAATCCCGGAAAAACTACGTTTTCACGTTAGTCGCAAGGTGAAAACCTAAGGTGTTCTTCAACTTTGAAGTTGGAAATTGAAGAGAAGTTGGTTATGAGCTTCTAAGGAGTGCTTGGAGCGGATTGGAACATAAGAAGATGAGCTAAAAGTTTCTAAGGATCGACTTGAAGTCTTGGATAATATTTGGGCTTTTTTGAGGTATAAATCTTCATCTTGCTATTGTAATTGAAGATTACATGTTATGATAAGTTAGAAATGATCATATGATAGGTATTATGAATATTGATAAGTGTTATGGAATTTTGGAAGCCTAAAATCCGAAACTAGCATGATTTGCCTTTAAGATTGTAATTCAATTTAGTTATTAGTTATAATCGTCGCATGTTATATAAAGAGGAGATTATAGTTGTTAAAGTTGGTTGCGACTATATAACATGTTGGAACGACAATATGGATTGAAAAAGAAATGGAATAGACTTTGCATTGTTGCTTATATTAGCCGAGAATGACATTGGCTATTGGACTGTTTTGTATAAATTGTGGGGCAGAATTTTACACATCCTGTTAAGGCGTGTAATCCCATTTGTTTAACTGATTATTGAGGCTTAAATGTGGAATGTTTGGTTATTGAATTCGGGCCTTGAAAAAGGTGGAAAAGTACGTAGAAACAAAGGAAGTACTGCCCGATTTTCCGTAGAATTTGGTGACTTTACACTTAGAATATTCTACGTTTGAAGCTAGAGGTTAATAGACGTATTATGGTCATTATAGGTTGACATACTATGTACGACATATTGGACTTAGTAAGTGGATTGAACCGAAGAGGTATGTGGAACTTTTCTTATCTCTTGAGCATGAGTAGCTATAATTGTATAGTACGGTAGACGTACGAGATTTAAATGAATTCAGTTCATTTGATATCCTTGGCTTGTTTTAAGAATGTCCAAGTTGGTTGAGTTAGGGAATTAACTCACTTGTTTTTAAAGGATAGAAATGACTTGGTTTCAAAAGCATAAAGTTGGTTATAATAACTTTATGAAAAGTAAAAAGAATGGTTTATTCAAATAAGGTAAACAAAGATTTCTTGACTTGAAAATGTATAGAATACTTGATTTGGAAAGTATTGATTACTTGAACTATTCTAAAGTTAAGAAACTTGATTTCTAAAGTTAGGAGACTTGAAGTATTTTGAAAGTATATGATACTTGGTTTTTGAAAGTATAAGTCTCTTGGTTATGAAAAGAATGTAAGTGTCTAAAACATAAAGTTAGTATAACGGCTTTATGGGAAGTTGGTTATAATAACTTTATGGAAAATCAAAAGAATGGTTTACTCTAGCGATGTAAATTAAGATAAAATGACTTGAAAGGAAGAAAGGCGAATTGATTTGAAGACATCAATTGCTTAAAGTTTTAAAGTAAAAAGTCACTTGATTTAGAAGCCTTTGAATGTAGTTCTAAAAGGTATTGTGACTTGTCTTGAAAAGTAAGTATGACTTGATACTACGGTTATTAGTATCTTGGTGTTTTATATGAAAAAGGAGTCATTTTAAAAGAATAGAAGTACGTAGTACTTTGGGTTAAATTCCCGGATTTTATAATGACATGATAGTGCCTTAAGTAAACTAAAATGAGAGTGTATATGAATAAGTTAATAAGAAGTTAGGGGATTTCTTAACTTGCTTATGTTATGTATGATAAGCCGGTGGTGCTTATGTTATGTATGATAAGCCGGTAGTGCTTATGTTATGTACGATAGCCGGTTGTGCTAGGTTATGTAATTCTTACGGGGTAAACCCCTGGGTTACTACTTATTCCATGGATTTTCTACCCATGATGCGAGTGCGGCGATTGTACTCATTGCGGGCCCACCGGGCCCATGTGGGTGAAATAGTCCTATGCTGGTGAAATAGTCCCATGCGAGGCGGATGACCTCATTGCGGGTCCACAGGACCTATGCGGGTGAAATAGTCCCAGGAGTAGGATTACTTAATGATACTATGGGCGGGCGGCCCTAGATTGATCATGAGTGTTACACCCCGTAATACCAGGGCTACTAATTGAGAACGTGATTAAGGATTTAAGATTTGAATTTTGAAAGGAAAGAATAATTACATTTTCTTAAGGAAAATTTCGGAAAAAAATGTGACGACGGAAAAATTATTAACTTGGAGTATAATACTTCTAATTGGATTTATGGACTTAGTATTGTATTATAAGGTGTTGGAATTGATAATATGGGGTCCGCTGAGAATTTCACAATTTCGCGGGGACCTTCGAAAAATTATAATATTTTGGACCAATTGGAGGGCGACACGTGGAACCCCTCCACTTGTCTTGCTGAGATGACAACAAATTAGATATTTTGAGAGGGGACAAGTGGACACGGGTCCCACTCCACTTGGCTATACATATCCAAGTCTTGCAAGACTTGGATCACTTTACACTTAGACCAAAAAATAAGCTCTCATCTTCTCCCCTTTAGCTCAATAATTTCGAGAGGCCCTTGGCTAAGAACAACATTGTTGATCAATTTATTTCTCAAAGATTAAGCCCTTAAACCAAGTGCTAAGCCTAGATTAATATTCTACACGTTTTTACTTGACTTGGCCGAAAGTTGATGCCAAAACCCTAGGGGTTCCGTCGACTTTTTGGAAGTGAGATTCAAAGAGAAGTTGCTCCTAAGATTGTAGGGAGTACATATATGTGATTGGAACTTGAAGAAGTGGAGCGAAACGAAACTGCGCACCAATAAAGACCGGACTGTTTTGGGGCATTTTTATGCAAACAATGAGGTAAAAGACCTTCTTCTTTTAAAGTAATTGGATATTACTTATTGTTATTATGTATGGATGAACTTGTGTTAGAAAAGAATGAAGAATAAAAAGCGTGTGAGCAATTTTTGGGGCTAAAACCGATTTGGGACATATTTGGTGCAAATGGAATTCGTTGGTTATTGTCGTTGTTATCTTCACCTATTGCATGTTATAATGTATTAATATTGTTGTTAATAAGTTGTTATAACTTATGTAGAAGTTTTGGAACTCGAATTGGAATAAAATGGATTAAGGAACGAGTTATCGGGTTGTAGTTGTTGTGGCCGAGAAACTGCCCAAAATTGTTAGACGTTGTTGTGTCGTTTAGTGGACTGTTTTGAGGTATTAAATTCTGGAAATTTAGTTGTTGTTATGCATGTTTAAGTGTAGTAGTTGCTAATGAAAGTCCTAAGGGAATAATGGTGTGGAAAGACGTTAAAAGGCCTCACATTTTACCCTCGTTATGGTTGGATTGCGATTGTTTTATGGGCTGATTTGTGGGATTTTTGTATAAGCGTGGGGCAGAATTTTACACGTCGATTAGGCGTGTAATCCCCTTTGGCTAACTGTTGGTTGTGCCTTAAATGTGGCTTGTTGGTTGATGAATACGGGCCTTGGAAAAGGTGGAAAAGTGCGTAGAAACAAAGGAAGTCTTTGATTTTCCGTAGAATTAGAGGGCCATTATTTGGTATAAGTCCTACACTTGATAGCTTGTAGTTGATAGAAGTGCTATTGTCATTTTAGGTTGAAGTACTACGTGTAGCACATTCTACTTGGCTTGTGGAATAGCCAATAAGGTTGAAGTACATTAGAGCGTATTGCTACTTGTCGTTTGGGTTAGTCGCCAACGAGGTATGTGAACTTCTTCCTTCCTTTGACATGATTATTTGGTAAGTCTATGTGACTAAATTTTAGTGAGTCTATGTGACTTGATTTGGTAAGTCTATGCGACTTAATTCATTTGAAGTAAGTAAGTCGATTTTGGAAATATATGAGTCTTGATTATGAAAGTATGAGTGGCTTAGTCAAAATTGTATAAGTTACGTGAAGTACTTTAAAGTTATGAGACTTTATTTTTCAAGATATGAGACTTGATTTCTTTACAAGTTATGAGACTTTATTTTTCAAGATATGAGACTTGATTTCTAAAGTTAAAAGATTTGATTTAAAGTTATGAGACTTGATTTCTTTACAAGTTATGAGACTTTATTTTTCAAGATATGAGACTTGATTGCTAAAGTTAAGAGATTTGATTTAAAGTTATGAGACTTGATTTCTTTACAAGTTATGAGACTTTATTTTTCAAGATATGGGTTACTTGATTTACTTCTAAAGTTAAGAGGCTTGATTTCGAAAGAGTATGTGACTTGAGTTTTAAAAGTATACGTTTATTGATTTAAAGAGAATGAGTTTTATGATTCTTTTTAAGTATGTATGTACGTAGTACTTTTGGGTTTAGTTTCCACAATGTGATAAGAAATAAAAGTGTCTTAAGTTCTCTAAAATGAAAGGTTGTTATAATAGCTTTATGGGAAGTTGTTATAACGACTTAAGAAGAAGTGAAATATGGTTTAAAAATGTTATGTAAGGAAAATCACACCGAGCCTACAAATAGGCCGGATTATGTTATGAGATACACCGAGTCTACAAATAGGCCGGATTATGTTATGAGATACACCGAGCCTACACATAGGCCGGATTACGCCATATTACCCCGAGCCTACACATAGGCCGGGTTACGTCATCTTACATCGAGCCCCACAGGCGGGCCGGATTATGCTATATGATTCCACAGTACACCGAGTCCCACAGGCGGGCTGGATTATGCTACATGATTCCACAGTACACCGAGCCCCACAGGCGGGACGGATTATGCTACATGATTCCACGATGCCGAGGCCCACAGCGGGCGAATTATGCTACATGATTCCACGAGACACCGAGCCTCACAGCGGGCGAATTATGCTATATGATTCCACAAGACTCGAGCCCAGCGGGCGGGCCGAATTATGCCACACGATTCATCAGTGCACCGTGTCCCGCAAATGGGCCAGATTACGTTATCACGTATGGATAATCAAAGTAAACTCCCAAATAAGAAGTCCCTCCATAAAGGGCTGGATTATGTTATGTAAGATATGTAAGTTATGTGGAAAAACTTGATTGAATTCGTAAGTATGTATGTAAGAATATGATGCTAATTCTTATTGAAAGAAGGAAAAGAGCGGTTAATGTCGATTGATTTCATGAGTTAAAATGGCAGTAGGATCAGTATTTTAATTTTATACTTGCCCCTGTCATTCTTTTGTACAGTTATGATCTTGTTTAATGTACTTTATTTCCGTTCCATACTTAGTACTTGTTATGCCCGCCCAGAATTTGCGTTCATGTCTGCGAGTCTAAGTACATAGTTGTGGATCCATGAGCTTAGGATCCTTGTTCGAGATTTTGAGATGGCTCAAGTTCGGAGTTTGTCATTATGGCTAGGTATATTCAGAAGTGCAGCGGGGCCTTGTCCGTCATAGTTGTTGTCACCTTCTTAAGTGCGTATTCATATGTGAAATTTGAGCGGTGTAAGTTGTATTTACATTGTTGTACAACGTAGACCCTTTCGGGTGATTTATATTTATCAGGAAGCCTTTCCGGCCTTGCCTTTGTTTTAAAAAAAAATAATGAGTGCTATTTATCTTCCGCAATTTATTTATGTTGTATGGGTAGAAGGGTGCCCAGGTAGGGGCATTATTTGATCGGTGTATTTTATATACACCTTTTGAGTCATTTTTAGGAGTCTTTGATCCATTTTTGTACAAATACTTGTCATCTTAGGATAAATTTTCTTTCTTTTGAGTCATATTGGTTTAAAGTGGCTCATTGGCGAAAAATGAGCAAAAAGAGGGCAGAAACGGAGGTTCCAGAGCTCGAAAAGCGAGAAAGTGGCGAACCAAGCACAAAACAGGCTGGCCAGCGCCTCAACCAGCGGGGCGAGCTCACGCGGCGCCTAATCTTCGAGTCTTTGCGGGGATTCCGGCGCGCGCGCCGATTGCGGGCGCCGAGGCGGGAAAAATCAGAATTTCGAATGGACAATGGGCCAGGCCTGAAGGAAAACATGCATCACGTTTTGGAGACTATAAAAAGAGAACCCTAGGTCAGATTTAAGGGTTCCTCTTCTTGCCAAATCACAACACTTTGGAGATCAAGATTGGAGACCTTTTCTTAGTAATTTCTTGTTCTTGTTTTACTTTCTTTACAGTTTATGTTGGATATTGAATTAGTTCTTGTCATGTCTATGGCTAGGAACTAAATCTACTTAGGGCTTTCCATGTCAATTCACTTGAACCTTATCTTTATGAATTAATGCATGTTTTTGGTTCTTCTTCTTGTTGTTGAGATTTATTCAATATTTGTTTTGATTGCTTGGTAATTACTTGATCATTAATTATCATAATTCTTATGATTTCTAACCGAAATCCGAAAGGGGAGGTTGTGAATATGCTGTAGTTGGATAAACATAGGTTAAATCGTGGACGAAAGTACCCCGATACTTGTGTAGTATTAATAAGGTTTTTGGTCTTAATCCTCCTCTATAGTCAATCTTATCACCGAAAGGTAGAAATGTGCTATACTGGGGTTGAATATTTATATAACGTTAACAGGAGTATAAAACGGCTTAGTTAACCTGCTATCTCAAAATAGAAGAAGAACCATAATTAATTGCATTAATAAGTAAGTTAAGCGGATAGTTGAGGAGATTTGGAAGCCCTATTTCCACATTACTGAAGTAAAACAACATAGTTTAGTTAGTTTTCATAATTATAGTTATAAACAACATATCAATTATCGGTTACCAAATAGATAACATATAATAGAATTTGGTACTTGAACACTAATCCCTGAGGACGATAACTCGGTCTTCTAAGACTATATTACTTGTAACGATACGTGCACTTGCGTAAGTGTGTGCATAAATCGCGCATCAAGTTTTTGGCGCCGTTGCCGGGGATTGACATAGTTCAATATCAATTTTATCTATTCTTAAATTCTAATTTGGATTTTCTTTTCTTTTATTTATTTATTACTTTTTTTTTATTTGTGAAAACCAGTGTGCCGTGATCCGTTTGTTTAGTTTGATCTGTTTCAGGCACCCAGTTTATGCGAAGGAGAAGAGGAGCAGACACTCTTGTTCCCTTCAACCCAGAAATTGAGAAGACTTGTAAACAGAAGGAACCAATGAATTTCGGCCTTAATAGAGATGGGAGGCGTGCAAAACAACAATGAGATGAATGAGGGGTTAGGTGATCATCAGCCTAACCAAAGAATGCCTCGGAGATTGCCGATGGATGTAGAAGAGAGAGTCCAGGTCCAAGCGGAGAGAAGCTTGGGAGATTATGTGCTACCGAGGGTGAATGAAGCACAAACTTGCATTAGGCTCCCAGCAATAGGAGCAAATAATTTTGAGATCAAACCTGCGATTTTAAGTATGGTGCAGAATACGGTTCAGTTTGGAGGGTTGCCGTCGGAGGATCCTCACATGCATATAGCTAATTTCTTAGAGTTGTGTGCAACCTTCAGATACAATGGTGTTACTGATGACGCCGTCAGATTGAGGCTCTTTCCCATCTCACTCAGGGATAGAGCGAAAGTGTGGTTGAATTCCTTGCCAGCAGATTCGATATTCACATGGCAAGAGTTAGCACAGAAATTTTTAGCGAAGTTCTTCCCACCATGAAAAGCAACGAAACTGAGAGGGGAGTTGAATAATTTCTATCAAGCTGATGGAGAATCACTATATGAAGCTTGGGAGAGATTTAAGGACTTGCAAAGAAAGTGTCCACATCACATCATTGAGCTGTGGAATTTGGTCCATATTTTCTATAATGGGCTAAGCGGGACTACCAGAACGATCATTGACGCTGCCGCAGGTGGAAATTTTATGAGAAAAATCGCACATGAAGCTCATGATTTATTGGAAGACATGGCCACCAATAATCATGTAACAGAGGACAGACAAGTGAGTGGCAGAAGAACAATAGGAGTTCATGAGATTGATGCCATCACTGCACTAAATGCCCAAGTTGCTCTTTTGACCAAGCAGCTGCAACAAAATACAACGTCTGTAAATGCAGTGCAAATGCCAATGAGTTGTGAAATGTGTGGTGGTCCACATACCTTTGATAGATGCCCATCAGCTGATCCTAACAATATTTCGATCGAGCAAGCAGAGTGCCAAGCAGTAGGGAACTATCAGAGGCCCCAGAACAACCCATACTCAAACATCTACAATCCAGGGTGGAGGAATCACCCAAATTTTTCATGGAGAGGTGAGCAAGGGCAGCAGAACCAATTTAGAGGCCAGTACCAAAATCAGCAACTATTCACTCAGGCCTCATCTTCACAACAATTCAGCGCCCCTGTCCAACAAGAGAAGCCAGATTAGCTGAGAGCAGCTTTGTTGACACTCACCAACTCCCAGACCCAATTCATGGCAGAGACTAGATACTCCATCAGGAATTTGGAGACACATGTGGGGCAACTAGCGAAGCAAACAACGAGCCACGGTACCTTGCCGAGCAATACGAGATGAACCCTGAGAACAATGTCAAGCGGTGCAAGCGAGAGTGGAAAAGCGGTTGGAACAAGCGTGCACCTCGACTGTGGTGGAGCAGTAGAAGCGAGAAGAGAGAGGGTTGTTGAAGACCGTCCAGTATTAGAGAAAGCTCCAGAGAAGGAGTACACTGAGATGATTCCTTTTACACAAAGATTGCAGAAGAAAGTAGTTGATAAGCAATTCTCCAAGTTTTTGGAGACATTCAGAAAGTTACACATCAACATACCCTTCATCGAGGCATTGGAGAAAATGCCTACTTACTTTAAATTTATGAAGGAAATTTTGGGAAAGAAGAAGAAGTTAGCGGAATATGAGATGGTGGCACTGACAGAGGAATGCAGTGCCATCTTGCAGAAGAAATTGCCCCATAAACTCAAGGACCCAGGGAGCTTTACACTGCCTTGCACAGTTGGCAGGGTAACATGTAATAGGGCCCTTTGTGACTTGGGGGCTAGTATAAATTTGATGCCTTTGTCTGTTTTTAAACGGTTGGAGTTAGGTGAAGCAAAACCAACCACTGTGAGCTTGCAACTAGCAGATAGAACGGTGGTGCATCCCAGGGTGAAGATTGAGGATGTCCTCGTTAAGGTGGGAAAATTCTTCTTCCCCGCGGATTTCCTCATCCTTGATATGGAGGAAGATGAAGAAATTCCCATCATATTGGGAAGATCGTTCTTGGAAACAGGGAGAGCCCTGATTGACGTAGAGAAGGGAGAGCTGACACTGAGAGTAGAAAGTGAAGAGATGGTGTTCAAAGTGTTCAAACACGTTATTGAACCCCCAGTCATGAGCAGGTGCTTTGCAATTAGCACTGTCAGAACTTCGTGTGAGCCAGTGCAAGCCACAACAAGGGAGATAAGCCCGCCAAAGCAGGTAAGTGATACTGAACCTCCTCTTGAAAATAATTATAAGAAGAAAAACAGAAAGAGAAAGAGGAAAATGTTGAAAAAGTGGATTGGTTGTGGGGTTAATTTACCCCACACCTCTTGATTTAAAGAACTTGCGTCCGACTAAAAGACGTTAAAGACAGCGCTACTTGGGAGGCAACCCAAGGTATTTGAAATTATTTACTTTAATACAGTTAGTTTTTACTTAGAACAGTCTCACGGAGGTATTGTTTATGTGTTGTGATGACAGGTGCAGGGGCCAAGAATTTGGAGGGCGAAAACTGAAGATAAGCCAAAAGAAAAAAAAAAGGGATTTCCAAAAAATTGGCAGAGCGCTGGCCAGAGCAGCCGCGAGCCAAAAGATCGAAAAGCGCGAGAGATCCAGCCATGGCTAAAAGTCGAAAAATTAAGTCAGCCATGCGCCATTTTGTGGCCGCGACGCAGAAAGTTCAGAAGAGCGCGATGCTTTGGCGCCAGCTGGCTTCACGCATGGCGCGACGGAAATCCAGAAGTTAAAATAGCCCAAAAATCCGATTTTTCCCCATTCCAAATCAAAACCTAAACCTTTCCTCTCCACAAAACCCACGAAAATCCACCTTTTACCTAAAAATCTTCCATAAACTAAACCCAATCACAACCAAAGTTCTTCAATTCCTTAAACCCTTAACCATCTTAAACAACAACCCTCATCCCATTGCCTCAAATCATCATTAGGAGCAAGAAAATCTTGAAGAACACCGTCAAAGGTAACCTTTATCTTTTCTTGAAAGCTTCACTATATTTAGAGGAGGTAGTAGGTTTGAGGAGGTGTTGTATCTGTGAAGGTGTGTGGGGGTGTTGAAGTTGGGTGTGAGATTTCGAGGAAGAGTATACGAGGTGAGTGTGAGGTGTTGTGTAGGAGCTTCTTGAGTGAAGTGTGGGGGTGATAAATGTTGTAGCTACTGATTGATTGAGCGATAGTGTTGGGTGATATTGTTGATACAAAGGAAACGCTGCCAAAGTTATCTAAAAATGTCTGCCAGAAAGAAAAGAGCTTCCACATCCGCCTCCGCCCCTCAATATGATAATACTAGGTTTGTCAGCCAAACAACGGAGGGTAGATATCAAAAAATTAGTACTAGGCCCTTAATCCCTGAAAGAGGAATGAATTACCAAAGGGAATCATTTGAGGAGGGAGATGTCTATGAGCCCATTCGGGCGATGATTGAGATGATGGGGTGGAAGAGATTTGTCAACCCGGAAAAGATAGCACCGATGAACACAGTGATGGTGAGAGAATTTTATGCTAACTTTTCGGAGAAGGTGGATGATAGATGCTTTGTGAGGGGAATTGAAGTGCATGTGACGACAAAAGTGATATTTGCTATTGAAAACAGCGGATGTTGAAGAAAGAGGTGATGACCGGAGCTATTTCAGAACATGGTCTAGAGGCACCAACAACATCAACTGGGACGTCGTCGCAAGCACAATAAGCTACCCTGGGGCTGTGTATGATATTGCCAGAAATGGAGCAAAAGGACTGAGTAGGTGTCAGTTCAACAAAGCGACCATGGTTGGTTATATTTAAATGCCGCTGATTCCATCAATGCACTTCACGAGTGCGGAAGGCGAATACAATTGATATATGGAATCATGTCAGGAAAGACGATTGACGTTGGGAAGGAAATAGTGCAAAACATGAGAGAAACCAACAGGTTGGTAACGACAGGTGGGTTGGGACATGACTCACTTATTAGCTACTTATGCTCCATACATGGGGTCCCAACCCTACCTACAGATACATATGAGAAAAACCAACTTCCTGTGTCATACGGGATAGTGCATTCCTTCCCAGACCCAATCCTCCAAAGAAGATCACGAAGGAGACCAACACCAAGAAGCCACCGCGGCTGGCAGCAGCAGAGGCTGCCATGGATGAAGATGAGCCTGAGACAGAGGCTCAGTATGAGGCAGGAAGCAGCCAGCAGCCACCCCCAGAATCAGAACCTCCAGTGCCTATGATGGAGCAGTTGCTCCTGAACCAGAGAATGATGATGCAGAATTTTGACACGATGATACAAGGACAACAAGAATTAAGGCAGGGGCAACAACAGTTGCACCAGAGAATTGACGAGATGAGTTCCTAATTCAACCAGTGGTCAATGCATTATCCACCGCCACCGCCACCACTTTAAACCAAGTCTGTAAGTTGTCCTGTTTCTTTTATTTTCTTTGAGTCTTGCACACATTGGGGACAATGTGTGATTTAAGTTTGGGGGGGTGTTTTATTTGTGTCTTATTGTTTTAGTATGTTTGAGTTTTTTTAATTTGTTTTGTGTATTTTTGAGTCATAATTTTTTTTTTGAGTCATAATTTTCTGTCAAAGATCATGCATGCTGTAGTTACTAGAAACACCTAGTGAAGTAAGGTTGAATAATGTAATGGAATTAGAAGCAACTATCTAAACACTTAGGGTAGTTATGCCAAAAACTCATGAAATCTGTCTATTTGGGGTTTCTGCTTGAATTGTGCATTGTTAAATGTTAAAACCTATGTGTATGATTGCTTGCTATTTGAGGCGAAATAGTTAGGATATGCATGTTAGGGAGATGACTCAGACATTTCTTTGTTAGCCAATTCTTACCACTTTTTCCTATCCATGACATTAAAAATATCCCTAGTCAACCCCTTTTGAGCCTAAACATTAAACTTTTTCTTTGACACCCTATATTTCCACACTTGTGCCATAAGTAAAAATGTGAAATGATTGGAATAGAAAGTGTTAAAAAAGAGACAAAAAGAGTGAACAAGTTTGATGCACCCCAATAAAAAAGTAATAAGAAATAGGCAAAAGCCTAAGTTTGGGGGTGCCTGTGATTCATAATACACTTCACTCTCTCAAAACAAAAGAGGGGAAAGATAGATACGAAGTGAAGAAAGGAAATCATAAGAAAAGGAAAGAATTGAAAAGAAAAAGAGCTTATGGTACATAAAATGAGCCTAAATGCCTATTTTTACCTACCCATGCCTAAGCCTACATTACAACCCTGAAAAGTCCTGAAGATCTCTTATATGCATATTCATGATTAGTGGAGAATAGCAAGTAAACATGCCATATGATTTTTGAAATTGACATGCATAATTCAGTATTCTTACTTCCATTAAGCATGATTAAAATGAGTTTGCGAAATATCTAGCCTAATGTGTTTAGAATGCTAAAAATTCATGCTATATGTTCCTGCATATTATTCTGCTAACCTTCATGTTTTTCTAAGTAACATCAATGTAGCAAAGTGATCAATGTCGTTGAGTCTTTCTATTTTTTCTTTTTCCTTGTGTCTTTATTTCTTTCTTTTGATCTTTGCTCGAGGGCGAACAAAGGTTAAGTTTGGGGTATTTGATCGGTGTATTTTATATACACCTTTTGAGTCATTTTTAGTGAGTCTTTGGTCCATTTTGTACAAATACTTGTCATCTTAGGATATATTTTCTTTCTTTTGAGTCATATTGGTTTAAAGTGGCTCATTGGCGAAAAAGGAGCAAAAAGAGGGCAGAAACGGAGGTTCCAGAGCTCGAAAAGCGAGAAAGTGGCGAACCAAGCACAAAATAGGCGGCCAGCGCGCCTCGCCAGCGGGGCGCGCGGCGCCTAATCTTCAGTCTTTGCGGGAGTTCGGCGCGACTCGATTCTGCGAGGCAGCGGTGTCGGCGGGAAAAATTAGAATTTCGAATGGACAATGGGCCAGGCCTGAAGGAAAACATGCATCACGTTTTGGAGACTATAAAAAGAGAACCCTAGGTCAGATTTAAGGGTTCCTCTTCTTGCCAAATCACAACACTTTGGAGATCAAGATTGGAGACCTTTTCTTAGTAATTTCTTGTTCTTGTTTTACTTTCTTTACAGTTTATGTTGGATATTGAATTAGTTCTTGTCATGTGTATGACTAGGAACTAAATCTACTTAGGGCTTTCCATGTCAATTCACTTGAACCTTATCTTTATGAATTAATGCATGTTTTTGGTTCTTCTTCTTGTTGTTGAGATTTATTCAATATTTGTTTTGATTGCTTGGTAATTACTTGATCATTAATTATCATAATTCTTATGATTTCTAACCGAAATCCGAAAGGGGAGGTTGTGAATATGCTGTAGTTGGATAAACATAGGTTAAATCGTGGACGAAAGTACCCCGATACTTGTGTAGTATTAATAATGTTTTTGGTCTTAATCCTCCTCTATAGTCAATCTTATCACCGAAAGGTAGAAAGGTGCTATACTGGGGTTGAGTGTTTATATAACCTTAACAGGAGTATAAAACGGCTTAGTTAACCTGCTATCTCAAAATAGAATAAGAACCATAATTAATTGCATTAATAAGTAAGTTAAGCAGATAGTTGAGGAGATTTGGAAGCCCTATTTCCACATTACTGAAGTAAAACAACATAGTTTAGTTAGTTTTCATAATTATAGTTATAAACAACATATCAATTATCGGTTACCAAATAGATAATATAGAATATAATTTGGTACTTGAACACTAATCCCCGAGGACGATAACTCGGTCTTCTAAGACTATATTACTTGTAACGATACGTGCACTTGCGTAAATGTGTGCATAAATCGCGCATCACCAGTCACAGGCCCGAGATTTGGGGCGTGACAGAGTGGTATCAGAGCAGTTAGTCCTCGACATATCTACAGACCGTGTATAGTAGAGTCTTGTTTATCGATGTGTTGTGCATCACATCTATAAACAAGAGGCTATAGTACATTTAGGATTGGTTTTCCTTCTTCTCACTCTGAGATCGTGCGATAGAGCTGTGTTGTTAGGGTAGTCTCTCCCTAACGTGTTATTTTGATTGCAGATATGAGAAAGACAACAGTGACCCAGAAAGGATTATATGGACTTCGTATCCAAGTTGGTAAAACTATTGTACAGTTGGTATAATGATGATATGTATCTGTACGAGCGTATTTATTTGGGGTCATATGTGCGTTGCCTAGAATGATTATGAGTTACCATGAGTTGGTTAAGCCTTAATAATTACTTGGAAGGTGTGAAACAGTTTATTGAATCCACACCTAGGCTTTATATATGTACTTATTTGGAATAGTCAAGAGGTAATGAACTGACTAATATTGTGAAAGACTCTTGAAAGATTAGGTTTAATTGACTTATGGACATACCATGTTATTAGATTAAGCTGTGTTGTATGCTTAAGTGAGATGCATGAATAATATTTTTATGGAGTAAATATGGTTGTTGTGATTAGGACAACATGATATTGATATTATGAGAAACTATCTTACCCGTATGAGGGGAGAGATAATGTAAGATTGAGACATGGAATAATCGAGAATTGTGGAATACTAGCTAACTATTGAGACCTTAGATGAACATTCGAGGACGAATGTTTCTAAGAGGGGAAGGATGTTACACCCCGTAATACCAGAGCTACTAATTGAGAACGTGATTAAGGATTTAAGATTTGAATTTTGGAAGGAAAGAATAATTACATTTTCTTAAGGAAAATTTCAGAAAAAAATGTGACGACGGAAAAATTATTAACTTGGAGTATAATACTTCTAATTGGATTTATGGACTTGGTATTGGATTATAAGGTGTTGGAATTGATAATATGGGGTCCGCCGAGAATTTCACAATTTCGCGGGGACCTTCGAAAAATTATAATATTTTGGACCAATCGGAGGGCGACACGTGGCACCCCTCCACTTGTCTTGCTAAGATGACAACAAATTAGATATTTTGAGAGGGGACAAGTGGACACGGGTCCCACTCCACTTGGCTATACATATCCAAGTCTTGCAAGACTTGGATCACTTTACACTTAGACAAAAAAATAAGCTCTCATCTTCTCCCCTTTAGCTCCATAATTTCGAGAGGCCCTTGGCTAAGAACAACCATTGTTGATCAATTTATTTCTCCAAGATTAAGCCCTTAATCCAAGTGTTAAGCCTTGATTAATAATCTACACGTTTTTACTTGTCTTGGCCGAAAGTTGATGCCAAAACCCTAGGGGTTCCGTCGACTTTTTGGAAGTGAGATTGAAAGAGAAGTTGCTCCTAAGGTTGTAGGGAGTACATATATGTGATTGGAACTTGAAGAAGTGGAGCGAAACGAAAACTGCACACCAATAAAGACCATACTGTTTTGGGGCGTTTTTGGGCAAAATATGAGGTAAAAGACCTTCTTCTTTTAAAGTAATTGGATATTACTTATTGTTATTATGTATGGATGAACTTGTGTTAGAAAATAATGAAGAATAAAAAGCGTTTGAGCAATTTTTGGGGCTAAAACCGATTTGGGACATATTTGGTGCAAATGGAATTCGTTGGTTATTGTCGTTGTTATCTTCACATATTGCATGTTATAATGTTTTAATATTGTTGTTAATAAGTTGTTATAACTTATGTAGAAGTTTTGGAACTCGAATTGGAATAAAATGGATTAAGGAACGAGTTATCGGGTTGTAGTTGTTGTGGTAGAAGCGCCCAAAAGCGTTAGACGTTGTTGTGTCGTTTAGTGGACTGTTTTGAGGTATTAAATTCTGGAAATTTAGTTGTTGTTATGCATGTTTAAGTTTAGTAGTTTCTAATGAAAGTCCTAAGGGAATAATGGTGTGGAAAGGCGTTAAAAGGCCTCACATTTTACCCTCGTTATGGTTGGATTGCGGACTGTTTTTATGGACTGATTTGTGGACTGTTTTGTATAAGCGTGGGGCAGAATTTTACACGTCGATTAGGCGTGTAATCCTTTGGCTAACTGTTGGTTGTGCCTTAAATGTGGCTTGTTGGTTGATGAATACGGACCTTGGAAAGGTGGAAAAGTGCGTAGAAACAAAGGAAGTCTTTACTTGATTTTCCGTAGAATTAGAGGGCCATTATTTGGTATAAGTCCTACACTTGATAGCTTGTAGTTGATAGAAGTGCTATTGTCATTTTAGGTTGAAGTACTACGTGTAGCACATTCTACTTGGCTTGTGGAATAGCCAATAAGGTTGAAGTACATTGGAGTGTATTGCTACTTGTCATTTGGGTTAGTCGCCAACGAGGTATGTGAACTTCTTCCTTCCTTTGACATGATTATTTGGTAAGTCTATGTGACTAAATTTTAGTGAGTCTATGTGACTTGATTTGGTAAGTCTATGCGACTTAATTCATTTGAAGTAAGTAAGTCGATTTTGGAAATATATGAGTCTTGATTATGAAAGTATGAGTGGCTTAGTCAAAATTGTATAAGTTACGTGAAGTACTTTAAAGTTATGAGACTTTATTTTTCAAGATATGAGACTTGATTTCTAAAGTTAAGAGATTTGATTTAAAGTTATGAGACTTGATTTCTTTACAAGTTATGAGACTTTATTTTTCAAGATATGGGACTTGATTTCTAAAGTTAAGAGATTTGATTTAAAGTTATGAGACTTGATTTCTTTACAAGTTATGAGACTTTATTTTTCAAGATATGAGACTTGATTTCTAAAGTTAAGAGATTTGATTTAAAGTTATGAGACTTGATTTCTTGACAAGTTATGAGACTTTATTTTTCAAGATATGAGACTTGATTTCTAAAGTTAAAAGATTTGATTTAAAGTTATGAGACTTGATTTCTTTACAAGTTATGAGACTTTATTTTTCAAGATATGAGACTTGATTTCTAAAGTTAAGAGATTTGATTTAAAGTTATGAGACTTGATTTCTTTACAAGTTATGAGACTTTATTTTTCAAGATATGGGACTTGATTGCTAAAGTTAAGAGACTTGATTTCTTTACAAGTTATGAGACTTTATTTTTCAAGATATGGGTTACTTGATTTACTTCTAAAGTTAGGAGGCTTGATTTCGAAAGAGTATGTGACTTGAGTTTTAAAAGTATACGTTTATTGATTTAAAGAGAAGGAGTTTTATGATTCTTTTTAAGTATGTATGTACGTAGTACTTTTGGGTTTAGTTTCCCCAATGTGATAAGAAATAAAAGTGCCTTAAGTTCTCTAAAATGGAAGGTTGTTATAATAGCTTTATGGGAAGTTGTTATAATGACTTAAGAAGAAGTGAAATATGGTTTAAAAATGTTATGTAAGGAAAATCACACCGAGCCTACAAATAGGCCAGATTATGTTATGAGATACACCGAGTCTACAAATAGGCGAATTATGTTATGAGATACAGAGCCTACACATAGGATTACGCATATATTACCCAGAGCCTACACATAGGCGGGTTATGTCATCTTACAAGCCCCCATGCGGGCAAATTATGCTACATGATTCCACAGTACAAGGCCACAGCGGGCGGATTATGCTACATGATTCCACAGTACACCGAGCCCCATAGGCGGGCCGGATTATGCTACATGATTCCACAGTACACCGAGTCCCACAAGCGGGCTGGATTATGCTACATGATTCCACGATGCCGAGCCTCACAGCGGGCGAATTATGCTACATGATTCCCACATTACTCGAGCCACAGCGGGCGGATTATGCCACATGATTCATCGAGACACCGTGTCCGCAAATGGGCGGATTACGTTATCACGTATGGATAATCAAAGTAAGCTCCTAAATAAGAAGTCTCTCCATAAAGTAGCGGATTATGTTATGTAAGATATGTAAGTTATGTGGAAAAACTTGATTGAATTCTTAAGTATGTATGTAAGAATATGATGTTAATTCTTATTGAAAGAAGGAAAAGAACGGTTAATGTACGATTGATTTCATGAGTTAAAATGCACAGTAGGATCGTATTTTAATTTTATACTTGCCTGTCATTCTTTTGTGCAGATTATGATATTGTTTAATGTACCATACTTAGTACTTGTTATGATTTCATTTCGATTTCACATACTCTTGTTGTCTTGATCTCCTGGGGATGCGTTAAATGCGCGTAGAGTTATCTGAGTTCTTGATCCTCACTCTTAGGATCAACTGTTCGGTGTTGAAGCTCCATTACTCCGGAGGCTTATCTTTGGTTCAGATCCCTGGTATTGTCGGTTGTGGTACATTCAGGGGTATGGCGGGGCCCTGTCCCGTCACAGTTATTATTCTTAGAGGTCTGTAGTCATATTTTGTGGATTGGATTGTAACGAAACAAAAGTGTAACTGTTGTTTTTGGGTTATGTATATTTTTCGGTAGGTGGCCTTATCGGCTAGCCTGTTAATTTTTCTGTCTAGGACTTATGAGTTTATGTATGTTCCGCTGCTATTCTACCGGGTCGTGAGGCTTTCCCAGATCTTAGGAGCGCTGGCCGCCATGGCCCAAACGAAAGTAAAAAGACTTCAGTCATGATTCCTAAGTCGGGGTGCTTATAAACCTCTCTTCACTTTCTGGCGGGCATGCCCTGCAAGTCTCGTACGGTGGCGATTTTGAACTCATCGGCAGCGACTCTTACCACTGCAACCTAGGCACTCAGGCCTTGGAGCTGATCTGTCAGTCCACCGTTACCAAAAACCTCTACTTTGAAGTGAAACGACTTCGTTCATTCCCTAGTCGATAATTTTCGACCTTCCCGATACAGACCTTTCCATACCCATAAACAAAAAAGAATTAGCGATTCAACCATATTACGGGCCGGAGATAGAGCTCAAGAAAAGCGAGAACGGGAACTCCTAGAGCTGCTGGAGCGCCTAACCGCTTGTTGGAGCTTGGGCTACTCAACCGATAGGAATTTTTTATAGAGAGAGAGAGTAATGGGTGTTTTCTGGGGCGGCCACTTATATTGCAAAACTTTCAGAGACGGTCTTTTACTTGACGACCGACGCCCCTCCATGAAAGAGGTTTGCACACCATAGGCAAGTTCTGCTTGAGTAGGCGAGAGGTGCTTTAATTTAAAAGAAAAGCCGTTTTCGCTCGCTTTTACTGTAAGGAGAGGAGCGTTTAAAATGAATTCTGATGTATACATGTGAGGGGTGCCCAGGTAGGGCACCAGTCGCTGACCCGGGGTCGGGTCGTGACACAGGGAAATCTGCCAGTGTCTGTGTATTACTCGAAACCAAAGGATTTACGGGATGAGTATGATTCGATCATACCACTGCCAATCTATTGTGACAAGTCGAGGGAATTTGTGGATCACTTACAATATCAAAGAATGCTACAATTTCTAATGGGGTTAAATGACAGTTTTAATCAAGCCAAATGCCATGCGTTGATGATGCAACAAGTGCCTAGTTTGAATCAAGTCTATGCTATGATCAACCAAGATGAAAGCCAAAAGATGATGCAAGATTTGATAGAACATACATCTATGTTCACAGCAAGAAACATGAATGGAAATGGATTCAGTGCACCTCTGAAGCAAAGGAAAACTTACAATCCCAATGCAATATGTGATTATTGTCATGTCAAGGGACACCTGAAGTTGGATTGCTTTAAACTAATGAAGTGCAACTATTGTTACAAAACTGATCATGTGCAAGATGACTGTTACAAATTGAATGGATATCCCGAGGAATCCAAGGGAAAGCCTAGGAAGGCAAATGTAGTAACAGGAGAAGGTTCATACTTTGAAGACAGTGGACAAAGTAACAACTATTTCCAAAAACCAGAAACAGTACCAAGGTATAACTCACAGCTAGAGGACCAGAGGATGTCTGCATTGCTGGGAAGTCTTACACTAAAACAACATCAGAGGTTGCTGAAGATACTTGACACTGATGATGCAGGGTGCAGTGTTGAAGCTGTTGCAAATATGGCAGGTATGACTGCCCTAGATACAAGAAGGATTATAAAGTGAATTGTGGACACAGGTGCCACAAACCACATGGTTAGTGATCAGAAGTTACTGAAGATTAAGAACTTGATAGGAAATGCAGGTAAGGTGCAGATTCCCACAGGAGAATCGGCTAACATTGCACATGTTGGAGGCCATCATCTAGGAGGAGGTGACGTGCTTAAAAATATCTTATGCATACCTACATTCAAGTTCAATCTTATGTTTGTCTCTAAAGTGACCAAAGAATTGCATTGCAGTGTTACATTCTTTCCTAAATATTGTGTGTTTCAGAATATCTCATCTGAAAAGGTGAGAGCGATTGGTAATGAAGAAGAAGGATTGTATGTGTTGAATACTGATGCAGAAAGTAACATAGGAGAAATAACTAGAGCTCTGACAGCCTCGCAACATATTGATGCTACTCTTTGGCATATCAGAATGTGTTATGTGCCCATGAATGTTTTGAAGAGGATACCTTGTTTTAGTAATAATGACTCTTTTACAATAAACAACTGTGAGGTATGTCCATTAGCTAGACAAGTTAGAGTTCCATTTCCTGTTAGTACCAGCAGAAAATCAGAACCCTTCCAATTATTACATATGGATGTATGAGGTTCTTATAAAGTTGAAACCTATAATGGAATGAAACATTTTTTGACTATTGTGGATGATTATTCAAGATGGACTTGGATATTCTTGTTGAGATTAAAATCAGATGTTATAACTGTGATAAAGAACTTCTTTACATAAGTGAAAACTCAGTTTGAGGTAGCAATTAAAAGTGTGAGATCAGACAATGGTTCTGAATTTTTCAATTCCAGTTGTAAGCAGCTGTTCCAAAGTCATGGTGTGATACATGAAAGCTCTTGCCCATATACACCTTAACAAAATGGTGTTGTAGAAAGGAAGCATAGAGATCTATTGGAAACAACTAGAGCTGTTAAGATCCAGGCTAATCTACCAGATAAATTTTGGGAATTTTGTATTGAAAATGTTGCTTATATCATCAACAGGATTCCTTCTACTATTCTGAATAATGTCTCCATATGAGATACTGTATAAGAAAATGCATTCACTCACTCATTTGAGAGTGATAGGATGTCTATGTTTTGCAACCAGGTTACCTAAATTAGACAAACTCAGTCCAAGGGCTGTAAGAGCTGTGATGTTGGGGTATGTGACTTCACAAAAATGTTATAAGCTATATGACATGGAGAATTGAGTAATTTTCATGAGTAGAGATGTGATGTTTATGGAGTCGGTCTTTCCCTTTAAAAATGAAGTAGAAGATAAACATGGTTTCATGACATCACATGAACATTTTTATTTTGATGATCTTATAATGTCTCATAGTCAGAGAATTTTGGACAGTGCACCACCAGTACAGAACTCTGATCATGATTCATACATGTAGAATGGGCATGATGCACCAGGTGATGATGAACAACAAAGTGCAACTAGAACCAATGAAGATCTACCTGTTGATTCTATTAGAAAGTCCACCAGGACATGTAAACCACCTATTTGGCATAAGGACTATGTTACTAGTCAGGGATCTTCTAGATGCTTATATTCTATCTCTGATGGGATAGACTACACAGGATTGTCACCTATATATCAGCATTTTGTTGGACAAGTATCTAATGAGGTAGAACCACACAATTACGTAGAAGCAGTGAGTGAAAAAAGATGGATAGAAGTAACGCAGGCTGAAATCCAAGCTTTATAGGACAACAAGACATGGGAGATGGTGGACCTGCCAAAGGGAAAGAAAGTTATAGGATGTAGATGGGTTTCTAAGGTGAAATACACAGCATCAGGGGAGATAGAAAGATTCAAGGCCAGATTAGTGGCCAAGGGATACAATCAAAAGGAGGGACTTGATTATCAGGAGACTTTCTCTCCCGTTGTTAAAATGACAACTGTAAGGGCTGTTATAGCTATAGCTGCTGCAAAACAGTGGAGAATATATCAAATGAATGTCTATAATGCATTCTTACAAGGGGATTTGTATGAAGAAGTCTATATGATGCCACCATAAGGCTTCTACACTAGAGATAAGAAACAAGTGTGTAGGTTATTGAAATCTTTGTATGGTTTGAAGCAGGCTTCTCGACAATGGAACATCAAACTTACATCAGCATTGTTAGATACTGGTTTTAAGCAAAGTCACAGGGACTACTCTTTGTTTGTCAAACACAGGGAGGAGAAAATGGTAGTCATACTTGTGTATGTTGATGATTTACTCATCACAGGTAATGACTCAAGATTGATCCAATATACCAAGGAGACTCTGCAGTCAGCTTTCAAAATCAAGAATTTGGGAGAGCTAAGATACTTCCTTGGGATTTGAATTTGCTAGAAGTTTAGAAGGGATTATCATGCACCAAACAAAGTATGCTTTGGAGCTAGTATCAGATATGGGATTGTCTGGTTCAAGAAGTTCTGCTTCACCTATGGAGGTGAACCAAAAACTAACAACAATGACATATGATCAACACATCAATGCTGCAACTACAACTGCTGATCAACCACCAGACAATTTATTGAAAGATCCTGGAATCTACAGAAGGCTGATTGGTAGGTTGTGGTATCTAACAAATACAAGACCGAACATATCCTTTGCTGTACAATGCCTAAGACAATTCATGCAAACACCTAAAAATTCTCATATGGAGGCAGGTATGAGATTGGTAAGGTATATAAAGCAAGCACCAGGTTCAGGTGTACTCATGTCCAGTAGTTGCAATTCGACACTTCAAGTTTTTGTGATGCAGACTGGGGATCTTGTGTCACTAGAAAATCCATCACTGGGTATTTGGTGAAGTTTGGACAGTCTCTCATCTCTTGGAAATCCAAGAAACATGTGACTGTTTCATGACGTTCTGCCGAGGCAGAATACAGGGCTATGGCAGCTTGCAGAAGTTGTTTGGCTTGTTGGCCTATATAAAGAACTGGGGGTCCATATGCAACTGCCTGTGCCTGTTTTTACTGATAGTAAGTCAACCATTGAAATTGCTTCCAATCCTGTCTTCCACGAGAGAACCAAACACATCGATATTGATTGTCACTTTGTGAGGGAATGGATGCAAGAAGGTTTGGTTCAAGCTATTTATCTGCATACAAATGAACAACATGCAGATGTACTTACTAAGGCAATTAACAGTCCTCATCATGGTCGACTAGTATCCAAGCTAGGATTGAAGAATATCTTCACTTCTCCTAGCTTAAGGGGAGGGGGGCGGTGTTGAAGTATTGCAAAAGGTGCACCACAACACCATAGAGTAGTGCATATTATATAATTACGATTTAAGATTAAATTAGTTGAATAGTTAGTTTGTTAGGATCCCATGTAACTACCAATAACTAGTTTAGATATTTTCTCTTATATCCTTTGTATCATGTATAAATATCATGTATCAATACAAATCATTTCACAAAATATTTGTCTTCTTCTCTTACTACTTCCGCCAAGGCAATTGCATATCGACTCCAATGGAGATGGAGATATAGCAGTTGCTGGCGGGCTGATTTCATGATACTACACCAATTAAAGAATGTTACAAGAACAACAAAGAGAAGTAAAGTTTACAGAACGTTAGAAAATAAATAATGCTCTCGATCCAATTTTTCATGTTCTACCACATGGCTCAATCATACCCAAAAGAATGTTAGCTATCCGCTTATCACAAATTAAGCGGATATTATTTTCAAAAAATTAGTCAAACAATTATATGACTGACTAAATATAGCTTGTTACCCTGAGACAAAAGAGAATTGTCAAAGACCTAATTATATTGGAAGAATGAGAGTACGTATAATAAGTACATTTCAATTTTCTGTTACTATCTGCTATTTCTTGTACTCCAACTATTATTCTAGTTGATGTATTTATTGTTAAAGTTTACCCATTAATGCTTATTTATAGTATTTTGCCATAATATTTTTATTTTACTTTCTTCAAATCGTATCTGACCTTTTTTGTCATATTTTCTCTTGAGCCGATAGTCTTTAAAAAACAATTTATCTACTTTCCAAAGTAGGGGTAAAGTCTGCGTACACTATACCATCCCCATACCACACTATGTGGGATTACACTGGATATGTTGTTGTCATAGTATTTCAATTTCAAGCAAATTAAAATATATATGAACCGCCTTACGGTCCTTATTCCTCCAATTTAAGCCCGCAACTCCTAGTTAAAAAGTAAGTGAAAATGTCAAATAAATTTGACGAGTAACATAAAACTTTTAGTTTTCTGCTAAATTTTGCATTAGAAAAAACCACTATTGATAGCTTATCAAGATTAGGGGAATTGTTGCACTTGAAATCAGAAGGGAATTAGAAGACAAATTGGATTAATCCACAAAATATGAGAGAATTTTGAAATGAGAACGAGTTCCAGTTTATTAATTATGAGTTGAAATAACCTTCACATGTGTTATCATAAGTAAGATATCACCAATTTAATTCACTAACATTTTGTACTTTCTTTATATTTTTGTGATATACTTTTGGTTTTTGAATGATGACCTAAAATTTTATCAGCTCCGTACATAAAACTGTATTTCTCACAACTAAAATACAAATTTATAGAGCTAATTAAATTTCAAACTCATAGTTGATTTCTCTAATAACAAAATTGGTCAATCTTACAATATACACAAGCCAAATTAAACCACTTCCATGTCTCTAACACATTTTGAATTTTGGGAGTCAAATTTTTAAAATTTGATCGTTTATTTGGACATAGCATTTTTAAGTGTTATAATAAATTTTTTTTTATTCAAAGCTATCTAAGAAGTACTATAAGACACAATAATTAATAATTAAAATTATTAAAAAAACAAATTACAGTAAAAAAGTAATCAGTGATATCCGAACTATTCTGGAGCCAAATTTACTCCTAACCCTCGACTACAAGAACTTCATTGGCTACTAAGACATCTTAGCCGAAGTCGTTAGTTAGAGGTATGACTGGGCCCCACTCAGATGCAGACGCCTCAACGACCAAGTCAAAAGGGTTTCTAGACCCCTAAAAGCGGTAACAACCAACAACAGTTGAAAACATGAGTCATTACTCGAGCAAGATGAGTAGATGGGGAGAAAATCGGCATCACCTCCCCCATGGTCGGCCATCGAAATTAGTGGGTTACTTGATGGCTGGCATGAGGGGCACGTTTGTACAATTTCCCCCCTTTTTGTATTATAAATAGGAACATTCTTTTGTATATACAGACACAATCAATCAAACAAATCAAATCTTTTATCTATCCTTACTTTATCCTTTATCATTTATCCTTTACTGTATTCAGATGTATTCATGCTCCTTACCTCTTAGTTTACTAGTACCACCGTCCTAACACTTTCTGGAGTAGTTGAGGAACTCATTACTGAAAATTAGAGTTCAATTTACAGCCCGAATCACTTAAGTTAAGGAATCAATTTGTCTATCGATTCGATCAGCCGATACAACAACAAAAGACATAATTCGGGGTGAGAACAAATTTAGCACGCCCAGTGGGACCATATGTGAATTAATAGCGAATATTGATTCTCCAGGTCAAGATCATTCTTGGCATATGTGTCACGACCCGACCTCGGGCCCGCGACTGGTGCCTTACCCCGGGCACCCTAGTGATACAACATCAGAGAAAATCAGCGGAAAAAACTTAAACATGAAACAAGATATACAATAAGAAACAGGCTAACCAAAACGGTCACCTTCCTGTATGAATACATAAAACCCGAACATTTATATCCTTTACAAACGGCCACAACAAGATTACTACAGACCTAAGAATTTTATAACAACAATGACGGACGGGGCCCGCCATATCCACGAATGTACAAGAACCTACAATCTCGAGAATCATACCAAAAGATAAGCCTCAGAAATGGAGCTTCCCTGACGACGTGATCCTATGGCGAGGATCAACAACCGTGTACCTCACTGCGGCATGAACGCGGCCCGAAGTCGATGCAACAGTACCAGTATGTGAAACGAAAAATCAGAATCGAAATCATAACGATCATATAAAATGGGAGACATGTATGATAACCAAACTACGATCCATGATATCTAAACGATCGTATCAAGTCGGGGACTCGCGCCTCAAAGTCATCACTCAAATATAACTATGGGTCTCACGCCCACAACATCAATCATGCGTGGAATACCTTCCTCACTGGCGATCATGATATAATAACACCAGAGTACGTGAACACGTGTCCCACGTGTCATAAAACCGTCTGAGGCAAGTACGAAGGCATAGCTACGGATCCACTGCGTCATCGATCGATCGGGCAAGTGCGAAAGCCGACTACGAGAACCTCCGTACCAACAATACTAAATAACTATATCACGAAGGCGACACGTGGCAAGTCGATAGCCTCTACCAGATCCTCCTGCGCCACGTGGCGGCGAAGTAACGAGCTAACCACGGATCCTGGCCGTAGTCACGAGACTTCGTCCAAACACTGACTCGCGAAGCTAACACGTGGCAAGTGCGATAGCCTCTACCAAATCCTCCCTGCGCCACGTAGCTGACGGGGGCAAGTAACCAGGCTAACCACCAGATCACAACCGTAAGTCACGAGACTTCGCCACAAACACTGACTCGCGAAGCTGACACGTGGCAAGTGCGATAGCCTCTACCAGATCCTCCCTGCGCCACGTAGCTGACGGGGGCAAGTAACCAGGATAACCACCAGATCACAACCGTAAGTCACGAGACTTCACCACAAAACTGAACGGGGCAAGTACGAAAGCCAACTACCAGAACCAACCTGCATCAGCAACGACCGGGGCAAGTATGAAGGCATAGCTACCAGAACCTAGGCCGAATCAGTAAACCTCATGGAGAGCTAGTTCATGGAACAACAATCCTAATGGAACCATACCCGTGGGCCACCCAACGTGTCAGTAGGTCCAAGGATATAACAAGATAACACTCCTAGTGGAAGCATACCCGTGGGCCACCCATCGTGTCAGTATGTCCAAAGGAAATAACAATATAGCACTCATAGTGGAAGCATACTCGTGGGCCACCCAACGTGTCAGTATGTCAATCAACGGATAAGCCGGCCTCGTGAGAGACTCGGTATACGAGAATCAAAACACTTGCACAACAAAGGCTATCACAACAAGCATAGGCAAGTTCAACGTATTTTTATTTTATTACAACAAATTCGGATTTTAACCCCAAGGTACTACGTACTTTAACTCTTTAAAAGATCCATTTCTTTCACAAAAAGTCACACGATACCCGTAGTATCAAAATAGAGTAACTATCTTTTTAGGTAAACCAAAACAATTTCCATACCTTCTTTTTTAAACCATCTTAAAACCATGCCCTTCTTTTAAACCAAACACTTCAAATTCCTCAAGTCTCTTTTCTTTTAGAAAACAAGTTCCTTACTTTGGAATTTAAGAAAAATCAATACTTGTTATTAATGATCTTATTAAAGCAGCCATGATCTAGGAAATGTAATATAATTTTGTCTTATCTTAGCTTCTATGCAGATGGAGGTTTCTACTGGTTTTAATAATAATTAATTAGTCAATACATTTTCCTTTATTAACGCTGCAGTGGTTTGTTCGATACTTATTCTCATTTCCGAAATCAATATAACTTATTCCTTTTAAAACTCAATTACCCATTTCTCATAAATGCGGTTTCACAACTTTTTAACACAAACCAAGTTCTTAATATTTCACATCAAGTCATTTATAAGTCAAGTCTCTTATCTTTTAAAAACCACAAACCATTTCTTTACCTACATAAAGTTGTTATAACAAAATTCCCATAAAGCCGTTAAAACACTTTATGTTTTAAACCAACCAAATTCGTTTAGCACACGTACGTCTACCGTACTACATAGTTCACAACAATCATGCTAGAAAAGATAGGAAGAGGTTCACATACCTCGCGACGATTATCGACAATTAGCAAAACACTCCAAAGTACTATAACCCTGCTAGCCTTTTCCATCCTTCAAGTAGAATACGCTATTCGCAGAACTTCAACCTATAAAGGTCACAAAACGTCTATCAACCTCTAGATCTCTTCGTAGAAAAATTCTAAGTACAAGGTTCCTTATTCTACGGAAAATTCGGACACCTCCCCGCATGACCACATAAATCTCCTCCTCTATCAAGGCCCGCTACCAAGCCAACAACTCCAAGGGGGGTGTTACACGTCTAACCGGACGTGTACAATTCTACTCCACAATAATACTACAAGTCTACTGTAAATACAATCCAATGTAAATACAATTCAATTCTTTATAAACATCCTTCCATATACCTTATACTCAATTCTAAACTACTACAACATGTAATATCCAATTACAATAGAAGGACTAAGATCATTACCTCGATAAGCCCAAAATTATCCAAGATTAATAAGTCAATCCCGAGCAACGTTTAGCTCCAATTCCTTACGTTCCAATCCGCTACAAGCGACCCTTAGATGCTCCTAACCAACTCCTCTTCAAGATCCAACTCCAAAAAGTGAAGAACACTTAGGCTACAATTTCTAAGGCTAGGGGTGTGAAATATTTTCCAACTCTTGGTACTCAATCTTCCTAACACCCTAAGGAAGAACACTTAAAACTTTAAGAATTTTTGGACAACTTTTGCTCAAGAAATCTAGGCAAAGCCGAGAGCACTAACAAAGGGGAGGGAGTATTTTTGTCTTGGAAATTATCACAAGTGTGGATGAAGAAGTCTTGCTATCAAGGGGGGTATTTATAGAGAATTCAAGGGCCAAGATCAAGGCAAGTGTGTGGTCTAGATTGGGACATGTGTGTGTGGGTCCCACCCTCCAAATGGCTACACAAAGAAGAAGACAAGTGGCTTGCCACATGTTGGCCCATTTCGGCCATGGACACTTGGCAACAAAAATCGGCCACTCTTGGCCACATGGGGGTGACACGTGTCGCCCCCCTACTCGTCCAAAATATTTCATCTCCCGAAAATATCCAAAATATCGAAAATCTCGAAACCAAAGTGGGCCCCACAAAACCGTAAATTTTCCCCGTGGGCCCCACGTGACCATTTCCGGAAATAAAATTCCATAATTCTGATATAATCCAGGAAGTCCAAATACCAAATCTGGGAATCCAATTCCCATTAACGAACCTTTTTCCTTCACAAAATCTGGAAACTTTTCCGTCGAAAAATCACATCTTCCTTCCTTTCCAATATTCATTGCCGTATTCAAATGCGTGCGTCCTCACATACATACCGGGAACTACGGGGTGTAACATTTCCCCCCTTAGAAACATTCGTCCCGAATGTTCCCTCTAAGTCTCCAAACACACATGCGCCGGTATAGTCTTCACTACTATACTTACGAAACCAATCATGCCATCAATGGCCATAGTATAACATACGCGCAAAACTCAAATCCAAGCCAACGAGGAATCACCTCTAACATCACAAAAAGCTCCCACCCAAGGTCTAAAGGATACTCCCTTCACATCTTCACTTCACAAAAGAAATGGTCACTTCCGATCTCTTAACACAGGTTCACTTCTTTCCTTACTCGTCGTACCCTTCTCGTACACCCGAACTCTTTCTAGTACACGTACCATACTCCAGTCATCGCTTCAGTTTCCAAAATATTTGGAGTCACAAAACTGGTCATGTGCAAGATGACTGTTACAAATTGAATGGATATCCTGAGGAATCCAAGGGAAAGCCTAGGAAGGCAAATGTAGTAACAGGAGAAGGTTCATACTTTGAAGACAGTGGACAAAGTAACAACTATTTCCAAAAACCAGAAACAGTACCAAGGTATAACTCACATCTAGAGGACCAGAGTATGTCTGCATTGCTGGGAAGTCTTACACTAAAACAACATCAGAGGTTGCTGAAGATACTTGACACTGATGATGCAGGGTGCAGTGTTGAAGCTGTTGCAAATATGGCAGATATGATCGCCTCTAGATCTGAAGGATTATAAAGTGAATTGTGGACACAGGTGCCTGAACCACGTAGTTAGTGATCGAAGTTCAAGATTAAGAACTTGATGGGGCGTGCGGTAAGGTGCGATTCCCACGGGAGAATCGGCTAACATTGCACATGTTGGAGACCATCATCTAGGAGGAGGTGACGTGCTTAAAAATATCTTATGCATACCTACATTCAAGTTCAATCTTATGTTTGTCTCTAAAGTGACCAAAGAATTGCATTGCAGTGTTACATTCTTTCCTAAATATTGTGTGTTTGAATATCTCATCTGAAAAGGTGAGAGCGATTGGTAATGAAGAAGAAGGATTGTATGTGTTGAATACTGATGCAGAAAGTAACATAGGAGAAATAACTAGAGCTCTGACAGCCTCGCAACATATTGATGCTACTCTTTGGCATATCAGAATGTGTTATGTGCCCATGAATGTTTTGAAGAGGATACCTTGTTTTAGTAATAATGACTCTTTTACAATAAACAAGCTGAGGTATGTCCATTAGCTAGACAAGTTAGAGTTCCATTTCTGTTAGTACGTGAGAAAATCGTAACCTTCCAATTATTACATATGGATGTATGAGGTTCTTATAAAGTTGAAACCTATAATGGAATGAAACATTTTTTGACTATTGTGGATGATTATTCAAGATGGACTTGGATATTCTTGTTGAGATTAAAATCAGATGTTATAACTGTGATAAAGAACTTCTTTACATAAGTGAAAACTCAGTTTGAGGTAGCAATTAAAAGTGTGAGATCGAATGATAGTTACGAATTTTTCAATTCGGTTATGTAATTGTTCCAAAGTCATGGTGTGATACATGAAAGCTCTTGCCCATATACACCTTAACAAAATGGTGTTGTAGAAAGGAAGCATAGAGATCTATTGGAAACAACTAGAGTTGTTAAGATCCAGGCTAATCTACCAGATATATTTTGGGAATTTTGTATTGAAACTGTATTTCTGTACATAAAATTTTATCAGCTCCGTACATAAAACTGTATTTCTCACAACTAAAATACAAATTTATAGAGCTAATTAAATTTCAAACTCATAGTTGATTTCTCTAATAACAAAATTGGTCAATCTTACAATATACACAAGCCAAATTAAACCACTTCCATGTCTCTAACACATTTTGAATTTTGGGAGTCAAAATTTTTAAATTTGATCGTTAATTTGGACATAGCATTTTTAAGTGTTATAATAAAAAATTATTTATTCAAAGCTATTTAAGAAGTACTATAAGACACAATAATTAATAATTAAAATTATTAAAAAAACAAATTACAGTAAAAAAGTAATCACAAATTTAAAAAATGTGATATAAATTGAGACAAATGAAGTGAGATTGTGCACTTTATCTCTAATCAAACGTCACATATAATAGAAGGTCAAGTTGAAAGATGGTTCCTTAATCTCTAAAAGTTAAAGTCCACATTTGAATTATAAATAGAACAAAATTAAATTTAAGGTGGAAGTCAAATATTAGTCCGTTAGAATCATATTACATTTGAATTATATTATCATTTGTCCCTTCTTCAAAATATTCACAACTCTAGCAAATCACAATTTTGTTAATTAATTGGTACTCATCCTTTCAATAATCACTTACCTTATTCTTTATTCTCCAAATACAAACAAAAGAAAAATTCAAATACAAATTCCCCTTGTACCCCCACCACACCCTCCAAAGGACCCCGCCCCAAACACACTACAACATCATCAAAGTTGATTTATTTTGTCCACAAGCGAAAGTCAAGATTAAGGCATGGATGGTCAAACAGAGTACAATCTGAAAGAGTTCATAGCAAAGCTAGATGCTCAAGAACAAGAGTTTATTGAGAAATTAAGGTATAACAATATGTGGATGAACATGATCCATCTATGTCAAATCCTCCTCCTCCTTTGATCCCAAGAAAAATGGTGAAGTGAAAATGGTGATTGATGAGAAACCTCTAAATCTTAATAGGTAATTACTAAAATTTGTTTAAAGTTAACAAGAAACCATAAAATATTTTTTTCTTCCGGTTTTCCATGAGATTAACCGTTCTTTCTGATTTGTTTTTGTTAACATTCCAAAGTAATTTAAGTGTTTAGCTGAAATTCAGTGACATCCGAACTATTCTGGAGCTAAATTTACTCCTAACCCTCGACTACAAGAACTCCATTGGCTACTAAGACATCTTAGCCGAAGTCGTTAGTTAGAGGTATGACTGGGGCCCACTCAGATGCAGACGCCTCAACGACCAAGTCAAAAGGGTTTCTAGACCCCTAAAAGCGGTAACAACCAACAACAGTTGAAAACAAGAGTCATTACCCGATCAAGATGAGTAGATAGGGAGAAAATCGGCATCACCTCCCCCATGGTCGGCCATCGAAATTAGTGGGTTACTTGATGGCTGACATGGGGGGCACGTTTGTACAGTTTTTTTCCTTTTTGTATTATAATAGGAACATTCTTTTGTATATACAGACACAATTAATCAAACAAATCAAATCTTTTATCTATCCTTACTTTATCCTTTATCCTTTATCCTTTACTGTATTCAGATGTATTCATGCTCCTTACCTCTTAGTTTACTAGTACCACCGTCCTAACACTTTCTGGAGTAGTTGAGGAACCCATTACTGAAAATTAGAGTTTCATTTACAGCCCGAATCACCTAAGTTAAGGAATCAATTTGTCTACCGATTCGATCAGCCGATACAACGACAGAAGACATAATTCGGGGTGAGAACAAATTTAGCACGCCCAGTGGGACCATATGTGAATTAATAGCGAAGATTGATTCTCCAGGTCAGGATCATTCTTGGCATATGCACCTAAGGTCAGATAAGAAAATGAACCTTGAGTCCAGTCCACATCCTAAACAAAATCTTCCAGAAGGAATAACGAACCAGCTTCTTCCTCGGGTATGCCTACATCGGTTGATATCCCTCCACTTCCTCTATCAACCTAAGTTGTGGAAGACTCCAGCCAATCTGAAGGTCCAACCATAATTATCACGTCTTTTCTTATACAACAGATCGACTTGGGCATCCATGACATTATGTACCAAGTTTTCAAACAATAGACTGACATAGTGAAACCTATGATACATAATGAGGTTTAGCAAGCGAGGGAGATGGAAACAAACCGAATGCACCCAAGAGAATGCTCGACTAGTTCTGCCATCCCTCTGACGAGCGGTGCTGTTCAACATGATACCGTGACTCCTGGTGTTGTTCCTCAGCCGCATGTGCATCAATCAGTGCCTATTTAGGTGCAGCCGATAGCACACCTAGGAACACAAGACCAATCGCCTGGCAACCAACACACTGCATGGTCTCCATCGAACCTTAGGGCAAAATGTGCCGCCTGACCAAGCGAGTCTGCAGTATGGGCAGATCAACATGGCTCGGAGACCAGGTCAGGCTTCAGGACACTTTGGATTGCCGCCCGTTATGCTGTACGTTTCTACGAATGACACTACGATGCAGACGAATAATGTTAGCCAGCCTAATTAGCAGCCGATAGACATCGGCTATGACTTAGCTCGACTATCTGGTGACGTTGTTTACAACGGGTTACCATTGCAGCAGTCATTTTCGGTACCCAATCCATACCTTTCAGAAAGCGTAAAATTTCTAAGAACGGTCGACGTCCGAGGAGAGCAGTCATAGAATATTGTTCCACCTTATCCTCATGCACCGTTAGCCGTTCTAGGAGCTTAGGTTGCAGGCTTTGGTGGCCAAATCCAACAGCAGCAATGGGGCATTACCACACCTATTGGTAATGGCCAGCAGACCACTTACAATCTTCAAAACCCTATCCAATAAAGTGCAAAATGGAGGCCGCAAGTGCATAACACCTACCATCCGAATCCAGTCGAGAATCGACAGAGGACGTCACAACTGATAAACCCAGAAATCATTGCTAACACCATGCAAAGGTACTTCGGCATCCAACTGAAATCTTTGGACAAGCCTTTTTATAAGAAGCCTTACCCTGATTTGGTAGATCGAATAACACATTTGCCAAGAGCCTTTAAAACACCAGAGTTTACCATCTTCTCTGGCGATGACGAAAAATCCACTATCGAGCACATTGGTAGATTCACCAACTAATGCGGAGAGGCTGTCCAAAATGAGTATCTCAAGTTGCAGTTATTCCATCTCTCTCTAACGGGAACAACTTTGCATGTTACTCCTCTTTGGCTCCTGATTCCGTACGGAGCTGAGCCGACATGGAGGGTTGCTTTCATGATAGGTTCTATTGACCCCAACCTCAGGTTACCATGACTGATCTAACGAATCTCAAGCAACATGTCAATGAATCGGTTGCCTATTTTATCGAGAGGTTCAGAAAGAAGGTTGGGAGATGCACCATACACTTCCCCGAATTTGAGCGTGCCACGTGATAATCAACAACATGCACCCTCAGTTAAAGAAGAAGTTGGTAGGACAATCCTGCTCTGACCTAAGCCAGTTAGCCAAAAGGCTAGATAAGTCTGGCAGCCGATGAAGTCGAGTCGTCGATAGAATTTAAATCGCCCATAAAAAGGGTTGTGCCTAGTTTTGAGTCTCAGTATCCTTTGGAATATACCAACCTAGGAACCGAAGAAGTGTCTCGACTAACAAATATTAGTGGCTTTCTGAATGAAGAAGACAAACAAGGCATGACGATCCTTCTACTGTAATATAAAGACTGCTTCGCATGGGACTATCATGAGATGCCAGAGCTGACACATGCTTTAGTAGAGTATAGATTGCCAATCAAGAAGTGTTTCAAACCCCATAAATAGCCACCCAGAAATTATCACCCTCATATGATGCCTCAAATCAAAGCTGATATCGAACGACTGTTGAAAGTCAGATTTATCAGAACGACTAAGTATGTGAAGTGGTTGGCGAACATCGTACCGATCAAGAAGAAGAATGGCAAGGTGATGGTATGTATTGTTTACAGTAACCTAAATGTAGCCACTCTTAAAGATGAGTACGTCATGTCGATAGCCGACATACTAGTCGACTCAACAACCGCCAATGGTGTTTTGACCTTCATGGATGGATACTCTGGTTATACTCAGATATTGGTAGCCGAGGACGACATTCACAAAATCACCTTTAGATGTCCATGAGTGTTGGGCATTTACGAGTGAATAGTTATGCCGTTCGATATAAAGAACGCTGGTGCCACTTATCAAAGGTGATGAACACTATCTTTCACGACTTGATCGACAAGACTATGGAGGTTTACATCGATAATGTAGTAGTAAAGTCTAAGGATTTCAAGGATCATTTAGTCGATCTTGAACAAGCATTAAAAAGAATGACGATTCATAATCTCAAAATGAATCCAGCCAAATACATGTTCGGAGTATCGACTGTCAAATTTCTTGGCTTTTTGGTACACAAGAAAGGCATCGAAATAGATCATAACAAAGCCAAGGTAGTAATGGAATCCACACCACCCAAGACAAAGAAGGAGTTACAAAGCTTATTGGGAAAAATCAATTTCTTAGGGAGATTTATATCTAACTCGGTTGGCAAGATGAAGGCTTCTCACCTTTGCTCAGACTTAAAGAGTCAGAAGAGCTAGTATAGGGCCTGTAATAGCAAGAGGCCTTTGATCAGATTAAAAAGGCCTTAGCTATTGCCCCGTACTGGTGCCTCCCGTGCCGGGAAAGCCATTGAAATTGTATGTTTCGACTGCAGAATTATCTATCGGCTTCTTGCTAGCATATGAGGCCAATGATGGAATTGAAAGACGGTTTATTATCTTAGCCGAATACTCACGGTGCGGAAACTAGATATATTCCTTTGGAGAAGCTTTGTCTGTCTTTGTTCTATGCTCACAAAACTCGAATATTATCTAATGCCTCATGTTGTATACGTTATGTGCAAAATTGATATTGTCTGGTACTTGCTAAATAGGCCTGTCTTGCAAGGACGATTAATGAAATGGGTCATCAAGCTTATCGTGTTCTCTCTCGAGTATAAGCCATTCAGGGCCGTCAAAGGCCAAACAGTAGCCGATTTCCTGGCAGAACACCCTTATGTAGACGTGGAAGATCTATGCGCCCCCTCTGCCATGTATGGACGCCGTCCCTTGAACGTTGGCTTTTGATGGGTCAAGAACCCAGAAAGGAGTCAGAACCGGGATAACCGGGATAACTATAACCGATCCTAAAGACGAAACACGAAGGTTCTCTTATCGGTTAGATCCTGACTTGATAAATAATCAGGCCAAATATGATGCTGTCATCATAGGACTCAAACTCCTAGTCTCTATGAAAGCAAACACATCGAGATTCATGGAGATTCTCAGCTGGTTATCAAGCAGTTGGTCGGGGAATATGATTGCAAGGACTCGAATTTATTAGCCCATTACAAAACGGCTAGTAGGTTACTTAGTAAGTTCGCGTCAATTACATTAAATCATGTTCCCAGAGGCATGAATGTTGAGGCTAACGACTTAGCGCAAGAAGCTTCTGGCTTTAGGAAGTTTCTACTCACTTTGGAGTATGCCGAACTGCCAGCCGAAGTGTTAGCCGTTGATTGAATCGACTCATGGAGACAATTACTAATTGACTACTTAAAAGACCCCTCCAGTTGCAAGGATCCCCCTCCCTCTCCCCCCACCCCACCTTTTTTTTTAAAAGTTTTTTTTTATTTTCTACACCACCACCTCACCCCGACCCACCACCCTCCGATTTTTTTTTTTTAAATTTTGCTAAAAAATGTTTTTAATTTTTTTACACCCTCACCCGCCGGAACCCTCCCCCCTACACGTCCCGGCACCCCTACCCCTCCACAATTTTCTAATTTATATATTTTATTTTATAATTTTTTATAAAAAAATGAAAAATTTTTTGGGTTAAATTTGGTGTGGGTGGGGGTAACAAAAATTTCCCATTTTTTTTTTATAAAAATAAAATAAAATATATGAAATAGAAAATTGGGAGGGGGGAGCGTTTGGGTGGAATGGTGGGGTGGGGCGGGTGGGGTTGTGTGGGGGTAGGGATGAGTGAAAATAAAGTGTATTCGAGGGTGGGGTGGTGAGTGGGGTGGGTGGTAGGGGTATGGGGTGGAGTTGGTGGGGCTTGAGTGAGTATTTTCTAAAAAATATTTTTTACTAACCAAACGAACATGAAAAAATAAGTAAGAAATTCACTTATTTTCCACTAACCAAATAAACACGAGAAAATAAATAAGAAATTCACTTATTTTGGGATAACACATCAATGAAAAACATTTTCTTCCATACTCAACACACCTTATATCTTTCTCGAGGCCTGTGAGCCTTTATATACAAGGCCTCAAAACTGAACAAAATTAGAAGTAGGATAATTGTTGAAACTGAAAGTTAGTTTTCATGTAGGAAGAAACTTCTATTTAATAAGTTCAATTAAATTAAATTAAACTTTTACAAATATTGTGAAAATTGTTATTAGTTCAGAATTTTAAAAAAAAATCTAACTGGTTAGGATTTGGGGTTTGGGACGTGGGAAGTTAATGTTCAGGTTAGGAGACTTTTGATTTTTTTTCTTTTTTATTATTTTTTAATGTGCAAGTTATGGGTAGTATTAGTGCATGAAACGGGAAATAGGGATAAATTAACTTAATCACTTTCAATTTAAAATTCAATATTAATTTTTTTTTCTTTTCAATACTAACTCCCAAAAACTTATTTTCTGATTATTTGTTTAAAAGAAATTTGCAAACGTGAGAGGAAGTTTAATTGTGAGTTTGCAGTTTTTTTTTTTGTATTTTTAAATGAGTAGTTTATGGTAGATATCCATAACTCTAGTAACTTAACAATTAACCGAATTCACTTAATCAATTAGTTGGTACTCATCCCTTCAATAGTCACTCACCTTATTCTATACTCTCCAAATACAAACAAAAAGAAAAAATCAAATACAAATTCCCCTTATACCCCCACCCCACCCCCACTCTCCAAAGAAACCCCATATTTTTGTTATATATATATGCATCAACAAATTATAACATCATCATCGAATTGATTTATTTTCCCAACAAGTATGAATTAAAATTAAGGCATGGCTAGTCATGAAAGTGTGCACGCTGATAGAATATTAGTGTAAGAATATTCTAGAATAATATTATTGTGTAATATATTGTATTAATGAAATATCTCATTCTATATAATAGGTAATTATTGTATAGGAATATTTTTAGGTTTATACTAGGCAAGATTTATTCTTCGTAGTCATTGTAATATTATATATATTCTTACCTAATGGAACAAGGTAAATTGAGGAAAATATTCTTACATGGTATCATAAGTCTAAGAAAAGATCCAAACTTAGTATTTTTCCCCATTTTTCGGTTTTCTCCTCCAAGTGACCGAAATCTTATTTCCTTTTTTGTATTGTCTTCTTCAATTGTTCACTTCTCCATTGGTGCACGCATTTCATCTCAACCAATAATGTCTGAATCAAAATCAACCTTTCACCCTGCCATAACAATCTCGAATATCAAAACACATGTTTCTGTCAAACTTGAAATGGAAATCGTGCATTATGCAACGTGGGCGAAATTATTCAAAATTTGTTGTCGTGCTCACAAGGTTCTTCACCATATAATTCCACCAAAGGATGGGAAAGGGAAATAAGTCACAACCGATACGGACAAAGAACTGTGGGATACTCTTGATGCCACAATCCTTGGTTGGATTTATGCTGTCGCGCCCATTTTCGGCTGCGACATTTTTTTTTCCTAAACTCCTGCTTAAATAAAAGGTTAGAAAAATAGATGAAAATGCTAAAGTGCAAAAGAATGCTAAAAGGTGCTTAAAAGTGCTAGAATATTAAAATGTTAGAAATGCTAAAAGTGCAAAATGCTAAAGGTGCTAAGAGTTCGCGGAGTCGCCACCTAATTAGTTTGGGTGAATTAGGACACCTAAATGTCAACTAGGTTAAAGTTAACACTAACTCCATTTTAATGGTCTGCCAAACTTAATGAGATTCTGGGTAAGGATTCTTTATTATCCTAAAGGGAAGGGGTTAGGCACCCTAAAGGATCCGCTAACTTGCGGTTGTCCGTTCAAACCTAGGGTTAATTATTTATGCTAAGAATGCGTGTTTTTAAAAAAAAAAAAAAAGATGCTTCAGAACATTTATAAGGGTAGGCATGTTGATAAAGGTCAGTAAAACTAATGCTATAAAAATAAAGTTTTTTAAAGTGTGCATTTATTGTTTATGTAAAATAGGTGATGCAAAATGGATTTGTTGACTACATGTAGGTATTTACCTGCTAACTTAATCTTGATTAACACAAGTATGTCATGATGCCTAAAATACTTAATTTTGCACTTGAGAAGAATCTATACCTAAATTTCATAATTAGATATGCAAATTAAATTGTTAGGCAAAAGTTTAGACATGCATGTTAAGCCCTAAAGTAAGTAACCTAAAGGGAATTGGCTTCTAAACTAGAGGTTCGAGGTTTAGATATTCTAATTATTATATTAATTAACGTAGCGTTTAGACAAATAATTTACAATAAATAAATGAATGGGGGGCGGGGTAAAAATAATAAGGCGACTCGAGGATGACGATGTCTTTTCGCCGGTGATTTTGGAATTCCGATGCGGATGGAGAAATGCACATAGATGCGGGTGTTAATTTGCCACGATGAGTCTCGCCGTGAGACTCTTTGTTGCTCCGGTGCGTTTCATGTAAAATAAAGAAAAGATAAGGATTAGCACATGTTCAAATTTATCAAAAATCATAAAGTCTAAAGCACCTAATTCAATTTAGACCAAATCAGCAAATAAAATCGTACAAGTCAATAAATAAAATGACACAACTACATGAGACTACAATAATCAACACGTGAGACAGTAAATTGAATGGCCTTAGCCCAAACACGCCAGATAGACAATGTAGAGGTAAGACCGAGGCTTATGGGCCTTGGACAGCCCAGTGTATATGCGTCCCAGCAATACGAGAATCCCTAAGTGTGGGCTAAGCCCAATGGACATATTTCCTGGATGGCTGACATGCTAGGTATGATCTATTATACATTCAATATACATGTGCAAGCAGAAATGGACAATACACTATCTGTATGGAAGGGTATATCAGTGTACTTTCAGAGTAAACGAAGGGAGAGAAATAGGCGGCATTTAACATTTTATCCAAATGATATGCAAATATCATGGTCTATTGGTATTGCTTTAGATAACCTACCATTTTATCAAAGAGGACTACTAAGTTAACACATAGGACTGGGCAAAGAGAAATGAGTTCCTCTATATTTAGGCAGGACAGAACAGGTATAGGGATGGACAAGCAGAAGGTAACATATTCAGATGGACAGGGACCCATTTAATCTAAACTAATCGTACAGTTATACACAGGCGTATTATGACATTTATAAATGATTCGAAGAACACGGTTAGCAAACACACACATTACGATAGGCAACTTAGACATGAACATCCAATTTAAACAATAAATAAGAAACACCAAGCAATAGACAGTGGACATTTCCCTTTTGGTTAATATCTGCTTCAGATCTTTCCATTTAGTTTTAGCCATTTACAGGACTTTAATCATACAGTATGGATGTGTTACTACATGGGACAAGGTGGGGCTTCAGCAAGAAGGCACGAATTAGTTCATATAAATGACCTATATGAGCCCAGATTCCATCTAAGCAAATGGTAAACAGTCATGACACATAATAACTTTGACAGGAAGGATCACAGGTTATCGAGGAATTTAGACTCAAAAGAAATTGTGGGTCTAATTTGAGTCCATGCCAGTTACCAAACCAAATGTCAAAATCTTCAAACATCTCATATTGCAAGAATACACACATAAGCGCGTCGACAAACAAATCACAGTATACCAAAGCATATCTGTATTACAAGCTCGACCTATATGAAAGTAGACAGACACAGACACAACATTTTTTAAGTATTAATAGTCAAATGAATAGGTTAACAAACAATCAAACAGTAGCCGACATCACATTCATGCATTAATGAACACAATAGTATGAACGAACTAACTAACACACATCTAACACCCAAAACAAAAATGCAGAAATACAAAGATGCAACGAATTCGATAGGAAGCTGATTTTACCTTCTCCGGACAGCGACCCGGGGCAGCGTATCAAGCCGTCGGCCCACTCGACGGGTTATTGCGATGCGATTGAAAAGGCAAGGTTTGTTTTGCTGATTTCTTGCTGATATTGAAAAGAAAGATTTCAGGCTTCTTATTTGTGCGATGCTAATGGTCTGGATTGTCGATTGCTGGACCTCCTAACCTCCTATGCACGACCATCGCTATTGGACTCCTCCGCCTCGCCGTGTGTCGATGGCACGACCGATGCTATGAGTCTCCTCCCTTTTTCTGCTCTACTCTCTGTCCGTGCTTAACATATACCTATTGCATGTGCTTATATAGCCCTGGTTTGGGTTCCCTATTTGGTAAACAATTAGGGCTGAGATTCTTATGCTTGATTCGTAAGAGATTCGTGCGATTCTAACAGGCGGAAAATAAGGTAAACGATTTGAATGATTTGGTTTAGTTATGGTAAGATATCGTTGGAGAAGGTAAGGGGAAACCCCGGATTCTCTGGCGAGAATCTCGGGGTTGGGGTGCTGGCGGTGACGGATAAAGGAAAGCCCGGATTCTCCGGCGAGAAATCCGGGCATGGCGGCGACGGGGTGCGATGGCAAGGGCGAGATTTCTAGGTTTAGGTTACGTCTTTCTTTTCTTTTGGGTTATGGGCGACGAGGAAGGGTGAGTATGAAGAATGGGCTGCGGGTCGTGGGGAAATAAGGAAAGAGGGCTTGTGGGTGGGCCTTGCGGGTCGCGGGTTTTGGGCCAGTGGATGGTGGGCTGGTGATATTAATAAGGGTAGTTAGTTTAATTAGGTAGTGTTTAATTATTTAATAGGTATTAATAAATTGTGCTTAAATTAATTAGGTGCTTTATTAATTTAATTGTTATAAATGCGGGTGTGCCATTTAATTAGTGCTTAATATTTTAGAATGCGGCGCTATCATTTAAAATCTTATTATTGTGCATTATTGCGAAGTTAAATTAAAATTGAATTGAGTTTAGATTAAATTATTTAAATGCTAAGTGCAAGTATGATATTTAAGAATTGTTTAAAGCTTTTATAAATGCGACGCTATTAAATGCATGTATTAGAAGAAATTCTCTTGCGTATTAATAAATGCAACTATGCTACTTGACACGATGTCATTGCTAAATTATTTATTTTATGTATTTATTATTAGTTATTAAGAATTATGACATGGCTTAAAATTCATAAATATGGGCGCGAGACTCTAAGTGCGTAAGACGCGGTGCCATTATTAAATAATTTATTTATGTATGTATTAATATTTTATTGTTGCATTTTATTATAAGAAATCATAAAAAATTATTTTGCAAAATTAGTGTAATTTTATAGCTACTGTCTGAACGAGAGGGTCAAAATTGGGTGTCAACATATGCAATAATATCTACGGATTTGTTGCATACAATAATGGAACCAGACTCCACAGCGATGGCGGCATGGGAACGTTTGCGAGATATTTTTTAAGACAATCAAAATTCTCGCGATGCTACGTTGGAGCAGGAATTCTCCACCATTGACATGCCGGATTTCCCGAATGTTTCTACCTATTGTCAACGCCTCAAAGTGTTGGCAGATCAGCTAAGAAACGTTGGTTCACCGATTACTGATAATCGGTTGGTCTTGCAATTGGTCGCCGGTCTGACCGATGTGTATAGCAGCGTTGGGACGTTAATCCGTCAAAGTAATCCTCTACCGAAATTCTATCAAGCAAGGTCCATGCTTGTTCTTGAAAATTCGGGCTTCGTGAAGAGGGCATCTACTACTTCAAACTCCGCCATGATTGTCACTCCTTCTAATGATGGTAATTATTTTGATTCTTCTCAACAAAATAATGGAAAGAAATGACGTAGTAATAATAAGAAGGGTGGAAATCGTGGGAATAACAAAGGTGGAGGTCACCAGAATTCCGGTGGTGGTGGAAATGGCAGCAACACTAACACCGGTGGCGGGCGAAGAATCAAGCGTGCAGCAAAGAACGGCGGCAACAATGGTCGCGGCGCAGCGGGAGGTCGGCCGGTGGGCACAGCGATGCCATCGCCATACCGCCCAGCCCAGTCCCAATAGGGCAATGAGACAGGCAGTTCCAGCGGCCCACTGGACCAACCCAGCAACCCCCTCCATTTTTTCAGCAACCACAACAGTTTCGACAGGCCCAGCAGGCCCATTTTGCTGGGTCTGTCTCGACAAGCAGTCCAGGCAGTCAAGTTGGGCCTCAGCCGACCCAGTGGCGTGAGGCCCACTCCACAATGGCTCAACCCACAAATATTGAGTCCACCATGCACACAATCGGACTCAACCCACCAGATTCAAATTGATACATGGACTCCGTGGCAAAGTCACACATGTCATCTTCCTAAGGTAATATCAACACCGCATTTATCCCACATTTCATTATGTCTATTTAGACAAATTTGACTTTCTTTCTATTTAGAATAGAAAACTAATGCTATAGTTGTCGGAAATGGCCATTCAATTCCAATAAAAGGGTATGGTTCCACTAAATTGACACCACCGAACCCACCACTGATTTTAAAGAATTTCCTTCATGCTTCAAAATTAATCAAAAATTTGGTATCTGTTAGGAAGTTTACAATTGATAATTGGGTATCTGTCCGTTTTGACCCGTTTAGTTTTTCTGTACATGATTTTCAGACGGAGAAACTTATCATGAGATGTGATAGCAAGCGGGAGCTCTATCCAATTAGGTTACCTAGCCAACAGTCCAAAGTTCACTCTACTTTCGCAGCTTTGACACCATCTTTATGACATCAACGTTTGGGACATCCGGGGGAGGCGGTTTTGGCCTCTCTCAAACAAAATAAATTTATTTCTTATACCCAAACTAGTACTCTCAATAGGTGTCATTCTTGTGCACTGGGTAAATATGTGAAACTGTCATTTGTTGCTTCTAATTCATGCACTCTTATGCCTTTTGATATTTTACATTGTGATATTTGGACATCACCCGTTTTGACCACACTCAGTTTTGGGAGTTCTTTAAAAATAATGGTCTAAACTTTCATCTATCCTGTCCTCACACATCATCACAAAATGGGAAGACTGAACGCAAAATTAGAACCATAAACAATATTGTTAGAACATCCCTTGCTCATGCTTCACTCCCCCCATATTTTGGCATCACGCACTCCAAATGGCTACTTATCTATTGAATATCCTCCCTTATAAAAACATGTCTTACCAAGATCCACTAAAGATGTTTTATTTGAGAGAGCCCTCATATCTTCATTTAAGAGTTTTTGGTTGCCTTTGCTACCCTTTGTTTCCATCCACTACAATCACAAAACTTCAACCCCGGTCTACTCCATGTGTCCTTTTGGGATATCCTACCAATCACCGTGGCTACAAGTGCTATGATATTTCTTCTCAAAGAATTATTATAAGTCGTCATGTGATCTTTGATGAAACAAGTTTTCCATTTGCTAAAATACATGAAACCGGGACTTACTCCTATAATTTTTTGGATGATGATAGGCTTTCGTACCTCACTCAATTTTTTCACAGTTCGGAACCCACTACCAGGTGGCAGTTGGGCCAACTGGACCTCGGTACGTTGGACCAACCACTGGAATGTCCTGTCCATCAGCCTCAGCCCACAGAACCAAGGCCAGTGCACCTTCTTTGTTTTTTCCAGTAGGCAACATCCTAATGTCCTGCCCCATGATACAACCTCTAGCCTATTACCGATCCACACCACCTCAATTTCCAGTGACGGGAATGGCAGTGGCGTCCAGTCTACCGCCTCTATCTCAGCCAGTGGCGTCCAGTCCACTGGCCATGTTTTTCGTCCGGTCACCCGCTGTCACGACCCGACCCCGGGCCCGCGACTGGTGCCCTACCTGGGCACCCCTTTCAGGTATACATCAGAGAATAGCAGCGGAACATACACAACTCATAAAATTAATTAGACAGCAAATATGAACAGGCTAGCCGATAAGGCCGCCTTCCGTGAAATATACATAATCCAAAATTAAAACAACACATCTCTGTTCTTACAACTCAATCCACAAATATGAATACATACCTCTAAGAATAACAACTGTGACGGGACAGGGCCCCGCCATACCCGTGAATGTACATAAATCTACAACATCAGGGAAAACGTACCAAAAGACAAGCCTCCGGAGAAATGAAGCTTCTGACACCTGATCAGTGATCCTAAGAATGAGGATCCACCACTCGCTACCCATACCGCATTTAACGCAACCCCAGGAAAGGGGTCGATTACACAATATGTACCAAGTATGTAAATCTGAAAATCGCAATTTACATCATAAGTCTAAAATAAAGCTTGAGACATTTATGATAATCAAATTAACAGTATAATGTGCCTTACTAACAATGAGAGTAAAATATACATTTCCGGTTCTTAAAAATAGGAAACATGTGATTAACCTAGGACCATCCACCCGTAGTATTATCACGCAATCCTACTCCTGGGACTATTTCACCCGCATAGGCCGTATGGACCCGCATGAGGTAACTTTCTCGCATAGGACTGGTCCGCCCCGCATAGGACTATTTCACCCACGAGCCCTGCAGACTGCATGAGGTATTCCTCGCATCATGGGTATCAAATCCACTAATATGCAATGCCACAAGCTGGGAATGACCAGAATGAACAATATATCACAAGCACAACCAGCTACTATAAATAACATAAACAAGTTAAGAAACCCCTTAACTTCTCATTTGATTTAATTAGCATACACTCTCATTTCTTTTTAACTTAAGGCACTATCGTATCATAAAAAATCCGGGAATTTAACCCAAAGTACTACGTACTTCTATTCTTTTGAAATGACTCTTTTTCATATAAAACTCCAAGAGACTAATAACCGTAGTATCAAGTCATATCTACTTTTCAAGACAAGTCACAATATCTTTTAGAAATACATTTATAGGCTTCTAAATCAAGTGACTTCTTTCTTTAAAACCTTAAGCAATTGATGACTTCAAATCAATTTTCCTTTCATTATTTCAAGTCATTTATCATTATTTACATTACTAGAGTAAACCACTCTTTCATCTTTCCATAAAGCTATTATAACCAACTTCCATAAAGTCGTTATACTAACTTTATACTTTAGGCAATTACATTCTTCTTTATATCCAAGAGACTTATACTTCAAAACAAAACAAGTATCATATACTTTCAAAATACTTCAAGTCTCTTAACTTTTAGAAACTAAGATATCCTTAATCTTTTTAAACAAGTGAGTTAATCCCCTAACTCAACCAACTTGGACATTCTTAAGACAAGTCAAGGATATCAAATGAAACTAGATTCGTCAAAATCTCGTACGTCTACCGTACTATATATTTACAACTACTCATGCTCAAGAGATAAGAAAGTTCCACATACCTCTTCGGTTCAATCCACTTGCTAAGTCCAATATGCCGTACGTAGTATGTCAACCTATAATGACCATAATACGTCTATTAACTTCTAACTTCAAACGTAGAATATTCTAAGTGTAATGTCACTAAATTCTACGGAAAATCGGACAGCACTTCCAAAGTTTCTACGTACTTTTCCACCTTTTTCAAGGCCCAAATACAATAACCAAACATGCCACATTTAAGGCTTAACAATGTAGATAACAAAAGGGGATTACACGCCTAATAGGACGTGTAAAATTCTGCCCCACAATTTATATCAACTAATCCAAAAAGTCAATGCCACTCACGGCCAATAGGTGTAACAATATATCCTCCTTTCCAATTCCTTTTCAATCCAATTTGTTTAGTATAACATGTTATAAAGCCGCAATTGATTATAACAACTACAATCTACAAGTAGATAACATGCAACGATTCTAATTATCGACCAAATTGTATTTCAATTTCAAATGGCTAACAATGTCATTTCGGATTTAGGCTTCTAATATCCATAACACTTATCAATCTTCAATAAATATACTTAATGCTAGTTAAAATGTAAGGCTACAACAATATGTAATCGTATAACACTTAAGAGAACAAGATTGTTACCTTGACGAACCTTAATCCAACTTCAAGATCCGAAGTCGCTCCCTAGTAACTTAGAGCCTCTCCTTGACACTTCAATCCGCCACTTGAAGCCCTTAGAAGATCACAAACAACTTTCCTTCAATTTCCAATCCAAACCTAGGAAAGTGACTTAGGTTTTCACCTTGCGACTAACGCAAAAACGACACTTTTCTTGGATCTTTCTATTGAGATACCCTTACAATACCCTTAGGAACCTTGGTTTAAAGTATGGAGATTATTGAACAACAAACGAATTTTTTCTTTCCATGAGGATGCCTACCCGAGAGCAACATAGTGAAGAACAAGTTTTCTTCAAATTTTTCTAAGTGTAAAATAGCCTTGTCTTGCTACTAGTATGTTTAAATAACACTATGGAGGGTCAATATTAGCACATATAGGTGACTTGGATGCATTCCACTAAAAGATCAAGCCAAGTGGCCCTTGGACTTAGTCAATATTATCAAGCTCTTAGCCTAGCAAGACTTGCTCATCTTTACCTTGGTCAAATGACCATAAAACCCATGGTCCATTCGACCATGACCATCCAAGGGGGGTGACACGTGTCACCCTCCCGTTCGTCACAATATTTCGTTTCCCGACATTTCCATAATTCCGATAAATTTTTACTAGTCTCAAATCTTAACATTTTTGAGTTCTTACGTACGTTCTTATAAACATGTCCTGGAATTTCAGGGTGTAACACCCGCAGTCAACATGGTATTGTCAAACCCAATACCAAATACAACCTTCACACACAGGTTTCCAAATCACCTTTACCTCGTAACCCAGTGTCTGCTCTCAAAGATCTGAATTGTAAAATGGCCATGGATGATGAATATCATGCTCTTATTGAAAATAGGACATGGGATTTAGTACCTCATCTATCTAATGCTAATATTATTCGGTCTATGTGGATTTTTAGTCATACAGAAAATTCTGATGGTTCTTTTGAGCGGCATAAAACCCGTCTTGTAGGTGATGGAAAGACCCAGCAGGTTGTCATCGATTGTGGGGAGACGTTCAGTCCAGTGGTCAAACCAGCTATCAGCCGAACAGTTCTAAGTCTGTCACTCTCAAAAGGATGGTCACTTCATCAACTGGATGTCAAAAATGTGTTTCTTCAATGTCACCTGAATGAGACAGTTTACATGCACCAACCTCTGGGATACAGAGATTCTAAGTTTCCCAATCATGTGTGCTTGCTAAACAAATCATTGTATGACCTCAAACAGGCTCCCAGGGCTTGGTATAAGCGGTTTGCATATTTTGTGTCACAAATGGGTTTTACTCACAGCCGTTCTGACAATTCTCTATTTATTTAGCGTCAGGGTAATCATAATGCTTATCTTCTTTTATATGTACATGATATTATTCTTACAACATCTTCAGACTCTCTCTGCAAGAGTATTATATCTCAGCTTGGTTCTGAATTTGCTATGAAGGATCTTGGTCCATTGCACTATTTTCTAGGTATTGCTGTGACACGACATGCATGTGGATTATTTCTTTCCCAAAAGAAGTATGCATCTGAAATTGTGGAACGGGCTGGTATGTCCTCATACAAACCTTCGGCAACTCCGGTGGACACCAAGTCAAAGTTGAGTACTATCTCTAGCAAACCCTTTGCTGATCCTACATTATACCACAGCCTGGCTGGAGCTTTGCAGTACCTCACTTTCACCAGGCCAAATATTACCTACGCAGTACAAAAAATGTGTCTATTCATACATAATCCAATGGAAGAACATATGCATGCCCTCAAATGCATTCTGCGGTATATTCAGGGTACTCTGGAGTACAGATTACACCTTTACCCATCTTCCATCACCAAACTTGTCACTTACACAGATGCAGACTGGGCAGACTGTCCGGACATCAGACACTCCAGCTCTGGTTACTGCGTCTTTCTCGGAGATAATTTGGTCTCCTAGTCTTCTAAAAGACAACCCACAGTATCACACTCGAGTGCCGAAGCTGAGTACCGTGCGGTTGTCAATGTTGTATCTGACTCATGCTGGATTGCCCCATTCCGACGGCTACTATGGTATACTGTGATAACATTAGTGCAATATATCTATCAGGGAATCCAATCCACCATCAACACACTAAACATATTGAGTTAGATATTCATTTTGTCCGTGAAAAGGTAACTGGTGCACGACTTATACACACGCTAAATGCAAGTGCACGTATTGTGACAAGTAATATAGTCTAGAAGACCGAGTTATCGTCCTCAGGGATTAGTGTCCAATTACCAACCTCTATTATGTAGTATCTATTTGGTAATTGATAATTTGATGATTTGTTTATAGCTATGATTATACATGCTAACTAAATTATTTATTTTACTTCAGATATGGTGGAAATAGGGCTTCCAAATCTCCTCGACTATCCGCTCGCTTTACTCGTTAATGCAACTAATTGAGGTTCTTCTTCTATGTTGAGATAACAGGTTAACTAAGCCGTTTTATACTCCTGTTAAGGTAATATAAATACTCAACCCCAATGTAGAACCCTTCTATCTTTCGATGACAAGATTGACTATAAAGGAGGATTAAAAGCAATAACCTAATTAAGCTACACAAGTATCGAGGTACTTTCGTCCACGATTTAAACCTATGTTTATTCAACTATAGAATATTCAAAATCTCACATTTCGGATTTCGATTAGAAATCATATAAGTGATGATAATTAATGATCAATTAATTACCAAGCAATCAAAACAATTATTGAATAAATCTCAACAATAATAAGAAGAAACTAAAATCTTGCATTAATTCATAAAACGAGGTTCAAACGATTAGACATGGAAATCCCTAAATTAAGTTAGTTCCTAGCCATAGACATGCCAAGAACTAAAATAGAATCCAACATATACTAGAAAGAAATAAAATAAAGAACAAGAAATTACTCAAAAATAAGTCTCCAATCTTGATCTCAATTTGTGATGAATGGTAAGGTGTGGAACACTCAAAACTGACCTAAAAGGCCCTATTTATATCTTCAAAAACGTGCAAAACCTTTTCCTCTTTGGCTTTGACCCAATCATATTCGGATTTGTCAATTTTCCCGCGTTGGCGCCGCGGCCCTGCAACCGGCGCTGCGGCGCCGATAATTCTGCGGTTGGTCTGCTTCTTGGGCGTCGTGGCTTTGCTACTGCTGATGGTCTGGCGCCGCGGCGCCGCCCTGTTTCTCGCCCGGGTTGCCAACTTTTCAGCTTTTTGAGCTCTGAAACCTCTGTTTCTGCCATCTTTTCGCTTCTTCTCACCAATGTGCCACTTTAAACCACTGTGACTCAAAAGAAAGGAAAATCTATCCTAACACGACACATATTTGTACAAAAATGAGCAAAAGACTAACTAAAAATGACTCAAAAGATGTATATAAAATACACCGATCAAACACCCCCAAACTTAACCTTTGCTCGCCCTCGAGTAAAGATAAAAAATAGAAACAAAGACACGAAAGAAAAGAAAAAAATAAAAAGACTCAAAGACATTGATCAATTTGCTGCATCATTGTTACTTAGAAAAGCATGAAGGTTAGTAGAATAATATGCAGGAACATATAGCATGAATTTTTAGCATTCTAAACACATCAAGTCAGATATTTCGCAAATTCAATTTAATCTTGCTCAATGGAAGTAAGAATACCTAACTATGCATGTTAATTTCCAAATCCTATGGCTTGTTTACTTGCTATTCTCCACTAATCATGGATACACACATTAGAGATCTTCAGGGTTTTTCAGGGTTGTAATGTAGGCTTAGGCAGTGGTAGGTAAAAATAGGCTTTTAGGCTCAATCTTACGTACCATAAGCTCTTTTGCTTTCGATTCTTCCCTTTTCTTTTGATTTCTTTTTTAACCTCATACCTATCTTTCCCCTCTTTTGTTTTGAGAGAATAATGTGTCTGATGAATAGTAGGCACCCCCAAACTTAGGCTTTTGCCTATTTATGATTACTTTTCATTGGGGTGCATCAAAATTGTTCACTCTCTTTTATCTCTTTTCAACACTTTATATTCCAAACACATCAATTTCTTCACTTATGACACAAGTATGACATTATAGGGTGTCAAAGAAAGATTTTATTTTAGGCTCAAAGGGCTGACTAGGGATACAATTTTAATGTCAAAGATAGGTAAAAAATTGGTAAGAAAGGGCTAACAAAGAAATGTCTGAGTCATCTCCCTAACATGTATATCCTAACTATTTCGCCTCAAATAACAAGCAAGCAGACACATAGGTTTAATCACTAACAATGCATAAATCAATCAAGATACCCCAAATAGTTTGACTTCATGAATTTTTGGCATATTTAACCTAAGTGTTCACATGGCTGCTTATAATTCCATTACATTATTCAACCTTACTTCACTAGGCGTTTCAAGTAACTACAACATATATGCTCATAAAAAAAAATTAGACTCAAATAAACATAGAAAATAACACAAAAAGACTTAAAAATACATCAAAAATAACTAAGAACTCCCCCCCAAACTTAAATCACACATTGTCCCTAATGTGTGCAAGACTCAAGAGTAAAAGAAAGACGGGACAACTTATAGACTTAGTTTAAAATGGTGGCGGTGGCGGCGGATAATACATTGCAGATAACGTCAGAAATCCCATCATAATGGAAGAGGGGAATCGTTTCTAGGGCTCTTTATTTTTCAGATTTTTCGTCGCGGCGCCGTGGCGCTCTGAGATTGGCGTCGTGGCGCCAAAACTTCAGAGACCTTTCGGTCTTTCGGCGCCGCAGCTCTCTGATTCGGTGCCGTGGCTCTCTGATTCGGCGCCGTGGCGCCCAACTTCCTGCGGCTTTCTGCATTCTCGGCGCCATGGCCCTCTGCTGGGCGCCGTGGCGCCGAGCTGATTTCCTCCTCTCTAATGTTTTTCGTCCTCCACTTTTTAGCCCTGTACCTGTCATCACAACATGTAAACAATACCTTCCGTGAGACTGTTCTAACTAAAACTAAATTGCATAAATTTAAAAATCTTGGGTTGCCTCCCAAGTAGCGCTGTCTTTAACGTCTTTTAGCCGGATGCAAGTTCCTTATCATTTTGGAATGAAATAGGTCACTAGGCTCATGTATTCCATTTCATTGATCAAGTAGGTTTTCAACCTCTGTCCGTTTACCTTGAAAGGGGCACCCTCTCTCCCTCTCACTTCAACTGCAACATAGGGGATTACTCTTACAACAGTGTACGGTCCTGACCAACGTGATTTGAGCTTGCCTGGGAACAACCTCAACCTTGAGTTGAATAAAAGCACTTGTTGTCCTGCTTGGAAGTCTTTTGGGATCAACATCTTATCATGCCATACTTTGGTTCGTTCCTTGTAGATCTTTGCATTCTCATAGGCATTGTGTCTGAATTCATCCAACTCGCTCAGCTGTAGCAACCTCTTCTGCCCTGGCATCCACGTTCAGCTTCCTCATTGCCCAATAAGCCATGTGTTCCAACTCTACTGGCATATGACATGCTTTACCAAAAACTAACTTATATGGTGACATTCCAATGGGGGTTTTGAATGCTGTTCTGTATGCCCATAGTGCGTCTGATGCGCGAAAAGATGCACACACTTTAACGCAAGTGCACGTTATCGTGACAAGTAATATAGTCTTGGTAAGACCGAATATCGTCCACAAGGATTAGTATTCAAGTACCAATTGTCTATCTTTTGGTATCTATTTGGTAACCGATATTTGAGTTTGTTGATTATACTAACAATTATAAAGACTAATTAACTATGTGTTTACTTCAGTAGTGATGGGAATAGGGCTTCCAAGTCTCCTCAACTATCCGCTTATGTTACTTATTAATGCAATGAATTATGGTTCTTCTTCTTTTGGAGCTAGCAGGTTTACTAAATCGTTTTATACTCCCGTTAAGGCTATATAAACACTAAACCCCAGTAGCGCTCCTTTCTACCTTTCAATGATAAAGATGACTCTATAGGAGGATTAAGACCAAAAACCTAGTTAATCGTCACGCGCCATGCGTAATTAGGTGTTTAGACCTCTCATTAACGCTACACAAGTAATTGAGGTATTTGCATCCTCAATCCAAAATATTTCTACCCAACTTACAGCATATTCACAACCTCCTCCTTTCGAAGTTTGATTAGAAATCATATAAATAATGATAATTAATGATCAATTAATTACCAAGCATTCAAAACAATTATTGGGTAAATCTCAACAATAAGAAGAATAACCATAAACATGCATCAATTCATAACATAAGGTTCTAGTGATTCGACATGGAAAACCCTATAATAGAATTAGTTCCTAGCCATTGACATGACAAGAACTAATTCAATGTTCATCATAAAAACTGAAAGTAAAGAAAAAGAAAGAAAAGAAAAATACTTAAGAACGAGTCTCCAAGCCTTCTAACATCCAAGGGTTGTGTTTTGGAATATTTACAAGATGGATTGGTGGAAGGGTGGATGTAGAGTGGTGAATGGTGGAATGGAGAATAAATTCTTCTAATGATGTAGAGACTATTTATAGACCAAGAATCCTTTAGGTGAAGGGTTAAGGATTTGTAAGTAGGAAAACTTATTAGAATCCTTTTAGGTAAGGGTTTTAAGGTAGGAAAAGTTATCCCTTTAGGTAGGAAAGGTTATCCCTTTAGGTAGGAAAAGTAATCCCTTTTAGGATTCTGAAAACATGTCAAATTCGGCCCAGACTTCATAAATCCCGCGTCGGCGCCGCGGCCCTGCAGACTGGCGCCGCGGTGCCTGAAAATCAGCAACTCTCGGGACTTTCAGCACTTTGGGCGCCGCGGCGCTGCTGCCAGGCGCCGCGGCTCCGGTGACGTTTTTCTGGCGGATTCCGTTTCGTCGTCCTTTTTTCGTCCGGACTTCGTCTGATCTTCTCTATAATTTCCAGAATTTCTTAGACTTCATTTCTTGGCCCTTTTAGTGTGCAATTCCATCTCATTTATGCTCATTTCATCTCCTTTTCGTCATTTCTCTATTTTTTACCGCTGTGACACAAAAGAAAGGAAAACGACCCTAATACTATACTAAACATGAATAAAATGAGTAAAATACTAACTAAAAATGACTCAAAAATGTATATAAAATACACCGATCAAATACCCCCAAACTTAACCTTTGCTCGCCCTCGAGCAAAGATCAAAAGAAAGAAATAAAGACACAAGAAAAAAGAAACTAGAAAGACTCAACTACATTAATCACTTTGCTGCATTGTTGTTACTTAGAAAAACATGAAGGTTAGCAGAATAATATGCAGGAACATATAGCATGAATTTTTAGCATTCTAAACACTCAAGTTAGATATTTCGCAAATTCAATTTAATTATGCTCAATGGAAGTAAAAATACATAACTATGCATGTCAACTTCAAAATTCTATGGCCTGTTCACTTGCTATTCTCCACTAATCATAGATATGCATATAATAGATCTTCAGGACTTTTCAGGGTTGTAATGTAGACTTAGGCAGGGGTAGGTAAAAATAGGCATTTAGGCTCAATTTACGTACCATAAGCTCTTTTTCTTTCAACTCTTCCCTTTTCTTTTGATTCTTTTTTTCACTTCATACCTATCTTTCCCCCTCTTTTGTTTTGAGAGAATGAGGTGTATGATGAATAGCAGGCACCCCCAAACTTAGGCTTTTGCCTATTTATTATTACTTTTTCATTGGGGTGCATAAAAATTGTTTACTCTCTTTTGTTTCTTTTTCAACACTTTATATTCCAAACATCTCAATTTTTCACTTATGACACAAGTATGACATTATAGGGAGTCAAATAAAGTCTTATTTTAGGCTCAAAGGGGCTGACTAGGGATATAATTTGACTGTCAGGGATAGACAAAGAATGATAAGAAAGGGCTAACAAAGAATTGTCTGAGTCATCTCTCTAACATGCATATCCTAACTATTTCGCCTCAAATAGCAAGCAAGCAGACACATAGGTTTAATCACTAACAATGCATAAATCAAGCAAGATACCCCAAATAGTTCGATTTTATGAATTTTTGGCATATCTATCCTAAGTGTTCAGATGGTTGCTTCTAATTCCATTACATTATGCTACTTTACTTCACTAGGCGTTTCAAGTAATTACAGCATGCATGATCTTAAAAAAACATTATGACTCAAACAAAATACTTAAAAAAAATACCAAAACAAATCAAAAAGACTCAAAAATAATAAAACATCCCCCCAAACTTAAATCACACATTGTCCCCAATGTGTGCACGACTCAAAAAAAAATATGGACAACTTACTGACACAACCAGCGGTTATAACGGAGGTCTATGAGGAAAAATTCTGGAATTTGCACGGAACTGGTTTCGAACTTTCGCGCGGCGCCCAGAATCGGCACGCGGCGCATGTTCTGTGGCTCTCTGGTTACATTGCGCGCAGCTGTTTCGAGCCGCGGCGCTGACGACTGCTTTTCTTTTTTTTTCCAGCGTTTTTGCTTCTTTTTTTTCCTTCGGTTTTAGCTTTCAGTCCACCTGTCATCCAACAACACAAAACAAGAACCCAAGACAGTGAGACTGTTCAAGACAAAATAAAATGAAATAAAGACAGAAATTAAAATAACATAATTAAAAACATTGGGTTGTCTCCCAACAAGCGCTGTCTTTAACATCTTTTAGTCGGACGCAATTAACCTTTACGAGTGCCCATTGGATCCTTCTACGAAGTGCTTGCAATCCGCAGAGTTATTGTTGCAGGTTTCACTTCAACTACAACAATTGCTTTAAACAAGGGCCTCCAATATACGATTATCCCCCAAGTACACAAGACGTGCTTGTATTTTAGGCTCTCTCTAATGTAGGGATCAGTGAGATTCCCAACATCTCTCAACTCTAGGGGGTGCCCTTGATGGTATGGACCTTCTTTGGGGGAACATTGACATTGTGGTGGTGGTGTTTCTTCTGCAATAGGTACAAGAAAAAGATTTTCCAAGGAATCCAAAAAGATGAATGATTGGATCTCAGTACCCTTTTCCTTCTCTACACCAATTATCTCGCCAGATTCCTCAACAGCTGAGTGTGGTTCAGGCTCTTCTATTTGCTTACCACCTCCCATAATGATGTCGCTAGGCAGATTTGCTTGAGTTGTATTGCTTATCTCATCCATCAATTGCCCTATTTGTGTCTCCAACTTTACGAGGACTCCTTGCCTCGGCCATAAACCGAGCTCGCACTTGGCGAACATAAGTATGCTCGCTGCAACTCATTTCGATCTTCCTCGACATCCGCGGTTAAGCTGTTGATGACTCCACTGTCTCTGATAGTAGTAGTCCATGTGTCCTGATTTTATTATATATATATATATATTTTCTTCGTTTTTTTTTCTTCGAATTTAACCTGCAAAATAAGAAAACAACAAAAGGTGATAAAACGATGCTCGCAGAACAAGTTAGAAACTTGTTCTTGGAGTAAAAAAAAACAAATAAAAATAAAAACAGAAATAAAACCAAATTAGAAATTAAAAATAGATAAAATTGATATTGAACTATGCCTAATCCCTGGCAACGACGCCAAAAACTTGATGCGCGAAAAGATGCACACACTTTAACGCAAGTGCACGTTATCGTGACAAGTAATATAGTCTTGGTAAGACCGAATATCGTCCACAAGGATTAGTGTTCAAGTACCAATTGTCTATCTTTTGGTATCTATTTGGTAACCGATATTTGAGTTTGTTGATTATACTAACAATTATAAAGACTAATTAACTATGTGTTTACTTCAGTAGTGATGGGAATAGGGCTTCCAAGTCTCCTCAACTATCTGCTTATGTTACTTATTAATGCAATGAATTATGGTTCTTCTTCTTTTGGAGCTAGCAGGTTTACTAAATCATTTTATACTCCCGCTAAGGCTATATAAACACTCAACCCCAGTAGCGCTCCTTTCTACCTTTCGGTGATAAGAATGACTCTATAGGAGGATTAAGACCAAAAACCTAATTAATCGTCACGCGCCATGCGTACAATTAGGTGTTTAGACCTCTCATTAACGCTACACAAGTAATTGAGGTATTTTCATCCCCAATCCAAAATATTTCTACCCAACTTACAGCATATTCACAACCTCCTCCTTTCGAAGTTTGATTAGAAATCATATAAATAATGATAATTAGTGATCAATTAATTACCAAGTATTCAAAACAATTATTAGGTAAATCTCAACAATAAGAAGAATAACCATAAACATGCATCAATTCATAACATAAGGTTCTAGTAATTCGACATGGAAAATCCTATAATAGAATTAGTTCCTAGCCATTGACATGACAAGAACTAATTCAATGTTCATCATAAAAACTGAAAGTAAAGAAAAAGAAAGAAAAGAAAAATACTAAAGAACGAGTCTCCAAGCCTTCTAACATCCAAGGGTTGTGTTGTGGAATATTTACAAGATGGATTGGTGGAAGGGTGGATGTAGAGTGGTGAATGGTGGAATGGAGAATGAATTCTTCTAATGATGTAGAGACTATTTATAGACCAAGAATCCTTTAGGTGAAGAGTTAAGAATTTGTAAGTAGGAAAAATTATTAGAATCCTTTTAGGTAAGGGTTTTAAGGTAGGAAAAGTTATCCCTTTAGGTAGGAAAAGTAATCTCTTTTAGGATTCTGAAAACATGTCAAATTCGGCCCAGACTTCATAAATCCCGCGTCGGCGCCGCGGCACTGCAGAATGGCACCGCGTTGCCTGAAAATCAGCAACTCTCGGGACTTTCAGCACTTTGGCGCCGCAAGGCCGCTGCCAGCGCCGCGCTCGATGACGTTTTTCTGGCGGATTCCGTTTCGTCGTCCTTTTTTCGTCCGGACTTCGTCTGATCTCCTCTATAATTTCCGAAACTTCTTAGAATTCATTTCTTGGCCCTTTTAGTGTGCAATTCCATCTCATTTATGCTCATTTCATCTCCTTTTCGCCATTTCTCCATTTTTGACCGTTGTGACACAAAAGAAAGGAAAACGACCCTAATACTATACTAAACATAAATAAAATGAGTAAAATACTAACTAAAAATGACTCAAAAAGTGTATATAAAATACACCGATCAGCGTCATCCAATTTGATAGACCAATCCTTCCTTGAGCCATCCACCGTCTTTTCCAATACGCTCTTCACTTCCCTGTTTGAAACTTCTGCTTGCCCGTTCGCTTGCGGGGGGGAAATGTGGTGCGGTGGTAGACTCCTTATCGAGAAAGCAGTGTATCAAGCTGCTTGTTTCAAAAGTGGCTTCCTTCATCACTGATGATGGCCCTAGGAGTACCAAACCTTGTGAATATATTCTTTTGGAGGAACCTTTGGACAATCTTACTGTTATTTTATTTAGTGGCTACCGCTTCTACCCATTTGGAAACATAATCCACTGCAAGAAGAATGTACTAATTCCCAAAGGACGACGGGAATGGACCCATGAAGTCGATCCCCCATACATCAAATAGTTCCACCTCCAAGATCCCATTCGAAGGCATTTCATTTCGTCTTGATATGTTCCCTGTTCTTTGACAACGATCACAACTCTTCACAAAGGTGTGGGCATCCTTGAATAGGGTTGGCCAATAGAACCCACTTTGCAGTACCTTCGCAGTTGTTCTTGATGCCCCAAAATGTCCACCACATTATAAGGTGTGACAATGGGTGAGAATCTGGTGCATCTCATCATCTGGTATACATCGCCTGATGACTTGGTCGGCGCAATGCTTGTATAACACTGGCTCCTCCAAATAGTAGTGTTTTACTTCAGAGTAGAACCTCTTCACTTGCTGTCTTGTCAATCCTGGGGGTACTACCTTAGCTGCGAGAAAATTAACAAAATCAGCATACCAAGGTAACTTAAAGACAACACTTACTTGAAACAATTGCTCATCTGGGAAGTGATCATTTATCTGCACATCCTTGGTGTTCTGGCTCTCTATATTTTCAAGCCTCGACAAGTGGTCAGCAGCTGAGTTCTCTATCCCCTTCTTATCACGTATCTCCATGTCAAATTCTTATAATAGCAGAATCCATCGGATAAGGCGATGTTTTGCATCCTTCTTTGTCATCAAGTACTTTATGGCAGAGTGGTCAGTGTATACTATCACCTTATTCCCAATTAAGTATGGCCTGAATTTCTCGAATGCGTATACTATTGCTAGCAATTCTTTTTCTGTAGTGGCATAATTTAACTGTGCATCATTAAGAGTTTTACTAGCATAGTAAATGGATCTGAATACCTTATCGACCCTCTGCCCAAGCACTGCTCCCACTGCATAATCACTTGCATCACACATTAGTTTAAATGAGAGCTCCCAGTTTGGTGCAATGACTATGGGTGCTGAGATAAGCCTCTCCTTGAGTGTCTGAAAAGCGGTCATGTATTCCTTATTGAATTCAAAAGCAACCCCAGTCATTAGCAAGGTGGAAAGAGATTTTGAAACTTTTGAGAAGTCCTTGATGAGTCTTCTATAAAAACCGGCATGCCCAAGGAAACTTTTGACCCCTTTTGTTGATACTGGAGGTGGTAGATTTTCGATTACTGAAATCTTTGCTTTGTCCACCTCAATACCTTGGTTGGATATTTTGTGTCCAAGGACAATCCCCTCTTTTATCATAAAGTGACACTTCTCCCAATTCAGCACAAGGTTGGACTCTTCACACCGTTTCAACACTGCTTCCAAGTGCCTCAAACACTCGTCGAACGAGGACCCAAAGACCGAGAAATCATCCATGAAAATCTCTATAGTCCTCTCCACCATATCAGAGAAAATTGCCATCATACACCTCTGAAAGGTCACAGGTGCATTGCAAAGCCCAAATGTCATCCTTCTGAATGCAAACGTACCAAAGGGGTAGGTGAATGTTGTCTTTTTCTGATCTTCTGGTGCTATGACAATCTGATGATACCCTGAGTAACCATCCAAAAAGCAGTAGTAATTGTGCCCTGCGAGTCTATCCAACATCTGATCTAGAAATGGCAACGGGAAGTGGTCTTTTCTGGTTGCCTTGTTCAACTTGCGATAGTCAATGCAAATTCTCCACCCAGTAACTGTTCTAGATGGAATGAGCTCATTCCTTTCATTGGTCACTGATCGGTGTATTTTATATACACTATTTGAGTCATTTTTAGCTAGTCTTTTGCCCATTTTTGTACAAATATGTGTCGTCTTAGGATAGATTTTCTTTCTTTTGAGTCATAATGGTTTAAAGTGACACATTGGCGAAAAGAAGCGAAAAGAGGGCAGAAACAGAGGTTCCAGAGCTCAAAAAGCTAGAAAGTTGGTGATCCGGCGAAAGCAGGCGTGGCCACGGCCCAACCAGCGAGATCAGTGCCACGGCGCCCAAAGTCTGAGAGTCGCAGAGTTTCAGCCGCGCTGATTAGAGGTCGCGCCGGCGGGAATTCTGCCAAATACGAATGGGAATGGGCCAAGAAGGAAAAGTTTGGGAACGTTTTTTAGGCTATAAAAAAGACCTTCCTAGGTCAGAATAAGGGTTCCCACTTTTGCCAATTCATCACAAACTTGGAGATCAAGATTGGAGACTACTTTTGTGTAATTTCTTTGTTCTTTGTTTTATTTTTTTGTAGTTTATGTTGGATATTAGTTTAGTTCTTGACATGTCTATGACTAGTAACTAACTTAATTTAGGGCTTTCCATATCGAATCACTTGAAACTCATTCTTATGAATTAATGCATGTTTTGGTTTCTTCTTATCATTGTTGAGATTTATTCAATATTTGTCTTGATTACTTGGTAATTAATTGATCACTAATTATCATAATCTATATGATTTCTAATCGAAAGACGAAAGGGGATATTGTGAATATGTTTAGTTGAATAAACATAGGTTAAATCGTGGACGAAAGTATCCCGATACTTGTGTAGCTTAATAGGATATTGCTATTAATCCTCCTTTATAGTCAATCTTGTCACCGAAAGGTAGAAGAGTTCTATATTGGGGTTGAGTGTTTATATTACCTTAACAGGAGTATAAAACGGCTTAGTTAACCTGCTGTATCAAAATAGAAGAAGAAACATAATTAATTGCATTAACAAGTAAGATGAGCGGATAGTTGAGGAGATTTGGAAGCCCTATTACCACCATATCTGAAGTAAAATAAAGTAATTTAGTTAGCATCTATAATTATAGTTATAAACAATTCATCAATTATCGGTTACCAAATAGACACCATAGAATAGAGTTTGATAATTGGACACTAATCCCTGAGGACGATAACTCGGTCTTCTAGACTATATTACTTGTCACGACACGTGCACTTGCATTTAGTGTGTGCATAAATCGCGCATCAAGTTTTTGGCACCGTTGCCGGGGATTGGCGTAGTTCAATATCATTCTATCTATTCTTAATTTCTAATTTAGTTTTTATTTTTGTTTTTATTTATTACTATATTTTTCTCTTTTATTCGTGAACCCGTGCGCCGTGATCCGTTTGTTGATTTTGATCTGTTGCAGGCATCTAGTTTATGCGAAGGATAAGAGGAGAAGATACACTTGTCCCCTTCAACCCGGAGATTGAAAAGACTTGCAAACAGAACAGGAGAAACAAACGAATTTTGGCCTTAATAACAATGGGGGGCTTGCAGAACAACAATGAGATGAACGAAGGGTTATGTGATCATCAACCTAACCAAAGGATGCCCCGGAGGTTACCAATGGATGTGGAAGAGAGGGTCCAGGTCCAAGCTGAGAGAAGCCTGGGAGATTATGTGCTGCCAAGGGTGAAGGAAGCACAAACTTGCATCAGGCTCCCAGTAATAGGAGCAAATAATTTCGAAATCAAGCCTGCGATCCTATGTATGGTGCAAAATACTGTTCAATTCGGAGGGTTTCCATCGGAAGATCCTCACATGCACATAGCGAACTTCTTGGAGTTGTGTGCAACTTTCAAGTATAATGGCGTTACTGACGCCGCCATCCGATTGAGGCTTTTTCCCTTCTCACTCAGGGATAGAGCGAAAGTTTGGTTGAATTCCCTGCCTACAGATTCTATATTCACATGGCAGGAGTTGGCACAGAAGTTCTTAGCAAAGTTCTTTCCACCGTCCAAAGCCGCTAAGCTGAGAGGGGAGTTGAACAATTTTTATCAGGCTGATGGAGAGTCACTCTATGAGGCTTGGGAGAGATTTAAAGATTTACAGAGGAAGTGTCCACATCATAGCATTGAGCTGTGGAATTTGGTCCATATTTTCTACAATGGGCTAAGCGGGACCACAAGAACTATCATTGACGCAGCTGCAGGTGGAGCTTTCATGAGGAAGACAGCACACGAAGCCCATGATTTTCTAGAAGACATGGCCACCAATAATCATGTAACAGAGGAAATAGGGGTGAGTGGAAGAAGAGCAATAGTAGTTCATGAGATTGATGCCATCACAACGTTAAATGCACAAGTTGCTCTCTTGACCAAGCAACTGCAACATAACACAGTGTCAGTGAATGCAGTTCAAATGCCGTTGAGTTGTGAGATGTGTGGAGGTCCTCATACCTTTGATAGGTGCCTATCAGCAGACCCCAACAACATCTCTATCGAGCAAGCAGAATGCCAAGCAGTGGGGAATTACCAAAGGCCCCAGAACAACCCCTATTCAAATACCTACAATCCAGGGTGGAGGAATCACCCTAACTTTTCATGGAGGGGTGATCAAGGGCAGAAAAACCAATTTCGAGGACAATACCAAAATCATCAACCATTCACTCAGGCCCCATCTTCACAATAATTCAGTGCACCTGCTCAACAAGAAAAACCAGATGAGTTGAGAGCAGCCCTGTTGACACTCACCAACTCACAGACCCAGTTCATAGCAGAGACAAGATCCTCTATCAGGAATTTGGAGACGCAGGTGGGACAACTGGTAAAGATGGCAAACAGCAGGCCACAGGGTACTTTGCCTAGTAATACAGAGATGAGCCCCAGAGAACAGTGCCAAGCGGTGGAGCTGAGGAATGGAAAACAGCTAGAACAACTTACACCCCAGCCTGTGGTAGAACAGAGAGTAGATGCAGAGAAGGAGAGGGTTACTGAAGACCGCCCTATTGTTGACAGTCAATTTTGACCCGTTTTTGTATATTTTCGTGCAATTTTAAGTATTTTAGCACACCTCATTTTAATCGTTATTTTTGCATATTTTTACATAATATTCTATGTTTATTTCTTCACAAAAATGGCATTGCATCTTTTATTTTTAAATTAAGCATTATGTCATTGTTAATATTATGTTTTTATTATTGTTATACCGTCGTTTTTATTTTAATAATATTCGCATCTTTTTAAATAATTAATCGGCACCGCATTTTTACTTTTAATCAGGCATTAAACATGTCTTTAAAATTGCATTTTAGTATTATTGCGTCGGCATTTGCATTTTTATAATTTGGCATCTTTTAAATAATTTTTTCTTTAAATAATTAACCAGCCTTGCATTTTTGTCAAATCAGTCCAGTCCAAGACACAATTTGAATCAGTCCAAGCCAACACTATTTTTAATATCATCCAAACACCCCCTTTTCATTTTCCCCCCCAAAACAATACCCTACTTTTCATTTTTTCCCCCCAAATACCAAACCCTAAATACCCCTATATAATAAATCTTACCCCCCCTTTTATTAAAGGGGAGGGCAGCCGCATAAACCCTCAGCCGCAGTCCTGACCCCAGCCGCACCTCACCATCTCTCTTCTCTCTTTCACTCACCCTTTCGCCGCCGCCTTCGCCGGAGCTCCAAGCTCCGGCGAACACCCTCTCATACACACACACATCAGCCTTTCCAAATTGCAACACAAAAACCAAGAAATTTCTAAAGATTTTTTTTTCAACGCCTTACCCTCTCTCTAAAACCTCCACAACCGTCGCCACCATCATCCCGTCACCGTTAAACCTCCACAACAGTCTCACCCCCCTCTCTAAAACCTACGCAGCCGTCTCACCCTCATTTTATTTTTACCCTTCGCCGCCTTTCGCCTCCCGTCACCATCATCCCGTCGTCGTTGATACACCCGTCGACCTTAACTTGTCGACCACCACTGTCACCCTCATCCCATTACCCGTAACAACCATAACCCCACAACCCCCATAACCCCCTTGTCATGCAAAGATCGCCTCGCCGCCGAGTGACCACCCATCGCGAGGCGTTGTTTGGTTCTTCTTTATGTGCTATTATGTATATCTTGGTTGTTGGATTAACTTTGTTCTCTTGTTGATTATTTTCGCTATTGTGATTATATTGAGCCTTGTTGTTTTTCGGCGAATCGGATTCCTCGATTTTTGTCGTTAATGGACTGGTTTTTGACATTTTAGATCCGGGTGATCTCGACATTGTTTCTTACTTCTCTGGTTGTGCTATGGATTACACTCTGTTTTATTCTATTCGGGTGTTGTTTTATTCTTGTTTTGCTGCTGGTTCTCGACTGTTACTGCGCCCATTGTTATGATTCGGTTCGTGATGATTTTCATAGTTCTAGCTGTTGGATATCACCTTTCGATAGCGTTAAATCATGCCGATGGATTTTGTTCCGCTGGTCGCTTTGCCACTATTTCGCCATTTGTGTCGGCTGTTGTTTGTTTTCGCAAACTATTGGACTGAATTCATTTTTCTTTTCGTGCAAGAACTGATTTTGAATAGATGCTACACTTGACGGTTGTTTTTATATTTTTGATGCATTACTTGCACTACTTTGCTTGGGAAAAGTTACTGATTTCGAACATATTTCTGGTTGATGCATTTGAATATTTGGTATTTTTCTGATTTGAACAAGGATACTACACTTGTTGGCCGATGAAAAAGTTATCCGTCGATTTTTGAGGCCTCCACAGTTGCAAAGACGGAAAATAAAATAAATGAAGCTTTCTGGGCAATGATGATTTCTTCACTTACACCGGATAACCAACATGTGCTTGGCAAGGCGAATTCTCGCAGCCGCACTTGTTTAGGCTGTCCTACTTTATATTTTTACATATCTGAGCCCTCCGTGTTTAAAACTATTACTGTTTTGGCGCGGATCTGAAGTTTTTTATTTATTTTATTATTTTTAGCAATATTGGCCGATGAAGGAATCCCCGTCTGATTTCCAAGGCCTCCCCTGTACAAAAGACGGATTTATTTGCTTTGTTTGTTAATTTTTGCTATTATTTTAAAATTTATGTATTCTATTACTAATACTTCTACTAAGTGTTTATGCAGGTATCCGGAGATGCATTTCAAAAAGAATGCCCCGGAGTTTATTTTATGCCGCATTTAATTTCAGTTTTATTATTTTGCATTGTATTTTATTTTAATTGTAAATTATGTAAAATGCTTAGAATAGGTAGAATAAAAAGAGCAATAAATAATTAACCTAGGTTTGAACGAACAACCGCAAGTTAGCGGATCTTGAAGGATGCCTAACCCCTTCCCTTTAGGATAATAAAGAACCCTGATCCAGAATCTCACTAATTTCGCAGACCATTAAATGGAAGTCATTTGTAGTATTTTATGCTACATTTTCAGTGTCCTAATTCACTATAATAATTAGGTGGCGACTCCTTAAAATACATTTAGGAATCAATATGTAGCGGTACTCCCGTTTCGACTCCGGTTAAAATGGGGTGTTACAGCATGGCGACTCCACTGGGGATATCAGGTTCTTGATCATAACATACTCAGGTTAATTAAATATTGCACTTTATTTTGCTTTTATATTTGTTGTAAATATTTTATATTGTTTGCTTTTATTTTGTAATTAACTACTTTAATTGCTACATTCTTTTATTGCTTTCCTTAAATTGTCATTCCGTTCATATTTCCTCCATTCTGGAAAATTAACACTATCACACACTACACGCGAGGTGCGCTTGGTGCATCAGCAAAATTCTTTCTTCAAAACCCAAATTTAGGAGAGTTGGTAATAGACGCGGAGAATCCGGTCCAACCGGTGGCCGCGTAGCCTTCTCACTCGAGTAGTCCGCTCGGGAACCATTGTGTCTAGTAAGCCAAATCTTAGAAAACTTAAGATAGAGCTATACCACTTTTTATTAAGTCATGCATGCATAAACCTTAGGTGGGTTAATCCTTGGTATTAACGCCACAATTAGAAATCCACCAAACTTGTCGACGGGTTTCACAACCCAACGACCCATTAGCATACTATGTGTAGCGTGATGATGATAGACGGATCTAAGCCTGGTTATGACACATCGAAATTGGAAAGAGTGCACCGTCATTTGGTCGCCATTTCCAACAAAATATTGCAGTTTGACGGCTTGGACCTATTTATCATAATCCCGCATATTTGGCGTTTAGGCTCACCTCTGGCATAAGAGAGGTCCCAAGCATATTAGGGCACGCGCTTGATTTGCATGTTTTTTGTTTATTATTGTTTGTCACTAACAACTCTGTACATATTGTTTAATTCAATAATTGCTCTTTTGTGATTTCGGGCTCGAGCATTTGTATTTTTGCATTTTTGCATTTTTGCTTTCACATTGCAATCAGGACTTCTACTGCGTAAATCACTCTTGAATAGCGCGACTTGGACTTTGTGAAGCATCAGCCACCAGTCCGGTCGAACCAATCAGGGGAGTCTCTGACTATATGGTCACACCCCTTCATTTTGTTATTTTGTCATTTTCATACTCTCACCTATTTCTCATATTTTTGCAGGAAAACAGTCCTCGCAAATAGTCGAGGGCGTTCGAAAAAGAAAAAAAATCACAATAATGAGCGATAGTTATATTGACTAATAGAAATCAGTTTATACCAGATTCAACGAGACATCGCTCTCAGTTCTTTTATACTTTGTATTTTTATTCATATTTGCAAACTCAATTGATATGTTTAGCGTTAATTACATAGTTTTCGCATATCATGCATTTTACAGCGTAATTATTCCGAACTACGCGTGTCTGATTCTCACCACACGGTGTGATACGTAGGCAAATCATTTTGGGTTCGACACCACAAAAATAAAACAAAAAAAATAAATAAATAAAAAAAAAAAACGCATTCATTCATCATGTTTTCGGGCATTCATTTTACTTTGTATTCGTCCACAGTGGACAATCATTTATTTTTGCACAGCTTTATATTGTTATCCTTTTGATAAATTTTTCCAAGCATACATTTTATAACATATTTGAGCGAACTACGCGCACCTGATTCCCTCGGCGGGATACGTAGGCAGCTATTCGGGTTCGGTACACTTTATTCAAAAAAAAAAATGTATATTTTCTTCAACAAATACAAAAAAAAAAATGTTATTCAAAAAATACAAAAACATTTTGTAAGTATTATTGTTTGACTTTGTTAATACCAACACAGTTACAAATGTGCATAAACAAAAAAAAAACAAGTGATAATCAGTATGGGTTGACTTTGTGGTAAACCATAGATTCTTTTGGTACCTCTTATTCATACCCGCAAATAACATTGTCTTGCATGCTTCCAAGATAAGAATGAAGCCGACCTCATCGTTTCATATGCATTGTGTGGTGAGTTATTTGAATAAGTTCAATTGCATTGCATTGTGATCTAGAACTTGGCCTGAATGTTTGTTGAGGCGAAATCCTGAGCAACACTCGGTGTGGGAAATGATCGTAGGCTTTCTTTGACCCGTTTGAGCCTTTTCAGCCTACCAAATAACATTATCCCTAGTACACCCCTTTGAGCCTAAAACCTATTTTTTGACAACCGCATATTACACCTATAACCTTTCTGAGTGCGTACACACTATCCCTCTCTTGCCCGACTCTCGAGCGCTTTAGAAATGTGCAAGTGGCTGACAAAATCCTGCGCTGAAGTTTGCAAAGACAAAAGTTGTCAAAGTTCCAAAAGGAAAACAAAACAAAAGCAGAGACGACTTCACACGAAAAAAAAGAAATCAAAAGCCTCGATGTTATAAAAAAAAGGGAATACATAACCCCGAAAAAAAAAAGGGGGGGGGGCTCCAAATGAAAGATTCAAAAGAAGTCAGTATTGAAAAACTGGGACAAAACGAAAGCAAATCAGCATTAAAACACACAAATATCAAGCATGGACGTAGTCCAACTCTCGAGGAATGATTAGTCACTTTTACCCAAATGATATCCATTCCTTTCACCAAGCCTACATTACAAGCCCGTGACAAGCCCTACATGATCTTATACTGAGGGTTCTCACATTAGTGGATACTTACATGACGGCCAAGCCTATGGTATCACAATTGCATGCATTGAACATCTTTTTGAGTGTGAGCGCAATTCTCTCAACGTCCCAAAATTCAAAATACTGGAATATATGTGTGAGATGGGACCTTCTTTCAGTGAGGCATTTGAAACGTGAGATTACGTTTAGTTCAAACTGGATGCAAGCAAGTGTGTCGACACTCGGTATGTTTGAGGTACTATCTCAAATCGTGTGAATTACACCGAGTCAATCTCGGTTAGACTGAAAACAATAAAAGAATATCCTTATGCACAATACTAATTGTTGGTATCAACTGGAGTCAGAACGTAATGTCGTCTTCCATTTTTTCAGAAAAAACAACAAAATGCATATTACATAAAATTATTTTGCATCGCGAACTACGTCTTGACCTGATTCCCTCGGCGGGATACGTAGGCGGCCACATCGGCTTCGGTCCCGCATCATTTTAAAATCATAAAAATTCTTATTTTTTGCAGCATGAACTACGTCTTGACCTGACTCCCTCGGCGGGATACGTAGACAGCCACATCGGCTTCGGTCACACCGTTAGAAATATTTCTTCCTTGTTTCTGCACATGACTCGATTTTGTCCATTGGAGAGTTTAGCATTCTCATATATTTCGCATCCATTACTACCTACATATTTTCGGGGATTGCATTCTCATCTACTCAATTGTACATTGTCCATATTCTCACATTAGCTTTTCATTCATTATAAAAAAATAAAAAAAAATGCTTACCTGATCGCCTTGATAGCGTCAAGATGCAACCTTACCCAGTTCAACATCTTCATTACCAGAAACTGGGACATTTTAAGGAATTCAGTGCAAGAAAATGGCAATCGACAGGAAAAAGCAGGCCAACTAGGTCTTCAGTGCAAACCAAGAATGCAAGCGTCAAGAGCCAAAACTACAGAATCGACGCTATCTCAACCCAGACGGGTCACAAAGCAGGTACGCCCCTAAACCAATGCATTTCATTTTTAAGCCTATGCAACGGCTTCATTCATGTTTCGTCTATGCAACGACGAACATCTGCATCGCGTCCATGCAACGACGTCATTTCATTAAAAGCCCATGCAACGGCTTCATTCATGTTTCGTCTATGCAACGACGAGCATCTGCATCGCGTCCATGCAACGACGCCCTTTTATTTTTAAGCCCATGCAACGGCTTCATTCATGTTTCGTCTATGCAACGACGAGCATCTGCATCGCGTCCGAAAACGACGCCATTTCATTTAAGCCCATGCAACGGCTTCATTCATGTTGCGTCCATGCAACGACGAGCATCTGCATCGCGTCCATGCAACGACGCCTTTTCATTTTAAGCCCATGCAACGGCTTCATTCATGTTTCGTCTATGCAACGACGAGCATCTGCATCGCGTCCATGCAACGACGCCTTTTCATTTTAAAAGCCCATGCAACGGCTTCATTCATGTTTCGTCTATGCAACGATGAACATCTGCATCGCGTTTCGCGTCCATGCAACGACGCCTTTTCATTTTAAAAGCCCATGCAACGGCTTCATTCATGTTTCGTCTATGCAACGACGAGCATCTGCATCGCATCCATGCAACGACGCCTTTTCATTTTAAAAGCCCATGCAACGGCTTCATTCATGTTTCGTCTATGCAATGACGAGCATCTGCATCGCGTCCATGCAACGACGCCTTTTCATTTTAAAAGCCCATGCAACGGCTTCATTCATGTTTCGTCTATGCAACGACGAGAATCTGCATCGCGTCCATCCAACGGCGCCTTTTCATTTTAAAAGCCATGCAACGACTTCATTCATGTTTCGTCCATGCAACGACGAGCATCTGCATCGCGTCCATGCAACGACGCCTTTTCATTTTAAGCCTATGCAACGGCTTCATTCATGTTTCGTCCATGCAATGACGAGCATCTGCATCACGTCCATGCAACGACGCCATCAACATCCACAATAACCTTGTCTTTTTCGGCACCACATCACCTGCAACCCAGTGTCAATCATAATTCGACACTGGGACATTTTTTATCGGCGTCAGCTTTGCTTTCTAATTTTTGCATCACAACGACCCAATGCCATCATGATTTGACACTGAGACATTTTTGGGTCTGCATCATCCCTATTTTTGAGTTCTAGTTTATAAAACAGGACAAAATTGGCTACAAGTCAACATCTTTGTCCGAAGACTCTTCCATCATCTCCGTACAAAGAGGACATGTCATTGATGATCAATTTTGACCCGTTTGTGTATATTTTCGTGCAATTTTAAGTATTTTAGCACACCTCATTTTAATCGTTATTTTTGCATATTTTTACATAATATTCTATGTTTATTTCTTCACAAAAATGGCATTGCATCTTTTATTTTTAAATTAAGCATTATGTCGTTGTTAATATTATGTTTTTATTATTGTTATACCGTCGTTTTATTTTAATAATATTCGCATCTTTTTTAAATAATTAATCGGCACCGCATTTTTACTTTTAATCAGGCATTAAACATGTCTTTAAAATTGCATTTTAGTATTATTGCGTCGGCATTTGCATTTTTATAATTTGGCATCTTTTAAATAATTTTTTTTCTTTAAATAATTAACCAGTCTTGCATTTTGTCAAAACCAGTCCAGTCCAAGACACAATTTGAATCAGTCCAAGCCAGCACTATTTTAATATCATCCAAACACCCCTTTTCATTTTCCCCCCCCCCAAAATAATACCCTACTTTTCATTTTTCCCCCCCAAATACCAAACCCTAAATACCCCTATATAATAAATCTTACCCCCCCTTTTTATTAAAAAGGAGGGCAGCCGCATAAAAAATCAGCCTCACACCCCCTGACCCCAGCCGCACCTCACCATCTCTCTTCTCTCTTTCACTCACCCTTTCGCCGCCGCCTTCGCCGGAGCTCCAAGCTCCGGCGAACACCCTCTCATACACACACACATCAGCCTTTCCAGCCGCAACACAAAAACCAGCAGCCCTAAAGATTTTTTTCAACGCCTTACCCTCTCTCTAAAACCTCCACAACCGTCGCCACCATCATCCCGTCACCGTCAAACCTCCACAACAGTCTCACCCCCTCTCTAAAACCTACGCAGCCGTCTCACCCTCATCTTATTTTTACCCTTCGCCGCCTTTCGCCTCCCGTCACCATCATCCCGTCGTCGTTGATACACCCGTCGACCTTAACTTGTCGACCACCACTGTCACCCTCATCCCATTACCCGTAACAACCATAACCCCACAACCCCCATAACCCCCTTTGTCATGCAGCACCGTCTCTGCCTCGCCGGAGCTGACCACCGGCGACTGGCGGAGGCGTTGTTTGGTTCTTCTTTATGTGCTATTATGTATATCTTGGTTGTTGGATTAACTTTGTTCTCTTGTTGATTATTTTTCGCTATTGTGATTATATTGAGCCTTGTTGTTTTTCGGCGAATCGGATTCCTCGATTTTTGTCGTTAATAGACTGGTTCTTGACATTTTAGATCCGGGTGATCTCGACATTGTTTCTTACTTCTCTGGTTGTGCTATGGATTACACTCTGTTTTATTCCATTCGGGTGTTGTTTTATTCTTGTTTTGCTGCTGGTTCTCGACTGTTACTGCGCCCATTGTTATGATTCGGTTCGTGATGATTTTCATAGTTCTAGCTGTTGGATATCCTGCTCAGTTGGCGCGTTCATGCCGATGGATTTTGTTCCGTTTTGGGCTGCTTTGCCACTATTTCGCCATTTGTGTCGGCTGTTGTTTGTTTTCGCAAACTATTGGACTGAATTCATTTTTCTTTTCGTGCAAGAACTGATTTTGAATAGATGCTACACTTGACGGTTGTTTTTATATTTTTGATGCATTACTTGCACTACTTTGCTTGGGAAAAGTTACTGATTTCGAACATATTTCTGGTTGATGCATTTGAATATTTGGTATTTTTCTGATTTGAACAAGGATACTACACTTGTTGGCCGATGAAAAAGTTATCCGTCGATTTTTGAGGCCTCCACAGTTGCAAAGACGGAAAATAAAATAAATGAAGCTTTCTGGGCAATGATGATTTCTTCACTTACACCGGATAACCAACATGTGCTTGGCAAGGCGAATTCTCGCAGCCGCACTTGTTTAGGCTGTCCTACTTTATATTTTTACATATCTGAGCCCTCCGTGTTTAAAACTATTACTGTTTTGGCGCGGATCTGAAGTTTTTTTATTTATTTTATTATTTTTAGCAATATTGGCCGATGAAGGAATCCCCGTCTGATTTCCAAGGCCTCCCCTGTACAAAAGACGGATTTATTTGCTTTGTTTGTTAATTTTTGCTATTATTTTAAAATTTATGTATTCTATTACTAATACTTCTACTAAGTGTTTATGCAGGTATCCGGAGATGCATTTCAAAAAGAATGCCCCGGAGTTTATTTTATGCCGCATTTAATTTCAGTTTTATTATTTTGCATTGTATTTTATTTTAATTGTAAATTATGTAAAATGCTTAGAATAGGTAGAATAAAAAGAGCAATAAATAATTAACCTAGGTTTGAACGAACAACCGCAAGTTAGCGGATCTTGAAGGATGCCTAACCCCTTCCCTTTAGGATAATAAAGAACCCTGATCCAGAATCTCACTAATTTCGCAGACCATTAAATGGAAGTCATTTGTAGTATTTTATGCTACATTTTCAGTGTCCTAATTCACTATAATAATTAGGTGGCGACTCCTTAAAATACATTTAGGAATCAATATGTAGCGGTACTCCCGTTTCGACTCCGGTTAAAATGGGGTGTTACACCTATGTTAGAGAAAGTTCCAACAGTCCCAGTGAGGGAATACATTGAGAGGATTCCTTACCCGCAGAGGTTGCAAAGGAAAGTGGTTAATAAGAAATTCTCCAAGTTCTTGGAGGTATTCAGAAAGCTACACATTAACATTCCGTTCATTGAGGCATTGGAGCAAATGCCTACTTATTTTAAATTTATGAAGGAAATTCTTGGGAAAAAGAAGATGGCTGAGTATGAGACAGTGACATTGACAGAAGAATGCAGTGCCATCTTGCAGAAGAAATTACCCCCTAAACTCAAGGATCCAGGGAGCTTCACATTACCTTGCACAGTTGACAGAGTGACATGTAATAGGGCCCTTTGTGATTTGGGGGCTAACATAAATCTTATGCCCTTGTCTGTTTTCAAGAGATTGAGGTTGGGTGAGGCCAAAGCAACCACTGTGAGCTTGCAGTTGGCAGATATGATAGTGGTGCATCCCAGGGGAACGATTGAAGATGTCTTAGTTAAGGTGGGAAAATTCTTCTTTCCTGTTCCTCATCCTTGATATGGAGGAAGATGATGAGATCCCCATCATATTGGAAAGACCATTCTTAGCAACCGGGAGAGCCCTGATTGATGTGGAGAATGGTGAGATGACACTCAGAGTGGAGAATGAAGAGATGGTGTTCAAGGTGTTTAAACACATCATTGAACCCCCAGTCATAAGCAAGTGTTTTGCGATCAAGATCGACACATCGGTTGAGCCAAAGACAAGCCAAAGCAAGGAAATAAGTCCGCTAAAAGCAGGTAAGCAACGCTAAACCTCCTCTTGAGAAAAAGGAAAAAGAAAAGCGAGAAGGTGGGGCGAAAAATGTTGATGAAATGGATAGGCTGTGGGGTTAATTTACCCCATGCCTCTTGATAAGGAACTTGCGTCCGGCTAAATGACGTTAAAGACATCGCTACTTGAGAGGAAACCCAAGGTTATTTTATTTTATTTTAGTTTTTTGCAATTTAGTTTTAATTAGAACAGTCTCACGGGAGGTATTGTTTGCATGTTTTGATGACAGGTACAGGGCCAAGAATTTGAGGATGAAAACGTGAAGAGAAAATCGGCCTGTGTGCCGCGATTGCGAGGCCGTGGCACCTAAGTGCGAAGGCGCGAAAGTTGGCGCCACGGCGCCGATTCAGGCCGCGGCGCCAAAAGTCCAGAAGATCTGTGAAGTTTGGGCGCCACGACGCTGGAAGTTTAGAGGGTCGCAGAAGTTTGGGCGCCGCGACGAAAAATCTGAGTTTTAAAGGAGCCCTAATCCGATTTTCCTTTCTCCAAATCAAAAAAATCTAAAACCCTTCATCTTTCCAAAACCCACGAAATTAACCCTTTTTACCTAAAAGTCTTCCACAAACTAAACTCAATCACAACCAAAGTACTTAAATTCCTTACACCCTTATCCATCTTAAACAACAACCCTCATTTCATTGCCTCAATACATCATTAGGAACAAGAAAATCTTGAAGAACACCGTCCAAGGTAACCTTTATCAATTTTCTTGAAATCTTCAATACAATCAGGGGAGGTAATAGGTTTGGGGAGGTGCTTTATTGGTGGATGGTGTGTGGTGTGTTGAAGTTAGGTGTAAAAATTTCGCGAAAGATTATACCTAGTGAGCGTGGGGTGTTGTACCGGTGCTTTGAGTGCAGTTTGGGGGTTAAGGAGTGTTGTAGCTTGCGGACTACACTGTGTGTTGATTGGTTTGATTGATAGTTGCTGGGAAATATCACTGACACAAAGGAAACGCTGCCGAAGTTATCTAAATATGTCTGCCAAGAAGAGGAGAACTTCCACATCCACCTCCGCCCCTCAATATGATACTACTAGGTTTGTCAGTCAAAAAACAGAAGATAGATATTACAAACTTAGTACTAGACCCTTGATCCTTGAGAGAGGAATGGAGTACCAAAGACAGTCATTTGAGGAGGGAGATGCCTATGAGCCTTTTCGGGCGATGATAGAGGTCATGAGGTGGAAGAGATTTGTTAATCCGGAAAGAATAGCACCACAGAACACCGCAATGGTGAAAGAATTTTATGCTAACTTTCCGGAGAGGATAAATGGTAGATGCTTTGTGATAGGACAGTATGTGCCTGTGACGGCCGAAGTAGTGAATGAGCTATTAAGAACATCCGACGTTGAAGAAAGAGGCGATGATCGAAGCTATTTCAGAACTTGGTCTAGAGACGCCAACAACATCGACTGGGATATCATCGCAAGCACATTATGCTACCCTGGGGCTGAGTATGATATTGCAAGAAATGGATCAAGAGGACTGAGCAGATGTCAGTTCAACAAAACAGCCAAGGGTTGGTTATATTTTGTCAGTGCCCGCCTAATTCCATCGATGCACTTCACCAGAGTGCCAGCAGATAAAATAAAAATGATATATGGAATCATGTTAGGGAAGCCGATTGACGTTGGGAAGGAGATATTGCAAAACATTGGAGAAACCAGTAGGTTGGTAACTACAGGTGGGTTGGGACATGGATCACTTATTTGCAGCTTATGTTCCAGACATGGAATCCCAACCCTAGCCACTGATACATATGAGAAGGGTCAACCTCCTGTGTCATATAGGATAGTGCATGCCTTCCCAGAACCAGTCCCTCCAGCAGTAGCACGAAGGAGACCACCACCACCAGCAGCAGCAGAGGCTGCCATGGATGAAGATGAGCCTGAGATAGAGGCTCAGCATGAGACAGGTAGCAGCCGCCAGCAGCCCCCGGAATTAGAACCTCCGATGCCTATAATGGAGCAGTTGCTCATGAACCAGAGAAGGATGATGCAGAATTTTGATAAAATGATACAAGGTCAACAGGACCTGAGGCAAGGACAACAAGAACTAAGGTAGGAGCAACAAAAGTTGCATCAAAGATTTGATGAGATGAGTTCCTTGTTCAACCAGTGGTCCATGCATTATCCGCCGCCACTGCCACCACTTTAAACCAAGTTTGTAAGTTGTCCCGTTTTTCTTTTTCTTTTATTTTTGAGTCTTGCACACATTGGGGACAATGTGTGATTTAAGTTTGGGGGGATGCCTTATTGTTTTTGAGTCTTTTTGATTTGTTTTGTGTATTTTTGAGTATTTTTTGAGTCATAATTTTTTTTAAGATCATGCATGTTGTAGTTACTGGAAACGCCTAGTGAAGTAAGGTTGAATAATGTAATGGAATTAGAAGCAACCATCTAAACACTTAGGTTAAATATGCCAAAAATTCATGAAATCAGACTATTTGGGGTATCTTGCTTGATTTGTGCATTGTTAATAATTAAACCTATGTGTCTGCTTGCTTGCTATTTGAGGCGAAATAGTTAGGATATGCATGTAAGGGAGATGACTCAGGCATTTCTTTGTTAGCCCTTTCTTACCATTTTTGCCTATCCCTGACATTCAAATTATATCTCTAGTCAGCCCCTTTGAGCCTAAAAATAAGATATTTCTTTGACACCCTATAATTCCATATTTGTGCCATAAGTGAAAAACTTAGGTGATTGGAATATAAAGTGTTGAAAAAGAGACAAAAGAGAGTGAACAATTTTGATGCACCCCAAATGAAAATGTAATAATAAATAGGCAAATGCCTAAGTTTGGGGGTGCCGGCTATTCATAATACACTTCATTCTCTCAAAACAAAAGAGGGAAAATATAGGTATGAAGTGAAGAAGAAAATCAAAAGAAAAGGGAATAGTTGAAAGAAAAGGAGCTTATGGTACGTAAGTTGAGCCTAAAAGCCTATTTTTACCTACCCATGCCTAAGCCTACATTACAACCCTGAAAATCCCTGAAGATCTCTTATATGTGTATCCATGATTAGTGGAGAATAACAAGTAAACATGCCATAGGATTTTGAAATTGACATGTATAGTTAGGTATTCTTACTTCCATTGAGCATGATTAAAGTGAATTTGCGAAATATCTAACTTGAGGTGTTTAGAATGCTAAAAATTTATGCTATATGTTCCTGCATATTATTCTGCTAACCTTCATGCTTTTCTAAGTGACAATTGTGCAGCAAAGTGATCAGCGTCTTGAGTCATTCTATTTTTTTTTTCTCGTGTCTTTATTTCTTTCTTTTGATCTTTGCTCGAGGGAGAACAAAGGTTAAGTTTGAGGGTATTTGATCGGTGTATTTTATATACAATATTTGAGTCATTTTTAGTTAGTCTTTTGCCCATTTTTGTACAAATATGTGTCGTCTTAGAATAAATTTTCTTTCTTTTGAGTCATAATGGTTTAAAGTGGCACATTGGCGAAAAGGAGCGAAAAGAGGGCAGAAACAGAGGTTCCAGAGCTCAAAAAGCTAGAAAGTTGGCGATCCGGGCGAGAAATAGGCGTGACTGGCCTCAACCAGCAGACATCAGGCGCCACGGCGCCCAATCTGAGTCGCGGGAGTTTCGCGCCACGATTGTAGAAGCGCCGAGGCGGGAATTCTGCCAAATCCGAATGGGAATGGGCCAAGAAGGAAAAGTTTGGGAACGTTTTTTAGGCTATAAAAAAGACCTTCCTAGGTCAGAATAGGGGTTCCCACTTTTGCCAATTCATCACAAACTTGGATATCAAGATTGAAGACTACTTTTGTGTAATTTCTTTGTTCTTTGTTTTATTTCTTTGTAGTTTATGTTGGATATTAGTTTAGTTCTTGTCATGTCTATGGCTAGGAACTAACTTAATTTAGGGCTTTCCATATCGAATCACTTGAAACTCATTCTTATGAATTAATGCATGTTTTGGTTTCTTCTTATCATTGTTGAGATTTATTCAATATTTGTCTTGATTGCTTGGTAATTAATTGATCACTAATTATCATAATATATATTATTTCTAATCGAAAGCCAAAAGGGGAGATTGTGAATATGCTATAGTTGAATAAACATAGGTTAAATCGTGGACGAAAGTACCCCGATACTTGTGTAGCTTAATAGGTTATTGCTCTTAATCCCCCTTTATAGTCAATCTTGTCACCGAAAGGTAGAAGAGTTCTATATTGGGTTTGAGTGTTTATATTACCTTAACAGGAGTATAAAACGGCTTAGTTAACCTACTGTCTCAAAATAGAAGAAGAACCATAATTAATTGCATTAACAAGTAAGATGAGCGGATAGTTGAGGAGATTTGGAAGCCCTATTTCCACCATATCTGAAGTAAAATAAAGTAATTTAGTTAGCATCTATAATTATAGTTATAAACAATTCATCAATTATCGGTTACCAAATAGATACCATAGAATAGAGTTTGATAATTGGACACTAATCCCTGAGGACGATAACTCGGTCTTCTAGACTATATTACTTGTCACGACACGTGCACTTGCGTTTAGTATGTGCATAAATCGCGCATCAGTCACTACTGTCATACCACCCTTTTTGGGCACCATTTGCACCAGACTCACCCATGCACTGTCAGAGATAGGATAAATTACCCCAGCATCAAGCCATTTCATGATTTATTTTCTGACTACCTCATTCATATTTGGATTCAGTCTCCTCTGTGCCTCAATGGAGGGTCTGCTCTCATCATCTAGACGGATCTTATGCATCACTGTTGACAGACTTATCCCCCTTATGTCTGCTAATGTCCACCCAATGGCTTGCCATGAGCCTCGATTTCTCGGCCTTCAACCTCTCGTGGATAGATGACATGATATGATCACTGGTAAGGATTGATTCTCACCTAAATATCGGTACTGCAAATGATCTGGTAGAGTCTTCAACTCTAACTCTGGAGCTTTTTTTGTGGATGGTACTGATCTCTCTGGCATCTGCCCAAGCTCTTCATATCTCTTCTTATCACACTGCTCATAAGAATACATCTAATTTGCATACTCCATCAGATTCAGGTCATTGCCACTATTATCATCCCATCGTGTCAGCACTTCTTCAAGCGCATCAACATTTCTGAACGCATTTTCCGACACTGTTTCTTTGATCACATCAATGGCGAAACAGTTGTCACTTGCCTCTGGGAAGGTTGCTGCTCGAAAAACATTGAAAATCACCTCTTCTTCTTCCACACGAAGTCTCAACTCACCTTTTCGAACATCAATGAGTGCCTGTCCTGTGGCTAGGAAGGGTCTGCCAAGGATGATGGGGATCATGTCATTATCACTCATGTCTAAGATGATGAAATCAGCGGGAAAGATGAACTTGTCCACCTTCACCAACACATACTCGATGACTCCTCTAGGGTGGACGATAGAGCGGTCAGCTAGCTGCAAAGTGATGTTTGTAGGTCTGGCTTCTCCCATTCCAAGTTTGCAAAACACTAGATAGAGCATCAAATTTATACCTTCCCCCAGATCACACAACGTCTTCTGACACTCAAACTTTCCTATAGTGCATGGGATGGTGAAACTCCCCGGATCTTTCAACTTCTGAGGTAGCTTTGTCTGTAGGATGACACTGCATTATTCAATCAACACCACTGTTTCGTAGTAATCTATCCTCCTCTTTTTGCTGAGAATCTCCTTCATGAACTTTACATAACTCGGCATCTGCTCTAGTGCCTCAGCAAACGGGATGTTGAGTTGCAATTGATTGATCACTTTCAGGAATTTAGAGAACTGTTTGTCAAGAGAACTTGTTTTTAGCCTCTGGGGGTACGGTATCTTCACTTGGGGTGCGTCCACAACTTCTCCCAAAATCATTGTGCATTCTGAGCCCTGGGCGCCACGGCCCTGAGATTCGGCGCCGTGGCGCCCAAACTTCTGCAATGTCTCAGAATTATCGGCGCCGTGGCGCTGCTCCGTGGCACTGCAACTTCTGCGAGAAGTCTAGGCCCTTCTTTTCTGGACACGGTAGTGGTGAGTTTGCTTCCACTGGTTCGCCATTTCTCAGGTCAATCGTCTGACATTGCTCTTTTATATTCTCTCCAATATGTTCAGGGTGATTCCCTTATATTCTGTTGCATAGCATGCCCGCGAGTTGTCCTATTTGCTTTTCCAAATTCTTTAGGGACACTCTCGTCTCATCCATAAACTGAGTTTGGTGCCTAGTTAGCCTGAGTATGGCTGCACGTAGCCCATCCTGCTCTTTCTGTGGGGCATGGGGATTACATTGCTATTGATAGTTCTGTAACCCTTGATAGTGGTAATCCATGTTGCAGGGTCCCTGAGATAAATCAAAACCAACAAACGGATCACGGCGCACGGTTCCACCAATACAAAAAAAAACAAATTAGAAATTAAGAATATATAGAATGATATTGAACTACGCCAATCCCCGGCAACGGCGCCAAAAACCTTTTGCGCGACTTGTACACACGTTAAACGCAAGTGCACGTATCGTGACAAGTAATATAGTCTAGAAGACCGAGTTATCGTTCTCAGGGATTAGTGTCCAATTACCAACCTCTATTCTGTAGTATCTATTTGGTAATCGATAATTTGATGATTTATTTATAGCTATGATTATAGATGCTAACTAAATTACTTTACTTTACTTCAGATATGGTGGAAATAAGGCTTCCAAATCTCCTCGACTATCCGCTTGCTTTACTCGTTAATGCAACTAATTAATGTTCATCTTCTATTTTGAGATAACAGGTTAACTAAGCCGTTTTATACTCCTGTTAAGGTAATATAAACACTCAATCCCAATGTAGAACCCTTCTATCTTTCGATGACATGATTGACTATAAAGGAGGATTAAGAGCAATAACCTAATTAAGCTACACAAGTATCGGGGTACTTTCGTCCACGATTTAAACCTATGTTTATTCAACTATAGCATATTCACAATCTCCCCTTTCAGATTTCGATTAGAAATCATATAAGTGATGATAATTAGTGATCAATTAATTACCAAACAATCAAAACAATTATTGAATAAATCTCAACAATAATAAGAAGAAACAAAAATCTTGCATTAATTCATAAAACGAGGTTCAAGCGATTCGACATGGAAAGCCCTAAATTAAGTTAGTTCCTAGCCATAGACATGCCAAGAACTAAAATAGAATCCAACATATACTAGAAAGAAATAAAATAAAGAACAAAAAATTACTCAAAAATAAGTCTCCAATCTTGATCTCAAGTTGTGATGAATGGTAAGGTGTGGAACACTCAAACCTGACCTAAAAGGCCCTATTTATATCTTCAAAAACGTGCAAAATCTTTTCCTCTTTGGCTTTGGCCCAATCCTATTCGGATTTGTCAATTTTCCTGCGTTGGCGCCGCTGCCTCGCAATCAGCCGCGCGCTGAAACTTCGCGCTGGTCCGCTTTGGGCGCCGTGGATCTGCTATCGCGATGGTCCGCACCGCCTGCTTTCGCCCATTTTGCCAACTTTTCAGCTTTTTGAGCTCTGGAACCTCTATTTCTGCCCTCTTTTCGCTCCTTCTCACCAATGTGCCACTTTAAACCACTGTGACTCAAAAGAAAGAAAAATATATCCTAACACGACACATATTTGTACAAAAATGGGCAAAAGACTAACTAAAAATGACTCAAAAGGTGTATATAAAATACACCGATCAGTAACACGCGGACAAGTGCGAGTGTTACATGTTCCGACGCGACATCAGATTGCTGATATCTTCACAAAAGGACTTTCGTTGATACTCTTTGAAGAATTTCGGGACAGTCTCAACATTCACCACCCTCTAGCTTCGACTGCGGGAGAGTGATAGAATATTAGTATTAGAATATTCTAGAATAATATCATTGTGTAATATATTGTATTAATGTAATATCTCATCCTATATGATAGGTAATTATTGTATAGAAATATTTTTAGGTTTATACTAGGCAAGATTTATTCTTCCTAGTCATTATAATATTGTATATATTCTTACCTAATGGAAAGTTGAGGAAAATATTGGTACACACTTTTGTAGAGTTCATAGTAGAGTTGGATGCTTAAGAATAGAAGTTTTTTGAAAACTAAGGTTAAAACATAATTCATATGTGCAAGTTAGGAGTAGTTAATGCCCAGAAAATGGTGGAATAGAGATAAATTAACTTAATCACTCTCAATTCAAAATTCAAAATGTTTATTCAATATTAATTTCTTTTTTCTTTCCAATTTTTTCTTTTCAAAATTCCTTTCTACATTGTCCTAAAAACTCATTTCATGATTATTTTTCAAAAGAATTTTGCAAATGTGGGAGGAAGCCGGGTAGTATTCATTTTTTGTGAGTTTACAATTTATTTATTTATTTTATATTTTTAAGTTGAAATTTTATGGCTATTACACTTGGCATCAGTAGACACATAAACTTTATAGGGTTAAATTTAGATTAAATCCATGTTCATTTGGATTGAATAATTAATTTGGACTATACAATTGATTTAATCTATTTTTTTTATTAAATTTAATTCCAAGGCCCATTTTAGTTGGAGGCCTAAGCTCATGCCACGTGCCAAGGTGACTTGATATTCCAGTCAAATTCAAGAACAATAAAATGATGCCACGTGTCCAAATAATATGGCAATCCCAATCAAATACAAGAATCAATCAAAAGCCGCCAAGTGTCCAAAAAACATGTCTTTCCCAAGCAACTTATCATATAGCAATAAGTTGATGCATGGACCAATCAGAGTGAGTCAAGAGAGTTCATCTATACTTGAAATGTCTACTCCCTACAACTATAAATAGGGGGGTTATATAACTTTCTCGGGACATTTAGTAAGCATTAAGAAAACATCGATTACTGTTGAGATATACCACATATATACATTGTATATATATGTGGTTAGTTAGTTGGATATTAGTTTGTTATAAGCTCATTAGATATTTTGATTAGATGATCATTAGATATTTTGGGGGAGTTAATTAGATATTTTGTATATGGTGGTAGTGTGTATATAAACACACTTGAAGGACCATTGTAAATAAGCAAAATCATTAACAGAAAACATTTCAGAAGCTCATTGTAGAGCCCAAAAATATCTTCCTCTCGTCTGCTTCTTCTCTTCACTGTTACTTGGATATTCCTCTCGTCTGCTTCTTCTCTTCACTGTTACTTGGATCTTCCTCTCGTCTGCTTCTTCTCTTCACTGTTACTTGGATTAGCTGAAAGTTAACATGGTATCAAAGCCATTGAGATTTCAGAAGTTGTGAGGATCGATAATCATATTGGTTAGGGATTTAAAATCGAAGGAAAAGAAATCGGGAGTAATAGTTGCATGCAGTAGTTTCGATTGTCGAAATCGAAACTTTTGTAAAGATTGAAAGTGATCGGGAGTAACATTTGATCGATTGAAAGAGATCTGCAATTGCGAGTAATTGATTGAAGGAGATTCAATCGATCGAAAACATATTTTTTTCTATTCTATAGAAAACAGATCGATAAGGAGATTCAATCGATCGAAAACAGATTGAAGGAGTTGATCGAACATAATTGCGATTTTCTTCTGAAAAATCAAAATTGCGAAGGAATGTCGAAATCAAATTAATTGTGAAGGAATCGAGGAATCAAAATCGAGGAACTGAACTGAAATCGAGTCATATGGAGATGTTATTATTTTCTGCGGATACACTCCGCCTTTAGCTATCGTTGCGACGTCGCAGATCGCCGAGAATGTGTGTTCTTCTGAGGTATGTAAGTCTAGCTGATGTGATTCAAATTCCAAGGCGCGGGATGATCAAATTAGGTATCGCTTTGTGAATTTCTAGAAAATCATTTTCATTTTGTACTGCTTCTGTGTTGGTATAATCGTCTCTGTGTTGGTGAATCAATTTTGTGTTATTGAGTTTAATCTGTATTGTTGAAGCTAATTTTGTGTTGGAGAAAAATGTCGTTCGTTGTTGTTGTGTTGGTTTCTATGGGTTAGTTACCAAAAATAGATTTCTATGCTGGTTCTGAGGATACTAGCAATTATTCATTTGAAAAAAGAGTGCATACTTTTGGAGATTTTGTGTTAATAAAGTTGAAATTGTGCTGGATTTTAACATGATTGAGGTTATGTTGGTACACAACAGTCGTAAGGAATCGAAGCCATACAAAAGTAAGCTTCTATTTTTAATGAATTACTTTGCAGCCTATTATGAAACAGCAGGCAATATGATGCCCAATTATGTGGCAATAAATTTCTACATGAGAAGTGATTGAAGGATCGAGGAGTTCTTAACGACAAATAGACTAAGAACTGAGGGATACTTCGCCGGAGACAATATGGATTGAGTTGAAGCTCGATTCAAAGAGTTATTCACAAGTCGATCAAGTGTTAGATTGTCTGTTTTTATATGTGTAGTGTCACACCCCCTTTTTACCTGAGTCAAAAAGGCGTACGACGTATGGGTGATTCCTATATTGTATTTAAGGAGTCTCCACCTAATTATTTTAAAGATGAATTAGGACATCTACCTAACAAAAATGCTAAAAATAACTCCAATTGATGGTCTGCGAAACTAATGAGATTCCGGGTAAGGATTTTCTATTATCCTAAAGGGAATGGGGTTAGACACCCTATAGGATTCGTCAACTTGCGGTTGTCCGGTCACACTTAAGTTAATTATTGTATTTAAAAAATGCATGTTTTGAAAAGTTTTAGAGTTAATAAAGGATGTTACAAATAACTACTTGAAATAAGTATATATTTGATAAAACTTGCATGAGATTTGTTTTAAAAATACATGAAAAGTAGTTTGTTTGAAAATTATATGTTGTATATAAAATTAAAGTTTTATAAAAATATGTGTTTGTAAGGCATTAATAAAAAGCATGTTTTAGAGATATGAAAAAAATAAACTTTCATTTTAAGCTACCCTCTCCTTCAATCTATCGGTCTTAAGTCTACCTATGCTACATATTTCAATATTATATGAGATCACATGTTATAACAAGAAAATAATATGAATGGCGAAATTAAAGAGTAAGGATAAAAGGGTGACATAGGGCGGATGACATTGTCATTCAACCCATTTGGTTTTGGAATTTCGAAGTCGGTGAATGCAAAGGACATGGATGCGGATCTTCGTTTCGTTGTGGTTGCATTGAGTCTCATGTCGAGACTCTTCACATACTCCCGATGCATTTCATGTAAAAACAAGAAAAGGATAAGGATTAGTATATATTCAAATTTATTGAGTCATAAAATCTAAACGCACATAGTTCAACATAGATACCATAAGTAAATAAATTGTAATAATCAGTAGATAGCATGATGCCGCCACACGAAATTATAATAATCAGTAGATAAGCCGATGCAGTAAGCTGAATAGGCTTAGCCCTCTAATGTGTATATTCACAGACCAACAGACGGTGCAGAAACAAGAATAAATGCCTATGGGCTTGGGACAAACCGTTATGCTCAAGTTGGGATAATATAAAGATCATTAATAGGGCTTGACACAACAGACATTTATAGTTTCCACTGATGTACGACTAGTTTAATCACAGACTTAAAGAAACAGCAACAAACATTCCCAAATCCTAAAACATTCTAAGTATAAAACTTTACAGTTATTCAGCCTTATTGCACGAGATACTAGCATCCCTTTCAATCATTGAATTTAATGCACTTATCACAAGGTTTTTTAGCAACAAAACACTTTTGTAAAGCCAGATATGAACGTTGTAATAATATACCTAAATGTATCCCTATATATACCTAAACTTGGCGTATGTATCAGTGTATATCTAAAGCCAAATGGGGAAGAAGGAATGATGCCCAGAACTAAACTCAGAACAAACTACAATATCAAGCACACAACCAACAATACATGACCCCAAGCAACCTTACATTCGAGATTCATTTCATCACATTAGTGTGTTTGATTTAAGAATATAAGGGCAAATGACTACTAACACTTAACAAAAATCAGGCTGTGCATTCCTTAGTACTTCTAAATTAATGTTGTCTTGTCAAGTTATTTGTGAAAATGGATTGTTTTCTAATGGTGCAAGAACATTTGTATACACAATTTTATACAGAGGATGACATTTCACATTGGGTGCATTTTACTTGTATGAAGAACATTAGAATTAATGGGAATTGACATGGGACAAACAAAGCCAAAGCAGTAATCACATGAGAATCAAACCAAATTGAACATATGTATGATTTATAATAACATTCTTACAAGCCTGACAGGAATCCTTTTGAAATCCAGAAAAAAGCAGGCAGACTGTTGATATTGGGCAGGTTTTTCTAAAAAACAAGAGTTTCAAATAGAGCAGGTGTGTGAACAGGAAACGACATACGAAAACACCGTCAAATCTTTAACAACATATTATCACATACCAATCCCCAATTATAACTAAGCATGATACATATTAATCCGATTGGTTCGAGCAACAAACAACATCCATCGAACATGTTTCATAAAGTAATTTAACATGTATAAATAGCCATTAAATTAAACCAAACACATTTAATAAGAAAATTATCATAATACAGATCACAAAGATGCAAATCGATAGAAAAATCGAAGGGGAATGAGTTTATCTTCTTCGGGTGCAGCGAAATAAGGCGAGTGTCCTTCGAGTTCAAACGATTTACCGAATCAGAAAGAAAATTCTATTTCTTGAAGCTTATGCTGGAAACTTTAGTAAAATTTTAAGAAATGCTTAGGTTTTTGAGAGGGTAATGCGGCGACTGCTCAGGTTGTTCTAGACTGCGAATCTTAGAAACCAGAAAGTAGTTTTAACTTGTGCTTTAAGAAGATTTAGTAGGAAGATGGGATAATATTTGTAAGTGTGGAAGAGTATTCAGCGGCGGCTTGGAAAACTTCTTCCAAAATGGACCTTAGGCTTAGTATATATAGCAAAACATTAGGTCTTCTAGGGCTCAAGACTTTGAGCGGGCTTTTGGATTTCAAATTTCAAAATTGGTCCAAGGAAATTGTTCAAAATATGGAGTGTTTTCACGTGACTGAGTAGCATAAAAATAGAATGGACAAAACCTTATCTTTCATTGATAAAGTTATTCTTTGCATAGAAGGGGAAATAATAGAAATGGGCTCTGTTTTTGGGGAAGAAGAATCAGAAACATTCTCTCTTTTGTGTTAATTGCTTCTGGCATGGACGAAAATGGTTTTGTATCATTCCTAAAGTGGAAGATAGAAATGGAGATGATCTGTTGCACTGGCTTGGATTTTGTGCTTAGGGATTTAGGCTTTGGGGAGGTTGTCGTTCATTTGGAGTCTTGGACGATGGGGTGTTTTGGGAATGTATTATTTGGACGATGGGCTGGTTATAACTCGTGTGGGTCGGGTCAGCGAGTGAGAGTAATGGGCTGGACGGGAATTAATAAGGAATGAGTTGGGAGTTTAATTGTTTTGGGGTAGAGTTTTAAGTGTTTTATTTTAATGAGTTATGAAACAAAATGATTTATAAAAGTATAGATTACAAGAATAAAAATACTAATGTGATGATAATAACACAACAAAAACTATTTTAGAGCATGTTTTGATGTTTCATAAAAAATGCAATAGCAATAGAATACTAGGATAAAATTTATGATTGTGATAAAAATACCACGATAGTAAAAAGGCGAGAAAAAAAATTAAAAAAAATAAAATTTGTTATTTTGAGAATATTAAATTCTTTATTTATGCATGTATATGTGTGTATTTATTAAAATTAAAATTATTTATGCGGTGTTGAAAAATAGCTTAATTTTGGATGTTGCTAGGAAGAGAGGGACAAAATTGAGTGTCAACAGTTTGTCCCTCTTTGTATGGAGAGGATGAAAGAGTCTTCAGACAAAGACGTTGGCTTGTAGCCAATTTTGTCCTGATTGTCAAAGATTAGGAAATGCATGGGCAAATGAAGTTTAAAAAAGCAAAGGGGATTTTGATGCCAGAAAAGTGAATGCACAGCTGATGGCGATTCAAAATTTGTCCAGTGTCTAATTATGATGACACTGGATTTTCATGGTACTAGAAAAACTGAAGGCGGATTGACGCCAATTCAAATTTTGTCCCAGTGTCGAATTATGATGACATTGGGCTATCGGTGGTTAGAGAATTAAAGGCAAAGTTAACACGAATGCAAAATTTGTTCCAGTGTCGAATTATGATGACACTGGGTTGCTTTATGCTACAGAATCAAATATGGTGCTGACGCAAATTTGAAATTGATCCCAATGTCGGATTACGATGACATTGGGTTACGGCGACGATGGGAAAATAAAGGCACGATTAATGTTGATTCAAAATTTTGTCTCAATGTCGAATTATGATGACACTGAATTTTTATGGCGCTTAGAAAAACTGAAGGCTGACTGACGCAAATTCAAAATTTGTCCCAGTGTCGAATTATGAAGACACTGAGTTCTTGTGGCAAAATCTTAGAGAAAGAGTAGGAAGATGTTCGAAGTAAGTCGCTGACCTTTGCCGGGGGTCTAGCCTCCCAACAAATTTCCCCAGTTCGCCGCGGAAGAATTCCACGTTTTGCTCCCGCTCTTTAAAAGGCTCATACAGGCTAAAGCTTAAGAAAAGTTAGTGCACAATTGTTAAGACAAAAATGATAAAGCATGAATATGTAAGAAATGCGATTATGTGAATAGGAATGTCATCTAGTGCAATGTGATGATGACGTTGTTGATGATGCTGCAGATGCTGAGATGTCGTCCTGGAACAGACATTCTGAAATTGCTCTTGTAAATTGAGGAACCTGTAGGCTAAAACTTAAGAAAAGTTATACATAATTGTTAAGACGATAAAAAATGGTAAAACATGAATATGAGAATACAATCATATGAATAGGAATATTGTCTTGCATAGACATCATGTGCTGGAGCCGTTGCATTGGCGTAATGAAATAACGTCGTTTCTGGGCATAATACAGATAGCGTCGTTTCCAGACGTAATGCATATAAAGTCGTTTCCCGACGTTATGCATATATTCATTATATCGATGTGCTGTGTTTGTGAGCTACATGACTGCTACTGTCATTCCGGTTGTTGCTAATATGAAAACCTGTCTTAACAAGGCAAACAGATTAGTGTATTTCATTATATGCAAAATAAGGAGAATAGTTTCTCAATGGTGTTGGCAACAAGTGTGTTTAGATGCCTCTAAGGGTGTTTGTTCCCTAAGGTTGAAATGCAAAAGGTGTTTGTTGCTCGTGCTAAAGAAGACAGGGTGTTTGTTCCCTGAAATCCTTCTAAGGGTGTTTGTTCCCTTATGTGACTCTAAAAGTGTTTGTTCCTTGAGGTCAAAAATGCAAAAGGTGTTTGTTCCTCATGCTAAAAGAAGACACTGTGTTTGTTCCCTGAGATGCCTCTAAGGGTGTTTTTTCCCTGAGGTGAAAAATGAAAAAGGTGTTTGTTCCTCGTGCTAAAAGAAGACAGGGTGTTTGTTCTCTGAAATGTCTCTAAGGGTGTTTGTTCCCTGAGGTAAAAATGCAAAAGGTGTTTGTTCCTCGTGCTAAAAAAAAGACAGGCGTGTTTGTTTCCTGAAATCCATCTAAGGGTGTTTGTTCCCTGAGATGCCTCTAAGGGTGTTTGTTCCCTGAGGTCAAAATGAGATAATTTTAATAGTGTGACCGAAGCCTATATAGGCCGCCTATGTATCCTAGTAAGGGAATCATGTCATAACGTAGTTCGTTTCAAGTAACGGGGATTGAGAGGTTTTGTCGTCGTTGCAATAGAAAATATAGCTGAAGCTATTGCAATGACGTCGTTGGGTAGACGTGTTGTAGATATCGTCGTTGCATAGACGAAATGTGGAGAATATTGATAACCATAATAAGAGAAACGTCGTTGTGCGGACGTAATAAGATGAACATCGTTGAATAGACGTAATAAAAGGACACCATTGATAGACGATAAGACAACGTTTCTGAATAGACGTAATAAGAGAAGCGCCGCTGATGGACGTAATTGAGCTGACATCGTTGTGCGAAAATAATAAGAAGACGTCGTTGATAGACGTAATAATAAAATTTCGACCCGGTGGACCAGACTACTATGATGAAATTACCTGCAGAATATAAACCGAATAAATAGTTAGAGTAGTAAAGTGATTGAGAAATAAGAATAAGAGTGTGGCCCTGTGAGCCAAATGACGTCTTGATAGACACGTGCGATTGTGGCCTTGCGGGCTGAGCTGCTATGCGAAATTTTCTACAAAATCAAAGATAGATTAAATAGTTAGTGCATGTATATATAGATATGCGAAATGAATGAATGAGGATAACAATGTTGCCCTGTAAGCCGAAATATCGTCCTTGTGCAAGCATAATGTCGTTGGATCATGTAGGTCAATTTTGCGTAGCCGACTAATAGGAGCGTGATCCCTTTGGGCAGAATTGCGATGCAGAAATTTCTCGAAATTACACATCAGTGTTGTGATTTCGATGCTTCTATTAACCTAAAATCTGCATTCAAAGGAAACTTGTGAGTTTGGGAACCGCCTGAGGTTGAATTGACGTTGTTGTCTGGACGTTATTGCAGAATATGAACTTTGATTGTTGTTGTCTTTTCCGCTATAACAACTTTCGCTCATGTCCAGTGACTCCATAGTGGTATGCATAATGTTTAGTCTCATCGTGCCATTTGGAATTAGGATTGGGGATATTTTCCGGGATTTGTTGAAGTATTTTTGCGGTCCTCAGTCTCTCATATAATTGGGCTAGAGGTTCGGTCAAAGGTGTATATATTTTGGTTGGCTTTCTTTTGGGGTTTATGCGGGGTTTGTATGCATTTTGTGGATGGATTCGTGGCTGGGGTGTGCTATATATTGGCTGAGTATGATAAACAAGGCATGAATAAGGTGAGTGTAGATAGTAAGGCTGAGGGCCTTGGGCGTTTTGGCTATAGTAGAAAGGCTGAAAATTTTTAGTGTTATGGAAGGTTGACATTTTATTTGGCCTACGCTCCTGGATTGTCATGACAGGGGATACTTCGTCCCTCTTTCTCTTGATTGCTACCCCAAACGTGTCACGACCCGACCTCGGGCCCGCGACTGGTGCCTTATCCCGGGCACCCTAGTGATACAATATCAGAGAAAATCAGCAAAAATAAAAACATAAACATGAAACAAGACATAAAATAAGAAACAGGCTAACCAAAACGGTCACCTTCCTGTATATATATATATATATAAAATCGAACAGTTAAATCCTTTACAAACCCTGCCCACAACAGTACTACAGACCTCTAAGAATTTTATAATAACTATGACTGGACAGGGCCCCGCCATACCCCTGAATGTACAAGAACCTACAATCTCAGGGAATCATACCAAAAGATAAGCCTCCGGAGAAACGAAGCTTCCCAAAATGCTGAACTGTGATCCTATTAGCGAGGATCAACAACCGGTGTACCTCTACCTGCGACATTTAACGCAGCCCCGGGCGAGGTCGATAATAGGTACCAAGTATGTGAAACTGAAAATACTGTAATGAAATCATAATAGTATATATAAAACAGAAGACATGTATGATAACCAAACTACAGTACACAATGTATAAGCAGTCATGTCAAGTCAGGGACTTACGCCCTCAAAGTCATCGTTCCCGTGGAACTCCTTCCTCACTGCCGGTCGTCTATGACATAAATCATAATCATGTGACGCGCCCGTGGCATCCTACCTCACTGTCGGCGTACACATATATAATACATAGATATATCTCCTGCCCGTGGAATCCTCCTCACATCGCTGCACTGTAGGTGTAACATATAACCATGTGACACGCCAAATGCATCCTACCTCACTGTCGCGCACATATAATACATATATATATATATATATATATATATATATATATATATATATATATATATATAACATGCCCACGGAATCCCTCATCGGTGTAGACATGTCTTCATGGGGAGCTAGCCCATGGAGTAATAATCGTATATACCATGCACCCGGAATCCCTCATCGGTGTAGACAGGTCTTCATGGGGAGCTAGCCCATGGAGTAATAATCGTACATACCATGCCCCCGGAATCCCTCATTGGTGTAGACAGGTCTTCATGGGGAGCTAGCCCATGGAGTAATAATAATGGCCACATGCCCCCGGAATCCCTCATCGGTGTAGACATGCCCATGTGACAATAATAATATACCGGGAGTTTAACCCGCTGCATGGCCGCATGCCCCCGGAATCCCTCATCGGTGTAGACATGTCCATGTGATAATAACAATGGAAGCATACACGTGGAATCCTCCGTCACTGCCGGTACGTCCAAGTAAGTTCACAACAAGTCAGCCGACCCTCCATCGAGAGACGCGGTGGTATAGAAATACAATACTTGCACAACAAAGGCTATCACAACTAGCATAGGAAAGTTCAACATACTCTTAGACTTTCATTAACATGTAAATTGATTCACCATTTATATAAACTCAAGTACTCCCATTTTATGCCAACAATCCGGGTTTTTACCCTAAAGTACGTAGTACTTTAATTCTTTCAAAAAGATCTCTTTTTACATAAAAACAACTCGATACTAATATCCGTAGTACCAAACACGTTCATGTTTAAATCAAGTACTTTATACTTTTTAAACCAAGTGGCTTACACTTTTAAAACAACGTCAAGTATACTTTTTAAAACCCAAGTAACTAACTCTTTTAAGATCAAGGTACTCCTACCTTTTAAAACCAAGCCACTTATATTTTTCCATCAAGAAAAGTTCGGTATTTGAAAACAAGTTACTTATACTTTTAAACTCAAGTTACTTCTCTTTTCCCAAAATCAAGTTACATGACTTTCAAAATACTTTAAGTCTCCTTACTTTAGAATGTCAAGAAATCAATACTTGTTTATAAAATGATTTTATTAACGCAGCCATGATCTAGAAAATGTAATACAATTTTGTCTTATCTTAGCTTCTATGCAGATGGAAGATTCTACTTGTTTTAATATAATTATTTGTCATTACATTTTCCTTTATTAACGCTGCAATGGCTTGTTCGATAGTTATTCCCATTTTCGAAATCAAATAAAACTTTATTCTTTTAAAGACCAAGTACTCATTACTCACGAAAGAGGTTTCGCCACTTTTTAACACCATTCAGGTCAATTATAAGTCAAGTCTCTTATCTTTTAAAATCAACAAACCATTCTTTTACCTACATAAAATCGTTATAACCAACTTCCCATAAAACCATTATAACACTTTATGTTTTAAACCTACCAAATTCGTTTAGCACACGTACGTCTACCGTACTACATAGTTCACAACAATCATGCTAGAAAGGATAGGAAGAGGTTCACATACCTCGCGACGATTATCGACAATTAGCAAAATGCTCCAAAGTACTATAACCTTGCTAGCCTTTTCCACCCTTCAAGTAGAATACGCTACTCGTAGTACTTCCACCTATAATGGCCATAAAACATCTATTAACTTCTAGATCTCTTCGTAGAATATTCTAAGTACAAGGTTCCTTATTCTACGGAAAATTGGGCAGCACCTCCCCCCCTGCAATAACATAAATACCCTCTTATACCAAGGCCTGCTACCAAGTCAACAACTCCAAGGGGATTACACGCCTACTGGACGTGTACAAAATTGCCCCACAGTAATACTACACAAGTCTACTGTAAATACAGTCCAATGTAAAATACAGTTCAATTCTTATCAATATTCATTCTATATATAGTATACTCAACTATACATTAGTACAACATGTAATCTCCAATTACAATAGGGGGATAAAGATCATTACCTCGATAAGCCCAAAATTATCCAAGATTAATAAGTCGATCCTGAGCAACGTTTAGCTCCTATTCCTTACGCTCCAATCCGCTCCAAGCAACCCTTAGAAGTTTCTAAACAACTTCTCTTAATACTTCATCCAAGCTATGAAGATTTTCCTAGGGTTTTATTTTGCGACCATTGGAATAAAATAGTATTTCCGGCTCTTATGTTGGGATTTCTTTAGAATACTACTAGGGATACTAGGCTAAGGTACTTGGGATAATAATAACACTTGAAGAAATTTTTCCACAAAGAGGGGGGGGGGGGGGGTTTGGACGAGAGCTTCTCTAAGGGAGGGAGTATATTTTTTTTTTTGGAAACTCTCTAAGTGTTGATGAATAAAGTCTTGCAACAAGGGGTATTTATAGGACAATCAAAGGCCAAGCTCAAAGCAAGTGTAAGGTGTAGATTGGGGACATGTGTGTGTGGATTCTACCAACCATATGTCCACCACAAATTTGAGACATGTGGCTAGCCACATGTCTCCAAGAAAACGTCCAAGGGACAAGTGTCAAGACCAAATCGGCCACATGGCCACATGGGGGGTGCCATGTGTCGCCCTCCTACTCGTCCAAAATATTTCATCTCCCGAAAATATCCAAACATCCGAAAATAAAGTGGGCCCCACAAAACCGTAAATTTTCCCCGTGGGCCCCACGTGACCAATTCCGGAAATAAAATTCCATAATTCTCTAATATTCCAAAAAGTCCGAATACCAAATCCGAGAATCCAATTCCCATTAACGAACCCTTTTTCTTCACAAAATCCGGAAACTTTTCCGTCGAAAAAATCACATCTTTCTTCCTTTCCAATTTTAATGTTGTATTCTCGTACGTATGTCCTCATATACATACCCTGGAACTACGGGGTGTAACATTCTTCCCCCCTTAGAAACATTCGTCCCGAATGGTCCTTCTAAGTCTCCAAACACACATGCGCCGGTATAGTCTTCGCTACCATTCTTACAAAACCCATTATGCCACACATGGCCATAATATAACATACGCGCAAAAACTCAAATCCAAGCCAACGAGGAATCACCTCTAAAGTGTATAACAACACAATAACTCTCCCTCCTGGTCCAAAGGATACTCTCTTCGCACCTTCACTTCACAAAAATGATCACTTCCATTCACTTAACACATGTTCGCTTCTTTTCTTACTTGTCGTAACCTTCTCGTATACCCGAACTCTTTCTATTACACGTACCACATTTCAGTCATCGCTTCTGCTTTCGAAATCTTGGGGTTACTACTATTCAACTTGGTCACCTTACTAGCTTCGATTTCCTCTAAGGCCATTCCCGGCCTTCACGACCCGCTTCTGGTCGAACGCGTCTACGAACTCGTACAATGGTTACCTAAACTTGGGCCTTGCACCCTCGTGACCCTACCACCTGGCGGGACCACCACAAATTTACCTCACCTCGTTCCGGGCTGCGGGTTGACCCGTGATCTGGCCTCAACCCGACCCACTATTGCGCCAAATTCTTGTTCCCCCTCCGGAATAATCTTACTATATCACGTCATGAAAGCTACCACTTCCATCTCGTACCACCCATGGAATTATCACATAAAATTCAGTTCACGCATACCAAGTACTTTGACAAAGATCACCCGCCAAATCTTTTACTCATGACGGCCTTACATCTAAGGTCCCAACTGTTATAAATTCTAAGGTTCACAATTGTCTCATCCCCAGACTTACCCTTTTCTCTAACCAGGCTTCTAAATCACATTTTAACACAATGCTTATCCGAACATAACACTTAACACATCATCATAACATCAATACAAACTAGTCTCTAGAGGGTTAAGGATATACCTGAAAAACAAATAGGCGGTTCAAAGGACCGCTAAAACTGGGAACTTCCACCGCGACCTCTGCCGTGTCCTGCCGGTGTATGAACATCCTGCCTAGCTATGAAAGGTGAAGAACCCGCAACTGATCCGTATCCGTGCTATCCCACGGTGCCACCTCTGGTGGACGGTCTCGCCAAATGGCCTGTTGGCATAGCAACAAGCTGTCGAAATAGTACGACACTCTCCAAGATGGGGTCTACCACATCGACCACACCGAGGTAAAGGTGGCTTCCCCTGGCTACTACCCTCGAGCATCTGTGACCCTACAGCCCTGGAGCCCTGACCTGCTCCCGAATATCCCCGGCGATCAAACCTCATGCTAGAAGACTGGGAAGGAGCACTCTGTGTCGGCTGAAATGTTGACCTAGCCCGCTGTTGAGGCTGTCTACCTCGAAAGTTACCAAAGGACCCTGTTGTCTTGGCCCTCTTATGTTGATCCTGGTCCCTACGTCGGTCTCTACGTTCCTCAATCCCCTGTGCATAAGCCTGTATACGGGCAATGTCCATGCCCGGATGAAGAGCTACTCCTGTACAACTCTCTGCTAGATAATCGTCAAGTCCTGTGACATATCGGTGCACTATATCCTCCATGTCTGCCACTAAAGCGGGGACATAACGAGCCAATGAGTCAAACTCTATACTGTATTCCCGAACCGTCCGCCCGTTCTGCCTCAACATCATAAATCTATCCGCCCGAGCTCTCCTCATCTGCGAGGTCAAGAAGTGTGTAAAAAATGCCTCTGAGAACTCGTCCCAACCAGCTGGAGGCGCATGCTCCCCCCGAGATAGTTCCCATGAATCAAACCAGTCGACTGCAGTATCACGCAGCCGATGCGAACCTAATACCACCGACTCTGTCACCGAAGCCTTGATCACTCTCATGATCCGCTGCAGCTGTAGAATAAACTCCTGAGGATCTTCCTCAGTTCTCGATCCATAGAACTCTGGTGGACTGCAACTCAAGAAGTCCCGAAGTCTCAAACTATCAGATCTAGGGTGAACCACTGGTACTACCGGAACCGCTGCCTCACGTCTGTCCTCATTCCTAGCCACAAGCCTAGCTAGTAACTGGGCCATCTCCTTGTAACTCATATCCTCGACTCCAGGTCGTGGAACTGGAGACTCAGGTATCGTGGTCTCAGTAGCTACTGCTGCTGTTCTAAACTCTCTTGGGGCTAGCGGCGTCGCAGAACTCCCCATCTGAAGTACCACCTTAGGTAAAGACTGGGCCTGTGCCCTCGCAACCCTCTGTGCTCTACTCGCAGCTCCCTCTGCTGCCTTGCCCTTCTGGGCTCTGGTTGCCTTGCGTAGAGGCATAACTGGTAAAAAGAATATGTCAGAGGGAGTCCAACTTATAACATAACTCTAAGGCACGATCTCAGAGTGAGAAGAATGGAAACCAATCCTAAATATCCTGTAGCCTCCTGATTATAGATGTGGTACACAACACACCGATAATCAAGACTCTACTAGACACGGTCTGTAGACACTTTCCGAGGACTAACTGCTCTGATACCACTTTTGTCACGACCCGACCTCGGGCCCGCGACTGGTGCCTTACCCCGGGCACCCTAGTGATACAATATCAGAGAAAATCAGCAGAAATAAAAACTTAAACATGAAACAAGATATAAAATAAGAAATAGGCTAACCAAAACGGTCACCTTCCTGTATATATATATAAAATCGAACAGTTAAATCCTTTACAAACCCTGCCCACAACAGTACTACAGACCTCTAAGAATTTTATAACAACTATGACGGGACAGGGCCCCGCCATACCCCGGAATGTACAAGAACCTACAATCTCGAGAATCGTATCAAAAGATAAGCCTCCGAGAAACGGAGCTTCCCAACGAATCGTGATCTATGGCGAGGATCAACAACGGTGTACCTCACTGCGGCATGAACGGCCCGAAGGAGGTCGCATAACAGTACAAGTATGTGGCCCGAAAATCAGTAATGAAATCATAATAGTATATATAAAACAGATGACATGTATGATAACCAAACTACGATTACCTGATGTATAGCGATCATGTCAAGTCAGGGACTTACGCCCTCAAAGTCATCGTGCCCGTGGAACTCCTTCCTCACTGCCGGCCGTCTATGACATAAATCATAATCATGTGACGCGCCCGTGGCATCCTACCTCACTGTCGGCGTACACATATACAATACATATATATATCTCCTGCCCGTGGAATCCTCCGTCACTGCCGGCAGCCGTAGGTGTAACATATAACCATGTGACACGCCAGTGGCATCCTACCTCACTGTCGGCGTACACATATACAATATATATATATATATATATATATAACATGCCCCCGGAATCCCTCATCGGTGTAGACATGTCTTCATGGGGAGCTAGCCCATGGAGTAATAATCGTATATACCATGCCCCCGGAATCCCTCATCGGTGTAGACAGGTCTTCATGGGGAGCTAGCCCATGGAGTAATAATCGTACATACCATGCCCCCGGAATCCCTCATCAGTGTAGACAGGTCTTCATGGGGAGCTAGCCCATGGAGTAATAATAATGGCCACATGCCCCCGGAATCCCTCATCGGTGTAGACATGCCCATGTGACAATAATAATATACCGGGAGTTTAACCCGCTGCATGGCCGCATGCCCCCGGAATTCCTCATCGGTGTAGACATGTCCATGTGATAATAACAATGAAAGCATACCCGTGGAATCCTCCGTCACTGCCGGTACGTCCAAGTAAGTTCACAACAAGTCAGCCGGCCCTCCATCGAGAGACGCGGTGGTATAAAAATACAATACTTGCACAACAAAGGCTATCACAACTAGAATAGGCAAGTTCAACATACTTTTAGACTTTCATTAACATGTAAATTGATTCACCATTTATATAAACTCAAGTACTCCCATTTTATGCCAACAATCCGGGTTTTAACCCTAAAGTACGTAGTACTTTAATTCTTTCAAAAAGATCTCTTTTTACGTAAAAACAACTCGATACTAATATCCGTAGTACCAAACATGTTTATGTTTAAGTCAAGTACTTTATACTTTTTAAACCAAGTGGCTTACACTTTTAAAACAACGTCAAGTATACTTTTTAAAACCCAAGTAACTAACTCTTTTAAGATCAAGGTACTTCTACCTTTTAAAACCAAGCCACTTATATTTTTCCATCAAGAAAAGTTCGGTATTTGAAAACAAGTTACTTATACTTTTAAACTCAAGTTAATTCTCTTTTCCCAAATTCAAGTTACATGACTTTCAAAATATTTTAAGTCTCCTTACTTTAGAATGTCAAGAAATCAATACTTGTTTATAAAATGATTTTATTAACGCAACCATGATCTAGAAAATGTAATACAATTTTGTCTTATCTTAGATTCTATGCAGATGGAAGATTCTACTTGTTTTAATATAATTATTTGTCATTACATTTTCCTTTATTAACGCTGCAATGGCTTGTTCGATAGTTATTCCCATTTCCGAAATCAAATAAAACTTTATTCTTTTAAAGACCAAGTACTCATTACTCACGAATGAGGTTTCACCACTTTTTAACACCATTCAGGTCAATTATAAGTCAAGTCTCTTATCTTTTAAAATCAACAAACCATTCTTTTACCTACATAAAGTCGTTATAACCAACTTCCCATAAAGCCATTATAACACTTTATGTTTTAAACCTACCAAATTCGCTTAGCACACGTATGTCTACCGTACTACATAGTTCACAACAATCATGCTAGAAAGGATAGGAAGAGGTTCACATACCTCGCGACGATTATCGACAATTAGCAAAATGCTCCAAAATACTATAACCTTGCTAGCCTTTTCCACCCTTCAAGTAGAATACGCTACTCGTAGTACTTCCACATATAATGGCCATAAAACGTCTATTAACTTCTAGATCTCTTCGTAGAATATTCTAAATACAAGGTTCCTTATTCTACGGAAAATTGGGCAGCACCTCCCCCCCTGCAATCACATAAATACCCTCTTATACCAAGGCCTGCTACTAAGTCAACAACTCCAAGGGGATTACACGCCTACTGGACGTGTAAAAAACTGTCCCTCAGTAATACTACACAAGTCTACTGTAAATACAGTCCAGTGTAAAATACAGTTCAATTCTTATCAATATTCATTCTATATATAGTATACTCAATTATACATTAGTACAACATGTAATCTCCAATTACAATAGGGGGATAAAGATCATTACCTCGATAAGCCCAAAATTATCCAAGATTAATAAGTCGATCCTGAGCAACGTTTAGCTCCTATTCCTTACGCTCCAATCTGCTCCAAGCAGCCCTTAGAAGTTTCTAAACAACTTCTCTTAATACTACATCCAAGCTATGGAGATTTTCCTAGGGTTTTATTTTGCGACCATTGGAATAAAGTAGTATTTCCGGCTCTTATGTTGGGATTTCTTTAGAATACTACTAGGGATACTAGGCTAAGGTACTTGGGATAATAATAACACTTGAAGAAATTTTTCCACAAAGGGGGGGGGGGGTGGTTTGGACGAGAGCTTCTCTAAGGGAGGGAGTATATTTTTTTTTTTGGAAACTCTCTAAGTGTTGATGAATAAAGTCTTGCAACAAGGGGTATTTATAGGACAATCAAAGGCCAAGATCAAAGCAAATGTAAGGTGTAGATTGGTGACATGTGTGTGTGGATTCTACCAACCATATGTCCACCACAAATTTGAGACATGTGGCTAGCCACATGTCTCCAAGAAAACGTCCAAGGGACAAGTGTCAAGACCAAATCGGCCACATGGCCACATGGGGGGTGCCATGTGTCGCCCTCCTACTCGTCCAAAATATTTCATCTCCCGAAAATATCCAAAAATCTAAAAATAAAGTGGGCCCCACAAAACCGTAAATTTTCCCCGTGGGCCCCACGTGACCAATCCCGGAAATAAAATTCCATAATTCTCTAATATTCCAAAAAGTCCGAATACCAAATCTGGGAATCCAATTCCCATTAACGAACCTTTTTTCTTCACAAAATCCGGAAACTTTTCCGTCGAAAAAATCACATCTTTCTTCCTTTCCAATTTTAATGTCGTATTCTCATACGTATGTCCTCATATACATACCCTGGAACTACGGGGTGTAACAAAACGAGTCTGACTAAATTGGTTTGCTCGTTGCTTGCAATGCTGCTAAGTTTGTGATCCTCCCTGTTTTGATACCCTCTTCTATGAAGTCTCTCATCCTCACAACTTCGGAAAAACTCCGTCCTATCACACTTATCATTCTCTCGTAGTATGTTGCATCTTTTATGGATGCACAAAGAGAGTAGTCATTTCACTTTCTGCCATCGGGGGTTGCTGTTTGGCTGCTTCTGCCCTCCACCTCATGGCATATTCCCTAAATGTCCCTGTAGATTTGTTTTCCAACTTCATCAAGTAAAACCTATCCAATACCGTGTCAGTGTTAAATCTGAACATGTCCACGAAGTCTTGTGCCATTGCGCTCCAGCTATGCCATTTTCTAGGATTCTGGCTAGTATATCAGTCGAGTGTTTCACCTGTCAAGCTTCTTACGAACAGTTTCAAAATTATGGCTTGATCCTTGCCTACTCCGATCAATTTATCGCAGTATGACCGTAAATGAGCACGAGGGTTTTCTTTTCCGTCAAATAAGTCAAACTTCAGCACTTTATAACCGGTAGGCAACTCGACATCAGGATGCATGCAAAGATCCTCATATTCGAGTCCCTCATGCTCTTTGCTCGTTTGCATGTGTTTGAGTGCTTCCCTAGTCGGTATATTTCCTTTGTTATATTTTCATTCGTCTGGATCTTCGCATGTCTTTCCATTTCCTTATATTGATCAGCCTCTTGGGGAGGTAGGTTTGGTATAATGGTAGCAATGGGTTGGGCTTCCATTGCATATATCAGTGTCACATATTGCTTGTCCTGGACTATGTGTGTCGTCAGCATTTGCTGAGTCTCCTGGTAATTTTGGGCGAGTGGGGTAGTTTGGGTAATCGAAGCTTGAGGCATATATGGAGTTGAGAGGTTTAGAGGATCATTTTGTTGTTGGCTTTGTGGGTTTATAGGTTATGGATTAGTGGGTTTTCGAAGTCGGTCAATCTCATTCTGCATGGTTTCCATCTGTTGCAACAATTGGGCTAGAAATTCATCCTGGATGGTAGTATTTCCCTTTCCTGAATTTTCCGGTTCATCTTTTGGAAGAGTGACAAGTCCTAAACCAGTTTGTTCGGGTACCCTTGAATTAGTCATTTTGCTAGATGATTGTGCCTGTGGTTTTGGTGAAGTAGGGATGTTCTACCAGTCAACGCAAATCAACCTTTTGGGGAAATAGGCTAGGCAAAAATAATCCTTCTAAAAATGAAGCAAACCAAGTTAGTATAATATGAATTGCTTTAAATAATATGTACAGGGTTGCAAGCGATATATAATAGTAGCAAATCACATACAAATAAAGTGCGTGCTTTAATATGCATGAGCCTCTTCATGGAAGAGGTGGTCCTAAACGCCAAATATGTGAGATTATAATAAATAGGTCCAAGCCGTTAAACTGTAATGTTTTGTTGAAAATGGCGACCAAATGACGGTGCATTTTCCAATTTCGGCACGTTCCGATTAGGCTTGGATCCGTCTATCATTATCACGCTACACATAATATATTGATTTGGTCATTGGGTTGCGAGACCCGTCGACATTTGGTGGAATTCTTAATTGTGGAGACGATACCAATGATCGACCCACCTAAGGTAAATGCATGCATGACTTAAAAATGGAGGGTGGTATGGCTCTATCTTAAGTTTCTAAGATTTGGCTTACTAGACACAAGGTTCCAGAGCGGACTGCTCGAGTGAGAAGACCACGCGGCCGCCCAGACGAACCAAGTAACTCCGCGCCTTTGCCAACTCTCCTAAAAATTTAGATTTTGTGAAAGAAATTTTGCGGGTGCATGCAACACACCTCGCGTGTAGTATCTGATAGTGTGAATTTTTCGTAAGGAAAGAAATATGAGCGGAATGCCAGTTTAAGAAAAGAATTAACAAATAGCAGCATGCAAATATTCATATGTAAAGAAGAAAAGTTTAGACAAAGGTAAAAATAAGAGCAAATAAAGAGAATAAAGCACAATTTTTAACCTAAGTTTGTTGTGGTTAAGAACCTAGAATTCCCAGTGGAGTCTCCATGCTGTCACATCCCATTTTAACCTGAGTCAAAAAGGCGTACGACGTATCGGTGATTCCTATATTGTATTTAAGGAGTCGCCACCTAATTATTTTAAAGATGAATTATGACATCTACCTAACAAAAATGCTAAAAATAACTCCAATTGATGGTCTACGAAACTAATGAGATTCCGGGTAAGGATTTGATCGGTGTATTTTATATACACCTTTTGAGTCAGTTTTAGTTAGTCTTTTGTCCCTTTTTGTACAAATAAGTGTCGTATTAGGATAGTTTTCCTTTCTTTTGAGTCAAAGTGGTTAAAATGGCCAAATGGCGGAAAAGGAGCTAAAAGAGGAGGTTCCAGAGCTAAAAACAGAGAAAGTGGCGAACGAGGCTGAAACCCAGACCAGCGCCGCGGTGCCTCATGTCAGCAGGTGCAGGGCCGCGGCGCCTAAACATCCGAGAGGCTACAGAGCAGTGCAGGGCCACGCCACGACAGCAGAGATCAGGGCCACGGCGCCAAATCACCCGAAGGATTGCAGAATTTCTGGCGCCGCGGCGCCGATGCGGAAAAATAAGGTTTTCAGACGGATTTTGGGCCAGGCCTGCAGGGAAAAGTTGAGGCGGTTATGAGCCTATAAAAGGAGAACCCTAGGCAGTTTTTAAGGGTTCCCTTCTTGCACAACACAAGGCTTTCTTGCTTGGAGATTGGAGACCATAGTTTAGTAAATTGTCTTTCCTTTTTCTTGTTTTTATTTCAGTTTTATGAAGAACATGGAATTAGTTCTTGTCATGTCAATGACTAGGAACTAATTCCTCTATAGGGCTTTCCATGTTGAATCTCTAGAAACTTATGTTATGATTTAATGCATGCTTATGATTATTCTTCTTCTTGTTGAGATCTATCCAATAATTAAATTGAATGTTTGGTAGTTAATTGACAACTAATTATCACTATATGATTTCTATTCAGACTCCGAAAGGAGGGGATTGTGAATATGATGTAAGTTGGGTAGACATTCTTGGATTGGGGATGAAAATACCTCAATTATTTATGTAGCGTTAACGAGAAGCTTAACAACCCTAATTTTACGCATTGTGCGTGACGGTTAACTAGGTTCTTAGTCTTAATCCTCCTATAGAGTCATCCTTATCACCGAAAGGTAGAAAGGAGCACATCTTTGGGTTGAGTGTTTATATAACCTAACGGAGTATAAAACGATTTAGTGAACCTGCTTTCTCCAAAAGAAGAAGACCATAAGTTATTGCATTAATAAGTAACATAAGCGGATAGTGAGGAGACGTGGAAGCCCTATTCTCATCACAACTGAAGTAAATTCATTAGTTAAATTAGCATTTATAATTCGTAGTTATAAACCACAAAATCAAATATCAATTTACCAAATAGATACCAAAAGATAGATATTTGGTACTTGAACCCTAATCCTTGTGGACAATATTCGGTCTTGCTAAGACTATATTACTTGTCACGATAACGTGCACTTGCGTTTAAGTGTGTGCATCTTTTCGCGCATCAAGTTTTTGACGCCGTTGCCGGGGATTAGGCATAGTTCAATATCAAATTTGTCTATTTTTAATTTCTAATTTGGTTTTTAATTTTTATTTTTATTTTAAATTTTTAAGTTTTTTTTATTTCCAAAAAAAAAATTCGAGGTACCGTGATTGGTTGTTTGTTTTTGATCTATTTCAGGAAATCAGTTTATGCGAAGGAGAAGAGGAGCAGACACTCTTGTTCCCTTCAATCCAGAAATTGAGAAAACCCGTAGCAATGTAAAGAATCAACGGATTGCAACTTTGATAGAGATGGATTGCTCAAAACAATAACATGATGAGAGAATGGTTAGGTGAAAATCAACCTAACCAGAATGCCTCGACAAGTGCCAATAGACGCGAGGAGAGAGTCCAAATCCAGCCCGAAAGAAGTTTGGGAGACTATGTCGCCAAGAGTGAATGGAGCACAGACATGCATTAGGCTCCCGCACAGAGCCAACAACTTCGAGATAAAACCGACGATTCTGAGCATGGTACAGCACACAGTGCAATTCGGAGGACTGTCATCGGAGGATCCACATATGCACATAGCTAATATTTTGGAGCTATGTGCAACTTTCAGATATAACGGCGTTACTGATGATGCCGTCAGATTGAGGCTCTTTCCCTTCTCACTCAGGGATAGAGAAAAAGTATGGTTGAATTCCCACTACGATTCGATTTTTACATGGCAAGAAATGCACGTAAATTCCTAGTCAAGTTCTTTCCCCGTAAAGCAAAGAAATCGAGGGGAGTTGAACAACTTCTACCAAGCAGATGGAGAGTCCTTATATGAAGCTTGGGAAAGGTTCAAAGATCTACAGAGAAAGTGCCCACACTATTGCATTGAGTTGTGGAACTTGGTCCACATCTTCTACAACGGGCTGAGCAGTACAACCAGAACCATTATAGATGCAGCAGCAGGTGGAGCATTCATGAGGAAAACAGCCCACGACGCTCATGAGTTATTAGAAGATATGGCCACTAACAACCATGTCACGTACAGAGGTCGAAGTGGGAGGAGAACAATGGGAGTCCACAAAATAGATGCTATTCGCTTGAATGCCCAAGTGGGCCTTTTGGCAAAACAACAGCAAAGATCATACGTTGTCGATGAATGCGGTGCAGATGCCTAAAAGCTGTGAGATATGTGGTGGCCCACATACATTCGATAGGTGTCCTTCAGCTGATCCCAACAATATACCAATGAAGCATGCAGAGTGTCAGGCAGTAGGTAATTATCAGAGGCAACAGAACAACCCCTACTCCAACACTTATAATCCAGGGTGGAGGAATCACCCAAATTTCTCATGGAGAGACCAGGGCGCAGAATCAATACCGGGGACAATGTAATCAATACAGGCCGCATCGTAACCAACAGAACCAGAATCAGCAGCCTTTCATTCAAGCCCTACAGCCTCAACAGTTCAATGCACCGGTTCAAAGAAGAAAATCCAGACGAGTTGGCGGATAAAGACTTGCCAACGCCTGCACGCAGTTCATGACAGAAGCTAGATCCTCGTTCAGGAACTTGGAAACACAAGTGGGTCAGCTAGCAAAGCAGGCAAACAACAGGCCGCAAGGTACATTGCCAAGCAATACAGAGGTAAATCTGAGGGAGCAGTGTCAGGCAGTGCAGTTGAGAAGTGGAAGACAGTTGGAGCAGCAGTCACCTCAGCCAGTAAGTGAGAAGAAGGCAGAGATAGAAAAAGAGAAGGTGATTGAGCCTAGCCCAGTAGTAGAGAAAACTCCAGAGAAGGAGTATACAGAGAAGATCCCTTTTCCCCAGAGATTACAGCGGAAGGCGGTTGATAAACAATTCTCCAAATTCTTGGAGATATTCAGAAGTCGTGATATCAACATACCTTTATAGAGGCTTTGGAGCAGATGCCTTCCTATTTCAAGTTCATGAAGGAGATCTTGGGAAGAAGAAGTTGATGAATCTGAAATAGTAGCACCGAGAAGAGTGTAGTGCTATCTTGCAGAAAAAGTTGCCACCAAAACTAAAAGATCCAGGGAGCTTTACACTACCTTGCACAGTGGGCAGGGTGACATGCAATAGAGCTCTGTGTGATTTAGGGGCAAGTATAAATCTGATGCCCTTATCGCATTTAAAAGATCGAGTCATGAGGCCAAACCAACCACAGTAAGCCTGCAACTGGCCGACAGGACAGTGGTTCATCCAAGAGGCAAGATTGAGGACGTGATTGTGAAAGTAGGAAAATTCTTCTTTCCTGCAGACTTCCTCATTCTTGATATGGAAGAAGATGCGGAAATCCCTATCATATTGGGGAGACCATTCCTAGGAACGGGAAGAGCTTTGATTGATGTTGAAAGAGGAGAGTTAACATTAAGTGGAGAATGAAGAAATGGTGTTTAAAGTTTTTAAACACGCCATCGAGCCACCAACCATGAGTGGGTGCTTTGCAATCAAGACCATCAACCCCCCCGCGAGCCAATACAAGTCAACCAAAGGGAGATGAGCCCAAGAAAGCAGGCATGGTTTGCCGAAATTCCACTAAAGGAGGTATGTGTTCCTGAAACTTCGCTTGATGATAATGCTAAGAAGAGAAGAAGAAGAAGAAGAAAAAGAAAACGAACAATGTGGAAAAAATGGATTTGTTGTGGGGTTAATACACCTCACATTTATTAAACTAAGGAACTTGCGTCCGGCTAAAAGACGTTAAAGACAGCGCTAAGTGGGAGGCAACCCAACGTTTTCAATTATGTTATTTTAATTCCTGTCTTTAGTTTATTTTATTTTATCTAGAACAGTCTCATGGTCTTGGGTTGTAGCGTTTGTGTTGTGATTGACAGGGATAGGCAAATAAACTGAAGGGCGAGAAACTGAAGAAACGCCAGGATTTCCAGCGTACGTACGCCGCAGAGCAGCGCGCGCAGTAATTCCGTAAAATTTGCTGTTTAGCCGCGCGCTCAGAATGTGGTCGCGCGCAGAAAGTCCTGAAGGAGTGCAGAAGATTGGGCACCGCGGTGCCAAAAGCAGGGTCGCGGCGCCGAAGCGGAAATCCAGAAACTTAAAACGCCTAGAAATCAGATTTTTCCCCAATCCTAATTTCAAAAACCTAACCCTTCTTCTCCAAAAACACACGAAAATCCAAAAATTTGCCCACGAATCCAACCCAACCACAACCAAAACTCTTAAATTTTAAATCACACGACTAACCTGGATCGTGCCTTACCCTGCACCATAGTGATACAACATCGAGAAAATCAAATAAAAACATGAACATGAATTAAGAGAAAAGATAAATAAACAAAGCAACCAAAATTCATCATATATACATAAATACCTATCCTTTTACAAACCATGTCTAAGATTTTTACCGCCATACCCCGAATGTATAAGAATCTGTAACATACCAAAAGATAAGCCTCCAAGGAACGGAGCTTCCCAACAAATGTGATCCTATAAGCGGGGATCGATGTACCTTTACTCATGCAGATTTAACGCGAGGTACAAGTATGTGAAATCAGAAAATATCAGTAAATGAAATCATAATAGTCTATAAAGCAGAGACATGTATGATAACCAAACTACGCTCACAACATAAGAGCAATATGTCAAGTCGTGACTCACGCCTAAAAGTCATCCTCAGAACTCCTTGGTACAAATCATGTGATACGCCCATCTTATGGACCCAATATAGAAACGTGTGGAATACATTCTGCTCATCCCAGAAATACATTCTCGAGTGAAATACATTCCTAGTCAAGTGAAATACATTCTGATGAACCTGAATCGTGTAAATACATTTCGGATGAACCAATCAAGTGAAATACATTCCGGATGAACCGAATCAAGTGAAATACATTCGGATGAACCGAATCGAGTAGAACACAATACTTGCACAACAAGGCTATCACACGTAACATGGTCAAGTTTCATAACAACAAGCATAAGCAAGTTACACACAACTCAAGGTACTTTCATTTTATGTCAAAGTCCGGATTTTTAACCTTAAAGTACTACGTCCGATAAATTCCTTTAAGATCCATTTCTTTTACAAAGGTCGTAGTATAAAATTAGAGTGATTAACATTGTTAAGTAAACCAAAATGCTTTCCTTTGTAAAATCAAGTAACAACCTTATTTTCCAAACGCTCAAGTTTGCCTAATTTCAAATGCTCAAGTTTCATTTTAGAAAAGGTTTCGTAGTTCATAGTTTTAAATCCTTTAAAACATAATTCTCCTTTAAACGCTTTTGAGAAACCTATGTCTTATGGTTATTCTTGTTTATAATCAATCTTATTAAGCAGCCATGATCTAGGAAATGTCATTTTGTCTCATCTTAGCTTCTATGCAGATAGAAGTTTCTACTGGTTTTAATAATACTTAGTTATTCATTACATTTCCCTTTATTAACGCGGGTTTATTGATACACATTCTTATTTCCAAATCAAGAAACGTTATTCCTTTTAAAACCAAGTACTCATTACTCACGAATGAGGTTTCACACAAAATCCATATTAATTCATTTAAGTTAAGTCTCTTATTTATAAGATCCAATCTCTTAACTTTTGAAATTAATAAACCATTCATTTTACCACCTTAAGACGTTATACCTAACTTCCCATAAAGCTAGTATAACATTTATTGTTTTAAAACAACCAAATACAGCTTAACACATGTACGCTCATACATAGCTCACACATATCATGCTAGAAAAGATAGGAAGAGGTTCACATACCTCGCGACGATTATCGACTAATAGCAAAACGCCCAAGTACTTCAAACCGATCACGCCATACGTAGTACTTCAACCTATAGAGGCCACAAGGCGCCTATTAACATCCTAGATCTCAATGTAGAATATTCTACGTAAAAATTAAATCTCCTCTCTATCGGTTAACACGCCTAACCGACGTGTACAATTCTACTACACAAGAATGCTACACAAGTAATATAGTCCTATGTAATTACAAATTCACTTTTTAAATTCAGCTTAAGTCGCAAGACATAAGTATTATTCGCTTAAGTCAAAAGACATCAACTATGTTCAGTTCTATATATAGTATACTTAACTATATACTCCTACAACATGTAATTTCCAATTACAATGGTCAAGAGTGTTTACCTCGTTAAGCCCAAAATTATCCAAGTTATATGTCGATCCCGAACAACGCTTAGCTCCTACTCCGGCGCCCAACTCCGCTCCAACCAACCTTCTAACCAACTTCTACTTATGACTTCAACTACGGGTGAAGATTTACTTAGGGTTTCGTTTTGTGGATCGAGGAAGTATAATAGTATTTTCTGGCTTGTAAAGTGTAACCTGGGAAAACTACAAGGTATTTGTATTTGGGCATTATAACAATACTGAGAGTATTTCTATACCACAAAAGGGGTATTTATACGAGACAACTAGGCTAAACACCACGGAGGTGGCTCTCGCCAAGGGCTCTGAGGGAGTATTTTGAGACTTAGTTAGATTGCTCAAGTTTTGACGAAGAAAGTCTTCAACTAGAGGGTATTTATAGGTCGTGAAGGCCAACCAATGGCCAAGATCCATCCAAGTGTTATGTAAGGCTAAGATTAAGCCAAGTACACCTTATCCATCTACCACCAAAATATCCTACCTAACCTTGACTAAAAAGCCAAGGCCAAATCGCCCAAGATGCTCCAATTAGAGGGTGACAAGTGTCGCCTCTCGTTGGTCCAAAATGTTTCGTCTCGGAAAAATCCGCAAAAATTATAAATGACATAGCCGAATTTTCCCTACGAAAGGGAAACGAAACGACTGTACAAATTTCGAAACTAGCCAACTTTTAAGGCTCAAATTATAATACGTACGCGCTCACGTACATACTCTGGAAATACGGGGTATAACAAAAACCCTTAGCTATCTCAAACAACAAAGCTCCATTCCATAGCCTCAACCCACCATTAGAAACAAGAACAGCTTGAATCTTCGCATAAAAAGGTAATCTTTTTCTGTTCTTAAGATCTTTACTAAAGTCACAGGAGGTAGTAGTTTGAAGGAGTATTGTAGTTGTGAAGTAGTTTGGGTGCTGAAAAATTGATTGTGAAGTTTGGAGAAGGAGTAGAAAAGGAGGGTGTGGGTATTGGGTAGAAGAGTTGAAGTTTGGGGGTGTTGTGTTAGCTGCTAGTTGTTGAGTGTTTTGGAAAACATTTGTGTCACTAAGTTGTAAGCTGCAGAAATTGTTTTAACCATGTCCACTAGAAAGAGAAGAGCCTCCACATCCACCCCAGTCCCGCAATACGATGATACTAGGTTTGTGAGCTATCAAGTCTTCCAAAGATACAAAAAGCTTGATACCAGACCCTTAATCCCTGAAAGGGGAATGGACTATCAGAGGGAGTCGTTTGGGGAAGAGGATGTTTATGAGCCCATTCGGGCAATGATTGAGTTGAGGGGGTGGAGGAGATTTGTAAATCCGGAGAAGATAGCACCAGTGAACACAACAATGGTGCGTGAGTTCTATGCTAACTTTCCGGAGAGGGTGGAAAGGGGATGCTTTGTAAGGGGAAGATATATGTCTGTGACGGCAGAAGCAATAAATATGACTCTAAAAATAGTTGATGTTGAAGGAGGAATTGGTGATCGGAGCCATTTCAGAACGTGGTCTAGGAGCACCGACAGCATCAACTGGGACGCCGTCGCATGATGAGCTACCCCGGGCCGCTGATATTGCGAGAAATGGGTCAAGAGCACTGAGCAGGTGCCAATTCAACAAAGCAGCCAAGGGTTGGCTATATTTCGTCAGTGCCCGCATGATTCCATCCACGCACTTCACCAGAGTGCCAGAAGATAGGATTAAGCTAATATATGGAATTATGAGGGGGTTGACGATTGATGTAGGGAAAGAGATAGTGCAGAGCATTGAAGAGATTAGCAGGTTGGTGACAACAGGTGGATTGGGACATGGCTCACTTATCACGAATTTATGCAATATGAATGCGGTCCCAACCCTACCCACTGATACTCATGAGAGAAACCAACTGCCTGTGTCCTATGGGATAGTGCACTCTTTCCCAGACCCAAGCCCCCCAGCAGCCAGACGAAGAGTACAACCAGCAGCAGCGGCAGCAGAGGCCGCAATGAACGAAGATGAGCCTGAAATAGGGGCTCAATATGAGGCAGGACCTAGCCACCAGCCAACCACAGAAGCAGAACCTCCAGTGCCTATGATGGAGCAAGTGCTCCAGAACCAGAGAATGATGATGCAACATTTCGACACAATGATACAAGGACAAAATGAGTTGAGACAGGGACAACATGAGTTGCGACAAGGGCAACAAGAATTGAGGCAGGAGCAACAACAGTTGCACCAGCAGTATGACGAGATGAGTTCCCTGTTCAACCAATGGTCGATGCATTATCCACCGCCACCACCACCATTTTAGCCGAAGTTTGTAAGTGTCTTATTTCTTTTACTGTCTTTGAGTCTACACACATTGGGGACAATGTGTGATTTAAGTTTGGGGGTGTTTTATTTGTGTCTTGTTATGTTTTATTTAAATCTTTTTATTGTTTTATGTATTTTTGAGTCACAAATTTTTTTATTTTTTTTGAGTCATAATTGTCTGTCAAAAGATCATGTATGCTGTAGTTACTAGAAACACCTAGTGAAGTAAGGTGGAATAATGTAATGGAATAAAAGCAACTATCTAAACACTTAGGTTAGATATGCCAAAAACTCACAGAATCTGTCTATTTGGAGTTTCTTGCTTAAATTGTGCATGCTAAATAATGAAAACCTATGTGTTATAATTGCTTGCTATTTGAGGCGAAATAGTTAGGATATGCATGTTAGGGAGATGACTCAGGCATTTCTTTCATAGCCAATTCTTACCACTCTTTTCTATCCAGTACTTTAAATATATCCCTAGTTAGCCCCATTGAGCCTAAAAAGTGAAACTTCTTCTTTGACACCCTATATTCCCACAAAGTGTGCCATAAGTAAAAATATGAAATAGTGGAATCAAGTGTGTTAAAAAAAGAGACAAAAAGAGTGAATGAGCTTGTTGCACCCCAATAAAAAGTAATAAGAAAGAGGCAAAAGCCTAAGTTTGGGGGTGCTTGTTATTATAATACACTTCACTCTCCCAAAACAAAAGAGGGGAAAGATAGAATTGAAGTGAAGGAAAGAATCAAAAGAAAAGGGAAAAATTGAAAAGCTAAAGAGCTTATGGTACACAAAAATGAGCCTAAATGCCTATTTTTACATACCCGTTCCTAAGCCTACATTACAACCCTTAAAAGTCCTGAAGATATCTTTTATGCATATCCAGGATTAGTGGAGAATAGCAAGTAATCATGCCATAGGATTTTTTAATTTATATGCATGATTTAGTATACTGACTTCCATTAAAGCATGATAAATATGAGTTTGCGAAATATCTAGCTTCATGTGTTTAGTGTGCTGAAATTTCATGCTATATGTTCCTGCATATTCTTTTGCTAACCTTCATGTTTTTCTAGTTAACACTAATGCAACAAGAGTGATCAATTCAGTGAGTCTTTTATTTTTCGTTTCTTTGAGTCTTTTATTTCCTTCTTTCTATCTTTGCTCGAGGGCGAGCAAAGGTTAAATTTGGGGGTATTTGATCGATGTATTTTATATACACCTTTTGAGTCAGTTTTAGTTAGTATTTTGTCCCTTTTTGTACAAATAAGTGTCGTATTAGGATAGTTTTCCTTTCTTTTGAGTCAAAGTGGTTAAAATGGCCAAATGGCAGAAAAGGAGCTAAAAGAGGGAAAAAGAGGAGGTTCCAGAGCTAAAAACAGAGAAAGTGGCGAACGAGGCTGAAACCGCACCAGCACGCGGCCTCCTGCAATCGAAGCGAGGGCGCGTGCCCACTATCCAAAGAGGCTGCGAAGACCAGCGCGCGCGCCATTTCAGCAGTGCGGTCGCGCGCTAAACATCCGAGAGGCTACAGAATTGCAGTAGCGCCATGGACAGCGCAGAGATCTGGCCATGCGCCAAATCACCCGGAGGATTGTAGACTTTCCAGCCACTGGCCATTGCGCTGACGCTGAAAAATAAGGTTTTCAGCATTTTGGGCCAGCTGCAGGGAAAAGTTGAGCGGTTAGGAGCCTATAAAAGGAGAACCTAGGCGGTTTAAGGGTTCCCCTTCTTGCACAACACAAGACTTTCTTGCTTGGAGATTGGAGACCATAGTTTAGTAAATTTCCTTTCCTTTTTCTTGTTTTTATTTCAGTTTTATGAAGAACATGGAATTAGTTCTTGTCATGTCAATGACTAGGAACTAATTCCTCTATAGGGTTTTCCATGTTGAATCTCTAGAAACTTATGTTATGATTTAATGCATGCTTATGGTTATTCTTCTTCTTGTTGAGATCTATCCAATAATTAAATTGAATGCTTGGTAGTTAATTGACAACTAATTATCACTATATGATTTCTAATCAGACTCCGAAAGGAGGGGATTGTGAATATGTTGTAAGTTGGGTAGACATTCTTGGATTTGGGATGAAAATACCTCAATTATTTATGTAGCGTTAACGAGAGGCTTAACAACCCTAATTTTACGCATTGTGTGTGACGGTTAACTAGGTTCTTAGTCTTAATCCTCCTATAAAGTCATCCTTATCACCGAAAGGTAGAAAGAAGCAATACTGGGGTTGAGTGTTTATATAACCCTAACGGGAGTATAAAACGATTTAGTGAACATGCTTTCTCCAAAAGAAGAAAACCATAAGTTATTGCATTAATAAGTAACATAAGCGGATAGTGAAGAGACGTGGAAGCCATATTCTCATCACAACTGAAGTAAATTCATTAGTTAAATTAGTCTTTATAATTCGTAGTTATAAACCACAAAATCAAATATCAATTTACCAAATAGATACCAAAAGATAGATATTTGGTACTTGAACCCTAATCCTTGTGGACGATATTCGGTCTTGCTAAGACTATATTACTTGTCACGATAACGTGCACTTGCATTTAAGTGTGTGCATCTTTTCGCGCATCAGGATTCTCTATTATCTTAAAGGGAAGGGGTTAGGCACCCTATAGGATCCGTCAACTTGCGGTTGTCCGGTCATACTTAGGTTAATTATTGTATTTAAAAAATGCATGTTTTGAAAAGTTTTAGAGTTAATACATGGTGTTACAAATAATTACTTGAAAGAAGTATATATTTGATCAAATTTGCATGAGATTTGTTTTAAAAATGCATGAAAAGTAGTTTGTTTGAAAATTATATGTTGTATATAAAATTAAAGTTTTATGAAAATATGTGTTTGTAAGACATTAATAAAAAGCATGTATTAGAGATATGAAAAAAAATAAACTTCTATTTTAAGCTACCCTCTCCTTCAATCTATCGGTCTTAAGTCTACCTATGCTACATAGTTCAATATTTATATGAGATCACATGTTATAACAAGAAAATAAAATGAATGGCAGAATTAAAGAGTAAGGATAAAAGGGTGACATAGGGCGGATGACATTGTCATTAGGCCCATTTGATTTTGGAATTCCGGAGTCTGTGAATGCAAAGGACATGGATGCGGATCTTCGTTTCTTTGTGGTTGCATTGAGTCTCATGTCGAGACTCTTCACATACTCCCGATGCATTTCATGTAAAAATAAGAAAATGATAAGAATTAGTATATATTCAAATTTATTGAATCATAAAATCTAAACGCACATAGTTCAACATAGATACCATAAGTAAATAAACTGTAATACTCAGTCGATAGCATGATACCGCCACACGAAATTGTAATAATCAGTAGATAAGCCGATGCAGTAAGCTGAATAGGCTTAGCCCTCTAGTGTGTACATTCGCAGACCAACAGATGGTGCAGAAACAATAATGAAAGCCTATGGGCTTGGGACAAACCGTTATGCTCAAGTTGGGATAATATAAAGATCATTAATAGGGATGGACCCAACAGACATTTATAGTTTCCACTGATGTACGACTAGTTTAGTCACAGACTTAAAGAAACAACAACAAACATTCCCAAATCCCAAAACATTCTAAGTTTAAAACTTTACAGTTATTCAACCTTATTGCACGAGATACTAGCATCCCTTTCAATCGTTGAATTTAATGCACTTAACACAAGTTTTTTTTAGCAACAGAACACTTTTGTAAAACCAGATATGAACGTTGTAATGATATACCTAAATGTATCCCTATATATACCTAAACTTGGCGTATGTATCAGTGTATATCTAAAGCCAAATAGGGAAAAAGGAATGATGCCCAGAACTAAACTCAAAACAAACTACAATATCAAGCACACAACCAACAATACATGACCCCAAGCAACCTTACATTCGAGATTCATTTCATCACATTAATGTGTTTGATTTAAGAAGAAAAGGGCAAATGACTACCAACACTTAACAAAAATCAGGCTGTGTATTCCTTATTACTTCTAAATTAATGTTGTCTTGTCAAGTTATTGGTGAAAATGGTTTATTTTATAATGGTGCAAGAACATTTGTATACACAATTTTATACAGAGGATCACATTTCACATTGGGTGCATTTTACTTATATGGAGAACATTAGAATCAATGAGAATTGACATGGGACAAACGAAGCCAAACCAGTAATCACATGAGAATCAAACCAAATTGAACATAAGTATGATTTATAATAACATTCTTACAAGCCTGACATGAATCCTTTTGAAATCCAGAAAAAGCAGGCGGACTATTGATACTGGGCAGGTTTTCCTAAAAAACAAGAGTTTCAAATAGAGCAGGTGTGTGAACAGGAAACGACATACGAAAACACTGTCAAATCTTTAACAACATATTATCACATACCAATCCCCAATTATAACTAAGCATGCTACACATGAATCCGATTGGTTCGAGCAACAAACAACATACATCGAACATGTTTCATAAAGTAACTTAACATGTATAAATAGCCATTAAATTAAACCAAACACATTTAATAAGCAAATGATCGTCATACAGATCATAAAGATGCAAATCTTTAGAAAAATCGTAGGAGAATGAGTTTACTTTCTTCGGGTGCAGCGAACTGAGGCAAGCGTCCTTCGAGTTTAAACGATTTACCGAATCAGGAAGAAAATTCTATTGCTTGAAGCTTATGTTGGAAACTTTAGTAAAAATTTAAGAAATGCTTAGGTTTTTGAGAGGGTAATGCGGCGGCTGCTCAGGTTGTTCTAGACTGCGAATCTTAGAAACCAGAAAGTAGTTTTAACTTGTGCTTTAAAAAGATTTAGTAGGAAGATGAGAAGATATTTGCAAGTGTGGAAGAGTATTCAGCGGCGGCCATAAAGACTTCTTCCAAAATGGACCTTAAGGCTTAGTATATATTGCAAGACATTAGGTCTTCTAGGGATCAAGACTTTGAGCGGGCTTTTGGGTTTCAAATTTAAAAATTGGTCCAAGGAAATTGTTCAAAATATGGAGTGTTTTCACATGACTGAGTAGCATAAAAATAGAATGGACAAAACCTTATCTTTCATTGATAAAGTTGTTCTTTGCATAGAAGGGGAAAGGGTAGAAATAGACTCTGTTTTTTGGGAAGAGGAATCAGAAACATTTTCTCTTTTGTGTTAATTGCTTCTACCATGGACGAAAATGGCTCTGCATCATTCCTAAAGTGGAAGAGAGAAATGGAGATGATCTGCTGCACTGGCTTGGATTTTGTGCTTAGGGATTTAGGCTTTGGGGAGGTTGTCGTTCATTTGGAGTCTTGGACGATGGGGGTGTTTTGGGAATGTAGTATTTGGACGATGGGATGTTTATAACTCGTGTGGGTCGGGTCAGTGAGTGGGAGTAATGGGCTGGACGGGAATTAATAAGGAATGGGTTGGGAGTTTAATTGTTTTGGGGTAGAGTTTTAGGTGTTTTATTTTAATGAGTTATGAAACAAAATGATTTATAAAAGTATAGATTACAAGAATAAAAATACTAATGTGATGATAAATAACACAATAAAAACTATTTTAGAGCATGTTTTGGTGTTTAATAAAAAATGCAATAGCAATAGAATACTAGGATAAAATTTATGATTGTGATAAAAATGTCACGATAGTAAAATGGCGAGTGAAGATATTAATAATAATAAAATTGGTTATTTTGAGAATATTAAATTCTTTATTTATGCATATATATGTGTGTATTTATTAAAATTAAAATTATTTATGCGGTGTTGAAAAATAGCTTAATTTTGGATGTTGCTAGGAAGAAAGGGACGACATTGAGTGTCAACATGTAGCTCAGGATAGGAGAATCGAGAAGTTTCTAGCCGTATTTGGACTAGAAATTGCGGGAGACTCCATTGCATATCCGAGCTTATTATGATAGCTTGCGTGATGAGAATCGAGAGATTCTCTAGTCCGAATGAGACTAGAGAATGAGGGGTTCTTACTGTCATTTTACATATTGCGTGATGATAATCGAGGGATTCTCTAGTCCAAGCGAGACTAGAGAACGAGGGGTTCTTGTCGTCATTTTTACATAAGTAGAATCGATGGATTCTTTAGTCTGAATGAGACTAGAGAACGATGGGTTCTTCATTATTACTGCTGCACCTGATGCTGCAGGAATGTTGCGACTGGTGCTGCTATTATTACTGATGTTGGTGCTGCAGTTGTGTTGCTGCTCATTGCTATTATTGTTGATGTTCCTGCTGCAGTTGTGTTGCTGCTCACTGCTATTATGTTGCTGATATTACTCTGCAGGTGTACAATTGTTGTAGATGTTGCAGCTGCTGCTGCTAGAGCTGTGTTGTGGCTGCTATTAACAGTCGGGAATTATGGAGTTTATGCAGCACATTGTATTGCTTTTAGAGCTGTGTTGAGGGACAGTTGATGGAGTGACTTTTTGGTCAACTGGTCGTACGAAAATAGTTGATGCTTACTGTTGGTTTGGTTTGCTAAAGGTTGTTGGTGCTGCAGCTGGAAATGTTGTTGTTGTTTCTAGTATTGAAGCAGCATTAGTTGTTGCTGGTGATGCACGTTTATTCACATGGATCCAGAAGTGATAGTCAAGATGGATTCAAAGATATGTTCATGCTATTCATGAACAATTCCAGGACTGGGAGGATGACCTAACTGAGACTGATGCTGATGATTCTCTTTTGCATGAGAACTGGAACAGAGATTTACGACTCTTCAGCGATGGTGAAGATGGTGGACAAAAGTTGCTTCAGCTGTTCGTCTTGCGAGCAGAATTCGAATTGCAATCGATTGGTGGGGACAATCTTTTTTAAAACCCCCAGTGTTTGGACAGACTAAAAACCGAGCTATGTCAGTTTTTGCAGTAGAGCAATGGTCGATATTAAATACAAGAGTGACTGGATGAAGCGTCCCACCTCAGATGATGAAAGTGGGTGGTTTGGCAAATGTGCATGTAAAACTATCAGGCTGGTTGAACGAGAGTCTTGGGTTGAGCCAAGTTGAGAGCAGCCAAAAGAGTGCTTCTTGGTCATATGTTGACTTGTCCAATGATGCAAGGAGTGTGTGTGGACCTATGGAAATGATTAAAGTTGTGTTGTGCTCTTTCATTTCCTGACTTCTTGTATTACGTGGGGCTGGTGTGAGGTTCATGAGAGAGCATGGCTTCAGGGTGAATCTCAGGGTCTTGGCATCAAAGAAGGTGGTAGTGGTGAGGTTTATAGCACTCGCTGCTGGAATTTTCAGGAACACTTACAGTCAAGATTTTCAGGAAGTCCATAAGGACATTGTTTCCAAGCTAGGACTGAAAATTATGTTTTCAGCGCCTAGCTTGAGGGGGGGGGGGGGGGTTGAGATATACCACATATATACATTGTATATATATGTGGTTAGTTAGTTGGATATTAGTTTGTTATAAGCTCATTAGATATTTTGAGTAAATGAGCATTAGATATTTTGGGGGAGTTAATTAGATATTTTGTATATGGTGGTAGTGTGTATATAAACACACTTGAAGGACCATTGTAAATAAGCAAAATCATTAATAGAAAACATTTCAGAAGCTCATTGTAGAGGCCAAAAATATCTTCCTCTCGTCTGCTTCTTCTCTTCACTGTTACTTGGATCTTCCTCTCTTTCGTCTGCTTCTTCTCTTCACTGTTACTTGGATTAGCTAAAAGTTAACAATTACATAGTTTTTAAATGAAAAAACACTGCTCGACATTCCTAGCGATCGAAATACATCTCTGAGGTCCAAATCGTCTTGCAATTCGAAAAATACGCTATCGAAGGCCCTCGAATCACAGAGAAATTTAAGAGAGAAGAATCAAGAGAACAACATAATTGTACTCACAAGAATCATCAATAAAATTACATCTTTCTTTTATTTCTGATTGAGATTAATTTTCAAACACTTGAAAATTTATTGCGAACAACATCCTAACATTATTTTTGGCTCTCCTATTCTCTATAGATAAATATATTATTTTTTAATGTGCAGGTTAGGGGTAGTTAATGTGCAAAGAAATGTGGGCATATGGACAAATTAACTTAGCCACTCTGAATTCAAAATTCAAAATATTTATTCAATATTAATTTCTTTTCAGAAGTCCTTTTTACATCGTCCTAAAAACTTAATTATATCCTGATTATTTCTTAATAGAAATTTGCTAACGTGGGAGGAAGTTTAGTAGTATCCGTTTTTTGTGAGTTTGCACTTTTATATATGAAAGTATATATGTCCTAGAAACAATCATTTTAGGAGTAAATGTACTTGAACATATTTATATTATTAATGAGATTAATATATTTGGCTTTTGCAATTATTAAATTATTATTTGATTGTTTATATTATTCATTAATGTGCATCCCTTGAACTTACATTGTCATTGATAATGTGAGATATTAATAATAGAGTGTGTAGTTCTTAAAATACTAGACTAATGATCATTGAGAATGGGATATCAATGATATGTTATAAGTCGACATGTGGTCTGCATCACATTCTTAGAGAATGTAGTATATCTCACTTACTACCAGCAATAGTTGTTAGTGATGGACACATGAATACTCTTAGAGGAGTATTGGCAAACCCTGCTGATAAACTATTTGTTATACATGTCTAGAGTATTATCAGCATGTGGGAGATAGAGGTCCTTAGACTTGAGGTCAATATCACCTTGTTTACGGAGTAATGCACTTTGATCATGTCCTAAGCTCAAATACCTTATAGGTTGAGACGCGGCTTGTATTGGGTGCATTACAAAGTAGATTGAAGGTGGTAGTTGAGCCAAGAATAGGATTCATTCCTCGATTGGAATTTCGAGAGAACACTCAGCTTCTCAAAGATGTTAAGTCGACCAAGTCATTGGCCAATGCAAGAGACATATCTAGGATATGGTCTAGTTGTCGACTAATATATAGATGAGATAAAGTGATCAAACCATTTGGATAGACACTTGACAAATCTTAAGCTTGATCGAGTGTGTCGCGAATGAAAGAAATTTATCATCTCACATAGAGGTCCTGCTTACTGAGTCTTGTAAACGCATTTCACACATCGTCCGCCACCGCGCCGCCTGTGAGTTTCGTGTGAATCTTGATTTGATCAAGTGCCGATGTGTGAAGGCCTAAAGGGTCACACTAAGTCGATTGTCTTTTCGGTCTAAGGGTATATTGAGAGAATGTAAAATATCGGATTTAGAATCAAGATATTTTATTTAATAATAAATTATGGGATAATTTTCATTTGATGAAAATTATATAATTAAGTCAAAATTAAATATTGGTATTTAATTAGAACTAAAACGTGCAGAAAATAAATGAAGGAGCCGCACAAAAGTGGGCCCAGTTCGACTGGCCCACTGCGATTTGGATTTGGGCCAAGTCTTGAAGCCTAATCCAAATCTGATTTGGTTTAGGGTTTCCTCCATTATATATTTGGCACTTAACCCATAATTTCAGGAGGCACTCACTTGCCATTTTCTGAACTCAGAGTTCAGGAAATAAAATTCTCTCAAACCTTTGCCAAGATTTCCTAGCTTTCTTGGGCAAAGTAATATACCGAAGCAAGACTTACACCCGGATTGACAATCGCGTGTGCTCCCTTTAGTAAAGACTAACAAAGGTTAAACTGTAAGTTTTCTTCCTGTCTTTGCAGATTTGAATTATCGCATAATCATACCAGAAACGTTTGTTGGGGCAAGTAAGTTTACTCAAAATTTTAAACTTTCGTTGTGTCTTACTTGTGTGTTTTACACCCAACAAATCCCTACAGTGATATCAGAGCCCAGACTGGTTTAATGATTATACGATAATCTTTAATAACGATACGTGGGATAATTAACTGTTTTGATTTAAACTCATTGTCGGGATTTATTAAATTATTTTTTGGGCAAGCGAATAAGAATCGACATCGCTCACTGCGAACAAGAACCGCGTCACCGTTCCGGTGTGAATAGTGATTTTCCGATGATTTTTTTGGCGATTCGACGTGTAGTAACACCGTCTCCACTATTATCTAGAAATCCACTTCTTAAGATGGTCGATAAAGGTGTTGAGAGGTGGCGGAACGCGATGAAGACGCCGGAAACCGCCGACGGCAGGACTGTTTCCGGCCACCACGGGCGACGAAATCATTAAGTAATAATACCATCGTGTTCGTCTTGACGAGATGAATCTAATGGTGGTAGTGTTGCTCGGCAACGAAGACCGAAAAAGAAGCACCACCGACAGTTTTAGAAATCGTCGGCGGCGGCACCAATTCCAGCCACCGTGGGCCACCAAATCGGTGGTGAAAAACACCGGTGAGTTCGTCCCGATGTGTGCCATCGTTTGGTGGGTTTTAATTTCGTCAATTTCGCCCCGAAATCCGAATTCCAAATTTGATTTGGGGTTGGAATTGGTTTTGAAATTTTGAAATAGTTTAAGGACATTTTTGCAATTAAAATTAGGGGTTTTAAATTGAAGATTGGTCCTTAAGCAAATCTGAAAATATTTTAAGTTCTGAAAATTACAAATTAGTCACTAAGATATTTTCTGTATTTTAAAAAGTTTTTAAAATCAGCAGATTCATTCCCTGGGTCAATCTGTAAATTTCAGAAAAGCAGATTTGGTCCCTGGGTAAATCTGTAAATATTTTAAGGTTCTGAAAATTGCAGAAATACCCTGAAAATTAAATTTTAATTTATAAATTATTAAGGGACTGTTTGGATGAGCAGAAAATTCCGAAAATTGAAAAATTGAGTTTAAATTTTGAATTTAAATATTTTCTAAATTGAAACAAATTAATTAACCCACAATTATTATTATTTAGCATATTATTTGGTAATGTGTGCACAAATTAATTGTTTCTCCTAATTATTTAATTGATTGTCATTTAAATAATTAGAATAGCGCCCGCATATATATGTCTGGGTAGGCGGCGCCCAGTATTGTTAGTCCACAATAATTGTCTGGGTAGACGGCGCCCAGTAATTGTTTACTTTCAATGACCGGTATAATTGTCTGGGTAGACGGCGCCCAGTATGTGATTAAAACCATCTTATATCATGTCTATTGGGTTTGATGGTTTCCCATCTAAATGTGTTTAGAAATTGCATGATAGGATGCCATATAATAATTGATCTTGAATATAACCCTGAATTAAAATATTCTCCAAATTTAATACAAGTCTCATTTAAAATGAACATGTCGTCCGTTATAATTGATTGTGGTGCAAAATCCTTTTCGGCGAGATGAGTATTTATGCCCCAGCATTTGCTCTAAGTCTACGAGGACTCAGACTCTTTCATAGATGCATATAAATGTTGTAGTAGGTGATAAACCTTCGTGAGTATTTACACCCCAGTGTTTGCGTGATGAAGGCTAAGCTCACTTAGATACATAGTTGCAACAGATAACTGGCCGCTCGCTAGCCGCCTCGAGCCCCAAAGGTCGGACAGCCGAGGGACGCAGATCGAATTGTTTAGAACATTCGGTCAACCAAGAGTTGCAAATTGTTTGCAATTGGTTTGTAGACCTACCAGATCGTGTTGTTGAAGTTATCACCAAGAAACGCGGAGACAACATGAGTTTGGATCTTGGCCCATTATGACCGTATTTGATATGAGTTTGTATTCTTTATGGGGTAAAAGAGTATGTTAAAATAATGGGAGCTAATTATACTAAAGACCATGTTAGTTAGTTAATGAATGTGTTCAATCGAAATTATATTAAAGGATTAATTTCAAGTCTATCTTTTCTTTAGTTACAATGTCGAATCTGTCACTTAAAATGTTGATTGAAACGAACAAGTTGAATGGAGCCAATTTTCCTGACTGGTTAAGAAATCTGCGTTTGGTACTGCGATTAGAAAAGATTGAGTATGTATTGGATACAACACTCCTACACTGCCAAGATTCCAAGAGTATGCTCTGCTTGACAAAGCACCTATCGTAAATATCTTGATGATGTTGCAAAGACAATATGTTATGATATCTTCTATGACTCCAGAGTTACAAAGACAACATGAAAATATGGGCCCCAACGAGATGCTAGAACACTTGAAGAGTCTCTATGACTCACAGTCTCAGACAATGGAATATGAACTGTTGAGAGATCTCTTTAAGTGTAAGCTGAACGAAGGGGGTCAGGTGTCACAACATGTTTTGAAGATGATTGGATTAATTGAGAGGTTGGCTTCGATTGGAACGAAGCTGCCTGCAAATGTTTCTGTTAATCTAATCTTGAACTCGCTTCCTGGTTTCTTTGAGAACTTCATTGTGAATTACAACATGAATGGAACGAAAGCAAGTCTCCCAGAACTTCATAATATGTTGAAGACCTTCGAGTCGTCCACCTCCAAAGGTAAAGCTGTGCTCATGGTGGGATCATCTAGCAAGTTCAAACCTAAGGGTAAGAATATACAGAAGAAGAAGGGTAAGGCGGTTGCCGCCAAACCCACAGCTATGAAACCTAAAGGAGATGTTCGAAAGAAGGCCAAGATAGTTGCTGATGTTTGCCTCAATTGTAAGAGAAGGGACATTGGAAGAAGGACTGTACAGCCCCAGGGGGAGACAAGGCACAAGGTGCTGGCCCTGCTGGACAAGGTATGTTTGTTATTGAAATAAATGTCTATAACTAATTATCACTGTTGGGTATTGGATACCGCTTGTGGCTCACACATTTGTAATAATGTGCAGGGGCTAATTGACAGAAGAAAGGTTGGACCTTGGGAAGTAGATCTACGCGTTGGCAATTGAGCTAGCGTTGATGCGGAGCGCGTGGGGACTTATAGACTAGATTTACCTTCAGGCTTTTGTTTAGAACTTAATAATTGTTATTTGTTCCGTCTTTGACGAGAAATATTATTTCTATCCCTATGTTAGACATTGAGGGGTTTTCCTCACATATTACCAATGGAAATTATGTTTTATCTTATGATGGTTTTATTTGTGGAAATGCTCCGCTTGTGGATGGATTGTATGTTCTAAACTGTACCATGAAATTTTTAATATACAAAATAAAAGAGCTAAAATAAGTAATCAAAGAAATCTCACCTACTTATGGCATTGCAGACTTGGTCACATCAATGAATCAAGGATAGCAAGATTGAGGAAATTAGATTACTTAGAACCATTTGACTTAGAGTCATATGGTGATTGTGAATCTTGCTTAAGAGGAAAGATGACAACCAAATCACTTTCTGGGAAAGGAGTACGTGCCAAAGAGGTGCTTGAGTTAGTCCATACCGATGTATGTGGGCCTTTTCCAACTCAAGCTAAGGGAGGCTTTCTTTATTTCATCACTTTTACGCATTTATTTCAAGGTTTGGACATGTGTATCTTATGAAACATAAGTCTGAAGCTTTTGAGAAATTCATGGAGTACAATTCAGAAGTAGAGAAGCAACTTGAAACAAGTATTAAAACTCTTCGATCAGATCGAAGAGGTAAGTACTTAAGTAAAGAATTTCTAGATTACTTGAAGCTTCATAGAGTCCATTCAGAATGGACACCTCCCGGAATGCCACAAATGAATGGTGTTGCTGAGAGGAGAAATCGTACCTTATTAGATATGGTTAGATCCATGATGAGCTTCTTAGCTCTACCAACATACCTATGGGGATATGCATTGCAAAGCTCAATCTATATTTTGAATAGAGTTCCATCAAAGTCAGTAGAAAAAACTTCATATGAGATATGAAATGACAAGAAGTCAGCACTTAGACACATGCGATCCTGGGGGTGCCCTGCATATGTAAAGAAGTTGCTCACTGACAATTGGAATCTAAAAGTGAGAAGTATTATTTTGTAGGGTATCCTAAGGAAACAAGAGAGTACTACTTCTATCTTCCTGAGGAACATAAAGTAATTGTTTCCAGAAATGCAACTTTCCTTGAAGAAGACTATGTCTACAAGGAACAGAGTTGCAACAAGATAGAACTTGAAGAAATTCAAGAAGTACAAAATAATGTAGAGACTGACCCCTTGTCAAATGACCTAGACAAGAATTTAGTGGGAGTATTTGATGATGATTGAGTACTTAGAGTACGCCCTTCAGCCAGTGGGAGTGTTGTGAGAGTTAATGCAGAAATGCAAGACCCTCATGCACAACCAATGGTAGATGACACAATAGTTGTGCATCATCCTATTCAAAATGATATTCCTGAAAGTTCTCAAGGTGGTGGATTTTTCAACACACAAAGATCTTCTCAAAATCAAAATACAGCAAACACTGAAACGCTGAATGTTCAACTCCGTAGGACCACTAGGACTCATCGTGCACCTGAAAGACTTAATCTCCTTGTTGAAACACATAATGAGATAGATATTTTTGATGATGATGAGCCTGCTACCTACAGCGAAGAAATGCTAGACATTGATTCACAGAGATGGCAAGAAGCCATGAAATCTGAAATGGAGTCTATGTACATAAATCAAGTATGGAACTTGGTTGACTTGCCAACAGGGGTTAGACCTATAGGATGCAAATGGGTCTTCAAGAAGAAGATTGATGCATATGACAAAATACAGACTTATAAAGCAAGATTGGTGGCTAAAATTTATAATCAACAGCCTGGGGTCGATTATGATGAAACCTTTTCGCCTGTTGCAAAGATTAAGTCCATTCGGATTTTGCTTGCAATAGCTGCATACTATGATTATGATATTTGGCAAATGGATGTTAAAATTGCATTCCTCAATGGTAATCTAATTGAGGAGGTGTATATGATACAACCATAGGGTTTTACATCCAAGACTCAACCCAAAGCAGTATGCAAACTACAAAAGTCCATTTATGGACTTAAGCAAGCCTCAAGGAGTTGGAACATTTATTTTGACAAAACAATCAAAGCGTTTGACTTTGTTAGAAGCAAGGAAGATTCGTGCGTTTATAGTAAACGCACAAATGAGAGCATTGTCTTCATTGTTATATATGTAGATGACATATTGATAATGGAGACAATAAGACTCTCATGCAATCAGTCAAAGAATGGTTATCCAGAACCTTCATGATGAAGGACTTGGGTGAAGCCTGCTACATTCTTGGAATTAGAATCTACAGAGATAGGCCTAATAGATTGTTGGGGCTGTCACAGTCCGTAAACATAGACAAAGTGCTAAAACGTTTCTCTATGAAAAATTCCAAGAAAGGGAATCTTCCTATGGGTCAAGGCATCAAGTTGTCAAGGAAGGATTGTCTTTCCACATTTGCAGAACTTGAACGCATGAAGAGAATCACATATGCTTCAGCTATAGGATCAATCATGTATGCCATGACCTGTACAAGGCCAGATGTGGCCTATACACTTAGCATGACTTGCAAATTCCAGCAGAATCCTATGGAGGAACACTGGAAAGCAGTCAAGAGTATTCTTAAGTATCTTAGACGAACTAAAGAATACTTCTTAGTCTATGGTGGACAAGAAGAGCTAGTAGATATTGGGTATACTGATGCTAGCTTCCAGACATATCTTGATGACTTCAAATCTCAGTCTGGTTTGCCTTCATTTTAAATGGTGGAGTAGTTGGTTGGAAGAGTTCCAAGCAAGCTACAACTGTCGATGCGACAACAGAAGCCGAGTACATTGCTGGATCGGAAGCTGGTAAAGAACCTGTCGCGATATCTGAGTTCTTAAAAGAATTAGGGGTTGTTCCAAGTGTCAGTTGTCCAATAACGATTTATTGTGACAACACTGGTGCGATTGCTCAAGCTAAGGAACCAAGATCAACGAATAGAAACAAATATGTACCAAGGAAATACCACATATTCAGGGAGATGGTGGAGACAGAAGAAATAAAAATAGACTACATTTCCACCGATAATAATCTAGCAGACCCATTTACTAAACCATTAAGCTTAGTCAAGCATAATGGTCATTTCGAAAATATGGGCATTAGATACATTGGTGATTGGCTCTAGGACAAGTGGGAGATTGAAAGTATATATGTCCTAGAAACAATCATTTTAGGAGCAAATGTACTTGAACACATTTATATTATTAATGAGATTAATATATTTGACTTTTGCAATTATTGAATTATTATTTGATTGTTTATATTATTCATTAATGTGCATCCCTTGAACTTACATTGTCATTGATAGTGTGAGATATTAATGATAGAGTGTAGTTCTTAAAATAGTCTAGACTAATGATCATTGAGAATGAGATATCAATGATATGTTGTAAGTCGACATGTGGTCTGCATCACATTCTTAGAGAATGTAGTATATCTCACTTACTACCATCAATAGTTGCTAGTGATGGACACATGGATACTCTTAGAGGAGTATTGGCAAACCCTGCTGATAAACTATTTGTTATACATGTCTAGAGTATTATCAGCATGTGGGAGATAGAGGTCCTTAGACTTGAAACGTTTGTTGGGGCAAGTAAGTTTACTCAAAATTTTAAACTTCCGCTGTGTCTTACTTGTGTGTTTTACCCTCAACAAATCCTACAATATATATATATATATATATATATATATATATATATATATATATATATAAATTACCCTTGGCATCCTAACAGTGTTTTGCCTCTCCTATTCTATATTAGATAGATATCCAAAACTCTAGTAAATTTAATCTAATTAACTTCATCAATTAATTAGTTTCAATAATCACTCACCTTACTCTCCAAATACAAACAAAAAGAAGAATTCAAATACAAATTCCCCTAACACCCCAACCCAAAGAAACTACCACCCCAACCTATTTTTTAAAAAAATTTATATATAAACACCACAAAATGTAACATCATCATCAAATTGATTTATTCTCCCAACAAGAAAGAATAAAAATTAAGACATGGCTAGTCATGAAAGTATGTAAAAGTTCATACCGAAGTTGGATGCTCAAGAACAAAAGTTCTTTGGTAAACTAAAGTCTGAGCAATATGTGAATAAATATGATCCAGTTTTGCCAAATTCTTCGTGTTGATCCGAAGGAAAATGATGAGGTGAAAATGATTGATTGATGAGAAACGTTTAGATTCTGATGGGTAATCACTAATATTTGTTTTAAATTTAACAAGAAACATATAAGATTTTCATTCTTTCCCATTGTTTTGATAATCAAAAGATCTAAGGATACTTTTCGTACGTACCAAAAATGTTTCCATGAAATTAATCGTCCTCCCTATTTTGTTTTATGCCACTCTTTTTTTAGTATATAACAAAAAGAATGATATTTTTTTTATGTTCGAAAACTCTGTAACTTTTGGAATCTGATTTTACCCTACTGACATGTTCTTATAGTCATAAAAACGTCATGATATATATGTTCAAGATCACAAATTTTGTGGATACTTTTGGTATGTGCTAAAAGGATGTTGTTCCTCTTTTTTATTTAGTTTCTCTCAAACTTGGTCATATAAAATGAAATAGAGGGTGCGTCATTATTTCTACCATAATTTATCTACTATTTTCAAATGGTGATATTCTATTGATGCAAGAAAAGCAAGGACACTGAATTTGATAAGAAGGTTCATCCATAGTTCTTGCAATAGAAAAGAAGAAAAGTTCTTTTATGAAATACTAATAGGTGTAGTGTCTAGAAATTAAGGTATATTTGATATCAATTTTATGGATTATTATTGTTCTTTATGCATTTGTACTAAATGTTTCTTATGTTATTTATTTTTTGAAGGATTTTTGTATTGGGACACCAAAAGTGAAGAAATGTGCTGAAACATGGACAAAAATACTGAAAAAAGGATGAAGTGCTGAGAAGGCCACTTCTGCGGACCGCAGAATGGTATCCAAAGCGACAGAAATAGACAGTGAGAAGAAGACTCTGGAGCCTCGAAGTGAGACTCATTCTGTGGTACGCACTTCCGTTCTACAAACCGCAATTCGATCTGCAACCATTGTTCCAGTTCAGGTCCAGCTCATATTGCGAAGTCTCAGAGCACTTTTGCGGACCGTAGTTCAGTTTTGCGGACCGCACTTTCAGTTCCAGCTCCAGACAGTCCAAATTAAGACCCACTTTGCGAACCCTAATCCTGTTTTGTGGACCGCAGACCTATTTTGCGGTCCCCTTCTGCGGTCGCAGAGTGGCGTGCGATGACATTTTTATAATTCTGTGTAGTCTGAAATTGAGTCCCTATATATACCCATATAAGATTTTGTGATTTGACACATTGATTTCTATCACTCTAGTCACTTTTTGAATATTGCTTGTGTCTTGTCTTGTAGAGACAACATTTACCCTTCATCTCTAGTGCTTTGTTCCACAAGATTTTTGATCCATTGTGTAAAGATAGGCCATTATTTATACTAAATAATTGTAAACCTTCTTTTATGTTCATTATGTCTTGTAGCATTTATTATTTTGTTATGCATTTATTATTTGACATGAGTGGCTAGATTTAAATTGTGGTTGTGATAAAAGAATGAAATGTCGTAGTTGGGGTAAGTTACAAAACATGAAAAATGGTGTATTAATGTGGGATTCAACTACCCCTCACTCTTAATGTTTAAGAGTTGGTTGCAAACATTTCTTTCTTGCCTATGTGTCTCTACTTAAATTTGAAAAAGGAGACTAGAGTCTAGGAAATGAGTATGTTATTAGGACTTGGGGCTTTAAACCCATTTAATAATTCCCAACTTTAATTAGAAGGGAATCAACTAAGGATAATAATTGGTGTTCATATTTGTCACACTTTAGAGCTTGAGAAACTCTAAAGTGAAATTAGGTGAGTCAATTGAGAAATCCCACCTAGATAATAGTACCCATTGCCCATACCACACTAATACACCCCCTTAAGCATAAATCCAACACCACTTTCATGAATTAAGTCACAACCCTAAGATTCCAATTACTTGATAAATTAACCATTAATTGAATTGATAACTTGAGTAGTTAAAACAAACAAACAAACTTGGTTACCATAGGAGTAAAGCCATATTACAATCGCGAATAGTACCATGTGGGATTCGACCCCAACCTAATTACGTTACTATATATATTTGATAATGGTCGCGTTATACTATATTAAGGTATAATTTGGGTGAGATCAATGGGCAAGCCCAATAATTATGTACACCAATAAAATAAAAAGAAACATGTTCAACAAACAAAAAGTAAAAATACAAACAACACAGAAAATCACCAGCTAAACAGATGATGGTGATGCCATAAAGAATGTCAAACACAACATAAACTAGGTCATATTGATCTTGATCAAGTAGCATCCTCGTTGACATCATCTAGTTGTCCCTCCAAGCTCTCAACAGGTGACATGGTTAGTAACCATCATAAGAATATCTCCAAGTTGCAGAATGATCAAACAGGATCAATATAAATTTGGCACAATTTCACGAGTTGTTCAGCCACAGAACTGTACTGCATAATTCAGGCTCAACATGAAGCTGAGGAGAAGAAGCTTCTCAGTCCATTTGATATCTGAGGTAGACATTTTCTGAAGTTCTTCCCTTCATTTTTAATTTGATGAAGCAATGATCACTGTTTCTCATGTATTGATAATCCTTCAATAGGTTGAGCCTAAGCTAATACACATATTGAAGTCCCAGGAAATACTTGAGTTACAAGATCATTCATGTACTAATGTATGGGCTCTATTCTTAGGTTGTAGAAGAGAAGTGATTAGTATTTTAGGGAAGTGAACACATTGACGGCAGAGCCAAATTCAAAATTTTAAGAGGATGAGTGCACCATTGCTTTTAAGATAAAGATAAAAAAAGTTATAGCGCAACAAGTTGAGTTCAATCCCTCAACCTCCAAAAATTAAACCTAGCATTTTAACCAATGCTCCACTCAAACTTTTTAGATCATGAGTTCCTTCAGATAACATTCGACATAGTTTAAGAATTATATAAATAATATAATGAGTTTAGTCGGGTGGCTATGAGTTAATGTTACCCAATTTTCGCACTTAAATTCGCCGCTGATTGGCGGGATTGAATTTTCCAAGTGTATAGGTTTTACATTTTAGTTTATGACAACTTTATTAATTCTTGTATTAATATGATTTGTCCATGAACGAAATGTATGCTTTTATAGGTTTCAGCCGAACGATTTAGAAAGCCTTCAGTCTCTAATTAAGTCTCTTATCACCTTTGCTGTTTTCTTAAACTGTTAAAATGATTTTGAGTTTTTATTTCTTATTTATTTATTTAAATTATGGGTCTAGATAATCATCGTCATTGTCAATACATCTATTTACAAAATACAACAAGGGGAGGGACCAAATCTCCAACCAACAAAGAAGGCTAGATATATACAACCTTATTGATAGAATCATAATATTCCAATTATTAATTATGATTATTGTAGTAAATGTAATATCTTATGTATATGGTAGAGAGAATTAGAATAGATTAGAAGACTTGATTTTAGCATATCATGTTTTATTCATTACCTTAATTTACTCTTGTAATATTGGTATATGTACTACATCTTATGGAGGGAAATGATGAGGAAAATATTCCATAATTATTACATGGTATCAAGAAATTAGGAAAAGATCCTAACCCTACCAAAATACTCTCCCAAAATCGGCTAACCCCTTCTTGCCCACCGATTTTTGCTTCTTTCTTGTTCTTTCATCTCCATTATTGTTCTTCATATTTTGTTCTTGTTTTTCCCAATTAACCATGTCTGACTCCAAAACCAATTTCACCCAGCCCTTACTGTTTCAAACATTAAATCGCATGTTTTCATCACCCTAGAGATGGAAAATGTTCACTATGCCACTTGATCTGAACTCTTTAAAATTTGTTGTCGTTCCCACCGGGTGATTGATCAAATAATCCCGCCGAAAAAAGGGAAAGAAAAGGAGTTGAAGACTACTGATGACCAAGACCTCTGGGAAACCCTTGATGCCAGAGTTTTATCTTGAATTTATGCAACAATCTCTTCGGATTTGTTACACATAATAATGGAGTCAGATTCTACAGCCATGGAGGCTTAAAATCGATTGCGGAATATTTTTCAAGACAACAAAAATTTCTGCGCCATTACGTTAGAATAAGAATTCTCCACCATTGATATGACGGATTTTCCAAACGCGTCGGCATATTGTCAATGCCTTAAAGCCTTGTCGGATCAACTTAAAAATGTTAGTTCGCCGGTTACCAACAATCACTTGGTTTTATAAATGGTTGTCGGCCTTACCGACACCTATAGTGGTGTGGGGACACTTATCCGATAAATCAATCCTCTACCTTTATTTTATCAAGCACGTTCGATGCTTATACTTGAAGAGGCGGACTTTGCTAAAAAGGCCACCACAATCTCCAATTCCGCCATGATTGCTACTCCCACAAATGACGGTGCTATCCATTTTGAAGATACACAACAAAATAGAGGACAAAAAGGGAAAACGAGTAATAAAAATCGGGGTGGAAATCACAGAAATAATAAAATGGAGGCCACCAGAATTCCGATGGCAGTGGTGGAAATTCCGGCAGGCAGGCTATCGGTGGCCAGTAGCAGTGGCAGCCCCGCGGTGGCCCAGCCCAGTAGGCCTGGCAGTGGCCTTGGGAAGTGCCACCATGCCTCTACCCAATCGGGAACTGGGCCAGGCCCAATTTTCGTCAAAACAGCATGCCCACTGGCGGGCCAGGCGGTGTTGGGCCAACCAATTTTGGGCCCAGGAGCCAAGCGTCGCGGCGCTAATGTTGGTTTTGGTCACTGGAGCCGCGACGCTTCGGAGGCAGAATGATCGACGGAAGACGAAAAGTTTATGACTTTTGAGCATTGATCCTCCATTACTTGACACTTGAATTCAGCCATTATTTGGCTGAATTATAACCTCTCAATAAGTGTCATTATATTGCCATTGATTGCCATTAATTGGCTAGATGATAGGTCATCTTACACATACTATAAATTGAGGCTTTAGGCTCAATTGAAGAACACACAATCAGATTTTCTGAAACCTCTTCCTCTCTAAGCATTCTTTCATACACTCAAAGGTTCTTCTTGAGAAACACTTGAGTTTCTTTTACTCATTTGTTAGTTGTTGTTTTATATTGGGAGATAGATTTTCCCATAAACGTAAAAGGATATATACGGGACAATAATATCGTAAGGACAAAGTGAATATCACCCGACTCAGCAGCGCCTTTGTAACACTACCAGATTTAGTGTCTTTTAGTTTTAGGTTATAAAGATCAAGGGGCTTGTTGCAGTTGAACGAAGATCCAAAGATCGAAGATTCCAAGATTCATTCAAGAATGAAGTTCAAGAACTCACAAGTTTACTGTAGTCACAACTCTTGTTGGCTACAAAGTTGTTAACTATTATAATTCCTTTGTTTATTCTTTCAAAGCACTTGTAATAATTGTATACTGTTCCCGTACATTCATTGTAACTAACCGCATGAGCTAACACACCATGGGAAATCAGCTAAGGAACAAGACCTAGGATAATCTATATCTTGGGATGACCCCCCCACCCCCCAAAAAATTTTAGTTCAGCTATTAAACCATGACTCTTTAAAAATAACATCATTTAGATCTATTCCATCATGTAATAAATGCACGGGCTCTTTACTTTTCAGTTATAAAAGTTCTTACGTTTCAGAATAATAAAATTTCTTGTGAAGAATCTAATTCGCTAACGGAATTTAAAGAACCTAAAGGAGTATGAGTCATATATTCCGCGGAACGCCGTTTCTGCCAATGTGGTCCGATTTGGACTCCCTGTGGTTACTATTAGAACACAAGCCAAGGAACTCAAAACCATAGTACCAGTGATATCTCTAATCTTTGAAAAAATCAGGATCTTTTCCACATATATAATAGCGTCAACCATAGACCGGAGCATCTTAGCAGACACTGGAGAGATCTAAGAAGAAGATAATTCAACAGCAGCCCCAACTAATGCAATTTATTCAAATAATTGATGTCGAAAAGGGAACTTTCGAAATTTCGAATAAATTTTGAAAGATAAATAGTTTTAATCATTCCTTAGAAGCCGAATCTTTGCTATTTGTCAGGTTTGATTATTTCCAATATCTCTTATTCCTCTTGTTCTTGGCTGCTAGACGAGGAGCTGAGTAGAGTCGAGTGAAATCAATTCCCAGGGTGTGACAGACGGTGTGTACAAGGCCCGGGTACATATTCACCGCTGCATGGGGCGCTAACGCGACCTTCCTTCAGCTGGCTTTGACAATCATCAATAAGGTTTCTGAACTCCTCACAGAGAACCAAATCCTCATTGAATTTTATTTTTTCATTAGATGGGGAATGGTTGTGAATTCTGCCACTACAATAATTCTAAGATTCTGGCTGCAGTGTTAATTCGAACTTGAGCCCGAATGTTGAATCCACTTTTATGATTCTTTCATCAAATTTGAATTGAATATAAAACATATACACACACGTGACTCATCACTATTACATATGATTTTCGCACCATTAATATACACCAAATTCCTACACTATCTAGTTTACATGATAGAGAATCGTCTCAACCGTTTCATCTAAAAATAAAAAAATTATTAGTAAAAAGTAAAAGTACTATTAGTGATGTACTTTTATCTTTTTATAACTCATGAGTTGATATCTTTTCATTTTTTTAAACCATCCTAGAGTGCTGAAATGGAGGTTATTAGAGTCCGATTCAGAATTTGAAGTTTATGAGTTTCGAACTTCACTAAATTATATATACTTCATTGATATATTGAGTATATATATATAATGATTTTTTTTAATACAAATACAGGTCTAAGAAATAAAGCAAAAGCTATTGGATCGTCCGAACTTATACCCAATTTTGTAACTCTGCCTTCTCCACCCTTAACCAGAATTCTATAATTTCAAGCTCTGAAACGGAGAAACTCCTCATAGCGAGCATTTTCGTGTTTAGTAAACCCTACACAACGCGTAACCGAATTAGTAAGGCCAATAAATCTTCAATCGTGGATGCATAAGAATTTTTTTTCTATTCTCATAACGAGTGACAGTTAGACCAGAACATCATCAACTCTCTTGTTTTAATATTTATTCTTGAATTATATATACATCATTTCTTTTAAAACTTAAACTTTAGAGAAGATTTTTTTTTTTTCGCAAAATAATACTACTCACTTAATTTGCACATTATATGAATCAAAATAATAGTAGAACCGCTTTGGTTTTGTGCATTCAGTTTCTAAGGAAAAAAACAAGAATAAAACCTCATTTGTCTTTACATGATTATTATTACACTTAATTCCAATTCTCAACTGTGCTTTCGGTTACAAAAACTTTATTGACTAGCAAGGTCGCATTTGGCAGTTAGCAACACTAATATTGTGTTCACACACAACTATTTATAATTATTTTGATAAATATAGTGTTCGGGAAAAGAATTATAGAATTCCCGTGAATTTATAAGTTACATTGTTAATCCGCCTATGTTTAGCAATAATAGTAAAAATAAGGTTAACTATTTCAAGTCACTATAAGCCTCTATTTAGGTTAAATTTAAAGTTACCATGGTGAGATGCTTCATCTATTCACACTTAAATCGCTTGATTTAAAAGAAAAAACATCATAGAATTGGATACTTTCATATATCGTCCCTGTAATTTTGTTTACAATGTTAATGTATTTTAACGTGGGGTAGGAGGTTAGTTATCTCATTATCATGTAGGACGCAAGTTCTGGTTATTATAGATGATTTGCCTATAATTTTCTTCGAAATTCTCATATGATGAGACCCTTCACTATTAATTCTAACTGAAATCACTTGATCTAAAAGGAAAACATCAATAAGTATGTTGGAAATTTACTAAATGTGAAATAAATTTTTATTAAATTATAACTCGAACAATTGGAGTCCCGCACGTCGGAAACATGGTTTTCACACACGTGCACATAAAGTGCCAAGGATCGTAATTTTCTTAAATAAAAGAGATATTGGTACGTATACGAATTGTTTTGAGACGTAAGATAATAGACGGTTATTGGCCAAATGACGTAGGTTTCACGTTGGTAAATAAAGGAAGAAGTGTACAATGTTTTAAAAGATGAAACGAGTCATGAATTCCCGCGGCCCGATGGCAAGGACCGTGGTGCTAGAGCGCCGCGGCGCCTTCATACAGGGTCGCGACGCCAAGTCCCTGAAGTTTCGGCGTCACTCTGCAGGGCCGCGGCGCTGTGACCGTTTTCAGTCCGTTGGAGAAGAATAAAAACTGACGTTTGAGCTGACTTTGGAGGATTAACTCTTCATTATTCTGCTCTTGAATTCAGCTATTACTTGGCTGAATTGTAACTCCATACTAATGGCCATTACTTGGTCATTCAAAGCCATAAATTGGCTAGTTTGAGGGTCTTCTTCTCAACACTATAAAATGAGGCCTTTGGCTCATTTGCAGCTTACACTTGACATCTTACACTTGACACAATATATTTCTGAAAGTATTCTTCCTCTCTTGCAATCACAAACACTCAAAGATCTTTCTTTCAAAACAAACACTCGAGTTCCCTTTGCTTATTTGTTTGATTGTTGTTTTATCTTGGGAGATAAGTTGTCATTACAACCGTTAAAAGGATATATTGGGCAATATTATCTTAAGGATAGATCAAGAATTTGGTCGACTCAGCAAGCCCTCATATTTGATCATTTGTAGATTTCTAACAAATAGTTGTTGTTGTTATTTTCCCGTTCTACACATTACCACTCACAGTATAAGAATTGAATTTAACTTATATATTATCTGTATAAAGAATTTTTACAATATCAATATATTTTAATGTGTTATAGCAAGTTAGCTATCTCATTATCCTGTAGGACATGAGTTCTGATTGTTATAGACAATTACCTACCATTATGTTTGAAATTCTTAGATGAAAAATACTAAAATTACTAAATAAACATTACTTTTGGTGCAACTTAGAAATTCAAATTATGATAATGATGGTCCAAATTGATACTATGCTAATTATAGAGGGTGCAGGCACTACATAATCCTGCCTATTTCTTCTTTGTAGATAGAAAAAGATAAGCTCTTGCCAGGTGATACAACTTTATGATCTGTACATTTGATTCCTTACTTTACCTTTAGAAACATGCAAAAAAAAAATCATCTTTATAAGTTGAAAAATACTAGAGAAAACAATAAACAACCACAAGAGGACAATTCGTCGTTAACCCCTTGTTAAATAGAACTAGCAACATTGTTTTTGTTGTTTACTAACATAAGTTGTCTATCACTAATTCATGATCTTCTTGTAGTGAGCATAATACAAGCTTTTTTCTTTTGAATCTTTAAAAATTTAATATTTATCCGTCGGTTACTTGTTTCTTCACTCATTTAAAATGTGAGATTTATAATCTTAAAAATAAAATAGGTTATTTACTCAGTGACGGAGCTAGAATTTTCACCGAGTGGATTCAAAATATAATTAAGTAAATACATGACGAAGCCAAGATGATTCAACATCTAATATACATAAAAAAATATTTTGGACCTTATATGTGTAATTTTTCGACCCTATACTTGCTATAACCTGCCCTAAATATGATTTGATGATGTAAAAATTCCTTACACTAATGGGTATATAACTTAAACTGTAACCTCATTAGGGATGATCCTCAACAAGAAAAGTAAACGAGAAAATCGTAAAGGATGAATCTTGGACCTAACTCAACCTCAAAAACTAATTTGTTGGGCCCCCAAATTATATTATTCACGCTCCAGTTAACAAGGTCTGGGCGTGCGAAGGAATGTTAAGAGTCTCACATCGGATATGAAATGAAAATATGAACTCCTTATATAAATTTGGACAATCTTCACCCTTTAGTTAGGCCCAAGATTAATTTTACAAAAACTTCATACAACTAATTTTAACCTCATCTACTCCATGTCCTACATATAGCACTACAAAATCAACTCAGTTTTCTCCATTACACGATCTTATACTTTCTTCATTTTTTTACAAATCAAAACAATGAAAGATCAATTTAATGAATTAACCCTTGAGGAATTCCTGGAAGAGATAACAAGGCAAGAACAAAAACATTATCAGAAAAAAGCTGCTGAGAATGAAAAATCTTATGTTACTGAAATGTTTGATGAACTTTATTTTAAAGAAAATCTTGAGACTTCCTCCGTAAAGCACCTTTTTCCTCCAATGCCAAAAAATTCTACTTATGAAAATAATGCTAATAAAGTATCCATTTCAGAAGCTGAATTTGAGAGAATTAATTTCAGTGAGAAGCTCCCAAATGGTGACATTCCTCTGCATGTGAATGAGATGCAAATAGGTATTATTACCTTTTTTTTATGTTAGAGTATTTGGTATGACAGAAGTCATTTTCATGAGAAATATTTTTCTTCAATTTTCCAGAAAAAAACTCTTTTCGTTGGGAAATATTTTTCTCATTTTCATATTAGTATTGTTTAGGTATCGCGTAGATCCTTATTCTTCTGTGTGTATTATTATGTACTGTTGCTTTATTTATTTTGTATCTTGATATTATGTTGTCTTATTTTCCTTGCAATGTAACATCGACTACGTGATTTTTGAATCGAGGATCTATTGGAACAACCTCTCTACCCCACAAAGGTAGAGGTAAGGTTTGTGTACATCCTACCCTCCTCAAACCCCACTTGTAGGATTACATTGGATATGTTATTGTAGGTTAATAAATATTTGACAGTGTTTTATATCTTCTGTTGTGATGCAGGGAAAGCAGGAAAAGAATCAAAGATTTAAAAGGAAGATGGTAGGACTGTTGCTGATGCTTAGAATAGTATAGAATAAGTGTTGGAAAAATGGAGCTGTAAAATAAATTAATGAAGTAAAAAATCTAAGAATAGTGGAATCAATGTGATGTATGTTTGTGTCTATGGCTTCATTAAGTTAAATAAACATCATCTTATGATGTCTTGTTTAGTTATATTTGCTTGCATATATAGATCATCTAATTAACCTAAGAATACTTCTGTTTTATTTTCGTTTCTTTATTTGAAGCTTCAAAAGGAAAATTGAATATAGGATAACAAATAAGCACATTGGAAACTCGAAAGTTGAGATGGAGGGCGTGTTTGGTATAAAGAAAATCATTAAAATATTTTAGAGGCGCAGAAGCAACTCTCTTGACCCGCTGTAAAGAGAGGAGTGACAGCGTAGCCACTGCTACTAATAGGAAGGAGAGAAATCTCGTCGAAGCCGTAAAAATATTTTATGGTGTTTGATGGGTGAGTAAAATTTATTTTTCATAAAAAATAACTACTATTAAAGGGTACTAGTAATAATATAAGCAAATTAAAGAGTGTTTTGATGAAACTGTTGAGTACTAGAGATTAATAATAATGTCTATTTGTTAGTTAATCAAATAACACAAAGCTAGAAAATAGGTTTATTGCGGAAAAAAGTTAGGATTATTATAGGGAAAATGACTTCAGCCTGCCTATAAGTGAATAAAATCATCTTCCTAACTTACGAAAAATATTTCCCTTCAAAAAGTATATATTTTTCCCTATTAAACGCACACGAAACTCGTTTCTCCAATCTCCCGTACTTGTGGGAAAATCAACCTCTTCCTCGTGGGAAGATCAAAGTAGATAGAGTGGTAAGTACGGCAAAAAATAATTCTTTAATTATTCTTAATGATGAAAGACATATATATACAAGTTATAATAGAAAAATCTTATTTCTACTTTTACATCTAAATTTCTATTCTATAAGAAGACTAACTATACAATTATAGTATAATTACAATCATAATTAAGGTATAAGACTAATATACAAACTACCATAAATTAATATACCAAGTGGCGTTGTACACAAATCCACTGTTTAACACACCCTCGCAGTCATAGCGGGCGGTCTTCGTACGCTGAAACTGTCTCTAAAATCTTCAAAAAAGACCGAGGGAAGACACTTTGTAAAGATGTCTGCAATTTGATATCTAGAAGGATGGTATACGCGTAATTGTCCTCTAGCTACCTTCTCTCGAACAAAGAGAATATCCATCTCTATGTGTTTAGTGCGCTGGTGCTGAACTGGATTATCATAAAGGTAGATGACACTTGTATTATCACAATACACCAAGGTAGCCTTCTCAATAGGACAATGGAGCTCTAAAAGTAGATTAAATAACCAACATGACTCAAAAACCACATTAGCTACCCCTCGATACTCGACCTCTGCACTTGAACGTGAAAGCGTGGATTGACGCTTGGCAGACCATGAGACCAAGTTATTACCTAAAAACATGCAATAGCCAGACGTAGAACGACTGGTGTCAGGACAACCACATCAATCAACGTCTGTATAGGAGACAAGTGTAGACGTCGACGAAGGATACAAATGCAAGTCATACTCAATTGTTACCTAAATGTACCTAAGAATGCGTTTGAGCTCATTCATATGTTCAATCCTGGGGTCATGCATAAACAAACACACCTACTGTACGGCATATGTAATATCAGATCGCGTGAACGTAAGATACTGAAGGGCGTCTGCAAGACTACGATAGCGGGTCGGATCCTCATAGGGAGAGCCAGCTGCAGCACCCAACTTGGGTTTAGTATCAACTGGAGTAGAAGTGGACTTACAGGATGACATCTCAGCCCTCTCAATGATATCTGTTGCATACTTCCTCTGTGATAAGAACAATCCACCTGCATGACGAGTGACAGCAATCCCAAAAAAGTAACTCAATAGGCCCAAGTCTTTCATGGCAAACTCAGAACTGAGCATTGTCATAATAGACTTTCGCAAAGCATCAGAAGAGACAGTCAAGATAATATCATTCACATATAACAGTATATAAGCCATCGAAGAACCTCGATGATATATGAATTATCAGACTTGCTGTGAGAGAAGCCCATAGTCGAAAATAGTCAGCAAACCTCTTATACCAAGATCGTGGAGATTGTTTAAGCCCATACAAGGACTTCTTTAACAAAAAACATGATTAGGATATCTAGTATCGCTAAACCCCAAGGGCTGATGCATATACATTGTCTCCTTGAGATTATCATGTAGGAAATCATTCTTCACATCTAGCTGATGAATTGACCATGATTTTGAAAGAGCAAAGCTGAGCACAGTGCGAATGGTAGTCGGCTTGACCACCAGGCTAAATGTCTCACAACAATCCACACCAACCTGCTGAGTCTTACCATCACCTACAAGCCGAGTTTTATGCCTTGCAAATGAACCGTCTAAATTTTCCTTATGAGCAAAAATCTACATAGACCGAATAATATTAACACCAAATAGACGGGGTGCGCCCATGTCTTATTATCAATAAGAGCATTATATTCATCGGTCATATCAATTTTCTAATTTCGGTCATTTAAGGCAGATACAGGACTACGGGGTAAAGGTGATTTAAGAATATTATAATTCAAATATCTTTTTGGTTTAAAAATATCCCGTTAACTGCGAGTGACTGGACCATGAATCAGGGCTGGATTGAGTGAATTTTGGGAATTTTCAGCAGGCAGTGGTGGTTGGACCGTCGGAGGCACCGCGGCATCGTGATCTAGGGCCGCGACGCTGACGACGAGGGTAAAAAAATTTGTCTACTGGATGGCAGGCGCTGAGGCGCCTCGCCTAAGGGCCGCGGCGCTAACGATGAGTTGTGGGATATATCTAAAAAATGCTAGATAATATAGGGTGAGATATCATCATCCAACAAATCATACGAACTAGGCATGGGTTTTTCTACCTTAGAAAATGGGAGTTGGGAATCATAAAAAATAACATGACGACTAATAATGATTCGATTAGCTAACAAATCAAAACATTTATACCCACGATGATTTGACGGATAACCCAAAAACACACAAGGAGTAGAACGTGTCTGAAGTTTGTTAATTGTGGTGGATGGAAAAAGGGGATAACACAAACAACCAAAGACCCTAAGATGGAAATATGAATGGGTCTTATTATATAAAATATGAAGAGGGGACGAATATGTCAAACCTTTAGAAGGAAGAATGTTAAGCAAATATGTAGCCATTTGTAGAGTATGATGCCAGAACAACGAAGAGACGGAAAAATGAACCAATAAGGAGCGGATAATGTTATTAATGGTACGAATTTTGCGTTCAACTTTTCCATTTGTGAAGACATATGAGGAAAAGAAAAACTAAAAGTTATCCCATTTTGAGCACAAAACTCCCGGAACTCCCCATTGTCATACTCTTTGCCATTATCACAATGAATGTTCTTTATTTCCCGTTCGAATTGAGTTCTAATGAAAGCTCTAAATTTGACAAAGATGGAAAAAACTTGGGATTTTTTCGCTATTGGAAACGTTCATAGAAATTTAGAATAATCATCGAAGAATACAACACAATATCGATGACCCATAGAACTGAGAACGTGAGATGTCCATAAATCGCTATGAATAATATCAAATGGCATTGAAGTATTAGAATTTGAAGCTACAAACGACAACTTAATATTTTTTCCTAGAGAACAAGACTGACAATTCGGAGTACTACGCGTACCCTTACAGGAAATTAACTTATTTCTATCTAAAGTACATAAAATAGACGACTCCGGATGACCTAGACGAGAATGCCATAAGGAATGAGCAAGAGCTGCAAAAGTGAATGGCATGGTCTGACACGGGAAATCGAGACTTGGTGTGATTAGATAAAGATCCTCCTACTGTCACACCTCATGAGAGGATTCTCCGTCTTGAAATCCTTCACATAAATCTAAAACGGGTCAAAATTAATAGAAACTCAATTATTAGTGGTGAATTTACGTATAGACACCAAATTTTTAATTAGTTTTGGGGCATGAAGGGTATTTTTCAAGACAAATGGTTGATGAGGAGGGGACAAAGTTTTATGACCATAACCCTTAATTAGAATTAAATTGCCATTACCAACAATTATACCATGATTACTGCTCAAATTGAAATAAGACAGAGAGTACCTTGATCAGATATCATGTGGGTGGTGGCACCGGTGTCCATGTACCAATTCGGGTCTGGTTGAGTCATTCCAAGCGTGTGCATTGTAGCTTCAATGTCGGTCTGCGTGGGTCCTATTGCGTGATGGTCCTGAGGGGGGCGAGGCCCAAGTATCCGGATCGCCGGATCGCCCATAAAATAGTTCAAACATGCAGCTCGACCCGGTAATCGCCCCGCTGGCCGGGCCGCGACGCTGACGCTGAGTGGATAGAGATCGGGCTCATCACATCGCATTGGGCCCCACCGCCGCCCCACGCTCGGATACCGCCGATCGCCGCCATCGCCATCGTTTCGCGGGTGTTGCCACGGTGCCGCGATTCTTGCCTTATTTTTCCTATTTTGCCCTTGTTTACCACCACCATTGTTGCGATTTTGGCTCGAGTTGATGGAACCAGAAGGAGAAAAACTGGACTCAGTTATCATGACGACAGGACTAGCCCCAATAGCCGCCTTCTTAGCCAATCCGACTTCTTCTAATGTAAGCATAGAGCGTGCTTGGTAGAATTCCGGCAGGGGGTTACTTTGACGAAGAATTGAAGCAACGCCATTATAGGCCTCAAACAGGCCTGCAGCCATTTATAGGACGAGACGACTATTGCTCACAGGAGTACCCACATTGCGAAGTTGATCCGCCAAGTCCTTGAGACGTTTGCAATAAGACGAAACGTTTGGAAAATTCTCCATCTTAACTTGAGAAAATTCTTGTTCAAGGGTAACAATTCGGGAATGACTGTTATTTTCGAATATGTCACGCAATCGATTCCAAGCCTCCATAGCTGTGGAGTTGGGTTCGATAATCGTATGTAAGAGGTCAAGGGAGATAGTGGCATAAATCCACTGAAGAACTTTTGCATCAAGCATGACCCATGTCGTCTGCTTTGGTGGGCACCACCTCTGTAGTACCCTCCGTTGCAGTCTCCGTAGCCCCCTCTGTGGGCACCGCCTCTGTGGCATGAATCTTGAATAACTCCGCACACGTCCCATATTGAACGTTTTCTAAGTCAAGAAAAATAGGAAGAACGCTCTTGATGTTAGAAACTGTGAGGACAGGATAAAAAGTGTTATGATCAGTCATGGTGAATATATTCGGAGAAAGGATTGGGAAGACAAGAATAAATCGATAAGTGTCTCGGTTTTTGTGGGGATTTTCACGAAAATTTGAGAGAAAAATAGAGGAGTGGAAACAAGGTAAAAATAACCTAGACTCTTGATACCATGAAAAAAGTAATCTCTTGATTATTCTTATTGATGAAAGACATATATATACAAGTTACAATAGGAGAATCATATTCCTACTTTACATCTAAATTCCTATTCTATAAGGAGATTAACTATACAATTATGGTAATATTACAATCCTAATTAAGATATAAGACTAATATACAAACTACCATAAATTAATATACCAAGTGGCATTGTACACGGATCCACTGTTTAACAAGTACTTTTCAATTCTTAATCAGAAGTTCTCGGTTCAAACTATTTTTTATAGGGAACACTTTAGTGACCAAAGGCGGATCAATCTAGAATTAAAGTTCATGAGTTTCTAGGACAACACAAGTTAATATACATAATAATTGATTAAATATTTATAGATATTTAGTAGATTTTTTAAAGTATATATATATACTATGCAGCCATGGCCCATGCCAGCACGGGCCCAACATGGTGAAAGTCGATTTTGAGGTGAAATGGCAAACAACAAAACAAAATTGATGCATGTAATTTATTATCAAATTGAACATAGAGAACATCACATGCTAATTGTTTGACATAATTTACATGCATTTTTTTAACAAATAAACACCCATGAATGTTGTATGACATAATTTACATGCATTTCTCTTCATGGACTATACATTTAGTACATCTTGAAGTAGCAGCAAAAATGCATACTCCTTGCAGGGCGTTGGCTGCCTAAGCTAGAATCTGCTTATCTGCATATACAATCACAAGTATGTGAACCAAAAACTATGTCTGGGGGAAAAGATCATGGCAAATTAAGACAATCAATTCTACGACTTAAGTAGAAATTTCTATCTACAATATTTTCGTACTTGGACCCCTACTGATGAATAACTATGTTCTCCTAATAAACAAAGTTATGTTCTACATATCTCTTCCAAATATATGACACCACTAATATAGAAAGTGTTGCATCTTTGCTAAATAATTAAACCTTTAGAAGAAATAAAATAGTGAGTCATTAATATCAATATGGGGCAAACGAATAGGATATAATCAACAGTCTTAAGCATTATTGAGCAGAAACTGTAGACAGTAAAGTAGCACTGCGTTACACATAGTAAAACAAATCAAATTTTGTCCCAAAAGGGCAAAAAGTCAATAGAACTTCTATCCATCCATTAAACTACGGTGCTAATAGCAAATGCAGTGCGGCATATTCAAATCAATAAATAACCATTACTGAAAAGGATTTCCTACACAATATAGGTATAATATTGCTCTCTTGCTTATTGGCAAAAAACTGACATGAGAACCTGCCTTTCCAACAACTAACCTATAGCCTCAACTTCAGTTATCGCATCTTTTCTGTAACTCCAATAGTGTGTCATCATCATACTTATCTAGGTCTAGGTTAGATTTTGCTGCTTCTTTTTTTTTCGATTTACTTAATATAAACATTCCATATAAAATGTATAGGACTCAGAGGGTAGAAATCACTAAATTGTGAGCTTCAAAATAGGACAGCATAATACCTCGAGATCAACTAAATTCATTTGTCTGATAAAGTTCTCTCCTCAAGCTATGAAGTTGCTCTCCCGCAATGGCACATTTTTTTCTTGATGTACCTGTGAAACCAGTACATATCCATCAACTTCTTTCCAAGTAAACATAGCCCCTATAGGTACATTCTAAGCGGCATATAAAATCTGTACACGAAGTGCAAAATTAAAATATAACAGTGCAAAAATTTATTATTATTAGACACCCCCAAACTTAGGTTTTTTGCCTATTTATTATTATTTTTCATTGGGTGCATCAAAATTGTTCACTCTCTTTTGTCTCTTTTTCAACACTTTATATTCCAAACATATCAATTTTTTTACTTATGGCACAAATATGGAATTATAGAGTGTCAAAGAAAAGTCATATTTTCTCCAGGATGAAGTGGCAATCTATATCGATTGGGTCGTGGATTTTCTTAACTTAGTGGATTTTCTTTTTTTTGGGTCGTGGTTCCCTAAATAAAGTCTCTTTGGATTTTGTCAATGCTCTTCCAATTTTTTTGAGGGAGTGAGTGTTAGATTTGACGACTCAAACCCGTTTAATAGAAAACAGTAAATCAGCAAAGAACAAATAACACACACATATTAATAGTGATTCACCCTCAATACGAGAGATACGTTCACTTTGTCGGTGCATATTGTTTCACTATAACCAAAGAAGAGTTTGAGTTTACAATTCGCACTTCATCTCTTTTCTCTAGTGCTTCACTATTTAACGTAATGAATTCACCTAGAAAAGTACGGCGCCCTAGTCTATATATAGTGAAAATTAGGAAAACACACAAGCCTACAATTTATCTTATTTCAATTATCTCATGAGACTTTTTAATGTGTGGATATTTGAGACATGAAAGGAATGATGAATTCTTAAGTCTTGACTGATGCAGATAGATAAATGAAAAGGAGTTGGTATATATGCCTTAAATAAAAAGATTTACACATCACAATCTGTTAATTCTTGACAACTTTTCAATCAAAACTCTATCTTTTAACGACATGGACTATTAGTCACTTTTTTAGCTCCTTTGATTTACTCTTGAGATCACACTTCTTCAGTAAAGTAGAATAAGTAGTGCTGTTTTATTCTCTGATAATTTTTAGCCCCAGGAAACAAACTATTTACTTTGTTAAGGTTAAAAGTTCTTGCTTCACTATGATGTTGTTGCCGCCTATAAGGAGCAAAATGGTTAGATTCACTATCCGAAATTTTCCATTTTATCAAGTACAGAGTTACTCTTAACGGCACCATGTACAGAGTTATACATCAGTTAGATTTAGATCAATAACCTCCTACCATTGTTTAGTAGTCATTCTTATTATAATAGACCATCTCTTGTAACACTTGAAATAAAATTGGAACAGAGGAGAGTAATCTATTTTCTAATAAGTTGCGCTGCTAATTGACATATCTAAGAATAAATGGAGCTACCTTCCAAAATACTTGACCAAATGAAGGAGTAGCTAGTCATGGAATTTTTTACTATATTTAGTAATTAAGCTATGAGTCCATAGAGATGAAAGTTTGGTAAACAGTCTCCGAGAGAGGCTGGTACGGAGGGCCATGTTTTTATCATGAGATTTTCGTAATCCCAAACCACCATGACATTTTGGGGATGTAACAATGTCCCAATTAACTTAGTGGATTTTCTTTTTTTTGGGTCGTGGTTCCCTAAATAAAGTCTCTTTGGATTTTGTCAATGCTCTTCCAATTTTTTTGAGGGAGTGAGTGTTAGATTTGACGACTCAAACCCGTTTAAATAGAAAATAGTAAATCAGCAAAGAACAAATAACACATACAGATTAATAGTGATTCACCCTCAATGCGAGAGCTACGTCCACTTTGTCGGTGCATATTGTTTCACTATAACCAAAGAAGAGTTTGAGTTTACAATTCGCACTTCATCTCTTTTCTCTAGTGCCTCACTATTTAACGTAATGAATTCACCTAGAAAAGTATGGCGCCCTAGTCTATATATAGTGAAAATTAGGGCAACACACAAGCCTACAATTTCTAAGATACCCTCCACTAATGTTCCGCCGTCTTATTCTCTCGGGCAAGGGGTTTACCACCCTCCCTTCCAACCGCTGATTATAACCAGTCGATTATAACAGCTGATAGCAGCAGCCGATTATAACAACCGATTGCTCTGCGTAGGGTCTTCATAGTGTAGGCGATGAATTTGGCTCCACAACTCAACCATGAGAAGTATTGCATTGAGTAGTGCATAGATGACATTAAGAGTGGATCTTGCAAGAGTAATACGACAGGAAGGGTAGAGAAAATTCAGCTTCCAGCTAGCAAGTTTCTTTTTCATGTTGTCATGAATATATTGGAAATCATGAGGTCTGGGCTTACTGTTTAATATTAGAAACCCTAATGTTTACCAAAGTTATTAGTCCTCTTAATGCCAAGCCGTTGCAACACTTGATCCCTTAGGAAGCTATTGCAATTCTTAGAACAAATGGATTTGGACTTGTTATTTAGTTTTTTCCCTAACAGTTTCCATAAATGGGACAAGCTTTGTTGAATGCTTTGAATGGATTTAAATTTTTCTTGCCATAAGAGTAAGATTATCTGCGAAGAAGAGATGGCTAAAATGAAGTTCATTTTTGTTAATGGTGATAAGGTCCCAAATCAAAGTGTCAACTTGATAGTTAATATAAATTGAGATGAGCATACATAAAATAAAAATATAGAAAGATATAGGATTCCTCCGATGAATTCTTTTAGTAGGAGAGAATATTTCAGTTCTTGTAGAATTAACAAGGACTGAAATCTTGCTAGTGCTAACACAACTCATGATCAATTTGGTAATGTTAGGAGGGAGTTTGAAGAAAATAAAAGTACAATAAATGAAGGACCATTCAATGCCGAAAGCCTTTTTAAATCAATTTTAAACATAATGCTTCCTTTTTTACCTTTCCTACTGTTTAAATTATTCAATAGGTCTGAAGTTTCTAAGATTGTTGTCATTAGGGAATTTAGGTATTAGACAAAGGTAGGTATTATGGGTTCTGGGATACAGTAGGTCCTAAAAAATTAATGGAAAAATTATAAGACTTGCTTTTCTACTATATCCCAATATTTTTTGATAAAATTAAGGTTGAGTCCTATCTGTCCCTGGGGATTTAAATGGTTTGAAGGAGAAGAGGCTTGGATTACTTATTGATCTTGAAAAGTGTTGTCTAAAGAAGAACGGTCAATATTATGAAAACTTTTGGTGGCATCGTAAGTGCTAGTGGAGCTGAAAAGTGTGACAGTTTGCTGGAAATAGTTGACAGTATGATCAACAATTTTGTCACGATATGTGATCCAATTTTCTTGATCATTTTGAAAGAATGCAATTCTATTTCTTCTTCTTCAATTAACAAAAGAAATGTGATAGAATTTGATATTTGCGTCGCCTTCATTAAGTCAGTTGATTCTGGAGCAACTGGATTATATTCTAGAACAAGATTCTGCTCAAGGGTTTGAAGGTAAAAACTAGCGGGGTAACTTTGGGATCTTTGAATTCTTGCAATTTTAGATAAAAGTCTTTTTTATGGAACACATTATCAAAGGTGGTTTTGCTCCGCGTTGTGGAGATAGAAAGGCTGATGGATGGATCCTTCCACTGTCTTTGACCGATGCTGCTAATATCCCGTAGATTGAGGAGCAAAAAGAGGAATCCGTCCGAGGAGGGGCTCGCATCTGATTAGCTAGTTGGTGAGACAATATCTTACCAAGGCGATGATACAGACGGGCCTTTTGTTGGAAACAAGTAAGGGCAATAGGAAGGTATTATTCTGCCAGCACTGTTGGATAATTTTTTGAAATTTTGGGTGGTCACACCAAAAACTTTCCATTCTAAAAGGTTTGTGACAGGGTTTACTATGGAATTGGTTATATTGATTAATAGGCGGTTATGGTCGGAATGAGTTTTAGGTAAATGAGTAATCGAGGCATGAAGGTAGTCCTTTAACCACTTGACAGTAGAAGCTTTTGAAGAATTAATCCATTATTATTCCTTCTACGGTTACACCAAGTGCATTGGCTACCTTTAAAACCTAAATCTAGAAGATTGCACTGATTGATAAAAAAAAATCTGGTGCACTAAGCTCCTGCTATGTACGGGGTCTGGGGAAGAACCGGACCATAAGGGTCTATTGTACACAGCTTTAACTTGCATTTCTGCAAGAAACTGTTCTTAATATCACTGATCTGTGTCTGTGGATACGCACGAGATCAGTATATTCACATTGTTCGTATGGATTGAAAAAGAGAAGGAAGAAAAGACTTGATCGCGAAAGAGAGAAGGAGAAAGAGAGAGAGATCATGGATATTTTGTATTAATCTCCAATATACCAATACAAGCGTGTATATATATACAATCTTATCCCAATTCTAGAAGGCTCTATTAATTACTAGCCTAACTAACTAGTAACCAACTAATAACCACTAACAACAAGAATAACAAACTCTAACTAACACAATTCTAATTAGTAGTAGCTATCATCTAGTGTATGTGATGAGATAAATGAAGGCAGCCCAAAAATGAAGGCAGCCCAACTAAAGGCAACCCACTAAGTCGAAGTCCAGCAGCCCATACCCATAGGCCTCCCTTCTAGTAGCTTCCCATTTTAGTATAAGTATAAATATAATACTTGTAATTTGCTTCATTCAGAATTTATGAAAGAGAAATAGAAAAGCTTCCTCAAACGTTTTTTTCTTTTCTTCTTCTTCAACCTCACTCTCATTCACTCTCTGCAGTTTGATCCACAAACTGGATCAAACATGCAAGTTGATAATTGCACACTCTAACATGGTATCAAAGCCGTATAGTGAATTGAATCTGCGCGATTAGTTTTGTTTTCTCAGAGTTACCGATCTTATCGATTTCAAGTTCTGTTACAGCAATCATTTTCTTTTGCTTCATTCTCATCTTCGTATGGCTCCTGTCACGACAGTAAATGTGGAGGAAACTCCAAATTTGACTTCAATTCCAGTGGATCATAATCATCCACTGTTTTTAAGTGGATCCGACTCAGCTGGTGGTTTACAAATCGAAATACAGTTGATAGGCATGGATAATTACACCTTGTGGAGTAGAATGATGTGGTTGAACTTACTGACTAAGAACAAAATTGGATTCATTGACGGATCGATTAAACGAGGTACTTACGGTGCTGATTTGACTCAACAATGGGATCGATGTGATGTGATGGTCATGTCGTGGATAATACGAAATGTAAACAAAAATCTGCTTAGCGGAATTCTGTACAAGTCTTCTGCATCTGCAGTTTGGAAAGATCTGCGTGAACGATTTGATAAAATAAACCTATCTCGCATTTATCAGCTGCGAAAAGAATTAGCGATGCTTCATCAAGGTGTATCTCTTGTGGCGACTTACTACTCTAGAATGCAGGACATATGGGATGAAGTTGATTCTATAGTTCCAGTTCCAATTTGTGATTGCACAAGTCCTAAGGAATATGTAACTCACCTAGGACATCAGAGATTGCTGGAGTTTTTAATGGGACTAAATGACGGGTATAATCAGGTTAGGAGTCATATCCTCCTAATGACACCTGTTACTACTGTGAACCAGGCCTATGCGATGGTCGCACAAGATAAAAGTCAAAGGCTACTCAATGGGAAATATACAGGGAGTGAAATTTCTGAACATTCAGCTATGCTCAGTAAGGCTTCCACTTCACAGAATTATAAATCGAAATCTTATTGTGATTTCTGTAAAATAAAGGGACATCATCGAGAGATATGTTACAAGCTACTATACTACTGTGACTATTGCAAGAAGAATGGTCACGTTAAAGAAAAATGTTATAAACTCAATGGTTATCCAGATGACAACAACAACAGGAACAGGAAGACAGCAAGTGTAGCCATGGCTGGGGAACCACAGGACAGAGGTTTTCAGCTTGGCAAGCAGACAGAACTGAAATACTATCAGACAGGAATGACACAGTTATCTCAGGAGCAGCATGATCAGCTTCACAGCATGCTGAGATCCTGTTCTCCAGAGAAATATCAGCAAGTGGTTACACTGCTTAATCATCAAGCTGGTCGACCTCATGGTAATACTTCAACTCCTAAAGCTCATATGGCAGGTATTCCTATTACTAAGGATACTTATAGTTGGATTGTTGATTCTGGGGCAACTAACCATATGGTTACTGATAAAAAGTTGATTGATAAACCTGAGATTACAGACAACACAGGTTATGTACAGCTGCCTACAGGTGACAAGGCAACAATTACACAGACTGGTAGTTGCAGGTTAAATGGAGGTGAACTAATTCAGAATGTTCTATGTATACCAAGTTTCAACTTCAACTTATTGTCTGTTTCGAAGTTGACTAGAGAATTACATTGTAGTGTCAAGTTCTTTCCTGATTTATTTGTTTTACAGGATCTCCTCACTGGGAAGGTGAAGGAGATTGGTAAAGAAATAAATGGCCTCTACATACTGCAGTCTAGAAGAGGGGTGACAGGACAGGTCCATTCAGCTATTACACACACAATGGAGGAGATACAAGCAGAATTATGGCACAAAAGGATGGGACATGTTCCAATGTCTATGCTCAGAAAAATAGATGAGTTTCATAATAAGTCCAGATTTACAATAAGACACTGTGATATATGTCCTAGGGCTCGACAGACTAGGAAACCATTCCCTATTAGTATAAGCAGAACTGAATATCCTTTTCAGCTTATGCACCTTGATGTATGGGGACCTTATAAGGTTCCCACTCATAGTGGCATGAGATACTTCTTAACTGTTGTAGATGATTTTTCCAGATGGACTTGGGTTTTTTTGCTGTGTGTAAAGTCTGATGTGTCCACTATCCTCAAGAACCTGTTTACAGAAATAAAAACTCAATTTAACAAGATTGTTAAATGTGTAAGGACTGATAATGGGACAGAATTCTTTAACTCTTCCTGTTCTGAGTTATTTAGTCAATTAGGTATCATACATCAGAGTTCCTGTGTCTATACTCCTCAGAAAAATGGGGTGGTTGAAATAAGGCACATATTAGAGATTGCAAGAGAAATCAAGTTTCAGGGGCACTTACCAGCAGAGTTCTGGGGGGAATGTATCAAGGCAGCAGCAGTATATGTAATTAATAGAATACCATCTGTGGTGATTGGGAACATTTCACCTTATGAAAGATTATTCAACAAACCCCCATCCTTAGCTCACATGAGAGTTATAGGGTGTTTGTGTTATGCAACAAATCTAATGAGGAAGGACAAGTTTGATAGTAGAGTGACCAAGGCAGTTATGCTTGGATATGCTACTACTCAGAAAGGCTATAGGCTGTTGGCATTGGACAGTATGAATATCTTTATAAGCAGAGATGTTAACTTTCATGAAGATATATTTCCATTTGAGACATTCAAGGCAGCTGAAAGGAATGATGGATCACAACTAGACAATTCTAGTTTAGATCTTTATTCTGGATTGTCTGGTGGTTCTGGAGATTCCTCAACTGAGGCTCTTGGAGATGGTTCAAGGCAGTCTAATACAATTAACCTTGTTGAAGAATTTGTTGATGTTGATGCAGGTGAAATTGCTCAGACACCAGGAGGATCTGATGCAGGTGAAAATATTCAGACATCAGGAGGACCTCACAGTCCTTCTTCTTGCTCATATGCTAATACACAGAATACAGATGTGAAGGAGAATACTGATCAATCACATATTACAGCTTGGAGATCATCTAGACTGAGAAGACCACCAACATGGATGAAAGACTTTGTCTCACACTCAGACACTGTCAAGTATCCATTGTCTAATTATCTCAGTTATGCAGGCCTATCAATGTCTTACCAAAGTTGTGTAGCAAAGTTGTCTGAGGATCATGAACCACAAAGCTATTCTGAGGCAGCAGGAGACAAGAGGTGGGTAGATGCCATGAAGGCAGAGATTAAAGCCCTGGAGGATAATAATACTTGGAACATAGTAGATTTGCCCACTGGCAAGAAGGTTATTGGTTGTAAATGGGTGTACAAGATCAAGTATAGAGCCAATAGAGAGATAGAAAGGTTTAAGGCAAGATTGGTTGCCAAAGGATATAACCAAATGGAAGGAATAGACTATCAAGATACTTTTTCACCTGTGGTGAAAATGGTCAATGTGAGAGCTGTTATCTCAATTGCTGCAGCAAAGGATGGAGTATACAACAGATGGATGTATTTAATGCATTTTTGCAAGGAGATTTACATGAGGAGGTCTACATGTGTATTCCACAGGGGGTGGTGCATAAACAAGGAAAGGTTTGCAAGCTTGTTAGATCACTCTATGGCTTGAAACAGGCCTCAAGACAATGGAACATAAAACTTGTCACTGCATTGGTGTCTGCTGGTTTTCATCAAAGTCCTCTGGATCACTCTCTTCTCACAAAGAAGGTAGATGGCAAGATAGTGGTAATCTTAGTATATGTGGATGACTTGCTCATCACAGGAGATGGTGATCTGTTGATCACAGAGACAAAGGCCACACTGCAGAAACACTTCAAAATCAAAGACCTGGGTGAATTAAGGTACTTCCTGGGTTTTGAGTTTGCCAGGAACAAAAGTGGGATAGTAATGCATCAACGCAAGTATTCTATGGAGTTGATGGCTGACATGGGGCTGGCAGGAGCCAAGCCAACAGGATCTCCTATGGAATGAAATTCCAAATTAACATCTTATGTGTATGATAAGCAGTTGAAAGATAAGGCAGATGGTTCAGGTGGTCCTCCAGATCCTCTTCTGACCAATCCCCCTGAGTATCGAAGACTGGTTGGAAGGCTGTTATACTTGACCAACACGAGACCAGATATAACATTTGCAGTTCAAAATCTCAGCCAATTTATGCAAGCACCCAAGACTTCACATATGATAGCAGCTGAAAGGGTGGTCGACACGCTGCGTGCACGTGGTTGGGCATTTTCATGCCAGCTGCAGATTCTGGGATCATGACTGCTTATTGCGATGCAGATTGGGCTTCGTGTCTTCACACGCGAGGTCGATTCTGGTATTTGGTATTCTTTGGTGCTTCCCTTATCTCTTGAAAGTCGAAGAAAGATACCATTTCGCGGCTTCTACCGGCTGTAATCTGACGTATACGGTATCTCGTGGTTTCGAGATCGTGGATTTCGGCCGTTTGATGAGCTGAATACAAAAGTGTAACTGTCTATTCCTATATATAGTGATAGCAAGTCGGCCATCCAAATTGCGTCAAATCCAGTCTTCCACGAGCGCACAAAACATATCGACATAGATTGTCATTTCATTCGGGAAAGAGTCCAACGAGGTTTGGTATCACCACTGTACATCAACACAGAAAATCAGCCCGCAGATTTACTTACAAAAGGATTATTGCAGGGGCAACACACTCATTTGTTGTCCAAGCTAGGTGTCAAAAATTTGTTCTTAGCACCTAGCTTGCGGGGGGGTGATGAGATAAATGAAGACAGCCCACTAAGTCGAAGTCCAGCAGCCCATGCCCATAGACCTCCCTTCTAGTAGCTTCCCATTTTAGTATAAGTATAAATATAATACTTGTAATTTGCTTCATTCAGAATTTATGAAAGAGAAATAGAAAAGCTACCTCAAACGTTTTTTTCTTTTCTTCTTCAACCTCACTCTCATTCACTCTCTGCAGTTTGATCCACAAACTGGATCAAACATGCAAGTTGATAATTGCACACGTGTGTACATTTTATAGTTCTTGCACAACTGTGATTGATACAAAGACAAAAAATCAGAAGACCTAGTACGATTAATAGGCAGACCACCCCATTTATCTTGTTGAGTCAAGATCTAATTAAAATATTCAGCTACTAGCCATGATTTGTTAATAGTTTGAGATATCATTCTAAGGCTATCCCAAAGTATTTTACACGATTAATACTCTTAGTACTAGCATACATTATACTAAATCACCAATTTCTATTAAATGTTTTACCTCTATCATAGCTTGGAGTTCCTGCTCAGATCAACGAAGTTGGGTAACAACCACCATGCTAGAGATCCACAAGAGAACAATACCACCTGCTCTACCAATGGTTGGATGTTCTAAGAAACCATCGAATCCAAATTCATCTATAATGCTAAGATGATTCTCCATTTTTGTTTCAAGAAGAGCCACCATGCAAGGCCTATGGTTATATTAAAGCTCTCTAAAGTTCCTCTTAAAAGCATGATTATTAGCCCCACAAGTATTCCAAACGATAAAACAAGTAGCCCTATTCATGGGTAAATGATTGTTTCGTGGTGTCAGTGAGAATGGACTCCCTTTAGGAAGGAATTGGCTTGTCCTCAGGGTCGGGGTCATCTCACCACATGAGCATACTTCGTCAAAAAACTGTTAAAGTGTCAAACGTAAATCGAATAAGCACTTCATTAAGGCTACTGGACAATTGTAGATGTACTTTTTGTCCTCTCTCCGGAAATATCATAGGGACCGCGTTTCTTATGTTGGATATTTGGGTGAACGATCCTCGTGGTAGTGGAGGGATATTCAGTGGTGGCGGAGGAGAAAATTCATTGGTGGTGGAAGAGGGATATTCAGTCGAGCTTGGTTGTGACAATGGGTTAAAATCTTGTACTCAAAATCTAAATGTGGATATTTATATTCTCTTAACAAGAAAGTGTACCTAACGTCTTTTTATTTGGTCAAAGAACAATCCATCTAATTAATTTTAGATGTAATCAAATTCAGTATAACAATCTTGTTATTTGCAATTAATATGCCTTTATCTCACAAAGACATGCATGCTATGCATTCTAATTTTTAACATATTATATAGGTTAATTAATTTCAAATGTAGTATAACAACTTCTAAGTTCTAAGTGATTTGCGCATATTATACCTTTATTTTAGAAAGACATTCACGCTATGCGCTTTTCTCATTTTTAACATATTATATAGATTAATTAATGCTAAATGTAGTCAAACTCAGTATAAGAATTTCAAAGTGATTTGCAATTAATATACTTTTATCTCAGAATGACATTCACTCATGCACATTTCTCATTTTTAACATGAGTGCCTTAATATGACTCAAGCTATACATACAGTCCTAATATTTTAAAATTATATACTTAACCTCTTTAGACAATAGAAAATTTTAATAAATATTAGTTTGAATAATATTTTCATTACAACGACATTAATGAGTGTTTAATTTTAAAATATATAAATTATATTGTAACTAAATATTAAAATACGATAACTGACTGTTTTAGTTTGACCTATTGTGATGCCTGGAAAAGGTCGTGAATCAAAAGCTAATTAAAAGAAGGAAGATAATTAAATTTCAACTATTAATTTTAAACTATGACATGTGTTTTCAATCCAACTACAAACTTGAAAAAAAATGGAGACAATAAAAACAGAGAGGAGCCGATCCACTAAGAAAAATATAGAAAATATCTACATAGTTAAAGTAAGAGCACCACAATGTTAAATAATTGAACTCTATAGTTCTTGGAATAATGGAATCAAATATGATGCATTTTTTATATCTAATTTGGCATCACAAACTAATTAATAAACATCCCTTTTATTTTGTTGATTTCCTTGAATATATAGTGGAATTAGAGTAAATTTTCTGAGTTAGATTTAAGATTTTGTCTAAATATATTAATTTCTACTTCCGGTAGATCATGCAATCTAATTAATTAATACAGTTTCTTTTCATTTTATTTGTAATAACTATAACTAAGCGTTATTCGCAAACTAGTTGGTCGACTGTATGAATGTTTTTTCATTTAAATTCCTCTTTTTCATTAAGCAACACAAAAATTACAACCAAAAGAGAGAAAAAATTAAGAAATAAATCATCCATACCAACAACAACAACAACACATACGCAGTGAAATTCCACAATGTGTCCGAAAGACCCTCGGCTTCAAGCGAAAGCATAAAAAGGTCAGATAAGGATAAACAATTCAAAGACATAACACTCCGCTCATACATCATAGTCGATCTAACCGCCACTTTGTAGAACTTGCCTTTAAGTTTTGGTGGCACCTTTTTATCACACGACACTCTGGAAGCGATCCTCCATTTCATCCACCCTGCACCAATATGATGTGTGACATCATCGTCAATCTCTCTATTTTCTTGAATAATAGACCCAAGATGCTTGAAACTGCATTTTTTCTGGATGGCCTGGTTCCAAGACTCACTACTACGTCAGCCTCATCTGGTACTTTTTCACTGAACTTGCACTCTAGGTATTCTGTCTTGGTCCTACTCAACTTGAACCATTTAGACTCCAGACTCCAGAGTTATTTTCCAACCCTTTATAATTAATGAAAAGTTATATATAAGTTTCTTTTAAAAACATACGTCAAGAAATATTTGTGATTCTCTCATTGAGTGTAATATATAATAGAACCATTACGCACTCAATATACTTTAAATAATGCATATTTAATGTGTATCATCATTTTATTTTATTTAATTATTGAAATGCGTCAATCTATTTGTTCTTTCAAAGATATGTTAAACTCTTATATTTTTTTTCAAATTTGAGATTTGTATTATCGATAATTCTTAAAATTAAACAAAGTGTATCATTTCTTAGGTCTTATATTACTTTTGTATTTAATTATTAAAATTTGATTAAATTTGAACGCATACATCACTAAAAAGTTATTGTTAGATGAACGAAATAATTCTATATCATATGTTTATTAGATCATATGTTTGTTAATTTTGTCAATTATTACTAGACATATATTAATTTATCAAAACTTTATCTACAACTCCAACAAAACACGATTGAAATAGTATTTGTTGAGGAATAATACCTAGTATACATTCATATACAGTGCTCGTATACAATACTAGTAGGTTATTTGATAGGCCTGTTACATTTCACATTCTTGGCCCATATTGTAAGGCCCATTTTTACTTTCTATCTTACTTCTATATTGTAAGCAGCCTGGACACTTTGGCTATTCATTCAGAAATAAGAAAATACTTGGCAACTCTCCCTCTCTCTTCTCTCTCGTGCCGCTTCAAGCATTTCCATGGCAGAGCTCACCTTACTGAGCTTTGCATAGTTTTATCATGGTATCAGAGCCATGCAGGACAAATCAGACATTGTTCTAGCAATTAGGCCTTTGATTTAGATCAGCGATCGACATATTCGTCGATTTCTGTGTTTGCAATTTTTCAATTTTTTTTTTCTCTCTTCTTCCTGATTTCGATCCTGAGTTCCTGACAAACATTCAGCAAATTAGCTGTGAAGTAATAGATCCATGGAGAACACACCATCGGCGCCTATAGAGAAAGGTTCGCATGCAGATTCCGAAATCATCGACCATAACCATCCTCTGTTCCTGAGTGCGTCAGACAGTGTTGGAGTACTGCAGGTGGATATCCAATTGGTAGGGATGGAAAACTATACTCTCTGGAGTAGGGCGATGGAACTAACACTGCTGATGAAGAACAAAACTGGTTTCATCGACGGATCTATACAGCGCGACACGTATGGGCCCAATCACATGAGGCAGTGGGATAGATGCAATGCATTGGTAATGTCGTGGATAATGAAGAATGTAGATAAAAATCTGCTGAGTGGAATTCTGTATAGATCTAGTGCCGCTGCTGTATGGACGGATTTGAAGGAAAGGTTTGACAAAGTCAACCTCTCACGAGTATACCAGCTAAAAAAGGAATTAACAATGCTCAATCAAGGAGTTTCACCAATAGCTCAGTACTACTCTCGAATGAAGGACTTATGGGACGAGATGGACTCCATCATACCACTCCCTACGTGTGAGTGCACAAATCCTAGAGCATACATTGTTCATCTGGGAAATCAGAGACTGTTGGAATTCCTTATGGGGCTGAACGATGGTTATAACCAGGCGAGAAGCCATATCCTGTTAATGTCCCCTACGCCGAGTGTAAATCAAGCCTATGCAATGATAGCACAGGATGAAAGCCAAAAACAGATCTCCTATTTGGGAAATTCAGTCGATAATATTGCACTCGCAGGCAGGGCCTCCTTCAATAACAACAGAAATAAGAAGTTCAATACATATGCATCGTGTGATTATTGCCATATGAAGGGGCACAATAGGGAAGGATGCCATAAATTGCTCTATTACTGTGACTATTGCAAGAAGCAGGGACACATTAAGGAAAAGTGCTACAAACTAGTAGGATATCCCACAGATTATAAAGGGAAGAGTAAGGCCAATGAAGTCATAGCAACACAGAATGAAGGGAATGATTCAGCTCAGTTCTCTACCTACCAACAAGAACAACTACATCAGATGGTGAGGAATCAGACACCGCATGTTCGGAGAGGATGTCGGTGATGAACCAATTCGTGACACAGTGCACTTGGTCGCCATCGCAAAAGTGTGTATGGCAGGTAAATCTACTCATGCTGAAGGTAACAGTAGTCCTTGGATAGTCGATTCCGGAGCTACTAATCACATGGTAAAAAATAGGAACATGATTGAGACATCTCACTTGATAGAAAACTCAGGACATGTTCAACTGCCTAATGGAGGTTTTGCTCCAATTACACAAACTGGAAATTGTAGACTGATAGGAGGTGAACTCATAGAACATGTCCTTTGTGTACCCAGCTTCCAATTTAACCTACTTTCAGTGTCTAAGTTGACTAAGGAGTTGAATTGTAGTGCGAGGTTCTTCCCTGACTTCTTTGTGTTGCAGGATCTCTTCACTGGGAAGGTGAAGGAGATTGGTAGAGAAGTAGATGGCTTGTATGTGCTGGATTCAGCAAGGAAGCAGGATAAACTAGTGGATGCAAAGGCTCACATGTCAAGAGTGAGCACAGGAGAGATGAAAGCTGCCTTATGGCACAAGAGATTAGGTCATGTCCCAATGAGTATACTTAGGAAGATTAATGTTTTCAATAATGATTCTAGATTTACAATTCAACACTGTGATATATGTCCAATGACAAGGCAAACTAGGTTGCCATTTCCTACTAGCAGTAGTATGACTAGTTTTCCTTTTGAATTACTACATCTTGATGTTTGGGGACCATACAGGGTTCCCACATATACTGGCATGAGATTCTTTCTAACTATAGTGGATGACTTTACTCGATGGACATGGGTTTACCTTTTACATTTAAAATCAGATGTGTCTTCTATGTTAAAAGAATTATTCCTGATGATCAAAACTCAATTTGATTCACAAGTCAAATCTGTCAGGACAGATAATGGCTTAGAATTCATAAACAGTTCTTGTAAAGACTTGTTTGCACAGTTGGGAATTGTACATCAAACAACTTGCCCCTATAGCCCCCAACAGAATGGAGTAGTTGAGAGAAGACACATGCACATACTTGAACTTGCAAGAGCCATCAAGTTTCAGAGTCATCTACCAGCCAGATTTTGGGGGGACTGTGTAGAAGCTGCTGTATACATTATGAATAGATTACCATCTGTGGTTTTGGACAATATCTCACCATTTGAAAAATTGTACAAAAGAGCACCTGTCCTATCTCATCTAAGGGTTATTGGATGTCTTTGCTATGCATCTAATCTAGTGAAGACTGACAAATTTGATGTCAGAGCCATCAAGGCAGTATTGCTGGGGTACTCTACCAGACAGAAGGGGTATAGGTTGCTGAATCTTTCTAACAATGTTTTGTTTGTAAGCAGGGATGTTGCCTTTTATGAGGATATATTTCCTTTCCAGCGAAGAACCATCGATCACGAGGCTACTCAACTCCGCATAATCACAGCAAGATGCAATAGACACTGACATTGATGCCTTCCAACAGATCCCAGATGATGTTGTTGCAGACCATAACATCTCAACAGCTGAAGAAGGGACACAGGAGGAAAACAATGTGCAATTGATAATACAACCAGATGATAGTCCCCTTCCTGATCCTGCAGATGCCAGTCCTTTCCTTAACAGTCATCTGCCTGATTCTGGAGCTGAACCACCATTGAGGAGATCAGATAGAAATAAAAGGCAACCTGCTTGGTTGAGAGACTTCATACAGGTGCCACACACAGAAGATACAGAGAATAGACAGGGCAGATTATATCCTATGTCAAACAATCTTAGCTATGTTGGAATAGCTACAAAATATCAGAGTTATATTGCTAAGCTTGAGGTTGAGCATGAACCAACTTCATACTCTTCAGCAGTGAAGGATGCTAGATGGGTAGATGCAATGAAACTGGAAATGCAGGCCTTAGAAAACAACAATACATGGGAAGTCACTGATCTTCCAGCACATAAGAAAGCCATTGGATGCAAGTGGGTTTACAAGGTCAAATACAAGGCAAATGGAGATGTGGAAAGATTTAAGGCTAGATTGGTTGCCAAGGGTTACAATCAAAAGGAGGGAGTTGACTACCAAGACACTTTTTCACCTGTAGCCAAGATGGTGACTGTGAGAGCAGTGATCTCAGTGGCTGCTTCTAAAGGCTGGAACATATACCAAATGGATGTATACAATGCATTCCTACAAGGTGACTTGAATGAAGAGGTGTACATGAGTATGCCTCAAGGTTTTAATACTCAGCAAGGAAAGGTGTGTAGGCTGATCAAGTCACTCTATGGATTAAAGCAAGCCTCTCGGCAATGGAATATAAAATTGACAACTGCCTTGCAAAATTCAGGATTTGTTCAAAGTCAATTGGATCATTCTTTACTCACTAAACAGATTGGGGACAGAACAGTCACTGCCCTTGTATATGTGGATGATCTCCTTATCACAGGGAGTGATGAAGGACTCATTCAGGAGACAAAGCAAGCTCTTCAGCAGAACTTCAAAATCAAAGACTTGGGGTTCTTGCGCTATTTTCTGGGGTTTGAATTTGCAAGAAATGCCACTGGTATCGTGATGCATCAGAGGAAGTATACAGTTGAATTGATTTCTGACCTTGGGCTCTCAGCTGGCAAGCCAGCAAGATCACCTCTGGAGCTCAATACTAAGCTGACATCAATCATATATGATCAACATGCTCCTGGTGGTTCCTCTGCAGCCAGTGACCCAGTATTGGAAGATCCCACAGTCTATCAGAGACTCATTGGAAGGCTACTATACTTGACCAACACAAGGCCCGACATCTCCTTTGCTGTCCAAAGCCTAAGTCAGTTCATGCAATGTCCCAAAACTTCTCATCTCTTGGCTGCCTATCGAGTAGTCAGATATCTAAAACAAGCTCCAGGCCTTGGCCTCTATATGCAGGCAGGGACAACTACAAATCTTACTTCCTATTGTGATGCTGATTGGGCATCATGCCTTAACACTAGAAGATCGGTTACTGGTTATCTCGTTTTTTTTGGGAACTCTCTCATCTCTTGGAAGTCGAAGAAACAACCCACTGTTTCCGAGCTCACTTGAAGGCGAATATAGAGCACGGCCGCCATGGTGAAATTGTGTGGCTCTCTGGTTTATTCTCAGCATTAGGTGTTCATATTTCATCGCGCCTCGCCCACAGCGATAAGAATCGCCTGCAGATTGCAAAGAAATCTCGCTTTCCATGAGCGGACCAAACATATCGACATCGACTGCCACTTCATTCGCGAGAAAATGCAGCAAGGACTGATTCACACTTGCTATATCCCCACCAATGAGCAGCCTGCCGACATTCTCACAAAGAGTTTGACGCATGGTCGCCACGATTATCTGCTGTCCAAGCTAGGCCTAAAGAACCTGTTTTTAGGTCCTAGCTCGAGGGGGCGTGTTGAGGAATAATACCTAGTATACATTCATATACAGTGCTCGTATACAATACTAGTAGGTTATTTGATAGGCCTGTTACATTTCACATTCTTGGCCCATATTGTAAGGCCCATTTTTACTTTCTATCTTACTTCTATATTGTAAGCAGCCTGGACACTTTGGCTATTCATTCAGAAATAAGAAAATACTTGGCAACTCTCCCTCTCTCTTCTCTCTCGTGCCGCTTCAAGCATTTCCATGGCAGAGCTCACCTTACTGAGCTTTGCATAGTTTTATCAGTATTCATGTGACAATTTTTTTTTTAAAAACGGTATAGTCCATTCGGTTTGATTTTAATAAAAAACGAATCAAACCGGCTGGTAATTGAATGTGGTATGTATTATGATTTATAAACAAGAAAATGAGGATACATAACATCTTTTAAAAAAAAATTGTTGGCTGAATATTTTCTCCGAGTCTTAGTGTAAGTCGGACTATATAATATATGTCTTAAGATAGTCATACTCCGAATTTAGTCTGATTCAACGTTCAAATCTCTAATACACTTACAATTAATACACTATTATCCCAAGAAGAATAAAATAGTAGTCACATAATCTACATTCGTAATTCCAAACATATTATATGAATTTATTTCTCTTTTTGCTAGCTATATATACCCTCCCAAAATAATTTTTCCAATAAACAAACATATTATTTTTCTTTTTTCTCTTCCTTCAAGAGAATTATGAGTACAGAATCTAAGTATGTTAGCCTCCGTGACCTTTTAAAAAATCAACCAGTCCAAATACCAAAATTCGCAAATTCACCACCAACATTTTTTATGCCTTCTCCAGAGCAAGAAGAAAATGAAGGAACTTATGGTGAATATTTTTCTACTCTTAATTTGATGTCTCGAAATTCGAGTCTTAAAATGAAGTTATCTTCAAATAGTTAGCGCTAACACAACTCTTTATGTGTTGCGAATCTGGATTAGTTGGACCAATATGTTTTAATTTAATTATTTTTTTATTAAAATAATTTATTTATTCTTTTCATGATTTTTTTCAGAAATTGTGAAAGTAAATGAGGATGGTAGAGAAGCAAAAAAGGAAACAAATGAAGTGGGTGGAGAATCGGATAGCAAGGGAAAAGGAATTTATATAGGGAAAAAAACAAAAGTAAAGAAGATTTGCCAGATAAAGAAGGACAGGAGGCAGCTAATGAAGTGGGAAAATATAAATTAAGAATGTTTGTTTTTGTCATTTTCATCAAATTAATGTTTTTTTTTGTGCCATTTGGTTTTGATTTTCAAGTTTTTGTGCAAGGGGATATTGGTAAAAGCCAAAAAGGGCACTTAATATGTTGATTTTTACATGGTCATGTAGTGTCGTCAAATCTATATATCTATGAAATTGTTATCATTGTGGTGTTATGTTTGCTAGGATTGACTCGTTAAAATCATTAAATTATTATATTAATTAAAGAGACCTCTAATTAATGATGCATCCATCTTTTAATTGTATGTCTAAAAGGGGACAATGAAACTTAGTATTAAAGTAAATTGTAGACGCTATTTTGAGAAATTTCTTCTTGCATGTATTGATGTATTTATATAAGTGCATGAATATAGAAATAAAAATAAATGATAAAACCTATACAATTTTGTCTACTCCTATTAGTTGTGTAATCTAACAAACTACTAGAATTTTGGGCCTTTCTTCTCTTTGGGCTTGTTCCGGAGAAGAGCTCTGTTGTTGAAATAATAGCTAGCCCAAAGTGTTTTGATCTTTAACGATCGGCCCATTATTCATTTTAAGACACACATGTGACTTTGTGGAATTCGAAGTCACTTTAGTATAACAGAAAAAAAGACAGATCTGAGAGTAATCGGATTAATCAGGTCAACTTATCAACCAATCAGCGCATGGATATATATTCAACCTCCGTCGAAGATAATGAGAGGGAATCCTGCTTTTTGGATTTCAACGAGATTGAAGACCCTGTTAAAGAGATAAACAAAGTTAGTTAAGAGTCAAAGAAAGTTAGTTATAAGTCAAAGAAGTAAACGGTTGTTAACAAAGTGGTTAAAGGAAGTTAGTAACCAAGTAACTAAAAAATAGGCTTCTAAAACTAACTTAAACTAATTCAGATTCTACTAGTAATTACATGTATCCATCTATTGTATGTAAATTCATTATTGAAATGAGTAATAAAATTACAACTACACACTACATCTTCTCTTGATCTTCTTCTTCCTCTTTCTCTTCTTTTCCTTTCCTGCTTTCTGTTTCTGGTTTCTTGTATAACCAGTGTACATCACTGGTACTAGTGACTGAATTGAGTAAAGCAACATGGTATCAGAGCCTAGATCAACATTAAGAGGTGGTATCAATTCCGCAACCATTCTCAGATTGATCGACTATTTCTGGTGAAGTTACATTTATGTTCTTACATCATTTTTGTTCTTCTGTTTCCCTTCTTCTGCTCTTTCTGAATTTTCTTGTCTACTTCTTGATCGTCTGATATTTCATACTCTGAGTATAGTCTCCTTCTTCATTCATAAATACTATCTTGATTGTGTAATACAAGGTTCTATCAAGATTGAATAATTCTAGAAAAAACAAATCTGCTGAACATAGAAATTATGTGTCTGGTCCTATCTGGTATTAATCTTCAAACTGTCGATCTTGGTCATTTCTCCAGTCCTATACAAGCTAAGGACTAGATATATCACTTCTTGTTGTCTGATTGACAGATCTCAGTCTAAAATCTCTGATTCTCAAAGTTACTACATTAAAGAACTTGAGACTATCTTCTTGCTTCTGAATCATATAAAAAAATGGATCCTAAAATTATGCACTTTGGAGTAAATATATGAAAATAGCTTTACTTGGTAGGAATAAAATTGGTTTTGTGAATAAAAAATGCAAAAAGGAAAACTATGAAGAAGAACTATAGGATCAATGGGATAGAGTTAATGAAGTGGTGCAAGCTTGACTAATGAATTCTGTGACAAATGGTCTACTTAGTAGGGTGTTATATGCTGATACTGCTTATGAAGTTTGGGAAGACTTGAGAGAAAGATGTGACAAGGTAGATGGGTCTAGAACATATGATTTACATAAAGAAATAGCTACATTGACTCAAGACAACTCTAGTGTCTCAGAATATTTGTTCTAAATCTAAAGATTTTGTAGAATATCTACAAAGACAAAAGCTATATCAGTTCTTGATGGGACTAAATGAGAATTACATACAAGCAAGAAGTCAAATCTTACTAATGACACCATTACTTACAGTAAACAAGGCCTATTCTATGATAACTAGTGATGAAAATCAAAAATTTATTACTGCAAAATCAGTTGGCCTGTTAGGGGTTGGTCCTGGTAAGTTCAGTGGTCATGACTCTACTGCCACATATTCCAAAACATGTCTTAACTTTCAGAAATTCATAAAGAATTTCAACCTATTTTGTGAAGTGTGTAAAATGAAAGGACACACAAAAGAGTCTTGTTATAGAGTGGTAGGTTATCCTAAAAATTTCAAGTCCAAAAGGAAGGAGCATGTTGCTCATAATGTCTATACTACTGAGGAGTATAATAGTACTGGAAAAGCGTGCAGGACAAGTGATATGAATGACAAGTCATCTAGTGTAAGTACTAATGCAAGAAATTGGCAAGGCCATGGAGCATCTATTTTCTCTTAAGGATCAGTATGATTAGATTGTGCAGTTGTTGAGTCACAACACAACCAAACCAGCAGCAGAATCAGCTGCTACTCAGTCATCAGCCAATGCAGCAGGTATGGATATACAAAATGCATTCCTTGTATCTAACATTATTAAACAATGGATTATAGATACTGGAGCTACAAATCATATGGTGTCTGATGTGAGTGTATTTTAGACACTCTTTTGAGTCCTTTTTAGTTAAGTACTTTCCTCTTTTCGTTTGTGTTTAGTATAGTATTAGGGTTGTTTCTGTCTTTTGAGTCTGATGCGCGATTTATGCATACGCTAAACGCACGTGCACGTGTCGTGACAAGTAATATAGTCTAGAAGACCGAGTTATCGTCCTCAGGGATTAGTATCCAATTATCAACCTCTATTTTGTAGTATCTATTTGGTAACCGATAATTTGATGAATTGTTTATATCTATGATTATAGATGCTAACTAAATTACTTTACTTTACTTCAGATATGGTGGAAATAGGGCTTCCAAATCTCCTCAACTATCCGCTCGCTTTACTCGTTAATGCAAATAATTATAATTCTTCTTCTATTTTGAGATAGCAGGTTAACTAAGCCGTTTTATACTCCTGTTAAGGTAATATAAACACGCAACCCCAATATAGAACACTTCTATCTTTCGATGACAAGATTGACTACAAAGGAGGATTAAGACCAGTAACCTATTAAACTACACAAGTATCGGGGTACTTTCGTCAACGATTTAAACCTATGTTTATTCAACTATAACATATTCACAATATCCCCTTTCGGATTTCGATTAGAAATCATATAAGTTATGATAATTAGTGATCAATTAATTACCAAGCAATCAAAACAATTATTGAATAAATCTCAACAATAATAAGAAGAAACCAAAACATGCATTAATTCATAAGAACGAGTTTCAAGTGATTCGACATGAAAAGCCCTAAATTAAGTTAGTTCCTAACCATAGACATGCCAAGAACTAAACTAATATCCAACATACACAAAAATAAATAAAATAAAGAACAAGAAATTACTTAAAAGTAAGTCTCCAATCTTGATCTCCAAGTTGTGATGAATTGCCAAGTGTGGAACCCCCAAAATCTGACCTAAGAGGTCCTTTTTATAACCTAAAAAACGTCTCAAACCTTTTCCTTCGCTCGACCCATTCCACCGGATTTGGCAATTTTCCGCTTGGCGCCACTGGCGCTTCGCAGAATCAGCTCTGCGCTAAACTTTGGGCACCGTGGCGCTCTGCTGCTGTTGGTTGGTGGTGCCGCCCTGTTTCTCGCCCGGGTTGTCAATTTTTCAGCTTTTTGAGCTCTGGAACCTCTGTTTCTGCCCTCTTTTCGCTCCTTCTTGTCAATATGCCACTTTAAACCATTGTGACTCAAAAGAAAGAAAATATATCCTAACACGACACATATTTGTACAAAAATGGATAAAAGACTAACTAAAAATGACTCAAAAGGTGTATATAAAATACACCGATCAAACACCTCCAAACTTAACTTTTGTTCGCCCTCGAGCAAAGATCAAAAATATAAACAAAGACACGAAAGAAAAGAAAATAAAATAACTCAAAGACATTGATCAAGTTGCTGCAATATTGTTACTTAGAAAAACATGAAGGTTAGTAGAATAATATGCAGGAACATATAGCATGAATTTTTAGCATTCTAAACACATCAAGTCAGATATTTCGCAAATTCAATTTAATCATGCTCAATGGAAGTAACAATATCTAACTATGCATGTCATTTCAAAATCCTCTGGCATGTTTACTTGTTATTCTCCACTAATCATGGATACACATATTAGAGATTTTCAGGACTTTTCATGGTTGTAATGTAGGCTTAGGCATGGGTAGGTAAAAATTAGGATCAATCTTACGTACCATAAGCTCTTTTGCTTTTTTTTTATCCTCATACCTATCTTTCACCTCTTTTGTTTTGAGAGAATGAGGTGTATTATGAATAGCAGGCACCCCCAAACTTAGGCTTTTTGCCTATTTATTATTATTTTTCATTGGGGTGCATCAAAATTGTTCACTCTCTTTTGTCTCTTTTTCAACACTTTATATTCCAAACATATCAATTTTTCCACTTATGGCACAAATATGGAATTATAGGGTGTCAAAGAAAAGTCATATTTTTGGCTCAATGGGCTGACTAGGGATACAATTTTTATGTCAGGGATAGGTAGAAATTGGTAAGAAAGGGCTAACAAAGAAATGTCTGAGTCATCTCCCTAACATGCATATCCTAATTATTCCGCCTCAAATAGGAAGCAAGCAGACACATAGGTTTAATCACTTAACAATGCATAAATCAAGCAAGATACCCCAAATAGTTTGATTTCATGAATTTTTGGCATATGTAACTTAAGTGTTCAGATGGTTGCTTCTAATTCCATTACATTATTCAACCTTACTTCACTAGGCGTTTCAAGTAACTACAGCATGCATGATCTTTAAAAAAAATTATGACTAAAAAAAATACTCAAAAGCACAAAAAAAAATCACAAAGACTCAAAACAATAAAACACCCCCCCCCCCCAAACTTAAATCACACATTGTCCCCAATGTGTGCAAAACTCAAAAATAAAAGAAAAAATGGGAAAACTTACAAACTTGGTTTACAATGATGGCGGTGGCGGCGGGTAATGCATGGACCACTGGTTGAACAAGGAGCTCATCTCATCAAATCTCAGGTTCAACAGTTGTTGCTCCTACCTTATTTCTTGATGTCCTTGCCTAAGGTCATGTTGACCTTGTATCATTTTGTCAAAACTCTGCATCATCCTCCGCTAGTTCACGAGCAACTGCTCCATTATAGGCACCGGAGGTTCCAATTCCAGGGGTTGCTGGAGGCTGCTACTTGCCTCATGTTGAGCCTCTGTCTCAGGCTCATCTTCATCCATGGCAGCCTCTGCTGGCCAGCCGTGCTGTGCCTTGGTCTTTGGTCTCTCTTCACTGCTTTGGAGGGACTGGTTCTGGGAAGGCATGCACTATCTCATATGACACAGGAGGTTGGCCCTTCTCATATGTATCAGTAGCTAGGGTTGGGACTCCATGTCTGGAACATAAACTGCAAATAAGTGATTCATGTCCCAACCCACCTGTAGTGACCAACCTACTGGTTTCTCCAATGTTATGCAATACCTCCTTCCCAACATCAATCGTCTTCCCTTCCATAATTCTATATATCATTTTTATTCTATCCGTTGGCACTCTGGTGAAGTGCGTCGATGGAATCAGGCGGGCACTGACGAAATATAACCAACCCTTGGCTGTTTTGTTGAACTGACATCTGCTCAGTCCTCTTGATCCATTTCGTGCAATATCATACTCAGCCCCAGGGTAGCATAATGTGCTTGCGACGATATCCCAATCGATGTTGTTGGCGTCTCTAGAACATGTTCTGAAATAGCTTCGATCATCGCCTCTTTCTTCAACATCGGTTGTTCTTAATAGCTCATTTACCACCTCATCCGTCACAGGCACATACTGTCCTCTCACAAAGCATCTACCATTTACTATTTCCAAAAAGTTAGCATAGAATTCTTTCACCATTACGGTGTTCTGTGGTACTATTCTTTCCGGATTAACAAATCTCTTCCACCCCATGGCCTCTATCATTGCCCGAATAGGATCATAGACATCTTCATCCTCAAATGACACCCTTTGGTACTCCATTCCTCGCTCAGGGATCAAGGGTCTAGTACTAAGTTTGTAATATCTGTCTTCTGCTTTTTGACTGACAAACCTAGTAGCGTAATATTGTGGAACGGAAGCGGATGTGGAAGCTCTCTTTTTTCTGGCAGACATTTTGGAAAATTTTCAGCAGCGTTTCCTTTGTTTCACTGAGATTACCCAGTAACTTCAATCACACCAATCAACACACAGTGTAATAAGCAACATACAACATCATTCAACCCCCAAACTTCACTCAAAGCACAGGTGCAACACCCCACGATCACTACGTGCAATCTTACCGCGAAATTTTCACACCAAACGTCAACACACCCCACACTATTCACCAATAAAACACATCCCTAAACTTATGAATTACCTCCCCTAATTGCTTTGAAAATCTCAACAAAAGTGATGAAGGTTACTTTGGACGGTGTTCTTCAAAATTTTCTTGTTCCTAGTGATGGATTGAGGCAATGGAATGGGGGTTGTTGGTTGTGATGGTTAAGGGTGCAAGGAATTTAAGTACTTTGGTTGTGATTGAGTTTAATTTGTGGAAGATTTTGAGTAAAAGAGGCTGATTTCGTGGGTTTTGGAGAGAGGAAGGTTTTTGGGTTTTTGATTTGGAGAAGGGAAATCGGTTTAGGGCTCTTTAATTTCAATTTTTTCGTCGCGGCACCGCGGCCCTGAGATCGGCGTCGTGGCGCCCAAACATCTGCGATCCTCTGAACTTCCGGCGCTGTGGCGCTCTGATTTGGCGCTGCGGCGCCCAAACTTCAGAGACCTTCTGGACTTTCGGCGCCGCGGCCCTGCAACCGGCGCCTTGGCGCCCAGTTTCCTACGCCCAGCAGAGGGCCATGGCGCTGAGCCAATTTCCTCCTCTTTTCACGTTTTTCATCCTCCACTTTTTTTAGCCATGTACCTTTCATCACAACATATAAACAATACCTTCCGTGAGAATGTTCTAACTAAAACACAATTGCATAAATTTAAAAATCTTGGGTTACCTCCCAAGTAGCGCTGTCTTTAACGTCTTTTAGCCGGACGCAAGTTCCTTATCAAGAGGCATGGGGTAAATTAACCCCACAGCCTATCCATTTCATAATCATTTTTCTTTTCTGCCTTCTGTTTTTCTTTTTCTCTTTTTTCTCAAGAGAGGGTTTAGCGTTGCTCACTGCATCGTGGATCGATTTCCTTGCATTGCCTACGCCGCTCAACTGATGTTAATCGGCTTGATCGCAAAACATTTGTTTATGAATGGGTGTTCAACGGTGTGTTTAAACACCTTGAACATCATCTCTTCTTCCTCAACTCTGAGTTTCAGCTCGCCCTTTTCCACATCAATCAAGGCTCTCTAAGTTTCAACTCTGGCAATGTGTTCTGCTGCAGTTGCTTGGTCAAGAGAGTAACCTGTGCATTTAACACTGTGATGGCATCAATCTCATGAACTCATATCGCTCTCCTTCCACTTACCCCTCTATCATCTGTCACATGGTTATTGGTGGTCATGTCTTCTAGCAAATCATGGGCCTCATGTGCGGTCTTCTTCATGAAGGTTCCACCTGCAGCTGCGTCAATGATAGTTTTTGTGGTCCCGCTTAGCCCATTGTAGAAAATATGGACCAAATTCCACAGCTCAATGCTATGATGTGGACACTTTCTTTGTAGATCTTTAAACATCTCCCAAGCATCATAGAGTGACTCTCCATCAGCCTGGTAAAAAATGTGCAGCTCTCCTCTCAGCTTAGCAGCTTTGGACGGTGGAAAGAACTTTGCCAAGAACTTTTGTGTCAACTCCTACCATGTGAATATAGAATCTGTAGGCAGGGAATTCAACCAAACTTTTGCTCTATCCCTAAGTGAGAAGGGAAAGAGCCTCAATCGGATGGCGGCGTCAGTAACACTATTATACTTGAAAGTTGCGCATAGCTCCAAGAAATTTGCTATGTGCATATGAGGATCTTCAGATGGCAACCCTCCAAATTGAATTGTATTCTGCACCATACTCAGGATCGCAGGCTTGATTTCGAAATTATTTGCTCCTATTGCTGGGAGCCTAATGCAAGTCTGTGCTTCATTCACCCTTGGCAGCACATAATCTCCCAAGCTTCGCTCCGCTTAGACCTGTACCCTTTCTTCCACATCCATTGGTAACCTCTGGGGCATCCTCTGGTTAGGTTGGTGATCAATTAACTCTTCGTTCATCTCATTGTTATTCTGTAAGCCTCCCATTGCTATTAAGGCCAAGATTCGTTTATTTCTCCGGTTCTTCTTGCAAGTCTTTTCAATCTCCGGGTTGAAGGGAACAAGTGTATCTGCTCTTCTTCTCCTTCGCATAAACTAGATGTCTGCAAAAGATCAAAATCAACAAACGGATCACGGCGCATGGTTTCACAAAATAAAAAAAAATAAAAAAAATAAAAACCAAATTAGAAATTAAGAATAGAAATAATGATATTGAACTACGCCAATCCCCGGCAACGGCGCCAAAAACTTGATGCGCGATTTATGCATACGCTAAACGCAAGTGCACGTGTCGTGACAAGTAATATAGTCTAGAAGATCGAGTTATCGTCCTCAGGGATTAATGTCCAATTATTAACCTCTATTCTGTAGTATCTATTTGGTAACCGATAATTTGATGAATTGTTTATAGCTACGATTATAGATGCTAACTAAATTACTTTACTTTACTTCAGATATGGTGGAAATAGGGCTTTCAAATCTCCTCAACTATCCGCTCGTTTTACTCGTTAATGCAAATAATTGTGGTTCTTCTTCTATTTTGAGATAGAAGGTTAACTAAGCCGTTTTATACTCCTGTTAAGGTAATATAAACACTCAACCCCAATGTAAAACCCTTCTATCTTTCGATGACAAGATTGACTACAAAGGAGGATTAAGAGCAGCAACCTATTAAACTACACAAGTATCGGGGTACTTTCGTCCATGATTTAAAACTATGTTTATTCAACTATAGCATATTCACAATCTCCCCTTTCGGATTTCGATTAGAAATCATATAAGTTATGATAATTAGTGATCAATTAATTACCAAGCAATCAAAACAATTATTGAATAAATCTCAACAATAATAAGAAGAAACCAAAACATGCATTAATTTATAAGAACGAGTTTCAAGTGATTCGACATGTAAAGCCCTAAATTAAGTTAGTTATTAGTCATAGACATTCCAAGAACTAAACTAATATCCAACATACACAAAAAGAATAAAATAAAGAACAAGAAATTACTTAAAAGTAAGTCTCCAATCTTGATCTCCAAGTTGTGATGAATTTCCAAGTGTGGAACCCCCAAAATCTGACCTAAAAGGTCCTTTTTATAACCTCAAAAACGTCTCAAACCTTTTTCGTCTTGGCCTTGGCCCATTCCAATTCGGATTTGGCAATTTTTCCGCCTTGGCGCCACGACCCTGCAATTGGCGCCGCGGCGCCGAAACGTCTGCGGCTCTCTGTTATTTGGGCGCCGCGGAGCTCTGCTGCTGCTGGTTGGTGGCGCCGCCCTGTTTCTCGCCCGGGTTGCCAACTTTTCAGTTTTTTGAGCTCTGGAACCTCTGTTTCTGCCCTCTTTTCGCTTCTTCTTGCCAATGTGTCACTTTAAACCATTCTGACTCAAAAGAAAAAAAATATATCCTAACACGACACATATTTGTACAAAAATAGGAAAAAGACTAACTAAAAATGACTCAAAAGGTGTATATAAAATACACCGATCAGAGTCACAGCGGTCCTAAAGGAGGAAATACTGAATTGAAGATGAAATTAGCTGAGCTTGAGGATGAAATTGCACAATCAAGGCCCAAGCAATCAATCAAAGAAGCCTTGATAATCTCGAGAAGCAATTTAAACAAAATTACAATGTCAACCGCACGGGGTCTACAAGACTAATTTGCAGAAGTTTCTCAGAGTTAGAAACGCGACGCCCAGGCAGAAAGACCGCGGTGCTTGGAGTGAAACCGCGGTGCCAAAATGAAGCACCGCGGCGCAAAATTCCAGTGACTACCAGTTGTTTTCGGCTGAATTAGGGCCGCAGTGCTTGGTATCATCACAGTGGTGCCGACGCGTAAAAATCAGATTCCGGGTCAATTTTTGATAGGGGTAAAAGGGTCCAAAGCAAGATTTTTCTCAGATATAAAAACCCTAAACCCTGTCATTATTCAGATCATACCTTGGAGAGGAAAATGAGGCTACAAGCTACACAATTGGAGACTCTTGTTCAAGTTCTTTCTTTTCCCTTTATTTTAATTTCAGTTTATGTTGGATTGTAAATTAGTTCTTGATATGACAATGTTTAGGAGCTAATCTCTTTAGTAGGGTTTTCCGTCGAATCTTCTTGAAACTCTTTCATATATTATAGTTAATGCATACTTATTGATTTCTTCTTCAGTATATTAAGATCTATTCAATATTGTTTTGATTGCTTGATAGTTAATTGTCCATTAATTGTCATAACTTGTATGATTTCGAACCGAGATCTGAGAGGGGAGATTTGAATATGTTGTAATTGTCTAGACATAGGTTAAAATCGTGGACGAAAGTATTCTGATACTTGTGTAGTATTTAAGGTTATTGTTCTTAATCCTCCCGTGTGGTAAAATCTATCATAGAAATATAGAAGGTTTCTGCATAAGGTTGAGATTTTATATGTCCTAACCGGAATATAAGACAGATTAGTTAACCTGCTATCTTAATAAGAAGAAGAATCATTAGCATTGCATTAACACATGAAAGAATGGATAGTTGAGGACATTGAAAGCCATATTTCCATCATAACTATTTTAAACAAAAGTATTATCATCTCTAGTTTATTTTCTTCACTTTGTTTAATCTTAATAAGGTTCATAAACCAAACAAAAGAACGTTAGTCAAATAGATACCATATATTAGATATTCGGTACTTGATAAACCAGTCTCTGTGGACGATAACTCGGTCTTACAGATCTTTATTACTTGAATCATACGTACACTTGTGTAAGCACTTAGAAATATCACAACAAGTTTTTGGCGCCGTTGTCGGGGACTGACGTACTATCAATATCGAACTATCTATTCTTATTTCTAATTTGATTTTTATTTTCTGTCTTTTTATTATTTTTATTTTAGAACGTTTTTCCATGATCTGTTTGTTGTTTTGATCAATTTCAGGAAATTCGTTTATGCGAAGTAGGAGAGGAGCAAACACTCTTATCCCTTTGAACCCTGAAATTGAAAGATTGTGCAGACAGAACAGGAAAGACAAGAGAATTGATGATTCTTTAGCAATGGAAAATCAGAAAAACAACAACGTGGGGAATGATGAGTTACCGGTTGTGATGAGACAAGTCCCGCATCCTGCAGAGATGAGCTTATGGGACTATGTGTTTCCTACAATTACAGGGGTGCAAACTTGCATCAGGCTTCCAGCTGTTGAAGCCAAAATTTTTGAAATCAAACCAGCAATCTTGCATATGGTTCAAGGCTCAGTTCAATTTGGGGGGTTACCGTCTGAAGATCCCCATATGCATCTAGCAAATTTCTTGAAGTTATGTGCAACCTTTAAATACAATGGTGTTACTGACGATGTCATTCGATTGAGACTTTTTCCATTCTCACTCAGGGATAGAGCAAAGAGCTGGTTGAACTCATTGCAGGCGAACTCCATCACTACATGACAAGACTTAGCCCAGAAGTTCCTTGCCAAATTCTTCTCTCCATCCAAAGCAGTAAGGCTCAGAGGAGAGCTTAATAATTACTATCGGATGGATGGAGAGTCACTCTATGATGCATGGGAGCGGTTCAAAGATCTGCAGAGAAAGTGTCCGCACCATGAGATTGAGAAGTGGATGTTGGTCCACATATTCTACAATGGGCTATATGGTACTACTTGTACCATTATTGATGCTGCAGCAGGGGGAACATTCATGAGAAAGAGTGCCAATGAGGCACATGATTTGCTAGAAGACATGACCACAAACAACCATCAGGGGGCCAATGAAATATCAACAAGCAGTAGGAAGGTGGCTGGGGTTCATGAGTTGGATGCTATCACTGCATTGACTGCCCAGGTTGCCACTTTGACAAAGCAGTTGCAGCAGAGTACCATGTCCGTTAAAGCTGTTCAGACACCAGTGAGTTGTGAGATTTATGGGCGTCCCCATACTTTTGATAGGTGCACAGCAGTGGATCCAAATAATGTGCCTATGGAGCAGGTTCAGGCAGTTGGGAATTTTCAGAGGCCCTACAACAATGCATTCTCCAACACATATAATCAGGGGTGGAGAAATCACTCTAACTTTTCATGAAGGAATGAACAAGGGCAGCAAGCACAGTTCAGGGCCAATACCAGAACCAACAGCAATAAGAGAAACCTGATGAGTTAATGGCAGCACTGTTAATACTCACAAATTTGCAGACCCAGTTCATGACAAACACTAGATCATCTATCAGAAATTTGGAGGCACGGGTGGGATAGCTGGCGAACATACTGAATAATATAGAACAAGGAAACCTTCCTAGCGATATTGTGGTTAATCTAAGAGAGCAGTGTCAGGCAATAAGCTTGAGGAGTGGTAAGCAGTTAGAGCAGGTTGCAGCTCAACCACAAGTGGGAAAGATGATTGATTCAGAGAAAGAAGGGGTTACTGATGACCGCTCTATTTTAGAGAAGGCTCCACCAGCAGTCATGAGGGAATACACAGACAGAATTCCATACCCTCAAAGATTGCAGAAGAAGACCTTGGATAAGCAGTTTTCGAAATTCTTAGAGGTATTCAAAAAGCTGCATATAAATCTTACTTTCATTGAAGCCTTGAAGAAAATGTTAGCATATGTGAAGTTTATGAAGGATATCCTCTTTAAAAAGAGGAAGATGACATATTATGAGACAGTGGTGCTGACAGAGGAGTGCAGTGCTATCTTGCAGAAAAATCTTCCCCCAAAGTTGAAGGATCCAGAGAGTTTATCATTACCTTGCACAATAGGGAAGGTGACATGGAAGCAGGTGATGTGCTATTTATGGACACACTAAATGCAAGTGCACGTATCGTGACAAGTAATATAGTCTAGGTAAGACCGAATATCGTCCTCAGGGACTGGTTTTCAAGTACCGATTATCTATGCTTTAGTTTCTATTTGGTTTGCAGGAAATAAACTAATTATGAAAATACTTTGATTTAAATCAGTTATGATGGAGAATTAGGGCTTCCAAGATCATCAACTATTCACTCTATTCAATCCTTAATACAATTAGACTAACTTCTTCTTCTACGTTAAGATAGCAGGTTAACTAGACCGTTTTATACTCTTGTTAAGGTAATATAAACACTCAACCCCAATGGAGAACCCTTCTACCTTTCGGTGACAAGATTGACTACAAAGGAGGATTAAGAGCAATAACCTATTAAGCTACACAAGTATCGGGGTACTTTCGTCCACGATTTAAACCTATGTTTATTCAACTATAGCATATTCACAATCTCCCCTTTCGGATTTCGATTAGAACTCATATAAGTGATGATAACTAGTGATCAATTAATTATCAAGCAATCAAAACAACTATTGAATAAATCTTAAACAAGTGAAGAAGAAATCAACTAATGTATTACTTCATGAATAAGAGTTTCAAGAGAATCACAAGGAAATCTCTAACAAAGTAATTAGATCCTAGCCATAGTCACGCTAAGAACTAATACAATCTCCATACATGAACTGAAATAAACAAAGCAAAAAGAAAGAAAAGAAAAATACTCAAGAACAAGTCTCCAATCCTTCTAGCATCCAAGGATTGTGTTGTGGAATATTTACAAGATGGAATGTGGTAGAATGATGGATGGAGAATGGAATTTGTCAAGTGTGGGATGGAATGTTGGATGTGGGATGGATGGAGAATGGAATTTGTCAAGTGTGAGATGAAATGTAGGATGGTATGAATTCTTCTAATGATGTAGAGACTATTTATAGCCCAAGAATCCTCTAGGTAAAGGGTTAGGGATTATGTAGGTAGGAAAAGTTATGGAATCCTTTTAGGTAAAGGGTTAAGGAAACGTTATGGAATCCTTCAGGTAAAGGGTTAAGGAATATGTAGGTAGGAAAAATTATCCCTTTTGGATTCTGAAAACGTGTCAAATTCGGCCCAAAACTCAGAAATCCCGCATCGGCGTCGTGGCCCTACAGTCGGGAGCCACGACGCTTGAAAATCAGAGGCGTTTCAGAACATCTTCAGTGGTCGGCGCCGCGGCGCCGGTGACGGCATTCTTCCGGATTTTTCATTTCTTCGTCCTTTGTTCGTCCGGTCTTCGTCTTATTTCTTCTATATTTCCCGGAACTTCTTAGGTTTCATTTCTTGGCCCTTTTAATGTGCAATTTCATCTCATTTATGCTCATTTCATCTCCTTTTCGTCATTTCTCCATTTCTGACCGCTGTGACACAAAGAAAGGAAAACGACCCTAATACTATATTAAACATAAATGAAATGAGTAAAATACTAACTAAAAATGACTCAAAAGGTGTATATAAAATACACTGATCAGCAGGCTTTGTGTTATTTGGGGGCAAGTGTCAACCTGATGCCCCTCTCCGTGTTTAAAAGACTTGGTTTGTGGGAAGCAAGGTCAACCACAGTCACCTTGCAGCTAGCTGATCACTCAATTGTGCATCCCCAAGGAATAATTGAAGATGTATTGGTGAAAGTAGGTAAATTCATCTTTCCTGCTGATTTCCTCATTTTAGACATGAATGAAGATGAAAATATGTCCATCATCCTTGGGAGACCATTCCTAGCCACACGAAGGGCACTGATTGATGTTAAGAATGGAGAGCTCAAGCTTCGAGTTCAAGATGAGGAAATGACCTTCACTGTTTTCAGACCACCTCCTGAGCCACAAGCCAATGATTGATGCTTTGCTATTGGGATAGTTGACAAGGTTGTTTTTTGAGAAAAGTCTCACAAATACTGATGCTCGTGAGGCACCATTAAAACAGTGTAAGAATTTTGAACCTGTGAATGATGTTATGGATGATAAAAGGGAATGAACCCTCCTGAAATCAGCCCTGTGGAAAAGAAAAGGAGAAGAGGAGGAAAATGGTGCTGAAATGGATATGCGGATGGGATACTTTACCCCCTTGATTGAGTAAGAAAACTGCGTCCGGCTAAAATACGTTAAAGACAACACTACTTGGGAGGCAACCCAATATTTTAAATTATGTTATTTCAATTTTTATTTTTGTTTGTTTTATTTTGTTTGTTTTATTTTGTCTTGAACAGTCTCACGATCTGGTATGTTTAGTGTTTTTGGATGACAGATAAAGGCAGGAACTAACTCCGAGGAGAAAAGGGCAAAAAATGCTGAAAAACTAGAAAAATCGAAGTAGCAGTGAATTAGCACTGCGGCCCCTCAGGGGCAGTGTGCATAGTAATTCGTTCTTCCTCCCAGACCTCCGTTATGATCGCTGTGTTGGGTTTGTAAGTTGTCCTTTTATTTTTAGTCTTCACACATTGGGGACAATGTGTCGATTAAGTTTGGGGGGTCTTACTTTGTTTTATTGTTGTGTTTTTTTAATCTTTTTGTTTGTTTTATGTGTTTGTGAGTCCTAAAAAAATTATGAATCATGTATGTTGTAGTTGCTGAAGATATTGAGTGGATTAATTGGAATAATGTAATGGAATTGAAAGCAAATAAATCTGTGTGCTTAAGTTAGATATGTCAAAAATTCATGACATCTAATTATTTGGATATTTGTGCTTAGTCTATAAGTTGTCAATTATGGAAAGAAAGGTTGAAAATATCTAGAACACTTGTTTGCTTATTCTTAGAGGCGAAATAGTTAAGATATACATATTTAGTAAAATGATTCAGGCATTCTTTGATAGCCCTTCTGACCATTCATTACCTACCCTGACATAAATTGTATCACTAGTTAGCCCCTTTGAGCCTAAAATAATATTTTTGTTTGACACCCTATGATTCCTCTGTTGTGTCATAAGTAATAATGAAAAAGTATTGAAATGAGAAGTGTTGAAAAGGAAATAAAAAGAGTGAAAATTTGATGCACCCCAATGAAAAATATGCAAAAGTCTAAGTTTGGGGGTACTTGTTATTGATAATGTGTTTTCACTCTCTCTCAAAAGAAAAGAGTAGAAAATAGGTATGAGACTAAAAAGAAATTAAAAAAAAGGAAAAAAGAGTTGAATGAAAAATGTTTATGGTACGTAATTTGAGCCTAAATGTCAACTTTTATCTACCCTTGCCTAAGCCTACATTACAACCCTTGAAAGTCCTGATGATCTCTAATGTGTATGTCTATGATTAGTGGAGAATAACAAGTAAACATGTCTATAGAATTTTTGGAAAGATGGAATGAAATTGACATGCATAGGTTAGGTGTTTGTATTTCCAGTGATTATGATATAATTGAATTTGCGAAATACCTAACTTGAAATTCTAGATTGATAATTATCCATGCTATGTATGTTCTAACATATTATCCCAGTTTTCATCCATGATTTTGAGGAAGCATTTCTATAGCTACTTGATCCATTTCATTGAGTCTTTCATTTGATTTTATTCTTGTTTTTATTTTTGTTTAGTTCTTTACTCGAGGGCGAGTAAAGTGTAAGTTTGGGGGTGTTTGTTAAGTGTATTTTAGACACTCTTTTGAGTCATTTTTAGTTAAGTACTTTCCTCTTTTCGTTTGTGTTTAGTATAGTATTAGGGTTGTTTTTCTGTCTTTTGAGTCACAGCGGTCCTAAAGGAGGAAATACTGAATTGAGGATGAAATGAGCTGAGTTTGAGGATGAAATTGCACAATCAAGGCCCAAGCAATCAATCAAAGAAGCCTTGATAATCTCGGGAAACAATTTAAACAAAATAACACTGTCAACCACACGGGGTCTACAAGGCTAATTTGCAGAAGTTGCTCGGAGTTAGAAACGCGATGCCCAGGCAGAAGGACCGCGGTGCTTGGAGTGAAGCACCGCGCTGCCAAAATGAAGCACCGCGGCGCTGAAATTACAATGACCCAGTTGTTTTCGGCTGAATTAGGGCCGCGGTGCTTGGCATCAGCACCGCGGTGCCGACGCGTAAAAATCAGATTCCGAGTAGATTTTTGACAAGGGTAAAAGGGTCCAAAGCAAGATTTTTCTCAGATATAAAAACCCTAAACCCTGTCATTATTCATATCATACCTTGGAGAGGAAAATGACTCTACAAGCTACACAATTGGAGACTCTTGTTCAAGTTCTTTCTTTTCCCTTTATTTTAATTTCAGTTTATGTTAGATTGTAAATTAGTTCTTGACATGACAATGTTTATGAGCTAATCTCTTTAATAGGGTTTTCCGTCGAATCTTCTTGAAACTTTTTCATATAGTTAATGCATAGTTATTGATTTCTTCTTCAGCATATTAAGATCTATTCAACATTGTTTTGATTGTTTGATAGTTAATTGGCCATTAATTGTCATAACTTGTATGATTTCGAATCGAGATCCGAGATGGGAGATTTGAATATGCTGTAATTGTTTAGACATAGGTTAAAATCGTGGATAAAAGTACCCCGATACTTGTGTAGTATTTAAGGTTATTGTTCTTAATCCTTCTGTGTGGTAAAATCTATCATAGAAATATAGAAGGTTTCTGCATAAGGTTGAGATTTTATATGTCCTAACCGGAATATAAGACAGATTAATTGTCTTGCTATCTTAATAAGAAGAAGAATCATTAGCATTGCATTAACACATGAAAGAGTGGATAGTTGAGGAGATTGGAAGCCTTATTTCCATCATAATTGTTTTAAACCAAAGTATTATCATCTCTAGTTTATTTTCTGCACTTTGTTTAATGTCACAACCCGACCTCGGGCCCGTGACTGGTGTCTTACCCCGGGCACCCTAGTGATACAACATCAGAGAACAACCAGCGGAAATAAACTCATAAACATGGAATAATATAAAATAAGAAACAGGCTAACCAAAACGGTCACCTTTCCGTATATATATGGAAACAAATGAACAGTTACATCCTTTACAAAACCCAATTTACAACAGGACTACAGACCTCTAAGAGTTTGTAACCACTATGACGGGACAGGGCCCTGCCATACCCCTGAATGTACATGATTCTACAATGACAGGGAATCATACCAAAAGATAAGCCTCCGGAGAAACGGGGCTTCCCAATAGCAGAACGGTGATCCTATGAGCGAGGATCAACAACCGATGTACTTCTACCGCGTGAACGCACTTCCGGGCGAGGTCGACAACAGGTACCAAGTATGTGAAACTGAAAGTACTGAAATGAAATCATAACATTTTAAAACCAATTCACAAACATGTACGAAACAAACCAATTAACAGTACATAGTGCCACAGAATATACAAGAGCAAATAGGTGTAACCCAACCGGTCTTTTCTAGACCGCCAATGATCGAAGTAGGGCCATTCGCCCCTAGTATCATTGTGCAAGTCTAATCCTGGACTCCCGTAGTTCGCATAGGTCCCGTGGACCCGCATGAGGTACTCCTCGCATCGGGGTAGCTAACCCGCGGCATTTCCTAGATTCCTGCAATCCGCATAGGCCACTTGGACCCGCATGAGGTATTCCTCGCATCGGTGTAACACACCCGGAGTGATTCCTGGACTACCGTAGCCCGCATAGGTCACGTGGACCCACATGAGGTACTCATCGCATCGGGGGTAGCTAACCCGTTGCAACAAAACAAGTCAGGGGGGTATGTGATATAACACAAGCACAACCGGCTTATCGTAAACAACATAAGCACAACGAGAGAAACCCCTTACCACAACAAACCTCAAGACACTAACACCCGTAGTATCATAACATGTTTACTTAACAAACCAACTTACCACACATTCAAAAATCGTTACAAGGCTTCTATAAACAAGTAAGTAAACCATTCTTTTTATCTTCCTTAAGTCGATATACCTAACTTCTCATAAAGCTAGTATAACACTTATATTTCTTTTATAAATCAAAACAATCACATTTGTTTGGAAAACCAAGAGAACTTATTCCTTTTAAAACCAAGTGTTAATTTCCTTCTAAATAATGATTCATAACTCCTTTTTGAAATACTTCAAGATACTTAACATTTAGAACTCAAGTCAAGGACATCAAAATGAAACCAAATTCATTTGACACACGTACGTCTACCATACTATATATTTTACAACCATCATGTTCAAGAGGATAGGAAGAATCACATACCTCTTCGGCTAAATCCACTTGCCAAGTCGGATATGCCGCGCGTAGAGTATCAACCTATAATAATCAAATACGTCTATCAGCATCTAGACTTCTTCGTAACATATACTAAGTATAAAGTTCCTTATTCTACGGAAAGTTGGACAACACTTCCTTTGTTTCTACATACTTTTCCACCTTTTCAAGGTCCGATATCAATAGCCAACATGCCATAATCAAGGCCTAACAATTCAGTAATACAAGGGGATTACACTCTTAACCGGACGTATAAAATTCTTCCCCACAATACATATTAAATAATCCAATAAGTTTAAGGTAGTATCTCGGTTATAACCTGCTCACATATCATCCTTATCCAATCCTTTCAAATCCAAATCGTTATTCCTACATGTTATATACCTAAACGCAATATCGACAACTACAAGTCCTTTCTTCCTCAACATGCAACACAATTTACTTAAAAAGGTGAATGGATTGTTACCTTGAAGTTCGCCCAAAACAGTCCAACAAATCTCACTTGCCCTTTTTCCACAATTTCCTCTTCGTTAACATCACCTCTACAAACCTCCTACAAGCTTGTCAACATATTTCTTTCTTGCCGCCTTTCCGAAATTTTTCTAGGCCTTGGTTTTTCCTTGAATTTTTAGAGAGAAGGGAGAGGGATTTTTTAGAGAGAAGGGAGAGGGATTTTTAGAGAGAAGGGAGTTCTTGAAGAATGACCAAGTCTTCAAGACTTGGTCAATAAATAGGACTTCCTCATAAAAAAGATGGGAGGGACACTTGTCACCCTCCCAGGGCCTTTACAAAAAAATATCTTCTGATTTTTCCCCAAATCTTCGCAAAAATCCCGCCTCGGCGCCGCGGCCCTGCATCCGGCGCCACGGCGTTGAAACCTCCGAAAACTTCCAGTACATACGGCGCCGCGGCCCTGCATTCCGGCGCCGCAGCGATGCAACTTCAGAGAACTCCAGTATATCCGGCGCCGCGGCCCTGCATCCGGCGCCGCGGCGCTGTGGCATCCGACTGGAGATACTCTCCTTCTTGTCTGTGCACTGAACTTGTAACTCCCGTAACTTTCTACTCCGATGCCCTATCGACGAGCGGTTTGTTGCATTGGGAACTAGACTCAACGAACCACATACTAGGCTTTTGAAACACCTAGAAACTCCTAAGGTAACTGGGCATAAACCGCCCCAAAGTTGACTAAAACCCGTCCAAAACATTCTGTCAACCTATCTTTCTAAAATTTAAATCTTAATTCCTTTCGTACGTTCTCATAAGCATGACCTGAATTACGGGGTGAAACATTCTCTCCCCCTTAGAAACATTCGTCCCGAATGTTCCTTCTATGCTTACTCAAATCACAATATCGACATAGACCCTCTTAACTATTCTTCTTGCAAAAAGAACGCTCTACATGGCCACAACAATACTTAAGCATATATGCCAAACTAAAACCAACAAGCAGGAAAGTGGGTTACCTGGAGGTGTAGGTAACAAGTGGGGATACTTCTTCATCATGTCCTCTTCTGCTTCCCATGTCATTTCCTCTCTGTTCTCATTCCGCCATAAGACCTTGACGGAAGCCACATCCTTTGTCCGCAGTTGCCTAACCTGACGATCGAGTATCACTATGAGACTCTCCTCATGCGATAACCCCTCTGTCACCTGGACATCACAAATCGGGTGCACTCTAGATGGATCTCCGATACACCTTCGCAACATAGACACATGAAAAACTGGATGTACTGCCTCCAGATCGGACGACAGATCCAACTCATAGGCAATCTTGCCTACCCTACGGACAATCTGATAAGGCCCAATGTACCTTGGGCTAAGTTTCCCCTTCTTCCCAAACCTCATCACACCCTTCATGGGTGATACCTTCAGGAAGACCCAATCACCCATCTCAAACTCCAAGTGTAGACGCCGATTATCTGCATACGACTTATGTCGACTCTGAGCTGACAATAACCGCTCCTGCATAAGCTTCACCTTATCCACCGCCTGCTGAATCAAGTCCGGCCCGACTAATTGAACTTCGCCCATATCAAACCAGCCTATCGGTGACCTACACTTCCTCCCATATATGGCCTCATAAGGCGCCATATGGATACTAGAATGGTAGCTGTTGTTATACGCAAACTCCACTAGAGGCAAATGATCCTCCCAGATACCCCTGAAATCGATAACACAGGCCCGCAGCATATCCTCAAGTGTCTGGATAGTACGCTCACCGTCCGCTGCTGGGATGAAATGCGATCGAGGCTCACCTGCGTCCCTAATCCCTTCTGGAAAGACCTTCAGAAGTTAGCCGTAAACTGGGCTCCTCTGTCCGTTATAATAGATATGGGGACCCCATGCAGTCTCACGATCTCTCGGATGTAAAGTCTAGCATAATCCTCGGCCGAATAAGTCGTCTTGACTGGAAGAAAGTGGGCTGATTTCGTCATCCTGTTGACAATAACCCATATGGAATCATGTTTCCTATGAGTGTGAGGTAACCCTGTAATAAAGTCCATATTGATCACCTCTCACTTCCATGTCGGAATCTCTATCATCTGCAATAACCCACCAGGCTTCTGGTGCTCCACCTTGACCTGTTGACAATTCGGACACTGAGCAACAAACTCTGTAATGTCCCTCTTCAGGCCATCCCACCAATACATACACCTGAGGTCGTGGTACATCTTAGTCGACCCCGGATGAATAGAGTAACGAGCACCGTGCCTCTGCACTTTGTGACGGTCCTGCTACATCGGGAACACATAACCTGCCCTCAAATCTTAGCACCCCGTCAGGTGCTACCTCAAATAGACTCTTCTCCTCTCGAAGAGTCGTATCTCGATACCGTACTATAATCGGATCCTCGTACTGTCGCCTTTTCACCTCCTCGACGATGGACGACTCGACAACCTCTCGAACCCGAACCCCACTACTATCAGAACCAACCAAACGAACTCCAAGGCTCGCTAGCTGATGTAACTCGCGGACCATGCCCCTTCTCTTTGGCTGCACATCTGACAGACTACCCATCGATCTGCGGCTAAGGGCATCTGCAACTACATTGGCCTTCCCTGGGTGGTATAGGATATCAACATCATAATCCTTAAGTAGCTCTAACCACCGTCTCTGCCGCAAGCTTAGCTCCCTCTGGATGAAGATATACTGGAGGCTCTTGTGGTCTGTGTAAATATCCACATGAACTCCATATAAATAATGTCTCTAGATCTTCAAGGCATGAATCACTGCTGCTAACTTTAAGTCATGTGTGGGGTAGTTCTTCTCATGCTTTTTGAGCTGTCGAGATGCGTAAGCTATAACCTTACCATGCTGCATCAGCACACACCCAAGCCCGACCCCCGACGCATCACAATAGACCACATATCCGTCTAAACCCTCAGGAAGAGTAAGAACTGGGGCGGTCGTCAATTTCTCCTTCAGTAACAGGAAGCTCTCCTCACAAGCATCCGTCCACTGGAACATAGCTGCTTTCTGGGTCAGCCTAGTCAAAGGTGCTGAAATGGAAGCAAACTTCTCCACAAACCTCCGATAATAACCCGCAAGGCCTAAAAAGCTGCGCACCTCCGCTTGTAAATGGTCTAGGCCAAGTCTTGGATCGCCTCAATCTTTTGTATCAACCCGAATACCATCGACACGATAACATGCTCTAAGAAAGCCATCAAGCCAACCAAAACTCGCATTTTGAGAACTTGGCATACAATCGCCGGTCTGGAGGACTCGCATCGCTCAAATGATTTGCATACTTCTGCTCTGTGCGCGAATAAACCAGGATATCATCAATGAATACTATAACAAACGTATCCAAAAATGGCTTGAACACCCGGTTCATCAAATCCATGAATAATGCTGGAGCGTTGGTCAAACCGAAAGACATCACCTTGAACGCATAGTGCCCATACGGGTCCGGAATGCAGTCTTTGAGATATCTGCCTCTCTAACTCGCACCTGATGATAACCAGACCGCAGGTCTATCTTGGAGAAACACTCGCACCGCAATCGTCAAACAAATCATCAATCACGGGAGGGTATCTGCTTGATAGTTACCTTATTCACCGCTCAGTAATCAACACACATACGCAGCTGCCTCATCCTTCTTCTTTACAAATAAAATCGCGGCCCTGCGGGAGAAACACTAGGCCCGATAAAGCCTTTTCCAAAGAAATCTTTCATTTGGTCCTTCAACTCCTCAACTCAAGAAAGCATCCTCGTATGGTGGAATAAATATAGGTCGAGTGTCCGCGACATATCAATGCAAAACTCGATCTCCTCTCGGGAGGATACCCGGGAGATCGTCTGGGAATACGTCTGTAAACTCTCTAACAACCGGAACTGACTGAAGGTCTGGTATCTCGGCCTCAGTATTGAATACCCGAATAATATGGTAGATATACCCCTTCCGCACCATCTTCCTAGCCTTGAGGTAAGAAATAAACCTACCTCTACGACGCAAGATTCTCCCACTCGAGCAACCTGGCCTCAGAAACCGAACTGCACTAATCTCTCTCATACCCACATTGGCATAGCAAGACGCTAGCCAATCCATACCCATAATCACATCAAAGTCCGTCATATCCAACTCTATCAAGTCGGCTAGGGTCTGACGACTGTATATAGTCACTGGGCAAGCCTTATATACTCGCTCAGCTACCACCAAATCACCTACTGGCGTAGCCACCTCAAAAGGTTTTATGGACTCAGACTCTATCCCTATTCTACCAGCAACATAAGGAGATATATAGGACAAGGTATAACCTGGATCAATCAAAGCATATACGTCACAACATGAAACCAATAATGTACCTGTGACGACATCCGGTGACGCCTCGCCGTCCTCGACACCGACATGGCATAAATGCGCTCGAGGACCGGAACTAGACCGCGCCCGCACGACCTCTGCCGCGACTGCCGCCCACGAGCACCCTCGCCTCCGGCGAGTAATCGTAGGAGATGAAGACCGGAATGACCTGCAGTGAACCTACCATCTGCGTTGCCTCGGTCTGATCGCCGAAATATGACCTGCCGCCAAGTGTAATAAGGCCCCACAAGATACCACAACTCGAAATGGGATCTACCACATCGCCACACCGGTAGGTGGTCTCGATCGGGTAGCATCCCTGCTTCCCTGGAAGCCCGAAGCCCTGGGGCCCTGACCTTCTCCCGAATACCCTGGACGTCCGAAAGACGGTGAAGGAGCGCTCTGAACCGGCTGAGGTGCAAATTCAGTCTTCTGCTGAGGCCGTCCGCCTCGAAAGCTACCAAAAGACCTCATTGTCCCGGCCTTCGTTGATATATATCAATCCGCTGCCCTACGTTCTCATACCTAGCGCATAAGCTGCAGCGGAAATGTCCATGCCGGTGAAGAGCTACTCCCGAGCAACCTACGCTAAGTAATCATAGAGCCCGTGACATAGCGGTGCACTGCCCTCCATGTCCGCCACTAAAGCGGGACATACCGCCAACGAGTCAAACTCTACGTTGTACTCCCGGACCGTCCGCCCGTTCTGTCTCAACATCAGGAATCTATCGGCCCGAGCTCTCCTCATCTGCGGAGGCAAGAAATGTCTAAGAAACGCCTCTGAGAACTCGTCACAAACAGCTGGAAGCGCATGCTCTCCCCGGGACAGTTCCCATGAATCAAACCAGTCGACTGCAGTATCACGCAGCCGATGTGAACCCAATACTACCGACTCTGTCTCCGAGGCCTTGATCACTCTCATGATCCGCAGAATCGCTGGATAAACTCCCGAGGATCATCTCGCCTCGACCCATAGAACTCGCGGTCGCAACTCAAAAGTCCCAAAGTCTCAAGCTATCGACTGGGTGAACTACGGTACAACCGAACCGCCTCCCGTCGCCCTCCCGCCGCCACGATCTCGGCTAATAATCGCCATCTCTTGTAACCTATATCCTTCGCTCCAGTGTAATCGAGGCTCAGTACGCGTCTCGTGAGCCACTGCTGTTGCTCTGAACTCTGTTGGGGCTGGCGACGTCGTGGAACTCACCGTCCGAATCATCACCTCAGGTAAAGACTGGGCCTGTGCCCTCGTAACCCTCTGCGTCCTACTAACAGCTCCCTCAGCTGTCTTGCCCTTCTGGGCCGCGGTTGCCTTGCGTGGAGGCATAACTGGTACATAAGAATATGTCAGAGGGAGTTCAACCTATAACACATCTCTATTGCACGATCTCAGAGTGAGAAGAATGGAAACCAATCCTAAACATCCTGTAGCCTCCTGATTATAGGTGTGGTGCACAACACGCCGATAATCAAGACTCTACTAGAAACGGTATGTGGACACTTTTCTAGGATAACCTGGCTCTGATACCACTTTGTCACAACCCGACTTCGGGCCCGTGACTGGTGTCTTACCCCGGGCACCCTAGTGATACAACATCAGAGAACAACCAGCGGAAATAAACTCATAAACATGGAACAATATAAAATAAGAAACAGACTAACCAAAACGGTCACCTTTCCGTATATATATGGCAACAACTGAACAGTTACATCCTTTACAAAACCCAATTTACAACAGGACTACAGACCTCTAAGAGTTTGTAACCACTATGACGGGACAGGGCCCGGTCATACCCCTGAATGTACATGAATCTACAATGACAGGGAATCATACCAAAAGATAAGCCTCCGGAGAAACGGCTTCCAAAGCGAGCGGTGATCCATGAGCGAGGATCAACAACCGATGTACCTCTACCTGCGGCATGAACGCAGCCCCCCGAAGGAGGTCAGTACAACAGGTACCAAGTATGTGAAACTGAAAGTACTGAAATGAAATCATAACATTTTAAAACCAATTCACAAACATGCATTTAAAACAAACCAATTAATGCATATAGTGCCACGTAATATACAAGAGCAAATAGGTGTAAACCGGTCTTTTCTAGACCGCCAATGATCGAAGTAGGCCATTCGCCCTAGTATCATTGTGCGAGTCTAATCCAGACTTATAGTCCGTGATAGTCCCGTGGACCCGCATGAGGTACTCACCGTGACGGTAGCTAACCCGCGGCATTTCCTGGATTCCCGCACCGTGATAGCCACTGACCCGCATGAGGTATTCCTCGCATCAGCGTAACACACCCGGAGTGATTCCTGGACTACCGTAGCCCGCATAGGTCACGTGGACCCGCATAAGGTACTCCTCGCATTGGGGGTATCTAACCCGCGGCAACAAAACAAGTCTGGGGGGTATGTGATATAACACAAGCACAACCGGCTTATCGTAAACAACATAAGCACAACGAGAGAAACCCCTTACCATAACAAACCTCAAGACACTAACACCCGTAGTATCATAGCATGTTTACTTAACAAACCAACTTACCACACATTCAGAAATCATTACAAGGCTTTTATAAACAAGTAAGTAAACCATTCTTTTTATCTTCCTTAAGTCGTTATACCTAACTTCCCATAAAGCTAGTATAACACTTATATTTCTTTTATAAATCAAAACAATCACATTTGTTTGGAAAACCAAGAGAACTTAATCCTTTTAAAACCAAGTGTTAATTTCCTTCTAAATAATGATTCATAACTCCTTTTTGAAATACTTCAAGATACTTAACATTTAGAACTCAAGTCAAGGACATCAAAATGAAACCAAATTCATTTGACACACGTACGTATACAATACTATATATTTTACAACCATCATGATCAAGAGTATAGGAAGAATCACATACCTCCTCGGCTAAATCCACTTGCCAAGTCGGATATGCCGCGCGTAGAGTATCAACCTATAATAATCAAATACGTCTATCAGCGTCTAGACTTCTTCGTAGCATATACTAAGTATAAAGTTCCTTATTCTAGGGAAAGTTGGACATCACTTCCTTTGTTTCTACATACTTTTCCACCTTTTCAAGGTCCGATATCAATAGCCAACATGCCATAATCAAGGCCTAACAATTCAGTAATACAAGGGGATTACACGCCTAACCGGACGTGTAAAATTCTGCCCCACAATACATATTAAATAATCCAATAAGTTTAAGGTAGTATCTCGGTTATAACCTGCTCACATATCATCCTTATCCAATCTTTTCAAATCCAAATCGTTATTCCTACATGTTATATACCTAAAAGCAATATCGAAAACTACAAGTCCTTTCTTCCTCAACATGCAACACAATTTACTTAAAAAGTATAATGGATTGTTACCTTGGAGTTCGCCCAAAACAGTCCAATAAATCTCACTTGCCCTCTTTCCACAATTTCCTCTTCGTTAACATCACCTCTACAAACCTCCTACAAGTTTGTCAACATATTTCCTTCTTGCCGCCTTTCCAAAATTTTTCTAGGCCTTGGTTTTTCCTTGAATTTTTAGAGAGAAGGGAGAGGGATTTTTTAGAGAGAAGGGAGAGGGATTTTTAGAGAGAAGGGAGTTCTTGAAGAATGAAGACTTGGTCAATAAATAGGACTTCCTCATAAAAAAGATGGGAGGGACACTTGTCACCCTCCCAGGTCCTTTACAAAAAAATATCTTCTGATTTTTCCCCAAATTTTCGCAAAAATCCCGCCTCGGCCCTGCAGCCGACGCCGCGGCGCTGAAACCTCCGAAAACTTTCAATACATATGGCGTCGCGGCCCTGCATTCCGGCGCCGCGGCGCTGCAACTTCAGAGAACTCCAGTATATCCGGCGCCGCGGCCCTGCATCCGGCGTCGCGGCGCCGTGGCATCCTACTGAAGATACTCTTCTTCTTGTCTGTGCACTGAACTTGTAACTCCCGTAACTTTCTACTCCGATGCCCTATCGACGAGCGGTTTGTTGAATTGGGAACTAGACTCAACGAACCACATACTAGGCTTTTGAAACACCTAGGAACTCCTAAGGTAACTGGGCATAAACCGCCCCAAAGTTGACTAAAACCCGTCCAAAACATTCTGTCAACTTATCTTTCTAAAATTTAAAACTTAATTCCTTTCGTACGTTCTCATAAGCATGACCTGAATTACGGGGTGCAACATTTAATCTTAATTCTTAGTTCATAAACCAAACAAAAGAACGTTAGCCAAATAAATACCATAGATTAGTTATTCTGCTTGATAAAACTTCTACATGACGATAACTCGGTCTTACAGATCTTTATTACTTGAACGATACGTATACTTGCGTAAGTACTTAGAAATATCACAACATCTGACATAGAAATGTTAACAAAAGTAACTAGCTTAAACATCTCTCAAGTTAAAAAAAGTACATTTGCCAATGGTGAAATAGTAAAAGTGACTCATATAGGGTCAAGTAACATTTCTGATAGAAGCACCTTAAATAATGTCTTCTATTTGTCTCAGTTTAAGTATAATCTAATGTATGTATCACAACTAACCAGAGAATTGCAGTGTGCAGCCATCTTTTATCCTGATTTCTGCCTATTTCAGGATCTCTAAGCTAAGCGGGTAAGAGAGGAAATCTTTCTTTCTAGGGAATCTCCAGTGTCTAATGTTCGTACAGCAGTATCCACAACTTATTTACGGTTCTGATACCTTCACGACTTGTTGTGTGCTGCTGGTGGCGCGGGTCAGTCACCCTAAAATTAGGATTCATTTCTTGTCGAAAATATTCACTCCTTGGACATGTAATGGATCTTGAAGTACTATTTCTGCATCTCTAAAAGAGATGGAATTCAAGCCAGCAAAGGAATGAGGTAGGGCACGCCAAGGGGTCAACAGGTCAAGTTTTACTATAATTACTTGAAATGCACTCAAGCCGACATTCCTTCCGAAAAACTCCGTTTTCTTGCTGCAGCCGCCATCTTCTGGAAAGCACTCTTTGAGCATGCTGACAGAATGATTGACACTCACATCTCTCTCATTTCCAGTCACAAGGGGCCGGAAGAACTTCTAGTCTATTAGAATCCCCTAGAGTAGTAAGCTTGCAACACAGGTAATAGAGCGAAGTCTTAGGCTGATAAACTGATTGAAGGCACCTCTCCTATAAAGAAATAAAAAAATAATTTTTTCGTAAAATCTCGCATCCTCTTCCTCTATGTTCTTCAACACCCCTCTCCTAGTCTCAATCCTAACATCATAGCTTTTAGAAGATCGCGCTTGGAGCCTATCGCTAGAACGAACAACACACCAGCGACCAGACTTTCTACGCTAGTAGGGCTTGCGAGCAAAGCAATGGAAGGGTGAAGGAGATTGGTAGGGTGAAAGATGGGCTATACACTCTAATAAATCAAACATCATCAGGACATTCAAATGGACAAGTCAAGCTAGGTCAAAGTGTGAAAGAAAATAAAGAAATCACTGCTTTGACAGAAGAAAAAATAAAACTGTGGCATATGAGATTAGGACATACATCTAGTATTGTGTTAAGCAAGCTAATTAGAGCACAACATGATGCTATAGTTAGAATTATAAAAGGTTGTAATGTGTGTCCTTGTGTTAAACAATGTAGACATCCATTTCCTATTAGTAATAATACAGGTGCTGCAAACTTTGATATTGTACATATGGATGTTTGGGGGCCTTATAAAGTACAAACTCACAATGGTCATAAATACTTTTGTTGACACCCAATTTTGACCCATCTTTTAGTCATTTCTTGCAATTTTAAGCATTTTAGGACACCGCATTTTAATCATCATTTTTTTTACATTTTTTACATAATAGTCTATGTTTATTTCTTCGCAAAATGACATTGCATCTTTTTATTTTAAATTAAGCATGATGTCTTTGTTAATATTATGTTTCTATTATTATTACACCGTCGTTTTATTTTAATAATGTTTGCATCACTTTAAATAATCAATTGGCACCGCGTTTTTACTTTTAAATAGGCATTAAATATTTCTTAAATATTGCATTTTATTATTATAGCGTCGGCATTTTTATTTTGATAAATTTATACCTTTAAATAACTTTTCTTTTAAATAATTAATCCGTTTTGCATTTTGTCAAACCAGTCCAATTCGAGGCTTAATTCGGATCAGTCCAATCCAACACCCTTTTTATTTTTTATTTTTTCCAACACTCTTTTATTATCCCATCTAAAAATTAAATACCACTTTTCATTTCGCCCCCAAAAATACCAAACCATAAACCTAAATATCTACCCTATAAATAAAAACTATACCCTAACTTCCTCACCGCACACCCCGCCTCTCCTCATCCTCTCCCCGCCTCCTCACCGCCTAACTACACACCTGACCCGCACACCCCTACCCATCATAAAAACTCAGCCGCCCAACCTTCACTTCAGCCGCCCATAAAACATCTACCCTCAGCCGCACAAACCTAAAGGCCCCCCCCCCTTTGGATTTTTTTCCCCCAACCCTCACCCTCTCTCCCCGCTCTCCTGCCGCTGCCGCTTCACGAGCTCCAAGCTCCAAATAACCCCTTCTACAACAAACAACAGCAGCCGCACCTCACTTCTCTCATTTCTATCTTCTTCATCTCCACATTAAACCTGTCGAATTCTCCCTTCACTCGCTCGTGCTGCGCCATCGAATCATTGTCGAACCCCTTTACCCGTCGAACCCCACCACCACTGCTCCTGAACACCACTGATGCGCGTAATATGCACACACTTTAAACGCAAGTGCACGTTATCGTATCAAGTAGTATAGTCTTAGATAAGACCGAATATCGTCCTCTAGGATTAGGGTTCAAGTACCAACTATCTATTTTATAGTATCTATTTGGCGAATTAATACTTGATTGGTTGTTTATAACTAAGAATTTCAAAAGCTATTTAAATGTAAAGAATTACTTCAGATGTGATGAGAATAGGGCTTCTATGTATCCTTACTATCCGCTTATGTTACTTGTTAATGCATTACTTATGGTGTTCTTCTTTGGAGAAAGCAGTTTACTTAAATCGCTTTATACTCCCGTAGGTTATATAAACACTCAACCCCAGATTGTTCCTTACCTAACTTTCACGATAAGGGTAACTCTAGGAGGATTAAGCACAAAACCTAGTTGATCACGCACAACGCGCAAAATTAGGGTTGTTAAGCCTCTCATCAACGCTTACAAATCTAATTGAGGTATTTTCATCCCCAATTCAAGACCGTCTACCCAACTTACAAGATATTCACAATCCTCCTTTTCGTAACTGATTAAAAATCATATAGTGATAACTAGTTGTCAATTAGCTACCAAGAATTCAACTCAATTATTGGATAGATCTCTCAATAAGAATAATAACCATAAGCATGCATTACTTTATAACATAAGGTTCAAGAATTCAACATAGAAAGTCTTATAAGAGAATTAGTTCTAGCCATGAATATGACAAGAACTAATTCAAAGTTCATCATGCAAAACTGAAATAAATAAAGGAAAGGAAAAAAAATTACTAAGCTAATGGTATCCAAACTCCAAGTCAAGAATCTTGAGTTGTGCAAGAAAGGAACCCCAAAACCGCCTAGGTTCTCCTTATATAGTTTTAAAACGCCTCCTTCTTTTCCTTCCAGTTGGCCCAAAATCATCAAAAGACCTTTTTTCCGCGTCCACTTTTTCCGCGCGGCCATGGCGCGCCAAAGTTCTGCAATACTTGGTGTTTTGGCGCCGCTCGATATTCGCTGTTCGAGGCGCTGGCTGCAACTCCCTGTGGCTTCTGATGTTTAGCGCCGCGCCTATTTTCGTCTTCGAGGCGCCATACTGGATCTTCGCAGCCTTCTCAATAATAGCGCCGCGCTCGCTTCGATTGCAGGAGGCGCGCGCAGTCCGATTTCACTCGTTTGCCACTTTCTCCGCTTTCACTCTAAGACTCATCTTTTTCCCTCTTTCGCTCCTTTTCCGCCATTTGGCCACTTTAACCATTTTGACTCAAAAGAAAGAAAAACTATCCTAATACGACACTTTGTATGTACAAACGGGACAAAAGACTAACTAGATCGACTCAAAAGGTGTATATAAAATACACCGATCAAATACCCTTAACTTAACCTTTGCTCGCCTCGAGCAAAGATAGAAAGAAAGAAATAAAAGACTCAAAAAGCGAAAAATAAAAGACTCATCGACATTGATCACTTTTTGCATTTAGTGTTATCTAGAAAACATGAAGGTTAGCAGAATAATATGCAGAACATGTAACATGAAATTTTTCAAAGACACTAAACACATTGAGCTAGATATTTCGCAAACTCATATTTATCATGCTTTAATGGAAATCAATATACTAAATCATGCATATAAATTCAAAAATCCTATGGCATGCTTACTTGCTATTCTCCACTAATCCTGAATATGCATAAAAGAGATCTTCAGGACTTTAAGGGTTGTAATGTAGGCTTAGGTAGGGATTGGTAAAAATAGGCATTTAGGCTCATATTTGTGTATCATAAGCTCTTTAGCTTTTCAGTATTTCCCTTTTCTTTTTGTTCTTTTCTTCACTTCAATTCTATCTTTTTCCCTCTTTTGTTTTGGGAGAATGAAGAGTATTATAATAACAAGCACCCCCAAACTTAGGCTTTTGCCTCTTTCTTATTACTTTTTTATTGGGGTGCAACAAACTTGTTCACTCTTTTTGTTTCTTCTTTTTAACACAATGTACTCCACTTTGAAACTTTTTACTTATGGCACAATTTATGGGAATATAGGGTGTCAAAGAAAAAGTTTCAATTTTTGGCTCAATGGGGCTGACTAGGGATATATTTTTAAAGTACAGGATAGAAAAGAGGTAAGAATTGGCTATCAAAGAAATGTCTGAGTCATCTCTCTAGCATGCATATCCTAATTATTTCGCCTCAAATAGCAAACAATCGTACACATAGGTTTTCAATCATTTAGTATGCACAATTCAAGTATGAAACTCCAAATAGACAGATTCTGTGAGCTTTTGGCATATCTAACCTAAGTGTTTAGATAGTTGCTTCAATTCCTTTACATTATTCCACCTTCCTTCACTAGGTGTTTCTAGCAACTACAGCATACATGATCTTTGACAGGCAATTATGACTCAAGAAAGAAAAAAATTTTGGTGACTCAAAATAAACATAAAACAAATAAAAAAAATTTAAATAAAACATAACATGACACACAAATAAAAACTAAAACACAAAAACACACCCCCAAACTTAAATCACACATTGTCCCCAATGTGTGTAGACTCAAAGACAGTAAAGAAAATAAGACACTTACAAACTTTGGTTAAAATGGTGGTGGTGGCGGTGGATAGTGCTTCTAATTTCGTGAGGGGAGGAGAGCCCTTGGTGTTTGATTTGGCGGTAGGGCTTTTGGATCAAAGTATTTTCCGCAATTCTGCAATCGACACCGCGCGCTTAAACTTCCGCACCTCTTGATTGGGGAAAATCTGATTTTAGGCGTTTAAGTTTCGATTCCCGCGCAGCCAGCGCGCTTAAACTCTGCGCCCATCGGATTTCATGCGCGCCGCGTTCACATGGTAGGCGCGCTATCTTGCACATTTTTCTCGATTTCACGCCGCGCCGCTTCCTGGCGCCGCGCTTTAAACTTCAGACCTTTTCAGATATTTCGCCGCGTCTCGCTTCCCGTAGCGCGCTACCCGCTCGAAATCCTCGCTTCGCTTATTTCCAGCACTGTCAATCCCATCACAAAACACAAGACTCCAAGACCGTGAGATCGTTTCGAGACAAAAATAAAATAAACTTAAAGATGTAAATTAAAATAACATAATTGAAAACGTTGGTTGCTTCCCAACAAGCGTCTTTAACGCTTTTAGCCGGACGCAAGTTCCTTAGACTTACTAGCCCCGTGGATTAAGTCCCCAACTAATCCATTTCCGCCACATTTGGCGTTTCCTTTTTCTCCTTTTCTTTTTAGCATTATCGGAGTAGGGAGTTCCTAACAATTACCTCATTTAGTGTCATCTCAAAGAAACCATGCTTGCTTTGGGCTCATCACTCTTTGGTTGCATTGCAATGGCTCGCATGGGGTTTGGTGGTGTTGATTGCAAAACACCCACTTACGCTTCTTGGCTCAATGACGTGTTTAAAGACTTTAAACACCATCTCTTCGTTCTCCACTCTTAGCGTTAGCTCTCCTCTTTCAACGTCAATCAAGGCTCTACCCGCTAGGAATGGCCTCCCAATATGATCGGGATTGCATCTTCTTCCATATCCGAATGAGGAAATCTGCAGAAAGAAAAAATTTCCTACTCACAATCACATCCTCGATCTTCCCTCGTGGATGAACCACCGCTGTCGGCTAGTTGCACTCACAGCGTGGTTTGGCTTCTCCTAACTCCAATCTTTGAAACCGATAGGGCATCAAATTTATACTCGCCCTAAATCACACAAGGCTCATGTAAGTCACCCCGCCCACTGCATGGTAGTGTAAAGCTTCCAGGTCCTTTAGCTTTGGTGGCAATTTCTTTTGTAAGATAGCACTACACTCTTACATTAGTGCTACTATCTCATATTCGCCGCTTCTTTTTTCCCAAGATTTCTTTCATGAACTTGAAATAAGATGGCATCTGCTCCAAAGCCTCTATAAACCAGATGTTGATGTGCAACTTCCTGAATACCTCCAAGAATTTGGAAAATTGTTTATCGACCGCCTTCCTTTGTAATCTCTGGGGAAAGGAATCTTTTCTCAGATACTCCTTCTCCGAGTTTTCTATCATCTGGCTAGGTTCACCACCTTATCTTTTCTAACTCGCTTCCTCTCAACTATTGGGTGGCGCGTTGCTCAATTGTTTTCCACTTCTCAACCGCATCGCCTTACATTGCTCCCTGATTTACCTCGATTGCTTGGCAATGTCCCCGTGGCTCGATGTTTGCCTCGCTTTGCTAGCCCTACTGTGTTTCCAAGTTTCAACGAGGATCTAGATTCGTTATAAATCGCGCCGGGCGTTAGCGTCTTTGTCATGGCCGCTAAGCTCATCCGTTTTTCTTACGACTGGTGCATTGAGCTGTTGAGGCTGGGGGCTTGAGTGAAGGGTTGTTGATTCTGCATCGCTGGTTCGCATCGCCCCTATCGATTCTCACGCCACGATATTGGTTACTTGGCCTGCATCGATTTTGCCGCCCCGTACCGATTTTCTTGGCCCCGTACCGATTTTTGTCGCCCCGATCTCCTTTCCATGAGAAGTTTGGGTGATTCCTCCACCGATTATAAGTGTTTGAGTAGGGGTTGTTCTGTTGCCTCGTAGTTACCTACCGCTTGACACTCGCTGCTCCATTGGGATGTTGTTGGGATCCGAAGGACACCTATCAAATGTATGTGGCCGCCACATATCTCACGCTTTTTCAGCTTGCAAAGATTCATCGACACGATGTTGCCGCAATTGTTTCGCTAGAAGAGCCACTGGCGTTCAAAGCAGAATAGCATCTACTTCATGGACCACGCTTCTTCTCCCACCGGTTGCCTCTCTTGATGACATGGTTGTTAGTGGCCATATCTTCTAATAACTCGGCGCGTGGTCGCTTTCTCATGAATGCTCCACACGCGTGCATCTATGATGGTTCTGGTTGTACTGCTCAGCCCGTTGTAGAAAATATGAACCAAGTTCCACAAATCAATGCAATGGTGTGGACACTTCCTCTGTAGATCCTTGAATCTCTCCCATGCTTCATGTAAGGACTCTCCATCAGCTTGATAGAAGTTGTTCAATTCCCCTCTTAATTTTGCTGCTTTACAGGGTGGAAAGAACTTGGCTAGGAATTTATGTGCCAGCTCGTGCCATGTAAATATCGAATCAGCTGGCAGGGAATTCAACCATACTTTTGCTCTATCCCTGAGTGAGAAGGAAAGAGCCTCAACTGACGGCATCATCGAACGCCGTTATATTCGAAAGTGGCACATAGCTCCAAGAAATTTGCTATGTGCATATGTGGATCCTCCATGGCGATCCTCCGAATCAGATCAGTGTCTGCACCATGCTCAGAATCGCTGGTTTTATCTCGAAATTGTTGGCTCCTACTGTAGGGAGCCTAATGCAAGTCTGTGCTCCATTCACTCTTGGTAGCACATAATCTCCCAGACTTCTTTCTGGCTGGATTCGAACTCTATCCTCCATATCTATTGGCACTTGCTGAGGATCTCCTGGGTTAAGTTGATTTTCACCTAACCCTTCTCTCATCCTTGTTGGGAGCACCGCCCATTTCTATCAACGTTGCAATTACCGATTCTTTCTGCTCGCTTTGTGCTTTCTCAATTTCCGGATCAAGGGAACAAGAGTGTCGCCTCTTCTCCTTCGCATAAACCGATATCCCGAGAAAGATCAAAACAAACAAAGAATCACGGCACCACGATTTTCGTAGAAACTAAAAAAATAAAAAAATAAAAATAAAAATTAAATCCAAATTAGAAATTAAAAATAGATAATTTGATATTGAACTATTGCCTAATCCTAACGCGCCAAAAACTTGATGCGCGTAATATGCACACACTTTAAACGCAAGTGCACGTTATCGTATCAAGTAGTATAGTCTTAGATAAGACCAATATCGCCCTCAGGATTAGGGTTCAAGTACCAACTATCTATTTTATAGTATCTATTTGGCGAATTAATACTTGATTGGTTGTTTATAACTAAGAATTTCAAAAGCTATTTAAATGTAAAGAATTACTTGGATGTGATGAGAATAGGGCTTCTATGTATCCTTACTATCCGCTTATGTTACTTGTTAATGCATTACTTATGGTGTTCTTCTTTGGAGAAAGCAGTTTACGAAATCGTTTTATACTCCGTTAGGGTTATATAAACACTCAACCCCAGATTGTTCCTTACCTAACTTTCACGATAAGGGTAACTCTATAGGAGGATTAAGCACAAAACCTAGTTGACCGTCACGCACAATGCGCAAAATTAGGGTTGTTAAGCCTCTCATCAACGCTTACAAATCTAATTGAGGTATTTTCATCCCCAATTCAAGACCGTCTACCCAACTTACAAAGATATTCACAATCCTCCTTTTCGTAACTGATTAGAAATCTTTTAGTGATAACTTGTTGTCAATTAGCTACCAAGAATTCAACTCAATTATTGGATAGATCTCTCAATAAGAATAATAACCATAAGCATGCATTACTTTATAACATAAGGTTCAAGAATTCAACATAGAAAGTCCTATAAGAGAATTAGTTCCTAGCCATGAATATGACAAGAACTAATTCAAAGTTCATCATGCAAAACTGAAATAAATAAAGGAAAGGAAAAGAAATTACTAAGCTAATGGTATCCAAACTCCAAGTCAAGAATCTTGAGTTGTGCAAGAAAGGAACCCCAAAAGCGCCTAGGGTTCTCCTTATATAGTTTTAAACGCCTCCTTCTTTTCCTTCCAGTTCGCCCAAAAATCACAAAAGACCTAATTTTTTCCGCGTGGCGCCATGCGCTGTCGCCGCGCGCCAAAGTTCTGTACTGGGTGTTTTGGCGCCGCCACGATATTCGGCTGTTCGAGCCGCGCCGCAACTCCTGTGGCTTCTGATGTTTAGCGCCGCGACCTGCTTCGGTCTTCGGTAGCCGCGCGTACTGGATCTTCGCAGCCTTCTTCGAATAGGCGCGCGCCTCGCTTCGATCGCAGGAGCGCCAAGCAGTCCGATTTCACTCGTTTGCCACTTTCTCCGCTTTGACTCTAAGTACTCTCTTTTTCCCTCTTTTCGCTCCTTTTCCGCCATTTGGCCACTTTAACCATTTTGACTCAAAAGAAAGAAAAACTATCCTAATACGACACTTTGTATGTACAAAACGGGACAAAAGACTAACTAGACTGACTCAAAAGGTGTATATAAAATACACCGATCAACCACCACCACTGCTCCTGAACATCACTGTCGAACACCCCTTATGTTTTGAGACTTCATCTCTTTCACACCTCATACCCCAGCGAACTCCACTGTTGCTCCTCGTTGGAACCCCCACTGGACAATCACAATGGCGGCGTCGCTCCGGCGTTAGCCGTGGAAGTGAAGCCGCCTCCTCTTCTCCTCTCACCTCTGTTTTATCGGCGACATCGTTTCGATATTATTCTGGGGTTTGTCTGTTATTTCTGTTTATTGGACTGACTTGTATGTTTTTGTATCTCGCCGGGTTTGAAAAACTCCGGCGAGTTTTGTTGTACTTTATCTCACGATCTGTTGGCTAGCTTCATTTTACTGAAATGTTTTCTTTCGATTTGGATTTTTACCGGAGTTCCGACTCCGGCGGACCTCTGAGGTTCAGGCGACGTTACTGTTGTTGTCGGCATTGATGCTATATATTAATGTCGGTTTTTTTGGACTGATTTTTAATCCCGTTAAAATATTTTTCGGCGACCTCTGTCGGTCAGGTTTGCTCCGGGTTGTTACTGTTGGGTATTCTTATTTGGCTATGGTTCGATATTTCCGGCGAGCCACTGCCGTCGTGATTTTGACATCGAACTCGCCATCGCATCGCTTTTGGACATATTTTTCTGGTTTTTGGCTACCTGCCGGAGTTTGAAAGAAAACTCCGACAATGTTCTGAACTTTCCGTAATTCTGCCGCTCGACGAATCGTTGCTGCTACTGCTTCGTTTATATCTTGCTGAACTATTTGCTGCTACTGCTTCTTTTATTAAATTAATTTTGAACAAATTTCTACATTTGAATATTGGGTATTTACTGATTTTGAACATGATACTACACTGGCCAATGAAAAAGTTATCCGTCGATTTTTGAGGCCTCCACAGTTGCAAAGACGGAAAATAAAATAAATGAAGCTTTCAGGGCAATGATGATTTCTTCCACTTACACCGGATAACCAACATGCGCTGGCAGGGCGAATTCTCGCAGCCGCACTTGTTTAGGTTGTCCCGCTTTATTTTTATATATATGAGCCCTCTGTGTTTAAAACTAGTATTGTTTTGGCGCGGATCTGAAGGTTTTATTTATTTTATTGTTTCTAGCAATATTGGCCGATGAAGGAATCTCCGTCTGATTTCCAAGGTCTTCCCTGTACAAAGACGAATTTATTTTTGGCTTTACTTATTAATTCTTGTTATTGCTTTTACAACTATTTATTCTTACTAACACTTTTTACTAAGTATTTATGCAGGTATCCGGAGATGCATTTCAAAAGAATGTCCCGGAGTTTTTATTTTATGTCGCATTTAATTTTAGTTTTTATTATTCTGCATTGCATTTTATTTTAATTGTAAATTATGAGAAATGCTTAGATTATGTAGAATAAAAGTCAATATATAATTAACCTAGGTTTGAACGGATAATCGCAAGTTAGCGGATCTTAAAGGATGCTTAACCCCTTCCCTTTAGGATAATAAAGAACTCTGATCCATAATCTCATTAATTTCGCAGATCATAAAATTGAGTTAATGTTGACTTCAACCTAGTTGACATTTAGGTGTCCTAATTCACCCAAACTAATTAGGTGGCGACTCTGCGAACCCTTTAGCACTTCAGCACCCCTTTTAGCATTTAGCACTTTTAGCACCCTTTTAACATCTTAGCACATTTTAGCACTTTATTTTTATTTTCTAACATCTTTTATAAAGCAGGATTCGCTAGTAAAAGATGTCGCTCGAAAAGGCGCGACAAAGATTTACGACTACTGGGATAATCAGGTTCTTGACCATAGCAAACCTAGGTTTATTATTGCTTGGATTTATTTGCTTTTATTTGTTTTAAATGCCTTAAAATTGCTTGTTTTAATCTTGTATGATTAGCTGTTTTAATTGCTATTTGCTTTTACTCCTTTCCTTAAACTGGCATTCCGCTCATATTTCTTCCACTCTGGAAAATCCACACTATCACACACTACATGCGAGGTGCGTTGGGTGCATCAGCAAAATTCTTTCTTCAAAACCCAAATTTAGGAGAGTTGGTAATATACGTAGAGTGTCCGGTCTAACCGGTGGCCGCGTAGCCTTCTCACTCGAGTTGTCCGCTTAGGAACCTTGTGTCTAGTAAGCCAAACCTTAGAAAGCTTAAGATAGAGCTATACCACTTTTTTTATTAAGTCATGCATGCATAAATCTTATGTGGGTTAATCTTTGGTATTAACGCCACAATTAGAAATCCACCAAACTTGTCGACGGGTTTCACAACCCAACAACCCATTAGCATACTATGTGTAGCGTGATGATGATAGACGGATCCAAGCCTGGTCATGACACACCGAAATTGGAAAAAGTGCACCGTCATTTGGTCGTCATTTCCAACAAAACATTGCAGTTTAACGGCTTGGACCTATTTATCATAATCTCGCATATTTGGCGTTTAGGCCGACCTCTGGCATAAGAGAGGTCTCATGCATATTAGGCGTGCGCTTGATTTGCATGCTTTTGTTTACTATTGTTGTCGCTAACAATTTTGTACATATTATTTAATGCAATAATTACCCTTTTAACCCCTGTACATATCATGCTTATAATTCCGGCCACGAGCATTTGCATTTTTGTACTTTTTGTTGTCACATTGCAATCAGGACTTCTACTGCGTAAATCGCTCTTGAACAACACGATTTGGTCTTTGTGAAGCATCAACCACCAGTCCGATCGAACCAAGCAGGGGAGTCTTTGACTATATTTCCACGCCCTTACATTTTACTATTTTTGTGGCTTGCCTACTCTCACCCATTTGTCATATTTTTTGCAGGAAGACCGTCCTCGCAAATAGTCGAGGGTGGACAAAAAAAAAGGGGAAGAAAAGAAAAAAAAATCATCACAAGAATGAGTTGGAGTTATGTTGACGGAAAGAAGTCAGCTTATACCAGATTCAACGAAGCATCGCTCGGGATCCTATATTTTGTATCTTTATACATATTTGCAAATTCAATTGATATGTCTAGTATTGATTACATAATTCTTTATCATGCATTTTACAACATAATCATCCCGAACTACGTGTGTCTGATTTTCACCATACGGTGTGATACGTAGGCAACCCATCTAGGGTTCGACACCACCAAAAAAAAAAGGGGGGGGGGGAGACATATTTGGTTCACCCATTCATTGCATTTATCCAATCACGGACATTCATTATTGCATTTCATTCATTCTATCACATCCATTCATTTTTCATTACATTCCTTTTACTTTGCATTAGTCTTATATTGAACAATCATTTGTTTTGCACAGCTTTTACTTTTGCATTTCTTTCATGAATGAATTCTTTTTAAATCATACGTTTTATAACATATCTGAACGAACTACGCACACCTGATTCTCGTCAAAGATGAGATACGTAGGCAGCCCTACTCGGGTTCGGTACCATTTATTCAAAAAATACAAAAATATTTTATTCAAAAAAAAAAGCTATTTTAAGTATCATTGTTTGATTTGGTTGATACCAACACAGTTAGGAGTGTGCATAGGAAAGAACGAGTAATAATCAATATGGGTGTACTTCATGGTAAACCATAAATTCTTTTGGTACCTCTCACGCACACCTGTAATGACATTGTCTTGCATGCTTTCAAGATAATAACGAAACCAACATCATCATTTCATGTGCATCGTGTGGTGAGTTTTTAGAATAAGTTCAATTGCACTGCATTCTGATCTAGAACTTGACATGAATGTTTGTTGAGGCGAAATCCTGAGTAAACACTCGGTGTAGGAAATGATCGTAGGCCTTCTTTGACCCGTTTGAGCTTTTTCAGCCTACCAAATAACATTATCTGTAGTACACCCCTTTAAGCCTAAAGCCTATTCTTTTGGAAACCGAATATTACACCTATACCATTTCTGAGTGCGTACGCACTATCCCTCTCTTGGCCCGACCTCCTTGAGCGCTTCAGAAATGTGCAAGTAGTTGATAAATTCTGCGTCGAAGTTTACAAAGACAAAATTGTCAAAGTCCCAAAAGGGAAAGAAAACACAAATGACGACTTCACAAAGGAAGAAATCAAAAGCTCCGCCATTATAAAAAAATGAATGAAATGAGAGAATAACTTTGAAAAAAAGGGGGCTCCAAACGAAAGATTCAAAAAGAAGTCAGTACAGAAAAATTGGGACAAAAAGAAAGCAGGTCAGCATTAAAGCACACAAATATCAAGCACGGACGTAGTCCAACGCTCGAGGAAGGATTAGTCACTTTTTACCCAAATGATATTCATCCCTTCCCCAAAACCTACATTACAAGCCCGTGACAAGCCCTACATGATCTTATACTGAGGGTTCTCACATTAGTGGATACTTACATGACGGCCAAGCCTATGGTATCACAATCGCATGCATTGAACATCCTTTTGAGTGTGAGTGTACTTCTCTAAACGTCCCAAAATTCAAAATACTGGAATATATGTGAGAAAGGGGACATTCTTTCAGTGAGTGCATTTGAAACGTGAGATTATGTGTAGTTCGAAACCTTGGCTGCAAGCAAGTGTGTCGATACTTCGGTGTCTGAGGTACCATTTGAAACTATAGGAATTACCCAGAAGTCAGTCTTGGTTAGACTGGAAGTAAATAACGGAATTCCTATGCACAATACTAATTGTTGGTATCAACTGAAGTCAGAACGTAATGCTGTCTTTCCACTTTTCAAAAAAAATACATATATAAAAATTCTCATTTTTTGCATCACGAACTACGTCTTGACCTGAATCCCTCAGCGGGATACGTAGGCGGCCACATTGGCTTCGGTCTCATTTTTTGAAAATTGTACAATCATTTTTTTTTGCATCACGAACTACGTCTTGACCTGATTCCCTCAGCGGGATACGTAGGCGTCAACATTGGCTTCGGTCCCATTTTTTTAAATTGTACAGTCATTTTTTTGCATCATGAAATACGTCTTGACCTGATTCCCTCGACGGGATACGTAGGCGGCCACATTGGCTTCGGTCCACATTGTTTGAAAACCCATAAAAATCCTTATTCTTTGCATCACGAACTACGTCATGACCTGATTCCCTCAGCGGGATACGTAGGCGGCCACATTAGCTTCGGTCTCATTTTTTGAAAATCGTACAATTATTTTTTGCATCACGAACTACGTCATGACCTGATTCCCTCATGAGGATACGTAGGCGGCCTAAGTCGACTTCGGTCACACCATTAGAAATCTTCTCATTGGCTCGCGTGCGACAGAATGCATTTGATTATTCCGAAAAAAGATATATGAGCAATTTCCGCTAGGGTTAAGTCCGTGCAGAGACTAACATTCAGCGAGCATTCGCAGCATCCAGCAAGTCCGTGCAGGGCTACATCAGCAATCAGCAATCAACAGCGTTCAGCAAGCATTCGCAGCATCCAGCAAGTTCGCGCAGAGCATTCATCAGCACTCACAACATTCAGCAAGCATTCGCAGCATCCAGCAAGTCTGTGCAGAGACTACATCAGCATCAACAACATTCAGCAAGCATTCACAGCATTCAGCAAGTCCGTGCAGAGACTACATCAACAATCGCAGCATTCAGCAAGCATTCACAACATCCATCAAGCCCGCGCAGAGCATTCAGCAAGCATTCACAGCATTCATCAAGTCCGCACAGAGACTGCATCAGCACTCGCAACATTCAGCAAGCATTTACAACATTCAACACGTCCGTGCAAGGACGAAATATCAGCATTTGCAGCATCACATCAATACAACTGTCATCACGTTTTACAGGATAACATTTCTACTCATACAATTACATTGATTATAAATTCATGCGTTATCTTTTGCCTTAACAGTTATACACTAACCTTTTGCTTAAGTCTGAGCATGCAAACGTCAAGAGCCAAAGCTACAAAATTGATGCGAATCAACCACTTATTTCCTAAAACTCACAAGTCTTCTTTGAGTGCGGGATCTTCATATCAGCAAAGGCAGGAGCACAATAATAAGCCCATGCGGGTTACAAACTCACAACGTCTATGCAATGACGTTATCTCAACCCAGGCGAGTCACAAAGCAGGTACGTCCATAAAATAACACTATTTCATTGTAAGTCTATGCAACGGCTTCATCTATGCTTCGTCTATACAACGACGAGTATATGCATCGCGTCCATGAAACGACGCCATATCTTCTAAGCCTATGCAATGGCTTCATCATGTTTCGTTTATGCAATGACAAGCATCTGCATCGCGTCTATGCAACGACGCATTTCATGTAAGCCTATGCAACGGCTTCATCTATGTTTCGTCTATGCAACGACGAACATCTGCATCGCGTCTATGCAACGACGCCATCTCATGTAAGCCCATACAACGGCTTCATCCACGTTTCGTCTATGCAACGACGAGCATCTGCATCGCGTCTATGCAACGACGCCATCTAATGTAAGCCTATGCAACGGCTTCATCTATATTTCGTCTATGCAACGACGAGCATCTGCATCGCGTCTATGCAACGACGTCATATCATGTAAGCCCATGCAACGGCTTCATCGTATTTCGTCTATACAACGACGAGCATCTGCATCGCGTCTATGCAACGACGTCATCTCATGTAAGCCTATGCAACGGCTTCATCAATGTTTCGTCTATGCAACAACGAACATCTGCATCGCGTCTATGCAACGACTCCCTTTCATCTAAGCCTATTGTCACGACCCGACCCCGGGCCCGCGACTGGTGCCCTACCTGGGCACCCTTACAGGTATACATCAGAGATAATTAGCGGAACATACATGAAACTTATAGATAAATCATTAAAGATAAAATCAACAGGTTAGCCGATAGGGCTACCTTTCTGGACATATACATATACAACCGAAGCAGTTGTCTCATTCCCTTTCTGGTGACCCACATATGTGACTCTGCACCTCTAAGAGTTTTACCATAACAACTTTGGCGGGACAGGGCCCCGCCATACCCCTGAATATACATGAAACTACAACCTCAGGGAAAACCATACCAAGAGATAACCCTCCGGAGCAAATGGAGCTTTTTCCCAAAAACTGAACCGAGATCCTAAGAGCAAGGATCACCAACCTGGGTACCTAAAACCTGCGGGCATGAACGCACTTCCCGAAGAAGTCGATAACAGTGCAGAATATGGAACAGAATAACGTATAGTAAGCAGTGTCATAATCGTACAAAAGAATGACAGGACAAGTATAAAAAGTACATATCGGATCTGTAGTGTCATTACCACTTATGAACTTAATTTCACATCATTATCTTTTCCCATTTTCAATAAAGGTTATAGCCACATTCTTACGCACATGATTAGGAAAAATCATTAAGTTCATTACTATATAACTTACTTATCTTTCATAAGTACAATACGGCCCTTTAAGGAGGCGCTATACCACCGCCCATTTGGGACGCGATCAAGTCACACAAATATCAAAGCGTGTCCGTGGAATCCCCCATCACTGCCGACAACTATAAGTGTAAATTATAACAATGTGACGCGCCCGTGGCATCCCACCTCACTGTCGGCGTACACATACACAACACATATATATATCTCCTTCCCGTGGAATCCCACATCAATGCCGACAACTATAAGGGTAAAATATAACCATGTGGCGCGTGACATCCCACTCACTGCGGCGTACATACACAACACACATATATATATATATATATATATATATATATATATATAACGCGCGTGCCGGAATCCTACATCGTATAAAGCGTGACCATGGAGTAATAAAACACGGGCATTTAACGCGTCTCGGCTGCGTGCCCGGCATCCTCATCGTATAAGCATGGCCAAGATCAATCACAATGGAAGCATATCCGTGGAATCCCCCGTCACTGCCGGTACGTCCACTAAAATGTCCGGGCATCTAACCCGCATCCTGGTCACATGCCCCGGAATTCCACATCGTATAAGCATGTCCAAGGATCAATCATGATGGAAGAATACCCGTGGAATCCCACATCACTGTCGGTACGTCCAAGTAACTTACAACAAGACAGCCGGCCCTCCAGCCGAGAGTCGCGGCAACGTAACATATAATACTTGCACTCAAAGCTATCACAAGCAAACCTAGGCAAGTTCATTAAACCTTTAGACTTCTATCTTTATAAACTTATGGCACTTCCGTTTTACACATTAAAATCCGGGAATTTAACCCCAAGATACTAACACCCGTAGTATCCAGGCTTGTGTACATTTCACATAAGTCACGATACTTTTAGAAATACATTTCTTGGCTTCTAAATCAAGTGACCCTTACTTTAAAGCTTTTAAGCAAGTGATACCTTTAAATCACATTGCCCTTCCTTAATACAAGTTATTTCTTGATTACTTTATTAGAGAAAACCATTCTCTTAACCTTCCATAAAGCCGTTATAACCAACTTCCCATAAAGCCGTTATAACCCTTTATGGTTTTAGACAAACTCATTCCTTTATAACCAAGAGACTTCTACTTTTTGAAACCAAGTATTATATACTTTCAAATCAACTCACTTAACTTTCAAAAATACAATTAGTCTCTTAACCTTTAGAAATCAAGTGACTCCTTTTATTATACAACCTTAGGCAATTGATGCCTTAAAAACAAGTTGCCTTTTCGCTAAAATCAAGTCATTTATCTTTCCATAAAGCAAATATAACCAACTTCCCATAAAGTCGTTATATTCACTTTATACCTTAGCCAAAAATACAATTTCCTATCCGAGGGACTTATACGTTAAAAACGGAACAAGTATCACATACTTCAAAACTCTTCAAGTCCCTTAACTTTAATAAAACATTAGACATCCTTAATACTTTCAAAGAAGTGAGTTAATCTCCTAACTCACCTGACTTGGCCATTCATAAAACTAGTAAAGGATATCAAGGTGTTGTACGTCTACCGTACTACATATGTGCAACTAGTCATGCTCAAAAGATAGGAAAAGTTCTACATAGAGTAAATCACACAACTACCTCTTAACTTCTAAGAGTAGAAGGAAACATGAAATGATACCACGGGTATATTCCATACATAGAATCATGCCAAAGGAAGGAAGAGGTTCACATACCTCGCGACGATTATCGACAAGTAGCAAAATGCTCCAAAGTACTTCAATCTTGATAGCTAATCCATCCTTCAAGTAGGATACGCTATACTTAGTACTTCAACCTATAATGGTCACAATACGTCCATTAACCTCTTACTTCAAACGTAGAATATTCTAAGTGCTAAGTCGCTAAATTTTACGGAAAATCGGACAGCACCTCCTTTGTTTTTACTTACTTTGCCACATTTTTCAAGGCCGAATACAATAACCAAACACGCCACTTTTAAGGCCCAATCAATGCAATCAACAATAGGGGATTACACGCCTACTAGACGTGTAAAATTCCGCCCCACAAACGATATCAAATTAATACAACTTACTAGGCCAATTCGGCTAACTTGAAGTACTACAACATCAATTATTATCCAATCTCCATTTCAATCCAAGTTATTAGCCTAACATGATATCAAGTCGCAAACGATTATAACTACTATAATCTTCAAGTAAGTAACATGCGACGATTCAAATAAACGACCAATTTGTAATCCAACTTCACATGGCTTACATTACATTTCGGATTCTAAGGCTACAAGTAATCCATAACACTTATAAACTTTCAACACATATACTTCATGCTAGCAACATGTAAAGCTAACAGCAATATAATTAATCTTGTAACACTTCTAAGAGACAAGATTATACCTCAACGAATCTTAATCCAATTCCAAATCTGAAGTCGCTCCTTAGCAACTTAGAGCCTCTTCAAGACGCTTTGTTGACACTCAATTTTGACCCTCCCGTCCAGTCATTAACTACAAAATTGCACTAATTTTGCAAAATAATTTTCTATAATAAAATGCATCAATAATATATTAATACATGCACAAATAAGCATTTTAATAATAGCGCCGCATTATAAAATATTAAGCCCTAATTAAATAGCACACCCGTCTTTATAATAACTTAAATTAATAAAGCACCTAAATAATTTGATCACAATTTTTAATTCCTAATTTACCACTAATTAATCTTTGCCTAAAACTAACTCCTAAATCTAATACCCTTTTAACTAACCTAATTCCCATCCTTTAAATTGGAACCAGCAGCCCATACCCGCGGCCCAGACGCGCGGCCCACTCTCCTTTTGTCTATCCCTACCCAGCAGCCCTTTACTTTGTTTTCATCGTTCCCCCTCCCTTAAAAAAAAAAAAAAAACAAACCTAGAAACCCCTACCCTATGCCGCCGCAACAGTCCTCTCCCTCGCTCTCATCACCAACAAATCCGCTGCCATGCCCACTCCCTGCACCCCCAACTACTCCTTTCACTTCACCTACACAGCCCATACCCTGCATCTCCCTAAAATCCGCGATTTGAACCAACAAATCGTCCAAAAATCAGACCTTTAACAGCTCTATTTCGAATTCAAACCCAAGATTTCACCTATAAAAGACCCCCCTTTGTTCTTCATTGAGGGGGACCCGAATTTGATAATTAATTTTGCATATCATCTGTTTGTTCTTCATTTTAAGAGGTCTGAAATTTGACTCTTGATTCTTGCATTACATTCTTTGTTCTTCATTCTTCAAAGTGAAGTCCGAAATCTGAAATAGAAAATATATACTCTTCTTTGTCCTCTAATTCTCAAATCTGAAAATATCATTTTAATCTAAAGCCTGAAAATCTCTTGTTGTTCTGCATATTTGGTCGGATAAAAATCCGAAAATACTTCTTTTGTTTCCAAACTTGCAATCGAAAATCGACTTTATTCCTCACTTTTGCATTTTTAAATTCGGGCGTAACATTAAGATTCAGTCGAGTGAGCAGAAAAAGCGTTTCTTGTTTTACATCCCAAATCGTAAAAAATCGGACTTCTTAAAATAATTCTCAACCGGATTCGACGTTTGAAAGCGATGCCTCGGTTATTTGCGAAAAAGGTCCGTAAAACTCAAAGCCTTCTCATTTTTCTATTTTTCTGCGTCTTGTTATTTGGTTTAGTCATAATGTAGCTTATTTTTACGTCATTGTGTTTAGTGTTAAGCTGTTTGAATTTGTTAGTTTATTTATACTTAGAAATGCTTTGATGGATTATTATTGTTGTTTGAAAGAATTAGGACGTTTGATTGGATCAAGTAATTGGTATTAGCTGTTTTATCAACGTATCTGATTTGACTATCAATATCATATATCTTGATACTTTTTTTTCATAGAGATTACAATGCATAGTTAGCTAAGTTTCAAGCCTATTTAAAGGATTAGAACGTTGATTAGTTAAGTATCGTTAACTGCATTTCTTGTTAATTGACTGTTTATGCCCAAGTATGTGATGTCGAGTTTATATCTGGAGTTATGTGACGCATATGCAGCCTCAGTATCGGTTTTAGTGAAGATCACGATATAAGGAATTAGTATAATATTTTATCTTATTTTTAGCATCATGTTATATATAGTTCAGTTGTGGATATTCTTGTACTTTAGTCTTCGATCTGTTTGAATTCGTGTTAAGTAGTCATAAAGCTTTAATTATTTGAACCTGGATATATGTCTGTGTGACCTAGTCACATATCTTCTATGTTATTTATTAGTCATTGGACTTGTAGCATGTTTAATAACCATCCAGATTGTTTCTTATGTGAAGTGTCATCATGCCTAACAAATAACATGGATATGAATATGTATGATTGGTTTAGCAAATTGACTATAGGCTTCCCATATCTGCTTAGGTAAAAGTGCCTCCGTGTTAACATGGGAAAGTCCTTTAGGCTATATGGCGTATTACTTTCTCAGGAAATATTTTATTTACATTTTTCTTATGTATATATTTTCATGTCCGTCGACTGATCCTTTTCTTTCTTTGATTTACATGAAATGCATCGGGAGCAACGAAGAGTCCCGTTATGAGACTTATCCTCACTCTCGTCAAACGAAGACCGCCTGTTCCTTGCATTCTTTCGCCTCAGGATTTTCGAAACAAATAGGGCGGAATGATATCGTCACCCGTTCTGGATTCACTACCTTTTCTTTAATTATGCTTATCTTATGTTGTTGAAATTTGACTTATTGCACTCGTATAATTATTGAAAATGCTTAGAATAGTTAGACCTAGAACTATTAAGGGCGGGTAGTTAAATAATAAAATGTGTCGCTAGTTTAATCTATCTTTAGGCCGTTATGCATTTTCAAAACTTTTTAAAATAACTTAGCCTTTTCATTGATATTATAGAAATAAATGAGTTCCAAATTCTTATTAAACTTCATAAAAACAACAAATCCTTTTTCATAACAAAGATCTATTTTCTTATTACCAAGTGCAAAAGAGGAAAATCTTTCTACCCATTTGAATACCCTTTATAAAAGTTAAAATTTACATATAATACATACTTTTAGTAAACCATCTTTTATTATTATGCATTTTATGATAAAGCCTCATGCAATTGCTTTGTTCAAATAGAATATTTTTCTTGCATTTTACAAATAAACTTCATGCAATTCCATGGAAACTATATATACATACATATCTTTAAATAATTATTTGCAAACATCTTTTTAACTCATGTTCTCCTAAATATGCATTTTTAAATAATACTAACCTAAATTTGACCGGACAACCGCAAGTTAGCGGATCCTTTAGGGTGCCTAACCCCTTCCCTTTAGGATAATAAAGAACCCTTACCTAGAATCTCACCTAGTTTCACAGACCTTTAAATGGAGATCATTTGTAGTATTTCATGCTACATTTTTAGTGTCCTAATTCACTATAATAATTAGGTGGCGACTCCTTAAAAAATGCATTTCAGGAATCCAACCATGCGCAGTAATCCCGTTTCCGACTCCGGTCGAAAATGGGGTGTTACACGCTTCAATCCGCTACTTGAGACCCTTAGAACCATACCAACAACTTTCCTTCAAACTTCCAATCCAAAACCTAGAAAGCAACTAGGTTTTCACTTTGCGACTAACACGAAAACTATCTTTTTCCGAGATTTTTCTATAGAGATACACTTACAATACACTCATGAACCTAGGTTTAAAGTGTGGAGCTTAATAGACAAGAAACAAAAAAACATTCTTCTTTGTGTGCTAGAACCCGAGAGCTCTTGAGCTTGTTCATCCAATTTTCTTGTAAATTTTGCTAAGTGTGGAACTTGTCTCACTATTAGTAGTATTATATAGCAACATGGAGGGTCAAGATGTGTACAATTGGGTGGCTAGGATGAGGTCTTACTAAATATCAAGACTTGTGGGTCCTTGACCAAGTCAACTTTCTCAAGCTCTACAAGTTGCAAGACTTGTCTTCCTAACAAGGGTCAAATGACCCTTGTGCCCATGTAATTCGTCCAAGACATCTATAAGGGGGGTGACACGTGTCTCCCTCTCATTCGTCACAATATTACGTTTTCCGACAATTTCATAATTCCGATAAATTTTTACAAGTCTCAAATCTTAACACTGTGAGTTCTTACGTACGTTCTTAAAGCATGTCCTGAAGATACGGGGTGTAACACCTATGCAACGGCTTCATCTATGTTTCTTCTATGCAACGACGAGCATCTCCATCGCGTCTATGCAACGACGCCATCTCATGTAAGCCCATGCAACGGCTTCATCATATTTCGTCTATACAACGACGAGCATCTGCATCGCGTCTATGCAACGACGTCATTTTATGTAAGCATATGCAATGGCTTCATCTGTGTTTCGTCTATGCAACGACGAGCATCTGCATCGCGTCTATGCAATGATGCCCTTTCATGTAAGCCCATGCAACGGCTTCATCTATGTTTCGTCTATGCAACGACGAGCATCTGCATCGCGTCTATGCAACGACACCATCTCATATAAGCCTATGCAACAGCTTCATCTATGTTTCGTCTATGCAACGATCATCATGCGTCAGCGTCGTCTACGCAACGACGCCATCTCATGTAAGCCTATGCAACGGCCGTCTATGTTTCGTCTGCAACGACGAGCATCTGCGTCGCGTCTACGCAACGACGTCATCTCATAGCTATCTGGCGGCCATCAATGTTTCGTCTATGCAATGACGAGCATCTGCATCGCGTCTATGCAACGACGAGCATCTGCATCGCGTCCATGCAATGACGTCATCAGCATCTGCAAACACCATCTCTTTTCCAGCACCACAGCACCTGCAACCCAGTGTCAATCATACTTCGACACTGGGATAAATTTTGAATTTGTGTCGGCATTGTCTTTAATTTTGCAGCCTCACAGCAGCCCAGTGTCATCATGATTCGACACTGGGATAATTTTGAATCGGCGTCTACCTGCTTTAATTTTCTAGCATCGCAGCAACCCAGTGTCCTCATAATTCGACACTGGGACAAATTTTAAATCCGCATCAGTTTTGTCTTTTATTTTGGCATCACAGCGACCCAGTGTCATCATAATTCGACACTGGAATAAAATTTTGAATTTGCATCAGCTTTTGCCCATTCTTTTTCTTGATCTTTGTTTTAATTCTGACGATGGAGACAAAATTGGCTACAAGTCAACGTCTTTGTCCGAAAACTCTTTCATCGTCTTCGGTCAAAGGGGGACAAGCTGTTGACACCCAATTTTGACCCATCTTTTAGTCATTTCTTGCAATTTTAAGCATTTTAGGACACCGCATTTTAATAATAATTTTTTACATTTTTTACATAATAGTCTATTTTTATTTCTTCGCAAAATGACATTGCGTCTTTTTATTTTAAATTAAACATGATGTCTTTGTTAATATTATGTTTCTATTATTATTACACCGTCGTTTTATTTTAATAATGTTTGCATCACTTTAAATAATCCATTGGCACCGCATTTTTACTTTTAATTAGGCATTAAACATTTCTTAAATATTGCATTTTATTATTATAGCGTCGGCATTTTTATTTTGATAATTTTGTACCTTTAAATAATTTTTCTTTTAAATAATTAATCTGTTTTGCATTTTGTCAAACCAGTCCAATTTGAGGCTTAATTCGGATCAGTCCAATCCAACACCCTTTTTATTTTTTATTTTTTCCAACACTCTTTTTTTATCCCATCTAAAAATTTAATACCAATTTTCATTCCCCAAAAATACCAAACTCTAAACCTAAATATCTACCCTATAAATAAAAACCCTACCCCTAATTTCCCCTCACCGCACACCCCCGCCTCTCCCTCTCACCCTCTCCTCACCGCCCAAACTCATTGACACCCCTACCCATCATAAAAACTCGGTATGACCTTCACTTCACCGCCTAAAACATCTACTCTCAGCCGCACAAACCTAAAGCCCCCCCTCCCCCCCCCCCTTTAGATTTTTTTTCCCTCATCCCTCACCCTCTCTCCCTGCCTCTCCCGTCGCCGCCGCCCTTCGTCGGAGCTCCAAGCTCCAGCGAACCCCCTTCTACAACAAACAACAGCAGCCGCACCTCACTTCTCTCATTTCTATCTTCTTCATCTCCACATTAAACCTGTCGAATTCCCCTCCCCTTCACCCCCTGCTCGTCTGTCGCCACTGCCTCGAATCACTCTCGAACCCCTTTACCCGTCGAACCCCACCACCACTGCTCCTGAACACCACCACCACTGCTCCTGAACATCACTGTTGAACACCCCTTATGTTTTGAGACTTCATCTCTTTCACACCCCATACCCCAGCGAACTCCACTGTTGCTCCTCGTTGGAACCCCCACTGGACAATCACAATGGCGGCGTCGCTCCGGCGTTAGCCGTTGAAGTGAAGTCGCCTCCTCTTCTCCTCTCACCTCTATTTTACCGGCGACATCGTTTCGATATTATTCTGGGGTTTGTCTGTTATTTCTGTTTATTGGACTGACTTGTATGTTTTTGTATCTCGCCGGGTTTGAAAAACTCCGGCGAGTTTTGTTGTACTTTATCTCACGATATGTTGGCTAGCTTCAGTTTACTGAAATGTTTTCTTTCGATTTGGATTTTTACCGGAGTTCCGACTCCGGCGGACCTCTGAGGTTCAGGCGATGTTACTGTTGTTGTCGGCATTGATGCTATATATTATTGTCGGTTTTTTGGACTGATTTTTAATCCCGTTAAAATATTTTCCGGCGACCTCTGTCGGCCAGGTTTGCTCCGAGTTGTTACTGTTGGGTATTCTTATTTGGATATGGTTCGATATTTCCGGCGAGCCACTGCCGTCGTGATTTTGCCATCGAACACGCTCATTTCTTGTTTTGGACATATTTTTACGGTTTTTGGCTACTGCGGAGTTTGAAAGAAAGCTCGACGATGTTCGAACTTTCCGCGAATTTTCTTGCTCAAATGATGTTTGATGCTCTTTGCCGTTTATATCTTGCTGAACTATTTGTTGCTACTGCTTCTTTTATTAAATTAATTTTGAACAAATTGCTACATTTGAATATTGGGTATTTACTGATTTTGAACATGATACTACACTGGCCAATGAAAAAGTTATCCGTCAATTTTTTAGGCCTCCGCAGTTGCAAAGACGGAAAATAAAATAAATGAAGCTTTCAGGGCAATGATGATTTCTTCCACTTACACCGGATAACCAACATGCGCTGGCAGGGCGAATTCTCGCAGCCGCACTTGTTTAGGTTGTCCCGCTTTATTTTTATATATCTGAGCCCTGTGTTTAAAACTAGTATTGTTTTGGCGCGGATCCGAAGGTTTTATTTATTTTATTGTTTCTAGCAATATTGGCCGATGAAGGAATCTCCATCTGATTTCCAAGGTCTTCCCTGTACAAAGACGAATTTATTTTTGGCTTTACTTATTAATTCTTGTTATTGCTTTTAAAATTATTTATTCTTACTAACACTTTTTACTAAGTATTTATGCAGGTATCCGGAGATGCATTTCAAAAGAATGTCTCGGAGTTTTTATTTTATGTCGCATTTAATTTTAGTTTTTATTATTCTGCATTGCATTTTATTTTAATTGTAAATTATGAGAAATGCTTAGAGTATGTAGAATAAAAGCCAATATATAATTAACCTAGGTTTGAACGGATAATCACAAGTTAGCGGATCTTAAAGGATGCATAACCCCTTCCCTTTAGGATAATAAAGAACCCTGATCCAGAATCTCATTAATTTCGCAGACCATAAAATGGAGTTAATGTTGACTTCTACCTAGTTAACATTTAGGTGTCCTAATTCACCCAAACTAATTAGGTGGCGACTCCGCGAACCCTTTAGCACTTCAGCACCCCTTTTAGCATTTAGCACTTTTAGCACTTTATTTTTATTTTCTAACATCTTTTATAAAGCAGGATTCGCTAGTAAAAGATGTCGCGGTCGGAAAAGGGCGCGACAACTTTCTTACAATAGTAGATAATTTTTACAGAATGACTTGAGTGTATCTTCTTAGACTTAAGTCAGATGTTTGTGTTGTAATTAAACAATTTTTGGCATTTGTTCATATACAGTTTAATAAAACTATAAAAACAGTAAGAAGTGACAATGGGACAGTGTATGTAAATGATTTATGCAATAGCTTATTCTTAAATCTTGACATTATACATCAAAGATCTTGTGCTTATACACCACAACAGAATAGTGTAGCTAAAATAAAGCACACACATATACTAGAGATCACAAGAGCTATCAGATTTTAAGCTCATATCCCATTAAAATTCTGGGGGTTGTGTGTCCAAGTTGTTGTCTACCTAAGAAATAGATTACCTTCCTCCACTACTGGGATGACTCCTTATGAAAAATTATACAACAATAAACCTTTTGTTGAACATTTGAAAGTATTGGGATGCTTGTATTTTGCTAAGGATCTCACAATATCTAATAAGTTACAGTCCAGGTCTAAAACATGTGTTATGATGGGATACTCTGAAGTACAAAAAGGGTATATTCTATATGATATACAAACTAATGTATTTTTTTGTAAACAGAGATGTAGTTTTCAGAGAGGATGAGTTTCCTTTCAAAGGTAAAACCTCAGATCAATATATTTTTATACCTAGTAACAGTGAACAACATGATGATAATTACTTTACTACTAACAATCACTTTTTCAGTTCTGAAGCTCAGGTTCACACAAATACATGACATGTTTCTTCAGGTGATAACACATCAGAACTCTCACAACAACAAAATACAAATCCATCACTCTCTACAATAGAGAATGATCATTATCTTCTTTCTGAAAATACAAACACAAACATTGATCATACTAATAACATATCAATACCTCAATCTATAATACAGTCAATTGATATCCTCTCCACCGGAAAATATACTAGATCTAAACATCCTCCAATATGGCTTAAAGACTTTATCACAAATAAGCAAAACTCTACCACACCATACTCAATAGCCAATTATATTTCATATAACACTATCTCATCAAAATATAAGGCATTTCTCACAGCTATTTCAACAGTTACTGAACCTAAAAACTATGCAGAGGCATCCAAAGATTCAAGGTGGATAGATACTACGAAAGCTGAAATATCAGCCCTACAGGACAACCATACATGGGATATTGTCTTCCTACCTGATAGAAAAAAACACATATATATTGTAAATGGATATACAAAATCAAATATAAGGAGACATGAGACATTGAGAGATTAAAAGTCATATTAGTGGCAAAAGGGTACAGTAAAAAAGAAGGGATAGATTATCAAGAGACATTCTCTCCAGTAGTCAAAATGGTGACTGTCAGATCTATACTAGCCATTGTAGCATCTAGACACTGGCACATATACCAAATTGTTGTATATAATGTATTTCTATAAGGAGATCTATATGATGAAATATACATGGAACTTCCTCAAGGATTTCCCAGCCAGGGGCAACAAGGTATGCAATTAAATTCTTATATTGATTAAAACAGGCTCCAAGACAATGGAATTTCAAACTCACAGAAGCACTGGTACAAATGAGGTTCAGACTGTCTCAATATGACCACTATTTATTCACAAAGAATACTGACAAAGGAGTAACTCTAGTATTGGTATATGGGGATGACATACTGATAATAGGAGATCACATCAAACACATAGAAGAAACAACACAAGCATTACAACTAGCTTTCAAAATGAAAGATCTGGGAGAACTAAAAAAAATCTTGGGAATAGAATTTGCAAGATCAGGAAAATGAATTCTAACCCTTATAAACTCCTATAGATTGTAGTCTGAAGTTAACTACAAAAGAATATGATGATTACCTACAACAACAACAGCATACAGGAAACAATACAACAAAAACAGATAATGAGGTTCTGCAAGATGTCAGTTCATATCAAAGATTGATAGGAAAACTACTCTACTTAACTTTCACAAGGCCTGATATTGCATATAGTGTTCAAACACTTAGTCAATTCTTACATCAGCCAAAGAAGTCACACTACAATGTTGCTTTAAGAATAGTCAGATATGTGAAAAATCAACCCGAACAAGGCATTCTACTATCCAGTAAAACAGGAAACAATATTTGCATATTATGATGCAGACTGGGTTGCCTGTCCACATACAAGAAAATCAGTCACATGATATATTATCAAGTTTGGAGAGTCTCTTATATCACGGAAGTCTAAGAAACAATCTGCAATATCTAGAAGCTCTGCTGAATCTGATATAGAAGTTTAGAAGGAACTGTGGCAGAATTAACTTGGTTACTTGGGCTATTTGAATAACTTGGAATAAAAATTGAGACACCAGTGACAATATACATAGACAGCAAATCAGCAATACAAATTGCTGCAAATCCAGTATTCCATAAAAAAACAAAGCACATAGAGATTGATATACACTTCATAAGGGATAAAATTCAAAAAAAAAACACATACTACACATCAGCCAGCTGACTTGTTTACAAAAGGACTAACCAGAGTTCAACAGTAGAATCTATGCTCCAATCTTGGCTTACTGAATGTGTTCCCAGTATCCAGCTTGAGGGAGGTTGTTAAAGAGATAAACAAAGTTAGTTAAGAGTCAAAGAAAGTTAGTTATAAGTCAAAGAAATAGTTAGGTTGTTAACAAAGTGGTTAAAGGAAGTTAGTAACCAAGTAACTAAAAAATAGGCTCCTAAAACTAACTTAAACTAATTAAGATTCTACTAGTAATTACATGTATAAATACCTCTCTATTGTATGTAAATTCATTATTGAAATAAGTAATAAAATTACAACTTCTTCTTCCTATTTCTTTTTTTTCTTTCCTGCTTTCTGTTTTTGGTTTCTTGTATAACCAGTGTATATCACTGGTATTAGTGACGAATTGAGTAAAGCAACAAACCCTTATAAACTCACAAATAAACTACTAACAGATCATCTAGAGTCACAACATGACACCCAGTCGGCATCGTAGAAAGCTTGGAGAGAAAATGATGATGAAGCAGACATGATTATTCCTTAATGCGGATTTCCTTTGAGGTAACGAAGTGCATGAGTAACTGTTGTGAAATGACCAACAAAAGGCCTTTGCATGTATTGATTCAAATTCAGTACATCAAAATATAAATCTAGCCTTGTGTAAGTCAAATAATTTAGATTTCCTATAATGTGTTTGTATAAAGTAGGGTCTGATTGTGGTTGACCTAATTCTGCAGATAACTTATGAGAAGGATCCAAATGTGAAGCAACTTGACTGAGATGAGAAACATCAAATTCAGAAAGCAAATCCAATGTATACTTTCTTTGAGTAATGATGATTCCATGGTCTTCTTGTAATACCTCTATGACTAGAAAATAGTGTAAATTTCCAAGATTTTTTATCTTAAACTCAGTACTGAGAAAATCCTTAAGAGTTTGTACCTCAAATTGATCATCTCCAGTAATGAGTATATCATCCACAGACATCAACTATATCAATTGAATTTGATGTCCTTTTAAAGAACAATGAATAGTCATTAAGAGAGGCAGTGAAATCTTTGAAACTTTGAGCCCCGACAAGACTGGCATACCATTTCCTAGAGGCTTGCTTTAAGCCATAGAGACCTGGGGGATGTAAACATAGGGAAAATTTCATGTAAACTTCTTCTTGTAACTCTCCTTGCAAAAAAGCATTGTCTACATCATATTGAGAAATTTCTCATTTCTTTTTGGCTGCAATAGCAAGTAGGCACCTTATTGTGGTCATCTTCACCACTGGGGAAAAGGTTTTATTGAAATCAATTCCCTCTTGTTGAATGTCACCTCTAATAACCAGTCTTGCTTTAAGCCTTTCTATAAACCCATCAAGATGATGCTTGACTTTGTAAATCTATTTACAAGGTAATGCCTTCCTCCCCTCAAGAAAACTAACCACATCCCAAGTGTTATTTGATTTGAGAGACTCAATCTTATTTTGCATAGCCTTTCTCCATCAAGAATAAAGAAAGGCTTCATAATAACTTGTAGGTTCTTTGATCTTAGAAATGGAATCAAGGATGATTTGATTAGATATAGAAAATTGCTGAATGGCAAGTTTAGTAGGACTGAATTGGGGTGGCAAAACAAGACTCAATAACATTGCTTAGATAGATGTGATTGCAAAACTTACCCCTTAAATAAGCATGCAATGACCATTTATTGGCTCTGTCTGATCTTCTCACATCAGGGTTGGGTAATGATTATGAAGTAGTGTTGATTTCTGTAATAGAAAAGGAAGGATTGATTAGTGGAATGTGCTGGTCTGATGATTGTGAGGTAATAGGACTAGATGGTGCACTAGAAGAATCTGATGTAGGTGTAGGAATAAGATTAGGAGAGGTAGGTTGTGGGTTTGGTGCATGTGAAGTTGGTTGTGGGTTTGGTGCAGGTGAAGTTCCAGACAAGTCATTATTTAGTGTAGATGAAATAGGAAAGATTGTGCTAGAAGAGGGAGATTTGTGAATGATGAAGGGGAAAATGTGTTCATAGAAGTGAACATTTCTGGAAACTAATATTTGCTTAATGTCCAGCTCTAATAATTTGTAATCTTTTTTATTACTAGGATAACCTAATAAAATACAAGGTTTGGCTCTAGGTGCAAACTTTCCTCTCCCTTGTGCTAGAGTACTTGCAAATCATAGGCAACTAAAATATTTAGTGAATGGTTTCTCAGAGAGAATATCATAATGTGTCTTTCCTTGGAGGACCCTAGTAGGTAGCATATTGATCAAATATGTTGCTATTAGAAGACATTCACCCCAGTAAATGATTGAAATCTGAGATTGAAATAATATAGCCCTTACAATTTCAAGAAGATGTCTGTGTTTTCTCTCAACTACTTCATTTTGTTGAGGGATTGCAACACATGATATCTGATGAATGATACCCTTGGAACTTAGAAAAATACTAGCCTCAAGACTTTTGCCTAATTCCAAGGCATTATCTGATCTTATGACTTTCACTTTAGAATTGAATTGCCTTTCCACCGTCTGTATGAAGTTCTGTAATACTGGAAAAGCATTGCTTTTGGTAGATAACAAATAAGTTCAAGTAGCCCTACTATAATCATCTACTATAGTTATAAAATATCTATAGTTATTATAAGTAGGGCTGTTATCGATTCGGATACACCCGAGAATCACCCGAGAACCGGACCGAAATACCCGGACCGATACTCGGATCGAAAAGTTACGGTCCGGATACGAGTACCATACATAAGGATCCGGACCGATAACGATCAGTCCCGGTCCGATACCCGGTGTTACACCCCGTAATTCCAAGGCATTAATATGAGAACGTACTCAAGGAACTAAGGTTTGAATATTGGAAGGATAGTATGATTACATTTTCCTCCGGAAAAAATTTGGAAAAAATGTAAAGACAAAAAATTATTAACTCGGAGTTAGATTTCCTAATGTGGATTTATGGGCTTAGTATTGGATTATGAGTAATGGAATTGATAATATGAGGCCCGTCAAAATTTCACAATTTGGGGGGGGGGGGGGTCGAAAATTTTAAGTATTTTGGCTAAGTGTTGGATTATTATTTTGTGAAGAGAATTATGGGCGAATAAGAGGGTGACATGTGTCCCTCCCCACTTGTGTAGCAAAGCTCTAATTATATATATGTATATGTACATGTATTGCAAGAATGACTAGAAAGGGAGATATTTTTCATCCAAGTGGACAAGTGTGGAAGATATTTGTGAGATATTTTCATCAAGACAAGTGGACCACTTAGGTCCCCCTCCACTTGTAAGATTTCATCTATATAAGAGAGGTGATAGCAAGACTTAAGACATTCACAAATATCTCATCTTCCCAAAAGCTTTCTCTTCTCTCTTCTCTTAGCCTTGTATTTCGAGATTTTTCAAGCAAGAAGTGCAAGAACAAGAGTTGATTATTCTCCTAGATTAAGCACCCTAACCAAGTTCTAAGCCAAATTAACTCTCCAAGGTGTAGTAACCATGGTGTGGCCGAGAGTTGCCTTAAAATTACTAGGCTTGGAGATGAACTTTTTGGAAGTAAAACAAGAAGGGAAGATGGTTACAAGCTTGTAGTAGATTCATGTGTGTGATTGGAACTTGAAGAATAAGGAGCTAAGACTAAACTATGGACCGACTTTAAGTAGATTATTTTTGGGCATATTTAAGGTAAGGATTATTCCTCCTCTTGAAGTAATTGGATATTACATGTTGTAGTAATTAATGGATGAACTTGTGATTAAAAAGAATTGAGAATAAGAAGTACATGTCACAATCTTGGCATGTTAGCCGATTGTGGACAGTTTTGGTTATGGTGGTTGTTAACATCACCTATTACATGTTAAAACATGAAGGAATCTTGTTGTTAACAAGTTGATATAACTTATATAAAAGTATTGGAATATAAGTTGATTATAAGAAGTTATGGAAAACAATTTTGGTTATAGTAGTTGGCGGAAAATACTATAAAATTGTATTAATGGACTGTATTAGTGGACTGTACTAATGGACTGTATTAGTGGACTGTATTAATGGACTGAACTAATGGACTGTATTAGTGGACTGTTTTAGCGGACTATTTTACGTAATTAAGGGACTGTTTTTACGAGAGAAATAGGTGTGTGAATCACATTGGTTATTGTTTTATTGTGCCCTTAATTGGTGCCTTGGTTATTGATGAAATTGGCCTTCTTGAAAGGTGGAAAAGTCCGTATAAACGGGGGAAGTGCTGTCCAAATATTTATAAAAGAAAGGAGATTCATTGAATGGTATAAGTGTATACTAGTATCATAAAGTTGATAGAAGTGTTATTATCATTATAGGTTGAAGTACTATTTGTGGCGTATTCTACTTAGCGTGTGGATTAGCCGAAGAGGTATGTGAACTCTTCCTATCTTCTTTGAGCATGAACCTTATAAAACGATACTTGATATGATAAGTGTCTTGAATTTCCAAATGAGGATTTTAAATGAATTCGGATTTCATTGTGGTGTTTGTTTGATTTGGAAAGAATAGGTTACTTGATATTAAAGGTGTGAGTGCCTTGATTTTAAAAGAGTAAGTTACTTGAGTTTAAAAGTATACTTGTCATGACTTTAAAAGTATAAGTCACTTGGTTTAAAAAGTGTAAGTTACTTGATTTAAAAGTGAAAGTGCCTTGATGTTGTGCTAGTGTATTGGGGTTTATAAATGAAAAGGGTGTGCGGCGGACGTACATAGTTCTATTTGGTTATTTTAAAATGGAAGGCATGGTAATTGTCTTGATTATTTTAAAAGGAAGGCATGATATTGTCTTGGTTATTTTAAATTGAAGGCATGGTAATTGTCTTGGTTATTTTAAAAGAAAGGCATGGTATTGTCTTGGTTGTCTAAAGTGATGGTTGTTCATTTTATTGTAATGAGAGTCAAAGATTATTTAACTTGCAGATGTATGTGGGTTAGAGTCCCATGACATTATATTATTCTCCCGGCGACATTATATATATATATATATATATATGTATGTGGGTTAGAGTCTCATGACATTATATCATTCTCCCGGCGACATTATATATGTATGTATGTGGGTTAGAGTCCCATGACATTATATCATTCTCCCGACGACATTATATATATATGTATGTGGGTTAGAGTCTCATGACATTATATCATTCTCCCGGCGACATTATATATGTATGTGGGTTAGAGTCCCATGACATTATATTATTTTCCCGACGACATTATATATAGATGTATGTGGGTTAGAGTCTCATGACACTATACTATTCCATGGACTAGCTCTCCATAATTTGGGTTCAAATCCATGTCACCATATATACATATGTGGGTTTGAGTCTCATGATGCTATATACATACATATGCGGGTTCGAGTCCCGTGATAATATATTCTGAGGGTAGGAGTCCCTGATTTTGGCATGACTTGCATATTTTAAAATGGTAATGATTTCATATTTGAAAGGTGTACGATTGATTTCATATTTTGAAATGGTATTTATTTCATAAATTGAAATGACACGGTGGATCTTACTTTTAAAAAGGCTTATTTTTAAAAGGCTCAGTTGACTCTCCTTTGTTTATATATAGTACAGTGGTACAGTGATACAAGGTACAGTTGGCTTTTATTTCATATGGCATGGTTGGAGCTGGTAAGATTTTTACTTGTCCATGTCATCTTTTGGCTAGTTATGGTTTATTAACTGTATTTTATGTTTACATACTTAGTACTTGTTGTACTGACCCCCTTCGGGGGGCTGCGTTTCATGCCGCAAGTTTAGGTACGCAGTTTGGTGATCCTCGCTCTTAGGATCTTTACTCAGTTTTGGGAAAAGCTCCATTATTTTGTAGGCTTGTCATGTTGGTACGGACCCTGGTATTGTAGGCTTATATACATTCAGGGGTAGGGCGGGGCCCTGTCCCGTCGTAGTTTGTTGTTCAAACTCTTAGAGGCCTGTATTCATATGTGGACTGGACTAGCGGGAGTTCTGTATATTGTTGGCCAGTTGTACTATTGTGTTGTAGGGATGTTCCCATTTATATATATAGCCGCAGCCTCACCGGCTTGCCTTGTTGCTACATATACCGTTTTCATTTATTATTTGGCCTATGTCTTGTGAGGGAATAAGAGGGGGTGCCCAGGTAGGGCACCAGTCGCGGGCCCGTGGTTCGGGTCATGACAAAAGTGGTATCAGTGCAATTAGTCCTCGGAATGTCTACAGACCGTGTCTAGTAGAGTCTTGGGTTGGGTATGTGTGCACCATACTTATACACAGGAGGCTACAGGATATTTAGGATTGGATTTTATTCTTCTTACTCTGAGATCGTGCAATAGAGTTATGTCATTAGGATAATCCTCTCTAACGTATTTGTGCTTTCAGCTATGCCTCCGAAGAAGGGAACAGTGGCCTAGGAAGGAATATATAGACCTTGTGTACAGGTTGGTAAAATTATTGTATAGTTAGTATAATGATATGCATATATACAGACGTATTTATTTGGGGCCATGTGTGTGTTGTCTGAAGTAATTATGGATTATCATGAGCTGGCTGAGCTTTAATAATTACTTGAAAGGTGTGAAATAGTGTAGTGATCCCCACCAAGGCATATATAGGTGTGCTAAATTGAAATATTTAGGAGGTGATGGGCCGTTGAAAGGGGGATGAACTCTTAGGAGGTCATGTTAATTGACTTAATGGCATACCAGGTTGTTAGATTAAGCTATGTTGAATGCTTAAGTGATATGTACGAATGATATTTGTATGGAGTAAATAGGGTTGTTATGATTAAGACAACATGATTTTGAGATTATGAGACGCTATCTTACCCGTATATGGGGAGAGATAATGTAAGCTTGGGAAGCAAAATATTTGAGAATCTTAGAACATTAAGTAACCGTAGAGACCTTAGATACAAGGCCTTCTTGAGTGAAAGATTTTACGGTTGATTTTGGTTGAAGTACATTGTATACGTGAAGTATATTAGTGTGATGATTCCTTGGTTTGTGTATAAACCACTTGTGATTTTTTGTTGATGATTGTTGAACCGATTGGGAATTTGTATAGCTTGAGACCTTGGATGAACATTCGAGGACGAATGTTTCTAAGGGGGGAAGGATGTTACACCCCGTAATTTCAAGGCATTAATAGGAGAACGTACTCAAGGAACTAAGGTTTGAATATTGAAGGATGGTATGATTACATTTTCTTCCGAAAAAATGTTGAAAAAAATGTGAAGACAAAAAATTATTAACTCGGAGTTAGATTCCCTAATGTGGATTTATGGGCTTAGTATTGGATTATTAGGTAATGGAATTGATAATATGAGGCCCGTCAAAATTTCACAATTTGGGGGGGGGGGGGGGTCGAAAATTTTAAGTATTTTGGCTAAGTGTTGGATTATTATTTTGTGAAGAGAATTATGGGTAAATTAAGCACCCTAACCAATTTCTAAGCCAAATTAACTCTCCAATGTGTAGTAACCATGGTGTGGCCGAGAGTTGCCTTAAAATTCCTAGGCTTGGAGATGAACTTTTTGGTAGTAAAACAAGAAGGTAAGATGGTTACAAGCTTGTAGTAGATTCATGTGTGTGATTGAAACTTGAAGAATAAGGAGCTAAGACTAAACTATGGACCGACTTTACGTGGATTATTTTTGGGCATATTTAAGGTAAGGATTATTTCTCCTCTTGAAGTAATTGGATATTAAATGTTGTAGTAATTAATGGATGAACTTGTGAATAAAAAGAATTGAGAATAAGAAGTACATGTCACAATCTCGGCATGTTAGCCGATTGTGGACAGTTTTGGCGTGGTCGGATTCATTGGTTATGGTGGTTGTTAACATCACCTATTACATGTTAAAACATGAAGGAATCTTGTTGTTAACAAGTTGATGTAACTTATATAAAAGTATTGGAATATAAGTGGATTATAAGAAGTTATGAAAAACAGTTTTGGTTATAGTAGTTGGCGGAGAATACTATAAAAAAGATAATTATCAGTAATTAGTATTTGTACTAATAGATTGTATTAGTGGACTGTACTAATGGATTGTATTAGTGGACTATTTTAGCGGACTATTTTACGTAATTAAGGGACTGTTTTTACGTGAGAAATAGGTGTGTGAATCACCTTGGTTGTTGTTTTATTGTGCCCTTAATTGGTGCCTTGGTTATTGATGAAATTGGTCTTCTTGAAAAGTGAAAAAGTCCGTATAAACGGGGAAAGTGCTGCCCAAATTTTATAAAAGAAAGGAGATTCATTGAGTGGTATAAGTGTATACTAGTATCATAAAGTTGATAAAAGTGTTATTATCATTATAGGTTGAAGTACTACTTGTGGCGTATTCTACTTAGCGTGTGGATTAGCCGAATAGGTATGTGAACTCTTCCTATCTTCTTTGAGCACGAACCTTATAAAATGATACTTGATATGATAAGTGTCTTGAATTTCCAAATGAGGATTTTAAATGAAATTCGGATTTCATTGTGGTGTTTGTTTGATTTGGAAAGAATAGGTTACTTGATTTTAAAGGTGTGAGTGCCTTGATTTTAAAAGAGTAAGTTACTTGAGTTTAAAAGTATACTTGTCTTGACTTTAAAAGTATAAGTCACTTGGTTTAAAAAGTGTAAGTTACTTGATTTAAAAGTGAAAGTGTCTTGATGCTACAAGTGCTAGTGTATTGGGGTTTATAAATAAAAAGGGTGTGCGGCGGACGTACATAGTTCTATTTGGTTATTTTATAATGGAAGGCATGGTAATTGTCTTGGTTATTTTAAAAGGAAGGCATGGTATTGTCTTGGTTATTTTAAAATGAAAGGCATGGTAATTGTCTTGGTTATTTTAAAAGAAAGACATGGTATTGTCTTGGTTGTCTAAAATGATAGTTGTTCATTTTATTGTAATGAGAGTCAAAGATTATTTAACTTGCAGATGTATGTGGGTTAGAGTCTCATGACATTATATTATTCTCCCGGCGACATTATATATATATGTATGTGGGTTAGAGTCCCGTGACATTATATCATTCTCCCGGCGACATTATATATGTATTTATGTGGGTTAGAGTCTCATGACATTATATCATTCTCCCGGCGACATTATATATATATGTATGTGGGTTAGAGTCTCATGACATTATATCATTCTCCCGGCGACATTATATATGTATGTGGGTTAGAGTCTCATGACATTATATTATTTTCCCGACGACATTATATATAGATATATGTGGGTTAGAGTCTCATGACACTATACTATTCCATGGACTAGCTCTCCATGATTTGAGTTCAAATCCCATGTCACCATATATACATATGTGGGTTTGAGTCCCATGATAATATATACATACATATGCGGGTTCGAGTCTCGTGATAGTATATTTTGAGGGTAGGAGTCCTTGATTTTGGCATGACTTGCATATTTTGAAATGGTAATGATTTCATATTTGAAAGGGGTACGGTTGATTTCATATTTTGAAATGATATTTATTTCATAAATTGAAATGACACGGTAGATCTTACTTTAAAAAAGACATATTTTTAAAAGGCTCGGTTGACTCTCATTTGTTTATATAAAGTACAGTAGTACAGTGGTACAGTGGTACAGTGATACAAAGTATAGTTGACTTTTATTTCAAATGGCATGGTTGGAGCTGGTAAGGTTTTTACTTGTCCCTGTCATATTTTGGTCAGTTATGGTTTATTAATTGTACTTTATGTTTACATACTTAGTACTTGTTGTACTGACCCCCTTCGGGGGGCTGCGTTTCATGTCGCAGGTTTAGGTACGCAGTTTGGTGATCCTCGCTCTTAGGATATCTACTCGGTTTTGGGAAAAGCTCCATTATTTCGAAGGCTTGTCATGTTGGTACGGACCCTGGTATTGTAGGCTTATATACATTCAGGGGTAGGGCGGGGCCCTGTCCCGTCGTAGTTTGTTGTTCAAACTCTTAGAGGTCTGTATTCATATGTGGGTTGAACTTGCGGGAGTTGTGTATATTGTTGGCCAGTTGTACTACTGTGTTGTAAGGATGTTCCCATTTATATATATAGTGGCAGCCTCACCGGCTTGCCTTGTTGCTACATATACAGTTTTCATTTATTATTTGGCCTATGTCTTGTGAGGGAATAAGAGGGGGTGCCCTGGTAGGGCACCAGTCGCGGGCCCGGAGTTCGGGTCGTGACACCCGGTAACTATCTTATCGGTCCAGCCCGATAACCCGTTACTTGTCCCTAATAATAAACCCCCCTCAGTAAATATTGCTTTAAGTTTGTTAATATGTTTGAGAATCCTTAGAATAGTTTGGGAATTTGATGATGAATTAATGATTAATCCTTGAAATATTGCTATTATATATTGCTTTAAGTTTGTTAATATGTATTATGTAAAGTAGTAAAGGCAGTAAAGTAGGAATTTTTATAAAAAAAAATTATAAGTAAAGCAGAGATTTTTAAGTAAAGCAGACATTTTAATATTTCGGACCGGTTTCGGACCGAAAACAGTATCCAGAACCCAACCGGTACCCTTATCGGACCGGACCGGGTACCCGCCCGATAAGGTATCGGTCCGATCTCGAATCTCTTTTCAGGACCGATTTCTTATCGGTCCGGTCTCGTTACTCGGACCAATAACAGCCCTAGTTATAAGTAGGTTCTTTGTATGGCCCCCATGTGTCAACATGAACTAGTTCAAATTTAAACTTGGAAGAAATTTGACTGATAGGAAAAGACAGTCTAGATTGTCTTGCCTTTGGACAAACATCACAAACACAATCTGAACAATTTGAAATTGAAATGAAACTGATATTTTTCATTGATGATTAAGGTAGATGCCTCAATCTAATGTGACATAGTCTCACATTAGAAGTGACATTAGTACATACTGTGAAAGGAAAAGATGTAGAAAATAAAACTGAACTAGAACTGCTAGAAATTGTTTTTGACAACAAAGAAATGAAGTGAACAATGAAACTGTATAAGATAATATCATAAAATATTGACACAGTTCCTATGTGAGTGACTGAGATAGTTTGAGAATAAGTAAGATTAATATTTAGAGGAACTTTAAAAGGTGATAAGGAAGAAAAAAAAGTTCAGTTGAAGCACATGTATTCTGAAGCACCAGAGTCAATAATCTAGGTGCTAGAATTAATAACAGAAAAATATGAGCCAAGATATTTTGAAAATGTATCAGCCACTGAGTTTCCATTAATCTCAGATCATGTGTTAGCACTTGATTCATCATTCATTCTCTGCTGTTGTTTCATCATGTTAATGAAATAGTTGCATTGATCCTTGCTGTTGATATCAATGTAGTTGTTGTTTCTTCCTTCATTTTCCTCCATGCATACCACATTGTTTCCCCTGACTTGTGACTGAGAATTCTTGTCATTGGTGAATTGAAAATCCTTTGGGGAACCTATCAAATTGTAGCAATCATTCATTATATGTCCAGTCCTACCATAGTAAGTACAAATAGCATTGGGATTGTACTTAGTTATTTTTCCTTTGAACTTTTGTGGTGGTTGTTGCCTCTGAATCCTTTGGTTCTGCTGTCGTGAGTTGTTAAACTTGGGATATGTATTCCCAGATCTGTGAGTAGGATTAATAAATTTCTGAGCCTGTTTTCCCTTTTGCTAACTAGTATTTCCCACCATAAATGAAGATGAGGATGAATCATAGGGTATGAAAGGACTCATATAGGTTTTCTTCAAATTTTCATCCTGCAAGATCAGGAAATAGTTAAGATTTATGTCATACAAGGGGTTCATCATCAAAATGTTTCCCCTAGCCCGAGCATAAGTATCATTCAACCCCATAAGAAACTGTATAAGTCTCTCATCATCTAGTGATTTTTCCAGCTTATGTTTTCCTTCACAAACACACACACAAAATGTTTGAATTCATGGAATCCAAATCATCTCATAGTCTTTTAAGTTTTGTGAAGTATCCAACAATAGTATGTGTACCTTGAATTAACCTATTGAGCTATTTCTGCAGATAAAACAGTTTGACACCATTTGATTGTCCAAATCTGTGTTCCAAACTAATCTAGAGTTCCTTGGCAGTCCCTGAATAGATGACACTATCAGTAATTTCTTTTGAAAAAAGAGTTCAAAAGCCAAGGTGCAACCATATCACTACATCTACTCCATGGTTATAGATCTGATGACCCTTCATTTGGAGTAAGATGTGCACCAGTGATAAATTCAAATTTGTTCTTTGATGATACAGCAATGAGGATGGATCTCTTCCATCCTTGATAACCCTTTCCATCAAAAGGATTGTTGACAAGCACCATATCAGGAGCATCTGAAGCATGGAGATGGTAAGAGTGATTTGAATCAATGACTGAGGCATTTTCAGTCACCAACAAGCTATTTCCAGTAGTATGTTCAACAGTGCTTTCAATTGCCATTCTTAGTGAACAAGAAGAAGATTAGAAGATAGGATTTACGAAGAATTCGTTTAATGCTCTGATAGCATAAAGTAAATTGTAGACATTGTTTTAGCGTAATTAAAGAACATGCTTTAGTGGGGGAAAAGGGCATAAATCAACTATATAAACAAATGATAATTATATGAACAAAGGCACTAAAATATTTTTCAAATTCAGTGAAAATTATAATTCTGATGCAAAGATGTATTTTTTTTATGTTTTTGATTTAGTGACTAGTTTTTTATATTAAATTTGGTGAATGTCTTTCTCGTGTTTTTAAAGCTACTATGAAGTATGAACGACATCTCTATTCCTATCTCTTAAAGTTAATGTGAATGAATTTTCCGTTCAATAAAGTAAGTTATTATTATGTCCTTAACACAAATTTAGGCCAATAGCGCAAAAATGTATTAAATTAATTAAACAAATGCTAGTCGATCCCTTATATATATATTGTGTCGAGCTTTAAAACTTAAGTGTACCTCAAACACGCCTTTAATCTTATGCCTCTTAAGATTGAGAATATCTAAATCAATAACAAGAATAAGCTTGGGACATGCAATTGCATCTCGTGAGATGATATCAGCGTTTGGACATGCGATTTCATCTTATGGTTTCATCTCATGAAGCGTGATTTGGATTCCAAATTATGATTTCAAAAAATTTAATGTAAAAGTTGACCCATAAGTTTATATGTTGTAAAATAGATCAATAAATTGGTAGATTATATATCAATCATGTTTACCAACCATTTATATCAAATATTAAAAGATTTACAAGTTATAGTTTATTTATAACAAATTTACTCTTACTAACCATGTAAGAGGATTATATTAAAGACACTACAACTCATGTTCAATTTTTCATTTAATTGAACTAAAGTTTGATCAATTGATGTTGTATTTTTTAGAAAGACCTTATAGTAGTGTATTAATTTTGTTATGAACTATGACTTGCTCATTTGGTAAAAGTATAAGAATTGGAAAAATTTAATGGTTTTCACAACTTGTGGAGGTTTGATGTCTATAAAAAAAATACAACTTAAGAAATCTAAATTGCATGTCCAAACAAAATTTCAACTTCAAATCATCATAATTTCATCTCATAATTTTAAATTATGTACAAATGGCTCCTTATCAGGACTGTGATTTTTGAAATTCAATTTGTACTTCTAGGCCCAAATCAGTTCCATTCTTGGGCTAAATTCTAGAATCCTCTCCCTTCAACAGTTTAGGCACTAGCTCTAAAACAAAACTCTGTTGAATCTTTTTGGAGCTTTAGTCAAAATTGTCCCTTATATATAGGAGTTAGATTTATTTTTGTCCTTTAGATATAACGATAAAAAATCTTTACTCTTAAAGTTTGCTAAAATAAAGCACATTGGGTCCAACTAACAGAATGGACTTGAAAACCAAGGGTGATTACCAAGAAAACTACTAAAAATAAGGCAAAATCGACCGAAATAAAATTGATCGACTTTCGAACCGACTGACTCAGTCGACCGCTTCAAAAGTCAGTCGATTTTAGTAGTGGCTTTTGGGTCACTATTAGTTTTCTAGTCCATTGGACCAAATGTGTTTAGTAAACTTAAGAGACTAAAAATGCTCAATCTTTTTTGATAAATAAAGATTAAAGAACATTTTTTTGATAAACCTATTATAAATAAAGAACATTTTTTTGATAAAAACTCAATCTTTTTGTATCAGTAGTCATGTATAACAAGAAACACAACAATGTCTACACAAAACTATTACAGAATGATAGCAAGTTTAAAGTGAACCCCACATGAGTTAAATGATTCATAAAAAATTGTTGGGATAAATCAGTCCAAAGGTAATTTTGATATTAATGTGATATTATTTGTTTTGGGTCACTGTACAATTTTCTTCATAAGTGTAAAGATACTTTTGATGTAGTGTAAGGTAGTTTCATAATCTTTTTAACTATCAATTTGAAATTTCGTTCGTACACCTAACAATCTCTTGTCACACTAAATTCTACATGACATGTCATCGCAATCCACGAATCTCTCCTCCAATTAAGTTTCACGAGGCTCATTACCACGATCAATTTCCCGAATCAATTGTGTGCAGGCCACATGTCTGAGCATTTATGGCCACTGAAGAGCAAATGTCTTCTTCTGCACGTGCATCTACAAGTTATCTTTGGCATAGTAAAGGTAGTAACTAACTTCCACTCATCGCTCTGTCATCTAAATACTCGTCCATCGAAACATTAGTTTTGATACCAATTATTGAGTTAAAGCAACCCAAAGATATTAATCTTAACATAGTGTGATATTATCTGCTTTGGCCCAAGCGCACTTTGTTTTCTCCAAAAGACCTCCAACTATTGATATTAGTTCTAGATTGTAGTTTCCCAAACTTTTTTCAACAATCTATGTGTGACTTTGTTCACACACCAACAAAAATATTAGCAGGTGAGATGGTAAGTGTTTCTTCATTCTCAATCAGACGTTTCAAGTTCGAACCTGAAAATAAAATTACTTCAAAGTGAAACTTCCCGGTGCGAATCATAATAATTCTAGTGCAGCAATGCCAAAAATGTTAGGACTGCCGATCACCTAATTAAACCCCTCCCCACCCACCCAACCCCACCCCGAAAAAAAACCTATAAGCCACAACCAACCTTTATTCTTCTTAAGAGGGCCAGACTAACAAACATAGGACGATTTCCTAAGTTTTTGGTTGACAAACTCAAAAAAACAATAGAATGTACCAATTCATTGCTCATTTTTTTTGCTTTTTCTTAAAATAGGGTACTTCTATTCCACTAATAATTAAAATGAAATAAGAAGAAACGAACTTAAAGAGAAATGGTCACGGAATAAAACATGAGAGGCAAGATTCATGACCAAAAAACAAACATGGGCAGCAAGAATATATATATTAGAAGATTTTCCATTACTTATGAGTCAAGCTTAATATGATACTGATATTATATAATTTGCTAGGAAAAATATAAGTTTAATTTGTGTCACACAAGTAGCAACCGTATACTCAGTGTATATCGATTTATTATAAAGATAAGGGGGCTGGGAATGTTGTAAATTTACTGTATATCGATGTATAACATTGGTATACGGCCGTATTCCGGCGCTGGAAAAAGAAGATGAGCAGCCGAAATTGAGGGGATTAGGGTAGGGATGAAGTTTTGGCTCTAATACCATGTAAATAATGGATCTTGTGTCTAACTCAACCCCAAAAGCTAGCTTGTAGAGTGAGGATTGTCCAAGTCCATATAAGGAGTCTGTGTTATCATTCCATATTCGATGTGAGACTCTTAACATGTAAAGAATGGATTTTGGGCCTAACTCAACCCCAAAAGCTAGCTTGTAGGATGAGAATTGTCCAAGCCCATATAAGGAGTCTATGTTCTCATTCCATGTGGGACTCTTAACACTCCCCCGCCCGCACAGACCTTGTTAACTGGAGAGTAGATAATATAATTTGGGGCTCAATATCGGTGAACAAAGAATTAGAATGGGCATGGCTCTGATACGATGTAAGATTGTATTAATTTTTCTTTGAAAGTCTTTCTCATTAATACAATATATATAGTGTGTACAATGTGGAATCCTAATACAAAGGGGATCATATAATTACCATAATTACACACCACTAATAATTATAAAATATATGGTGAATATTCTACTAATATTCACTAATATGCATATAAATTATATATGTACCAAAGATTAGTGTTCCCAAATATGAAAATCGTAGAAAAGCACCAAATGTTTATTGGGGCTTTAAGTGCACAATAATATAGAGAATATGCTTCAGCGGAAAAAGGCAAACGAAGAAATGAAAAATGTAAATCAGTAATTCAAGAAAAAGAATATAATATAACAATAGTTATATGAACAAGGATTGAAACATAAGTTACCATTAAGTGCAATACATGAAGTGAATAAATAATGTCAATCAAATTTGCAAACACTACTCTATAACTCAAATCTAAAATGCATTAGAATTTTTTAGATGCGATGCAACTTCTTAAAAGATAAAGATAATTTGACTTAATTAGTGATTCGTTTAATTTCTTACTCAGTACTAAATCTTAGTTGTCTGTACCTCTAGCTCTTAAAGCACGATATCTAGTTTCGTACATCATGTGGAGTGGCATGACATTTTCCTCTTGGCTTTCCTATTCTTTTTTTAATAACCGATGTGTTCAGGCAGCCTGCAGGCACCTTGACTGATTTCACGGGGCACTCAAGTAACTCGATTCTGCCGAGGCTTGGACAGATTGAAAAAAATAACAATGTCTTTATCTCCACCGGGAGAGAGCTCCTTGCCGTCATTTGATAAAATTGTTACACTTAACACAAAGGGATAAGGAATATAGCTTGGATTAATGAAAAACAATACATACAACTCGTAGGTACGGTGCCATAGTATTAAGTCAGCAAAACAAGCGTCCGCAGCATGGTTTCACATTTACAAGAAAGGTTTTGTACACTACAGAACCGAGAGATAAAGTACTATTCCAAATGAATTAAATCGCAATCCTTTTAACATTTAAAACCTCCACAAGCGAAAAGCCAAACGATGATAATGAAAACTAAAATAGCACCTCCAACCATCAGCTTCATTTGAAGGTTCTGAAACCACATCTTACGACGAAGCTGCCTTCCTTGCCTCTGGAAGCTGTCAGCCTGAGCAAATTCATAATTCCCACTTAGCACAATCACAATGGTTACTTTCAAGTGCAAAAACTTGGTAAAACAGCACGTACCTGAAACTGAAGGTTCTCAGTTTTATCCACTAGCAGTTCAATCTTCTCACCCCTATCCAAAACCTGCAACACAAAATGTCTTTTAATACGCAATTTCACTTAGAATCAAACCAAACACCTAATCAATCTATACTTCTCGATCATAGAATGTGGTCAAAGTACCCAAGGTAAGTTGACCAAATCCAGTATGGATCCCACACCCACAACCACGTCGTGTCAACACGGGTGCGGCAGGGATTTTGTAGAGTCCGCGCAACATAGAGTGCCAAGACATTTCAGTTTCGGAACTAAATACATGTTCTTCTGATAATTTACAAAATGCAATGACTATGTCATTTCATCCTGAAGTTTCAAGCAATGAGAAAAATTTCATCCAAACCAACTATAGCATTATCAGCCAAAGAACCAATATTACAAATTCAGTTTACTTTTTAAAAAACTGATTCTACATCAAGAAGCTTTAATATCCTCTGGTTGCTATAAGTTTATGCTTGAAAATATCAATTAACTACGCCTCGCTCCTACACTAGTCGGGTTGTATGGAGCCCATTGCATTCCAATATTTAATCATTTGTGTTTAAAATAACAATGAGTTCTCTAACACCAGAGATTCTCTTATTTTAGCCCCATGCATACAAATCTCTATTCGAAAATATGCAACCTAATATAAGTTTGACATGACAACTAAGTGACCCCAACCAATACAAACATGTAATGACCCAATGTAGGGCCTTATTCGGCGCTAAATGAGGTGTCACCTAGCAAGGCTACCCTTTTCACAGCGAAAATTCAGTACCGCCTCCTCTGTATCAGGAGCATTTGATAATCTTGTTATCAACCAATCGTTCACACACCACACATTATAGCCACCAACATCACCACGCACAAACCAAAGACAGCAGCGATCAAATGTTCAATAGTTAGCTAACAGAATACTTGCAAAACATATTCTACAATCCCCAAGACTGACTTGGGGAGCTTAACTCTAGAATCATGTTTAAAACATCATAATGGAAAAGTAGCAAAAACAGTAAAAGATAATGCCCACGCGCAGCAAATGTTGGGCTTATTCTTATCAACTCTCTCCTAGCATGTCATACGTCTATAGTAGTAGTATCAACGACACTAATTACTTATCCAAAAACAAAATGTATCAATATAAGCCGTGAACCTATAAATGATAAGGTGAGGGGGTCAATACATTGACTGGTGAGTGGATAACTCAACCATAGTCGTTTTCTTGGTGACGAGTATATACGTATACAATTATGGAACACATGCTCATTTAGAATCAAAGTTGTGAGAAGTAAAGGCACAGGAAAAACATTATTAAGATGTGTTTTCTGCTGTATTACACTGAGCTCTAGTTATACTTACATTCTACACAGTACTTACTACACCTTTTCCAATACACTACTAAGTACATTAACTATCTAATAAAGGTAACATTGAAGTCAATATAATTTATGAACTGATTAACATTCTTAATACTTTGTACTCTTAGTCTCTTATCAAAATATGTTTAGCATCTCAAGTCATGGAAGAATTTCCAAAGTCAAAATCAATATTTGACCTCACCATGGTCGCCACCATAGCCATGTAGTCCGTCCTAGTGCGAAATAGACTTGGTGCTAGTTCTTCTATTCCTACTAGCAGAAGCTTTATTAACATTTATAGCGTCACCAGGCGTAAAAAATTCCCGCCGTTAGACAACAATAGCCTGACAATATTATTTTTGTTGATAAAGTAAAGGTTTCATTAACAACAAAAGTACAAGAAGAAAGGTTCAAACACAGCCAATCACAAGTTCCTCCCTAGCATCTTGTTCTACATTTTTCAATATGTTGCTCTTACATTTTTTGAAAGGTATGTTGCTCTTACATCAAAAATACAAATTATGTAGACAATTATTTATATTCTAGAGCTATGCCTTCCTTGTCCTTCAAACATATTTTCTTTCTTTCCAGCCATAGTATTAGCACGTGTACTACCTAGACTAGGTTACATATTTACCATATTTTGTATTGTATAATTATGGTTGAGATCCTTATTGTAGAAGAATTCAACATTATACACCTATATATATTTGTATTAATGAGAACTCCCCAAGGGAGATTATTAATACAATTCTACATGGTATCAGAAACCTAAACCCCAAAACCCAAAATCTTTTCTTTTCCCGGCACGGTGGTCTGCTCGAGCACACTGTGCTCTTTCCTCAGCCTGTCACAGCCGCCGTTCAGAACTGCAGGCCTGCCAAAAGGTGGCCTGTCTCTCTCCCCCCCCCCCCCCCTTTTTCTTTGTTCTTTCCTCACTCCTATTCTTGGCCCCTGGTCTCCTCGAAAAGGCAACATAGTAGGCCTTTCCTTTCTAACGTCTTCCTGCCACTACAAAACAATTAAAAGCACAAAACTTTTTGCTAAAGTTTTGTACTCTGCGCTTTATTTTTTCTTCTCAAAGAACAGAGTCTTGTCACACGTTTTTTTCCGTCACCAGGAAGCCCTCATGGCAAGCAATCAATTTTGGGCTCAATCTCAAGCGGATTATCAGTCCGCCCCAAGTCAGTCAATGGGCCACAGTAACCCGACCTTATTTCCTGGAGTCCAGCAGTCCGCTCCAGGCCTCTCCCAATCCAATTTGGGCCCGGCTTTCGTCGCATTGACTTCTCGACAACCCGATAATACGTGATATATGGATACGGGTGCCACATCTCATCTCACCAATAATTCTGGTAATCAGACCATTCCAATTCAAGGATTTGGCCACTCTTACCCCACCACCGCATCCTCATCTCCCTTAAAAACGTCTTTTATGCCCCACATATCAAAAATCTAATTTTTGTTACCACCGATAATTTTGTCTCAATTAATTTTGATCCGTTTAAATTTTCTGTAAAGGACCTCTGTACCGAAAAACTCCTTACGAGATACAATAGTGAGGGGGACCTATATCTTTTCCTACTCACATTCGCTACTAGTTCACTTCTCCCACCGTTCTAACAATCATATCTCCCTCTACGTGGCATAGTAGACTTGGTCATCCGGGTTCTCACGTTTTTTACTCTCTTAAAAATCACAATTTAATTCAATGCAACAAAGAAATCTTTCTCATAGTTGTTCCTGTGTCTGTTAGAAAAACACATTAGACTGCCATTTGCGACTTCTATGAGTACTATTTTCTCTCCCTTTGATATTATTCACGCTGATGTATGGACATCTCCCATAACCAGCAACTTAGACCACAAATACTATCTGGTATTTTTGGATGTCTCACTTTCTTTGGGTCTATCCACTCATATCAAGTGTTCTCCAAATTTGTTGAGTTTCGAACACTGGTTAAAACGCAGTTTGAAAAAGACAATCGTTTTAATGTGATAATGGTCGTGAGTTTAATAATTCATTATTTCATAAATTATGTGCGGCTAACGGCATGGTTTTCTGTTTCTCGTGCCCATATACCTCCCCTAAAAATGGTAAAGCCGAAAGAATTCTCCGAACCATTAATAATATGATTCGTACCCTCCTTTTTCATGCGTCTCTCCCTCCTACTTTTTGGGTATATGCACTAAAAACGGTAGAACACATTCTCAACATTTTACTTACTCGTGCGATTCAAAATAGGACACCCACCGAAATTTTCTATAGTCGGATCCCTACTTATGACCACCTTAGAATTTCCGGTTGTCTGTGTTACCCAAATAAGACATTCATGGCACCTCACAAATTAGCACCCCGTTCTACTCCGTGCGCCTTCCTCGGTTTTCTGTTAAACCATAAGGGGTACTTGTGTTATGAGCTCTCCATCACCTTTCCCGTTTGACAACGCTGATTACCAATTCCTCGAAGATTCGGACCCATCACCGCTTGTCCAACAAGCATTTCGTCATACAACCACTGTTACGGTGGCAGCAGCCGCACCACATGCCACCACCACTGCTTAGTCAAACCCCGATCACCAGTCACTGCCTCACGCCGCTGCCGCTGCCACCGCCACCACTGTACCACCGACACCGCTGGTCACGGCGTCCACTGGTTCACTGTCCCCCTAACAACCCCTGTCACCGCCGGTAGTCTGCCGGTGTCGTCACTGCCACAGTCCAACGCCACAACCATCATCTCTGAACCGACGCCACCCCCGACCACATACCCCAAACAACCCGGACCACCTTCCAGATCGGCACCTCCAGCGTCTCCGACGACCCAACAAATACCGTCACCTCCACCAATCAACATCACCGTCGACACCCACCCACTACCAGCACCCACGACCGACAACCAGCAGTTGACAGACCCGAACCCACACCCTGGCCCGCTACCAGTAGCACCACAACACACTCCACCGCCCCTTCGCACCCTATGAAAACCCGTGCCCAACACGGGATTTTCAAACCCAAAGTTCACTTTAACCTATCCACTCAGGTAATATCCCTAATTCTCAAAAACCCAAAATTGGTCAAACTAGACCTGAATTGGAATGCAGCCATGTGTGAGTAATTTAATGTTTTAACGAAACAACACACTTGGGATTTGGTTCTTAGACCAGAGGGGGTGAATGTGATCCGATGCATGTGGTCATTTCGTCACAAATACAGAGACAGTGGTGACCTTGAGAAATATAAGGCGAGACTTGTGGCTAAAGGCACAAATCAGAAGGAGGGCATTGATTGTGATGAGACTTTTAGTCCGGTTGTTAAATCGGTCATGATTCGCATAGTTCTGAATATTGCTATGGGTAAGCAATGGCTGATTCATCATCTTGATGTAAAAAATGTCTTTCTACATGGGGATCTAAAAGAGACTGTTTACATACACCCGCCTGGGTTTGTCCATCAAACAGCACCTCAATATGTATGTCGTCTCCGTAAGTCACTTTATGGCAAACAGGCCCCTCGAGCATGGTATGATTGATTTGCACTATATATTTTGAAAATTGGGTTTGTATGCAGCAAGTGTGACAATTCTCTATTTATTTTTCATCGAGCTAGTAGCATTGCATATTTGTTATTGTATGTTGATGATATTGTGCTCACTGCCTCATATGACTTGTTGAAAAATGAGATCTGAAAAATGAGATCATTGCACTGCTCAAAACAGAATTTGCTATGACTAACTTAGGAAAGTTGAGCTATTTCTTGGGATTTCAGTGACCAGGTCTGCATATACTATGTTTCTTTGTCAGCGAAAGTATGCAGAGGAAATTATATACAAGGCTAAAATAGCAAATTGCAAGATCATGTCTACTCCAGTTGACTCTAAATCAAAGTTGAGTGCTTTTGATGGTGATCCCGTGTCCCATCTCTCTCTCTACCGGAGTCTTGCAGGTGCACTACAGTACCTCACCTTTACCAGGCCTGATATTGTTTATGTTGTTCAGCAGGTATGCTTGTTTATGCATGCCCCAGGGAGCCTCATATTACTGCTCCTAAACGTATCATTCGATATGTTAAGGGCACGCTTGATTATGGTTTGCATCTGTACCCCTCCGCACCGACCAGATTATTGTTCTATACGGATGTTGATTGGTCAGGTTGTCCGGACACGCGACGCTCCACCTCCTGCTACTGTATGTTCTTAGGGGATAATCTTATTTCATGGTCTGCCAAGAGGCAGGCCACCCTATCTCGTTCGGGTGTAGAAACAGAGTACAGAGGCGTTGCTAAGGTTGTTGCTGAGATTTGTTGGCTTCGAAACCTTCTTTTCGAACAGCAATGTCCCTTGCGTAAGGCGTCTTTGGTTTACTGTGATAACATATCCGCCATATATTTATCTCATAATCCGGTTCAGCATCAGAGAACCAAGCACATTTAGATGGATATACACTTTTTTCGTGAGAAGGTTGTTCTTGGTCATGTTAGGGTGATGCATGTGCCTTCTTCATATCAGTATGCGGATATATTCACCAAAAGTCTTCCTAGACAACTATTCCTTGACTTCAGATTCAGTCTTAGCATTCGGCCTCCTCCCGCTCCGACTGAGGGGTTGTATTAGCACGTGTACTACCTAGACTAGGTTACATATTTACCATATTTTGTATTGTATAATTATGGTAGGATTGAGATCCTTATTGTAGAAGGATTCAACATTATACATCTATATATATTTGTATTAATGAAAAGGACTCCCCAAGGGAGATTAATATAATTCTACACATAGTGTCCAAAAGATGCACAGAGGGGTGGTTCTCCAAAAAAACGTTGCCTTTTAGATATCCTTTGGCTCTACCAGCATTCTAGCAGACTCCTGACAGGCACTATCCAGGAAACTCCACAAATAGTCAGGATAAGGTCCCAACACTGCCTAGAAATTGTACAAGGAAGAAAAGATGATTTACTGTCTCTTGTTCTTTCTCACAAAGATAACATCTACTCCTTAGGGTGAAAGCCTCTCTTTGCAAGTTGTCTTGAGTTAAACAGGCCAACAATAGCCGGACAATATTACTACCCTTAAACGGTATCACGATGTTCATAGCACCTTAGAAAAGTTGCTCTATTTTTTATAAAATTTATAATTTTAGACAATACCGATGAACTTAGCTCGGACTGAATCCGCATCCGGCTCTGAAGCTCTTCTATAAGAGCGGACCTTGTTTCCATCATACATATGAATGTATCAATAATTCGACATATATAGGTAAGCAGACATAACTAAAAACTTAGTCATGATATAGAAACATATTATAGCCACAACTTATATCTCACATAAGAATTTCACAACTCGTATGTCATTATAACGAAGCTCATGCAGGAAAAATAGTTTTAAAATGACGTTATAGTTGAAAAACGCAATCTAAGAAGAATCACTGCTCGCAATACAAGCCTCATTTTCCCCAAACTCGATGCTCGTAAGCCAACCAATTGACTTTCTTCAACAGTCTAGAGTCAATCGATATCAATTCCAGTATTAATTTGAACAAGATCACAACTATCTTTCTTAGGTCAAATCATAGTTGAATTCCCAATTGTCCAATTTTCATTAATTTAGGGCTAATTACCCATGGGAATTCCAATTGCGGCATTAATTCACAATTTCCTATTCCTTCCTATTTTAATTCATTCAGATAAGCAAAATGTTTATGAACTCCCCTAACTATATCAATCTTAGTTCTCACATAATCAATTCTAACTCATTACCGTTAATTCAATCTATAATCTAGTTTACCATATCAACTAAATAATAAAACCACAAGTTTTTGGGATTAAAACTTACCTCTTTATGCCCAAGAACCCAAAAACGTGCTTTTTCAGAAATTGTTTTCTTCCCCAAGTTCAGAGCTATCAAAAATTAAAATTTCAAGGGGCAGAATGCTCTTTACCAATTCTGTCTTTTTTTCCTTGTTTAGCTTGAAAATGGCTCTTCTCTCACTGTCTCTCCCCTTTTCCTCCCTCTCTTTCTCGGCAATTCTTGTCAATGATTCACTCGTTGTAACGCATCAGTCATTCTTTTGAGTGTTAGATGAGACTGCCAAATTTTCATCGTGAAATTAGGTTGGCATGTTGGGTCAGCTAAGTCTCACTTGGCGTCGGTCACGACCCCGAATTGGATTGTGACAACTTTGGTATCAAAATCGTTGTGCAACCTTGAGCGATTGTAAGGGAAACAATCAGGTTTCAATTGAGTCTAGGCAAATTTCTCATTATTAATATAGGTGTCGGGGCAAACCTCAAAGTTTAGTTTAGGCGAATATTTTTGAGATAATGTGGGGTAAACCTCCGCGTAGTGCTGTTAACGAGAGACTGGAAGTTTGGAGAACGACCTTAGAATCTAAGGGTTTCAGGTTAAGCAGGACTAAGACGGAATACGTGGAATGCAAGTTCAGTCACGTGACGCAAGAGACGGGTGTGGAAGTGAAGATCGAAGTTATAATACCCAAAAGAGGGAGTTTCAAGTATCTTGGGTCCATTATACAAGGAAACGAGGAGATTGACGATGATGTCACCCACCGTATTGGAGTAGGGTGGATGAAAATGAGAAGGTGTTGCCTAGGCTGAAAGATAAGTTCTACAGAGTTGTGGTTAGAGCTGCACTGTTATATGTGGCAGAGTGATGGTCAGTCAAGAGCGTCCATGTTCAGAAAATGAAAGTAGCGGAGATGCGGATGCTCAAATGAATGTGTGGTCATACTAAGAGAGATATGATTAAAAATGGAGATATATGGGACAAGGTCGGAGTGGCCTCCGCGGAGAATAAGATGAGGGAAGCGATACTGAGATGGTTTGGACATGTGAAGAGGAGGTGTGAGAGATTGACGGTTGTAGGAGTTAGGGACAAGGTCGGAGTGGCCTCCGTGGAGAATAAGATGAGGGAAGCGATACTGAGATGGTTTGGACATGTGAAGAGGAGGTGTGAGGATGCGCCAGTTAGGAGGTGTGAGAGATTGACGGTTGTAGGAGTTAGGAGAGGTAGAGGTAGGCCGAAGAAGAATCGGGGGAGGTGATTAGACATGATATGGCTCAACTCCAGTTGACAACTGAGGACATGACCTTAGATAGGAAAAGTTGGCGGTCGAGGATTAGGGTAGAAGAGTAGTAGGTATTTGAGCTTTGTCGCGTTGTGTGAGAGAGGTGAGGGGCTTCTCCTCTTCTTAGTTGTAGTATTTTGGTATCGCGTCGACCGTTACCTTTGTGTGTATTACTATGTTGTACCATTTGTTTTGTATCTTTATTTTGCTGCCTTATTTTTCATGCACCCCTGCATTGATTATGTCCTTTTGAGCTGATGGTCTATTAAGAACAGTCTCTCTATCCTACCCCAAAAGGTAGATGTAAGGTCTGCGTACATCTTACCCTCCACAGACCCCACTGTGTGGGATTACACTAGGTATGTTGTTGTTGTTGTAATGTGGGGTAAACCTCAGCAAATACTTTGGCTCTCTATAGGACTGGGCATATTTTGGTTCAAACCAAAAAAACCGACCGAACAGAATTTTTTTAAAATTCGGTTACAGTTTTTCGGTTTGTTCGGCCGGTTTCGATTTTAGTTTTCAGAAATTCAGTTATTCGGTCGGTTTTCGATTTTATAAAAACACCGAAAAACTAAAATTGTTGATATTTGAAGTTCCTCCCTTTTAGATGTTGGTCTTCTTAGAAGATATGTGAAATGTGAAAGCTAAAATTGTTAGTTTATCTCATATGATAGGATGTCTGGAAACTCAAGAATGTATAGGTGCTTATATTAGAAATGGATAGAACAAAAATAGCTCAACAACTTTTACTACAAGCTCAGCTAGCTCGTGATTCAATCTTTTTGTCAAGCATATATATGGCATCTATCCTCATCATTTCATCTTTGAATGTCACAGAATTTTGTGGGTTCAAATATTATATGTTGTTCGTCAAAATTGTTGGAGAGCCACATTGTTGTCGCATCAAAATTAATCAAGACGTTGAGAAATAGCACTTCAATATAATGTGATTTGATTTTAAATGTACATGAATATAAATCAAATGATAAATTGAATGGAATTCTGATAATGTGATTTTTTTTAAATATGTTTATTTTCAAAAAATATTGACTTCCAAATCACATATCTGAAAAGCTCAAGGTGATAATACCCAAACCGAACCGAAATTCAAAAAACTGAACCAAACCGAACTAATTTTGGTTCGGTTTTTTATTTTTACCAAACCGAAAACCGAAAAACCGAACCGATCAAATGCCCACTCCTAGGTCTCTATGGGGAGTGTATGTAATACTCTAGGCAAATCCTACATCAATAAAACACGAAAATGATGTATGATATATAATTAAACAAACCTTACCCTAGTGACACATTCTAAAATCGTGTGATCTAGGTCCAAAGCAAACAATATCACTAGTAGACTAGAATGTTATAAAACGCAAGACATATACAACTATAACATCAATAACTAACCTTACTTCTAACTAATATGTATATCCTATATGCACCAATTGCTTTCATCGTTTTATGTTCTCTTTTAAAGAAAAGGTATGGATTTTACTAATTCAAAAAAACAAGTTTACTGATGATGTACAACAAATTGTTACATAAAAGTATGGTCAAAACTAAGCTTATACAAAAAGCTATGGTCAAACTACCAGATAGTGTGTAACTACTCCTGAGAAAGACTTGAGTAATAATAAACCCAGTCATCTTCCCTATTTGATGCAAGAGCCTGATCATCACCAGCATAATTTTGGTGCTGTTTTCACTAAGCACATATTCATTCTGAGAGATTATAGGTCGACTGACATAACTTACTTCATAGCATGCACCCTTTCCAACAAAAAACTCCTTTCTATCCTTTTTTTGGGAGTAGAACATGAGATTACTAAGTTAAACTTAGAAGACTAGTTGAAATGAAATCACTTAAAATCAATAGAGATCAAAACTGGCTACAAAGCTCAAAAGACGAAATACATAATCAATCACACCGCCTTTTGGCTCCATTTTTGTAAGAACTAAGAAGACCAACAGATTTGGCAGTTAAAGGGGAAAAAACTGAAAGTATGATCACATTTTTGTGGTAGGTTTTTCTGTGTTCAACTGTTCAAGGCCTTTCTTAATTAAAGGAACTCTTCCAGACTTTAATTCACAGTTAGGAGAGTCGATTAGCCTTCGCAGTCAATTAATTAGGAATTGGCCAAAATCCAATAAATTCGTCTTCACTGAAGGACATGAAAAGAGTACTTGCTAGCCACTGCCATTTATATAAAAGTTTCCAACCCCACATTTCTTTTTCTTTTCTGATAAAGTTCCTACCCCTCTTGTTATGCTATCTTTCCAATCTAAAACAAGTTTTACCGACACCAAAGGAAAGAAACTAAAACTTTACCTTCTCAATGTTGTCCATCATTATTCCTTTGACCTCTGTGATTTGAGCCTTCAATTTAGAGAGCTTGCTCATTTCATCAGGATGGTTCATACAGTACTCCATGTGCTCTTTAAGTCGTGGCCTAGCAATTCAAGGATAAATAAATCCAAGTTAATTGGGCTGATTTTGGACTCCATAGTCCATACTAAGTCTAGCTGCTACAAATATATTATAAATTATAGGTGAAAATAAATAAATACACATACCCAAATTCTCTGTCAAGATTGTACGCGATGCTAAAACGATCCCCAAATAGATCATCATCTTCTTTGTCGTCGTCAGCAAAAGGGTGTGGATCATCAGCATTTTTAATACTTGAACCGTAACGTTTCTTGAAATCATCCTTGACCCTTTCAAGAAACACAAACGGAACACTTCTTCCTGTTGGTTCATCAGCAACAACTAGGAACACTGCAAAATGTGTTCGCAGCAAACTAGTTAGAAGCCAATTAATTTGAAATGAAATATATACAACATAAAAGATATAATAAGAATAAATACCAAATCCACTATCAATGAGGAAGTTGAAGGTGTGACCATCGCATGAGTATGTATACTTGCTACTATTTGAAGGGAGCTTTTGCAAGCACTGGACAGCAATGGTACTAAAGTTCCCTGAATAAGGTGTATGCTCAGCTAGAACAACAGTTCCACTCGCAACAAAGCTATAAATCAAACCTTTCGGATTCATTTTCAATCACAACTCCAATTCAATTCCTGCAATTAAAAAAGACCGAGCTGATCCCTTACTGAGATATTCAAATATCCAACAAAAAATGACAAGAAAAAAAATCAGCTTTTCCATGAGATTAGAGACTACCATATTCAACAACAACAAAAACAAACTCAGTGTAATCTAATAAATGGGGTCTGGTGAGGGTAGAGTGTGGGCAGACCTTACTCCTACATCATAGAGATAGAGAGGTTGTTTCCGATAGACTCTCGGCTCAAGTAAAGCATTTCAAAGCAGTTTGAAAAATAGAATACAGAAATGAAAGCGGTAACAACAACGTAATAAAAATTTCAAAAAGGAAGTTGTTCAAGCATCATTTTTTGTGCATAACCTGGCTTGTACGAACCAAAGACCTCAATTTCTAGAGTCCAAATGCGAAAATAATTAGTCAAATCCAAATAACTTCAACAATCAAACATTAATTTCCAATTGGCGAACAACAATATCATTGAAATTGTCAAAAATTCCGATCAGATCCTCGCCAATAAATACATGCATATGTAGAGAGAGAGAGAGAGTACCGGAGAGTGCGGTAACTTAGTGTGTGGGTGGGTGGGTGGGTGGGTGGGGCTCTTTCTCACTCTTTAACAGCGACGGAGTCGAGGTTAAGTCTGGATTTAAACTGTCTATTGAATTATGATTAGCAGTTTAATTATCTGATTAAAATGGTTGAGCGGTTTACGTCCGTTAATGCTAAATTACGCAAACACCCACAACGAAGTAAAACGGGGCTTTTAGTTTTTAAAATTGAGTTGGGATAACTTTAGTTTTTTAATTGTGTAGAGGTAAATTTTGGATTAGTGATTAGAGAGTTTTGACTTACTCCAAAGTTATATTTTTAACACTTTGACCTCAAGCTTTATTTTTTACACTTTGCCCCCAAGTTTTATTTTTAACATTTTGACTCAACTCATATAAACCCTACAGAGCCAAAAAAAATGCGCCAAAATTTATGTTTGTCTGCGCTGTTTCCACCATTTTTTGCTCTTCTTTTTTGTTTCGTTTCTTCTTCTTATTCTGCTGCTCGTTTCTTCTTCATCGTCTTAACTGAATTTTGCTCAACAAAGAAAAAAATAAGACCACATGTGCAACTTTTTAACTGGATTTCATTCGTGTAGCACTGAAATTACTTCATAACTCATTTCATTGTTCTGTTTTCTTCTTCTTCGCCATTGTTGCTCAAGAAAGAAAGAAATGTGACCACCCGATTTTACAATTTTTTGACTGAATTTTGTTGGTGTAGCACTGGCAATTACTTCATAAGTGTTTTCCGCTCATTTGGTAAGTACAACAATGCTGTTTTATTTAAATTTTTCAACTGGGTATAAATCTACTGATTTTCCAACAACTTACAGTAGCTGTTGTAGTTGTTGCAACATATAATGTGGTTGTTGCAACTTCTACAACAGATTATGAAGTTATTGTAATTGTTAAATAAATAACCTGCAACAACTGAGTGAGTTGTTGCAACAGGTATTTCACTTGTTGCAACAACTCAACGATCTGTTGGAGTCAACTTCAATTTTTGTCTGAAACAGAACCCCAAAAACTGAAGCCGCTTCCAACAGATTATTGACTTGCTGCAACAAGTTGTATAGTTGTTGCAACATGTGTTCCATTTGTTGCAACAACTCAACTATCTGTTGGAGTCAGCTTCAATTTTTGTCTGAAACGTAACCCAAAAAACTGAAGCTGCTTCCAACATATTATTGACTTGTTGTAACAAGTTGTATAGTTGTTGCAACAACTCAACTATCTGTTGGAGTCAGACAGAACCCAAAAAACTGAAGTTGTTTCCAACAGATTATTGACTTGCTGCAACAATTGTACTACTTGTTGCAACAAGTAATACACTTGTTGCAATAACTCGATAATCTGTTGGACATCTTGTGATGCGAAACATTACCCCAAAATCAAGCCGACTCAGCCAGTTAGTGACATTGCAATGAAGTAGTCCACTTGTTCCAACAAGTCAATAATCTGTTGGAACAACTACTACAGCTATTTCATTTTGTTATAGATTGGTATGTACTCTCATGACCAATTTTTTGTTAAATAAAATATCTTCAGGTACCTCGAACTCCACTAATGGGGGACTCAATAACAATAGGGGTTGATTGTCATGGTGAATAGATCGAGAAGAACAAATCCCGGTAGAGAACCACAATTTATCTCAAGACCAACAAGATGTGTTAAATGATGAATTAGATAGGGTGGATGTGGATATCCCAGATAATGGAAGTGGGGCAGACCCGATTCCCATACCCGAAGTTGCGAGCAATACATTGGGCACTACACAATCAATACAGTCTAGCCATGTTCAAGATGATGAAACAGGTTTTTATAAATGAATGTCATTCAAGAACAAGGAAGAACTAGCCACTTGGTTGAAACTTGCTTGTTTGAAGAAAGATTTTAGAATCAAGAAGGTGATTAATTCGCGTATTGTGTATTGCTTCAGATGTGTACATTCGGAGTGCAAGTGGTGGCTGAGGGTTGTGAAGCTTTTAAGTTCTGACAGATTTTGTATCAGAACATACATAAAGCATCACACATGTGGTTTTTAGCACATTACGAGTCATAATTCACACGTTACTGCGAAAGTCATTGGTGAATACTTCAAAGATAAGTTTCCTTACGGTAAAGGCCCATTTACAAAAGATATGAGTCAATCAATCCGTACAAATTGGGTTGTAAGGTAAGTTATTGGAAGGTCTGGAAGGGCATAGAGATTGCAAAGGTTTTGACAAGGGGGACACATGAGCACGGGTATGCGGTGCTTAATGCGTACAGTTATATGCTTCTTTCTGCAAATCCAGGAAGTAAGACGGCATTGAAGGTTGATGAAAATGGGAAGTTCAAGTACTTTTTTGTAGCCTATAAGGCTTGGATGCTTGGTTTTGCGCAAATGAAAAAAGTCATAGCTGTCGATGAGACATTCTTGAGGAGCAATTACGAAGGAGTGTTGTTGTTAGCAGTTGCACAAGATGCGGAGAATCATATTTTTCCAGTGGCATTTTGTGTAGTGGACAAGGAGTGTGATGCTTCGTACAAATATTTTTTTGAACAAATGAGAAGCTATATAGAGGATACCCCTGAGTTGTGCATAATTTCTTGTCACGACCCGACCGGGCATGGTGCCCTACTGGCACCCTACAGTATACATCGTAGATAATCAATGAACATACATGAAACTTATAAAATAAATCAACAATAAATAAACAACAGGTTAGCCGATAAGGCTACCTCCCTGGACGTATATACATATACATAACCAAACGCAGTTACATCTTTCTTCTTTACAAACCGACCCACAAGATATGTCTACAGACCTCTAAGAGTTTTAACATAACAACTGTGACAGGACAGGGCCCCGCCATACCCATGAATATACATGAATCTACAACCTCAGGAAAACCGTACCAAAAGATAAGCCTCCGGAGTAAATGAAGCTTTTTCCCAAACCTGAACCGAGATCCTAAGAGCAAGGATCACCAACTTGTGTACCTAATACCTGCGGGCATGAACGCAGCCCGAAGAAGTCGATCTAACAGTGCAAGTATGGAGCAGAAATAAGTCTGATAAACAAATCATAATCATGCGTAAATGAATGGCGGCAAGTATAAAAAAAGTAAATACTAGATCCTACCGTGTCATTACAATCTCGTGAACTTAATCGCATTTTATTATCTTTTCCCATTTTTCAATAAGAGTTATAGTCAAATTCTTACGTACATACTTAGGAAAAATCATCGAGTTCATAAAACATATAACTTACGTATCTTACATAACATAATCTGGCCCTTTATGGAGGGACGCCTCATTTTGGAGTTCACTTTGATAACCCATATGTGATAATGTAACCCGACCCATTTGCGGGACACGTCAAATTCATAAAAATCTTTCCACGAAGGTATACTACCCGGCCCATTCTGGGACGCGATAAAGTCATGTAAGTCTGCCCATAAAGTTATACTGTCCGGCCCATTCCTGGGACACGATAAAGTCATGTAAGTCTGTCCATAAAGTTATACTGCCCGGCCCATTCCTGGGACGCGATAAAGTCATATAGTCTGCCCATAAAGGTATACTGCCCGGCTCATTCCTGGGACGAGATAAAGTCATATAGTCTGCCCATAAAGGTATACTGCCCGGCCCATTCCTGGGACGCGATAAAGTCATATAGTCTGCCCATAAAGGTATCTTGCGGCCCATTCTCGACGCGATAAAGTCATATAGTCTGCCCATAAAGGTATACTGCCCGGCCCATTCCTGGGACGCGATAAAGTTATATAGTCTGCCCATAAAGGTATACTGCCCGGCCCATTCCTGAGACGCGATAAAGTCATCTTCACAACATTTTAAATCATCTTTTCCTTTCTTCTTAAGTCGTTATAACAACTTCTCATAAAGCTATTATAACAACCTTTCACTTTAGAGAACTTAAAACACTTTTATTTCTTTTTACATTAGGGAAAATTAAACCCAAAATTACTACGTACATACATATTTAAAAAGAATCATAAAACTCCTCTCCTTTTAAATCCATAAACTTCTTCTTTTAAAAACTCAAGTTACATTCGTTTTTGAAATCAAGCCTCTTAACCTTTGATAATTCATGGCAACCAAACTTTTTGAATCAAGTCACTCTTTCCTTTAAGAATCAAGTCCCATAACTTGAAAAATAAAGTCTCATAACCTTTTTAGAAATCAAGGTTCATAGTCTTAAAATTTGGTAACATAAACTCTTTTAATTTAAGTAACATATACTTTTATGAGTTGTGAATAGGTTATACTCGTTTATAACGATCTTATTAAAGCAGCCATGATCTAGAAAATGTAATACAATTTTGTCTTATCTTAGTTTCTACGCAGATGGAGAATTCTACTCATTTTAATATAATTGATTGTCGATACATTTTCTTTTATTAACGCTGCAATGGCTTGTTCGATACTTATTTTCATTCGTGCAGTAAATTAGCAAAGTCAACTCGACTCCGAATACTTCCTAACGACTCTTACCAACATCCCCCATAAGACTTGGTAAGAACTTAGGATAACTTAGACCTACCTTTTTCATAGAGTAAATCAACATACGTACCTCTTAACTTTTAAGAGTATAAGGAATCATGAAATAATACCACATGTATATTTCACACATAGAACATGCCAAAAGAAGGAAGAGGCTCACATATCTCGCGACGATTATCGACAAGTAGCAAAATGCTCCAAAGTACTTCAACATTGATAGTTATTTCATCCTTTAAGTAGAATACGCTATACATAGTACTTCAACCTATAATGGCCATAATATGTCTATTAACCTCTAGCTTCAAACGTAGAATATTCTAAGTGTAAAGTCACCAAATTCTACGGAAAATCGGACAGCACCTCCTTTGTTTCTACGTACTTTTCCACCTTTTTCAAGGCCCGAAAATCAATAACCAAACACCACATTTAAGGCCCAACAATTCAGCAATACAAATGGGATTACACGCTTTAACAGGACGTGTAAAATTTCGCCCCACAATTAATACAAAACAATCCAATAATTCCATGCCCTTCTCGGCTATAATGTATCATACTACAAAGTCTTATCCAATTCCTTTTCAATCCAAGTTGTTTAGTCTAACATGTTATATAGTCACAACTAGTTGTAACAATTATAACCACTTTAATCAACTCTTTAGATAACATGCGACGACTAAACTAGTAACTAAATTGAATTACAATCTTAAAGGCTAAGTCATGCAACTTTCGGATTCCATCCAAATATTCCATAACACTTATCAATCTTCATAATATATTTCACATGATCAACTCTAACTACTACAACATAAAATCTTGAATTACAATAGCAAGACGGAGATTATTACCTCTTTGAGCCCAAAACAATCCAAAACCTAAAGTCGATCCTTAGCAACTTCAACTCTTTTTCTTGACGTTCCAATCCGCTATTTGCAACCCTTAGAAGCTTGTGAAAAACTCCTCTTCTATTTTCAACTTCAAAGTTGAAGAACACCTTAGGTTTTCGCCTTGCGACTAACGTAAAAACGTCGTTTTTCCGGGATCTTTCTATTGAGATATCCTTACAATACCCTTAGGAACCTTGGTTTAAAGTATTGGGATTATTGAACCACAAACGAAAAAAAATTCTTCTTTAAAGGGGGCTTAGCCGAGAGCTACTAAGAGGAGCACACAACTTTCTTGAAAATTTTCTAAGTGTTGAGACTTGTCTTGCAATAGGGGTGTATATATAAATTAATGGAGGGCCAAGATTAAAACACTTGTGTGGTCTTGGATGAAGAAGTTTAAATATCAAGGGTCAACTTGACTAGTTGACTTGGTCAATTTTCTCAAGCTTTGTTCATCCACATTAGACTACTAACCTTGGTCACTTAGACCACTTAACCTTGGTCCATAATTTCGACCAAGCCTATGTATGGGGGGGGGGGGGGTGCCACGTGTCACCCTCCCATTCGTCACAATATTTCGTTTCCCGACATTTCCATAATTCTGATAAATGTTTACTAGTCTCAAATCTTAACATTTTTGAGTTCTTACGTACGTTCTTATAAACATGTCCTGAAAATACGGGGTGTAACATTCTTCCCCCCTTAGAAACATTCGTCCCCGAATGTTCTTTCGGAGCTCAACCTAACATTTCTCGGCATAGTCTCATAAAACTACACTTAATGAAACCTAATTATGCCACATATGGCCCTAATACATCACACATGCATATCCATCCATCATAAGCCAAACGAGAAAACAAATCCAAAGTGTGCACCATCACTATTTACTCCCATTCACGGCCTAAAAGGATTATCTTTTCGTACTTCCAACTTACTCTAGCACACATACATAATCTCAATATTATCCGTTCATGACACTTAAACATACAACAACCTTATCATGCATACAAGTCTCTAAAGGGTCAAAGATATACCTGAAATCATATAGGCGGTTTAAAGGACCGCTAAAATCGAACTTCCACCACGACTCGCCACTGCTCGCCGTGTATGAACATCATGCCTAGCTATCAAGGCGAAGAACCCGCAATCGATCCAAGAGATCGTTGTCCCACCAGGCCACCTCTATAAGGACACTCTCTTAACATATGGCCTGACGACCACAAGAAAACAAGCACCGTCTGCCGACACACCCGTAATGGAACCTACACCTGGGGCATTGAGGCAAAAGTGGCCTCGATCGATGGAACCCCATATCTCTCGGCACTGGCTCTAGAGATCTCGACCGCCCTGCATTCCCGGTTGTAAAACCCCACCAGAGCACTTTCGGTCTTTGTGAAATGTAGACCTAGCTCTGCGAGGTTGTCCGCTCGAAAATTTCCTGAAACCCCGCTGCCCCGCCTCTTGGTGGCCTCGGCCGCTGGTCATCTCTCTCTCTATCCTCAATCCCTGTGCATATGCCTGTATCCTAGCAATATCCATACCTGGCTGAAGGGCCACTCTCAGGCAAGGAGTGATCATATAGCGGTCTAGCCCCATAACATAGCGATGAACTCTATCAGCCATGTCAACCACAATAGTGTGCGCATACCTGGCCAACGAGTCAAACTCCAGGTTGTACTCCCTGATGGTCCTCCCATTATTCCTCAATGACAAGAACCTATCAACACGGGCTCTCCTCATCTCAGGAGGCAAAAAGTGATCAAGAAAGGCCTCTGTGAACTCATCTCAAACTGCTGGAAGAGCACCCACACCCCTCAACAGTTCCCAAGACTCAGACCAGTTCAACGCAATATCGCGTAACCGGTAAGAAGCTAACACAACTGACTCTGTCTCCGAGGCCCTAAGAATCTGCATAGTCCGTTGTATCTGCCGAATGAACTCCTGAGGATCATCCTCAGATCTCGAACCATAGAACTCGGGTGGACTACAACCCAGAAAATCCTGAATCCTTAAATTTTCGGCTCTAGGGTTAGCTACCTGCTCCTGTCGGCACTGCCCTACCACTATGCTAGTCAATAACCTAATCTGCTCTCCATAATCTCTAAAATCTTCCCCTGGCTGCGGAACTGGAGGCTCGGGTCTCAGAACCTCTGGGGTTGCGGCTGTTCTCGGCTCCTCTAATACTGTCGGCGTAACTGAACTCGCCGCCTGAGCCACAACCTCAGGCATAATATGGGCCTGAGTACTGGTAACCTCTCAGGTACCCCTAGCGACTCGCCTGCCTTGCCTTCTTCTCCCCGGTCACCTTCCGTGGAGGCATAGCTGATTCATATACATAAGAATACGTCAGAGACGGATCAACCTAATAACACAGCTCTACTGCACGATCTCAGAGTGAGAAGAATGGAAACCAATCCTAAATATCCTGCAGCCTCCTGGTTATAGATGTGGTGCACAACACACCGATAACCAAGACTCTACTAGACACGGTCTGTAGACACTTTCCGAGGACTAACTGCTCTGATACCACTTTTGTGTACCTAATACCTGCGGGCATGAACGCAGCCCCCCGAAGGGGGTCAGTATAACAGGTACCGAGTATGGAACAGAAATAAGGTACAGTAAACAAATCATAACTGTACAACATAATGACAGGGGCAAGTATAAAAAAAGTAAATATCAGATCCTACCGTGTCATTACAATCTCGTGAACTTAATGGCACTTTATTATCTTTTCCCATTTTTCAATAAGAGTTATAGTCAAATTCTTACGTACATACTTAGGAAAAATCATCGAGTTCATAAAACATATAACTTACGTATCTTACATAACATAATCCGGCCCTTTATGAATGGACGCCTCATTTTGGAGTTCACTTTGATAACCCATATGTGATAATGTAACCCGACCCATTTGCGGGACACGACGAATTCATAAAAATCTTTCCACGAAGGTATCGTCCGCCCGTTACGGACGCGATAAAGTCATGTAAGTCTGCCCATAAAGGTATACTACTCGGCCCATTCCTGGGACGCGATAAAGTCATATAGTCTGCCCATAAAGGTATACTGCCCGACCCATTCCTGGGACGCGATAAAGTCATATAGTCTGCCCATAAAGGTATACTGCCCGTCCCATTCCTGGGACGCGATAAAGTCATATAGTCTGCCCATAAAGGTATCGCCTCGCCATTCTCGACGCGATAAAGTCATATAGTTCGCCCATAAAGGTATCTTCGCCGGCCCATTCTCGACGCGATAAAGTCATATAGTCGCCCATAAAGGTATCGCCGGCCCATTCTCGACGTGATAAAGTCATATAGTCGCCATAAAGGTATCTTTTGCCCATTCTCGACGCGATAAAGTCATATAGTCTGCCCATAATGGTATACTGCCCGGCCCATTCCTAGGACGCGATAAAGTCATATAGTCTGCCCATAAAGGTATACTTCCCGACTCATTCCTGGGACGCGATAAAGTCATATAGTCTTGAATGTCTTCAATATTGATGTCTTCAATGACCATTCAATCAAATCAGAGAATTGGTTCCTAGGGCCGCCGAACATCTTGAACGTGCTGGATTCCACAGATGGAGCAGGGCATTCTGCCCCGGAAATAGGTATTTTCACATTTTTATTTCCAATAAGTAACGTATCTGCTGCAACTAATAGGTAACTTGTTGCGACATATATTGTACTTGTTGTTATTTTTGACACAACTGAGCCTCAGTTACATGTTCCAACACTAATATGTTTGTTTTGTCAAGTATGATTTTATGACGAGAAACGCTGCTGAATCGGTGAACTCAATGTTCAATGTTGAAAGAGAATTTCCCATTATTGCTCTATTTGATTCCATAAACAGGAGGTTTACTGAGAAATTTCATGAGAGGCGTATGGAGTTCATCGACTCACCAACCATCTTTGTTCCCTTAATGGAAAAAAAATATCAAAATTTGTCAACTTGGGTAATAAGTTATTGGCCCATCAAATTGTCAACTACAAGTTCAGCGTCATCGACCACTTGCTCACGATAATGATCGCAGCAAGATCTTATACATGTAGAGTTTTTTACCTGGACAAAATACCTTGCCCACATGTTGTGGCAGCGCTTCGAGTCCATTATGGTGAAGACTTTGGAAGACGGATTTATGACTATTCATCTCCATATTACAGGGTGGAGAATTACATAGTTGCATACTGTGAGAAAATGAATCCGGTGCCTTCTGAAGAATCTTGGGAAGTTGTTATGGAGATTTTAGAGAGAGAAATACCTTATCTACATGTTGATCCGAGCAAACCGGGAAGAAGACAGACAAAGATGAGGCGTGGAATCGGGGAATCACTTGCATTGAGGAAAAACAAATGTTCCATATGCAAAACAGATGGCCATAAAAAAGTACATGTCCAAACCGAATTGTTCCCTAGTTATTAAATTAGCAATGTCTTGTAATAATAATTACTATTGTTTGTGTTTGTGAAATTAGATTTTATGACATTTATATGTTGTTTCTGTTAGTAAAATTGGTTTAAATGATATGTTGATCTTGCTCAATCACCAATGTATGTTCTGTGGTTTTGCAATTTCTGAACAGTTTTCACCAAGTAAAAATTCAATTGCAAAAGCTGTGTAACTTGTTGGGATTTTGTCAACCAGTAATCGAACTTGTTGCAACAACTAACTTAACTTGGTTTTCCAACAAGTGACATGACTTGTTACAGTAAGTTCCTATAGTGTTTTGAGTTTTTACAACAAATGGAATGAGTTGTTGCAGAAAGTCCTTAACTTGTTTCATCCAACAAATGGAATGAGTTGTTTCATCCAACAAGTGATATGACTTGTTCAACAACTATGTTACATGTTGCAACAGATTATGTACTTGTTGCAACAGGTTATACAACTGTTGCAACAGATTATGCAATTGCTGCAATAGATTATATACTTGTTGCAACAGGTTATGCAACTGCTGCAACAGATTATGCAATTGTTGTAGCAGATTATGTAATTGCTGCAATAGATCATGATATTGCTGCAACAACTAGGATATAAGTCACATATGTTTAGTTATTAACAGAGAAAACCAATGATATTTAGTGTTAAGCAAAGAGATTCAATGATATTTAGTGATCAATATATTTATCTACTAACATCCTTAATGGATTAGACGGTAATTTCATTGATTTGATGGGAAATTCTAAGCGTATACTTCTCCAATCGAGCGATCATTGGTGTAATTTGATGAGAACTACTTGATTCACTCATATTTAGGTGTAAACAACGAAAACCAATGATATTTATTGTTACTAAATGTTCCTTCTTTGCTTTCTTGGCTGCCTTGGGCGTCCGGTCTGGCTTGGTTAATACAACAGTAGGAGGAGGCTCACAAGGATAACATCTCAATCCGGTAACTATGGCAAACTCAATCATGCCAAAGCAAACCGGCATGTCACAGTAATTGATCAAAATCTCATCATTTCTATCACAAATAATCTTACGCTTCAAAAGCTCAAAAACCACTGTCATTTGAAATCGGGCACCAGTATCTTCAAGCAAATCTAAATAGAGCCCAAAACAGCTAGTTGATCGGTGTATTTTATATACACTATTTGAGTCATTTTTAGTTAGTCTTTTGCCCATTTTTGTACAAATATGTGTCGTCTTAGGATAAATTTTCTTTCTTTTGAGTCATAATGGTTTAAAGTGGCACATTGGCGAAAATGAGCGAAAAGAGGGCAGAAACAGAGGTTCCAGAGCTCAAAAAGCTAGAAAGTCGGTGATCCAGACGAGAAACAGGGCGGCGGCGCGGCGCCTCCAACCAGCAGCATCAGAGCGCCACGACGCCCAAAGTCTGCAGAGCGCAGGAGTTTAGCGTCGCGGCGCGCCAGTAGGCCGCGCCGAGGCGGGAATTCTGCCAAATTCGAATGGGAATGGGCCAAGGCCAAGAAGGAAAAGTTTGGGAACGTTTTTGAGGCTATAAAAAGGACCTTCCTAGGTCAGAATAGGAGTTCCCACTTTTGCCAATTCATCACAAACTTGGAGATCAAGATTGGAGACTACCTTTGTGTAATTTCTTTGTTCTTTGTTTTATTTCTTTGTAGTTTATGTTGGATATTAGTTTAGTTCTTGGCATGTCTATGGATAGGAACTAACTTAATTTAGGGCTTTCCATATCGAATCACTTGAAACTCATTCTTATGAATTAATGTATGTTTTGATTTCTTCTTATCATTGTTGAGATTTATTCAATATTTATCTTGATTGCTTGGTAATTAATTGATCACTAATTATCATAATCTATATGATTTCTAATCGAAAGCCGAAAGGGGAGATTGTGAATATGCTATAGTTGAATAAACATAGGTTAAATCGTGGACGAAAGTACCCCGATATTTGTGTAGCTTAATAGGTTATTGCTCTTAATCCTCCTTTATAGTCAATCTTGTCACCGAAAGGTAGAAGGGTTCTATATTGGGGTTGAGTATTTATATTACCTTAACAGGAGTATAAACCGGCTTAGTTAACCTGCTGTCTCAGAATAGAAGAAGAACCATAATTAATTGCATTAACAAGTAAGATGAGCGGATAGTCGAGGAGATTTGAAAGCCCTATTTCCACCATATCTGAAGTAAAATAAAGTAATTTAGTTAGCATCTATAATTATAGTTATAAACAATTCATCAATCATCGGTTACAAAATAGATACCATAGAATAGAGTTTGATAATTGGACACTAATCCCTGAGGACGATAACTCGGTCTTCTAGACTATATTACTTGTCACGACATGTGCACTTGCGTTTAGTGTGTGCATAAATCGCGCATCACTAGCCCTAAAGAAATTCTCCAACCCCTGCTGCCGGAGAATGCCCCTGAAGGTGTCAAAGCCCTTGCCCATGGTTGATATAACCACAAAATCACTGGACAAATCCTTATTTCCATTCAACGGCATAGTCACGCCGTATTTTTCAATGCTGAAACTCTTGACGACCTCCTCAATCGAAGGTCTATTGGCATCCACATTATGTTTCTTTTTTCTTCTTAACTCGGCCAAGGTCTGATCTGTTGATTCTTCTTCTTCTTCATTACCATTTTCAGTTCTGCATCTTCTTCACCTCCTTCATCCCCTTCAGCTTCTTCATCCCCTTCATCTCCTTCTTCTTCATCTCCTTCAGCATTTCTTCATTTTGTTCATCTCCTTCAGCAAATTTTTCATCATCTTTTATACCTTCTTCTCTAGTTTCTTCACTTTGTTTATTTTTATCACTTTCTTCTCCATGCCCAACAGAGGTTTCGTGAGTTTCCTCTCTTTCTGAAGCCCCTTTCACTAACTATTTCCTCATTTATTAATTGACAAATAGCAGTCACAAGTTTATCTAATGGTGTTTGCACTTTAGCTCTTTTACTACTTTCTCCCTCAGTTGGTTTCACTCTTTTTCTTTTAACTGGAGTCATTTTATCTACACACAGGAGATAGAAAAACAGTTTTAATTGGTTAGTGCAACATTCAAAGTAAAAAGAGAAAAGAAATATATTGCAACAAGTAATCAGTTGTTGCACCAGATTAATAATATGTTGCAACAAAATACGAAGTTGTTGCAACAACTTATTGCTTGTTGCAACAGAATCTTAATCTGTTGTAAATAGAAAAACAGTAGCAACAGCTTAGCAACTGTTTTGATTTTTTAGAACAACTTGTTAATATGCTACAACAACTGCTTCAGATGCTGCAAAAACTTCAACAATTATTTTGATTTTATCCAGTAGTTGTTGGATAAAATCAATTTTTCTCCTAAATCATAGCATGACAGCAACAACAACAACAAAAACATCTAAATTTAACTACAAAACATCTATATTTCACTACAAACACACAACCATCACAAATCTCATTCACAACTTAAACAAAATACACCAAATATGATTTGTTTTAACCATGCAACCTCAGCAGATATTTGCAACTGTCAAACAAGTGCTGAATTTACTGCAACAGCAACAACAGCAAAAATATCTAAATTTAACTACAAAACGTCTATATTTCACTACAAACACACAACCATCATAAATCTCACTCACAACTTAGATAAAATACACCAAATCATACAACCTCAGCAGATGTTTGCAACTGTCAAACAAGTGTTGAATTTGCTGCAACAGGTAACCTCAGTTGTTGGAAAACATCAATAAAATTACAAGCCTTTTTTTTCGAAACAACAAAGAGAAGAAGAACAAAAACAACACAAAAAACCATAATTACACAACCACAATCACTATTTACAAACCCCAACAAGTGCAACAAATACATGAAACTACAACAAAACAAACAACATTCAAGAAAAATCCATGCTCTTCTTTATCTTCTCTAACCAAAATCATCATTTTCACACTCTGATTTCAAAATCCTAACTTTTGAACCAAGTGAAAAAAAAGTTTACCTGAGAATGAATAGAGAAGCAATATAAATGGAGAGAGAGAGAAATGAGCAGCAGCAATGGAGAGAAAGGAACGAGCAGCAACAATGTTGATCGTCGGTCAGAGTGGAATAAGTTTTTGTAAGGAGTTTTTGTAGGAAAGAGCAGCAGCAATTGGAAAATTGGGTTAAGTTGAGGTTTTTGTATAATGTGTATGGGCTTTTGTAAAAGATTATAAGTTTTAAAAGTTATAATTCAGCCCCAATTTTAGTTAATCACATTTTAAAGACAATTTTGACCTTGATTGGTCAAACTTGTCACCATTTTTAATTATGAGACGTTTTTGTCACCATAAATTAAATCTTCCAAAGTAAAATGATGCTCTACTCTATACAAGCCTTATTTGGTAATTTGAATTTTGAACAAAGGGACTTTTCCTTTTTCTATTTTAACTTAGTTGACTTGGTATACTAGCTGAAATTATATCTCCTCAAAATTTAGTTTGGGATGAGAATTGCATGATTGACATTAGTTTTATTATTATGTATTACTACATCAATTCAATTAATATATTTTTCATTTTTAGTATTTATACTTTTCTGATTTAATCAATAGATATTTAATATCCACAAGTTAATTAATTTAAATTAGCATCAATTAGCGTGAAAAGGGGATTGAAGAGCTCCAACCCAAAAAGTTCTTTATTCATTGAGTTCGAATCTAATAATGAAAGGAATTTCAATCATCTCATTGTACTCTTCGACGGCGACTCTCGCGGAGCTTTCAATTAATGTGTTCATACTATGTCAATATATAACAATAACATATCTAGTATAATTTTATCAGTGGAATTTAAAGAGGGTGAATATACGACGACCTTATCTCTACTTTTATGAGATAGAGAAATTATTTTCAATAAAACCTAGCTAAAAAAAAATCATTTTTTAAAATAGTTTTTTTAAAAAAACATACCTACTCTGTCAATATCCACTTAAAATAATTTGACATTTAACAGCTAGCCAATTACTACTTGTAATCAATCAACGACCCATGTTTGACCATGAGACTAGAGGGAATGCAGACCTTGGTATTTATTAAGGTAGAGAAGAAAATCCTAGTAATTAACGTACAATTAATATATTATCCCATGAACCTTTATATATAACGAGCAAATACTATGATTGTCAAAGAGGGTTGGGGAAAGGAGTGACGACGTGGGGTAGGGGGTTTGACATGGTAGGGTAAGGGGTAGGGGAGTTGAGTGTTGGAGTGCGGGGGTGGGATAGGGGTGGTATGGAAGGGGCAGGTGACGGGTGGTGGAGGTTGGACCAAAGTGTTGAAGGTGAGAGGGAGACAAACTCTGCCTATTAAAGCTTAGACATATAAAAAGAAATTTATTTATATTGACATTTGAAAGTGATCATCAAAATTTACACTCACTTGATTACTAGACCACACCCTTGAGCACTTGAAGCCTTGAACCCACTTCCTATCCAAGGCTGGCTACACATACTCTTCAGCCTCTTGCTATTTTACCTTAATAACCATTTTTATTTCAATTCTCCAATAGATTTATGTGATGCATATATATGCACCATGTAGCTCCTTTTATACTACGACAACCAAATAGACAGCAGCACCTTGACATCCAACTAGGTGACAAATAAGACTTTGGAGGAAAAAAAAAGTTTTCATTATACTTTGCAGAGCAGATATATCCAAGAAAATTCAGTATGCTCCAAGATTATTGCATCCTTAACGAGAATGAAAATCTACAAAGAAATAAGGGGTCATTTGGTAGGGTATAATAGAATAATGGTAGTACTAAATTTTAGTACAACGTTTGATTGCAAATTTAAAGCGGGTACAACTAATACCAATATAACTTATACACCGTATTCATTACTATATAGATTATTCAATGCATGTTATTTAATACAACAAACCAAATAGTCGATAAAAAATGAGTTCAACTTCAGTCTTGAAGAACAATGTAAGACACTTATGACAACAATCACAGGAGAGGGTTGGAATTTATAACAAAGTATTCCAACCGTGAATTTAGAATGGTTCATCTTCCAGTCAACCAAAATAATCTACTGGTCTCGGTGGAAGATTCTTCCAAACAATCCATTCTTTCAAGGTTTCACACCGTTAATAGCTGGGGCGAGACCTCTGGTATTCTTCACATAAGCCACATATTCACTGTACTGCATAGTAAATAATGTGCTCTGGTATCGAGTTAAACGGATTCGCTTCCTCAGTGATTCTGTTATAGCTCCATTATAACCTGCTTTGCGAATCAGTGAGTCAATTGCTTCTATAACGGTCCACCCTGAAGAAAACACTCCCCGAGTTAATCTTGCAGCTCAGCCAGTTCGACAAGTGCCAGAAAATCTTAAACAGATAAGATGCACAACATTCTCCGATGTTGATAGGGAAGGGAGAAGAAAATAACCTTCATGAGCAGCCACCTCAGGTAGGTATGTGGCATTTCTCCTTGTGTTATAGTCAGGGTCAGTAAACTCAATAATTATCCCATGCTTGGCTACCTGAACATTTGATCATTATGCCTGTGTAACAATTTTCAAGAGAACCTCGATCCAAATAAAACTAAGCTCTACCATCTCATCCAAGTACAATATAATGTCTTAGAAGCTAGGGAGCCGTTTGGACATAGAAATGTTTTTTCCAAAACTTTTTTGGTTATACATTGGGGCATTGGGCTGATTTTTTTATTTGCATATGAAGATGAGTTTCTCAAGTTTGAAAAATCAGTTTTGACGAGTTTTTCAAGTGAAAATCTTTTTCACACACGGAACTTCAATTTTCTTCAAGTGAAATGCACGTTCAAACACAACTTCAACTACCAAATACCATTTTTCAACTTTGACTTCAAAAACTCTATTTCTAGGATTCGTTCAAATCTATGTCCAAACGCCTACTAGATAACACATGCAATATTTTAACACCACTCTTATAAGTGAAAATCTATCAGTCTAAATTATGGCAAGCATTTTCTTCTTATTTGAAATATTTTGGTGCTCATGCTCCGCAAAGCCATGATGCAATCACAAAATGATAAATGTCAAGCATACAAGCATGTAATTTTCCTCCTTAATTTAAGAATCAGATATTTAGAGCAAGTTTAAAAGTAGTACCTCCCAATCAAGGTAGTTAGCTGCAGTTTCATAATTAGCAAGAATTGAAACTGTACACTGTAAAGTAGGTAACTCTTTAGCCTGTATTGGGGGAAAGCGACGGTCCCTGAGAGCACTGCAAATGAATTCAAATATCAGAGTAAATATGTACGTAAAGCGTCATAAGATATAGTAGTAAATTGTTACATAGGCAGGAACAGAATGTAAGAAAACAAAACAGCAAGCATCACTTACTTAAGAACCCAAAAGCGTGACAAATTTAAGGTTTCAAAACAAATAAGCAGAAGCAAAAGGACGCGTAAAATGTCATTTGTGCTCAAACGGTAAAATCTAAAGAGATTAAATTGCGAAAAATGTCAAGATTTAACTGTACATAAACCATATATATGCAAACCAGTACGATACCAGTCTTCAAATAGAATGCTTTCAGACGCATAAGAAGCGTCCAATCAATTGAATATAATTTTTTTATCCAATATACCAAAGTCTAACAAGTAATGTAATCCTTCAAAATAGTTTTGCCAATAATAAACAGCTTTCATGCAAGAAATTCTATTGTCACATAATGAAGCTCAAGTATCTTAATCTAATTCCTCCCTAGTAGCTAACAAACATGAAATAGAATTGCATAAAGTAGAAAAACAGTACTTCACATATAAGAGCAGCACTTGCAATCTACCTTGTTAGAGCATAATCCCTAAAACCAGTAATAATGCAGCGAGCTTCCAGAGTGCCAATGCATCCTCGCAAACGAGGCTCCCCGCCATTCACCACTTTCTTCCAAGTCACAAACAACGGGCTGAAATGCAGTTTGATCCACATGAGAGCAAAACATCCAAAATTATTCTCGCATACCTTTGGCATTTCATGAGTTACAGAAGAAAGACTAAGAGGGATGTTAGCATTTGGTTAGCTTACAAAAAGGACACAAAAAAAAGCCTTACCCTGTCCAAAACTGATAAGCATATGAATTTTCCAACTTATAAAGACTATACTTAAAAACATTTTTCATGAGCACGAAATAAAGAGACAGTTAATAGAACAAGTTCTGTGGCGACAAACCTTCACTTGATAAAGGAAAAATATGTCATACGGAAGATTAACAATTAGAAATAGGAGTAAATATAATGAAAGGGAGTAGGCTACACAAAAATCCTATTTGAAAAACATTCCATGTAAAGTGAGACAATTTTCAAAAGGCTATGACAATTAACACTTATAAAGAGTAACAACTGACGCAATTGGAACGAAAGAAGCTAAAAATCACATCTTTTCTATCAGTAAAACTTAAAAATCAAATCCTGAGAGCACATCATTCCCAGTTGACACTAAAGAACCAAATAAACAGGCAATTTTCCAGATTAAAAAACACAAAGAATTGAAATAGCATAGACCCTTCTCATTCCAAGGCCTCACCACCACATGCAACCAAGAAAATAATCTGTTCCCCTATAAAACACTCAAGTAACTTCTACAAAAGAATCTAACCCATCCTAATAAAAACTAGAGAACTTTCCCACAAACTGTGTCTCAAAATGGTAATGAAGATATTTTTTACACATACAACAACAATTAATACTAAGCCTCAGTTCCAAACAAGTTAAGGTATGCTCTATGAATCTATCACTTCTTGATTTAAGCTCAACCCATATATATTTACACATAGCATGCATATTAAAAAGTTAAAAAATCCCATGTACCAAAAACATAAAAAAGACAGAAATTTGCAAGAATATGGATATGGGTGTGATAAAAGGAGAAAAATAGCATACTGTTCACCCTCATCAAAAGCAGGAGGATGAGGTTGTTCTTTGTTGTAGTGAGCAACCAATGTATCAAAACAGTAAACAACCATTTCCCTATTTGCAGACACCATCTTTTTCCCCTTATTAAATTCAATCAAATTTCACACAGAAAAAAGAATAGATCTTTTAACAATCAATAGATCAATTGTTAATCAATTTGAGTCAAATTAATGTTTTTTTTCCGTTTTTTTTTGCTATGTGCCTAACAAATAGTACTAAGTAGAATAATAACAAAGCAAAGAAAGAGGCTTTTGAGTATTCTTCTTCTACCCTTTGGGCTCTTTTTGAGTTTTTTTTTTTGCTTTAATGGTTCCAAGAATTATTGAGAGTAGTGGAAAAGACAACATAGCTTTAGTCATTTCTTTTAGGAAAATGATAAAAAATAGTCTCTTATTTTTTGTAGTGAGTTAAGAATAGTCTCATAAGTATCAGTTTGAGCAGTTTCAATCCTTAAGTTTATCAAAAAATGAACACTTTTGATAACCGTAAAATATATATCAAATTCTGGTAGTTAAATTTAACCGGCATTGTTAAAATAGAAAATATTTAATGGGAACTCATATTTAAAAGTACAAATTTTGTAGTTTATGTTATTTTAGTCTATTTCAAGAGTGTGGCGCAACTTTTTCAGGTACAATTTCTGTTTTTTTAATCTATTTTTGTATTTGGTGCACTCTTTTATGTTGTGATTATGGAATTTTAACAAAAATATCTGGTGTTTCTGGAAAAAAAACCACATTTCCGGTTAAATTTAACAATTTGATAAAAACTTAATTTAGATTAAAAGTCTTACTTTGGCAAACTTAAGGGAGCACAACTGCTCAGTTAATACTTAAGGGATTATTTTAAACCTACCAACAAAGATAAGGGACCATTTTTATCATTTTCTCTATTCCTTTTTATTTTAGTCCAAATAAAATAATTATATTAATACTCTAATTATTTTTTACATTAATAATGTCGTCGTGGACCAACCTTTTAGAGAAAGGCCAAAAAGGTCCTCGACTGCTGGAAGAAACTATCAATATTTTAGGTTGCGTGACAAAAGATTTGAAAGCAACGTGACAACTTTCTTGTTGTTACTACATCTTTTTTACTGTTAGTTTAATAAAATTCATGAGAACAAGCATAAATTAGTTAATTGTGATCCATGTTTCATCTTCTTCTTTTTCAAGTTAAGTGAATCCACTCTAATTTGGAAAATATGTAAGACCCTCAATGTCAAATGAAACGCTCAAAATTCCTCACGAAAGTGTTGTGGTTCGACCCTTCTCCGGACCTCGCGCATAGCGAGAGCTTAGTGCATCGAACTACCCTCTATAGAGGAAGGTATGAGGAACAAAAAACACAAGTTTCGTTTCAAACTTCCCTCCAAATCGACTAAAACTCTAGAACACTTACCTGCAACACAGACTTGGTGATCAAGAAAATGGATGTTAGTCACTTACCAAACAGGCACTCAATCCTATGAAATACTACTCATAAAAAAGCAGGTTCCTATAAAATTATTGGTACCTGTTTTTTGGCTCAACAAAAATAACAAAAAGAGGAGTATGTATCTCCTTTGTTCAAAATATAATGTTAATGTCAACACGAGATGTAAAATATGTCCAAACATGGAGAAGAACATTAGGCCAAAGTTCCATTGAACATTTTGCTTAACAATTAAAAGCTAGATAAATTCATTCTTCCTTCTGATATGAACGCAGTAATAAAAAAAGGTATTTAACTGTATTTAACTGTATCCAAACACAAATATCCAGAATGCAACTGTCAACACAATTAAAAGCTAACACACAATAAGTACAGGTACTATTCATGTTAATCTGAATCAGAATCATGTCTTCTTCTCTTCTCCTTGTCTTTCTTATATTTCCTCCTGTCATCTGAATCGCGAGTATGCTTCCTCTTATCATCTGAATCGCGAGTATGCTTCCTCTTATCATCTGAATCACGGGAACGTTTCCTCCTGTCATCTGAATCACGGGAATGTTTCCTCCTATCATCTGTATCCTGCAAATGTCGCTTCTCTCTCCTCTCATCCTTTTCCCGTTTCTTCTCTTCTCGCCTCTTCTTCTTTTGGCTCCCTTCATCCTCTGATGACTCTTCTTCATTCTGTACGGGTGCAGAAGCAGGGAGACTTGCATTAATCTTTTCTACAGGCTCATTGATCTGATTAGATGGAAAAGCCGATGGTGAACTTGGTTGTTCTTCCCAAGGTTTGGGCAATCTGCAGAATACGTTAACAAACATGATTAGACACCCTCACAGAACAAAGAAGAAACAAAATCCATATGGTTCTATCCATTATTATTTCTTTGAATCATATTATTTAGTTACTCTAGAACCTTTCATCTTCAACGTCAACCCCCTGTTCCTCAACTAGCGATGAAATTCAGAGATGATTTATCCGTAAGAAAAAAAAACATAACACACAACTGGAGAAATAAAATGACTGATAAGAACCACAAAAATCTAAAGAGAACTCTAATTCTAGTGAAACTAATACTTACTTTGAGAAACCAAGACCATCTACCCGAGCTGCTTCAGAATGCCCTGCTCCCAAGTCTTCTGCAGTTGAACCTCTCTTCACAAGTTCAGAAAACTCATGTTTGTCTAGCCGAGTACCTTGAGGACGTGTGGCACGCTTAGGAGCTAAGCCCAGAGCCTCCCTCATTGCCTGCTCCTCCTCTTCTTTAATCCTACGTATTTCTTCTTGTGCCGCGTCCATATCCTTTGCCTGGGCTTTCTTATCACGGGTGTACCAATGTAGATCTTTCCCTGAACAGAGGGAGAAAACACCACAACAAGATGTAAAATATGCCACTAGTTAGACTATGTACTGAAGAAATAAGATGTCCAGCACAACATACCCCATCTTTTCCCAATATAAAAGCACTAGGGATTCCAGATACAATATGGATTTAGTACCTCAGGATTCCAACATGTTGTGACTTCAAAAAAACCTATATCAGCTAGCTTTTTCCAAATATGCATCTCCTCACATAGCAATATAATTATAGTCTACAAAGCAGGGCAGCAAAATCTACTCCGAGAATACAAGATTAGCCAAGAAAAAAATCACTGCATTCGCCAGAAGGTGGAAGAAGCACACATCAAGGAGAAATGAGATGTCACTTGAGATTGTTTTTTATGTTAGTATTGACCTCCAGCTACACCGGTTCTTAAGCACGAAACTTATGGTGAATGAAGGTGTTAAAAGGATAAGAAGTAGGCCTCTAATCACTTGGAGATAGGTTGTTCTGAAAGGCTTACAATCTCTTTGATCTTAACATATTTGATATGAATTCATTTATTCTAAAGTATACTCGCTTAGCATTCTATCACATGCTTGACTGAAAAACTAGACTACTTGATCAAAAACTTAATACAACATACAATCAGAACTTCAGGGAAAATCTATCACTTATGGTGCATTGTACGGTAATAGATAATAAACTTATTGCTTTGAACTTGGGGCAGCAAATAAAAAAATACCATGAAATACCTCTTTTTCAGTTAATTGTGATACTTCATGGATATATCACCTTTTTCATATCTAGAATCTTCAGAAACATAAGAACTTTTTAGCCTTTTTGATAAGTAGCAGGAGAAGAAAAGTCATAATAAAAAAGAAAGAAAAAGGAGAAAAAGAAAGAGATGCTATTATACATAGGGATCAACATATGTACCATTCTTTTATTTACAATGGGCACAAACTACTAATGCAAATAGCAGAAGCAATATGTTTCTTATCGACTATTTTCCAGCAATGGCAATTGCGATATATAAAACGAGAACAAGAATATATACCTTTCTGCCATCTCCCAACTGGTGCTTTGATACTATGACCTATATAATTTTCTCGATGTTTATCGACCTTCACATCATCCCAGCTAAATTCTGTTGCAGCAAAGAAATTATACATTAGGAACACTACATAATAGAACAAAAGTATAACAGCTTGATTCTCCAGAAACAAGAACAATTTTGTGTAAGAACCTCCTACGCCATCTACAGAAATTTCATTAAGTGTGTCTGAACTAGAAAGCATCATAACTCAAAATTCATTTTTTTCCTGAGAAAAGTATAATCATGACTTGAAATTCATGACTCGGGCCAATGATTCAGTTGAATGGGTCTCTCTAAAGCAAGTCATGGATGGGTTGGGATTCCCTGCTCAGTTCACTACTTGGATACTTGTATGTGTGAAAACTGTGAACTATGTCGTCCTTATCAATGGTGAATGTACTGCCCCTTTTAATGCTGCCAAAGGCTTGAGACAAGGGGATCCAATCTCCCCCTTTCTATTTGTCATTTCAATGGAATACCTAAGTAGAAGCTTCAAGAGTCTAGCAGAGGAGAAAGAATTTCATTATCACCCAAAATGCTCTAAACTGGGACTCACTCACCTATGCTTTGCTGATGACCTTTTGCTATTTTCTAGAGGTAATCTCCCATCTGCCTCTGCTATGTTTTTGCCTGCTTCAAACAATTCTCAGAAGCATCTGGTCTGCAGGCTAATTTGTCCAAAAGCTCTGTGTATTGCTACTGCTACAGACTGACATAGACTCCATTACTCAAGATCTTGGACTTGTCCAAGGGGAGTTGCCTTTTAAGTACCTTGGAGTCCCTTTGTCTACAAAGAAGTTGACATTATTACAGTGGCACCCTCTTATTGAGAAGATTGCGGCTAGGATAACTTCTTGGACTGCCAAGAAGCTATCCTATGCAGGTAGGGCTCAACTCATCCAGTCAGTTCTCTTTGGAATACAGTCTTATTGGGCACAGTTGTTCACTTTCCCTTCTCAAGTACTGAAGCTGATTAATGCTTATTGTAGAAGCTATCACTGGTCCAGCACAAATACAATCCCAAAGAAGGCTTTGGTTGCTTGCGAAAGATTGTGTTCCCCTAAATGCACTGGTGGACTAAATCTGACTAACATTGCACTCTGGAATAGGGCTGCTCTTGCTAAAACTTATTGGGATTTGGCACACAAGCAAGATAGATTGTGGATTAGATGGGTCCATATATATTATGTTAAAGGGCAGCAATTAGAAGACATGCCAATCCCAACACAAGTATGTTGGAGTTGAAGAAAGTATTGGAATCCAGAAGCTTGTTGGCCCAAGTGCAACTTCAACCATCATCAAGAATGGGAATCACACGACAGATATATACACAACTTCTGGATAACAATGTTCGAGTGACATGGAAGTGTTTGCTATTCTCTAATGCAGCTAGACCTAAAGCTAGATTCACTGTCTGGCTTCAGATGCATAAGAGACTATTGACAGCTGATAGACTATTGAAATGGGGTATTGTAGTGGATAAGCAATGTGTACTATGTCAGGGACATGATGAGACTATTGATCACTTGTTTGGTGCGTGCCCTTTTTCATATCCTAAGCAGATTACTCTTGTGGGCACAGCAACAACCTTTCAATGTGGCAGCAGGAGATCAGCATCAGGTAGCAGTTGTTAATAGAGCCAAAGGGAAGTCTTCACATGCTCTCTTGTTCAAGCTCATCTATACAGAGTTTGTGCATGGTGTGTGGATTGAGAGGAACTCGGGGATCTTTGAGAAGAAGAGCAAGCAATTGCCAGGAACTTGGCCTGTGTATGCAGTTTTCGAGCACCAGCCCGACTTCAACCATTAGTCTATAGTTTTATGTACTGAAGTAGCTGGTGTTTGTTTTATGTGTTGATTTAGATGACTAGTTGAGTTATGGCTAGTCATGGTACTGTAATGTTACAAATTGGTGATTAATATAAATTTGGTTACCCAAAAAAAAAATCATGACTCTAGGAAGAGCTCATATATACTGATTCTTATATCTATGTATCTGTCTCCTCATAATTTTTTTCGCAGTGAGTTGGATTGATAAGCCAGAATCCCAAGAAAAGGGAGCAACAACTTAGATAAGAAATGAAATTACAAAAAGACAAAAAAAGATGTATAACCAGACGAAACCAAACACCAAGAAAGCAGACCACATCTAACTCCATCAATATATAGAACTAATTTGTTGGAGCACATGCATGATTCACCATATACAAGTAGCAAGTACCAGAAATTTTCTGAATCTAACAAATGGAAACATGGACTTTTTTATCAAGCAAATGTAAACACGGACTTGCAAAATACAGACAACAAATTATCATCAAACAAGCATGTAGTGAACTCATCCCAGAACCCAACCTTAATTTTCCTCCTTCACAGATCCTCAGCCTTTCACCCAAAACTAAAAGATAAAGGATCATTGCGGCAACACTCTGCTTTGTTATTTTTATATTAGGTAAAAACAGGACCAATATTTTCCCACTTTTCCTTTATGGTGGCTCGAGCAGCAAACTCTCCACCTTTACATAATGTTCCTAAATCACAAACCTAATACAGCTTCCTTCCCGAGCTACAAGAAGTGAATTTACAAGTTCATAACTTACAACTTTTCCAAAAGCATCATCTTTATTCAGGGAGAGATGATTGATTGTCCCAATTTTTGACCCAACAAGCCATGGAAGCAAATTAGACTAACAATTAAAGGAAACAAGACTACTTTAAATCTCGAATTTTAAGAAAACAAAGAAGCCCTAGATAAACAAAGAAACACAATGTTCCTAAATCACAAACCTAATACAGTATCCGTTACAATTTCTAAACCTCAACCTCATGTCTAACCCACCAAGCTAGACAAGCTAAATTTACAAGTTCATAACTCCTCCAACTTTTCCCCAACTTCCTTGGATCGAAGCATAGTAATAGTAATTGTTGTTTGTAACTCCTAATACTTTTACATTCTAATCCTACTGAATGCTGAGAGAAAATCTGATTTTGTTAATCACGCACTAATATAATTAATAATTCCACAATTTAAGATTTGTCAACTAAGCCCTCTCATTTAGCTGCTAATTTCAATTTCAATACACAGAATAAGAAAAGTCTCAATCTTTGTTCAGGGATGGGTGATTCTCCCAATTTTTTACCCGATAAGACATGAAAGCAAATTCGACTAACAATTAAAGGAAACGAGACTACTTTAAATGCCAAATTTTAAGGAAACACAAAGAAACCCTAGATTAACAAAGAAACACAATGTTCCTACATCACAAACCTAATACAGTATTCTAATCCTACTGAAAGCTGGGTGAAAATCCGATTTATTAATCACAACAATAAATCCACATAATATAATTCCACAATTTACATTTTCACGAATAAACTTTCTCATTTAACTGCTAATTTCAACTTCAATACAGAATAAGAAAAGCCTCTATTTTTGTTTGTGGACGGGTAATTTGCCAATTTTTTACCCGATATGCTACGAAAGCAAATTAGACTCACAAATAAAGGAAACAAAACTAAACAACATATAGCTGCTAACTTCAACTTCAATATAGAATAAGAAAAGCCTCAATCAATCAATCTTTGTTCGGGGCGGGTGATTTTTGACCCGATAAGCCCATGAAAGTAAATTAGACTAACAATTAAAGGAAATGCTGAAAGACAAAGAAACCCTAGATCAACAGAGATGGGGAAATGAAAGCTTACGATCTTGACCACCGCGAACGCCACCTCTAGTAGGATGATACATCTTTTGCTTTCCTTCTGGGTTCTGTAACCCTAGATTTCAATTGAAAAACCCGAAGAAAGATTTGGTTGTTTCGCAGAAAGACTAATATGACAAAAATGGTCCTTACATTTAAGAGTAGGTTCAAAATTATCCCTTTTTTTTTTTTTTTTTGACGAAGGAATCCGCAGCAAACCCCGGGCTGACGTAATAGCCTGCAAATCACGTCAGCCGATTAACCACACTTGGCAAGCCATGCGTGACAGGTTCAAAATTATCCCTAATACATGCTTCCATAGTTTCGATTCTTAAAATTTGTCAAAAGTAACTATTTTCGTTGTATGAATTTAAAAATTAAAGAAATATGTTCCAATAACTCTAGAACATGGTGCTAGACATCTTTATGATGGTTTCTTTGTGTTAAATTGTAATCCTTTTACTTATGATTATTATATGAACCAAGAATTACTTATGATTGTTGTATGAAGCCTTTGCAATCAGATGTATGTTGGTTAATAATGTGAGGGTTGGATCTGGTGCCTTGTATTTTGTTACCTTTGTTGATTTCATGCTCGTTTCTTTATGTCTATTTGAATTTTTTTAAACTGTATCAAATATGTGTATTTTGAAAGACAGTTGCTCGCGATTCTGAAAATGGAACATTTTTTGTCGAATCCATCTTTCTCATATTTTACTTAGTCAATAAACGGTTGAATTAGGGGTAAAATGTAAATACATACAAGTATATCAACTTGATTTTCATTTGAGATAATTCAGTAATAGCGTATGCGTCGAGTGAATGGGTTGCTTGGCTTCTAAACTACAAATTAAATCAACTTGACATATATGTTTGAGAGATTGATGTACGTAGACGTTATATAGGTGAGGGGTTCTATTGGATCGAATCGTCTGAAAATATATAATGAAAAAAGTGTAAAAATGGATGTTTTTTACTATGTACAAAATTCTTGATTCTCATTGATACGAGAACAAGTACAGTCCAGAATTATACTGTCAAATAGGGTAACAGTAACCACTAATAGCAGTTCGATTAATGGTTATAATCGTTTCATCGTGCAGGAAAATATGGATAGAATTGACCCAGCCAACCTGGGCATCCGTTGGAGTCGGGACTCTCTAATTATTCTTGCAATGCACAGTTTGTGTCTAGCACTCTAGCTCAAAATTTGCTTGTTGAATTTCTCATGTTAGGCTAGAACAAGGGTTGAATTCTTATACTTAGCATGTAAATAAATAGGTTTTCGTTTGCCAAAGAAATAATAAATTCAAGTCTCAAGGATGCAGAGGCAAACGGATATTCACAGTTGGACTTTGAGTTTTGGGCTTGTAACGACCCGTTTGATCGTTTAGCACTTTAAGACTATGAAAAATAGTATAAGACTATAGGGTATTAAATTATAGGAGTTTTAAAATATAAATTGTGCATGAAATTTAGTTGAGGAAGTAAAGTGGGTCAAGCCCACTTCCCTTTCTCGTGGGGCACGGGAGTTACATAAGAAAAGGGGAGGGGGCACGCAACATGCAGAACTAAAAAGAGAAAAGAAAAAAACCTACAACTAGAAGAGAGGGAAGGAACTAATACAGCAGCCAAGGGAAAGGAAGGAAACAAAAGAAAACCTAATACTAGAAGAGAAGAAGAAGACGGGCACTTAGATTGTATGCTTAAGTGGTAAACTTTTACAATCTCTTTTTTTTTCACCATCATTATTCTTCATAATTCTAGGATTTCTCTGTTAAAAATAGTTACAACACGTTTAAATGAAGAATTTATTAATCAATTGCTTGTTTTTTTCCCCATAAACTAATTGAATTCAACTCGCTTAAGGGTTAGGTAAATAATGGCAGGCGACACAACATATAAAACGTGAAAACTGTATAAATCCGTAAAGAATATAAAAGTATGGGCTGAATGAAAGTTGTAGATTACTCTGTTTCCGTCAGTTTAAGATCTTACGGAGATAAATCCGACTTATGGTTTGAATGTTAGGAGTGTTTAAAGTTTCTGCCTCGTTTTACCGAAACTCAGGCGACATAGCATATAAAACGTGAAAACTGTACAAATCCGTAAGTAATATGAAAATATGGGCTGAATGAAAGTTGTATATTACTATGTTCCCGTCAGTTTGATATCTTAAGAAGATCAATACGACTTATGGTTTGAAAGTTATGACTGTTTGAATTTTCTGCCTTGTTTTACAAAAAAAAACTGGCGACACAGATTTCATAGGGTTGTTTCCTTCGTAAATTTTCACCATCTACACTAAGTATTGCCAGGTGGGATTCGGCATAATAAGATATCCTAGTGTTTCCTTTGATGTGGTACAATAAACACCTGATTTGGAGTTACGAATTTAATGTTATATCCTTTACAAGCGGGAGATACGAGAAAGTTAAAAGAAAGGAATATTATTTGTTTGTCCTGAATTTATGCTAATATTTTTATAGGGGTATGAGTTTAGTCATACAATCGAAAAAGTAAAGATCTTGTTAATATAAATATAGAAATATGGGTGTTCTTAGATTCGTATTATAATGTAGTTCACGTATTTTCTAGATTTTAATCGTTCAGAGGCTCTACGCAAGGGGAAGACATTGGTTTGATTGTTCGTGGCACCCGCTCGGCATTGAGGTAGGTTACGGTTTACTTTAGTTAGACTCTGATTAGAGAATCGTATGTAGTTATAGGAAGTGACAGGGATAACATGATAGGCCTTCGGGCATGAAGTGGAGATAAATTACAAATATGTTAGTTTTGTCAACTGTTATGTGGGTTTGTCGCCATATGTGTTATTTTCTGTGATTATCACTTGATATGACGTGTACTTGTCGATTATCGATTTGTGATATGTGTTGAGACAGATATCATGTCTGTCATACTTTTCCTATATTATTGTTGTGATGACATTGATAAATTCTGAGGTTTCTGCCGGAGGTTGAGAGTGATTGATAAACTCCGAGGTTTCTGCCGGAGATTGAAAGTGATTGATAACTCTGAGGTCTTTGCCGGAGATTGAGAGTGATTGAGCAACTCCAAGGTCTTTGCCGGAGATTGCGAGTGATTGATAGCCTCCGAGGTTCTATCCGGAGAGCACGAGTGGTACATGAACTTCGCGGATCCCTCATGGGTCATGGATTGAAGGCACTGTCTTAGTATGTGTGTACGAGAGTGGAGTGAGGGAGAGGTGACTATTGTATTGCATTGTTTCCATCTACTCTTAGTTTAACTGCTCATTTGGTGAAAGTATATCTGTCTGGGTTGATTTCATAATTTCTTATGTTTTGACTTGTATAGTATATGTAACCATACCTCTTTGTTATATGTGCTACTTGTTAGTTTCGACTCTACATGCATTATCTAATCACTGTCGGCCTATGATGCTTACCGGTACTAGTGTTGTACTGATACTACTCTTGCTGCACTTTTGTTGAGTGCAAAGTACGATCCAGGTTCCAGTTCTACGTCCCGTGGCTGATTCGCGAGGTGAACATCTTCTAGTCATTCAGGGTGAGCTACTTGGTCGTCTGTGGCCCCTGAAGGGCTTCTTAGTTATTTCCATTTTTCGTTTGTTATTGACAGACAATATGTAGCCTTCGGGCATTCTTCCAGACTTCTATTTTTTTCAGACTTATTAGTGCTCTTGTACCCGTTTTGACCAGATTTTGGGGAAAAAAGTATTTAAGGTTTTATAACTTCTCTTCTTTATTTTATTTCCGCTGATTTAACTTGCTATTGAGAATATGGTTCGCCTACTCGGGAGAATAGGGTAGGTGCCATCACGATTCGTGATTTGGATCGTGACAGTGCTAATTGCTATAATGTATCCATTCTATTAAGTTTGATGCTTCAACTTAACCCTAATTTTCGTTTTTGCTTTGGCAAGATGTGGATAATTTGATACATAATTACTGCCCTCGAACTTTGATTTAGTGATAAGAGCGCAATGAGGTGCGGGTTAGGTACATGTTATGGATTTCGAGATTTGGCAAGTCAAAAGTCTGGTGTTTCCAAAGGGAGTGGCACCGGGTGTTGAATCACGCGCTAGTGGTCTTCGAGTATTTCACAAATACAGAAAACAACAATTACGTACATGGTTAATTTCTTCGGCATATGATTTGATTCTAGTGATTGATGCGATTTGTTAATCTTTTTCTTTAGATTTTATGCCTTTTGAGCTGCAAATTTTTAGTTAGCAATTCAGTAATCCTTCTAAGATGGAAACAATATTTTTTAATAAAGTATGTGTCGGCTCTTGGGAGTGTACGTTATTGCAATTTCTTTCTTGTAAATCAAAATTTTGCTTAAGCATTGATGGTGTACAAACTCTTTGTAATAAAAATTGTACTCAATGAATATATAGTACTCTCTTATTTTTACAATGAGACATCTTAATAACAATTAAGAAAACAGTCCAGTTGACCGAAGCTTTTCACTCAGGGTTTCACCTTTCGAATTACAGCACATAATACTGAAGTTTTACGTGTAACAGTATACGGGACAAACAAAATCATAGTCTAAGAACGATAATACATGCTACATATTGTTTTATTGTTTTAATGAATTGAAAAACTTGTTTAAAGGAACACGTTCCATATTTGGATGGACCAGTTTTGTTCATGCAAGTCAAATCTATAGTTGTAAAGCCGCTGATACTGTGGCAGTATAGCAGCAGTGCTGCGGGATTTCTATTGGTCAACGGTTTAAGATTTTGTCACTTCCTTCACTCATCCTTATATACAACATGTTAAGGAGTGAAAAATGATGCTTGCAAAATCAGAAATCCTTTTATATCTCAAGAGCAAGTCGTCGTCCCTCCTAGGGCTCTCATCAAGTACGAAGCTCCAACAAACACAAGGACCAGTTCTCTATTACTGAAGATGTTTTAAGTCCTTAGATTTGTTGAGTCTTCAGCTTTTTTTCTTTAACTTGTAAACCTACTCTTCTTGTAAAAAGTTGTCTGTAGGTGGTTTGGTTTCAAAAACATCGAGTTGTAAACTTGACTAGAGTTAGTCAAGGTGTATTCTTGCAATAGAGTTATTGTAAATATCTTGCAATAGAGTTATTGTGAGTAAGAGGGGTTAATAGTTTTTCTTGACTAGAGTTAGTGAATGAGTGTCTTTGCAACAAGGTTGTTATAAAGGAGAGAGATTAAGAGTTTAATTTCTAGGTTACAATAGGTTGTAATCTAAACATTACTCAGTTATAGTGGAGTTTGGAGAAATTCTACAACAGTAGGTCGTGGTTTTTAATCCATTGAGCAAGGAATTTTTCACGTAAGAATCATATATTATTACCGTCTGCCTTTACTTAAGAGGCCAGTAGAAAACATGGTTCTCTATTCTGTTTGGTAGACTCATATATTTTATCAATTAGTATCAGAGCATACTCTTTCTAAAAGGTTAACACCAAAAAATGATCATTCTCATGGTTGCTCCACCAAACCTAGAGGAAGTTGATCGGTGTATTTTATATACACTTTTCGAGTCAGTTTTAGTTAGTCTTTTGTCCCTTTTTGTACAAATAAGTGTCGTATTAGGATAATTTTTCTTTCTTTTGAGTCAAAGTGGTTAAAATGGCAAAATGGCGGAAAAAAAGCTAAAAGAGAGCAAAAGAGGAGGTTCCAGAGCTAAAAACAGAGAAAGTAGCGAACGAGGCCAAAACCTGACCAGTACGCGGCTACCCTGCAGCCGCGACGCCCAATATCCAGAGAGGCTGCAGAGGTCCCAGCCGCCGCTTTATGTCAACAGTGCGGGCGCGCGCTAATCATCGAGAGGCTACGAAGTTGCAGTGGCCGCGCTCTCATGCCAGAGATCGGTCGCGCCAAATCACCCGGGACCATTGAGTTCCGGCCGCGGCTGAAAGAAGCTGGCCGACGCGGAAAATCGTGGTTTTGACGATTTTTGGGCCAGGCAGGAAAAGTTAAGGCGGTTTACTATAAAAGGAGAACCCTAGGCAGATTTCAAGGGTTCCCTTTTCTTGCACAGCTCAAGATTTCTTGCTTGGAGATTGGAGACCATAATTTAGTACTTTCTTTTTCCTTTTTCTTTTCTTTATTTCAGTTTTGTATGATGAACCAAGAATTAGTTCTTGTCATGTCAATGGCTAGGAACTAATTCTCTTATAGGGCTTTCCATGTTAATTCTCTAGAAACTTATGTTATGAATTAATGCATGTCTATGGTTATTATTCTTCTTTGAGAGATTTATCCAATAATTGCTTTGAATGTTTGGTAATTAATTGACAACTAATTATCATTATATGATTTCTAATTTACTTCGAAAGGAGAGATTGTGAATATGTTGTAAGTTGGGTAGACATTCTTGGATTGAGGATGAAAATACCTCAATTATTTATGTAGCGTTAATGAGAGGCTTAAAAACCCCTAATTTTGCGCATGGTGCGTGACGGTTAACTAGGTTTTTGTTCTTAATCCTCCTATAGAGTTATCCTTATCACCGAAAGGTAGGTAAGGTGCAATACTGGGGTTGAGTGTTTATATATCCTTAACGGGAATATAAAACGATTTCGTAAACCTGCTTTCTCCGAGAGAAGAAGTCCATAATTCATTGCATTAATAAATAACATAAGCGGATAGTTGAAGAGACATGGAAGCCATATTCCCATCACATCTGAAGTAAACTCATTAGTTAAATTAGTCTTTATAATTCTTAGTTATAAACAATAAATCCAAATATCAATTGCCAAATAGATACCAAAAGATAGATAGTTGATACTTGAACCCTAATCCTTGTGGACGATATTCGGTCTTACCAGGACTATATTACTTGTCACGATAACGTGCACTTGCGTTAAAGTGTGTGCATCTTTTCGCGCATCAAGTTTTTGGCGCCGTTGCCGGGGATTAGGCATAGTTCAATATCAAATTTGTCTATTTTTAATTTCTAATTTGGTTTTTAATTTTTAATTTTATTTTTAATTTTTACGTTTTTTTTGTTATTTTTCGGAAAGAAATCAGGGTGCCTTGATTTGTTGTTTGTTTTTGATCTATTTCAGGAAATCAGTTTATGCGAAGGAGAAGAGGAGCAGACACTCTTGTTCCCTTCAATCCAGAAATTGAGAAAACCTGTAACAGAAAGAATCAGCGGATTGCAACTTTGATAGAGATGGACGGTGTTCAAAACAATAACATGATGAGAGAAGGGTTAGGTGAAAATCAGCCCAATCCAGGAATACCTCGGCAAGTGCCAATAGACGTAGAGGAGAGAGTCCAAATCCAGCCAGAAAAGAGTTTGGGGGACTATGTGCTGCCAAGAGTGAATGGAGCACAGACATGCATTAGGCTCCCTGCAATAGGAGCCAACAACTTCGAGATAAAACCGGCGATTCTGAGCATGGTACAACACACAGTGCAATTTGGAGGACTGTCATCGGATGATCCACATATGCACATAGCTAATTTCTTGGAGCTATATGCAACTTTCAGATATAACGGCGTTACTGATGATGCCGTCAGATTGAGGCTCTTTCCCTTCTCACTCAGGGATAGAGCAAAAGTATGGTTGAATTCCCTGCCGGCCGATTCGATTTTTACATGGCAAGAGCTGGCACAGAAATTCCTAGCCAAGTTCTTTCCCCCATGCAAAGCAGCAAAACTGAGAGGGGAGTTGAACAACTTCTACCAAACAGATGGAGAGTCCTTATATGAAGCTTGGGAAAGGTTCAAAGATTTACAGAGAAAATGCCCACACCATTGCATTGAGTTGTGGAACTTGGTCCACATCTTCTACAACGGCCGAGCAAAGACAACCGTAACCATTATAGATGCAGCAGCAGGTGGGGCATTCATGAGGAAAACAGCCCACGACGCTCACGAGTTACTAGAAGATATGGCCACCTACAACCATGTCACAGAAGAGAGGTCGACAAGTGGGAGTCCACAAAATAGATGCTATTGCTGCCTTGAATGCCCAAGTGGCCCTTTTGGCAAAACAGTTGCAGCAACATACAGTGTCAGTGAATGCGGTGCAGATGCCTAAAAGCTGTGAGATATGTGGTGGCCCACATACATTCGATAGGTGTCCTTCAGCTGATCCCAATAATATACCGACGATGGAGCAGAGTGTCAGGCAGTAGGTAATTATCAGAGGCCACAGAACAACCCCTACTCCAACACTTATAATCCAGGGTGGAGGAATCACCCAAATTTCTCATGGAGAGGAGACCAGGGGCAGCAGAATCAATACAGGGGCCAGTACCAGAACCAGCAGAACCAGAGTCAGCAGCCCTTCATTCAGGCCCCACAGCCTCAACAGTTCAATGCACCAGCTCAGCAAGAGAAGCCAGACGAGCTGAGAGCAGCTTTGTTGGCACTTACCAACGCCCAGACCCAGTTCGTGACAGAAGCTAGATCCTCGTTCAGGAACTTGGAAACACAAGTGGGTCAGCTAGCAAAGCAGTAAACAAGAGTTTGACGGTGTATTTTATATACACCTTTTGAGTCGATTTTAGTTAGTCTTTTGTCGTTTGCACATATAAGTGTCGATTAGGATAGTTTTCCTTTCTTTTGAGTCAAAGTGGTTAAAATGGCCAAATGGCGAAAAGGATCTAAAAGAGGGCAAAAGAGGAGAGTCCAGCTAAAAAAGCGTAAAAGTGGCGAAACGAGGCCGAACCACTGCGGCGCCTCGCGATCGCGAGCGGCGGTGGCGCGCCACTATCGAGAGGCTGCGAAGACTCAGCACATGCGGCTAAGCGTGGCGCGACGCTAAACACCCGGTGCTACAGAAGTTGCAGGCGCGGCCACGCCGAGCCAGAATCGGGCGCGGCGAAATCACCCGGACGGATTGCAGAGTTACGGCGCGCGGCCCATGCGGCGGCGGCACGCTGAAAAATAAGGGTTTCAGACGGATTTTGGGCCAGCTGCGAGGAAAAGTTGAGGCGGTTTCAACTATAAAGGAGAACCTGGCGGTTTTTAAGGGTTCCCTTCGCACAACACAAGGCTTCTTGCTTGGAGATTGGAGACCATAGTTTAGTAAATTCTTTTCCTTTTCTTTACTTTATTTCAGTTTTGTATGATGAACATGGGATTAGTTCTTGTCATGTCAATGGCTAGAACTAATTCCTCTATGTGGCTTTCCATGTTGAATCTCTAGAAACTTATGTTATGATTTAACGACGCTTATGGTTATTCTTCTTCTTGTTGAGATCTATCCAATAATTGAATTGAATGCTTAGTAGTTAATCGACAACTAATTATCACTATATGATTTGAATCGGACTCAAAAGGAGGGATTGTGAATATCTTTGTAAGTTGGGTAGACATTCTTGGATTGGGGATGAAAATACCTCAATTATTTATGTAACGTTAATGAGAGGCTTAAAACCCTAATTTTGCGCATTGTGCGTGTGCTAACTAGGTTCTTGTTCTTAATCCTCCTATAGAGTTATCCTTATCACCGAAAGGTAGGTAAGGTGCAATACTGGGGTTGAATGTTTATATAACCCTAACGGGAGTATAAAACGATTTAGTGAACCTGCTTTCTCCAAAAGAAGAAGACCATAAGTTATTGCATTAATAAGTAGCATAAGCGGATAGTGAGGAGACGTGGAAGCCCTATTCTCATCACAACTGAAGTAAAACCTTATAGTTAAAATAGCTTTTATAATTCTTAGTTATAAACAACAAATCCAATTATCAATTTACCAAATAGATACCAAAAAATAGATAGTTGGTAATTGAACCCTAATCCTTGAGGACGATATTCGGTCTTATCAAGACTATACTACTTGTCACGATAACGTGCACTTGCGTTTAAAGTGTGTGCATCTTACCGCGCATCAAGGCCACATGGTACATTGCCAAGCAACACAGAGGTAAATCTGAGAGAGCTATGCGAGCAAGATAACCGCAAAGTGGGAAACAATGAGCAAAGAATACCTCACCAAGAGTTGAGAAGAAGGCAGAGATAGAAAAAGAGAAGGTGATTGAGCCTAGTCCAGTAGTAGAGAAAACTCCAGAGAAGGAGTATACAGAGAAGATCCCATTCCCCCAGAGACTACAGCGAAAGGCGGTTGATAAACAATTCTCCAAATTTTTGGAGACATTCAGGAAGCACCATATCAACATACCTTTCATAGAAGCATTAGAGCAGATTCCCTCCTATTTCAAGTTCATGAAGGAAATCTTGGAGAAGAAGAAGAAGCTGGCAGAGTACGAAATAGTAGCACTGACGGAAGAGTGTAGTGCTATCTTACAAAAGAAGTTGCCACCAAAACTAAAAGATCCAGGGAGCTTTACACTACCTTGCACAAATGCAAGGCGACACGCAACGAGCTCAGTGATTTAGGGAAAGTATAAATCGATGCCTTATCGATTTAAAAGATCGAGTCATGAAGCCAAACCAACCACAAGAGTTCCGCACCGGCCGATAGGACAGTGGTTCATCCAAGAGGGAAGATTGAGGACGTGATTGTTAAAGTGGGAAAATTCTTCTTTCCTGCAGACTTCCTCATTCTTGATATGGAAGAAGATGCGGAAATCCCTATCATATGGGAGACCATTCCTAGCAACGGGAGAGCTTTGATTGATGTTGAAAGAGAGAGTCGACAATAAGGGTGGAGAATGAAGAAATGGTGTTTAAAGTTTTTAAACACGCCATCGAGCCACCAACCATGAGTGGGTGCTTGCAATCAAGCACCATCAAACCCCGCGAGCCAATACAAGTCAACCAAAGGGAGATGAGCCCACGAAAGCAGGCATGGTTTGCCAAACCCCCACAGAAGCTGGTATGTGTTCCTGAACTCCCCCTTACTGATAATGCTAAGAGGAAAAGAAGAAAAAGAAAACGTAAAATGTGGAGAAAATGGATTAGTTGCGGGCTTGACCCACCCCACATTTATTAAACTAAGGAACTTAAGGTCCGCTAAAAGACGTTAAAGACAAATGCTACTTGGGAGGCAACCCAACGTTTTCAATTATGTTATTTCAATTCATGTCTTTAGTTTATTTTATTTTGTCTAGAACAGTCTCACGGTCTTGGGTTCTAGTGTTTGTGTTGTGATTGACAGGGATAGGCAAATAAACTGAAGGACGAAAGGCTGAAAGAAAGCCAGGATTTCCAGAAAAGCGAGTAGGCCATACGGGAGCAGAGTGGCGCGCTAAAAGAATCGAACACGCGCTGAAGTTTAGCGCCACGCGCCGTAATTCCAGAAAATTTGTCAAGTTTAGGCGCCGCGACGCAGAAAGTCCCGAAGGAGTGCAGAACATTGGGCGCCGCGGCGCCAAAAGCAGGGCCGCAACGCCAAAGCGGAATTCCAGAAACTTAAAAACGCCCAGAAATCAGATCTGCCCCAAATTCAAAATCAAAAACCTAACCCCCTCCTCCAAAAACACATGAAAATCCAAAAATTTGCCCACAAATCCTCCACAAATCCAACCCAACCACAACCAAAACTCTCAAATTCCTAAAAACCCTTAGCTATCTCAAACAACAAAGCTCCAGTCTATAGCCTCAAACCACCATTAGAAACAAGAACAACTTGAATCGTCTCATAAGAAAGTAATTTTTTTCTGTTCTTGAGATCTTTACTGAAGTCACAGGAGGTAGTAGTTTGAAGGAGTATCAGAGTGAAGTAGTTCGTGCCAAAAATTGATTGTGAAGTTTGGAGAAAGAGTAGAAAAGGAGGGTGTGGGTATTGGGTAGTAGAGTTGAAGTTTGGGGGTAGTGTGTTAGCTGCTAGTTGTTGATTGTGTTGGGAACATTTGTGCCACTAAGTTGTAAGCTGCAGAAACTGTTTTAACCATGGCCACCAGGAAGATAAGAGCCTCCACATCCACCCCAACCCCACAATACGATGATACTAGGTTTGTGAGCTACCAAGCCTTCCAAAGATACAAAAAGCTTGATACTGCACTTAATCTGGAAGGGAATGGACTACCGCAGGAGTCATTTGGGAGGAAGATGTTTATGAGCCCATTCGCAATGATTGAGTTAAGGGTGGAGGAGATTTGTAAATCCGGAGAAGATAGCACCCGATGAACAATGATAGTGCGTGAATTTTATGCTAACTTTCCGGAGAAGGTGGAAAGGGGATGCTTTGTGAGAGAAAGATATATGCCTGTGACGGCAGAAGCAATAAATATGGCCCTAAAGACAGTTGATGTTGAAGAAAGAAGTGATTGGAATCACTTTAGAACATGGTCTAGAAGCACCGACCGCATCGACTGGAATGCCGTTGCAGACACCGTGAGCTACCCTGGGGCTGCTTTTGATATTGCAAGAAATGGGTCAAGAGCACTGAGCAGGTGCCAATTCAACAAAGCAACCAAAGGTTGGCTATATTTCGTCAGCGCACGCATGATTCCATCCACGCACTTCACCAGAGTGCCAGAAGATAGGATTAAGCTGATATATGGAATCATGACGGGGAAAACGATTGATGTGGGGAAAAAGATAGTGCAGAGCATTGAAGAAATCGGCAGGTTGGTGACAACAGGTGGATTGAGACATGGCTCACTTATCACGAATTTGTGCAACATGAATGCGGTCCCAACCCTACCCACTGACACTCATGAGAGAAACCAACTGCCGGTGTCCTGTGGGATAGTGCACTCTTTCCCAGACCCAAGCCCCAAAGCTGACGGGCGAAGAGTACAACCAAAGAAGCAGCAGCGGTAAAGCCGCATGAGCGAAAATGAGCACGAAATAGGGGCTCAATATGCGGCAGGACCTAGCCACCAGCCAACCACAGAAGCAGAACCTCCAGTGCCTATGATGGAGCAAGTGCTCCAGAACCAGAGAATGATGATGCAACATTTCGACACAATGATACAAGGAAAAAATGAGTTGAGACAGGGACAACATGAGTTGCGACAAGGGCAACAAGAATTGAGGCAGGAGCAACAACAGTTGCACCAGCAGTTTGACGAGATGAGTTCCGCTCAACCAACGGTCGATCGTTATCCACCGCCACCACCACCATTTTAGCCAAAGTTTGTAAGTGTCTTATTTCTTTTACTGTCTTTGAGTCTACACACATTGGGGACAATGTGTGATTTAAGTTTGGGGGTGTTTTATTTGTGTCTTGTTTTATTTGTGTCATGTTATGTTTTATTTAAGTCTTTTTGATTGTTTTATGTATATTTTGAGTCACCAATTTTTTTTCCTTTTTGAGTCATAATTGTCTGTCAAAGATCACGTATGCTGTAGTTACTAGAAACACCTAGTGAAGTAAGGTGGAATAATGTAATGGAATTGAAGCAACTATCTAAACACTTAGGTTAGATATGCCAAAAACTCACAGAATCTGTCTATTTGGAGTTTCTTGCTTGAATTATGCATGCTAAATAATGAAAACCTATGTGTTATAATTGCTTGCTATTTGAGGCGAAATAGTTAGGATATGCATGTTAGGGAGATGACTCAGGCATTTCTTTGATAGTCAATTCTTACCATTTTTTTCTATCCCGGACTTTAAAAGTATCCCTAGTCAGCCTCATTGAGCCTAAAAATTGAAACTTCTTCTTTGACACCCTATATTCCCACAAATTGTTCCATAAGTAAAAATATGAAATAATGGAATACATTGTGTGTTAAAAAAGAGACAAAAAGAGTGAATAAGCCTGTTGCACCCCAATAAAAAAGTAATAAGAAATAGGCAAAAGCCTAAGTTTGGGGGTGCTTGTCATTATTATACACTTCACTCTCCCAAAACAAAAGAGAGAAAAGATAGAATCGAAGTGAAGAAAAGAACAAAAAAGAAAAGGGAAATATTGAAAAGCTAAAGAGCTTATGGTACACGAAATGAGCCTAAAATGCCTATTTTTACCTACCTATACCTAAGCCTACATTACAACTCTTAAAGTCCTGAAGATCTCTTTTATGCATATCCAGGATTAGTGGAGAATAGCAAATAAGCATGCCATAGGATTTTTGAATTTATATGAATGATTTAGTATATTGACTTCCATTAAGCATGATAAATATGAGTTTGCGAAATATCTAGCTTAAAGTGTTTAGTGTGCTAAAACTTCATGATATATGTTCCTGCATATTATTATGCTAACCTTCATATTTTTCTAGATAACACTAATGCAGCAAAAGTGATCAATGTCAGTGAGTCTTTTATTTTCGTTTCTTGAGTCTTTTATTTCTTTCTTTCTATCTTTGCTCGAGGGCGAGCAAAGGTTAAGTTTGGGGGTATTTGATCGGTGTATTTTATATACACTTTTCGAGTCAGTTTTAGTTAGTCTTTTGTCCCTTTTTGTACAAATAAGTGTCGTATTAGGATAGTTTTTCTTTCTTTTGAGTCAAAGTGGTTAAAATGGCAAAATGGCGGAAAATGAGCTAAAAGAGAGCAAAAGAGGAGGTTCCAGAGCTAAAAACAGAGAAAGTGGCGAACGAGGCAAAAGCTTCGGACCAGCGCGCGCCTCCTGCAATCGAAGCGGGCGCGGCGCCCAATATCCAGAGAGGCTGCAGAAGTCCCAGCGCCGCGGCGCCTTATGTCAACAGGTGCAGGGTTGCGGCGCCTAATCATCAGAGAGGCTACAGAAGTTGCAGCGCCGCGGCGCCAAATCACCCGAAGGACCACGAGATTCCGCCGCGGCCTGCGAAGCGCTGGCCGACGCGGAAAAATCGAGTTTTGACGATTTTTGGGCCAACTGCGAGGAAAAAGTTAAGGGCGGTTTTCAGCCTATAAAAGGAGAACCCTAGGCAGATTTCAAGGGTTCCCTTTTCTTGCACAACTCAAGATTTCTTGCTTGGAGATTGGAGACCATAATTTAGTACTTTCTTTTCCTTTTTCTTTTCTTTATTTCAGTTTTGTATGATGAATGTTGACACCCAATTTTGACCCTCCCGTCCAGCCATTAACTATAAAATTACACTAATTTTGTAAAAATAATTTTTTAGGATTTTCATAATAAAATACAACAATAAAACATAAATACAGGCATAAATAATTAATTTAATAATGACATCGCGTCTTACGTAGAGTTTTAAGCACTTAGAGTCCCGCGCCCGCATTTATTAACTTTAAGCTTTGTCGTAATTCTTAAATAATTAATAAATGCATAAAATAAATAATTTAGCGATAACGTCGTGTCAGGTAGCATAGCCGCATTTATTAGTAATCATTGGTAACTTTAAAATCAATTTTAATCTAATACATGCATTTAATAGCGTCGCATTTATAAAAGCTTTAAACAATTCTTAAAAATCATATTTGCATTTAGCATTTAAATAATTCAATCTAAGCTCATTTTAATTTTAATTTAACTTCGCAATAATGCATAACAATAAGATTTTAAATAATAGCGTCGCATTCTAAAGCATTAAGCATTAATTAAACAACACGCCCGCATTTATTATCGTAATAGTTTTATAACTCGAAATTAGACTAATTTAGCACCTAAATAATTAGACTAATTTAGCACCTAAATAATTAGACTAATTTAGCACCTAAATAATTAGACTAATTTAGCACCTAAATAATTAGACTAATTTAGCACCTAAATAATTAGACTAATGTAGCACCTAGATAATTTTAAAGCACCTAAATAATTTAATCACAATTTATTAGTTTATTTAGCACTAATTAACTAAGCCTAAAACTAATTAAATACTTAATACTAATGACCCACTTAAACTTAATACCCAATACCTAAATAACCCAGCCCACACGCCTTGGCCCAAACCCGTCGCCCCAGCCTTTCTTCCCTCAGCCCAACGCATATTATCAGCAGCCCTTTACTTCGTCTCTTCAAAGAACACAACAGAAAAAAAACTGAACCTAACCCTAAACGCTTCCATCGCCGAAAACTGGAGATATTCGCGGATTTTCTACAAAATCCGCCACCTTCCTTACCCACGCATCCCGCAGCTCCTCTTACCATAACCAGCACCCAAATCCCTTCAAATCAGAACTTACCTTAATCGATTTTACACCCAAAGAATCGTCCAAAATCAATATCGAATCAATACCCAAATAGCACAAATCTGGTCGAATCAGCACCAATTTTAGCCATTCTCAGCCTTACCAATTTTAGAACCCGAAGAGGGGCTATATAAGAACATGCAAAGAGCATCGACAGAGGGGGGTCGAGCACAGTAGGTCAGTAACCATCGTCTTCTTTAGGAGGGGGGGAGCACCTTCAGACGCCCGAATTCGAATCACCACGACATAGCAAGAACACAGAGCAGGGCTCATAGAAGTCCAACAGCAATCGAGAGAGCATCGATTAGGAGGTCAGAGAGAGGGTACCCATAGCATATAAGAGAGCTCAGGATCGACTCGGGGGCTCGGTCGGCGATAGATAGCATCGCAACGAGCACTGAGTTAAATACCACCGAGGAATCGTGAGCAAAACCTCCTCTGCTTTCGCATCGCAAGCCCAAAACCCGTCGAGTGGCTCAGACGACTTGATACGCCGGCCGCCGTCCGAGAAAGGTAAAATCAACTCTCTCTCGATTTCGGTTCATTTCTGCATTTCTGTGTGAAGTCTGTATTTAAATAATGTGTTAAATAGTTGAAGATAATGTTGGGAGACTGCGAGGTAGATAATTATCTGTTTGTGTGGTTTGCTATGGTGTCGAGGGATGAGAAAATTCTGAAATGAGTTTGAATCCGGGTATGTATACTTTGACGCTTAGTCTGCTTAGCAAGCACCACCAAATTCATGTCCGCTATTGTGTTATCTCGCTCACTATCTTAATATTTGTTAAAATCGGTTGAGATTAGTTAAGTGATTAATCGGGTGTTTGTCTCGATCACGCTTTGCGCCAAATAAATGTCTGCATCATAGCATGTTCAAACACCTTCATAATCGAATGAATATCAGAAAAAGATTCAAATATAAATATCTTTGGCGGTGGCTAAAAATTGTAATAAGGAATCGAGAGAATATTGTGTTTGTCCTTGTTGGTTTCAGCATGATTTATGTATGTACTACTGTGAGATTACCTGAGTATATTGCCAATATACGTACCTGACTCAATCCTTATAGCCGCTGCCTTAAGGAAATCTGTTAGCCTAGATAAGTCCCTTCTATGAACATATGCCTATCAGGTCTGTGTAGGAGTTGACCTCCCCTACAATACATATTTGGGTCTTACCATATGCTTGTAGTCGAGCCTGCTTAAATATTATTTGGAATGGCTTATTTGATTGTTAAGGTCTAGCATGCTTACTAAATCACCCATTATTTTCTAAAGTGAACGCTTCTCCGATCAATCACCGATTGTTTAAACCGTAAAAAGGGGCATATATGTCTCTATTTCATCTCAAAAAATGCTTACTCACTGTTTTCAAACAAGTGGAAATGCGTATGTTTGATATCTGATTCCTTATCCATCTCTGCCTATATTTTAAGCCATGGTCCTATTTGCATGATCAGTCAATATTCCCCTGTTTGGACGAACATTTGCTTGGTTTGGCTTAACTGTCCATTCTGTCCTGTCTCTGCATGCCTGCTAGTGGGTTAAGTGTTGTGTCCAGTTTATATGTGATAGCAAGTCGCGCATCTGAGTTCCCCGGATAGCATGTCCGCCCTCTTAAGCTCTTTTGTGTGTCTATTAGTACTTAAGTGAATGGTTTGGCTGGGTTTAATCCGTTTTGGATGATAACAGTCGTCTTGAATGTTGTTTGACAAATATGTCAATGCTATAAAGAACATTATTGTGGCATCACTATGCTTCATATAGTCTGAATGGGGACCATACACGTTTAATTCACCTATATGATAACATGTTGTTTCTTTTACTTAAGATTGAACACGCTGACATGCACGGCTAGCCTCTACCATCTATATTCCTTTTATTTGGGTGGTTATTTTATTATCCCTTCTTGTATCTTCTGTACTCATCCAGGCAGCTTGGTCCCCTGTTTTGACATCAATTTAGTTTTCCTTTTTATGGTCTGTATATGCTTACATCAGCCTCTTCCCCCCATATTACTTGTGTGAAGCATACAAAGTGTAGATATCTAGATATCTTTAGACGAGCACTGATACTGTATCTTGGTATGCTTTAGATATATCATGCATATACTATGAATGTTTAGTGGTATGTCTACGATTAGTGTCGAATGTGAACTGGTATGTTTCGCAAATCTGCTTCTGGACACGCGCTTTCGAATCTGGACTTGTCTGCTTTCTCCTACCTCCTCCTGTCTTTGTTTGTTAAGTCCATTGATTTCAAATTGCGGACTGTTTTCATATTGTGCCAGCAGTTATTGAATTGCCTGACCTATAATTTAGGTTGTATGTTTTGGGCCCTTTTTCGCATTTCGGCTTAATCGCCACTGCGTCAGGGCCAGCTGATCTTTGGGCGCTTCTTTATTTTCTTGGGTCATTGTGACATATTTATATAGTAAACATATGTGCTCGTCCTAATTATTTGTATCAATTACAACTTGGGTGTATACTAATCTTTTTCTTCTCTCGTTTTACATGAAAACGCATTGGAGCAATCTCATTACGAGACTCATCACAAGCTGCAACAAACAAGGACCTACATCTATGTGCATCTTTACCTCCGCACCACCAACTCCAAAACCATAGGCGAGATGGCCTCGCCGTTTCCTCGAGTCACTTATTAATTCATATCCTCCCCCCTATTATTTGTTGTAATTATTTGTCTAACATTACACTATTAGTAACACATTTAGAATAATTAAACTTTGGGCCTGGCGCTAGAAATTCATTTTTTCTTAAATTAGTTATTCTTATGACTAGTTATACATTGCCTAAGCCATACTAAATGACATTAAATATCCACGTAGTTAAAGTGTCACTCTATTAAAATCCTTAGCATAATAAATGAATTTCTTCATAAACTCTTACTAACATTCATAATTAAAAATTATTTTGTTAGCCTTTGTATAATAGATATTTCACATCTTATTTTTATAAGTATACATTTTATCATAATAAGATTTTGCATTATTACAACACATGTATCTTATCTGGTGCGTCATAAATGCATAAATCATCTTTACGCATAATAATATTTTAGCTAGAACTAGCTTTATATATTTTAAAACAAAATCTCACATTTTTATGCTAGCAAAAATACTTCCCCTATTTTACTTAAATACTTTTCAAGACATGCATTACACTCTTAGCATAATAATTACCCTAGGTTTGGCAGGACAACCGCAAGTTAGCGGATCTTAGAGGGTGCCTAACCCCTTCCCTCTAGATTAATAAAGAACCCTTACCCAGAATCTCATTAAGTTTAGCAGACCATTAAAATGGAGTTAATGTTTTACTTCAAACTAGTTAAACATTTAGGTGTCCTAATTCACCCAAACTAATTAGGTGGCGACTCCGCGAACCCTTAGCATTCTAGCGACCCTTCAGCATTTAGCATCTTTTGCACTTTAAACATCTTTTGCAATTTTAGCATCCTTTTAGCAATTTTAGCATTCTTTTAAACATTTTAGCTTTTTGTTATTTATTTTCTAACCTTTTATTAGGCAGGGCTCGCTATTTATTTAGAAAATAAAGCCGCGGTCGAAAATGGGCGCGACAGAAATGGCGACTCCGCTGGGGAATTTAGGTTCTTAACCACAACAGATCTAGGATAATTATTTGGCAATTACTTTGGCATTTAATTTTTGTGTGCTGTATTTTGTTTTATTTATTTTTGATCACACCGCTTTATCGCTTTCCTTAAACCGCATTCCGCTCATATTTCTTCCACTGAAAATTCACACAATCACACACTACATGCGAGGTGCGGCTGGTGCATCAAAGAAAATTCTTCCTTCAAAATCCAAATTTAGGAGAGTTGGTAATATACGTGGAGTGCCCGGCCTAACCGGTCACAGTAGCCTTCTCACTGAGTTGTCCGCTCGGGAACCTTGCGTCTAGAAAAGCCAAATCTTAGCAACTTAGGATAGAGCTATATCACCCTTCATACTAAGTCATGCATGCATTTACCTTAGGTGGGTCGGTCCTTGGTATCGACACCACAATTAGGAAGACACCAAACTTGTCGGCGGGTTTCTCAACCCAACGACCAACCAACATATTATGTGTAGCGTGGCAATGACAGACAAATCCAAACCCAATCATGACATGCTGAAATTGGGGAAAGTGCACCGTCATTTGGTCGCCATTTCCAACAAAGGCATTATAGTTGGACGACTTGGACAAATTTATCATAATCTCGCATATCTGGCGTTTAGGCCTACCTCTGGCATAAAGAGGTCCCAAACATGTTAGAACACGCACTTGATTTGCAATTTGCTTATTTGTATATATTGCCCGCAGCTTTTGCATATTATACTAACTTGGTTTGCTTCATTTGTTAAAGGTTTATTTTTTGCCTAGCTTATTCCCCAAAAGGTTGATTCGCGTTGACTAGTAGAAGCACAATCATCCAATGACTAATCCAGAAGCACCGGGACGAAACAACTTAGGACTCATCCCCGTTCATGTAGAGGATGCAGAGGCGTCAGAAAGCAGAAACACCAATGATCAACACCTCGCCACACTATTGCAGCAAATGGAAATCATGCAAGCCGAAATAGAAAGGCTCCGAAACATCACAAACCTGTCTATTAGCTTGAATGCACCACTCCCAGAGCAAGGGACAAATGCAATCGTATCACAAGCCCCTGAGCCTCCACCTCCCAAAGCTCCCGCAGAGGCCGCAACATACCACCACACCAAAATGTCACTCGCCTGGCCAATTTGCAAGCCGACCTCCAAAATGATCCGTTCACTACATACACATCTCAACCTCCACCTACTTATATCTCTCCGACTCAACCTAAATTGCCAAGCCACCCAATACGAGCAGATGGCACACAAACAATATGAGGATTAACACATCCGACCGAAAGCCAACCATTTATCAGGTATGCATCCTCTCAAGAGACAGATCAATACAAGGAAATGGAGCGCACTGAGCCAGAGTTGATGAAAATGTGGCAAAAGAAATTCGTAGCTTGAAAGAAGCATTCAAAAACATTCGGATGAACAAGGGAGGAGGGTTTAGAATATGAAGACTTATGCACGCACTCGACGTTGAATTACCATGGGTACAAAGTGCCCAAATTTGACATGTTTGATGGAAAGGGAATCTCGAACTCATCTAAGGTCATATTGCGATAAATTGATTGGGGTTGGTAAAAATCAAGCAATCATCATGAAGCTATTCATCAGGAGTCTAACTGGCGAGGCGCTGGATTGGTACACATGCCAAGACCCTCGAAAATGGGACGGTTGGAACGCCATGGCACAAGATTTCATGGATAGATTCAGGTTCAACATCGACATCGCCCCGACAGATTTTATCTTATGAAACTTGAAAAGAAATCTACAGAAACTTTCAGAGAATACGCCCTGAGGTGGCGGTCGGAAGAAAGGTTCAACCCCAACGGCAGAGAGCGAAATGACCACCTTGCTCGCGATCGTAAAAGACGCGACATATTATGAAAGAATGATCGTGTAATTGGCGAAGTTTTGCGAAGTCGTAGAATGGCGACTTCGTGGAAGAAGGCATTAAGACAGCAGATTACAAACTTGACACGTGCAACTAGCAGAGCAGTGCAGTCAAATTCCATCGGAGGTACCTCCCAGAGGAGAAGAGATGCATCACCCTCCATCATGGTCATTCAGGAGCATAGGCCAGAACAACATCCAATATACCAAAGCCCACCGCCTTCTTACCAAAACACTCAAAATCCACAGTCATATTATCAGCACTGCGCTACCCCATATCCTGTTTACCATACCCAACCAGCATACCCAAAATACTCACCACAATCACGAACCCGCACTCCAAACGGACCCAAACCCCGCATAGATGCCGAAAGAAAACCGACAAAAACCTATACACCTTTAGCCGAACCCATAGCCCAAGTGTATGAGAAGCTGAAAGCCGCAGGAATACTCCATCCAATTCCCAGAAATACCCCTGTGCCTACCTCCCGAGGCACGATAAAACTAAGCATCAGGCATACCACTCGGCAAGTATGACACGACATCGGAAATTGTTATACCTCGGCGACGTAATAGAGGAGTTAATCGGCGAGGAGTCATTCGGTGAAAGATGGTCCTCTCAATGCAAACAATAACTCACAAGTTATGAAGATGCCCATGTTAGCATGATAGCTGAAAATGAAGAAGACAGTCTGGAAGGGATTACTACGCCAGCCCGTAAAGGGAAGAAAGTTGAATCATCAACCAACCGCCAGAGAAAAGGAGTTGCTCGCACGGAGATTGTTTAACTATTGAATAGGTCATTCGTCTAGTCAGGCGCAAGAGATGGTCCCCACAAGACTCACCATCGAAGACAGAAAGCAAGAAGAAATGGACTGCGTGCCCGCCGCCCGCCGAGTCCCGAAATAGTCGGTTTAATGCATTTTGCCCTTTATATGTAATGGAACTACGTTTGACCCGATTCCTCGGTGGATACGTGGCGCCGCCTCGCCTGGTCTCACATCTAGAAATTTTAATTTTACCCAATTTCACTTGTAATGAACTACGCCATGACCGATTCCTCACTGGGATACGTAGCGCCTAAATCGGCTTCGGTCACACCATTAGGAAACTTTCCCTTCGTTCTAAAATAACAAGAATGCACATAACATACAAGCAACTCTATTGAGACCCCCTCAGGCCAAACACCCTTTTCAAAACTGGGACAAGGTAGGAAACCAGGCAGGGGTTATGAGTCCCAAACAAGACAGACATCCGAGCATCAAGAGTCTAAGGTCAACGCGGATCAACCGCCCCAAAACTCACAAAACTTTCTTTGAGCGCAGGTCCTTCATATTAGCGGAGGATACAACAAGGTTCTTCATATTAGCGTATAAAATACGGCAAAAGCGTAAAGAAGCAAAGAAAAGCGTAATCAAGAATAAAACTCAAAGTTCCAGAACAAAGCCGAGCGTCACTCGGACACGAAGTCAAATTCGCACACAACAACGACATCTCAGCACCCACAACATCTCAGCATTCACATATCAGGGACGACATCTCTATCCATAAAATTGCACTTCTCATATATATTATCATTTTGTTTAAACAGGTATACACTAACGTTTTCTCAAGCTTAGCTTGCAGGAGCATTTATTCTACAGGAGCAGCAGCGACACGTCCAAACAACGACGTTATCAGCACAGTCCACGCAACGACGCCAAGAAGAACACGCCCAGTAACGACGTTATCAAGACAAAGAAGTCTACGCAACGACGCCAAAGAAGAATACGCCCAGTAACGACGTTATCGCGACAAAGAAGTCCACGCAACGACGCCAAGAAGAATACGCCCGCATAACGACGTTATCAAGACAAAGAAGTCCACGCGACGACGCCAAGAAGAACACGCCCGCACAACGACGTGATCGCAAGTCCACGCAACGACGCCAAGAAGAACACGCCCGCATAACGACGTTATCAAGACAAAGAAGTCCAAAACGACGCCATCATCAAGATATTACATAAGGAAGATTTTCTCTGCTTCAAAATTGCATTTTTATCATTCATGCTTTATTATTCGCTTAGCGCTATGCACTAACTCTTCCTTGAGCTTTAGTCTACAGGAGCAGCAGCAACAAGTCCAAAAACGACGCCACGTCCAAAAACGACGTCGAGTCCGAAAACGACTCCGCGTCCGAAAACGACGCCACGTCCGAAAACGACGCTAAGTCCGAAAACGACACCACGTCCAAAAACGACGTCGAGTCCGAAACGACCAGTCCGGAACGACTCGTCCGAAAACGACGCCACGTCCGAAAACGACGACAAGTCCGAAAACGACGACAAGTCCGAAAACGACTCCGAGTCCGAAAACGACTCCGCGTCCGAAAACGACGCCACGTCCGAAAACGACGACAAGTCCGAAAACGACGACAAGTCCGAAAAACGACGCCAAGTCCGAAAACGACGACAAGTCCGAAAACGACGACAAGTCAGCATATCACATCTACGCAGGGACGATTTCCCTGTTCTCAAAATCGCGTTTTTCTCATTTATTATTCTGTCTCAGCAGCTTATGCACACAACTCTTTCGAGCTTTAGTCTACATGGGACATTGCAAAGAAGTGACAACGATCCGCATTCACAATCGCAACACGCCCGCGCAAGTGGCGAAATCACAACATTTGCAGATCGCATCAACACAAAGCAGCATCATATTTTCGCAGATAACATTTTTTTACTCACGGTTGCATTACTTTTAAAATTATACATCATCATTTTTTGCCTTAAGCATGCACTAACCGCTTGTTCAAGTCTTAGCATGCAGCAGCGGAGCACAACGTGGATTTTCTCTACAAATAACCGGCAACTGTCCGGGCCAACCTTCCCAACGACGCGTAGCGGCCAAGCGCCTGGCCCACTCGCTTCCACATCACCATAGAACCCAAAGACCACAAGCCACGAAGACACCCTGTGTTCGCCGCTTATTTTCTTTTACTTTTTACACCATAACCCGGTGTCATCATAACTCGACATCGACGCCTTTAAGCCCGCGTTACCGCTTCAGTGCTTCGACCATAGTAACCCAGTGTCGTCATAACTCGACACTGGGACAGTTTTGATTTTTGCGTCAGCCTTGTCTACCTGCCCAACATTTCTGCAACTCTGAAGATCGAGACAAAATTGGCTATGAGTCAACGTCTTTGTCCGAAGATTCTTCCATCATCTCCATACAAAGAGGGACATCTGTTGACACCCAATTTTGACCCTCCCGTCCAGCCATTAACTATAAAATTACACTAATTTTGTAAAAATAATTTTTTAGGATTTTCATAATAAAATACAACAATAAAACATAAATACAGGCATAAATAATTAATTTAATAATGACATCGCGTCTTACGTAGAGTTTTAAGCACTTAGAGTCCCGCGCCCGCATTTATTAACTTTAAGCTTTGTCGTAATTCTTAAATAATTAATAAATGCATAAAATAAATAATTTAGCGATAACGTCGTGTCAGGTAGCATAGCCGCATTTATTAGTAATCATTGGTAACTTTAAAATCAATTTTAATCTAATACATGCATTTAATAGCGTCGCATTTATAAAAGCTTTAAACAATTCTTAAAAATCATATTTGCATTTAGCATTTAAATAATTCAATCTAAGCTCATTTTAATTTTAATTTAACTTCGCAATAATGCATAACAATAAGATTTTAAATAATAGCGTCGCATTCTAAAGCATTAAGCATTAATTAAACAACACGCCCGCATTTATTATCGTAATAGTTTTATAACTCGAAATTAGACTAATTTAGCACCTAAATAATTAGACTAATTTAGCACCTAAATAATTAGACTAATTTAGCACCTAAATAATTAGACTAATTTAGCACCTAAATAATTAGACTAATGTAGCACCTAGATAATTTTAAAGCACCTAAATAATTTAATCACAATTTATTAGTTTATTTAGCACTAATTAACTAAGCCTAAAACTAATTAAATACTTAATACTAATGACCCACTTAAACTTAATACCCAATACCTAAATAACCCAGCCCACACGCCTTGGCCCAAACCCGTCGCCCCAGCCTTTCTTCCCTCAGCCCAAACGCATATTATCAGCAGCCCTTTACTTCGTCTCTTCAAAGAACACAATGTAAAAAAATCAACCTAACCCTAAACGCCCATCGCCGAAAACTGATATTCTCGCGGATTTTCTACAAAATCCGGCTCACCTTCCTTACCCACGCACCCCAGACAGCTCCTCTTACCATAACCAGCACCCAAATCCCTTCAAATCAGAACTTACCTTAATCGATTTTACACCCAAAGAATCGTCCAAAATCAATATCGAATCAATACCCAAATAGCACAAATCTGGTCGAATCAGCACCAATTTTAGCCATTCTCAGCCTTACCAATTTTAGAACCCGAAGAGGGGCTATATAAGAACATGCAAAGAGCATCGACAGAGGGGGGTCGAGCACAGTAGGTCAGTAACCATCGTCTTCTTTAGGAGGGGGGGGAGCACCTTCAGACGCCCGAATTCGAATCACCACGACATAGCAAGAACACAGAGCAGGGCTCATAGAAGTCCAACAGCAATCGAGAGAGCATCGATTAGGAGGTCAGAGAGAGGGTACCCATAGCATATAAGAGAGCTCAGGATCGACTCGGGGCTCGGTCAAGATAGATAGCATCGCAACGAGCACGAGAGTTAAATACCACCGCGGAATCGAGCAAAACCTCCTCTGCTTTCGCATCGCGGCCCAAAACCCGTCGAGTGGCTCCGACGACTTGATACGCCGCCTGGCCGCCGTCCGAGAAGGTAAAATCAACTCTCTCTCGATTTCGTTCATTTCTCGCATTTACGCGAAGTCTGTATTAAAATAATTTTTTAAAGAGTTGAAGATAATGTATGGAGACTGCGAGTTAGATAATTATCTGTTTGATGGTTTGCTATGGTGTCGAGGGATGAGAAAATTCTGAAATGAGTTTGAATCCGGGTATGTATACTTTGACGCTTAGTCTGCTTAGCAAGCACCACCAAATTCATGTCCGCTATTGTGTTATCTCGCTCACTATCTTAATATTTGTTAAAATCGGTTGAGATTAGTTAAGTGATTAATCGGGTGTTTGTCTCGATCACGCGCTTGCCAAATAAATGTCTGTCATAGCATGTTCAAACACCTTCATAATCGAATGAATATTGTAGAAAAGATTCAAATATAAATATCTTTGGCGGTGGCTAAAAATTGTAATAAGGAATTGGAGAGAATATTGTGTTTGTCCTTGTTGGTTTCAAAGATGATTTATGTATGTACTCATCGTGAGATTACCCGAGTATATTGCCAATATACGCATTCGACTCAATCCTTATAGCCACGCTTTAAGGAAATCATAGCCTAGATAAGTCCCTTCTATGAACATATGCCTATCAGTGTCCGTAGAGTTGACCTCCCCTACACTACATATTTGGGTCTTACCATATGCTTGTCGTCGAGCCCGCTTAAATATTATTTGGAATGGCTTATTTGATTGTTATGGTCTAGCATGCTTACTAAATCACCCATTATTTTCTAAAGTGAATGCTTCTCCGATCAATCATACCGATTGTTTAAACCGTAAAAGGGTATATATGTCTCTATTTCATCTCAAAAATGCTTACTCACTGTTTTCAAACAAGTGGAAATGCGTATGTTTGATATCCGATTCTTATCCATCTCTCGCCATATTTTAAGCCATGGTCCTATTTGTACGATCATCAATATTCTGCTTTGACGAACATTTGCTTGGTTTGGCTTAATCGCCCATTCTCTGTCTCTGCATGCCTGCTAGTGGGTTAAGTGTTGTGTCCAGTTTATATGTGATAGCAAGTCGCGCATCTGAGTTCCCCGGATAGCATGTCCGCCCTCTTAAGCTCTTTTGTGTGTCTATTAGTACTTAAGTGAATGGTTTGGCTGGGTTTAATCCGTTTTGGATGATAAATGCTCTTGAATGTTGGTTGACAAATATGTCAATGCTATAAAGAACATTATTGTGGCATCACTATGCTTCATATAGTCTGAATGGGGACCATACATGTTTAATTCACCTATATGATAACATGTTGTTTCTTTTACTTAAGATTGAACACGCTGACATGCACGGCTAGCCTCTACCATCTATATTCCTTTTATTTGGGTGGTTATTTTATTATCCCTTCTTGTATCTTCTGTACTCATCCAGGCAGCTTGGTCCCCTGTTTTGACATCAATTTAGTTTTCCTTTTATGGTCTCAGATATGCTTACATCGCCTCTTCCCCCCATATTACTTGTGTGAAGCATACAAAGTGTAGATATCTAGATATCTTTAGACGAGCAATCGAGCATCAGATCTTGGTATGCTTTAGATATATCATGCATATACTATGAATGTTTAGTGGTATGTCTACGATTAGTGTCGAATGTGAACTGTATGTTTCGCAACCGCTCGACACGCGCTTCGACTGGACTTGTCTCGCTTTCTCCTACCTCCTCCTCGCTTTTGTTTGTTAAGTCCATTGATTTCAAATTGCGATCGCTTTCATATTGTGCCGCCAGCTATTGAATTGCTCGACCTATAATTTAGGTTGTATGTTTTGGCCTTTTTCGCATTTCGCTTAATCGTCAGATCCAGGGCCCAATGATCGTGCCGCCGCTTCTTTATTTTCTTGGGTCATTGTGACATATTTATATAGTAAACATATGTGCTCGTCCTAATTATTTGTATCAATTACAACTCGGTGTATACTAATCTTTTCTTCTCTCGCTTTACATGAAAACGCATTGAGCAATCTCATTACGAGACTCATCACAAGTCGCAACAAACAAGGACCTACATCTACGTGCATCTTTACCTCCGCACCACCAACTCCAAAACCATAGGCGAGATGGCCTCGCCGTTTCCTCGAGTCACTTATTAATTCATATCCTCCCCCCTATTATTTGTTGTAATTATTTGTCTAACATTACACTATTAGTAACACATTTAGAATAATTAAACTTTGGGCCTGACGCTAGAAATTCACTTTTTCTTAAATTAGTTATTCTTATGACTAGTTATACATTGCCTAAGCCATACTAAATGACATTAAATATCCACGTAGTTAAAGTGTCACTCTATTAAAATCCTTAGCATAATAAATGAATTTCTTCATAAACTCTTACTAACATTCATAATTAAAAATTATTTTGTTAGCCTTTGTATAATAGATATTTCACATCTTATTTTTATAAGTATACATTTTATCATAATAAGATTTTGCATTATTACAACACATGTATCTTATCTCAAAAGGCCATAAATGCATAAATCATCTTTACGCATAATAATATTTTAGCTAGAACTAGCTTTATATATTTTAAAACAAAATCTCACATTTTTATGCTAGCAAAAATACTTCCCCTATTTTACTTAAATACTTTTCAAGACATGCATTACACTCTTAGCATAATAATTACCCTAGGTTTGGCAGGACAACCGCAAGTTAGCGGATCTTAGAGGGTGCCTAACCCCTTCCCTCTAGATTAATAAAGAACCCTTACCCAGAATCTCATTAAGTTTAGCAGACCATTAAAATGGAGTTAATGTTTTACTTCAAACTAGTTAAACATTTAGGTGTCCTAATTCACCCAAACTAATTAGGTGGCGACTCCGCGAACCCTTAGCATTCTAGCGACCCTTCAGCATTTAGCATCTTTTGCACTTTAAACATCTTTTGCAATTTTAGCATCCTTTTAGCAATTTTAGCATTCTTTTAAACATTTTAGCTTTTTGTTATTTATTTTCTAACCTTTTATTAGGCAGGGCTCGCTATTTATTTAGAAAATAAAGCCGCGGTCGAAAATGGGCGCGACAATGAACCAAGAATTAGTTCTTGTCATGTCAATGGTTAGGAACTAATTCTCTTATAGGGCTTTCCATGTTAATTCTCTAGAAACTTATGTTATGAATTAATGCATGTCTATGGTTATTATTCTTCTTTGAGAGATTTATCCAATAATTGCTTTGAATGCTTGGTAATTAATTGACAACTAATTATCATTATATGATTTCTAATTTAATTCGAAAGGAGAGATTGTGAATATGCTGTAAGTTGGGTAGACATTCTTGGATTGGGGATGAAAATACCTCAATTATTTATGTAGCGTTAATGAGAGGCTTAAAAACCCTAATTTTGCGCATGGTGCGTGACGGTTAACTAGGTTTTTGTTCTTAATCCTCCTATAGAGTTATCCTTATCACCGAAAGGTAGGTAAGGTGCAATAATGGGGTTGAGTGTTTATATATCCTTAACGGAAATATAAAACGATTTCGTAAACCTGCTTTCTACGAGAGAAGAAGTCCATAATTCATTGCATTAATAAATAACATAAGCGGATAGTTGAAGAGACATGGAAGCCCTATTCCCATCACATCTGAAGTAAACTCATTAGTTAAATTAGTCTTTATAATTCTTAGTTATAAACAATAAATCCAAATATCAATTGCCAAATAGATACCAAAAGATAAATAGTTGATACTTGAACCCTAATCCTTGTGGACGATATTCGGTCTTACCAGGACTATATTACTTGTCACGATAACGTGCACTTGCGTTAAAGTGTGTGCATCTTTTCGCGCATCAGAAGTACAATCTACCACTAGGCCCCCACTACAAAAAAAACCTACGGTGACAGTTTGAGTGTGACGGTTTTAAAAACCGTCACACGTTTTGACGGTTTTTGCATTGACTTTCTGGTCAATGAACCTTTGTGACAGTTATGTGATGGATTTTTTAACCGTCACAGCTTTGTGACAGCGATGTAACGATGATTTCAACTGTCACATTTTTTGTAACGGTTTTTTAAATTAGCATTTTCTTTTTCTTTTTCTTTTTTTTTAATTCATCCGACCTGACCATTTAACACTAAAACCCATTTTCATTACTAAAATCGACCAAATTAATAACAACACCAATTTATTCATCATCCCAAAAAACCAAGCTGCTACAGTGAACCCCGTCGGGTGAACAGTAACCGCGGCGGCGAAACGCCATTTCCGACCACCACAGGAATCAATTGGAGGCGAGACTTACACCATTAGCTTCGTCTCTTCAAGCCCAGCATACTAACCACAACCTTCGATTCATCCTATTTATCCACCAATTTCATATCGAAAATATCCTCTATTCCGGTCTGTTTTTTGGAAATTCCGACGGACTGAGCTAGTTTCGACGACTGTAGGTTACACCACTGTGATCGCCATATAACATCGGTCATTTCCATACCACCGTCGTGCTTCTTCTCTTCCATTTCGACCCGTCGGCCATTTCAATAGGTGTTGTAACCTTAGCCGCGCCATCGATTTGTCGGCCACCGGAGCAACAATTGACGGTCGTGGCTGGTACCATTACACTCGTCGTCATCTTGCCGACGTTACACACCCACTCAACACCTTCAGTTCTTCACCATTTCTCCGGTTGACCAAATCAGAAAAACCAAAAGCTTTTTTGCATTTTCCGGCCAACTCTGATAGCGTCGATGACTGTGGGTGGCATCACTGTGTTCATCTCAATATTCGCTAAAACATACACTCAATCCCCAAGCTCGATTTCATCTTGAACTCCATTCGCCATTTTTTCCGGTAATTCGCTGGGGGCAATGGCAGCGGCGGTGACTGGGCAACCGCCGCCCGATGCCCTACAGTCATTTAACACCAATATCCCTATTCTAATACACCCACAACATCCCAATTCTACAAATCCGAATTCTGGCATAGCTATAATTCACAATGATGAAAATTTCCGGGCATCTATGGCTATTTCAGAACCTGCTCAACTAACCAATAATGTGGCAAGGTCGACACTAACAATATATTCACAAATGTTGAAATCAAAGGGTGAAACTGTTAGAATTACTGGAGGCAGTGGAGGCAATTTCATTGCAAATCAGAACAGTACATTGCCGCCTCCTTTGTCTTCTAAACAGGTATCATATTTACATTGTGAACCTACTTTCAAGTTTGATCAATCTGAAATTGATGTGTTAATTGAGCGACAAGAGTTGAAATGGACTGTTATTGGTAAATTTAGTCATGAAATGCCACACATAAATTTTCTACGGACTGAATTACCTAAGCAGTTTAAACTAAAAGCACATGTTAGGATTGGTTATCTATTTAGCCGTCACATTCTGATTCGCTGTTCTATCGAATGATAATGAAAACACTCATTCTTCTTGTTCTAATGCTCCAGTCCTTAGATGTTTCAGTTCTTCTATGGTTGCGTCAATGACTGGGCTACTAGTTTGGCTGCTGTAAATAATAACAATTTGATTGATGTAATTAATTCTACTTGTGTTAATGCTACAGTTAATTATGTTGGTGGTGTTAGTAATACAACAGTTAGTTCAAAAACTGCTAGAAATGATAAAAATGCTACATGGATGGCTGCTGGTGCTATTGTATGATAAAAATGCTCCAACGAAGCCAATTTGATTAAGGAACAACTTGAGAGTGTTAACAAGTAAGTGGGCTTTTTAGATCTAATACTCTATTCACATCTCCACAATCTTCTAGCTAACTCTTTATCTTTTGGTTATGAACATACATTTGTATCATTTTGGTGTGATGATGAGATTGAATTGCGATCAATTTTTTATTCAAATTTATTAGAGAAATCTGTGAGCTTGAAGAGAAATTGGAAGCACTTGAGGATGGTGGAAAAATGAAAAAGAATATCAGAAGAATAATGACTGCTATTGGCTTATTTTCACACTTTAAAGCAGCCAGATGTTGCACCTTAAAGCCAAGTAGTTTTGCATTTAGATAAGGTATCTTGATAAATTATTTTGCTATATTTTGGGTTGTTCCTTTTTGGAATCTATTAGCTGCTACTCCGCTGCAATTAAAAGGAAAGTATGTGGCTGCTATGTTTGTCGATTTCACAATTGTGCTGAAAGATGCTCCTCTATGGTATTGTTTGATGCTAGTTTCTTCTACTTGAGAATAACATGTAGATCTTTGCTGCACTTTTCAAAGCCAAGTTGTGGCTGCAGTTTAAGTAAAATTGTTGTTATCTTTTGAGACTTGGTTGCTGCCTTCTTCATCTTTTAAGAATTGAACATATACTACACTTGAGTTGCTATTTTAAAGTAGTTGCCACACCTTGAGCTAAATTCTTGTTGCTACATTTGAGGTAAGAAAAATTGCAGTTTGAGACAAACAGTTGTTGTAGTTTGAGACAAACATTTGCTGCACTTTGAGTGAATTTGTTATTGCTCTTTGAGGCAAACTTGGTTGTACTTGAAAAGTTTCCTTTTCTGAGAAGTAGCAACTATTTGATTGCTGCTGGTAGTTCTCCCATTTTTCTGAGGAATTTAGCTTGGCTACTGTCTTATTTAAAAAATAAGAGACGGTACACTTGAATATGAGGCTGACTTGAACATGATGCTACACTTGGGGCCGATGAGAATAATTAATTTGAGGCCATGACCCTTCCGGAAAGGTTGTCCCTCGGTTTGCTTTCTTTTGAAAAAAGGACGATGATGAGACTTATGGATTCTTTCACACATCTACGAGAAACCAACATATGTTGGCAAGGCGACTAAATCGACTGACGAGTCACTAGTTCGCAGCCACGACATGATTGAAATGTTTTCTTTACAAAATATAAGTCTGAGCCTTCCGTAATTAAAATTTGTATTGTTTTATACACATCCGAAGGTTTTACTCGCATTTATTTATTTTCTAACTACCTTTCTTTTACACTTTGCGAGGAACATTCGAACAATACATGATAGCAAAGTGGGATTCTACAGAGATGAAGATTTGATGCAATCGCGCACAAGGCTTCAGAACAATGTAAGTGTCTAACATTATTTTTGTTTATGTATTTGTCTATAATGGCTTAATTATGATTAGAAAATTTAACTGATCTCTATTGTGTGACAGTACAATTCAAAGAATGTCTTTCGTAGCATGACCTTGATGAAGTTCGGATCGAGTGGGCGCAACATGTTTCAAAGATTCTCCGTGCTGCATAGTTGTGTCACTTTTATGATATTTAAACAATATTTGTACTTTTTGAAGTTAAAACAATATTATGTTTTTTTTTGTTGTATTTGATGATAACATTATTTGTTTTGTAAAACAATATGTAATGTTTCGATTTAATGTATTAGAACAATTTCATTATGTGGGTAACATTTTAGTTATAATATGCTTATAATTCTAATTTATTTTTATTTAATAAATTAAAATTAAAATATTTAAAAAAATCGTCAAAATTAATTTTCCCGCCAATTTAAATCAAATTTCTTTAAAATTTTCTGCCAATTTAAATAAATTTATTTAAAATTTCCCGCCAAAAATATTATTTAATTAATAAATTTTGCGGAAAAATTTTAAAAAAAGGAGGGAAATAGTCAAAGTCAAACACCACAATTTGTGACGGTTTATAACCGTCACAACAACCGTCACGAATTTGTGACAGTGTCTACCATGACACTTAGCAAAACCGTCATAAAATGAATTGGACCAATCTCATGCATTCTTGTTTGTGGAATTGGTCCAGATGAATACAATCGAATCTCTGCTTGTCAAAGTGCAAATGAGATCTAGAAAGCCTTACAAACTGCTCATGAGGGGACTAGTCAAGTAAAGCATTCCAAAGTTGACATGCTTACCACAGAATATGAACTCTTTAAGATGAAAGATGGAGAGTCCATTCAGGACATGCACTCCAAGTTTACCTCCATTATTAATGAACTTCACTCCTTTGGTGAAATCATTAAAACTCACAGGCTTATACGCAAGCTTCTCATCATTCTGCCCTCTTTCTGAAAAAGCAAAGTCAACGTTATCTCAAAAGCTAAGGACTTGCAAACGATGATCATTGATGAGCTCATCGGAAATCTCAAAACCTACGAGTTGAAGAGGCAAATAGATGGTGAGAGGAGGGATCCCAAAGAAAAAAAAATGATCCTTAAGGTCACTAAGAGTAACTCAAGCGGTGATTAATCAGATATGGCTTGCCTCACTCGAAAATTTCAGAAAATGATTCGGAAAAATAGTGGTTTCCCTAGAAAGAGAAAACAAGCAATAATCTCAGAGGAAATGATTGTTGCTACAAGTGCGTAACGCCTAGATATTTCATCAAAGAATGTCCTTTTTACAAAAAGGATTATAACAGAAACAACATTAAAAAAGTAGCAAAGAGGAACCAGGTACCTGAAAAATTCAAAAGAAGTTGCTGCTGACAATGCAATGAAATAGGTTCTGGCCGTCTTGGAGGTTCCTCCAGTGAATCTGAAGATGAAGATGATCTAAAGGATACATCCATGATGGCTATTGATGAGGGACCCTCTACATACGAGTCAGTATTCGCGCTTGTGGCAGAATCTAATGCTGATGACATCAATGAAATAAATTTTCTTGATGTTCAAAAAAACTTGAAGCATTACTCTAAAAAAATTGATGTCATTAGCAATTGTGTTAATCGATGCCTATAATAGCCTCATAATAGAAAGAGATGTGCTAACTGAAATTCTCTTTTAATACACAATTTTTTTATTTATATATATATTGAATTCTCTTAATTTCTTTATATATGTACTTCTTTATATTTTGACTCCCCTCAAATAAGATCATGCCTTCACTAGTTGTGACTTGTGAGTATTTGCGTTACTACTTCAGGTCCTGTGCAATTATTTTTTTATAAGCATTTGATATTCTAAATTTATGGTCCGACAGAGGCGGACAAGAATTTAGGCGCGACGGGGGCACCTTAACCTTTATACATGCTAACTATTAGTGTCAAAGTTGGGCGTGCAAACTTAATGATTATAATAACTTATCAGCAAAACTTTAATATTATTGAATATCATTAATTTGATTTTAATAAAATAAATATACGCCATTCATCCATCGTACTTAAACTTGACTCGTTTTTATATTCGGAACAACAAAAAGAATTTTTAAAGAAAGAAAAAACATGTATTTGTTTTTGCAAAAAAACATATATTCTTTATATAGTGTTTTTCCCGAGGTTACCAGGGGCACATGCCCCCCAACCCCTAACGTAGGTCCGCCCCTGGTCCGACTCATCCATCTTGTCGCCGTGTGAGGCCCATCAAAGAAAGAACATATTCATTTCCAAAGCTCGAACACAATGCTAAGAATATAACCTCAGAAGTACGTCTTCTCAACTCTTTATCAAATTTAACAAGTGTACTTACATATTCAATTTAGGTCAAACTTGAATGAGTCTTGAAACTTTTCCAAATACAAATACTTGATAGTATCCTACAATACTAAATACTGCTCAATTGAATGATTCTTTTGAAATTGTCAGCACTTACATATCAACTTAGGTCATCATCTAAGAGGAAATAACAGAAATAGTCATAGGAAACTCAATCGTCCAAAAAATATAAAAAAATTGGTGTGCTACTTACAACACAGTATAAATTGAACAAGTGAACCATCAAAAATATCAAACTAGAAACATTTCTTGATCACTAAAATAAGGTGATTCAAATATCAACCATGGCCTGGAATTTCACTAAATCTTCCCTCTTTCTCCTAATTTCACTTTTTACAATTGCCATATCAAGAACAACAATAGCAAGTGATCCTGACATACTTTCAGATTTCATTGCCCCAAAATCAAACTCCTGTCAATGCTAATTACTTCACCTACACCGGGATGCGCGGTATATTTCAAAAATCAGTAGATACATGTACTACAACAAAGGCTACTAGAGCTGAATTTCCAGCTCTTAATGGTCAAGGAGTGTCCCTAGCTGTGCTTCAATTCCCTCCGGGTACTGTAAACCCGCCTCACTACCACTCCCGCGCTACTGGACTCTTTCTCCTCCTAGAAGGCGTTTTAGAGGTTGGTTTCGTCGTTACGAAGGATGTTCTGTATACTCAGAGACTACAAGCAGGGGACATTTTTCTTTTTCCTAAAGGACTACAACACTATCAGTATAATTATGATCATAAAAGAACAGCAGTTGGTGTAGCTGCTCTTGCCAGTGCTAGTCCTGGCACTGTTACATTGCCATCCTCAATTTTTAATAGTGGAATAAGTGAATTGGTACTTGCTAAGTCATTTAAGACTGATGATAAGACAATTAAGAAGATCAAAACAGCAACTAGAACACCTTGATGTCAAGGCTTTTTCCAGATTGTCGGAGGCGGATCTAGGATTTAGATTTATTGGATTTAATTTTTAAGATTCTTAGCATTGTGTCTATTGTACTGTTGAACTTATAGGTTCAGATATATAATATTCTTGATATTTTAGCAGGTCTTTAATATATATGTGTCTATACTCCGTGTTAAAAGTTATGTATTCAGATGAACACGTAGCCCTACAAATTGTACTAATGTCATGTTTTAAAGATACATTTGTTGGTTTCAGAATTCAATGCTCAATTAGCAAGTATTGAATATGTTAGATCAAGAAAATTAATTGGTTTCATTTGTTTATTCTGTTTGTGTGAGTTTAAGTTTAGTTTTGGGGAGAGTTCTTTGGTGGTTTGTTATAACAGCATTGCTTTTGGTTTTACAACAACAAAAGCTGCTTTGATTCCAAGGCGTTTAATGTGATACATGAGCACGAAGTTCGCTCGGTGCAAGTTGACAAGCATAGAGTGTCGTGTCATGTCATGTCTCATCTCATTTTGGGGTGTGACAAAGCTCTGATGAATTTGACTTAATGGTAGAACTCTGTACTAGAAAAATTGAGAAAACAAACAAACTAATTCTTCTTCCCTACTACCCCTTCTCACGCTGAAATGGTCTGTGTTGAACCTTTCAATTTGTAATAGGGAAATGGGTCAAATATATCCCTCTATTTTCTTTTATTGGCTAACTTCACCCTTCGTTAGCGATAGTACACAAAAATACCCCTGGAGGGTAGGAATATAAAGTTTATAGACAGAAGGGTATTTTTGGGTATTGTTATCGCTAACGGAAGGTAAAGTTAGCCAATAAAAGAAAGTAGAAGGGTATATTTGACCATTTTCCCTTCGTAATAACTAAGCATTGTCCTTATCTTTCTTCTGTTTCCTTGCAAGTATCAAAGTCATAGGTTAGTAAGTAAGGATGTGTTTGGTATGTAGGAAAACGATTTTCTGAAAAATGATTTCCAATTATCCCATGTTTGGTTGGTCAAAATATTTTGTAACACATTTTCTCTAGGAAAACGAATTCCTTAAAGTGAGTCTGCCCACGTGTTACACATCAAAGCCCTCGAGGTTCCTTCTTGTTATAATAGATAACCACTAGTTTTTAACAAAAAGTCAATATTAGCATGCAAATAGTAACATCAGACCTGCTAGCTTTGAATTTACTCAGCAATACGAAGATAAGTTATCAAATCTACTGAAGTCAAATCTATTTACATAGATGTGTCTCTAAAAGACCCTTTGTGTCGGTCAAAGTCTTTCCATTTGCTAGCAGAGTTTCAGGTTTGACAAAGCAATTTTTAACAGCAAAAAACATGACAGTCTTGCTTTCACTAGCATCAGCAGTAATTGCCACTCTCCATATTTTGGATTCGTGCCAGATTTGCTTCTTCCATGGTATCAATAGACTATCTAATCATTAACTGATAATGATTGAGTTGAACATGCTACTATCTAATTGGTACATGAAATAATGGAACACTGTTCATGTGCTCTCCCTTTTTATGATCCAAATGTTTTGGTTGTTCATATTTCACTATTTTCGTGCATGAGTCCAGTACTGCACAGTTATCAAATAATACTCAAAGCTGAATTCTTATCAACTTTTATGAAACAAAAGACCATCACCAACCACTACGAAGACACCGGTTAGGTATACTGATGAGCAAAAGAGGTGTTCTATTCGTTAAAAACCTCGAACATGGAAATATTCTACATGTACTCATAATAACTCTATGTCGCCGGGTGGCTAATTTGAAACGAATACTAATTTACATGAATCTACAGAGAAAATAAAAAAGGGCAGCCCACTAAGCTCCCGCTATGCGCGGGATCCGGGGAAGGGCCGGACCACAAGGGTCTGTAGTATGCAGTCTTACCTTGCATTTCTAAGACTTGCATTTCTGCAGAGGCTGTTTCCACGGTTGAACCTATGGCTTCCTGATCACATGGCAACAACTTTACCAATTACTCCAAGACTCTCCTTCAATCTACAAAGCAAATAGAGATAGAGATCTACATATTGATAGTGTCAGTGACATGGTGCAAGGTAACTTACTATTCCGTCCTGTGATCGATGATAGCCTTTGGATCATCAAGTCCGAAGCTTGACTGGTAGCTTCCTCCGGAACAAGGCTGCACCAAACACAAGTGAGAAAAAGTAAAACACAAATGTCGAAGACAGAGATTAGTAAATAAAAAAAATACATGAAACGACCGGCTGGATCATTAAGAAAACAAAATTTGGAGCACCAAACCAAGATTAGATCTCATTCGTAGCAAAATGAGGATACCAAGCAACAAATCCAGCAGAATACTCCAAAAAGTCTGCCATGAGAGAAAATAACACCAAATGCTTCTGATATTAGTATATTACTAAGTCATCAAACCACTGTATCTGAAACAACTTCCCCGTTTCATGCAATATTCTAGCAGAATAAGAGAAAGAACGCGTATTGTACCTTAAAGACTCTTATCACTGACCAAACTAAAAGAGAAACTAACTTCGAGAAATACGGCACAAACTTAACATCAACTTGTTTGGAACCAAAATGCCAATGATTTCCCTTAACTCTGTTTATTTACATGTAAACTTCCATGTCTTGTTCAACTATGCCATCCATAAATACACCCATTTAGTTCATAGCAGTAACTGAAACTATCGACTAAGCTCCTATTCACTAGGTAATCTAGAAACAATAGACTTTACAAGTTGGAACATCGTGACCATACTATTTACAGATATTCCTACTCGTCATGTGTCTACATGGGGAAGTTGAAATTCTGATACCCTCCTTGATTCTGAAGACTGTTTTGAGGAGGCACCATCTTCGTATCCACTGCGGTGGTAATGTCGTGTATGCTCGACCTTTTCCGTTCTTTCTTCATTGACTGCTGTCTAAGGTAGTATTTCTGAGCATGACTGGCCACCTGCGTCGGAGTCCTCGTCACCACTACATTTCTTGAAATGCTTCTCCAATCACCCTTCCCGTACTTGTCCAGCCCAATAAGGAATAACCTATGTCACAAAAGGCATGGTTTTCTAAGTCCACATTACATTCATACAATAGCAATCCTAATTATCCAATAAAGTCAACAAATATCTCGAATAAAATATTGAGATCTATTAGTACAATATAAGTGATGTGTGAAAACTACCACCTAACAACATGAAGAAGAATTCAACAAAGTTTTTCATAAAAGTTCATAATAGTCAGCAACTATATTAGCCGTACCACGGGGTAGTCTTAGCAGACCTTCTAACTTCAATCAAATACTTAATAAGAATAAACAATGAAAACTTGTCAATGCTTATCATAAACACTCACTTAATTTATTCATTAGGATGGTAATGTCTTATGTCTTATGTCTTATGTCTTAACTACAAAAGAAAAAGTCCTCACCCCAACCCAAATCCCTGTTTTTCTCAATGGTAGTCAATTGGAAGACATTTACAGAACAGAATGCTACAGGATACAAAATGGATCACACAACAACAACTCCACCCTAATTTCAAGCAAGTCGGATCGAAATCCTCACAATCCATTCCGTTCAATTTGGACCAGTTCACAAAGATGGATAACACAGCTCAAGACAACAACTAAGTTGGCATTTTGGACATAAAAATGTGAAATTTGAAAAAAGAAGAAGTAATATTTGGAAAAGAATTGAAAAATGGTATTTGAAAATTGGAGTTGTGTTTGGACATGAATAGAAGTTGGAAAATGTTGAATCTTTGAGAGTCATTTGGTGTGACAAATGTGAAAACAGATATTTGGAGTTTCTCGAATTCAAGAATTCAATTCCGGAAAATTCTGAAAATTATCCATGGCCAAACGGGCCCTAATACTACTCATACATCTCAGCGACTATTCAAATCTACCATTTAAATAGTTTACAATACAGAACTCAAACATACATCCCTATACAACATCATAAAATGGCACATAAACAAGAAAAACATGTAATGGAACCTAAACCAAAAAATAAAACTATCAACAAAAATTGGAGTTGTGTTTGGACATGAATACAACTTTAAAAAACGTTGAATTTTTGTGACTGAATTGGAGTGAAAAATGTGAAAACAGGTACTTGGAGCTTTCTGAATTACGAAAAATTATAACAATTCTATGTCCAAACATGATTCAAGAATACAATTCCGGAAAAAAGTGAATATTATCCGTGGCCAAACGGGCCCTAATACAACTAATGTTAGACTCGGCAACTATTCAAATCTACCATCTAAATAGTACTCCCTCAGTCTCATTTTATAAGGTCTTTGACTTAGGCACAAAGTTAAAAAAATAAAGAAAACTTTTAAAATTTGTGGCCTAAACCCTATGTTGCTCGGACTCTTAAAAATGTCAATGGGTGCATGTCGGATTCTCAATGTATTTTTAGAGAATCCGACAACGATTGAGGCATCAAAAGTGAAGAGTCTGATCAGCTCGGCTTAAAACAAACCATAAAATTTTGTGTGACTTAGAAATCATTTTATTAAGGGTACAAAGTTAGTTTTAAAATTAAATTATTACAGGTGTCATTCTTTTTTTGAAACTGACTAAAAAGCAAAGACTGTAATATCATCGGTACGGAAGGAATAGTTTACAATACAGAAATCAAACAGATTTGAACATAAAAAAAAACAAACACAAACAAGAAAAACATGTAACTAAGCCTAACACAAAACCAAAATTAGCAAAAAAAATCCCCCCCCCCCCCAAAAAAAAATAAAATTACAATTGCAATCTGATATTTTACCTGTGTTCTTCTTCGGTCCATGGAGTTCCCTTTTTCCTCTCAACTTCATGTTTCTTATTGGATCCAAACGAGATCTGGCTCGTTTTCGTATCAAAATCAAAGGAATCATCAGGATAACTGGGAGGCTCAACCCTCCCCGAATCAATCTCGAATACATCATGAACAAGTGCATCATAGTGAGACATAACATCTTCAACCGTCTTCCCCGGGACATGATTTGCAATTTTATGCCACCGTTCCACATCGTTTTCGGCATACATAACTAGGGCTTGTTCGAATAACTTGTCCTCAAACCTTGTCCATGTTGAATTTGAATCAATCATGGCCGTTGAATCACCAATCATCCACCCATTGTTCGTGGCATACATCATGTTCGGTTGTTTTGGAATTATTAAAAGAGAGGGTTTTGGTGAGGAATTTAAGGAGGTTTTTGGTAAAAATAAACCCAATCTTCCCAAGTATTTATACAGGGGAAAATGAATTTTTTGTTTTTTCTTTTTTAAATGTTATTGGGGGTCGTTTGGTTGTTGGTCACTAAGTCACTGTTTGGATGGTTGTTTCACGTGGTTCATTAATATACAATATGATATGACAAGTACTATGATAATATATTGTATTGTACTGTATTAATGAACATAATGTATGGATAAACTGTATCGTTTGTTGTGGTTTAATGATATTTTTATTGTTTAATTTGACTATATATTACTGTATGATAACATATACGTTTACTAAATATCCTTAACCCTTAATTACAAAATAATTTTTATATATTAATAAAATTAAGGTAGATGATAAAATGAGAAGTTTTAAAAAGAAGTAGACGGTGGTGGGGGTGGAGGGATGGTGGTCGTGAGGGGTTATGAATGGTGGTGGGTGGGTGGTTGGTGAGGTGTGCGTGAATGGTGGTGAGAGGTCATGGGTGGAGGTGGGTGGGTGAGGGTGAGTGATAGTATGGGGATGGGTGGGTTGGTGGGTTTGGGTGCGATGGAGGGATGAGTTGGTGTGCGTGGGTGGTAGGGTTGGTGATGGGGTAGGTGGCAGGGAGGGTGGATTTGGGTGTGACAAAGATGAGTGGGTGAGTTGAAGTATAATGTGAAACTGAAATACATAATCACGCAAAAACCACCAAATTTGTGGTTATAAAAACTGAGTTTTTTCATGGTTATTTAACCACATAATTACAACGGGTTTACAATACCATACAACATAATTTTATGAACAATGAAAATAAACATGATTTCATAGAAAACAATACAATAATGAATCACGGAAAACCACTATCCAAACAGGGGGTAAGTAAGTTATTCATATATTAAACTGTTCAATCCTACATGTTTAAAGTATGTATAAGTTATAAATTAATTCATATATTACTCTCTCCGTCTCATTTTATACGAAGGTCTTTGTTTGACATGTAATTAAGAAATAAAGAAAAACTTTTAAATCTTATGGTCTAAAACAAGTCAAAAATATTTGTGTGGTTATAATCTCATTAAGCGTAAAAAGTCAAGTTTAAAGTTAAATTGTTGTTAAATAAAAAATAGTGTCATTCTTTTTTGAACTGACCTAAAAGAAAGAATTGTCATATAAATTGAGACATGAAGAGTAATTTATATAAGTGAGTAGATAAAATAACTACTATTACATGAATAATTAATACTTGTATAACTCTAACCAACAACCAAATAGTCACTTAAGTGGTTATTTAGTCTACTAGCATAACTTTATGCATTGTTTGGTTACACAACTAAAAAAATCTCACATAGAATCTAGCATTAGTTATATAATATTTGGTTTGTTTTTTCTCTTTCAACATAAAATATAGAATTGCTCATACAATATTTGATTCGTGTTTTTTCATATATAGTTGATATATATAAGTTTTGAGAGAATATATATATTGTCTTCGTTTCAATTCATGTGGTAGGTGTTTGACTATGCGAGGAGTTTAGCAATAAAAGGATTTTTTTAAAAAATTGTGAACTAGAACAAGACATAGATATTTGTGTAGTTATAAATTATCAGTTACACCCCGGAATTCCAGGATATGTTTATAAGAACGTACGTAAGAACTAAAAAATGTTAAGATTTGAGACGAGTAAAAATTTATTGGAATTATGGAATTGTCGGAAAACGAAGTATTGCAACGAACGGGAGGGTGACACGTGTCCCCCCCCCCCCCTTAGTTGGTTGGACGAAATAGACCATGGGTGTTATGGTCACTTGACCCAAGTAAAGATAACCAAGTCTTGCTAAAAGCTAGAGCTTGATAATTTTGACTAAGTCAAGAGGTCAATGTCTTGAGATAATTGACCACATCTTGACCTTCCATTTGGATGAATCTTAGCCCTTGTTTTATTTATATATACTACTACTAGTGCAAGACTAGTCTCCATACTTAGAAAAAAATTCAAGAATTTAGAGAATGAAAAGAGAGGCTCTCGACTTTAGCAAGAAATGAGGGAGAAAAATTTTGCAATCTTGCTTCAATAATCTCAATACTTTAAACCAAGGTTCCTAAGAGTATTGTAAGGTTATCTCAATAGAAAGATTCCGGAAAAACTACGTTTTCACGTTAGTCGCAAGGCGAAAACCTAAGGAGTTCTTCAACTTTGAAGTTGGAATTTGAAGAGGAGTTCTTCATAAGCTTCTAAGGGTTTCTTGGAGTAGATTGGAACGTCGAAAAGAGGAGCTAAAGTTGCTAAGGATCGACTTGTAATCTTGGGACATATTTGGGCTAAATGAGGTAATAATCTTCGTCATACTATTGTAATTGAAGATTTCATGTTATGATAAGTTAGAAATGATCATGTGATATGTGTTATGAAGATTGATTAGTGTTATGGAATTTTAGAAGCTCAAATCCGAAATGACATTGATTAGCCATTTGAAATTGAAATACAATTTGGTCGATAACTAGAATCGTCGCATGTTATCTACTCGAAGATTATTGTTGTTATAATCGATTGCGGCTTTATAACATGTTATACTAAACAACTTGTATTGAAAAGGAATTGGAAAGGAAGATATGTTGTGACACCTTTTGGCCGAGAATGGCATTGTCATTAGGACTAGTTTGATATCAATTGTGGGGCAGAATTTTACACGTCCTGTTAAGGCGTGTAATCCCCTTCGTATTGCTGAATTGTTGAGCCTTAAATGTGGCGTGTTTGGTTATTGAATTTGGGCCTTGAAAAAGGTGGAAAAGTATGTAGAAACAAAGGAAGTGCTGTCCGATTTTCCGTAGAATTTAGTGACTTTGCACTTAGAATATTCTACGTTTGAAGTTAGAAGTTAATAAACGTATTATGGTCATTATATGTTGACATACTACGTACGGCATATTGGGCTTAGCAAGTGGATTGAACCGAAGAGGTATGTGGAACTTTCCTATCTCTTGAGCATGAATAGTTGTAAATATATAGTACGGTAGACGTACGAGATTTTGACAATCTAGTCCATTTGATATCCTTGGCTTATTTTAAGAATGTCCAAGTTGGTTGAGTTAGAGAATTAACTCATTTGTTTAAAAATATTAAGGATATCTTGGTTTTCTAAAAGTTAAGGGACTTGAAGTATTTTAAAAGTATATGATACTTGTTACGTTTTAAAAGTATAAGTCTCTTGGATATAAGGAAGAATGTAATTGTCTAAAGTATAAAGCTAGTATAACGGCTTTATGGAAAGTTGGTTATAATAGCTTTATGGAAAGTTAAAAAGAGTGGTTTACTCTAAGTAATGTAAGTATGATAAATGACTCGAAATAATGAAAGACAAATTGATTTTAAGGCATCATTTGTTTAAGGTTTTTTTTTAAAAAAAAGTCACTTGATTTAGAAGCCTAAGTGTATTTCTAAAAGGTAATGTGACTTGTCTTGAAAAGTAGATTTGACTTGATACTACGGTTATTAGTATCTTGGAAGTTTATATGAAAAAGAGTCATTTTAAAAGAGTAGAAGTACGTAGTACTTTGGGTTAAATTCCCGGATTTTATAATGACATGTTAGTGTCTTAAGTAAACTAAAATGAGATTGTATATGAATAAGAACATAATAAGAAGTTAGGGGGATTCCTTAACTTGCTTATGTTATGATAGGATAAGCCGGTAACGCTTATGTTATGTATGATAAGCCGGTAGCGCTTATGTTATGTTAGGATAAGCCGGTAGCGCTTATGTTATGTATGATAAGTCGGTAGTGCTTATGTTATGTACGATAGCCGGTTGTGCTAGTTTATGTTATTCTTACGCGGTAAAGCCCCGAGTTACCATTAATTCCATGGATTTGCTACCCATGATGCGAGCGCGGCGTTTGTACTCATTGCGGACCCATCGGACCTAAGCGGGTGAAATAGTCCTGTGCGGGTGAAATACCTCATGCGGGTCCACACGACCTATGCGGGCGGATACAGCCTATGCGAGGAAGTTACCTCATTGCGGATCCACAGGACCTATGCGGGTGAAATAGTCCCAGGAGTAGGATTGCTTAATGACCTACGGGCGGGTGGCCCTACTTTGATCATGAGCCTCCTATTTTTATGCAGTAAGGTATACTCTTGTTTACTCTCATTGTTAGTAAGGCACAGTGTACTGTTAATTGAGTTATCATACATGTCTCCAGCTTTATTTTATACTTATGATTTCACTACATTACTTTCAGTTTCACATAATTGGTACATGTTGTACTGACCTCCTTCGGGGGGCTGCGATCATGCCGCAGATAGAGTATACAGGTTGCTGATCCTCACTCTTAGGATCACTGTTCAGCTGTTGAGAAGCTCTATTACTCCGGAGGCTTATCATTAGTACATATCTCTGGTATGGTCGGTTGTTGTACATTCAGGGGTATGGCGGGGCCCTGTACCGCCACAGTTGTTATTCTTAGAGGCCTGTAGTCATGTCTTGTGGATTCGGTTGTAAAGAAAAAAAAGCACTGTTCTGTTTTTGGATTATGTAAATTGTTCGAAAGGTGGTCTCATCGGCTAGTTTGTTGTTGTTTATTGTCTAAGTGTTTACTTGTGTTGTGTATGTTCCGCTGTTATTCTCTGATGTATACCTGAAAGGGGTGCCCAAGTAGGTCACCAGTCGCGGGCCCGGGGTCGGGTCGTGACAAAAGTGGTATAAGAGCAGTTAGTCCTCGGAAAGTGTCTACACACTGTGTCTAGTAGAGTCTTGGTTATCGGTGTGTTGTGCACCACATCTATAACCAGGAGGCTGCAGGACATTTAGGATTGGTTTCCATTCTTCTCACTCTGAGATCGTGCGATAGAGCTGTGTGGTTAGGGTCGTCTCTCCCTAACAAGTTATGTTGATTGCATCTACAAGAAAGGCAGCAGTGACCCAGGAAATATTATGTGGATTGTGTATCCAGGTTGGTAATATTTGTAGTATAGTTGGTATTATGACATACAACTATACGTATTTATGTATGAGGGTCACCTATGTGTTGCCTAGAATGATTTTAGGTTACCAGGAATCGGTAAGGACTAATTAGATACCGAGAAGGTATGAAACAGTTTAATGAACTCTCATCAAGGTTTTACGTACTAATTTGAGATAATTAGGAGATGATGAGTTGTCTGAGAAGGTAATGGACCCTTAAGAAGTTATAATTAAGGGACTTAATGGGAGACTATGTTAGTAACTTAAGCTACGTGATATGCTTAAGGGAATGGTACGGATGAGACCCGTATGGAGTAAGTATGGTTGTTGTGGTCAAGACAACACGATTATGGTTTTACCAGAAGTTTTTGTACCCGTTTACGGGGGGACTGATAAGGTAGGCTTGGAGCATGGAAATTGCGAGCCTAAGAATGTTGATAACCGCCGCGACCTTAGGTACATAAGGTCTTCTCGGGTAGTAAAAATTTAAGTCAGACCAAGGATAAGAGTTAAGTCGCGGCCCGAGTGGTTGAGGACCTATTAAGGGTCGCCCCATAGCCTGTAATGGAATGGGATCAGTTGGTAGTAGTCCCACTATGTGACAGGGTCACGAGGGTGCGGGGCCCAAGTCTAGTTAATCGTTTTACGAGTTCGTGGACGCATTCCACCGGAACCAGGATGTGAGAGCCAGAAATGGTCTTATATTGTTTAATTTAGTAACTTCAAGGATTGGGGGCCAGATTTAGTATGGAAGTTATGTACGTATGCTAATATAAGTTTGGAAGTACGGAAAGAGTACGACCAGTGAAAAAGAGAACAACCAAGTGTAAAGAAATAGAGCCTGAATCCATGAGAACCTTTCGAGGTGACTACACCCGTGAGTGTTGGGTGGTAGCTGAGCGGGTAGATAATAATTGTCGGTAATGATACAGTCGTTGGACCCTAGCAGACCTAGCAAAGCTGTTATGACGGACGTTGAGGTCATTATGAGTACGGGCTAGTTGGCCTCTTGTTATGCCAACGTCGACTGCAGAGAGAGATTGGTTCGGTACCAGTTTCCCGGTAAGTCGGTTATCAAGTGGAAAGGAAGAGAAGTGGTGGTAACTAGTGAATTATCCTTCCTTCTTTGACATCATTGTTTTTAATAAGTCTGTGTGACTTGTTCATTTGAGGTAAGTTGATGCAAAAGGTAAGTAATACTGGAATTTGAAGGAATTTTATGTTAAGTACCCTTGGAGGTACTTGGAGTTGGTTTAGTGTGGCGGTCAGGGCCACGACCTTCCGGATAAGTTCAGGATAACGCGCAAGCAAGAATAAGATAAGTACGAGTGCTGCCTACGAAAAACAGAAGACATCGTTGGTAGGTTTTTAAAATCTATACGATTATAAGGGGGCTCTTGATGATTTAGATTTTGTAAGGGAGATAAGTTATCTCCCCCACGAAAAAGGATAGTTTTACGTATTATGGGGTTACGTGTACCCATGTTGTTAGACGAAGGATAGGAGACGGGTAAGGTCTTCGGTATCGTCATGCCATAGGTTACACTTTTAGATAACCGTGGGAAAAGTTTTGTGTTGGGGTAATTGTGAACGACGTTACGAAATGGTCGAGGAAGTGTCATAAGGATATAAATGCAGGTAGTATGCATGTATGAAACTGTACGATTATGGATCAAGATAGAAATACTTTTGCTAATAATAAGCATAAGGTAAGGTTATGACCAGAATGATAAAAGAGAATACAACTATGGTTATGTAAGTTGCACGAGAGTTGATTACCCCAGACTAATGTAAAGACCATTAGTAAATAATGGGCAGTAAGAACACCTCGAGAAAAGATGGTAACATCTGTACTGACGAGAAAGATAGTAAGAAAATACGGAGGGGTAAGGGACCCCAGGACAACTTGAAATAACTTATAAAGGAAAGACAAGTAGACACTCGAACGATAAGAAATATTGACAAGTCATTGGAGTATGTAATACCTTGAATTGAGGTTGAACACCTGACTATAAGCTCTACGAGCTGGGAGAAAATAATCGGGTTGCTACCTGACAAGAGCAAGGAAATCTCCCCCCCCCAAAATTGTGATTGGCAGGAAGTCTTAGCCATGCGACAAGAAAAGGAATCAAGTCTAAGTTTAGTGACCAAGTTTGGTTGCGACAGAGAAAGGGAAGCAGGAACCATAATTGAGATTAAGGATACCCGAATATTTCGCAGGAATGTGAAAGGCTTCCAGATATTGGAAGATAAGTTGACCACGACTACAGTTCTAACCCCTCATGTGAGACTAGAGGGTTAGGTTATTATTGTAACACTTTGGGTGTTGGGCGAGGTTGTGTGCTGACGCAACACGATAATGTTAGAGCTTATGTTTCCCGGCAGTTAGGGAAGCATGAGAGGAAATTACGCCACTCACGATTTAGAATTGGCGGCAGTTAATCATGCCTTGAAAATTTGGAGGCATGACGTATATATAGACTTCATGTGGATATTTGTGCAGACCACAAGAGCCTCTGGTATATCTTGACGAAGCGATTGAATTTGCGGCGAGAGATGGTGGTTAGAGTTACTCGAGATTGTGATATTGATATCCTATACCATTCGGGAAAGCGAAGCGATTCTGAGATGCTCTTAGTCATGGATCTATGGGTAGTGCATCGGATGGGCGACGGATAGGCGGGGCGTGGTCCGTGAGATTCTTGACTCTGGCGAGGTTCGATTAATTGTTTCAAGGTTAATGAAGTTTAGATCCAGAGATTGCGAATCTTCCGTCGTTGAGAGGTAAAGAGGCGACGATATGAGGATCCGGTTATGATCTGATATCGAGATCGGCTCTCAGAAGAGAAGAGCTGTTTGAGTAGCCGGATGGGGTCTTTGTGATATGAGGATAGATGTGTGTACCGGTCTTTGCGGGACTAGTCGCCAGGTTTTAGAGGACGCAGCTTGATTTGCTCTAATTGTTCAGGGTCGACTAAGTTGTGTCGTGACCTCAGATGTTTGTATTGGTAATATGGCCTGAAGAGGGACGTAGCAGAGTTGTTGCTTAATGTCCGAATTAGTAGCAGGTCAAGGTTGAACACCAGAAGCTCGGTGGGCTATTGCAGGCGATTTAGATCTCGACTTAGATATAGGAGGTAATTAATATGGATCTTGTTACAGGGTGACATCGTACTCAGAGGAAGTGCGACTCCCTGGGGGTCATGGTAAATAGGCTGGCGAAACCAGCCGTGTTCTTCCGATTAGGACCACTCACTCAGCTGAGGATTATGCTAGCTTGTATAGGAGGGAGATTTGTGAGACTGCACGGGGTTCCTACGTTTATGATGTCAGACAGATGAGCTCAGTTAGGGATAACTTCTGGAGGTTTTCCAGAAGGGGTTAGGGACACACGTGAGTCTCAGTGTTGCATTACACCCTCAGACCGACGGACAGGCAGAGCGTACTATCCAGGCACTTGAGGATAGGTGGCGGGCCCGTGTTCTTGATTTCAGAGATAGCCGGGAGGGCTATTGGCCTCTTGTTGAGTTACGTACGATAACAGATACCCTTCCAGTATTCAGATGGCCCTGTATGAGGCCTTGTATGTAAGAAAGTGTATATCGCCGGTTGGTGGGTTCGACTTAGGCGAGGTTCAGTTATTGGGTACAAACTTGATTCAACGGGCTGTGGATAAGGCGAAGCTTATCCAGGAAAGATTATTAGTAAGCTCTGAGTCAGCAGAAGCTTTATGCAGATAACCAACGCTGACACATGGGGTTCAGCTTGACATTTTAGTATGAGTATTGTTATGTGGCCACGTGTGGCAATATTGGTATGTAGGGGTTGTAAGGAGACTATGTCGCTATCTTTAAATTTGACTCCCAAAAGAACATTCGGGGACGAATGTTTCTAAGGGGGGAAGAATGTTACACCCCGGAATTCCAGGATATGTTTATAAGAACGTACGTAAGAACTAAAAAATGATAAGATTTGAGACGAGTAAAAATTTATCAAAATTATGGAATTGTCGGAAAACGAAGTATTGCAACGAACGGGAGGGCGACACGTGTCACCCCCCCCCCCCTTAGTTGGTTGGACGAAATAGACCATAGGTGTTATGGTCATTTGGCCCAAGTTAAGATAACCAAGTCTTGCTAAAAGCTAGAGCTTGAGAATTTTGACTAAGTCAAGAGGTCAATGGCTTGAGATAATTGACCACATCTTGACCTTCCATTTGGATGAATTCTAGCCCTTGTTTTATTTATATATACTACTACTAGTGCAAGACTAGTCTCCATACTTAGAAAAAATTTCAAGAATTTAGAGAATGAAAAGAGAGGCTCTCGGCTTTAGCAAGAAATGAGGGAGAAAAATTTTGCAATCTTGCTTCAATAATCCCAATACTTTAAACCAAGGTTCCTAAGAGTATTGTAAGGTTATCTCAATAGAAAGATTCCGGAAAAACTACGTTTTCACGTTAGTCGCAAGGCGAAAACCTAAGGAGTTCTTCAACTTTGAAGTTGGAACTTGAAGAAGAGTTCTTCATAATCTTCTAAGGGTTGCTTGGAGTGGATTGGAACGTCGAAAAGAGGAGCTAAAGTTGCTAAGGATCGACTTGTAATCTTGGGACATATTTGGGCTAAATGAGGTAATAATCTTCGTCTTACTATTGTAATTGAAGATTCCATGTTATGATAAGTTAGAAATGATCATGTGATATGTGTTATGAAGATTGATTAGTGTTATGGAATTTTAGAAGCTCAAATCCGAAATGACATTGATTAGCCATTTGAAATTGAAATACAATTTGGTCGATAACTAGAATCGTCGCATGTTATCTACTCGAAGATTATTGTTGTTATAATCGATTGCGGCTTTATAACATGTTATACTAAACAACTTGTATTGAAAGGAATTGGAAAGGAAGATATGTTGTGACACCTTTTGGCCGAGAATGGCATTGTCATTTGGACTAGTTTGATATCAATTGTGGGGCAGAATTTTACACGTCCTGTTAAGGCGTGTAATCCCCTTCGTATTGCTGAATTGTTGAGCCTTAAATGTGGCGTGTTTGGTTATTGAATTTGGGCCTTGAAAAAGGTGGAAAAGTATGTAGAAACAAAGGAAGTGTTGTCCGATTTTCCGTAGAATTTAGTGACTTTGCACTTAGAATATTCTACGTTTGAAGTTAGAAGTTAATAAACGTATTATGGTCATTTTAGGTTGACATACTACGTACGGCATATTGGGCTTAGCAAGTGGATTGAACCGAAGAGGTATGTGGAACTTTCCTATCTCTTGAGCATGAATAGTTGTAAATATATAGTACGGTAGACGTACGAGATTTTGACAATCTAGTCCATTTGATATCCTTGGCTTATTTTAAGAATGTCCAAGTTGGTTGAGTTAGGGAATTAACTCACTTGTTTAAAAATATTAAGGATATCTTGGTTTTCTAAAAGTTAAGGGACTTGAAGTATTTTAAAAGTATATGATACTTGTTACGTTTTAAAAGTATAAGTCTCTTGGATATAAGGAAGAATGTAATTGTCTAAAGTATAAAGCTAGTATAACGGCTTTATGGGAAGTTGGTTATAATAGCTTTATGAAAAGTTAAAAAGAGTGGTTTACTCTAAGTAATGTAAGTATGATAAATGACTCGAAATAATGAAAGACAAATTGATTTTAAGGCATCATTTGTTTAAGGTTTTTTTTTAAAAAAAAAGTCACTTGATTTAGAAGCCTAAGTGTATTTCTAAAAGGTAATGTGGCTTGTCTTGAAAAGTAGATTTGACTTGATACTACGGTTATTAGTATCTTGGAAGTTTATATGAAAAATAGTCATTTTAAAAGAGTAGAAGTACGTAGTACTTTGGGTTAAATTCCCGGATTTTATAATGACATGTTAGTGCCTTAAGTAAACTAAAATGAGAGTGTATATGAATAAGACTAATAAGAAGTTAGGGGGATTCCTTAACTTGCTTATGTTATGATAGGATAAGCCGGTAGCGCTTATGTTATGTATGATAAGCCGGTAGCGCTTATGTTATGTTAGGATAAGCCGGTAGCGCTTATGTTATGTATGATAAGCCGGTAGTGCTTATGTTATGTACGATAGCCGGTTGTGCTAGTTCATGTTATTCTTACGCGGTAAAGCCCCGGGTTACTATTAATTCCATGGATTTGCTACCCATGATGCGAGCGCGGCGTTTGTACTCATTGCGGACCCATCGGGCCTAAGCGGGTGAAATAGTCCTGTGCGGGTGAAATACCTCATGCGGGTCCACACGACCTATGCGGGCGGATACAGCCTATGCGAGGAAGTTACCTCATTGCAGGTCCACAGGACCTATGCGGGTGAAATAGTCCCAGGAGTAGGATTGCTTAATGACCTACGGGCGGGTGGCCCTACTTTGATCATGAGCCTCCTATTTTTATGCAGTAAGATATACTCTTGTTTACTCTCATTGTTAGTAAGGCACAATGTACTGTTAATTGAGTTATCATACATGTCTCCAGCTTTATTTTAGACTTATGATTTCACTACAGTACTTTCAGTTTCACATATTTGGTACATGTTATACTGACCTCCTTCGGGGGGCTGCGTTCATGCCGCAGATAGAGTATACATGTTGCTGATCCTCACTCTTAGGATCACTGTTCAGCTGTTGAGAAGCTCCATTACTCCGGAGGCTTATCCTTAGTACAGATCTCTGACATGGTCGGTTGTTGTACATTCAGGGGTATGGCGGGGCCCTGTACCGCCACAGTTGTTATTCTTAGAGGTCTGTAGTCATGTCTTGTGGATTGGGTTGTAAAGAAAAAAAAAAGTACTGTTCTGTTTTTGGATTATGTAAATTGTTCGAAAGGTGGCCTCATCGGCTAGCTTGTTGTTGTTTATTGTCTAAATGTTTACTTGTGTTGTGTATGTTCCGCTGCTATGCTCTGATGTATACCTGAAAGGGGTGCCCAGGTAGGGCACCAATCGCGGGCCCGGGGTCGGGTCGTGACATTATCTCATTAAGGCTAAAATAAAAAGTTTAAAATTAGATTGTCACTAAATATACTAAAGTGTGTTAGAGTAGAACCTCTATAAATTAATTGTTACACCCCGGAATTCCAGGATATGTTTATAAGAACATACGTAAGAACTAAAAAATGTTAAGATTTGAGACGAGTAAAAATTTATCGGAATTTTGGAATTTGTCGGAAAACGAAATATTGCGACGAACGGGAGGGCGACACGTGTCACCCCCCTTAGTGGTCTTGGACAAAATTGACATGGATGAAATGGTCATTTGACCATAATTTAAGATGACCAAGTCTTGCTAAAGATTGAGCTTGATATTATTGACTAAGTCAAAGGCCACTTGGACTTGATCCTTGTGAAATGCATCCAAGCCACCCATTTGTTTTAATCCTAACCCTTCCTTGTGTTATATAAGCTTACTAGTAGCAAGACTAGTTCCCACACTTAGTCATATTTCAAGAATTTTTTTGAAGAAGCTCTAAGGAGCTCTCGGCTTTGATGTTTCAAGAAGAGAAAAAAAATTCAATTGTTGTCCAATAATCCCCATACTTTAAACCAAGGTTCCTAAGAGTATTGTAAGGGTATCTCAATAGAAATATCCCGGAAAAGTGGCGTTTTCGTATTAGTCGCAAGGCGAAAACCTAAGGAGTTCTTCAACTTTGAAGTTAGAACTTGAAGTGGAGTTCTTAATAAAATTCTAAGGGTTGCTTGGAGTGGATTGGAACGTCGAAAAGAGGAGCTAAAGTTGCTAAGGATCGACTTGTAATCTTGGATCATATTTGGGCTAAATGAGGTAATAATCTCCGTCTTACATTTGTAATTGAAGATTCCATGTTATGATAAGTTAGAAATGATCATGTGATATGTGTTATGAAGGTTGATAAGTGTTATGGAAATTTAGAAGCTCAAATCCGAAAATGACATGTTAGCCATTGAAATTGAAATACAATTTAGTTGATAATTAGAATCGTCGCATGTTTACCTACTTGAGGATTGTAGTAGTTATAATCAATTGCGGCTAGATAACATGTTATACTAAACAACTTGGATGGAAAAGGAATTGGAAAAGACTATGTATTATTGTCCCTCGAAGTTGCCGGATTTACACTTGTAGTTTGTACTAGTTTGATATCAATTGTGGGGCGGAATTTTACACGTCTAGTAGGCGTGTAATCCCCTATTGTTAATTACATTGTTGGGCCTTAAATGTGGCGTGTTTGGTTATTGAATTCGGCCTTGAAAAAGGTGGCAAAGTATGTAGAAACAAAGGAAGTGCTGTCCGATTTTCCGTAGAATTTAGTGACTTTGCACTTGGAATATTCTACGTTTGAAGCTAGAAGTTAATAGACGTATTATGGTCATTATAGATTGACATACTGCGTACGGCGTATTGGACTTAGCAAGTGGATTAAACCGAAGAGGTATGTGGAACTTTCTTATCTCTTGAGCATGATTAAGTTGTAAATGTATAGTACGGTGAGCGTCACGAGATTTTGTGAATCTAGTCCATTTGATATCCTTGGTTTATCTTAAGAATGATCAAGTTGGTTGAGTTAGGGAATTAACTCACTTGTTTAAATATTAAGGATATCTTGGTTTTCAAAAGTTAAGAGACTTTAAGTATGTTGAAAGTATTTTTGATACTTGTTTTGTTGGAAAGTTTAAGTCTCTTGGTTATAAAGAAGAATGTAAGTTTCTGAAGCATAAAGCTAGTATAACGACTTTATGGGAAGTTGGTTATAATAGCTTTATGGAAAGTTAAAGAGGATGATTTACTCTAAGTAATTTAAGTATGATAAATGACTTGAAATAATGAAAGGCAAATTAATTTAAAGGCATCAATTGCTTAAAGTTTTAAAAGAAAGAAGTCACTTGATTTAGAAGCCTATAATTGTATTTCCAAAAGGTATTGTGACTTGTATTGAAAAGTAGTTATGATTTGATACTACGGTTATTAGTATCTTGGAAGTTTTATATGAAAAATAGTCATTTTAAAAGAAATGAAGTACGTAGTACTTTGGGTAAAATTCCCGAATTTTATAATGACATGTTAGTGCCTTAAGTAAACTAAAATGAGAGTGTATATGAATAAGACTAATAAGAAGTTAGGGGAATTTCTTAACTTGCTTATGTAATGTATGATAAGCCGGTAGTGCTTATGTTATGTATGATAAGTCGGTAGTGCTTATGTTATGTATGATAGCCGGTTGTGCTAGTGATATATTGTGCATTACGGGGTCATTCCCCGGGTTTGTGGCATTTGCATATTCCGTGGATTTGCTACCCATGATGCGAGGAATACCTCATGCGGGTCCGAAAGGACTTATGCGGGTGAAATAGTCTCATGCGGGGCGGACCAGTCCTATTCGAGGAATACCTCATGCGGGTCTACACGACCTATGCGGCGGATCTGATCATCGAGAATACCTCATGCGGGTCCATACGACCCATGCGGGTGAAATAGTCCCAGGAGTAGGATTGCTTAATGATACTGCGGGCGGGTGACCCTGCTTTGATCATGAGCCTCCTATTTTTATGCGAGAATGTATACTCTTGTTTACTCATTGTTAGTAAGGCACGATGTCTTTGTTATATGAGTTATCATACATGTCTCGATTTTATTTTAGACTTATGATTTCACTACAGATCTTTCGATTTCACATATTTGGTACATGTTGTCGACCTCCTTCGGGCTGCGTTAAATCTGCAGTGAAGTCATGTTATTGATCCTCACTCTTAGGATCACTGTTCAGCTGTCGAGAAGCTCCTTTATTTCGGAGGCTTATCCCTGGTATTGTCGGTTGTTGTACATTCAGGGGTATGGCGGGGCCCTGTCCCGCCAAAGTTGTTATTCTTAGAGGTCTGTAGTCACATTTGTGGATTGGGTTTGTAAGAGCAAAGATGTACTGAGTTAATTTTATATTATGTATATGTTACAAAAGGCGGCCTTATCGGCTAGCCGGTTGATGTCTATTGTCTAAGTATGATTTTTATTTTAAGAGTTGTGTATGTTCCGCTGCTATTCTCTAATGTATACCTGAAAGGGATGCCCAGGTAGGGCACCTGTCGCGGGCCCGGGGTCGGGTCGTGACATAAGTGGTATCAGAGCAGTTAGTCCTCGTAAAGTGTCTACAGACCCTGTCTAGTAGAGTCTTGATTATCGATGTATTGTGCACCACATCTATAATCAGGAGGCTGCAAGACATTTAGGATTGGTTTCCATTCTTCTCACTCTGAGATCGTGCAATAGAGCTGTGTAGTTAGGGTCGTCTCTCCCTAACAAGTTATGTTGTTTGCTGCTATGAGAAAGCGTGATGACCGGGAAAGATTATGTGGATTGCGTATCCAGGTTGATAATGTTTGTAGTATAGTTGGTATTGTGACATACAACTATACGTATTTATATATGAGGGTCGGACGCGTGTTGCCTAGAATGGTTTTAGGTTACCAGGATTTGGTAAGGACTAAATAAATACCAGGAAGGTATGAAACAGTTTAATGAATTCTCATCAAGGTTTTACGTACTAATTTGAGATAATTAGGAGATGATGAGCTGTCTGAGAAGGAAATGAACCCTTAAGAAGTTATTATTAAGGGAATTAATGGAAGACTATGTTAATAGATTGAGCTACGTAGTATGATTAAGAAAATGGTACGGATGAGATCCTTATGGAGTAAGTATGGTTGTTGTGGTCAAGACAACACGATTATAGTATTACGATAAGTTTTTGTACCCGTTTACGGGGGGACTGATAAGGTAGGCGTGGAGCATAGAAATTGCGAGCCTAAGAATGTTGATAACCACAGAGACCTTAGGTATATAAGGCCTTCTCGGGTAGTAAAAGGTTAAGACAGACCAAGGATAAGAGTTAAGTGCGACGCCGAGTCGAGTTGAGGACCTATTAAGGGTCTCCCCATAGCTTGAAATGGAATGGGATCAGTTGGTAGTAGTCCCACTACGTGACAGGGTCACGAGGGTGCAAGACCCAATTCTAGTTAATCATTTTACGGGTTCGTGGACGCATTCCACCGGAACCAGGTTGTGAGAGCCGGAAATGGCCTTATGTTGTATAGAATAGTAACTCCAAAGATTTGAGGCCCGAATCAGTATGAAGGCTATGTACGTACGCTAGAATAAGTTTGGAAGTACGGGAAGAGTACGACCAGTATGAAAGAGAGCAACCAAGTGTAAAGAAATAGAGCCTGAATCCATGAGAACCTTTCGATGTGACTACACCCGTGAGTGTTGGGTGGTAGCTGAGCGGGTAGATAATAATTACCGGTAACGATACAGTCGTTGGACCCTAGCAGACCTAGCAGATCTGTTATGACAGACGTTGAGGTCATTATGAGTACGGGCTAGTTGGCCTCTTGTTATGCCAACGCGTTATCGCGAAGAGATTGGCTCGATTCCAGTTTTCTGGTAAGCTGATTATCCAGTGTAAAGGAAGAGAAGTGGTAGTAACCAGTGAATTATCCTTCCTTCTTTGATATCATTGTTTTTAATAAGTCTGTGTGACTTGGTCATTTGAAGTAAATTGATGCAGAAGGTGAGTAATACTTGAACTTGAAGGAGTTATGTAAAGTGCCCTTGGGGGGTACTTGGAGTTGGTTTGGTGTGGCGGTCAGGGCCACGACGCCTGGATAATTTCGGGAAAATGCAAGCAAGAATAAAGTAAATCACGAGTCTTGCGGTGGGAAAGCAAGGCATATTTGGTAGGTTTTGAAAATCTACACGACTTTAAGGCGGTGCGTGATGATTAGATATTTACTGGACCGCAAGAGGACCCTGTGATTAGGGTTATGACTCCAAGGAAAGTTTATTTAATGGAGATAAGTTCTCTCCCCCACGTAAGGACAATTTTACGAATTATGGGGTTATGTGTACCCATGTTGTTAGACGAAGGATAAGAGACTGGTAAGGTCTTCAGTATCGTCATGTCATAGGTTACAGTTTTAGGTAACCGTGGGAAAAGTATTGTGTTTGGGTAATTAAGAACGACGTTACGAAATGGTCGAGGAAGTGTCGTAAGGATAAAATTGCAGGTAGTACGCATATATGAAACTGTACGATTATGAATCAAGATAGAAATACTTTTGCTAATAATAAGCATAAGGTAAGGTTATGACCAGAATGATAAAGGAGAATACGACTATGGTTATGTAAGTTGCACGAGATATGATTACCCCAAACTGGTGTAAGACCATTAGTAAATAATGGGCAGTAAGAACACCTCAAGGAAAGGTGGTAGCATCGGTACTGACGAGAAAGATTGAAAGAAAATACGGAGGGGTAAGGGACCCCAGTACAACTTGAAATAACTTATAAAGGAAAGACGAGTGGACACTCGAACGATAAGAAATCTTGACAAGTCATTGGAATATGTAATACAGTGAATTGAGGTTGAATACCTGACTATAAGCTCTACGAGCTGGGAGAAAATAATCGGGTTACTACTTGACGAGATCAAGGAAATCTCCCCCCTAAATTGTGTTTGACTGGAAGTCTTAGCCATGAGGCAAGCAAAAGAATCAAATCTAAGTTAGTGACCAAGTTTGGTTGCAAAAGAGAAAAGGAAACATGAACCATAATTGAGATTAAAGACACCCGAATATTTCGCAAGAATGAGAAATGTTTCCAGTTATTGGAAGATAAGTTGGCCACGACTACAGTTCTAACCCCTCCTGAAAGACTAGAGGGTTAGGTTTTTATGATAACACGTTGGGTGTTGGGCTAGGTTGTGTGCTGACGCAACCCGATAAGGATAGAGCCTATGTTTTCCCGGTAGTTAGGGAAGCAGGAAAGGAAATTACGCCACTTACGATTTAGAGCTGGCGACAGTTAAATCATGCCTTGAAGATTTGGGGGCATGACGTATATATAGACTTCATGTGGATATTTGTGCAGACCACAAGAGCCTCCGGTATATCTTCAGACAGAGGCAATTGAATTTGCGACAGAGACGGCGGTTAGATTTACCCAAGGATTGTGATATTGATATCCCATGCCATCTGAGGAAAGCCAAGACAGTTACAGATACTCTTAGTCGTGGATCTATGGGTAGTCTGTCAGATGGGCAGCCAGATAAACAGGACGTGGTCCGTGAGATTCATCAGCTACCGAGCCGAGGGGGTTCGATTATTTGTTTCCAAGGTAAATGAAGGTTGGATTCGAGAGGTTGTCGAGTCTTTCGTCGTTGAGGAGGTAAAGAGGCGACAGTATGAGGATCCAGTTATGATACGGTATCAAGTTACGGCTCTCCGAGAAAAGAAGAGCCTGTTTGAGTAGCACCGGATGGGGTGCTGTGATATGAGGATAGATTGTGTGTACCTGGTGCTGCAGGACTAGTCAGCAAGTTTTAAGGGAGGCACGCAGTGCTTATTGCTCTAATTGTTCGGGGTCGACTAAGTTGTGTCGTGACCTCAGATGTATGTATTGGTAAGATGGCCTGAAGAGGGACGTAGCAGAGTTGTTGCTTAATGTCCGAATTGGTAGCAGGTCAAGGTTGAACACCAGGACCCCAGTGGGCTATTACAGGCTATTTAAATCCCGACTTAGTTATGGGAGGTAATTAATATGGATCTTGTTCTGAGGTGGCATCGTGCTCGGAGAAGTGCGACTCCCTGGGGCTCATGGTGAATAGGCTGGCGAAACCAGCCGTGTTCTTCCGGATTGGGACCACTTACTCGGCTGAGGTTTATGCTAACTTATATAGCAGGGAGATTGTGAGACTGCACGGGGTCCCTACATTTATGATGTCAGACATATGAGCTCGGTTACGGATACTTCTGGAGGTTTTTCAGAAGGGATTAGGGACACAGGTGGGTCTCAGTATTGCATTACACCCTCAGACCGACGGACAGACAGAGCGTACTATCCAGGCACTTGAGGATAGGTGGCGGGCCGATGTTGTTGATTTCAGAGTTAGCTGGGAGAATTATTTGCCTCTTGTTGAGTTACGTACGATAACAGATACCCTTCCAGTATTCGGATGGCCCTGTATGAGGCCTAGTATGTAAGAAAGTGTAGATCTCCAGTTGGTTGGTTCGACGTAGGAGAGGTTCCGCTATTTAGTCCAGACTCGATTCAGCGGACTGTGGATAAGGCGAAACTTATCCGGGAAAGATTATTAGTAAGCTCAGAGTCAGCAGAATCTTTATGCCGATAACCGACGTTGACACATGGGGTTCAGGGTGACATTTTAGTATGAGTATTGGTATGTAGGGGTTGTAAAAGAAGACTATGTCGCTATTTTTTTAAAGTTTGACTCCCAAAAGAACATTCAGGGACGAATGTTTCTAAGGGGGGGAGAATGTTACACCCCGGAATTCCAGGATATGTTTATAAGAACGTACGTAAGAACTAAAAAATGTTAAGATTTGAGACGAGTAAAAATTTATCGGAATTTTGGAATTTGTCGGAAAACGAAATATTGCGACGAACGGGAGGCCGACACGTGTCACCCCCTTAGTGGTCTTGGACGAAATTGACATGGATGAAATGGTCATTTGACCATAATTGAAGATGACCAAGTCTTGCTAAAGATTGAGCTTGATGTTATTGACTAAGTCAAAGGCCACTTGGACTTGATCCTTGTGAAATGCATCCAAGCCACCCATTAGTTTTAATCCTAACCCTTCCTTGTGTTATATAAGCTTACTAGTAGCAAGACTAGGTCCCACACTTAGTCATATTTCAAGAATTTTTTTTGAAGAAGTTCTAAGGAGCTCTCGGCTTTGATGTTTCAAGAAGAGAAAAAAAAATCAATTGTTGTCCAATAATCCCCATACTTTAAACCAAGGTTCCTAAGAGTATTGTAAGGGTATCTCAATAGAAAGATCCCGGAAAAGTGGCATTTTCGTATTAGTCGCAAGGCGAAAACCTAAAGAGTTCTTCAACTTTGAAGTTGGAACTTGAAGTGGAGTTCTTCATAAGATTCTAAGGGTTGCTTGGAGTGGATTGGAACGTCGAAAAGAGGAGCTAAAGTTGCTAAGGATCGACTTGTAATCTTGGATCATATTTGGGCTAAATGAGGTAATAATCTTCGTCTTACTTTTGTAATTGAAGATTCCATGTTATGATAAGTTAGAAATGATCATGTGATATGTGTTATGAAGGTTGATAAGTGTTATGGAAATTTAGAAGCTCAAATCCGAAAATGACATGTTAGCCATTGAAATTGAAATACAATTTAGTTGATAATTAGAATCGTCGCATGTTTACCTACTTGAGGATTGTAGTAGTTATAATCAATTGCGGCTAGATAACATGTTATACTAAACAACTTGGATGGAAAAGGAATTGGAAAAGACTATGTATTATTGTCCCTCCAAGTTGCCGGATTTACACTTGTAGTTTGTACTAGTTTGATATCAATTGTGGGGCTGCAGGGCCGCGGCGCCGAGGCGGGTTCTGCGAAGTTGAGTGGGGATTTCTGCACTGTTTTGTTTTAAAAGAGGTCATGGGTGGGTGACAAGTGTCCCCCCCCATCTGAATTCTTGCATGTCTTATATTGACCAAGTCTTGAAGACTTTGTCATCTTTCTAATCCCTATCTCTCTCTAAACTAAAACTCTCACTTCTCTCTAAAATTCCAAGAGGAATTCAAAGCCTAAGAAAAATCTGAAAAGTTAAGGACAAGAAGGAAGCTTGTGGTTAGCTTGTAGGAGTTATTGTGGTGGTGTTCTTGGAAAGGAGGCTAGCAAAGTTGTTGGAATAATTTTGGCTAAAGCTTTAAGGTAACAATTCTTCTCTTGTAGCTAGTTATTTGTGTTGCATGTGAAGAAGAAGGAACTTGTAGTAGTAAATAATGCTCTTAGATTCATTGCATGTAAGAAATGTGGTTTGGATATGAAAAGATTGGTTAAGAAGATATTATGAGCATGTTGTAGCCTACAAACTACTTTAGAATTGTTAAGTGAATTGTTGTACCTTATGGGGCAGAATTTTACACACCCAAGTTTAGGTGTGTAATCCCCTTTGAAATGTTTGGATTGTTGGGCCTAAGATGTGGCGTTTGGATGTTGAATTCGGCCTTGAAAAAGGTGGCAAAGTATGTAGAAACAAAGGAAATGCTGCCCAATTTTCCATAGAAATTAGTAACTTTGAACTTGGATTATTCTACATTGAAATTAGAGGTTAATAAACGTATCATGGTTATTTTAGGTTGACATATTACTTGCGGTAGTTTGGGCTTAGCAAGTGGATTGACCGAAGAGGTATGTGGAGCTTTCCTATCTCTTGAGCATGAGTAGTTGTATCTATGTAGTACGGTAGACGTATAAGATTTGGTATTCTTACTTGTTTTAAGTATATAAAGACTTATTCGTTTTAGAAAGTATAAGTCCCTTGGTTAGGGGAAAAGTATATTTTTACTAAAGTATAGGGTTAATATAACAACTTTATGGGAAGTTGGTTTGTTAGCTTTATGAAAGGTTAATAAGAAGAGATTTACTCTAAGTAAGATAAGTAAGGACAAATGACTTGATTTATGAAAGGCAAATTGATTTTAAGGCATCAATTGCCCAAAGGTTTTATATGAAAAATAGTCATTTTTAAAGAATATAAGTATGTGGTACTTTGGGTTAAATTCCCGGATTTCCTTTTATTAAATATGTTGGTGCCTTGAGTAAACTAAAATGAGAGGGTATATGAACAAGACTAATAAGAAGTATGAGCTTTCGTAACTTATATATATGATTATGATATGATGACCGATTGAGCTAGGGTAAGAGTATAAATGAGGGGCAAGCCCCAAGATCGTTATACCACCTTCTCCAGGGTAAGAGTATGAATGAGGGGTAAGCCCCAAGATCGTCATACCACCTTCTTCAGGGTAAGAGTATATCTGAGGGGTACATCCCCAATATCGTTATACCACCTTCTTCAGGGTAAGAGTATATCTGAGGGGAACATCCCCAAGATCGTTATACCACCCGCTTCAGGGTAAGAGTATATCTGAGGGGTAAATCCCCAAGATCGTTATACCACATTAGTGGATTTGCTACCCACGATGCGAGGAATACCTCATGCGAGTCCTATGGGCTTATGCGGGTAAAATAGTCCCATGCGGGCGGGTACAACCTATGCGAGGAATACCTCATGCGGGTCCACAAGACCCATGCGGGTGAAATAGTCCCAGGAGTAGGATTTCTTATTGATACTACGGGCGAGGGACCCTGTTTTGATCACGAGCCTCCTACTTTTATGCAGTAAAGTATATACTTGTTACTCTCATTGTTAGTAAGGCACAGTGTAATGTATTTTGATTCTCTTCCATGACTCCAGCTTACTTTTAGACTTATGATATCATTATTACGATTTTCCGCTTACATACTTGGTACATATCAGGTAATCGACCCTTCCTGGGCTGCGCTCACGCCGCATGCGGTAAGTAGCGGTGGTGGATCCTCGTTCTGGATCACCGCTCCTGTCGAAGCTCCATTCCTCCGGAAGCTTGTTTTGTTGGTACGGTTCTTCCCTGATGCTATAGGTATTGTGTACATTCAGGGGTATGGCGGGGCCCTGTCCCGCCACAGTTGTTATCCCTTGAGGTCTGTGGTCACATATGTGTTTTGGGCTGTAAGAGTAAGTTGTACTGCTATACTTTTGATTAAGTATGTTTTTATGGAAGGCAGCCTTATCGGCTGACCAGTGATGTTTACCTTTTTATAAGTTATGTGTTATGTATGTTACGCTGCTATTCTCTAATGTATACCGACGGTGTCCCAGGGTACTACCGCGCCGTGGTCGTGACAAAAGTGGTATCGAGCGATTAGTCCTCGGAAAGTGTCTACGCACCGTGTCTAGTGTAGTCTTGATTATCGGTGTTGTGCACCACATCTATAATCAGGAGGCTGTAGGATATTTAGGATTGGTTTCCATTCTTTCACTCTAAGATCGTGCAATAGAGCTGTGTTATAGGTTGAATTTCCTCTGATATTTTCCTTTATGTATCAGTTATGCCTCCACGCAAGGCAACCGCGGCTCAGAAGGGCAAGGCAGCTGAGGGTGCTGCTAGTGGGACGCGGAGGGTCATGAGGGCACAGCCCGCCTTTACTGAGAGGATGTTTCGGCGGCGAGTTTCACGACGCCGCCTCACGGAGTTCGAGGCGGAAGCGCCATCGAGACCGCGCAGACGAGCCTCCATCCCACAATGTGGCCGAGTATAGAGATTACGGGGAACAGATCCGCTTATTGACCAAGATAGTGGCGTGGCGCCGACAGAGCAGCGAACCAACCCTAGAGCCGGCCACTTGATTCGGATTTCCTAGTCATTCATCCACCCGAAGTTCTATGGTTCGAGATTCGGCGAGGATCCGCAGGAGTTTGTCGCGATTCTGACGGACCATGCAGTGCTAGGGACTCGGAGATCGAGTCCATTATACTAGTTTCTTACCGTTACGCGATATCATACCGAATCGGTTTGAGTCACGGGTGTTATCGAGGGTAAGGATGCTCTTCCACTGCTTGGGAGGAGTTCAGAGGCTTTCTGGATCACTTCTTGCCTCGAGATGAGAGAGCCCGTAGATAGATTCTTGACCTTGAGGCAGACGAGGACTATCGAGAGTACATCCCGAGTTTGATTCCTGGCCGTATGCACACACCATTGTAGCGCATACGGCGCATGTGGTTCATCGATATGTGATGGGGTTAGACCGTCATATGATTACTGCATGCTTGGTGGTGGCTCTTCATCCAGGGATGGATATTGCCAGGATGCAGGCGTATGCGCAGGTAATTGAGGATAGAGAGAGGCATGATCAACTAGATTTAAGCCAGCCCAAGACGGCCAGACGCAGGTCTCGTGGCGCTGAGGCGACAATTTCGCAGCAGATTAGTCCACATTTCACCAAAGACAGAGTGCTCATTCTCGATTTCCGCGCGAGGTCCGATCACCGTTATTCGGAAGCAGGTCGTGGCTCCAGACTTCGGGTTTCCGAGGCAGATCGTCACCAATCGAGACCGCCCACATCTCGTGTGTTCGACGCGGTAGGTCTCATCCGGCGAAAGCCGTATGGGTTCGGAGCTTGCTACTATCGTGCGCAGGCTACGTGAAGAGGATTGTCCGCCCCAGCGGCGGAGTGTTATGGTTCACCAACGGGTCGGGCTTTGGATCTTCATCTTCTAGTCGACGCCCGAGGCGTGGTGTTCACGCGCCAGGCCGCAGAGGTCGTGGTAGGGGTCCAAGTTCTAGCGGTCCTCAGAACCGCATCTATGCTATGTCCAGCCGTCAGGACCAGGAGGCGTCACCAGATGTCGTCACAGGTACATTGTTGGTTTCTTGCTGTGATGTATATGCTTTGATAGATCCAGGTTCTACCTTGTCCTATATATCTCCTCATATCTTTGGTAGAATAGAGATGAGCCCGAGTCCATAAGACCTTTTGAGCGGCTACGCCGATGAGTGATTCGGTGGTAGCTGAGCGGGTATATAAGGCTTGCCCTGTGACTATAGACAGTCGTCAGAATCTAGCCGACTTGATAGAGTTGGATATGACAGACTTTGATGTGATTATGGGTATGGATTGACTAGCGTCTTGCTATGCCAATGTAGACTGTAGAGAGAGATTAGTTCGGTTCCAGTTTCCTGGCGAGCATGTTATCGAGTGGAAGGGGAATACTGCATCGCCGAGGGGAAAGTTTATTTCTTACCTCAAGGCTAGGAAGATGGTGCGGAAAGGGTATATCTACCATATGGTTCGGGTATTCGATACCGATGATGAGATACCGGACCTTCAGTCAGTTCCGGTCGTTAGAGAGTTTCCAGACGTATTCCCAGACGAGCTTCCGGGTATCCCTCCTGAGAGGGAGATTGAGTTTCGCATTGATTTGGCGCCAGATATTCGGCCGATATCTATTCCGCCATACAGGATGGCACCTGCCGAGTTGAAGGAATTGAAAGACCAGCTGAAGGACTTGCTGGAGAAGGGCTTTATCAGGCCAAGTGTTTCTACTTGGGGAGCGCCAGTGTTATTTGTAATGAAGAAGGATGGGACGCTGCGTATGTGTATTGATTACAGGCAGCTGAACAAGGTAACTACCAAGAACAGATACCCCCTCCCCAGGATTGATGATTTGTTTGACCAGTTGCAGGGTGCAAGGTGTTTTTCCAAGATAGACCTGCGGTCTGGTTATCATCAGGTGCGAGATAGAGAGACAGATATCCCAAAGACTGCATTCAGGACCCGGTATGGGCACTATGAGTTCAGGGTGATGTCTTTCGGGTTGATCAACGCCCCAGCAGTATTCATGGATTTGATGAACAGGGTGTTCAAGCCATTCTTGGATATGTTCGTTATAGTTTTCATTGATGATATTGTAACACCCCATTTTAACCGGAGTCGAAACGGGAGTACCGCGCATGGTTGATTCCTAAATGTATTTTAAGGAGTCGCCACCTAATTATTATAGTGAATTAGGACACTGAAAATGTAGCATAAAATACTACAAATGACTTCCATTTAATGGTCTGCGAAATTAGTGAGATTCTGGATCAGGGTTCTTTATTATCCTAAAGGGAAGGGGTTAGGCATCCTTCAAGATCCGCTAACTTGCGGTTGTTCGTTCAAACCTAGGTTAATTATTTATTGCTCTTTTTATTCTACCTATTCTAAGCATTTTACATAATTTACAATTAAAATAAAATACAATGCAAAATAATAAAACTGAAATTAAATGCGGCATAAAATAAACTCCGGGGCATTCTTTTTGAAATGCATCTCCGGATACCTGCATAAACACTTAGTAGAAGTATTAGTAATAGAATACATAAATTTTAAAATAATAGCAAAAATTAACAAACAAGCAAATAAATCCGCTTTATGCAGTGAGGCCTTGGAAATCGACGGATTCCTTCATCGCCAATATTGTTAAAAGCAATAAAATAAATAAAACCTTCATATCCGCCAAAACAAGAATAGTTTTAAACACGGAGGGCTCAGATATGAAAAATATATAAAGTGGGACAGCCTAAACAAGTGCGGCTGCTAGAATTCGCCTTGCCAAGCGCATGTAACTTTTTCATCGGCCAAAGTGTAGTATCATATTCAAAATCAGTTTAATACCAAAGTGTAGTATTTGTTCTAAATCAGTAAACCAGCAAAAAATGTCAAAAATAGCAATATGGCCAAAACCAGTCCACAAAATAATCGACGGCAGGACAAACGATTTAAATGCTACTGACGAAGTAAATATAGCACTGCAACATAATACTATTCTTGCACAAACTATGCCAAACTCCATCTGCATATCCCAAATCCTAATACATGCTCACATAATGAACCAATTCGACCAAGACAATCAGCAAACCCAAATGGTCCGCGGAAACAGTGAAAACAATCGTGAAGCAACAAAAATGGACCGAACTCAGTCCGACAAAACAGTAACAACAAAACAGCGAACGACAAAGGTCCGCGAAATAGGGTAAACAACAGCAACAGAACGGTTCAAGATATTAGTTGCAAAAATGGCCGAAAATCAAGTAAAATGGCCAGAAACCAGTCCAACAAAACAGTAAAGCAATAACCAACATTCGCCGGAGTTTTTTTTTTAAACTCCGGCGACATTCAAAAAATAAAAATCAGTCCGCTGAACCGAAACCAACATAGATATCAAAATAACATCGAAACCAAATCGCCAGAGTTTAAATCCGACGAGGTTCAACGTTACCCACAGAGGGAGGGCCGCAGCGGCGTCGCTTCCACGGCGAGGTCGCCGGAGCGACACCACCAGCAGTTGTACAATCGACGGGAACAGTGGTGAGGTTCACTGGTGATGTGGGGGCAGTGGGGGTGTCGACGGGCGACGGCGACGGTAAAGGTGAGAGAGGGTGTTCGCCGGTGATGTCGACGGCGACGGGAGAGGGGTGAGGGTTAGAATGGTGTGCTGAAGGGTAGCTTGTGGGTGTTAACAAGTTCAGGGCAGTGGCGAGGTTCGACGGGAATGGTGGTTTGACGGGAATGGTTGGGAGGTTTGAGATGACTGCTGATATAGTGGGGTGTTTCGCCGGCCGTGGTTGACGGCGACGGGAGATGGTGGTCGACGGGAGGCAAAGCGGCAGAGTGGGAGCCTTTGTGGTCGCTACCGGGCTCTTTAAGGGCTGATTTTTGTGTTGGGAAAGGTTTTATTTATAGGGTAGGTTTAGGGTTTGGTATTTGGGGGGGAAAATAAAAGTGGGGTATTGTTTTGGGGGGGGGGGGGGAATGAAAAGAGAGTGTTTGGATGAAATTAATAAAAGTGTTGGATTTGACTGATTCAAATTGTGTCCTGGATCGGATGGTTTGACAAAAATGCAAGGTCAAGTTAATTATTTAAAAGAAAATTATTTAAAAAGATGCAAGATTATAAAAAATGCAAATGCCGACGCAATAATACTAAAATGCAATATTTAAGAAATGTTTAATGCCTGATTAAAAGTAAAAATGCTCTTGATTAATTATTTAAAAGATGCAAATATTATTAAAATAAAACGACAGATAGCAATAATAAAAACATAATATTAACAACGACATAATACTTAATTTAAAAATAAAAGATGCAATGTCATTTTGTGAAGAAATAAACATAGAATATTATGTAAAAATATGCAAAATAACGATTAAAATGTGGTGTGCTAAAATATTTAAAATTGCACGAAATATACAAAAACAGTCAAAATTGATCACAACAAAGACGTCCCTCTTTGTACGGAGATGATGGAAGAGTCTTCTGACAAAGATGTTGACTTGTAGCCAATTTTGTCCTGCTTATAAACTAGAACTCAAAATAGGGATGATGCAGACTAAAATGTCCGATGTCAAATCATGATGACACCGGGTCGTTGGACGCAAAAATAAAAGCAAAGTCGACGATTTAAAAATGTCCCGTGTTGAAGTATGATTGACACCGGGTCAGCAGTGATGTGGTCTTGAAGAGAACATGGTTATTGTAGATGTTGATGGCGTTGCATGACGCTGACGCAGATGCTCGTCGTTGTATAGAGAAACATGAACGGCCGCCAGATAGGCTTAAAAGAAATGACGTCGTTTTCGGACGCAATGCAGATGCTCGTCGTTGCATGGACGAAACATGAATGAAGTCGTTGCATGGGCTTAAATGAAATGACGTCGTTGCATAGACGCGATGCAGATGTTCGTCGTTGCATGGACGAAACATAGATGAAGCCGTTGCATGGGCTTTTAAAATAAAAAGGCGTCGTTGCATGGACGCGATGCAGATGCTCGTCGTTGCATGGACGAAACATGAATGAAGCCGTTGCATGGGCTTAAATGAAATGGCGTCGTTGCATAGACGCGATGCAGATGCTCGTCGTTGCATGGACGAAACATAGATGAAGCCGTTGCATGGGCTTTTAAAATGAAAAGGCGTCGTTGCATGGGCGACGCAGATGCTCGTCGTTGCATGACGAAACATAAATGAAGCCGCCAGATAGGCTTTTATGAAATGACGTCGCTTTCGGACGCACGCAGATGCTCGTCGTTGCATGGACGAAACATGAATGAAGCCGCAGATAGGCTTAAAAGAAATGACGTTGTTTTCGGACGCACGCAGATGCTCGCTGCATAGACGAAACATGAATGGCCGCCAGATAGGCTTATATGAAATGGCGCTGCTTTCGACGCGACGCAGATGCTCGTCGTCGTATGGACGAAAAATGAATAAGCCGCCAGATAGGCTTAAAATGAAATAGCGTCGCTGACGGACGCAGATGCTCGTCAGATAGACGAAACATGAATGAAGCCGTTGCATGTGCTTAAAAGAAAAGGCGTCGTTGCATGGACGCGATGCAGATGCTCGTCGTTGCATAGACGAAACATGAATGAAGTCGTTGCATGGGCTTTTAAAATGAAAAGGCGTCGTTGCATGGACGCGATGCAGATGCTCGTCGTTGCATAGACGAAACATAGATAAAGCCGTTGCATGGGCTTTTAAAATGAAAAGGCGTCGTTGCATGGACGCGATGCAGATGCTCGTCGTTGCATAGACGAAACATAGATGAAGCCGTTGCATAGGCTTTTAAAATGAAAAGGCGTCGTTGCATGGACGCAATGCAGATGCTCGTCGTTGCATGGACGAAACATGAATGAAGCCGTTGCATAGGCTTAAAAGAAATGACGCTGCCGGACGCAGATGCTCGTCGTTGCATAGACGAAACATGAATGAAGCCGTTGCATAGGCTTATATGAAATGGCGTCGTTTTCGGACGCGATGCAGATGCTCGTCGTTGCATGGACGAAACATGAATGAAGCCGTTGCATAGGCTTAAAATGAAATGACGTCGTTTTCGGACGCAATGCAGATGCTCGTCGTTGCATAGACGAAACATGAATGAAGCCGTTGCATGGGCTTAAAAGAAAAGGCGTCGTTGCATGGACGCGATGCAGATGCTCGTCGTTGCATGGATGAAATGCAGATGAAGCCGTTGCATAGGCTTTTGATGAGATGGCGCCGTTGCATGGACGCGATGCAGATGTTCGTCGTTGCATGGACGAAATGCAGATGAAGCCGTTGCATAGGCTTTGATGAGATGGCGCCGTTGCATGGACGCGATGCAGATGTTCGTCGTTGCATGGACGACATGCGCAGACGGCCGCCAGATAGGCTTTTGACGATGGCGCCGTTGCATGGACGCCGATGCAGATGTTCGCCGCATGGACGAAATGCGCAGATGGCCGCTGCATAGGCTTTGATGAGATGGCGCCGTTGCATGGACGCGACGCAGATGTTCGCCGTCGATGACGTGACGCAGATCATCGCCGCATAGATGAATCGCTGACGGCCGTTGCATAGGCTTTGATGAAATGACGTCGTTGCATGGACGAAATACAGATGAAGCCGTTGCATAGGCTTTGATGAGATGGCGCCGTTTCATGGACGCGATGCAGATATTCGTCGTTGCATGGACGAAATGCAGATGAAGCCGTTGCATAGGCTTTGATGAGATGGCGCCGTTGCATGGACGCAATGCAGATGTTAAATCGTTGCATGGACGAAATGCGATGGCCGTTGCATAGGCTTTGATGAGATGGCGCCGTGCATGGACGCAATGCGAATATTCGCCGCCGCATGGACGAAATGCGAATGGCCGCCAGACAGGCTTTGATGAGACGGCGCCGCTGCATGGACGCCGACGCAGATGTTCGCCGTTGCACGGACGAAATGCATGGCCGTTGCATAGGCTTTGATGAGATAGCCGCTGCATGGACGCGACGCAGATGTTCGCCATTGCATGGACGAAATGCGAATGGCCGCCAGACAGGCTTTTGATGAGATAGCGCCGCTGCATGGACGCCGACGCAGATGTTCGCCGTTGCATGGACGAAATGCGCATGAAGCCGCATAAGCTTTGATGAGATGGCACCGTTGCATGGACGCGATGCAGATGTTCGCCGTTGCATGGACGAAATGCGAATGCCGCCAGATAGGCTTTTGATGACGGCGCTGCATGGACGCCGACGCAGATGTTCGTTGCACGGACGAAATGCGACGGCCGCCAGCAGCTTTGATGACGATGCGCCGTTGCATGGACGCGATTGTTATACCCCGTAGTTGCAGGGTATGTATGTGAGGACGTACGTACGAGAGTACGGCAGAAATTTTAAAAAGAAAGAAAGATGTGAGTTTTCGGCGGAAAAGTTTCCGGTTATTTGTGAAGAAAAAGGTTCGTTAATGTGAATTGGATTCCCAGATTTGGTATTTGGACTTCAGAGAGTATATTAGAATTTTGAGATTTTATTTTCTAAATGGTCACGTGGGCCCACGGAGAAATTTACGGTTTGTAGGGCCCACTTTGTTTTCGAGATTTTGGCCATTGTGGATATTTTTCGAAGACGTTTTTGAGGGCCATAGGAGGGTGACACGTGTCACCCCGCCAGTGGCTCGGGCCGAATGACATTTGTGCACAACACCCTGCTAGAGTCGTTTTCGACGAAAAGTTTCACGTAACTGCGAGGAAAATTCCGGCTATGTCGCTTTGTATTTTTGGATTTTTCCGACGAAACATTTTGGACCAACGAGAGGGTGACACTTGTCACCCTCAAGTGGACGGTAAAGTGAAGCTCAAGTGGGGCGAATTCATGCCTTGTTTTGGCCTTGTTTTGTGCAATGTTTTGTGCAATGTTTTGTGGCTTGTTTTGTGGAGTAGGGTCTAGGGTGCACTTGGCTTGATCTTGGCCTTACACTTGCCTTGCACATGGCTTGATCTTGGCCATTGGTTGGCTTTTGGTTTTGCTATAAATAGCCCCCTTATGTTGATGAACTCTTCATCCACAAATGAAACCTTCCAAGCCTAAAATCCTCCCTCCTCTTGTGTTGAGTTCGTCCAACTCATCCCCTCTTGAGAGTCTTGGCCGAGGCCTCCTCCTCCCCTTTGTGGTGCCTTGCCGCGGTACCCCTAGCCTAGTTGTTTTCGATAATACCCTCCTCGTGGTATTGAAATACTTCTCCTAGTATTGTTATAATGCCCAAAATACCTTAGCCTTGTACCTTGTAGTATTCCAAAGATACCTCTTACGTAGAGTCCTAAATACTACCTTTTGTCCTTTTAGTCTCAAACCAAACCCTAAGGAAATCTTCATAGTTGGTCAAGTATTTGAGTAGAAGTTAGTAGAACTTCTGGGTTGTTTGGAGTGGTTTGGAGCGCACGGAGTAGGAGCTAAACCTTGCTCAGGATCGACATTATAACTTGGATAATTATGGGCTTATCGAGGTAATTATCTTGTCCCTCTATTGTAAATTGGAAATTACATGTTTGTTGAATATATAGTTGAAGTATACTATATATAATCAACATTATTGCGGCAATGTCTTTTGACTTAAGTCCAATGTAAAGAAAGAATCGAATCAGATTTACATAGATTGTATTGCGATGAACTTGTGTAGTATTCGAGTAGAATTGTACACGCCCTGTTAGACGTGTAAACCCCCTGGTTGGCTTAGTGGCCGGCCTCGATAGAGGAGGAGATTTACGTGTCATGCGTGTGAGGAATTTGCCGAATTTTCTCGTAGAAAGATAGAAACTTGTGTTTTGGGGTTAATAGACGTTTGTGACCTTTATAGGTGAAAGTACTAAGAGTAGCGTATTTTACTCGAGAAGTGGAAAGGGCTAGCGGTTGTAGTACTTGGAGCATTTTGCTTATTGTCGATAAATCGTCGCGAGGTATGTGAACCTCTTCCTATCTCTTCTAGCATGATATGTGTGAACTATGTAGTACGGTAGACGTACATGTGCTAAGTGATTTGGTTGGTTTAAAACATAGGGTGTTATAATAACTTTATGGGAAGTTAGTTATAACGACCTTATGTAGGTGAAAATGGTTTACGGATGTTAGAAGTTAAGAGACTTGATCTTATAAGATAAGAGACTTAACTTATTTGTTTTAATGTGGATGTTGTGTGAAACCTCATTCGTGAGTAATGAGTACTTGGTTTTTAAAGGAATAATGTTTTACTGATTTCGGAAATCGTAACGTATCGACGCACCAACTGCAGCGTTAATAAAGGAAAATGTATTGAATAATGATGTGTTGTATTAAAACCAGTAGAAACCTCCATCCGCATGAAGCTAAGATGAGACAAAATGATATTACATTTTCTAGATCATGGTCACAGTAATAAGATCGTTATAAACAAGAATAAACTACTCACATATATGACATATGTTACTCAATTGTTCTAAAAGGAATCAAGTGATTAAGTTTGGGAACTATGAAACCATTTGAAAATGAGAAGCTTGAGTAATTGAAACTAGGCAAACTGGAACTTAGGAAAAGAATGTTGTTACTTGATTTTGAAAAGGAATGTGGGTTGGTCATTCTAATACTACGGGTATCGGGTGACTTTTATAAGTAATGGATCTCTTTAAAAGAACTTAACGTATGTAGTACTTTGGGGTTAAAACCCCGGACCTTGGCATAAAATGAAAGTACTTTGAGTTGTGTGAAACTTGCCTATGCTTGTTGTTGTGAAACTTGCCTATGCTTGTTGTTGTGAAACTTGCCTATGCTTGTTGCTGTGAAACTTGCCTATGCTTGTGATGATAGCCTTTGTTGTGCAAGTGGTATTTACGTATTACCGCGTCTCGATAGAGGTCGGTCGACTTGTTGAGAACTTACTTGGACGCGTCTTTGGCGTGATGGAGAATTCCACGTATGTTTCCATTTTGATTCTTGTCTTGTTGATGTCACATGGGCATGTCTACACCGACGCAAGATTCCGGCACGCGGCCACGCGGTCGGGTTGATTACCCGATATATTGTTATTGTGGTTACATGGACATGTCTACACCGAGGTAGAATTCCGGGGCACGTGGCGTGCGGCGTGGTTGATCACCCAAGATATTATTGTTGATGTCACATGGGCGTGTCTACACCGAGGTAGAATTCGGCACGTGGCCGCGGGCATTGGTATTATTGTTGCATCATGGACATGTCTACACCGAGCGCAGACCCGGCACGCGCCACGATGCGAACATGATTGATGTTGTGGCGTGAGACCCATAGTTATATTTTGAGTGATGGCTTGAGGCGTGAGTCCTCGATCGATATGATCGCTTATGTTGTGAATCAGAGTTTGGTTATCATACACGTCTCTCGCTTTATATAGACTAGTATGATTTCATTTACTGATTTTACGCCACATACTGTAATTGTCAGATCGACTCTCCTTGGCCGCTCATGCCGCAGCAGTAGAGGTACATCGGCCGTGGATCCTCGCTCTAGGATCTCGGGCCGTTTTGGGAAGCTCCGCTTCTCCGAGGCTTATCTTTTGGTATGTGTTCCCCGAGTTGTAGGTTCTGTACATCTGTGGTATGGCGGCCCCGTCCCGTCATAGTTGTAAATCTTAAGTCCAGTAGTTGTGGCGGTGGTTTGTAAAAAGGATTAAACTGCTCGTTTTGAAAGAGTTGTATGTATACATGTTATTGGAAGGTAACCGCTGGGTTGGCCTGCTTTATGATCATATATCTTGTTTCTTGTTTAAAGTTTTATTTTCCATTGGTTTTCTCGATGTTGTGTCACTAGGGTGCCCGGATAAGGCACCGAACGCCCCGAACGGTCGTTACAAAAGTGGTATCGAGCGATTAATCCTCGGAAAGTGTCTACGCATCGTGTCTAGTAGTCTTGATTATCGATGTGTTGTGCACCACATCTATAATCGTGAGGTCACAGACATTTAGGATTAGTTTCCATTCTTCTCATTCCGAGATCGTGCCTTAGAGGTAGTGTTGTAAGTTGGACCCTCCGACGTATCTCGTTTTTACCGCTATGCCTCCGCCGCAGGCAACCAGAGCCTGGGCGGCAAGGCAGCCGAGGGTGCCGCTAGTGAGATACGAGGAGTACGAGGCGCAGTCCCGACAAAGACTGAGGTTGTGCTTCAGACGGCGTTTTGTGGACGCCGCCAGCCCAGCGAGTTTAGAGTCAGCGGCGGTCGCTGAGACCGCAGCACGAGCCTCCGCCCCACACCGGGGCAGGAAATGGGTTACGCGAGATGGCGATTGCTGGCGTGGTCGTGGCCGATATGAGGATAGGCCGACGCAGAAGCCTCAGTTCCAGAGACCGCGGTGCACCCGAAAGCAGATAGTTTGAGGCTACGGGACTTTACGAGTTGTAGCCCGCGAGTTTTATGGGTCGAGGCACGAGGATGATCCGCAGGAGTTCATCCGGCAGCGATTCCGGATCACGCGGTGATCAAGGCTTCAGAGACCGAGTCGTGACCTTTTGGTTCGTGACGGCCGCGTGATACCGCAAATGATTGGTTTGATTCATGGAGCTTTCCGGGAGAGCATGCACCTCCAGCAGTATGGGATGAGTTTTCGGGGCTTTCTCACGCACTTCTTGCCTCCGCAGATGAGAGGGCACGCCGACAGATTTTTGATGCTTAGACAGAGCGCGTGCGGTTGGGAGTACAATGTGAGTTCGACTCATCGCCCTGACGTCCAGCGTAGCTAGTATGGAGGATCGAGTGCACCGATATGTTACAGGCTCGATGATTACATGTCGAGGCATGTTCGGAGTAGCTCTTCACCGCATGGACATTGCCCGCACGCAGCTCATCTGCACCGGATGTGAGGCACGAGAGGTCGACGAATGACCAAGATCGCGAAGAGGCCGAACAGTGGTCCTTGGTGACTTTCGAGGCGGACCGCCTCGAAGATACTAGTTTTGTACCTCCGCCAGTGCAGAGTGGTCCTCCACAATCTCCACAACCTCCAGTGTATTCGGGAGCGGTCGTGGCTCCGGGTTCAGTTTCGAGGAAGTAGGGTGTTGGCGGATCGGTCACCCCTACCTCGGTGTGGTCGATGTAGTAGACCGCATTTCGGGAGTGTCGTGGTGCCAGGAGCTTGTTATTTTTGCGGCAGGTGGCCATTTTGCGAGGAACTGTCCGACCAAGGGTAGCACGGATGTTACGACTCACCTACCGGATCGATGGTCGTTCATCGCCTCTACGCATGCCTGCAGGCAGCCTATGATTAGAGTGAGCGGTAGCTTGGTATATCCTTAACCTCTAGAGTTTTAGTATGCTTGTTATGATGGTCTCATTATTATGTGCTATATACGAATAGCGTTGTGTTAATTGTGAGTTAGAAAACATGCTTAGTTGGGAGGATACGTGGGGGCATGGTAAGTGTGAACCTTAGACTATGTCACGACTGAGACCTTAGGGTAAGGTCGTCTTGAGTTAAAGATTTATTTTGTGTTTGACCCTTATCAGAGTAGTGGTATACGTGGGATTTATTTGTGTGATAAGTCCGTGGGTAGTGTGAGATGGAAGTGGTAGCTTTCATGATGTGAATTAGTAAGATTGTTCCGGATCGGGGAACAAGAGTTTGGCGCGGTTGGGGGTCGGGTTGAGGACCATTTGCGGGTCAACCGTAACCAGTTTGGGGTGGGGTCGGTTAGGTGGTCCCGCCGGTGGTAGGTCACGAGGATGCTAGGCCCAAGTTTGTATGATCATCGTATGAGTTCGTGGACGCGTTCGACCGAAGCGGTTCGTAAAGGCGGGAATGGCCTTAAGGAAGTTTGAGGTTAGTAAGATGACCAAGTTTGGAGGTAGTGACTCGCAGATTTTCGGAACAGGTAATGGTCAAGTATGGTACGTACTGGGAGAGTTCGAGTGTTCGAGAAGGGTACAACGAGTTAGGGGAGAAGAGAACGTGTGATTAGTTCGTGGCCAAGCTGTGGCGTCGGCAACTTGTTAGAGAAACTTTATCGTTATCCGACTTGAGAAGGAACATTCGGGACGAATGTTTCTAAGGAGGGGAGAATGTTATACCCGTAGTTGCGGGGTATGTATGTGAGGACGTCGTCACGAAAGTGCAGAAATTTTGAAAAGAAAGAAAGATGTGAGTTTTAGTGGAAAAGTTTCCGTTATTTGTGAAGAAAAGGTTCGTTAATGGGGTGGATTCCCAGTTTGGTATTTGGACTTCATAGATTATATTAGAATTTTGAGATTTTATTTTGGAAATGGTCACGTGGGGCCACGGGAGAAATTTCTGGTTTTGTAGGCCCACTTTGTTTTCGAGATTTTGGCCATTGTGGATATTTTTCGGAAGACGTTTTTTGAGGGCCAATAGGAGGGTGACACGTGTCACCCCCGCCTAGGTGGCTTGGCCGAATGACATTTGTGCACAACACCCGGTTAGAGTCGTTTTTCGACGAAAAGTTTTGCGTAACTTGCGAGGGGAAAATTCCGGCTATGTCGTTTTGTATTTTTGCGGATTTTTCCGAGCGACGAAAAATTTTTGACCAACGAGAGGGTGACACTTGTCACCCTCAAGTGGACGGTAAAGTGAAGCTCAAGTGGGGCGAATTCATGCCTTGTTTTGGCCTTGTTTTGTGCAATGTTTTGTGCAATGTTTTGTGGCTTGTTTTGTGGAGTAGGGTCTAGGGTGCACTTGGCTTGATCTTGGCCTTACACTTGCCTTGCACATGGCTTGATCTTGGCCATTGGTTGGCTTTTGGTTTTGCTATAAATACCCCCCTTATGTTGATGAACTCTTCATCCACAAATGAAACCTTCCAAGCCTAAAATCCCTCCCTCCTCTTGTGTTGAGTTCGTCCAACTCATCCCCCCCCCCCCCTCTTTTGAGAGTCTTGGCCGAGGGCCTCCTCCTCCCCTTTGTGGTGCCTTGGCGTGGTACCACTGCTAGTTGTTTTCGTATAATAGCCTCCTCGTGGTATTGAAATACTTCTCCTAGTATTGTTATAATGCCCAAAATACCTTAGCCTGTACCTTGTAGTATTCCAAAGATACCTCTTTCGTAGAGTCCTAAATACTACCTTTTGTCCTTTTAGTCTCAAACCGAAACCACAGGAAATCTTCATAGTTGGTTGAAGTATTTGAGTAAGTTGAGTAGAACTTCTAAGGGTTGTTTGGAGTGGTTTGGGCGCGGGTGGGAGCTAAACCTTGCTCGGGATCGACATTATAACTTGGATAATTATGGGCTTATCGAGGTAATTATCTTGTCCTATTGTAAATTGGAAATTACATGTTTGTTGAATATATAGTTGAAGTATACTATATATAGAAATGAACATTATTGTGCGGCAATGTCTTTTGACTTAAGTCCAGATGTAAAGAAAGAATCGATGTATTTACATAGGGTGTGTGCGATGAACTTGTGTAGTATTGCGAGTAGAATTGTACACGTCAGGTTAGGCGTGTAAACCCCCGTTGGCTTGGTAGCCGGCCTCGATAGAGGAGGAGATTTCTGCTGTTGCGGGAGAGTCTTCGAATTTTACGTAGAAAGATAGAAACTTGTGTTTTGGGGTTAATTTACGTTTGTGACCGTTATAGGTTAAATTACTAAGAGTAGGGTATTTTAATCGAGAGTGGAAAGGGCTAGAGGTTGTAGTACTTGGAGCATTTTGCTTATTGTCGATAAATCGTCGCGAGGTATGTGAACCTCTTCCTATCTCTTCTAGCATGATATGTGTGAACTATGTAGTGCGGTGACGTACATGTGCTAAGTGATTTGGTTGGTTTAAAACATAGGGTGTTATAATAACTTTATGGGAAGTTAGTTATAACGACCTTATGTAGGTGAAAATGGTTTACGGATGTTAGAAGTTAAGAGACTTGATCTTATAAGATAAGAGACTTAACTTATTTGTTTTAATGTGGATGTTGTGTGAAACCTCATTCGTGAGTAATGAGTACTTGGTTTTTAAAGGAATAATGTTTCTTGATTTGGAAATCGAATGTGTATCGACAGCACCACTGCGAGCGTTAATAAAGGAAAATGTATTGAATAATGATGTGTTGTATTAAAACCGGTAGAAACCTCATGCATAGAAGCTAAGATGAGACAAAATGATATTACATTTTCTAGATCATGGTCATTGTAATAAGATCGTTATAAACAAGAATAAACTACTCACATATATGACATATGTTACTCAATTGTTCTAAAAAGGAATCAAGTGATTAAGTTTGGGAACTATGAAACCATTTGAAAATGAGAAGCTTGAGTAATTGAAACTAGGCAAACCGAACTTAGGAAAAGAATGTTGTTACTTGATTTTGAAAAGGAATGTGGGTTGGTCATTCTAATACTACGTATCGGGTGACTTTTATAAGTAATGGATCTCTTTTAAAAGAACTTAACGTATGTAGTACTTTGGGGTTAAACCCGACCTTGGCATAAAATGAAAGTACTTTGAGTTGTGTGAAACTTGCCTATGCTTGTTGTTGTGAAACTTGCCTATGCTTGTTGTTGTGAAACTTGCCTATGCTTGTTCTTTGTGAAACTTGCCTATGCTTGTGATGATAGCCTTTGTTGTGCAAGTGTGGTATTTACGTATTCTGGCGTCTCGATAGAGGGCGGTCGACTTGTTGAGAACTTACTTGGGCGTCTTTGGCGGTGATGGAGAATTCCACGGGTATGTTTCCATTTTGATTCTTGTCTTGTTGTTGATGTCACATGGGCGTGTCTGCCGTCGCGATGTGCGGGGGCATGCGGCCGTGCGGTCGGGTTGATTACCCGATATATTGTTATTGTGGTTACATGGACATGTCTACACCGAGGTAGAATTCGGGGCATGTGGCGTGCGGCGGGTTGATCAAAGATATTATTGTTGATGTCACATGGGCGTGTCTACACCGAGTAGAATTCCGGCATGTGGTCGTAGGGCATTGGTATTATTGTTGCATCATGGACATGTCTACACCGTCACGAGAATTAGGGGCATGCGGCCGTGATCTGAACATGATTGATGTTGTGGGCGTGAGACCCAGTTATATTTGAGTGATGGCTTGAGGCGTGAGTCCCATCGATATATCGCTTTATGTTGTGAATCTAGTTTGGTTATCATACATGTCTCCGCTTTATATAGACTAGTATGATTTCATTTCTGATATTTCTGATTTCACATACTTGGTACTGTTGTCACGACCTCGCCCGAGGCTGCGTTCATCCGCGGTAGAGTACATCGGCCGTGGATCCTCGCTCTTAGGATCTCGATTCAGCGTTTTAGGAAGCTCCGTTTCTCGAGGCTTATCTTTTGGTATGTGTTCCACGAGTTGTAGGTTCTTGTACATTGGGGTATGGCGGAGCCTGTCCGTCATAGTTATTGTAAATCTTAAGTGCAGTAGTCTTTGTTGTGGGCGGGGTTTGTAAAAAGATTAAAGCTGCTCATTTTGAAAGAGTTGTATGTATCATGTTATTGGAAGGTAACGCTGGGTTGCTTTGTTTTATGATCATATATCTTGTTTCTTGTTTAAAGTTTTATTTTCGCTGGTTTTCTCGATGTTGTGTCACTAGGGTGCCGGATAAGGCACGATGCGGGCCCGAGCAGGTCGTTCTGGCGATCTGAATGTTAAATCATTGCATGAACGAAATCTGAGATGGCGTTGCATAGGCTTTGATGAGATGCGCCGTTGCATGGATCGCGATCAGATGTTAAATCGTTGTATGGACGAAATTCAGATGAAGCCGTTGCATAGGCTTTGATGAGATGGCGCCGTTGCATGGACGCGATGCAGATGTTCGTCGTTGCATGGACGAAATGCAGATGAAGCCGTTGCATAGACTTTTGATGAGATGGGCGCGTCGTCACGAGATGTTAAATCGTTGCATGGACGAAATGCGAGATGAAGCCGTTGCATAGGCATAATAAAAGGGCATCGTTGCATAGACGTGATGCAGAGATCATCGTTGCATAGATGAACTGTTGATGAAGCCGTTGCATAGGCATAATAAAAGGGACGTCGTTGTGCGGATGTAATAAAGTGATTTCGACCAGGTAGGTCAGGCTACTATGATGAAGTTACTTGTATAATATAAACCGAATAAAATAATTAGAGTTGTAAAATGATTGAGAAATGCGGATGAGAATGGCCCTGTGAGCCAAATGACGCCTTGATAGACGCGTGCGATTATGGCTGCGAGTTGGTGCTATGTGACACTTCTACAAAAATTAAAGATAGATGTAGTAATTAGTGTTATAGATATGCAAAAGCGAATGAATGAGGATAAGAGTGTGGCCCGTGAGCCGAAATTTGCTATGCGAAAATCCCCTTCAACGTCGTCAAATTTCCAGCCCATGTTATCTGTACTCAAGAGAAAATTTGTGAGATTTGAAAGGGGCTGTTGATTTGTGCGGACTTTGTAGTCTTAACTCTGACTACTAGCATGCCCGATCTGTTCGGACTTATAACCGATGTCTGGCTTCAAGTATTTGTCTACGAGAGCGTAGTCGATAATATGATATTCGGTATTGACTGCCTCTTCTTGCAGCGAATCCTTAAAATGTCCCAGTTTTGGCATAAGCGGATGTCGAATGGACGCGACCGAATTTGATATGGAAAACCTTTACTATCCTATCGCAGAGATTGGATGGAGTGTGCTTTGTAACCGGTAGAGTAAGGGCAAAAGATTTTAGAAAGAGTTGGACTGAGTCCGATGTGGCCACCTACGTGTCTCGCCATAGAGATCAAGTAGGTACATAGTCTAGGAGCATAGCCCCAGATGAAGTTGGGTTCGTCGATTAGACTTCGAATATTTTTTTTTTTTTTTTTAAAACGGGACCAAAGCTGATATGGCCGCCTATGCATTTTGCCAAAGGAATCGGTTTAAACCATAGTTTGCCGTTGACGGAGAATAAAGAAAAAAAATTAGGATTTTTCTTTTAAAAGGTGGGACCGAGACCGAAATGGCCGCCTACGTATCCCGCCGTGGGAATCAGGTCACACGTAGTTCCAAATGTGACAAAATAAGGAGATTCTTAATAGATGAAAAATTAGGATTTTTCTAAAAGATGAAACCGAGGCCGAAATGGCCGCCTACGTATCCCGCCGCGGGAATCAGGTCACACGTAGTTCCGAATGTGTGACAAAATAAGGAGATTCTTAATAGATGAAAAATTAGGATTTTTTTTTCCTAAAAGGTGGGACCGAGACCGAAATGGCCGCCTACGTATCCCTTGTGGGAATCAGGTCACACGTAGTTCCAAATGTGTGACAAAATAAGGAGATTCTTAATAGATGAAAAATTAGGATTTTTTTTTTCTAAAAGGTGGGACCGAGACCGAAATGGCCGCCTACGTATCCTCAGAATCGGAATCAGGTCACACGTAGTTCCAAATGTGTGACAAAATAAGGAGATTCTTAATAGATGAAAAATTAGGATTTTTTTTCTTTCTAAAAGGTGGGACCGAGACCGAAATGGCCGCCTACGTATCCCTCGTGGGAATCAGGTCATAACGTAGTTCCAAATGTGTGACAAAATAAGGAGATTCTTAATAGATGAAAAATTAGGATTTTTTTTTTCTAAAAGGTGGGACCGAGACCGAAATGGCCGCCTACGTATCCCTCGTGGGAATCAGGTCACACGTAGTTCCAAATGTGTGACAAAATAAGGAGATTCTTAATAGATGAAAAATTAGGATTTTTTTCTAAAAGGTGGGACCGAGACCGAAATGGCCGCCTACGTATCCCGCCGTGGGAATCAGGTCACACGTAGTTCCAAATGTGTGACAAAATAAGGAGATTCTTAATAGATGAAAAATTAGGATTTTTTCTAAAAGGTGGGACCGAGACCGAAATGGCCGCCTACGTATCCCGCGTGGGAATCAGGTCACACGTAGTTCCAAATGTGTGACAAAATAAGGAGATTCTTAATAGAGGAAAAATTAGGATTTTTTTTTTCTAAAAGGTGGGACCGAGACCGAAATGGCCGCCTACGTATCCCTCGTGGGAATCAGGTCACACGTAGTTCCAAGTGTGACTAAATTTGATAAAATCGTTGTTTGAGATATGGACTTTCCGCGTATCGCGCTGATAATGCAAGGGATAATACAGCCCCAAAAAACCAAGCTAGTATAGCTTGTAATCAAGGCTAAACGAATGCGCAAAGTTGAAGTAGCAAAATAATGCAGTGAAGTGCACATAGCTGAAAGCAACAAACATTATAATAGCAAGCAGGCTATATAGATATCAAATGCGCGTCCTAACATGTTTGGGACCTCTTTTAATGCCAGAGCTGGGCCTAAACGCCAAATATGCGAGATTATAATAAATAGGCCCAAGTCGTTAAACTGCAATGTTTTTGTTGGAAATGGCGACCAAATGACGGTGCACTTTTTCCAATTAGGCATGTCATGTTTAGGCTTGAATTTGTCTATCATTGTCGCGCTACACATAGTATGCTGGTTGGTCGTTGGGTTGCGAAACCCGTCGACAAATTTGGTGTTTTCCTAATTGTGGTGTCGATACCAAGGACCGACTCACCTAAGGTAAATGCATGCATGCCTTAAAATAAAGGGTGGTATAGCTCTATCTTAAATTCTCTAAGATTTGGCTTGCTAGACGCAAGGTTCCCGAGCGGACTGCTCGAGTGAGAAGACTACGCGGCCACCGGTTAGACCGGACACTCCACGTATATTATCAACTCTCCTAAATTTGGGTTTTGAAGAAAGAATTTTGCTGATGCACCAAGCGCACCTCGCATGTAGTGTGTGATTGTGTGAATTTTCCAGAGTGGAAGAAATATGAGCGGAATGCCAGTTTAAGGAAAGCGGTAACAAATAGCAGCTAATACAATATGCAAGATAAATTATATGTAGAGCAGAATAATTTAGGCAAAACAATAAAAGCAAATAAGTGTAAAACATAATGGAAGCAATTTAAGCAAAATAAAGAAAATAAAGCATAATAGTTAACCTATGTTTGTTATGGTTAAGAACCTAAAATCCCCAGTGGAGTCGCCATGCTGTGACACCCTATTTTCAACCGGAGTCGGAAACGGGATTACTGCGCATGGTTGATTCCTAAATGTATTTTAAGGAGTTGCCACCTAATTATTATAGTGAATTAGGACACTGAAAATGTAGCATAAAATACTACAAATGACTTCCATTTAATGGTCTGCGAAATTAGTGAGATTCTGGATCAGGGTTCTTTATTATCCTAAAGGGAAGGGGTTAGGCATCCTTCAAGATCCGCTAACTTGCGGTTGTTCGTTCAAACCTAGGTTAATTATTTATTGCTCTTTTTATTCTACCTATTCTAAGCATTTTACATAATTTACAATTAAAATAAAATACAATGCAAAATAATAAAACTGAAATTAAATGCGGCATAAAATAAACTCCGGGGCATTCTTTTTGAAATGCATCTCCGGATACCTGCATAAACACTTAGTAGAAGTATTAGTAATAGAATACATAAATTTTAAAATAATAGCAAAAATTAACAAACAAGCAAATAAATCCGTCTTTTGTACAGGGGAGGCCTTGGAAATCAGACGGGGATTCCTTCATCGGCCAATATTGTTAAAAGCAATAAAATAAATAAAACCTTCATATCCGCGCCAAAACAGTAATAGTTTTAAACACGGAGGGCTCAGATATGAAAAATATATAAAGTGGGACAGCCTAAACAAGTGCGGCTGCGAGAATTCGCCTTGCCAAGCGCATGTAACTTTTTCATCGGCCAAAGTGTAGTATCATATCAAAATCAGTTTAATACCAAAGTGTAGTATTTGTTCTAAATCAGTAAACCAGCAAAAAATGTCAAAAATAGCAATATGGCCAAAACCAGTCCACAAAATAATCGACGAGCAGGGACAAACGATTTAAATGCTACTTGACGAAGTAAATATAGCACCAGACAACATAATACTATTCTTGCACAAACTATGCCAAACTCCATCTGCATATCCCAAATCCTAATACATGCTCACATAATGAACCAATTCGACCAAGACAATCAGCAAACCCAAATGGTCCGCGGAAACAGTGAAAACAATCAGCAGCAAGCAACAAAAAAAAATGGACCGAACTCAGTCCGACAAAACAGTAACAACGTAACAGCAAAACAGCGAACGACAAAGGTCCGCGAAATAGGGTAAACAACAGCAACAGAACGGTTCAAGATATCAGTTGCAAAAATGGCCGAAAATCAAGTAAAATGGCCAGAAACCAGTCCAACAAAACAGTAAAGCAATAACCAACATTCGCCGGAGTTTTTTTTTTAAACTCCGGCGACATTCAAAAAATAAAAATCAGTCCGCTGAACCGAAACCAACATAGATATCAAAATAACATCGAAACCAAATCGCCGGAGTTTAAATCCGACGAGGTTCAACGTTACCCACAGAGGGAGGGCGCGTGGCGTCGCTTCCACTGGCGAGTCGTCGGGCGACACCACCGCGATTGTCAATCGACGGGAGCGATGGTGAGGTTCACCGTGATGTGGGCGATGGGGGTGTCGACGGGCGACGGCGACGGTAAAGGTGAGAGAGGGTGTTCGCCGGTGATGTCGACGGCGACGGGAGAGGGGTGAGGGGTTAGAATGGTGTGCTGAAGGGTAGCTTGTGGGTGTTAACAGGTTCAGGGCAGTGGCGAGGTTCGACGAGAATGGTGGTTTGACGGGAATGGTTGGGAGGTTTGAGATGACTGCTGATATAGTGGGGTGTTTCGCTGGCCGTGGTTGACGGCGACGGGAGATGGTGGTCGACGGGAGGCAAAGGGCAGAGGTGTGGGGAGCCTTTAGGGGCTGTGCGGCTGGGCTCTTTAAGGGCTGATTTTTGTGTTGGGGGGGAAAGGTTTTATTTATAGGGTAGGTTTAGGGTTTGGTATTTGGGGGGGAAAATAAAAGTGGGGTATTGTTTTGGGGGGGAAAATGAAAAGAGTGTTTGGATGAAATTAATAATAGTGTTGGATTTGACTGATTCAAATTGTGTCTGGTAGGTGGTTTGACAAAAATGCAAAGGGTTAATTATTTAAAAGAAAATTATTTAAAAAGATGCAAGATTATAAAAAATGCAAATGCCGACGCAATAATACTAAAATGCAATATTTAAGAAATGTTTAATGCCTGATTAAAAGTAAAAATGCGGTGCCGATTAATTATTTAAAAAGATGCAAATATTATTAAAATAAAACGACGGTATAGCAATAATAAAAACATAATATTAACAACGACATAATACTTAATTTAAAAATAAAAGATGCAATGCCATTTTTGTGAAGAAATAAACATAGAATATTATGTAAAAATATGCAAAATAACGATTAAAATGCGGTGTGCTAAAATACTTAAAATTGCAACAAATATACAAAAAACGGGTCAAAATTGACTGTCAACAGATATCTTGGTGTATTCGCGCACAGAGCAGGAGCATACAGATCATTTGAGGACGGTATTGGGAGTCCTCCGGGACCGGCAGTTGTATGCCAAGTTCTCGAAATGCGAGTTTTGTTAGCTTCGGTGGCTTTCTTGGGGCATGTTATCGGGGTCGATGGTATTCGGGTTGATACAGCGAAGATTGAGGCAGTCAAGACTTGGCCCAGACCCACTACACCGATGGAGGTGCGCAGCTTTTTGGGCCTTGCAGGTTATTATCGGAGGTTTGTGGAGAAATTTGCTTCTATATCAGCACCTTTGACTAAGCTGACTCAGAAAGAAGCTATGTTCCGGTGGACGGATACTTGTGAGGAAAGTTTCCAGTTGCTAAAGGAAAAGTTGACGACCGCCCCAGTTCTTACTCTCCCAGAGGGTTTAGATGGATATGTGGTTTATTGTGACGCGTCAGGTGTCGGGCTTGGGTGCGTGCTGATGCAGCACGGCAAGGTTATAGCTTACGCATCTCGACAGCTTAGGAAGCATGAGAAGAACTATCTCACACATGACTTGGAGTTGGCAGCAGTGATTCATGCTTTGAAGATCTGGAGACATTATTTATATGGAGTTCATGTGGATATTTACACAGACCACAAGAGTCTCCAGTATATCTTCAGCCAGAGGGAGCTGAACTTGCGACAGAGACGGTGGTTGGAGCTGCTTAAAGATTACGATGTTGATATTCTATACCACCCAGGGAAGGCCAATGTAGTTGCAGATGCCCTTAGTCGCAGATCAATGGATAGTCTGTCTGATGTACAACCAGAGAAAAGGGATATGGTCCGAGAGTTACATCAGCTAGCGAGCCTTGGGGTTCGTTTGGTTGATTCTGATAGTGATGGAGTTCGGGTTCGAGAGGTTGCCGAGTGTTCCATCGTCGAGGAGGTGAAGAGGCGACAGTATGAGGATCCGATTATGGTACGGTATCGAGATGCCACTTTTCAGAAAGAGAAGAGTCTATTTAAGGTAACGCCGGATGGGGTGCTAAGATTTGAGGGCCGGTTGTGTGTTCCCGATGTGACAGGACTTCGTCAGCAGATTCAGGGGGAGGCACACAATGCTCGTTATTCTATTCATCCGGGGTAGACTAAGATGTATCATGACCTCATATGCGTGTATTGGTGGGATGGCCTGAAGAGGGACGTTGCGGAGTTCGTAGCGCAGTGCCCGAATTGTCAGCAGGTCAAAGTGGAGCACCAGAAGCCCGGTGGGCTGTTGCAGGCTATTGATATTCCGACTTGGAAGTGGGAGGTGGTAAATATGGATTTTATTACAGGGTTACCTTCCACTCAGAGGAAGCATGATTCCATTTGGGTTATCGTCGATGTCGAAAATCAGCCCATTTTCTTCCAAAGACGACTTTTTCTACGAGGATTATGCTAGATCAGATATCGTGAAGATTGTGAGACTTCACGAGTGCTCAGACGATTATTTCGCATGCAGGAGCCCGGTTCACGGCTAATTTCGAGGTCTTTCCGGGCGGATTAGGGACCCAGGTGAGTCTCAGTACGGCGTTTCATCCTCAGACCGACGGACAAGCCGAGCGCACTATCCAGACACTTGAGGATATGTTGCGGGCTTGTGTTATTGATTTCAGGGGTAGCTGGGAGGATCATTTACCTCTTGTGGAGTTTGCTTATAACAACAACTATCACTCTAGTATTCAGATGATGCCTTATGAGGCCTTATATGGGAGGAAGTGCAGGTCACCGATAGGCTGGTTCGAGGTAGGAGAAGTTCAGTTAGTCGGGCCAGACTTGGTTCAGCAGGCTGTGGATAAGGTGAAGCTTATCCAGGAGCGGTTATTGTTAGCTCAGAGTCGACAAAAGTCGTATGCAGATCATCGGCGTCGACACTTGGAGTTTGAGGTTGATGATTGGGTCTTTCTGAAGGTGTCACCCATGAAGGGTGTGATGAGATTTGGAAAGAAGGGGAAACTTAGCCCAAGGTACATTTGGCCTTATCAGTTGCCGTAGGTAGGCGTTGCCTATGAGTTAGAACCGCCGTCCGATTTGGAGGCGGTACATCCGGTTTCCACGTGTCTATGTTGCGGAAATGTATCGAGATCCATCTAGAGTGCACCCGATTCATGATGTCCAGTGACAGGAGTTATCGTATGAGAGTCCCATAGCGATACTCGATCGTCGAAGTTAGCGACTTCGGACGAAGGGCGTGGCTTCCACAAAGTATTATGGCGGAACGAGAACAGGGAGGAGATGACGTGGGAAGCAGAGGATGACATGATGAAGAAGTATCCTCACTTATTTCCTATACCTCCAGGTAACCTACTTTCTTGCTTGATAGTTTTAAATTGGAAATTTTGCTTGAGTATTGTTGTGGCTCGTGGAGCATCTTTTATTGCAAAAAGAATAGTTAAGAGGGTCTACGTCGATATTGTGATTTGAGTGAGCCTAGAAGAAACATTCGGGACGAATGTTTCTAAGGGGGGGAGAATGTTATACCCCGTAGTTCTGGCCATACGTGTGAGAGCGTGCGAAAGGGAGTAAGAATTAAAGTTTTCGAAAGATAGGTTGACGGACTGTTCGGACGGGTTTTAGTCAACTTTGAGGCGGGTTATGACCCGGTACATTGAGAGTTCCTAAGTCTTTCAAAGGCCTGGTGCGTAGTTCTTTGAGTCTAGTTTCCAACGCAACCGACCGTTCGTCGATAGGACATCAGAGTAGGAAGTTATGTGAGTTACAAGTTTAGTGCGCAGACGGACAGAAATGTGTTTCGGACAAAAGCGACAGGGCCGCGGCACCGGATATCCTGAGGGGTCGCTGAAGCCGCATGCGCTGGAAGCGAGCAGCGCCGGAAAGTCCTGAGAGGCGGCAGAAGTTTCAGCGCCGCGGCGCCGAGGCGGGTTCTGCGAAGTTGAGTGGGGATTTCTGCACTGTTTTGTTTTAAAAGAGGTCATGGGTGGGTGACAAGTGTCCCCCCCCCATCTGAATTCTTGCATGTCTTATATTGACCAAGTCTTGAAGACTTTGTCATCTTTCTAATCCCTCTCTCTCTCTAAACTAAAGCTCTCACTTCTCTCTAAAATTCCAAGAGGAATTCAAAGCCTAAGAAAAATCTGAAAAGTTAAGCACAAGAAGGAAGCTTGTGGCTAGCTTGTAGGAGTTATTGTGGTGGTGTTCTTTTATAGGAGGCTAGCTAAGTTGTTGGAATAATTTTGGCTAAATCTTTAAGGTAACTATTCTTCTCAGTAGCTAGTTATTTGTGTCAGCATGAAGAAGAAGGAACTTGTAGTAGTAAATAATGCTCTTAGATTCATCATGTAAGAAATGTGGTTTGGATATGAAAAGATTGGTTAAGAAGATATTATGAGCATGTTGTAGCCTACAAACTACTTTAGAATTGTTAAGTGAATTGTTGTACCTTATGGGGCAGAATTTTACACACCCAAGTTTAGGTGTGTAATCCCCTTTGAAATGTTTGGATTGTTGGGCCTAAGATGTGGCGTTTGGATGTTGAATTCGGCCTTGAAAAAGGTGGCAAAGTATGTAGAAACAGAGGAAATGCTGCCCAATTTTCCATAGAAATTAGTAACTTTGAACTTGGATTATTCTACATTGAAATTAGAGGTTAATAAACGTATCATGGTTATTTTAGGTTGACATATTACTTGCGGTAGTTTGGGCTTAGCAAGTGGATTGACCGAAGAGGTATGTGGAGCTTTCCTATCTCTTGAGCATGAGTAGTTGTATATATGTAGTACGGTAGACGTACAAGATTTGGTATTCTTACTTGTTTTAAGTATATAAAGACTTGTTCATTTTAGAAAGTATAAGTCTCTTGGTTAGGGGAAAAAGTATATTTTTACTAAAGTATAGGGTTAATATAACAACTTTATGGGAAGTTGGTTTGTTAGCTTTATGAAAGGTTAATAAGAAGAGATTTACTCTAAGTAAGATAAGTAAGGACAAATGACTTGATTTATGAAAGACAAATTGATTTTAAGGCATCAATTGCCCAAAGGTTTTATATGAAAAAGAGTCATTTTTAAAGAATATAAGTATGTGGTACTTTGGGTTAAATTCCCGGATTTCCTTTTATTAAATATGTTGGTGCCTTGAGTAAACTAAAATGAGAGGGTATATGAACAAGACTAATAAGAAGTATGAGCTTTCGTAACTTGTATATATGATTATGATATGATGACCAATTGAGATAGGGTAAGAGTATAAATGAGGGGCAAGCCCCAAGATCGTTATACCACCTTCTCCAGGGTAAGAGTATGAATGAGGGGTAAGCCCCAAGATCGTCATACCACCTTCTTCAGGGTAAGAGTATATCTGAGGGGTACATCCCCAAGATCGTTATACCACCTTCTTCAGGGTAAGAGTATATCATAGGGGAACATCCCCAAGATCGTTATACCACCGCTGTGGTAAGAGTATATCCGGCGGGTAAATCCCCAAGATCGTTATACCACATTAGTGGATTTGCTACCCACGATGCGAGGAATACCTCATGCGAGTCCTATGGGCTTATGCGGGTGAAATAGTCCCATGAGGGCGGGTACAACCTTTGCGAGGAATACCTCATGCGGGTCCACAAGACTCATGCGGGTGAAATAGTCCAAGGAGTAGGATTTCTTATTGATACTACGGGCGAGGGACCCTGTTTTGATCACGAGCCTCCTACTTTTATGCAGTAAAGTATATACTTGTTACTCTCATTGTTAGTAAGGCACAGTGTACTGTATTTTGATTCTCTTCCATGACTCCAACTTACTTTTAGACTTATGATATCATTATTACAGTATTTTCCAGTTTTACATACTTGGTACATATTGTGTAATGACCCCCTTCCTCGGGGGCTGCGTTCATGCCGCAGGCAAGGGTAAGCAGGTGGTGGATCCTCGTTCTTAGGATCACTGTTCCGGTGTCAGAAGCTCCATTCCTCCGGAAGCTTGTTTTGTTGGTACGGTTCTTCCCTGATACTATAGGTATTGTGTATATTCAGGGGTATGGCGGGACCCTGTCCCGCCACAGTTGTTATCCTTAGAGGTCTGTGGTCACTTATGTGTTTTGGGCTGTAAGAGTAAGTTGTACTGCTATACTTTTGATTAAGTATGTTTTTATGGAAGGCAGCTTTATCGGCTGGCCAGTGATGTTTACCTTTTTATAAGTTATGTGTTATGTATGTTCCGCTGCTATTCTCTGATGTATACCGACGCGGTGCCCAGAGTGTACGATCGCGCCACGGGTGGGTCGTGACAAAAGTGGTATCGAGCGCTTAGTCCTCGGAAAGTGTCTACGCACCGTGTCTAGTAGAGTCTTGATTATCGGTGTGTTGTGCACCACATCTATAATCAGGAGGCTGCAGGATATTTAGGATTGGTTTCCATTCTTTCACTCTAAGATCGTGCAATAAGGTTGTGTTATAGGTTGAACCTCCTCTGATAGTTTCCTTTATGTATCAGTTATGCCTCCACGCAAGGCAACCACTACCCGGCGGCAAAGCGGTGGTGCCGCTAGTGGACGCGAGGGTCACGGAGGCACAGCCCGGCCTTTACCAGAGAGGATGTTTCGAGCGGCGAGTTCCACGACGCCGCCTCAATGAGTTCGAGGCGGAAGCGGCCATCGAGATCGCGGTACGAGCCTCCATCCCACATGGTCGAGTATAGAGATTACGGGGAACAGATCCGCTTATTGACCAAGATATAGTGGCAGCTACGACAGAGCAGCAACAACCCTAGAGCCGATAGCTTACTTGATTCGATTTCCTAGGTTGTCATCCACCCCAGTTCTATGGTTCGAGATTCGAGGAGGATCCACAGGAGTTTGTGCGGCGATTCACGGACCATGCAGTGTGCTAGGGCCTCGGAGACCGAGTCCGTTATACTAGCTTACCGATTCGTGATATCATACCGAACTCGTTTGAGTCACGGGTGTTATCGGCGGTGAGGATGCTCTTCCATTGTTTGGGAGGAGTTCACGAGGCTTTTCTCGATCACTTCGCCCTCGAGATGAGGAGAGCCCGCGTAGATAGATTCTTGACTCGAGGCGGGACGGAGGACTATCGAGAGTACACCGAGTTTGATTCCTTGGCTGTATGCACACACCATTGTAGCGCATATGGCGTATACATGGTTCATCGATATGTGATGGGGTTAGACCGTCATATGATTATCGTGATGTGGCTCTTCACCGTGGATGGATATTGCCAAGACGCAGCGTATGCGCAGGAATCGAGGATAGAGAGAGGCAGATCGCCAGATTTAAGCCACCCAAGACGGCCAGACAAGCAGGTCTCGTGGCGCTGAGGCGACAAATTTCAGCAGCAGACTAGGTCCACATTTCACCAAAGACAGAGTGCTCCTTCTCGCTTTCTCGCGTAAGGTCCGATCACCGGGTTATTCAGAGCAGGTCGTGGCTCCAGACTTCGGGTTTCAGGAGGCAGATCGTCACCAATCGAGACCGCCACATCTCGTGCGCTCGATGCGGTAGGTCTCATCCGGCGAAAGTGCCGTATGGGTTCGGAGCTTGCTACTGTGGTCGCAGGCCATGTGAAGAGGATTATCCGCCCCAGCGGCGGGAGTGTTATGGTTCACCCAACGGCCGATTCTTTGGATCTTCATCTTCTAGTCGACACCCCGAGGCGGGGTGTTCACGCCGCCAGCCGCGGCAGAGGTCGTGGTAGGGGTCCCAGTTCTAGCGGTCCTCAGAACCGCATCTATGCTATGTCCAGCCGTCAGGACCAAGAGGCGTCACCAGATGTCGTCACAGGTACATTGTTGGTTTCTTGCTGTGATGTATATTCTTTGATAGATCCAGGTTACCTTGTCCTATATATCTCCTCATATTGCTGGTAGAATAGGGATAGAGCCCGAGTCCATAAGACCTTTTGAGGTGGCTACGCCAGTAGGTGATTCGGTAGTATGAGCGTATATAAGACTTGCCTCAGGACTATAGACACCGCCGACTTCTGCCGACTTGATAGAGTTGGATATGACAGACTTTGATGTGATTATGGGTATGGATTGGCTAGCGTCTTGCTATGCCAATGTAGACTGTAGAGAGAGATTAGTTCGGTTCCAGTTTCCTGGCGAGCAGGTTATCGAGTGGAAGGGGAATACTGCATCGCTGAGGGGTAAGTTTATTTCTTACCTCAAGGCTAGGAAGATGGTGCGGAAAGGGTATATCTACCATATGGTTCGGGTATTCGATACCGAGGCTGAGATACCGGACCTTGATCGGCCCGGCCGTTAGAGAGAGTTTCGGATGTATTCCCGCATGAAGCTTCCGCATCCTCCTGAGAGGGAGATTGAATTTTGCATTGATTTGGCGCCAGATATTCGGCCGATATCTATTCCGCCATACAGGATGGCACCTGCCGAGTTGAAGGAATTGAAAGACCAGCTGAAGGACTTGCTGGAGAAGGGCTTTATAAGGCCAAGTGTTTCTCCCTGTGGAGCGCCAGTGTTATTTGTAAAGAAGAAGGATGGGACGATGCGTATGTGTATTGATTACAGGCAGCTGAACAAGGTAACTACCAAGAACAGATACCCCCTCCCCAGGATTGATGATTTGTTTGACCAGTTGCAGGGTGCAAGGTGTTTTTCCAAGATAGACCTGCGGTCTGGCTATCATCAGGTGCGAGTTAGAGAGACAGATATCCCAAAGACTGCATTCAGGACCCGGTATGGGCACTATGAGTTCAGGGTGATGTCTTCGTTGACCAACGCCCCAAAGAAGATTCATGGATTTGATGAACAGTGTTCAAGCCATTCTCGATATGTTCGTTATAGTTTTTATTGATGATATCTTGGTGTATTCGCGCACGAGCGCGAGCATCTGGTCATTTGGCGACGGTATCGAGTCCTCCCGACCGGCAATTGATGCCAAGTTCTCGAAACGCGAGTTTTGTTAGCTTCGGTGGCTTTCGGGGCATGTTATCTGGGCCGATGGTATTCGGGTTGATACAAATAAGATCGAGGCCAAGACTTGGCCTGCACTCCACTACACCGATGGAGGCGCAGCTTTGGGCCTCGCAGTTATTATCGGAGGTTTGTGGAGAAATTTGCTTCTATATCGACTTTGACTAAGCCGACTCGAGCGGCTATGTTCGGTGGACGGATACTTGTGAGGAAAGTTTCCGAGCTAAAGGAAAAGTTGACGACCGCCCCAGCCTTACTCCCGCAGGTTTAGATGGATATGTGGTTTATTGTGACGCCAGTGTCGGGCTTGGAGTGCGTCTTTGATGCAAAGACGACAAGGTTATAACTACGATCTCGACAGGAAGCATGAGAAGAACTATCTCACACATGACTTGGAGTTGGCAGCAGTGATTCATGCTTTGAAGATCTGGAGACATTATTTATATGGAGTTCATGTGGATATTTACACAGACCACAAGAGTCTCCAGTATATCTTCACCGCAGGAGTGAACTCATGGCAGAGACGGTGGTTGGAGCTGCTTAAAGATTACGATGTTGATATTCTATACCACCCAGGGAAGGCCAATGTAGTTGCAGATGCCCTTAGTCACATATCGATGGGTAGTATGTCTGATGTACAACCAGAAAAGGGATATGGTCTGAGAGTTACATCAGCTAGCGAGCTTTGGGGTTCGTTTGGTTGATTCTGATAGTGATGGAGTTCTGGTTCGAGAGGTTGCCGAGTGTTCCATCGCCGGCGAGTGAAGAGGCGGCGTGATGAGGATCCGATTATGGTACGGTATCGAGATGCCGCTTTTCAGAAAGAGAAGAGTCTATTTGAGGTAGCGCCGGATGGGGTGCTAAGATTTGAGGGCCGGTTGTGTGTTCCCGATGTGACAGGACTTCGTCAGCAGATTCTGGGGAGGCACACAGTGCTCGTTATTCTATTCATCCGGGGTCGACTAAGATGAATCATGACCTCATATGCGTGTATTGGTGGGATGGCCTGAAGAGAGACGTTGCGGAGTTCGTAGCCCGAATTGTCAGCAGGTCAAAGTGGAGCACCGAAGCGCTGGGTCATTGCGAGCTATTGATATTCCGACTTGGAAGTGGGAGGTGGTAAATATGGATTTTATTACAGGGTTACCTTCCACTCAGAGGAAGCATGATTCGATTTGGGTGATCGTCGGCAGTCGATTTAAATCACCATTTTCTTCCAGCAGACGACTTTTTCGCCGAGATCCCGCTAGATCAGATATCGTGGAGATTGTGAGATCGCACGGAGTGCTCAGACGATTATTTCAGACAGAGGAGCCCAGTTCACGGCTAATTTCTGGAGGTCTTTCCAGAAGGGATTAGGGACCCAGGTGAGTCTCAGTACGGCGTTTCATCCTCAGACCGACGGACAGGCCGAGCGCACTATCCAGACACTTGAGGATATGCTGCGGGCTTGTGTTATTGATTTCAGGGGTAGCTGGGAGGATCATTTACCTCTTGTGGAGTTTGCTTATAACAACAGCTACCACTCTAGTATTCAGATGACGCCTTATGAGGCCTTATATGGGAGGAAGTGCAGGTCACCGATAGGCTGGTTCGAGGTGGGAGAAGTTCAGTTAGTCGGGCCAGACTTGGTTCAGCAGGCAGTGGATAAGGTGAAGCTTATCCAGGAGCGGTTATTGTCACCGTAGTCCATGAAGTCGTATGCAGATCATCGGCGTCGACACTTGAAGTTTGAGGTTGATGATTGGGTCTTTCTGAAGGTGTCACCCATGAAGGGTGTGATGAGATTTGGAAAGAAGGGGAAACTTAGCCCAAGGTACATTTGGCCTTATCAGATTTCCCATAGGGTAGACAAGGTTGCCTATGAGTTAGATCTGCCGTCCGATTTGGAGGCGGTACATCCGGTTTTCCACGTGTCTATGTTGCGGAAATGTATTGGAGATCCATCTAGAGTGCACCCGATTCATGATGTCCAGGTGACAGAGGAGTTATCGTATGAGGAGAGTCCCATAGCGATACTCGATCGTCAGGTTGGGCGACTTCGGACGAAGGACGTGGCTTCCGTCAAAGTATTATGGCGGAACGAGAACAGGGAGGAGATGACGTGGGAAGCAGAGGATGACATGATGAAGAAGTATCCTCACTTATTTCCAATACCTCCAGGTAACCTACTTTCTTGCTTGATAGTTTTAAATTGGAAATTTTGCTTGAGTATTGTTGTGGCTCGTGGAGCATCTTTTATTGCAAAAAGAATAGTTAAGAGGGTCTACGTCGATATTGTGATTTGAGTGAGCCTAGAAGGAACATTCGGGACGAATGTTTCTAAGGGGGGGAGAATGTTATACCCCTAAGTTCTTGCCATACGTGTGAGAGCGTGCGGAAGGGAGTAAAACTTAAAATTTTCGAAAGATAGGTTGACGGACTGTTCGGACGGGTTTTAGTCAACTTTGAGGCGGGTTATGACCCGGTACATTGAGTGTTCCTAAGTCTTTCAAAGGCCTAGTGCGTAGTTCATTGAGTCTAGTTTCCAACGCAACCGACCGTTCGTCGATAGGACATCGGAGTAGGAAGTTATGGGAGTTACAAGTTCAGTGCGCAGACGGACAGAAATGTGTTTCGGACAAAAGCGACAGGGCCGCGGCGCCGGATATCCTGAGGGGTCGCTGAAGTTGCAGCGCCGCGGCGCCGGAAAGTCCTGAGAGGCGGCAGAATTTAGCGGCCACGGGCCAGGTGCCGCGCGCCGAGGCGGGTTCGCTGCGAGTGGGGATTTCTGCACTGTTTTGTTTTAAAAGAGGTCATGGGTGGGTGACAAGTGTCCCCCCCCATCTGAATTCTTGCATGTATTATATTGACCAAGTCTTGAAGACTTGGTCATCTTTCTAATCCCTCTCTCTCTCTAAACTAAAGCTCTCACTTCTCTCTAAAATTCCAAGAGGAATTCAAAGCCTAAGAAAAATCTGAAAAGTTAAGCACAAGAAGGAAGCTTGTGGCTAGCTTGTAGGAGTTATTGTGGTGGTGTTCTTGGAAAGGAGGCTAGCAAAGTTGTTGGAATAATTTTGGCTAAAGCTTTAAGGTAACAATTCTTCTCTTGTAGCTAGTTATTTGTGTTGCATGTGAAGAAGAAGGAACTTGTAGTAGTAAATAATGCTCTTAGATTCATTGCATGTAAGAAATGTGGTTTGGATATGAAAAGATTGGTTAAGAAGATATTATGAGCATGTTGTAGCCTACAAACTACTTTAGAATTGTTAAGTGAATTGTTGTACCTTATGGGGCAGAATTTTACACACCCAAGTTTAGGTGTGTAATCCCCTTTGAAATGTTTGGATTGTTGGGCCTAAGATGTGGCGTTTGGATGTTGAATTCGGCCTTGAAAAAGGTGGCAAAGTATGTAGAAACAAAGGAAATGCTGCCCAATTTTCCATAGAAATTAGTAACTTTGAACTTGGATTATTCTACATTGAAATTAGAGGTTAATAAACGTATCATGGTTATTTTAGGTTGACATATTACTTGCGGTAGTTTGGGCTTAGCAAGTGGATTGACCGAAGAGGTATGTGGAGCTTTCCTATCTCTTGAGCATGAGTAGTTGTATATATGTAGTACGGTAGACGTATAAGATTTGGTATTCTTACTTATTTTAAGTATATAAAGACTTGTTCGTTTTAGAAAGTATAAGTCCCTTGGTTAGGGAAAAAAATATATTTTTACTAAAGTATAGAGTTAATATAACAACTTTATGAGAAGTTGGTTTGTTAGCTTTATGAAAGGTTAATAAGAAGAGATTTACTCTAAGTAAGATAAGTAAGGACAAATGACTTGATTTATGAAAGGCAAATTGATTTTAAGGCATCAATTGCCCAAAGGTTTTATATGAAAAAGAGTCATTTTTAAAGAATATAAGTTTGTGGTACTTTGGGTTAAATTCCCGGATTTCCTTTTATTAAATATGTTGGTGCCTTGAGTAAACTAAAATGAGAGGGTATATGAACAAGACTAATAAGAAGTATGAGCTTTCGTAACTTGTATATATGATTATGATATGATGACCGATTGAGCTAAGGTAATAGTATAAATGAGGGGCAAGCCCCAAGATCGTTATACCACCTTCTCCAGGGTAAGAGTATGAATGAGGGGTAAGCCCCAATATCGTCATACCACCTTCTTCAGGGTAAGAGTATATCTGAGGGGTACATCCCCAAGATCGTTATACCACCTTCTTCAGGGTAAGAGTATATCTGAGGGGAACATCCCCAAGATCGTTATACCACCGCCTTGTGGTAAGAGTATATCTGAGGGGTAAATCCCCAAGATCGTTATACCACTTGTTCCGTGGATTTGCTACCCACGATGCGAGGAATACCTCATGCGAGTCCTATGGGCTTATGCGGGTGAAATAGTCTCACGCGCGTGGTACACCTATGCGAGAATACCTCACGCGGTCCACAAGACCCGTGCGGGTGAAATAGTCCCGGAGTAGGATTGCTTATTGATACTACAGGCGAGGACTGTTTTGATCACGAGCCTCCTACTTTTATGCAAAGAAAGTATATACTTGTTACTCTCATTGTTAGTAAGGCACAGTGTACTGTATTTTGATTCTCTTCCATGACTCCAACTTACTTTTAGACTTATGATATCATTATTACAGTATTTTCCAGTTTTACATACTTGGTACATATTGTGTAATGACCCCCTTCCTGGTCGTTCACGCCGCAGTGCGGTAAGCAGGTGGTGGATCCTCGTTCTTAGGATCACTGTTCCGGTGTCAGAAGCTCCATTCCTCCGGAAGCTTGTTTTGTTGGTACGGTTCTTCCCTGATACTATAGGTATTGTGTACATTCAGGGGTATGGCGGGACCCTGTCCCGCCACAGTTGTTATCCTTAGAGGTCTGTGGTCACATATGTGTTTTGGGTCAAAGAGTAAGTCAGATCGCTATACTTTTGATTAAGTATGTTTTATGGAAGGCACTTTATCGGTGGCGGTGATGTTTACCTTTTATAAGTTATGTGTTATGTATGTTCACGCTATTCTCTCGATGTATACCGACAGGTGCCCTTGAGGTACGATCGGCCTGGCCTGGGTCGTGACAATTATCAACAACACTAGCTACAATTTCTTCTAAACTTTGGACCTCTGAACATGTATCATTTTCACCCGGGTAATCCAATAGGTGATTGACATCCATTTTATTGCGACATTGTACCTTGACTAACTTTCAAACAAAAAATCTCATCAATCCACTGTTGCAAATCTCTTTGAGTACATGTGGTGTGATCTCTCTTATACTCATATAGTGCTTTACATATTTGATCTGTCATGGTTGATTTTTGGACACCTTTTAGATGTGAAGTCATGATTGGTTGGTTTTGAATTGACTAATTAGGAATGTTTAATGTTGTTTATATAGTAGTTGATTTTTTTACCATACATGAACTTGCATTAAATTTTAACTAGTATTGTGTATTATAATGAACTTTGTTTTTTAGGGAGGTGTATTATATTTAACTAGTCACATTGTACATGAACATCATTCAATTAGTCAATACAATATATATGTTTTATTCACGAAGAATAATGTAGGTTCGTTGAATCGGAAAAAATCTCTTATTTATTAATTTATCGATTAATTAATACGTCTTTAAATTAATAAAATTACGTGATCCCGACATTATTAATATAAAACTCCTATTAGTAATGTAAATTACTAGTGGGGAGTTTACTGTTTAACCGAAAAAATCTATTCAAATTGGAAATCAAACTAAATTAATTTTCAATGTATTAAGTAATACTATCCCTATTTTCACTTTACAATAAAAATTTAACGACCTTACTGACACTTTTTTGGGTTCAGAAAATCAAAATAAAAAGCGTTTAGAGGGTGACAGCATCATCATCCGAACTAGCTGCTCAGACTAATAAAATCAAACATCCAATTTGTACATGAGCTATTTAGACAATATATAAAGAGAAAAAAGCATCTTTATTGAACGAGCACACTAAAGAAAGGGGAGCAGTTAGGAATGACAATTGGAGCATGGCGGAGCGGGTCAAGACATGAAATATGCTTAATAGGGCAGTGTCGAGGAATATTTAAATAGAGCGGAGCAAGCATGATAGGGGGGAAACTTTTTAAAAAAAAAATTAATAAGGCAGGTCAGGTCAAGATCCGAGTTAGAAATTGTGTCGGATAAAAAAAGATGAATCTGTTACAAAGACAACTTTTCTTTTATGTTCTTCCTTTTTAAATTAACGTTGTGGCCTCACTATGAAAAAACACTAAATGGGGCTAAGCGAGGCGGCAAGACAGTGCATTTTTTTGGACAAAGCTAAACGGGACAGGACATGTCGGGTTAAAATCTTATCCCGCCCTATTACTATCCCTACGAGCAGTATAAGCCATTTGTTGTTCTGAAAAAAAAACAGCTAACTCTAGAAGCAGTGTTTTGCTCGCCTTTGAACATAAATACGAGTTTGTTTTCGAAGGAAAATCGTCTTAAATATTGAACGACACATCTATGATATTTGAAGAAATTGATATTGTCAATAAGACGTCGTAACTTTCGCATTTTTCAAATGATTGATTATCCTCAATATTAGATAAAAATAATATTACAATTCCGTAATAACTAATTCCAGAATTAGTATTTCGGAATCTTATTCTAATCAAACGTAGGATAAACTTATTTCACATTTAATTCCGAAATTAATTATTCATTATCTCTCGTATCAAATGAGCCTAAAAGCCATTAAATAAACAGTTGGAGATCCAATAATGGTCAGTTCTCTTAATCCGTTCATGATTTCGCCCCAAGTCTAACTAGCACAAGTATTTGAGAAGCATAATTAGTTCATTGACTTTATGCTTATTTAGAGGCCCATATTAAAGAAAAATAATATTTGACTTGGAATATTATTAAAAGATTATGCTATTGAATTTTGAGATGAAGAGTTGTTTAGTTGCTTGCTTGTACAAATTGAGAAGCATATCTAAACTCCGCAATAATTGAACAAATATTTTCAAGAATATAATTAGTGACGAAGAAAACACATTTTCAAATGGGTAGCTAAGTGTTGAACTAATGATGGATTAGAATGAAAGAAGAAAATAAATGAGACAATTGACAATCTCTAGTTCGAAGGAAGTTTGGAGCAGCCTTTCATTAAAATATTACCAAGAAGAAAAGGTTGTCAATTTCTATACTAAGGGTCTGTTTGGTACAGTTTATTAAAAAGAGCTTTTAGAGTAGAGCTTTTAGGAGTAAAGTTTTTATCAAAAAGTTGTTAGGTGTTTGATTGTCAATAAAAAAATGTGTTTATGATATTAACAAGTAGAGACAAAAGTCAAAATAGGCTCTACTCAAGCCATATCAAACGGGCACTAAGTTGAGAACTAATAAAAGGAAAGTCCCACTCAGATAAATTATTGAGAATTTGTCAGATATTTTGTTTTTGGGTTTGGTTTGTAACTGGTGTTGGCTATTTGATTTGAGGTATGACTAATTCAGATTCACACCAAAAAGTAATCGAAAATTTTTAATTAAAAATGAAACGTTACTAAAAGAATTAATTTCTTGATTATTTTTATTGATTAAAGACATATATTTATAAGTTAACCAAACAGGTACTAAGTTGGGAACTAATAAAAGGAAAGTCCCACTCAGATACATTATTGAGAATTTGTCAGATATTTTGTTTTTGGGGTTGGTTTGTTACTGGTGTTCGCTATTTGATTTGAGGTATGACTAATTCAGATTCACACCAAAAAGTAATCGAAAATTTCCAATTAAAAATGAAACGTTACTAAAATAATTAATCTCTTGATTATTTTTATTGATTTCTTGATTATTTTTATTGATTGAAGACATATATTTATAAGTTACAATAAGAGAATTTTATTCCTACTTTATATCTAAAACCCTATTCTATAAGGAGACTAACTAAACAATTATGATAATATTACAATAGTAATTAAGGTACAAGACTAATTCTAATGTATACCAAATATACAAATTCGGAACACTGTTCACTTGCATGATCGCTACACATTGTGTCCTTAGCCGCCAGGCGGTATTTTCGGACATTGTCTAACACACCCCACAGTCATAGCGGGTAGTCTTCGTATGCTGAGACTGTCTCTAAAATCTTCAAAAAGGACTGAGGGAAGACCCTTTGTAAATATGTCTGCAATCTGATATCTGGAAGGGACATGACAGACGCGTACTTGTCCTTTAGCTACCTTCTCTCGAACAAAGTGAATATCCATCTCTATGTGTTTAGTACTCTAGTGTTGAACTTGATTACCAGAAAGGTAGATGACATTTATATTATCACAATGCACCAAAGTAGTCTTTTCAATAGGACAATGGAGCTTTAACAGTAGATTACGTAACCAACATGACTCGGAAACCACATTGGCTACTCCTCTATACTCGATCTCTACACTTGAACGTGAAAGCTTGGATTGACGCTTGACAGACCATGAGGCCAAGTTATTACCTAAAAATATGCAATAGCCAGACGTAGATCGCCCGTGTCGACAACCACCTCAATCAAGATCTCAGATAAGAGATGTGTAGACGTCGACGAAGGATACAAATGCAAGACATACTCAAGTGTTTCCTGAATGTACCAAAGAATGCGTTTGAGCGCATTCATATGTTCAACTCTGGGATCATGCATAAACAAACACGCATGTTGTACGACATATGTAATATCAGGTCGCGTGAACGTCAGATACTAAAGGGCGCCTGCAAGACTACGATAGCGAGTCGGATCCACATAGGGAGAGTCAGCTGCAGCACCCAACTTGGGTTTAGTATCAACTGGAGTAGAAGTGGACTTACAGGATGACATCCCGACCCTCTCAATGATCTCTGCCGCATACTTCCTCTGTGATAAGAACAATCCACCTGCATGACAAGTTACAACAATCCCCAAAAGTAACTCAATGGGCCCAAGTCCTTCATGGCAAACTCAGAACTGAACATTGTCATAATAGACTTTCGCAAAGCATCAGAAGAGGCAATCAAGATAATATCATCAACATATAATATAATATAAGCCATAGAAGATCCCTGACGGTATATGAATAATGAGTTATCATACCTGCTGTGAGAGAAACTCATAGTCGAAACATAGTCAGCAAACCTCTTATACCATACCCGTGGAGACTGCTTAAATATATACAAGTACTTCATCAATAAACAGACATGATTAAGATATCTAGTATCCCTAAACCCCAAGGGTTTATGCATATACACTGTCTCATGAATATCACCATATAGAAAAGCATTCTTCATATCTAGCTGATGAATGAGCCATGATTTCGAAAGAGCCAAGCTGAACACAATACGAATAGTAGTCGGCTTGATCACCGGGCGAAATGTCTCACCACAATCCACACCAACCTGCTGCGTCTTACCATCACCTACAAAACGAGTCTTATGTCTTGCAAACGAACCATCAGAATTCTTTTTATGAGCAAAAAACCATAGACCGAATAATATTAATATCAGATGGACGGGACACCAACTCCCATGTCTTATTATCAATAAGAGCATTAAATTTATCGGTCATGACAATTTTCTAATTAGGGTCATTTAGGGCAGACACAGAATTACAGGGTAAAGGTGAATTAAGAACATTAGAATTTAAATTAAAATATCTTTTTGGTTTATAGATACCCTGTTGACTGCGAGTGATTGAACCTTGACTCTAGACTGGAGTGGGTGAATTTTGGGAATTTTGTGAAGTGTCAGAAATTTCCGTCGGAGGCGTCGCGGCGTAGGGCACAAGGGTCCCAGCGCTTGAAGAACTGCAGAGCTCTCTGAAGTTTTGGCGCCGCGGCGCTAATGACGGGTTTAAAACTGATTGTTCACTGGATGGCAGGCGCCGCGACGCCTCCCCTAAGGGTCGCGGCGCTGACGATGTATTTTCTGAAAATTTTGAAAAATGACGGAGAACATATGGGGAGATATCATCATCCAAAAAAAACATAAAAACTAGACACGAGTTTTTCAACTTTAGAAAATGGAAACTGGGATTCATAAAAATAACATGACGACTAATGATGATTCGATTAGAGGACAAATCAAAGCCTTTATAACCACGTGATTTGACGGATAACCCAAAACACACACGGGGTAGAACGTGTCTGAAGTTTGTTGATTGTAGTGGATGAAAACAGTGGATAACATAAGCATCCAAAGACCCTAAAATGAGAATACGTAGGAGTCTTATTTTATAAAACTTGAAGAGGGGAGGAATATGTCAAACTTTTAGAGGGAATAATATTAAGTAGATCGGTAGCCATTTGTAGCACATGATGCCAAAACAATGGAGGGACGGAAGAATTAACCAATAAAGTCCGAATAATGTTATTAATGGTACAAATTTTTCATTCATCTTTCCTATTTTGTGAAGACGTATGAGGACAAGAAAAATAAAAAATTATCCCATACTGAGCACAAAACTCCCTAAACTCCCTATTGTCATAATAAAAAATTATCCCATACTGAGCACAAAACTCCCTAAACTCCCTATTGTCATACTCTTTACCATTATCACATTGAATGTTCTTTATTTTCCGTTCGAATTGAGTTATTATGAAAGCTATAAATTTTACGAAGATGGAAAAAACTTGTGATTTTTTCGCAATTGGAAACGTCCATAAAAATTTAGAGTAATCATCCAAGAATAAAACATAATATCGATGACCCATAGAACTGAGAACCGGAGATGTCCATAAATCGCTATGAATAATGTCAAATGGCATATATTAGAATTCGAGGCTACAAATAGTAACTTAATAATTTTCCCTAAAAAACAAGATTGACAATTTGGAGTACTACGCGTACCCTTACAAGAAATAAACTTATTCTTATCTAAAACAGATAAAATTGATGACCCTGGATGACCTAGACGAGCATGCCACAAGGAAGGAGCAAGAGCTGTAAAAGTGAATGACATAGCTTGACGCGAGATGCTGAGACTCGGTGTGATTGGATAAAGAACCCCCCTACTGTCACACCTCATGAGAGGACTTCCCGTCTTGAAATCCTTCACAGAAAATCCAAACGAATCAAAATTAATAGAAATTCAATTATCAGTGGTGAATTTACGGACAAACGCCAAAATTTTAATCAATTTTGGGGCATGAAGGGTATTTTTCAGGACAAGTGGTGGATAAGGAGGGGACAGAGTTTTATTACCACAACCCTTAATTGGAATAGAACTGCCATTATCAATAATTATACCACGATTACTGCTCAAATTGGAATAAGACGAGAGAGTACCTTGGTCGGATGTCATGTGGGTAGTGGCTCCTGTGTCCATGTACCAATTACGGTCCGGTTGAGTCAATCCAAGCGTGTACATCACTGCTCAATGTCGTTCTGAGTGGGGCCCATTGCGTGGTGGGCCTTAGGGGGGCGAGGCCCAAGTATTCCGGATCGCCGGTTATCCATACACTGTTCTGCACTCGAGACCGACCGGAAGAAGCTAGGCCGCCGCACGCACGGCCGAGATCGATGAGCCGCGACGTCAGAATGCCGAGCCGCGGTGCCGTAACGCCGGGACCCATCGCCAGCCGAGGCCCCCTGTGGGCCCCAGAACTATTGTTGTTGCTGACGGTTGCCCCCGTTGTTGCCGCTGCGATTCTTGCCATTTTTATTCCGATTTTGGCCCTTCTTACTACCCCCTATGTTGTAATTTTGGGTCACGTTGGCTGGAGTGGAAGGAGAAAAATTAGAAGAAATTATCAAGACGACGGGGCTTGCTCTGATCGATGTCTTTTTAGCCAAACTCAATTCTTCCAAAGTGAGCATGGAGCGGGCTTGATAGAACTCTGGCAGGGTGTTACTTTGGCGAATAAATGAAGCAACCCCTGTATAGGCCTCGGATAAATCGACAATCATCTGAAGAACTAGACGACTATTAGAAACAGGAGAACCCACGTTGCGAAGTTTGTCTGCCAAGTCCTTGAGGCATTTGCAATAAGAATAAACGTTTGGAAAATTCACCATAGCCACTTGAGAAAATTTCTGCTCGAGGATAACAATGCGAGAATGACTGTTATCTTGGAATTTGTCATGCAATCTATTCCACGCCGTCATAGCTGTGGAGTTGGGTTCCATAATCGTCTGTAAAAGATCCAAGGAGATAGTGATATAAATTCACTTGAGGACCGTGACATCAAACATGACCCATAAGTCTGGATCTGCTGCTTTGGTGGGCACAACCGTTGTAGACGTAGATGCCGCCGTATCACCCCCCGTAGGAGTAATGGGAAGGATGATGTGGTGAAGAACTTTATGTGTCATAGCATGAATCTTAAACAATTCCGCGCACGTCCCGTATTGGACGTTTTCAAGATCAAGAACAATAGGATGAACGCTATTGATGTTAGAAACTGTTAGGGCAGTATGAAAAGTGTTCTCATCAGTCATAGAGAATAGAACAACAAGATTAAGAGAAGGAAATTTTTGTGAGAGAGGATTTTCTGGAGATAAGGGCCGCGACTTTGGGCAAAACCGGGAGGTAGGCGCCGCGGCTGTATGGTAATAAATTCGAGAAAAAGAAAGAAAAGTTTAGGAGCAGAAGCAAGGTAAAGAGAACCTAGATGTTTAATACCGATTATTCTTATTGATTGAAGAAATATATATACAAGTTACAATAGGAGAATCATATTCCTACTTTACATCTAAAATCGTATTCTATAAGGAGACTAACTATACAATTATGGTAATATTACAATAGTAATTAAGGTACAAAACTAATTCTAATATATACCAAATATAACATATGTTGACATAAATTCATTAAACTATTGATGTTCCAATGGTTGTAGACTTTTATTGGTTGATCATGACAGCTGTCGTTGTTCAAATAGGACAAAGTGATCAATAAATTGGGAGTACTTGCGCTGTCAAATGGTTGATGTGACAAAATCTAATGAGCATAATTTGGTTGATCAAATTTCTAATTCTAATTGGTGCGTATAAGGGACTTTTGGAGATTATTATTATATTTAGAGGAAACATGAAAGGGTCGTTCTGTTGGTAGATTGATGAATTACAATTCTAAAAGATAGTAAATTATATTATTTCATGTTAAATATAATTTTTATTTTAAGATTAATTAATTATTTTAACTTTTTCTTAATTAAGAACGGACGAGTAATAATTAGTAACGGAGCTCCAAAATCTAAATAAATAGATTGAAGTTTGATATAAATAGATTACAAGTAAACAAGGTAGGATGAAATTGGCAAGGTGACATATAATCAATTATACTCGTCAATTTTAGGTTGAACATGAATGATGGTTAGAGCGTGCTTGCATTTAGTTGGACTAAATTTTGATCAAAAGATCAGTTCTACGACATTCTCACCACCTAATCTCTGTTAACCATTAACCATGACCAATTTGGAAACAACAACATCATGATTGCTACTGGAAATGCGAATCTCTCAATAAATTTTATACACATGAAGAACATTACTCCCATAAAAAATGAAGTTGACTTCTTCATGAACTAGCGCAAAAAAGAAGAAGATGAACATTCGAACAAATCCATCCAAATCTCCCCATTGATACCCTAAGGGCTCGTTTGGTACGTCGCATTGGATTGTACTAATTTTATTGGACTGGACTGAATTGTATTAATATATAATGGACGGTATTAGAGTATTAATATATAATGGACTGCATTTTTTATTTTTTTATTTTTAGTACAGTCCAGGAGAGACCCACCTGCTAGATGAGTCTCAAAAATGGCAGTTGGACTATACTATTTCTAAAAATAGTAAAGTCCAGTGCGGCTGAAAACGTCTACCAAACGCTGTATTTTTTTTTGTCCAGTACAGTCCAACTTAATACAGCGTACCAAACGTGCCCTAATTGTTAATAGACGTGACTGGATAAAATTTATAAATTTACTCTCATTCGGTGTTTATATTAAATTAGTAGGCGTTTGCCCATGCGTTTTCAAATCATGATTTCATAATTTGATTTCGTATCACCGTTTATTTATGCAATTTGAATATAATTTCAACTTCATGTCATGATTTGAAATCTCAAATCATCCAAAAAGGTGTGATTTGAGATTCCAAATCATGATTTCAACATTTTTTTAACTATAAAATTTGACTCATAATTTTATTTTTATTAAAAAAGATCCATAAGTTAGTAGATATATATCAATTGATCGACTTCATATTGTATTACAAATTTTTTTTGTGGGAATACCAAATGAGTGATGAAATATTCACGGAATATGAACATGTGCGGGATTATATTAAAGAGTAGTTACACTACTATTCATGTTTAATTTTCTTTTTATAGAACTAAAATTCGATTAATTGATGTTGTATTTTTTAGAAAGGTCTTCCAGTCACGTATTAATTTTGTTATGAACTATGACTTGCTCATTTGGTAAAATTGCACAAGAATTAAGAAAGTTTTGATGATTTTCACAACTTGTGAAATTTTATGTCAATAAGAAAACTACAACTTAAAAATACAAGTTGCATGTTCATACAAAACTTCAACTTCAAATCATCATGATTTCGAATCATATCCAAACGACTTCTTAATAAATACAAGACAACTATTTTATACATACATTTATCTATTAACTGTAGTCAAATAATAAACATTATCACTTTAATTTTGTAATTATTATAATTTAATTATTTGGTTCGATATAATTATCAAATATTGGTAAGTATTTACCGAAATATTCCAAGATATAGGCTAGATAATGAGATAAAATTGGACTAAACATAAACTAGATTCGTAAACGAAAGTTGTCAATTGGTGGAGATTATATTTTATTCTTTTGTTCCTCATAGATATGGTATTACATTAGTAGATTTATGAGATCAAATATTGCCTTTAATTACCCAAATCTAGCACTTCTCCTCTTTTTTGTGATTCGTAAAATTATGATGTTTAATTCTTTTCCACAAATGGAATGTTTGAACCTGCATTATATTCCATGTACCGTTTCAAATATTTTGGAGGTCCTGTTCTAATTCGTAAAAGTGAGTCCTTAATTGGGATAAGACCTGCGAATTATGGACATTTACAGTAAATTTTGGCTAATACTACTTAATAAAAAATGAAAAAAAGGTCCCTAAAATTTTTCGTTTTTCAGGGGCCCTGTACTGTAGCACACCTCGCACGGATTCAAAGACGGTCTGATTACACGTGTCTTTACCTTATCTACAAAATTTTAACGTCTTACAGTTTTTGCTATTTAAACAATATAGTTGTTATATATATATATATATATATTATTAATTAAACCAGTCTAGACCCTCTATATACTTTTCCAAACTAGGTTCTAATCTAGGATTTGTTTCTTAGTACAACAAAATTGTTATTGACTATGCAAGATTATAAGGGATTATCCTAAGCCGGTTTAATAATAGGATATTTGAGGATTTGATGTCGTATCTAATAATTCTGTTATTTTTTATAATATATTACTTCCTCCAATTCAAAAAAAAGTGTTCATTAGCTTTTAGTACGTCCTTAAGAAAATATTAATTCCTAAAAAAAATAAGTATTTAAACTAAATTATCCTTAATTAAAATTTGTGTATTACTATTAAGTATTAACTTGACACATTGGGATATGATCACTTAAAACTTAATGAGGGTAAATTTAAAAAAAAAACTAAATTTAATTCCGTAATAATTACGTAAGTGGACACTTATTTTGAACCAAATAAAAAGGCTAAATGGGCACTTATTATAAACTGAAAAAACTATTAATTAAATGAATATGTTTGTTATCAAGCAGCGGAACTGGAAAATTGGAGGTGGGAACCAGTGGCGGGTGTATGATTTTCACCAAGAGGGTTCAAAATATGAAGAAGTAAACACGCAAAACTTACAAGATGAAAAACGAAGCACATCGACGAAGGGCAAAACTAACCTTAACACGCTAAATTTTAACTTGCCTTGTCATGACCCATTTAATATTTCTTTCTTGTCACGACCCAATTTACGGGTGCCACCTACACTAACCCCCAGTAGTCGAACCATCTCCAAAATAATTTATTCAAGTTCATGATTTAAAAACGGAATAGGTATGAACTTATAAAAATTAAACTTTTTCATAAAATGCTTTAAACAACAAGTAACAAACATTTCAATTCCCAAAATCTAGTCTGACTCGTACAAGATCATCTAAAGATTTTTACAAGTTTAAAGAACTTAACAACAATATTTGCTTGGAAAAGAAGAACATAAATAATAATATAGAAGGAGACCCAAGGCTACTGATAGGACGGATAGCTCGCTCTGAAACCTCCAACGGTTGCTCCGAGACTCCGAACTGGAACAGTGAACTGCATCTGCATTAAAATAAAAAATGCAGCAAGTGTAGTATGAATATACAACGTACCCCGTAGGCATCATAGGTCAACAAGAACAAAAAATAAGTAACATTTATAAAGATTGAGTCTACTACACACTAACTTATGTATTCATCTTAATCTTATCTAACACACATCATATCAGAACATGGAATTTGACAAACAATCAAATCAAGAACATCCCTCATAAGTTTCTCCTAAGTCCATCCAACTCTAACTCTTCTTAAACTCATTTCTTATCAATTGACATCAACTACTTAGTCTTATGTCACATAGAATCACAAGCTAAGTCTTTTTCACCAAATTAAGCAAGTGTACTTATAAAGATCTAACCCTACCTCAACTTAGGCATATATATTCATAAAGGCTCAACCTTTAAACTATTAAGACAATATCCTAACAAAAGTTTAGACTTTTTGATCATTTAGAACAAGCATCATCCAAATGGTTCAATCTTTCCATCCTTTAAATTAAGAAAACTCATAAAGATCACATCTTTCTTTCTTTTTATGAGAGTAGAACCATAAAAATTCCATATTTATATCATCCAAGCACACATAACATGAAAAACAAGTCAAAAAGTATAAATAATATGCAATGCAAGTGAAATGAATGTAATGTCATGGAATGTAATATGGTGCTACTAGCCATTTCTAAATCTGATACACACATGCTATAGTACGACCCTCATAGCTATGACCCATGGGAGACTCCGCGAGTCTATATACCACTCACAACCAACCAAAATGATCCATCAGACTGGTAAATCATCAATCACAGACTCATTTGTCAAGTCATTTCATATCATATCATCTCACTACCCCAAATCATCTCATAGCAATTTCATTTACCTTTGTTTCCCCATCGAACCAAATAGCATTCCATAAACAATCCATCTCATTATCAAGGATAATATGAGTGTATGAAGGCATCGGTAAATAAAACAAGTCATGATGGAGCATAAGATGAAATCATATTGAGAGATGAGTAAACACATACCTCAATATCATCGATAATACATAGTTTCATATAATCAATCTTTTTCATATTAGAAGGCATATAGTGATAAGTAAATCCAATCAACAATCACAAGTAAGAGCAAATATGACGCCAAGCCCACATAATAGCAGTTGAGATCAACCTAAGTATGATCCCCCAAACACAATACATTGGTCCCACCCAAACGCTCATCACAGTCACTAATATAGGACCCTCATTACGCTCAATATCCCTCAATAAATATAAACATTACATGCATCTATCATAGTATAATAGAATAAATCGTAGTCTATTTCACGGCCGAGCAGGTGCCACGATCTCTCTCATGTCAAGACATTACCTTTTCATAGTACTTCTGAATGATCGTAGTCTAAATATCATAGATTCCATGTTAACACACAATTCTACATACAATCATAAAGATAAGCATCTAAAAAACTCAAACATTATCCTAGAGAACTAATAGCCTAACTAGTCATATCTCGTGGCCCACAAGGACAAAATTGAAACATTAGCTTGGACACAAACAACGCACAGCCTAAGTAGTAATATCCTTAAGTTTGATAGAAAACTAATCACAATTTGGCCTTCAATTATCCTCTTTATCAAAATCTCCAATTTTAAGAACCCTAATTCTCATAAGTGAATCATATCATTAAATTAGAAATTCAAGCTTAGTACTAGTTTCTCCATGTATTAACACATCTAAATCATAAGAATCAACAATAATAGTATAGTTCTTGAATCAATTTTATGAAAACAAACCAACTTAACATTTAGGGATAAATTCTAGATTTTTCCTACCTATAATTCTTACTGCTTATTTTTTTTGACTGGTTCTGACTTTTGCTTTGCTTTTTCTGACCTGAAGGTCTCTTAGAAATAGTCATTCTACCTATCAAGGTAGATGTAAGGTCTGCATACATTCTATCATTCCTAGACCTCACGCTCTGGAATTTCACTGATTATGTTGTTGTTGTTGTATAATTCATAGCACAATCTATAAATATAAGAAAGGAAACATGGATAGTAAATGAAAACAAGGTTAAAGTCTTACCCCAAGATAAATAGTTGATACCCTTTTGAATTACCCAAAATCGAGCCTAGACTTGAAGAATATGAAGAATGAGGATTAATGTCAGACTTAGCAATTTTAAGATTCTGAAAAACAGTGATCCGCTTCTGGGACCATTTCTCACATAAGAGAGACCACTTCTGCGAAGAATTGACCACAGAAGCAGACCAAACTTATCTGTCAAGTTTGTGTAGAAGCGAAAATGTGGCCTCACACCTAGTCAAGGGTTCTACAGAAATGACCCTTTTCAAATCCCCAAACCCTCGCATATGAAGACAAACTTTCGCAAGTGCTGCCAAAATGTCACAGGGGCGATTATACTGTCAACAACCATTTCATAAGACTACAAGTTTTCCATCCAACACCTAAAACTCATCCGAGACCTTCCGGATATAAATCTAATATACTACCAGAGTGTAAATGACACTACAGACTTGCTCGCGCACTTAAAAAATCAATTCGACAATGCTAAGGCTTGTTTGTCTACAAATCACTTTCAAATTTCCCAAACTTCACCAATTTGTAAATAAGGACTTAAAACACAACCGAAAGCCTCGGGAAGCAAACCTAAGTCTCGACCAAGTCAAAAAGAGCATTTTGGACCCAAGGAAATTAATTCTACTTCACACTAACTTATTTGTTCAGCTTAATCTTATCTAACACACACCATATTCAGAACTTGGAATTTGACAAACAAAGAAATCAAGGAAGATTAATTATATCATAGTTTAATCATGTTGAATTAAAATGTTTCAAGCTTAGAACGTCCCTCATAAGTTTCTCCTAAGTCCATCCAACTCTAACTCTTCTTAAACTATTTTTTTTATCTATTAACATGCAACTACTTGATTTTCCCGGATCACAAGTTGAGTCCTTTTCACCAAACTAAGCAAGTGTACTTATAAAGATCCAACACCTCAACTTAGGCACATATATTCAAAAAGGCTCGTCCTTTACACTATGTAAGACAATATCCTAACAAGGTATAGTCTTTTTGATCATTTAGAAAAAACACCATCCAAATGATTCAATCTTTACATCCTTTAAGTTAAGAAAACCAATAAGATCATATATTTCTTCCTTTTTATGAGAGTAGAACCATAAAGATTCCATCGTTATATTATCCAAGCACACGTAGCATGAAAAAACATCAATAAATATAATAATATGCATGCAAGTGAAATGAATGCAATGTCATGGAATGTAATATGATGCAAAACAACTGGCCATTTCTAAATCTGCTACACACATGCTATAGTACACGCCTCATAGCTATGACCCATGGGAGACTCCGCGAGTCCATATACCACTAACAACCAACCAAAATGATCCATCGGACTGATAAATCATCAATCACAGACTCATTTGTCAAGTCATTTCATATCATATCATCTCACTACCCCAAATTATCTCATAGCAATTTCATTTACCTTTGTTTCCCCATTGAACCAAATAGCATTCCATAAACAATCCATCTCATTATCAAGGATAATATGAGTGTACGAATGCATCGGTAAATAAAGAAAGTAATAATGGATCATAAGATGAAATCATATTGAGAGATGAGTAAATACATGCCTCAATATCATAAATAACACATAGTTCTAGATAATCAATCTTTTCATATTATGAGGCATATAGTGATGAGTAAATCCAATCAACAATTACAAGTAACAGCAAATATAGATACATACCCACATAACAACAGTCAAAATCAATCTAAATATGATCCCTCAAACACAATACATTGGTGCTTGTTGCGATATTTATAAGTGCTTACGCAAGTGCACGTATCGTTCAAGTAATAAAGATATGTAAGACCGAGTTTATCGTCCACAGAGACTGGTTTATTAAGTACTGGTTATCTATCCTATGGTATCTATTTGGTTGACTTTTTTTAGTTTGAGAATTATACTAAGAAGTATGACTAAGTGCATAAAATAAACTAAAGATTATAATACTTTGAGTTTATAACAGTTATGAAGGAAATAGGGAATTCCAATCTCCTCAACTATCCACTCTTTCACTTGTCAATGCAATGCCAATGATTCTTCTTCTTATTAAGATAGCAAGTTAACTAATATGTCATTATATTTCGGTTAGGACATACAAGAGTTCAACCATGTGCAGAAACCTTCTATATTTCTATGATAAGTTTTACCACACAAGAGGATTAAGAACAATAACCTTAAATACTACACAAGTATCGGGGTACTTTCGTCCACGATTTTAACCTATGTCTAGACAATTACAACATATTCAAATCTCACCTTTCAGACTTTTGATTCGAAATCATGTAAGTGATGACAATTAGTAGCTAGTTAATTATCAAGCAATCATAATAATATTGAATAGATCTTAATACGCTGAAGAAGAAAAAATCAATAATTAATGCATTAACTATATGAAAGAGCTTCAAGAAGATTCTATGGAAACCATACTAAAATATTTAGCTCCTAAACATTGTCATGTCAAGAACTAATAAAAAATCCAACATAAACTGAAATAAAGTAAAGGAAAGAAAATAACTTGAACAAGAAGATGTCTCTAATCTTGCTTCTAGCCGTCGTTCTCCTCTCTAAAGTATGCTCAAAAGTGATTAAGAGCTGCCAGGGTTTAGGGATTTATAGCTAGGAAACGTTATCCCTTTCGGACCCTGAAAACGTGTCAAATTCGGCCCAAAAAATTAGAAATCCCGTGTCGGCGTCGTGGCCCTGCAGGCTGGCTCCACGGCACCGAAACTACTGCGACGAAATTGAATTTTTCAGAATAATTAGCGCCGCGACGCTACTTCCAGGCGCCGCGGCGCTGTCGACGTCTTTTTGGCAGTTTTTCGGTTCATCGTCCTTTTTTCGTTCGGACTTCGTCTGATTTCTTCTATACTTCTCGGGACTTCTTAGGCTTTATTTCTTGCCCTTTTTAATTTGCAATTCCATCTCAATTAAGCTCAATTCATCCTCGATTATGTATTTCCTCCTTTATGATCGCTGTGACACAAAATGAAAGAAAAACACACCTAACACTATACTAAACGCGAAATAAAAGAGTAAAATACTAATTAAAAAGGACTCAAAAGTGTATACAGAATACACTTAACAAACACCCCTAAACTTACACTTTACTCGCCTTCGAGTAAAGAACTAAACAAAAACAAAAATAAAAAATAAAGACTCTATGAAATGGATCAAGTAGTCATAACAATGCTCCTTCAAAATTATGGATGAAAGTTGGGATAATATGTTAGAACATACATAGCATGAATATTTAGCAATCTAGAATGTCAAGTTAGATATTTCGCAAATTCACGTAGATCACGATCAATGGAAATACAAACACCTAACACTATGCATGTCAATTTCATTCCATCTTTTTCAAACGCTATAGACATGTTTACTTGTTATTTTCCACTAATTATATATATACATATTAAATATCATCAGGACTTTCAAGGGTTGTAATGTAGTCTTAGGTTGGGGTAGATAAAAGTAGGCATTTAGGCTCAATTACGTACCATAAACATTTTTCATTCAACTCTTTTTCCTTCTTTTTTCCTTCTTTTTAATCTCATTCCTATTTCTTCCCTATTTTCTTTCGAGAGAATGAGATACATTATAAATAACAAGCACCTCCAAACTTAGGATTTTGCATATTTTTCATCGGGGTGCATCAAATTTTCACCCTCCTCTTATTTCTTTTTCAACACTTTTCATCCCATTACTTTCAATTATTACTTATGACACAAACAGGGAATTATAAGGTGTCAAAGAAAGATCTTATTTTAGGCTCAAAGGGGCTGACTAGTGATGCAATTTATGTCAGGATAAGTAATGAATGGTCAGAGGGGCTATCAAAGAAATGTCTGAATCATCTCCCTAAACATGTATATCTTAACTATTTCGCCTCAAATAACAAACAAATAGATTTTATAGACATTTTTCAACCTTTCTTTCCATAACTGACACACATAGGCTAAGCACAAATATCTCAAATAATTAAATGTCATGAATTTTTGGCATATCTAACTTAAGCACACTTATTTTTGCTTTCAATTCCATTATATTATCTCACTTTATCCACTCAATATCATTAGCAACTACAACATGCATGATCCATTAAATAAAATTACGACTCAAAAACACATAAAACAACACAAAAACAATAAAAAGACTCAAAAGTGAAACAATGAAACAAAATAAGACACCCTCCAAACTTAATCGACACATTGTCCCCAATGTGTAAAGACTAATAATAAAGGGACAACTTACTGACACAACACATCGGTCATAACGGAGGTCTGAGAGAATTATTTTTGGAAATTGCACAGCTTTTGGGCCTCCTGAAGTTTCAGCGCCGTGGCCCTGCATGTTGGCGCCACGGCGCTGCTGCCACTTTTTCCCATTTTTCAGCATTTTTGTTCTTTCTTCCACTTTTCAGTCCCTAGTCCACCTGCCATCAAAACATAAGACAAAAACCAAGACCGTGAGACTGTTCAAGACAAAATAAAACAAATAAAACAAGAATTGAAATAACATAATTAAAACCGTTGGGTTGCCTCTCAAGTAGCGCTGTCTTTAACGTCTTGTAGCCGGACGCAGGTTACTTACTAGATCAAGGGGGTAGAGTGTCCCCTCCGCATATCCACTTTAGCACCATTTTCCTCCTCCTTCTCCTTTTCTTTTTCACATGACTCATTTCAGGAGGGTTCATTCCCTTGTTCTCATCCACAACATCATTTATGGGTGCAGAATTCTTACCATCAAGGGCATAAGTACCCTTGGAACTTTCATGAGGAGCCTTTTTATCAACTACACCAACAGCAAAGCATCTATCAGTGTCTTGAGGTTCAGGCGATGGCTTGAACACTTTGAAGGTCATCTCTTCATTGCACTCTGAGCTTCATCTCTCTATTTTCAACATCAATAAGTGCCCTCCCTGTGGCTAGAAATGATCTCCCAAGGATGATGGGCATATTTTCATCTTCATCCATGTCTAAAATGAGGAAATCAGCAGGAAAGATGAATTTACCTACTTGTACCAATACATCTTCAATATTCCTTCGGGATGCACAACTGAGCGATCAACTAGATGCAAAGTGACTGTGGTTGACCTTGCTTCTCCTAACCCAAGTCTTTTGAATACAGAGAGGGGCATCAGATTGACACTTGTCCCCAAATCACATAAAGCCTTTTTGCTTGTAACACTCTCTATGGTGCAAGGTAAGGTGAAACTCCCTAGGTCTCTCAACTTAGGGGGAAGTTTCTTCTGCAATATAGCACTGCACTCCTCTGTCAGCACCACTGTCTCCTAATCTGCCAGCTTCCACTTCTTAAATAGGATGTCTTTCATGAACTTCACATAAGCTGACATTTGCTCCAAGGCCTCAATGAATGGAAGATTAATATGCAGTTTTTTGAATACCTCTAAAAATTTCGAAAACTGCTTATCCACAACCTTCTTCTACATTCTTTGAGGGTAAGGAATTTTGTCTGTGTACTCCCTCATCACTGCGGGTGGAGCCTTCTCTAAATTAGGGCGGTCATCAGTAACCCCCTCCTTTTCTACCTCAACTGTCTTCCCCACATCCTTTTATTTTTCAACCACTGGTCAGGGTGCCCTCTACTCTAACTGATTCCCACTCCTCAAGCTAATTGTCTGACACTGCTCCCTTGGGTCCATCACTGTGTTGCTAGGGAGGTTTCCTTGTGTCACGACCCGAAGCCCTAATGACGCCATTATACTAACCTGCCACGTAATCCAACTTATACCAAAATAACATAAAATCCGACATCCCATGTCCACGTAGGCAAGCCGACAAGGCTGCTTTTATACGCGGATGAACCTGTCTTCCAAGGGAGTCACAACTAGCCAATATATCAAATAGACGAGCCGACAAGGCTGTCACTATATACAGAAATCTCCTCAAAACAGAGTACAACAACACATAAAAAAAAAGATTCTCAACTCTCGTCGTCTGACCAATCTACATGCACCTCTAAGAGTACAATAATGACATATGAATGAACGTAGGTCCAAGATTAAAGATCTGTACCAAACTGACTAAGCTCCGAATCAATGGAGCCCTCCCAAACAGCTGAGTGGAAACTCTAGACTGGCGGATCACCAAACTGAGTACCTGTACCTGCGGGCATGAAACGCAGCCCCCCGAGGAAAGGGGGGTCAGTACGAAATAATGTACTGAGTATGTAAAACATGTAGTGCTGTAAAGAAGATATAACTGGCCAACAGATAACAGGAGACATGTAAGATTATCAAATACCAATCCCAACTGTACCATAGAAAATAGAGGATCAACTGTGCCTTATCAAAATGAGAGTCAACTTTGCCTTATTAAAAATGGTGAGAGTCATATCAAAATCAGAGATGCCTGCCCATGGAATCCTCTTGTCTATATACATTGTCGGCCCTTTAGTGAGGGACTCGGTGAAGTCATCATATCTATATACATTGTCGGCCCTTTACTGAGGGACTCAGTGAAATTATCATATCTATATACATTGCCGGCCCTTTACCGAGGGACTCGGTGAAATTATCATATCTATATACATTACCGGCCTTTTACTGAGGGACTCGGTGAAATTATCATATCTATATACATTGCCGGCTCTTTACTGAGGGACTCAGTGAAATTATCATATCTATATACATTGTCGGCTCTTTACTGAGGGACTCGGTGAAATTATCATATCTATATACATTGCCGACTCTTTACTGAGGGACTCGGTGAAATTATCATAACTATATACAATGTCGGCCCTTTAGTGAGGGACTCGGTGAAGTCATCATATCTATATAAATTGTCGGCCCTTTACTGAGGGACTCAATGAAATTATCATATCTATATACATTGCCGACCCTTTACCGAGGGACTCGGTGAAATTATCATATCTATATACATTGTCGGCCCTTTAGTGAGGGACTCAGTGAAATTATCATATCTATATACATTGCCGGCTCATTACTGAGGAACTCGGTGAAATTATCATATCTATATACATTGCCGGCCCTTTACTGAGGGACTCGGTAGAATTATCATATCTATATACATTGCCGGCCCTTTACTGAGGGACTCGGTAGAATTATCATATCTATATACATTGCCGGCCAGTCATGGGACTCGGTAACATAATCATCTCATATTAGGCACGAATAGAATATCATGAGTAACCATATATAACTTAAATCATCGCTTGTCTCTCAGTGAAATAAATGAAATGCACTATCATATCATATATCATTTAAATTACTGTATAGAAATCGTGTATGTCCGTCGTACGTTCACTTCATATTAATCATATCAAAACAAAAGAAGGAAGAGTTTCACATACAGTTTGTCGTATGTATAAACTCATATCATATCGTCCTGGGTAAAATATGAATGCATGAATGACAATAAATATTTCCGGAATTTATTGGATGATAGTAAGGTCCTTGCTTTTCTGGTTAACATTATGGAATTATCTGATTGGTGATAACAGATCCTAATTGCTTAATTAATTCATTATATGCACCGTTAGTAGGTTATATTTTTATAGTGATCTTATCTAATTGAACTAGAAAATGTAAAACAAATTGGTTCTATCTTAGTTTCTATGCAGATGAAATTCTAATCATTTTTAGTATAATTGTTTGTCGATACTTTATTTACGTAATGCTGCAATGGCTTATTTTAACTGTTTATTTAAAAATATACCTTCTTATTTATTAAACCAGTTCCAGCGTTTAATACTTATTAGTTACTTTGGATTTGCAGAGTCAAATTGGCTTCAGTGCTTACTACAAACTCTCATGGATACCAACATCTTACCCATATGTCTTAATAAGGACTTAGGAACAACTTAGACATGCTTTTAGCTTAGAATCAATAGCACGAATATTCCTTAACTTCTACGAGTAGAATAACTTAAGGAACAATACCACAACTATAGTTCATACGCAGAACATGCCAAAAGAAAGAAGGAGTTGTCTTAACATACATTTTAGTCGAACTAGACAACTCAATATCAAGATGCGTCTCATCTAGTACTTCCACCTATAATCATAGCAACATGCCCATTAACCTTACGATTACTAGCATACGTTATGACGAACGACGACTCCTTATTCTAGGAAAATTCGGGCAACACTTCCTCTGTTTATATGTATATCCACAACTTCTCAACCATGCCATCAATACCAACAACAAGTCATAACTTAAGAATGTAGTCAAAATAATCTCAGATATTCCATATACGCTACCAAAATACATTCTTTCTCTTTCTATTCACGAAGGACAACTATTACAACAATCAGGGGAAATTACACATTTATTTCTTATGCTAATCCAGCCTTTAAATCATGTTAAAACAGCCCATTATAACAATCCATAATCCAACCAACAACAAGGGTGAAGTGTGGAGCTTTTCTATATCTTTTCATACCTTAATTCCTTCAAGACATGTATTGGTAATTACTATAACGTATATACATGTTCATAATTAATTTTCCAACATTTTAACTTCATTAGATCAGCCCCTAACTTGACGCAACAAAATCTAACAATTTCAAGCAAGTTTCCGGTCAATCTCCATAAACCAATTCTTTTATTAATTCCCTAGAATCCAATTCATGTTTCAATAATTTCTTATGAATCATTATAATCTAAATGTCAAGATTTCTTTCAAGACTTCCTTCAATATCAACGTGCTATTAGCGACGATAATAAGAACAACAACAATTAAATCCAATAATTTCAAAATTGGTAAAACTAGTTCCAACAATCGATCCAACAACATTACAACAATCACATGCATGTTTAAATTCCAACCTTCCCTTAATCACAATTTCATTTTCTCAATCCTAACAACATGCATTCTAATTATATCATAAAAGGAAGAATTTTATACCTCAAACGAAGCCAAAACAGTCCCTAATTCGAACTCACTGCCCACTGCCGAGTTGCCCACTGTTTCATCAAATTTCTTCACAAATTTTCACACTTCTTCAACTCCAAATTGACATGCATACAATCTATGATGTTAACCCATCATCCTTACACATTTTCTCTTCCAAAAATTCATCCAAAACTTGAAAGAATCACTGCCCAATTTCGGTCCAGCATTCCCAGCGAAATGAGTCACTGTTTTGTCAGCTGAACTTGTAACGTCCATAATTCTCTACTCCGATGTCCTATTGACGAACGGTTTATTAGGTTGGAAGATAGACTCGACGAACTTCATCTTAGGCTTTTGAAACACCTAAAAACTCCTAATATACTAGGAGATATACCCATTCAAATGTGACTAAAAATCTGTCCAAAACTCGAAAAAAACTGGGCTACAATTCGGCCCAGCAGTGGCGTTTTTGCCACTGCTTTGCATGTAAGATTTGACTTGAAATTTTGTTTTGGAGTTTGGTCTAGGAAGGGAGAACACAACAAGGAAAAGCAATAGCTATGGTAATGGGGGAAGGGGAGGGGTCTCGACTAAGGGGAGGGGAAAGAGAGGGTGAGGTGTTTTGAAAAATTAAATGGGGAAAATGAGTTTTGTTAGGTTTATAATTAAGATTTTCAGATTTTTATAATACACTTTGGTACCCTAAATGTTATACTTTGGTCTTCTAATTGTCTAAATAAATCAATCCCCCAAATAATTAAATCTTAATCTCACTTCTTTTAATCTTAACTCCCGTTTCTTTTAATTCCCGGGAATTTCATAAGGTCTCGTATTCTCCATGTCGTAATTCTTATAATATGTTACTAACCCATAACGGGGATATACAACACTCATTTTCGATTTCCATTATCACGCCCGTTGTAACCAAAAAAAATTCTGGAATCACATCTTTAAGTATATTAATTTCCTTAGTGACGTTCTTAATTATCGTCTTATCTTATGAGATGTAACATTCTTCCCCCTTTAGAAACATTCGTCCTCGAATGTTCATAATAAATCTTATGCTAGAAAAATTTCGGCAGAGTCTCCTTTATACTTATGTCTATCCACCTATATTCAGCAAACCAACAGATGCCACACCGGACCACATTATATCACACATATACAATTCACCAATTATAAGTACTGTCTTTTTAAACCCAAGTCAATTACCTCACAGTTTTGCATATAAGCTCTAAAATCTTGAACTTCATTAATTATGACTAATAACCTCCCATATTTTCCTAAATTTGTCACAATAGTGTTAAAATCACCTCCTATTAACCATGAAGGTTGCATCAACAGTTGTCACTTTGGCTACATTACCCTGAATATCTATTATCACTTTGTTGAATTCATCTATATCTTTGTACCTCTCTTATCTGTTTTCCACCCTTCTCATATCAAAGTATCCGACCCTGTACTGAATCCCTATGCCTCCTTCCCACCTAATTTTTCCAAGTTAATGATCATATAAGCCTTGTTTCATGAAATGCACTGTTAGAAGCACGTAGAGTATCAGCCCATACTTGATTAGTAAGTATTGCTATATACTGCTTAAAATTCCTTATCTCCGTCATAGAGACATGACACTTCACTCTTTCATTTCTCCTGAATACCTGGTGGAAATCACTCATTATTGCCTATGGACCTTGTACCTGGCCACGTAGCCTTCGAATATACATCCACAGTTCCCTTTTAAGAGTCTCATCATTGAATGTACACACCAAGGTCCTATGTAAACTTTTCTTGTATCTTCTCACTATTCGTAATTATAAACAACTTCGTTTCTTTTAACATTTGTTCACTCCTTTCTTACTTATCGTACTTTTTATAATTCCAACATATTCTAGTATACGTACGTAATCTCAAACATTACTCCTAGTTCCAATCCTTGACAATACAACCCCTTAAGTGATGAATCGTTAACCTATTTCCTTATTCAGTACGTAGAAGATTCTGAAGAGTTACATTACATGACGTTAACCTAGCATCTCCACACCTGGTCATTATACCTTTATTCAATTTCTTCCACTTCCCCTTATGGCTTGATGCACTAAGTCAAGGGCAAATAACTCTGATTTTTCCCTTCCGGACCACTGTCGCTTTCCTTTGGGACATGCTGCAACCACAATAATTTATTAGAGAGGGGGGATTACCCTATGACATAGCTCTATTGCACGATCTATGAGATCATCAGTAACACCATTGTATTTGAAGGTTGCACACAACTCCAGGAAATTTGCTAGATGCAAGTGAGGATCTTCAGACGGTGATCCCTCAAACTGAACTGAGCTTTGAACCATGTGCAATATGACTGGTTTGATCTCGAAATTATTGGCTTCAACAGCTGGAAGCCTGATGCAAGTCTGCACTCCTGTAATAGTTGAGATCACATAGTCCCCCAAGCTTCTTTCTGCAGGGACTTGTCTTATGACAGGCGACAACTCATCATCCATCAAATTGTTGTTTCACGATCTCCTATCAAGGAATCAATCGCTTCTTTTCTTTCCTGCTCGCTCGCACAATCTCTCAATCTCTGGGTTCAGAGGGATAGGAATGTCAGCTCTTCTCCTACTTCGCATAAACTAAGTTCCTGAGAATAATAAGAAACAACAAGCATATCACGGCAAACATCGCTAAAGCAAAATAAAAATAAAAATAAAAATAAAAACTGAAAATAAAAACTGAATTAGAAATAAGAATAGATAAATCGATATTAATAAAGACGCTAACACAAGAACGGCGCCAAAAACTTGTTGCGATATTTCTAAGTGCTTACACAAGTGTACGTATCGTTCAAGTAATAAAGATCTATAAGACCGAGTTTATCGTCCACATAGACTGGTTTATTAAGTACCGATTATCTATCGTATGGTATCTATTTGGTTGACGTTCTTTAGTTTGAGAATTATACTAAGAAGTATGACTAAGTGCAGAAAATAAACTAAAGATTATAATACTTTGGGTTTATAACAGTTATGAAGGAAATAGGGCATTCCAATCTCTTCAACTATCGACTCTTTCACTTGTCAATGCAATGCTAATGACTCTTCTTCAAATTAAGATATCAGGTTAACTAATATGTCATTATATTCCGGTTAGGACATACAAGAGCTCAACCTTATGCAGAAACCTTCTATATTTCTATGGTAAGTTTTACCACACAGGAGGATTAAGAACAATAACCTTAAATACTACAAAAGTATCGGGGTACTTTCGTCCACGATTTTAACCTATGTCTAGACAATTATAGCATATTCAAATCTCACCTTTCAGACTTTTGATGAGAAATCATATAAGTGATGACAATTAGTAGCTAGTTAATTATCAAGCAATCATAACAATATTGAATAGATCTTAATACGTTGAAGAAGAAATCAATAATTAATGCATTAACTATATGAAAGAGCTTCAAGAAGATTCGATGGAAACCCTACTAAAGTATTTAGCTCCTAAACATTGTCATGTCAAGAACTAATACAAAATCCAACATAAACTGAAATAAAGTAAAGGAAAGAAAATAACTTGAATAAGAAGATGTATCTAATCTGAAAACGTGTCAAATTCGGCCCAGAAAATTAGAAATCTCGCATCGGTGTCGTGGTCTTGGCCCTGAAGGCTAGCGCCACGGCGCCGAAACTCCTGCGACGAAATCAGATTTTTCAGAATAATTAGCGTCGCGGCGCTGTCGACGTCTTTTTGGCAGTTTTTCGGTTCTTCGTCTTTTTTTCGTTCGGACTTCGTCTGATTTCTTTTATACTTCCTGGGACTTCTTAGACTTCATTTCTTGCCCTTTTTAATGTGCAATTCCATCTCAATTAAGCTTAATTCATCTTCGATTATGTATTTCCTCCTTTATGATCGCTGTGACACAAAATGAAAGAAAAAACACCTAACACTATACTAAACGTGAAATAAAAGAGTAAAATACTAACTAAAAAGGACTCAAAAGTGTATACAAAATATACTTAACAGTGCCCACCCAAATGCTCATCACAGTCACTAATAGGGGTGATCACGAGTATAGGGTACCCAGATACCCGACTGAAGCCGACACTAAGGGGTAGGTTCCGAGTAGATATATTATAATAACGGATCCGAAACCGATACCCGAAACCTATGAAATATTAAATATTTTTACTTTTTTAATTTTATTATTTTTTAGTTAATACCCTAGTAAACATAATAGAGTAATAATAATAGTAATTCTATTAAAGACCACAATTCTAGAAAAACCAATAATAAAATAACCCAAACAGAAATATAGTCTCATTTATTCCTCTATCCTGAACTCCTGCGGCGTAGATCCGAGGAGTTTCAAACAAAAACAACAGTCTTTACAAACTGTAAAACACTCTTTCCTACTTATTCCTCATCTCTAATCAAGTAAGTTTATGCCATTTTCTCCCCTTTTGTTTTGTGTTTCTTGTAATCTTTGTTTTTGTATTCAAATTTGAATATGTTAGTGTCAATCTAGACATTCAATGTATAAACCACAATAATATACAAATAACTCAAGTAAATTGAAATGGACAACAATAATGTTCAGCAAAAGCATAAACACATACTAACTTGTTTGTAGATAGAGGCCTGCTCGACGCAGTGTCCTAAGACAAAAATTCGCCCCCGCTTGTGCTACAGTTTAAAGGACGTTTTCCTTGAGGATAAAACTATCCGAGTGATAGTTCTAGTACAAGAACTCCACTCCTGACGAATCTACTTTATGTGTTCTTCAGAAATTTCTTGAAGAGGAAGAAGAAGCAACAATAATCATCCAATGATTTGATTCTTAAATCAGAAGATTAGATGTTGTTAATTGTATTGTGTATCTTAAACAAGTGATCTACATGCTTTATATAACATGAATTTCTACCAGATGCAGCCATTAGTCCAAAGGTTATGACTCTATGTGAAGAGATGTAACTTTTGGTTCAAATCGAAAATTCTGCCGAAGGCAGCTGTTTCCACAAGGCACCTAGGTGCTAATTCAATTTTTCCTTTCCAGTGACTTACTGTCATTCGGGCACTCCGGTGCCTCCACAAGGCACCTAGGTGCTAATTCATCGAAAATTCCAGTGACTTACTGGAGCGCAGACACCTCGGTCCTTCCATCAGGAACCGCGGTCCTTCGGTCAAAATTCCAAAAAATGGATTTTAATCACTTGTTTTCTTCTTCAATCCACACAAGTTCCAACAATACCCCACATTTTATATTCACACATCCAACAATACCCCACATGTGGATAAAAAATAAGATAAAAGGAACTTATCGTCATTTCTGTCAAACGAGACATGACATGCATCAGAAAAGGTGTCTTTTGGACTTGAACCTTTCGTAGTGAATACCTATCGGGTCTACTTGTGAAGAAGTTCTATTCACGTTTTATAGTAAACCGAGACAACAAGTATCACACATATCATATCAACATATTTCAATTCTTACGGTTGTGTTCTTTTCGGTCATGAACAACTCCTTTCTTCATGAGAATTTTTAGAGAACGTAGCCATCTCAGTTCTCCCAAATACGACCCCACATCAATCTCACATAGGTAATATTAATCAAGAATAGTCCGTACTATCCACCATAATAGCTATTAATATTATTAAGAACCAAGGTTCAGCCCTATATCGTCAACGGATTAACACACTTGGTACATCATAGGAATGATCATATGTGTGTTTTACGCTCCTTGAGTCTTCCCCAACTAGTTTGCCCATTGAACCTAAATCATGGGATCTCCAATTATGATAGGTTAGGTTTCCACCAGTTCAGAACTCACTGTATTGGCTTTAAGCCCATTCCCCTCGATGTAAATACGACTTGCTCTCGTGTAAAGCCTTTTGTCAAAGGATCCACTATATTGTTCTTTGACTTTACATAATCAATGAAAATTATTTCATTCTTCAGCAAGCTTCGTATTGTATTATGACGTCGCCTTATGTGCCTTAATTTGCCATTATATATTTGATTTTTCGCCCTCGTCAGGGCAGCCATACTATCACAATGTATACAAATGGCGGTCACTGGCTTTGTCCACAACGGAATACCTTCTAGGAAGTTTCTTAGTCATTCTGTCTCTTCGGCAACTTTATCTGAGGCTACAAACTTTGCTTCCATAATTGATCTCATATTTACCGTTTGCTTTGATGATTTCCATGATACCGACGCTGACGTCGCCTTATGTGCCTTGATTTGCCATTATATATTTGATTTTTCGCCCTCGTCAGGGCAGCCATACTATCACAATGTATGCAAATGGCGGTCACTGGCTTTGTCAACAGCGGAATACCTTCTAGGAAGTTTCTTAGTCATTCTGTCTCTTCGGCAACTTTATCCGAGGCTACAAACTTTGCTTTCATAATTGATCTCGTATTTACCGTTTGCTTTGATGATTTTCATGATATCGACGCTTCACTAAGTGTAAATACATACCTACTTGTGGACTTACTTTCTGAATAGTTGGAAATCCAATTAGCATCACAATATCCTTCTAACACGGGAGGATATTTTTTATAATGCAACCCATAGTTCATTGTATGTTTTAGATATTGTAGTGCCCATATTAGTGCTACCCAATGATCATTTCCAAGATTGTGTGAGTATCGACTAAGTCGACTCACTGTATATGCTAAATTCGATCTCGTACAATTCATTATGTACATCAAGCTTCCAAGAACTTGCGTATATTCCAATTGAGACACACTATCACCTTCATTCTTCTTAAGGTGACAAGCGGGATCAAATGACGTAACAACCGGCCTATCATTATAGTGTCCGAATTTTCTAAGGACTTTCTCCACATAATGAGATTGAGTTAATATATAACCCTCAGAATTCCTTTGAATTTTAATACCAAGAATGACATCCGCTATTCCCATATCTTTCATATCGAAAGCGGCATGCAACATCTTTTTGGTTTGATTAATTACATCCTTATTTGTTGCCATAATTAACATATCATCCACATACAAGCATATAATGACACATGCATTCTTACATTTCTTAATGTAGACACATTTGTCACATTCGTTTATTTGAAAACCATTTGATAATAATGTATTATCAAACTTCTCATGTCATTGCTTTAGCGCTTGTTTAAGTCCATATAACGACTTAACCAATTTACAGACTTTCTGCTCTTGACCTTTAACAACGAACCCTTCGGGTTGTTCCATGTATATTTCTTCCTCTAGTTCACCATTAAAAAATGCAGTCTTCACATCCATTTGGTGAATTTCCAAATTGTGAATCGATGCTATAACAATTAACGTCCTTATAAATGTAATTTTAGACACTGGTGAGTAGGTATCAAAGAAATCTACACCTTCTTTATGTCGGAATCATTTGGCTACTATCCGAGCTTTGTATTTCTCTATAGTATCATCAGGTCTTAACTTCCGTTTAAAGATTCATTTATGGCCTATTAGTTTTTGTTCTGGAGGAAGATCAACCAATATCCATGTATTATTTTGTACAATGGATTCTACTTCACTTTGGATGACCTCCTTCCAATAAGGTGCTTCGGATGATTCCATTGCAGCCTTGTACGTTTGAGGTTCTCCTTCAACGGAAAAGGTCATAAAGTCTGATCCAAAATCTTTGACAATTTTCCCACGTTTACTTCTTCTTATTTCAGAATTATTTTCTTGAATGGAAGAAGTAAGATTCTCAACATTTAGAGTGTCTTGGTTTGACTAATTTTGAGGCAGTGTCCTCTTCTTCTAATTAGGAACACTTCTATCCTTGTCTTTATAAGGAAATATATCCTCAAAAAATTTTGCTTCAGCAGATTCCATTAGTGTGTTCTTGTGAATACCTTCAACATCAGAATGATACATCAAAAACTTATATGCTGCACTATTATTGGCATGACCAATATATATGCAATCCACCATTTTTAACGAAGTTTAGTTCTCTTTGGTAAAGGAACTTGAACTTTCGCTAGGCAACCCCACACTTTCATCCTTTTGAAAGTAGACAATCTTCCATTCCATAATTCGTATGGAGATTGATCATTTTTCTTTTGAGGAATTCTATTCAATATCATATTTGCAGTAATTAATGCCTCACCCCATAGACTAAGAGGTGCACCCGAACTAATCAACATTGAATTTATCATATTCTTCAATGTTCTATTCTTTCGTTCGGCAACTCCATTTTGTTGTGGAGTATATGGCGCAATGGTTTGATGAACTATACCATGAGTAGAACAAAATTCTTTGAACTCATTTGACGTATATTCACCACTTCGGCCTGACCTTAGAATCTTAATTCTTTTGTCAAGTTGGTTTTCCACTTCTGCTTTGCATGTTTTAAATATGTTCAAAGCCTCATCTTTGGTATGTATTAAGTATACATAATAAAATTTACTGCAGTCATCAATAAATGATATATAATAATTCTTTCCTCCACGAGAGGGGGTTGCTTGGTAATCACACAAATCACTATGAATTAAACCAAGCACTTCATTTGATTTCACAACAGATTTATGAGGATGACTTGAATATTTTGATTCTATGCAAACCCCACATTTAGTCATTTTGTTCATGGAACATTTTGGCAACATGTCTATTTTTACCATTCTTTGTAAGGAACGATAATTTACATGACCTAATCGAGAATGCCATAAAGAAGAAAGGGAATCAATCACATACTCAGAAGCAGTGCCAGTGCCTGCAATTTTATTGATAACGACAAATGCCTTAGTACATACAATACTTAGTTTGAAGAGCCCCTCACTGAGGTAGCCTTTGCCTACATACACCCCACCTTTGGTGAGTACAAATTTATCAGATTTAAAAACTAACTTAAAGCCCTTGTTGCTAAGAACAGGGCCAGAAATTAAATTTTTACAAATTTTAGGCACATGTAGTATATTTTTTAGCACAAGATCATTCCCGGAAGTGAGCCTCAAAGTCACCTTCCCTTTGCCTTCTACCTTCACAGAAGCAACATTCCAAACAAACAACAGTTCTCCATCCTTGATGGCTTGGTAAGATGAAAACATGTCCTTCTCTGAACATACATGCATAGTAGCACCTGTGTCCATCTACCAATTAGTTGAATTTGTAACCGGATTTGCTTGAGCAACCACAACCCTAATGAATTGGTTCTTTGTTTCAGTCCGGTTGGATTGGTTGACATTATTCGAACCTCCAACACCACCACCTTGACTCTTGCGAAGGCGACACTCTTTTGCCATGTGCCCAGGTTGTCCACATACCCAACATAAGCCTGGTTGTGATTTCTTGAATGCATTAGTCCTTTGTGGGGCTAGTGCATTCCTCCCAGTTGCAAAAGATGGCTTGGTACCAATAAATTTGTCCTTGCCTTTCTGAAACTTGGCCTTTGAAGCATTGCATTCTACCATGTTGGCATTAGGCTCCAATGAAACATCATCATCCCTTTCATTCTTCCGGTTGTCCTCTTCAACACGAATTTTCAGATACAATTGTTCAAAACTCATTTCCTCCGTTAAATGCTTCAAATAAACCTTAAAATCCTTTCAAGAAGGAGGTAATTTCTCAATAATAGCACCAACAAGGAAATATTGGTTAAGGCTCATACCTTCAAACTCTAGTTCATGAACTATGACTTGGAGTGCCTACACTTGCTTGACAATGGCTTTGGCATCACTCATCTTGAAGTTTAGAAACTTGCCGATGACGAACTTCTTTGAACAAGCAACCTCTGTCTTGTACTTGTTCTCAAGTGACTGCCATAACTCCCGTGCTATCCCGAACGTGGAGTATATGTCATAGAGAGTATCATCCAAGACATTGAGAATGTAGTTTTTACACAGAAATTCTTGTGTCCACCAAGTCTCAAGCGCCTTCAGCCTTTTGGCCTTTGCATCCTCAGTTGGAGCATTCTCTCTTTCTCCCTCCGGCAGTGTCGTTGGAGCCTTAGCAGTCAACACGTTGCCATGTGAAGTGTTGTCAAATAGAACAACATCTTCTGTTGCCAGCGCTTGAAATCAGAACCCTTGAATTTCTCGGGTTTCTCCTCATGGGTTTTCACCATTGATGATCCAGATTGATCCACTTGTTTGCAAATCAAGAAGTGTATTCTCTGAAAATATTTTTGCAAACTCAACAACGTCAGAAAAATATATTTTCTGAGAATTTTTGTCTTAGATTGTTAGTGTCAATATAGACCTTCAATGTATAAACCACAATAATATACAAATAACTCAAGTAAATTGAAATAGACAACAATAATGTTCATCAAAAGCATAAACACATACTAAATTATTTGTAGATAGATGACCTACTCAACGCAGTGTCCTAAGACTAAAATTCACCTCCGCTTGTGCTGCAGTTTAACGGACTTCTGCCTTGAGGATACAACTATCTGAGTGATAGTTCTAGTACTAGAACTTCACTCCTGACGAATCTACTTTATGTGTTCTTCAGAAATTTCTTGAAGAGGAAGAAGAAGCAACAATGATCATCCAATGATTTGATTCCTAAATCAGAAGATTAGATGTTGTTAATTGTATTATGTATCTTAAACAAGTGATATACATGCTTTATATAACATGAATTTCGACCAGATGCAGCAATTAATCTAAAAGTTATGACTCTATGTGAAGAGATGCAACATTTGGTTCAAAACTGGAAAATCTCGTCGAAGGCACCGCGGTGCCTCCACAAGGCACCTAGGTGCTAATTCAATTTTTTCTTTCCAGTGACTTACTGTCATACAGGCACCCCAGTGTCTCCACAAGGCACCTAGGTGCTAATTTGTCGAAAATTCCAGTGACTTACTGGAGCGCAGAAACCTCGGTCCTTCCATCAGGAACCGCGGTCCTTCGGACAAAATTCTAAAAAATGGATTTTAATCACCTGTTTTCTTCTTCAATCCACAGAAGTTCCAACAGAATGTTGATGATTGATTGTTGGTCTGAGTTCATTTCTACACATGGGTTTTGAGTTATGTAGATGTTTTATTAGTGGGTTGAATTTTTGTATGTTTTTTTGTGTGATTTTACTAATTTTTATAGAGATCTGTTTGATATGATTTTCGATTGTAAAAAGTTCATCTTTGTTAAATTATATTTTAGGAACATGAGCTATTTCATTATCCTAGTCCTTGATTTAACATCCTGTTTAGAAAGTATTGTGAAAAAGATTATCTTTGACAAGAATAAATGGGTGATTTTTGGGTCTATGCATTGTTTTGATGCAATAGGTTCTTTAAGTAATGGTTGTTTTATGAGAAGTTCATCAGTTGTGGAAAAACTGGCTAGTTGGGTACTTATTATGTATATGAAGTAATCTGGGGATTATAATGCCTTTCACTGCCATATGTTCTTTTTCTTTCATGTAAAGGCTTGATAGTGTACCCGGAACCGCAGGGTCCGGGTAAGTTCCGGGTAGGTTTTGAGTAGTAAATTTAGGAACCGATCTTTTACTGGGTACAATCTAAGTAGTTAAAAAAATTAGGGTAGCCGGATCCGCTCACCCCTAGTCACTAAGGTGGGATCCTCATCACGCCCAATACCCATCAATAATTATAAGAATTACATGCATCTATCGAAGTTTTAAAAAATAAATCATAGCCTACCTCACGACTGAGTAGGTGCCATGAACTCCCTCACTCCAAGGTCTTGCCTTTTGTAGCGTACTAAATGATCATAGTCTAAATATTATAGATTCTACGTTAACAGACAATTCTACATACAATCATAAAGATAAGCTTCTCAAAGAAACTCAAACACATAACCTAAAAAGTGATCCCCGGACCCACAAGGGCAAAATCAGAACTTTAGCTTGGAAAAATACGACATAAAGTCTAACTAGTCATATTCTTAAGTTTGATAGAAAACTAATCACAATGTGCCCTTTAATTACCCTATTTATCAAAATTCTGAATTTTAAGAACCCTAATTCTCATACATGAATAATATGATTAAATTAGAAATTCAAGTTTAGTAGTAGTTTCCCCATGTATTAACACATCTAAATCAGAAGAATCAACAATAAAATCCTAGTTCTTAGTATCAATTTCATGAAGACAAACCCTCTTAACATTTGGAGACAAACCCTAGGTTTTTCCTATCTACGAATACAAGAAAGGAAACATGTGTAATAAATGAAAAACAAATTTAAAGTCTTACCCCCAAGATGAAATAGTTGAAACCCTCTTGAATCTCCCCAAAATCGACCCTAAACTTGAAGTATGTGAATAATGAAGACTAATTTCGAACGTGGAAATTTTAAAGTTCTGTTTTTCCGCTTCTGCGGATCAATCCTCACAGAAGCGACCTCACTTCTACGGAGAATTTACCGCAAAAGCGGACCTAACTTATTCGCCAAGTTTGCGCAGAAGCAGTCGAGGTCCACAGATGTGGCCTCGCACCGCCCTAAGGATTCCGCAGAAGCGACCTTTCCAAATCTCCAAAACCCTCGTATTTGCGATTCAACTTCCGTAGAAGCGGCTCCACAGGTGCGATCAAAATGTCGCAGTGGAGATTACATCAGCAATAACCATTTCATAAAACAAGCTTTTCATCCAACACTCCCGAAACTCACCCGAGATCTTCCAGAAACAAATCAAATATGCTACCTTAGTGTAAATGACACAACAAACTTACTCACGCACTTAGAAAACTAATATGATAATGCTAAGACTCGTTTGTCTACAATTCACTCTCAAATTTCTCAAACTTCTCAAACTTCACTAATTTACAAATAAGGACTCAAAACATAACCAAATGTCTCGGAAAGCGAACCAAAGACTCGACTAAATAAAAAAGGGCGTTCCGGACCTAATGAAATTGACAAAACTAAAAAATGGATATGTTTACCCAAAAGTCAAACTTTAGTCAAACCTTTTCATTTCAAATCTTCTAACTTTGATTTTTTTTCTTCACGAAACCTATCCAATCCACCTCGAAAAATGTGTCACTCATCTCCGCAAGTCACAAACATTGAAGAGGGTATACAAAATGATAATTTAGTCAAGTCAGTATTTTAAGCCAAAAATAACCGAACGGGTCGTTATATTTCTACTTTTGCCGTGTTTCATCGAGGGCGTCTTAAAATTTCTTGTATTTTTTCTCACTTTGCAGTCTTATACTTTATTTTAATTATTTTTCTTCCGAATAAGTGCCCCCTCAATCATATATTACTTTGAAGTTTGAACATTACCAAGGTTCTTAAAAAAATTATAAAGATTGAATTTCAAATACTCCATAATTGATGATGTCATAGTTGATAAGATTAACTACTCATTATAATTCGAACAAAAAAATTCATTTTAACAATAGAGTACAAGTAGCCACAGTTAGAATCAATTTGCAAATTCCAATGTTCCCAGATTTTTCAAGTTGATAAAGCATTTATTATTTTATTACGATGATGTTTAAGAGTTGATAAAGCATTTGTTAGTGAAAGAATGTAAGAAAGGGAAAGGGCACTTATATTATCACGATAGCGGGTCGGATTCTTATATGGGGAGCCAGCTGCAGCACCCAACTTGAGTTTAGTATCAACTGGAGTAGAAATGGACTTACAGGATGACATCCCATCCCTCTCAATGATCTCTGCTGCATACTTCCTCTGTGATAAGAACAATCCGTCTGCATGATGAGTGACTGCAATCCCTAAAAAGTAACTCAATGGGCCCAAGTCTTTCATGACAAACTCAGAATTGAACATTGTCATAATAGACCTTCGCAAAGCATCAGAAGAGACAGTCAAGATAATATCATCAACATATAACAATATATAAGTCATAGAAGATGTCACGACCCGATTCCGGGCCCATGACTGGTGCCTTACCTGGGCACCCTAGTAGATATACATCAGAGTAACCAGCGGAAATAAACTTACAAACATAGAACAACATAAGATAAGAAACAGGCTAACCAAAATGGTTGCATTTCTGTGTATATATATAACAACACCCGAACAGTTACATCCTTTACAACCCCCAATTTACAACCGGACTACAGACCTCTAAGAGTTTATAACAACTATTACGGGACAAGGCCCCGCCATACCCCTGAATGTACATAAACCTACAATGACAGAGAATCATACCAAAAGATAAGCCTCCGGAGAAACGGGGCTTCCCAAAAGCAGAACGGTGATCCTATGAGCGAGGATCAACAACCGATGTACCTCTACCTGCAGCATTTAACGCACTTCAAGGATGTCGATAACATGTACCAAGTATGTGAAACTGAAAGTACTGAAATGAAATCATAACATTTTAAAAACCAATCCACAGACATGTATGAAACAAGCCAATTAATAGTACATAATGTCACAGTATAAATACGAGCAAGTAGGTATAACCCAACTGGTCTTTTCTAGACCGCCAATGATCGGAGTAGGGCCATTCGCCCCTAGTATCATTGTACGAGTCCTAATCCTGGACTACCATAGTCCGCATAGGTTACGTGGACCCGCATGAGGTACTCCGCGTGACGGTAGCTAACCCGCGACATTTCTGGACTCCGCAATCCGTGATAAAGCCACGTGGACCCGCACGAGGTATTCTCGTACGGCCAGAATACACCCGAGTGATTCCTCGACTACAGAGCCCGCGATAGTCACATGGACCCGCATGTGGTATTGCTCGCATCGGGGGTAGCTAACCCGCGGCAACATAACAAGTCAGGAGGGTATGTGATATAATACAAGCACAACCGGCTTATCGTAAACAACATAAGCACAACAAGAAAAAAACCCCTTAACACGAAATTCTCAAGGCACTAACGCCCGTAATATCATAGCATGTTTACTTATCAAACCAACTTACCACACCTTCAGAAATCACAATAAGGCTTTTATAAACAAGTAAGTAAACCATTCTTTTTATCTTCCTTACGTCGTTATAACTAACTTCCCATAAAGTTATCATAACACTTATACTTTTTTAAAAACAACGATATTCGTTTGGAAAACCAAGAGAACCTATTCTTTTTAAAACCAAGGACCAATTTCCTTCCGAATAATGCTTCATAACTCTTTTTAAAATATTTCAAGGTTTTTATCATTTAGAACTCAAGTCAAGGACATCAAAGTGAAACCAAGTTTATTTAACACACGTACGTCTACCGTACTATATATTTCACAACAATCATGCTCAAGAGGATAGGAAGAATCACATACCTCCTCGGCTAAATCCACTTGCCAAGTCGGATATGCCGCGCGTAGAGTATCAACCTATAATAATCAAATACGTCTATCAGCATCTAGACTTATTCGTAGCGAATTCTAAGCATAATGTTCCTTATTCTACGGAAAATTGGGCAGCACCTCCTTCGATTCTACATACTCGTCCACCTTTTTCAAGACCCGAATCTAACTACTAAACGCCACATTTAAGGCCCAACAATTCAGCAATACAAAGGGGATTACACGCCTAACTTGGACGTGTATAATTCTGCCCCACAATTCATATTAAATAATACAAAAAGTTTAAGGCAATTTCTCGGCTATAACATGCTCACATATCATCCTTATCCAATCCTTTCAATTCCAAATCGTTATTCCTACATGTCATATACCTAATAACAATATCGACAACTACAAGTCCTTTCGTCCTTAACATACGACATAACTTACTTAAAAAGGAGAATGGATTGCTACCTTAGGATTTGCCCAAAACAGTCCAACAAATCGCCCACTTGCCCTCTTTTCACAATTCCTCTTCGTTAAAATCACCTCTACTAACTTCCTACAAGCTTGCCAATATATTTCCTTCCTGCCGCCTTTCCGATAATTTCACCTTTGGCTTAGGGTTATCACTTTAGAGAGAAGAGAAGAAGATTTCTTTGGAAGAACCTTGAAAATAACCAAGTCTTCAAGACTTGGTACTAAATATAAGACCCTCTCTTGGTCAAAAAGATGGGAGGGACACTTGTCACCCTCCCATAGGCCTTTCACAAAATATCTTCTGATTTTTCTCCAAATTTCGCGAAAAATCCCGCCTCGGCGCTGAAACTCTTGAACATTTCAGTACATACGGCGCCGCGGCGCTGCAACTTCAGAATACTTCAGTATATCCAGGCCGCTGCCCATCCGCGCCGCAATGCTGTGGCACTGATCGAAAATACTTTTCTCGCCGTCACAAGACCGAACTTGTAACTTCCATAACTTTCTACTCACATGTCCTATCGACGAGCAATTTGTTGCGTTGGGAACTAGATTCAACGAACTTCATACTAGGCTTAGAAACACCTAAGAACTCCAAATATATCTGGACATAAACCTGTCCAAAACATTCTGTCAACCTATCTTTCCAAAAATTTAAATCTTAATTCCTTTCGTACGTTCTCATAAGTGTGACCTGAATTACGGGGTATAACATTCTCTCCCTCTTAGAAACATTCGTCCCAAATGTTCCTTCTATGCTTACTAAAATCCAAATATCGACATAGACCCTCTTAACTATTCCCCTTGCAAATAAGAACGCTCTACATGGCCACAACAATACTTAAGCATTTTTGTCAATTTAGAACCAACAAGCAGGAAAGTGAGTTACTTGGAAGTGTAGGGAATAAGTGAGGATACTTCTTCATCATGTCCTCCTCTGCTTCCCATGTCATTTATTCTCTGTTCTCGTTCCGCCATAAGACTTTTACGGAAGCCACATCCTTTGTCCGCAGTCCCCTAACCTGACGATCGAGTATCGCTATGGGACTCTCCTCATACGATAACCCCTCTGTCACCTGGACATCACAAATCGGGTGCACTCTAGATGGATCTCCGATACACCTCCGCAACATAGACACATGAAAAACTGGATGTACTGCCTCCAGATCGGATGGCAGATCCAACTTATAGGCAACCTTGCCTACCCTACGGACAATCTGATAAGGCCTAATGTACCTTGGGCTAAGTTTCCCCTTCTTCCCAAACCTCATCACACCCTTCATGGGTGATACCTTCAGGAAGACCCAATCATCCATCTCAAACTTCAAGTGTCGACGCCGATTATCCGCATACGACTTCTGTCGACTCTGAGCTGACAATAACCGCTCCTGGATAAGCTTCACCTTATCCACCGCCTGCTGAATCAAGTCCGACCCGACTAACTGAACTTCGCCCACATCAAACCAAATTTATCGTGACCGCACTTCCTCCCGTATAAGGCCTCATAAGCGCTATCCGATACCGGAATGATAGCCGTTGTTATACGATACTCCACAAGAGGTAAATGATCCTCCAGCCTACCCGAAATCAATAACACAGCCCGCGGATATCCTCGTTGTCTGGATAGTACGCTCTGCCTGTCCGTCGGTCTGAGGATGAAACGCAGTACTGAGACTCACCTGTGTCCCTAATCTCTTCTGGAAAGACCTCCAGAAGTTAGCCGTGAACTGGGCTCCTCTGTCTGATATGATCGATATAGGAACTCCGTGCAGTCTCACAATCTCTCTGATATACAACCTAGCATAATCCTCAGTCGAATACGTAGTCCTGACTGGAAGAAAGTGGGCTGATTTAGTCAGCCTGTCGACAATAACCCAGATGGAATCATGCTTCCTCTGAGTGTGAGGTAACCCTGTAATAAAGTCCATATTGATCACCTCCCACTTCCATGTCGGAATATCAACAACCTGCAATAGCCTACCGGGATTCTGATGCTCAACCTTGACCTGCTTACAATTAGGACACTGAGCAACAAAACCTGCCACGTCCCTCTTCAGGCCATCCCACCAATAATACATCTGAGGTCATGGTACATATTTGTCGACCCCGGATGAATAGAGTAACGAGCACTGTGTGCCTCCCCCAGAATTTGCTGACGAAGTCCTGCTACATCGGGAACACACAACCTGCCCTCAAGTCTTAGCACCCCACCAGGTGCTACCTCAAATAGACTCTTCTCCTCTCGAAGAGTCGTATCTCGATACCGTACCATAATCGGATCCTTATACTGTCGCCCCTTCACATCTTCGACGATGGAAGACTCGGCAACCTCTCAAACTCGAACCCCACTACTATCAGAAACAACCAATCGAACTCCAAGGCTCGCTAGCTGATGTAACTCGCGGACCATGCCCCTTATCTCTGGCTACACATCTGACAGACTACCCATCGATCTATGACTAAGGGCATCTGCAACTACATTGGCCTTCCCTAGGTGGTATAGGATATCGACATCATAATCCTTAAGTAACTCTAACCACCGTCTCTGCCGCAAGTTCAGATCCCTCTGGCTGAAGATATACTGGAGGTTCTTGTGGTCTGTGTAAATATCCACATGAACTCCATATAAATAATGTCTCCAGATCTTCAAGGCATGAATCACAGCTGCCAACTCTAAATCATGTGTGGGGTAGTTCTTCTCATGCTTCTTGAGCTGTCGAGATGCGTAAGCTATAACCTTACCATACTGAATCAGCACACACCCAAGCCCGACACTCGACGCATCACAATAAACCACATATCCGTCTAAACCCTCTGGAAGAGTAAGAACTGGGGCGGTCGTCAATTTCTCCTTCAGTAACTGGAAGCCCTCCTCACAAGCACCCGTCCACTGGAACATAGCTGCTTTCTGAGTCAGCCAAGTCAAAGGTGCTGAAATGGAAGCAAACTTCTCCACAAACCTCCGATAATAACCCGCAAGGCCCAAAAAGCTGCGCACCTCCGTCGGTGTAGTGGGTCTAGGCCAAGTCTTGACTGCCTCAATCTTTGTTGTATCAACCCGAATACCATCGACCCTGATAACATGCCCTAAGAAAGCCACTGAAGCCAACCAAAACTCGCATTTCGAGAACTTGGCATATAATCGCTGCTCCCGAGGACCCAGTACGTCGCCGAGTGATCTGCGTACTCGCTCGTCTTGCGAATAAACCAGGATGTAATCAATGAATACTATAACGAACATATCCAAAAATGGCTTGAACACCCGGTTCATCAAGTCCATGAATACTGCTGGTGCGTTGGTCAAACCGAAAGACATCACCCTGAACTCATAGTGCCCATACCGGGTCCTGAATGCAGTCTTTGGGATATCTGCCTCTCTAACTCACACCTGATGATAACTGCACCGCGAGTCTATCTTGGAAAACACCTCGCACCTACCGGTCAAACAAATCATCAATCACGGGAGGGTATCGTTCTTGATGGTTACCTTATTCAGCTGCCTGTAATCAACACACATACGCAGTGTCCTATCCTTCTTCTTTACAAATAAAACCGGCGCTCCCCAGGGAGAAACACTAGGCCTGATAAAGCCTTTTTCCAGCAAATCTTTCAGCTGGTCCTTCAACTCCCTCAACTCAGCAGGTGCCATCCTGTATGGCGGAATAAATATAGGCAGAGTGTCTGGCGACATATCAATGCAAAACTCAATTTCCCTCTCAGGAGGGATACCCGGGAGATCGTCTGGGAATACGTCTGGAAACTCTCTAACCACCGGAACTGACTGAATAGATGGCACTTCATCCTCTGTATCGAATACCCGAACCAAATGATAGATGTACCCCTTCTGCACCATCTTCCTAGCCTTGAGGTAAGAAATAAACCTACCCCTCGGCGACACAGTATTCCCCTCCCACTCGATAACCGGCTCCCAGGAAAGCGAACCGTGCAATCTCTCTCTACAGTCCACATTGGCGTAGCAAGATGCTAACCAATCCATACCCATAATCACATCAAAGTCTGTCATATCCAACTCTATCAAGTCCGCTAGGGTCTTACGACTGTATATAGTCACTGGGCAAGCCTTATATACCCGCTCAGCTACCACCGAATCACCTACTGGCGTAGCTACCTCAAAAGGTTCTATGGACTCAGGCTCTATCCCTATTCTACCAACAATATGAGGAGATATATAGGACAAGGTAGAAACCGGATCTATCAAAGCATATACGTCACAACATGAAACCAATAATGTACCTGTGACGACATCCGGTGACGCCTCCTGGTCCTGGCGTCTGGACATGGCATAAATGCGGTTCTGAGGACCGCTGGAACTAGGACCCTTGCCACGACCTCTACCGCGACCTGCTGGACCATGAGCACCCTGCCCTCCGGGGCGAGTAACCGTAGGAGATGAGGACCCGACGAATGACCGTAGGTGAACCTACCACGTGTGCGCCGCCTGCAGTCGACGATCCTCGCAATATGACCCTGCTGGCCACAAGTGTAACAAGGTCCCAAAGCATTACCACAACTCCCGAAATGGGATCTACCACATCGGCCACAGAGAGGTGGTCTCGACGGGTAGCATCCTCGCTCCTGAAGCCCGGCCACAGGGCCCGACGCCGCCGAATACGGGACGTCGGAAGACGCGGTGGAGCGCTCAACCGGCGAGGTGCAAATCGATCTCTTCTTGAGGCCGTCCGCCTCGAAAACTACCAAAGTACCCTGCTGTCCTGGCCCTCTTCTGATGATATCTGTCAATCCGCCGGCCTCTACGTTCCTCACACCCAAGTGCATAAGCCTGCATGCGGACAATGTCCATGCCCGGCTGAAGAGCTACACCCGAGCAACCCTCTGCTAAGTAATCATCGAGCCCTGTGACATAGCGGTGCACTCTGTCCTCCATGTCTGCCACTAAAGCGGGGACGTACCGAGCCAACGAGTCAAACTCTACGTTGTACCCCCGTACCGTCCGCCCGTTCTGTCTCAACATCAGAAATCTATCGGCCCGAGCTCTCCTCATCTGCGGGGGCAAGAAATGGCTAAGAAACGCCTCTGAGAACTCGTCCCAAATAGCTGGAAGCGCATGCTCACCCCGACGATTACCGTGAATCGAACGATCATTGCAGTATCACGCAGCCGATGTGAACCCAATACTACAGACTCTGTCTCCGAGGCCTTGATCACTCTCATGATCCGCTGCAACTGTCGGATAAACTCCTGAGGATCATCCTCAGTCCTCGACCCATAGAACTCTGGTGGGCTGCAACTCAAAAAGTCTCGAAGTCTCAAGCTATCAGATCTGAGGTGAACTACGGGTACAACCGGAACCGCTGTCTCTCATATGTCCTCCTGCCTCGCCACGATCCTTGCTAATAATCGGGCATCTCTCAGAACCCATATCCTCTGCTCGGTGTGGGCGGAGGCTCAGGTACCGTGGTCTCAGTAGCCACTGCTGCTGCTCTGAACTCTGTTGGGGCTGGCGACGTCGTGGAACTCGCCGTCCGAAGCATCACCTCAGGTAAGGACTGGGCCTGTGCCCTCGTAACCCTCTGCGTCCTACTAGCAGCTCTGGGCCGCGGTTGCCTTGCGTGGAGGCATAACTGATACATAAGAATATGTCAGAGGGAGTTCAACCTATAACACAGCTCTATTGCCCGATTTTAGAGTGAAAAGAATGGAAACCAATCCTAAATATCCTGTAGCCTCCTGATTATAGGTGTGGTGCACAACACGCCGATAATCAAGACTCTACTAGATACGGTCTGTAGACACTTTCCGAGGATTAACTGCTCTGATACCACTTTGTCACGACCCGATTCCGGGCCCATGACTGGTGCCTTACCAGGGCACCCTAGTAGATATACATCAGAGTAACCAGCGGAAATAAACTTACAAACATAGAACAACATAAGATAAGAAACAGGCTAACCAAAATGGTTGTCTTTCTGTGTATATATATAACAACACCCGAACAGTTACATCATTTACAACCCCCAATTTACAACCGGACTACAGACCTCTAAGAGTTTATAACAACTATTACGGGACAGGGCCCCGCCATACCCCTGAATGTACATAAACCTACAATGACAGGGAATCATACCAAAAGATAAGCCTCCGGAGAAACGGGGCTTCCCAAAAGCAGAACGGTGATCCTATGAGCGAGGATCAACAACCGATGTACCTCTACCTGCGGCATGAACGCAGCCCCCCGAAGGAGGTCAGTACAACAGGTACTAAGTATGTAAAACTGACAGTACTGAAATGAAATCATAACATTTTAAAAACCAATCCACAGACATGTATGAAACAAGCCAATTAATAGTACATAGTGTCACAGTATAAATACGAGCAAGTAGGTATAACCCAACCGGTCTTTTCTAGACCGCCAATGATCGGAGTAGGGCCATTCGCCCCTAGTATCATTGTACTAGTCCTAATCCTGGAATACCGTAGTCCGCATAGGTCACGTTGACCCGCATGAGGTACTCCTCGCATCGGGGGTAGCTAACCCGCGACATTTCCTGGACTCCCGCAATCCGCATAGGCCACATGGACCCGCATGAGGTATTCCTCGCATCGGCGTAACACACTCGGAGTGATTCCTGGACTACCGTAGCCCGCATAGGTCACATGGACCCGCATGTGGTATTCCTCGCATCGGGGGTAGCTAACCCGCGACAACATAACAAGTCAGGGGGGTATGTGATATAATACAAGCACAACCGGCTTATCGTAAACAACATAAGCACAACAAGAAACCCCCCCCCCCCCTTAACACGAAATCCTCAAGGCACTAACGCCCGTAATATCATAGCATGTTTACTTATCAAACCAACTTACCACACCTTCCGAAATCACAATAAGGCTTTTATAAACAAGTAAGTAAACCATTCTTTTTATCTTCCTTAAGTCGTTATAACTAACTTCCCATAAAGTTATCATAACACTTATACTTTTTTAAAAACAACGATATTCGTTTGGAAAACCAAGAAAACCTATTCTTTTTAAAACCAAGGACCAATTTCCTTCCGAATAATGCTTCATAACTCTTTTTAAAATATTTCAAGGTTTTTATCATTTAGAACTCAAGTCAAGGACATCAAAGTGAAACCAAGTTTATTTAACATACGTACGTCTATCGTACTATATATTTCACAACAATCATGCTCAAGAGGATAGGAAGAATCACATACCTCCTCGGCTAAATCCACTTGCCAAGTCGGATATGCCGCACGTAGAGTATCAACCTATAATAATTAAATACGTCTATCAGCATCTAGACTTATTCGTAGCGAATTATAAGCATAATGTTCCTTATTCTACGGAAAATTGGGCAGCACCTCCTTCGATTCTACATACTCGTCCACCTTTTTCAAGGCCCGAATCTAACTACTAAACGCCACATTTAAGGCCCAACAATTCAGCAATACAAAGGGGATTACACGCCTAACTTGGACGTGTAAAATTCTGCCCCACAATTCATATTAAATAATCCAAAAAGTTTAAGGCAATTTCTCGGCTATAACATGCTCACATATCATCCTTATCCAATCCTTTCAATTTCAAATCGTTATTCCTACATGTCATATACCTAATAACAATATCGACAACTACAAGTCCTTTCGTCCTTAACATACGACATAACTTACTTAAAAAGGAGAATGGATTGTTACCTTAGGATTTGCCCAAAACAGTCCAACAAATCGCCCACTTGCCCTCTTTTCACAATTCCTCTTCGTTAAAATCACCTCTACTAACTTCCTACAAGCTTGCCAATATGTTTCATTCCTGCCGCCTTTCCGATAATTTCACCTTTGGCTTAGGGTTATCAATTTAGAGAGAAGAGAAGAAGATTTCTTTGGAAGAACCTTGAAAATAACCAAGTCTTCAAGACTTGGTCCTAAATATAAGACCCTCTCTTGGTCAAAAAGATGGGAGGGACACTTGTCACCCTCCCATAGGCCTTTCACAAAATATCTTCTGATTTTTCTCCAAATTTCGCGAAAAATCCCGTCGCGGCGCTGAAACTCCCGAACATTTCAGTACATACGGCGTCCGCTGCGTTCCGCGCGGCCAGTAATCGCAGAATACTTCAAGATATCCGCGCCGCGTCCTACATCCGCATCACGTGCTGTGGCACTGATCAAAATACTTTTCTGCTCGTCCGCGCACTGAACTTGTAACTTCCATAACTTTCTACTCTCATGTCCTATCGACGAGCGGTTTGTTGCGTTGGAAACTAGATTCAACGAACTTCATACTAGGCTTAGAAACACCTAAGAACTCCTAATATATCTGGACATAAACCTGTCCAAAATATTCTGTCAACCTATCTTTCAAAAAATTTAAATCTTAATTCCTTTCGTACGTTCTCATAAGCGTGACCTGTATTACGGGGTGTAACAGAAGAACCTCAATGATATATGAATAATGAATTATTAGATTTGCTGTGCGAAAAACCCATAGTCGAAACAAAGTCAGCAAACCTCTTATACCAAGCCCGTGGAGACTGCTTGAGCCCATACAAATATTTCTTCAATAGACATACATGATTAGGATATCTAGTATCCCTAAACCCCAAAGGTTGATGCATATATACTGTCTTCTGAAGATCACCATGTAGGAAAGCATTCTTCACATCTATCTAGTTGATGAATGAGCCAAGATTTCGAAAGATCCAAGCTGAGCACAGTGCGAATGGTAGCCAGATTGGCCACCGAGCTAAATGTCTCACCACAATCCACACCAACCTGCTGAGTCTTACCATCACCTACAAGTCTAGCCTTATGTCTTGCAAATGAACCATCAAAATTTTCCTTATGAACAAAAATTCACATAGACCGAATAATATTAACACCAGATGGACGGGGTACCAACTCCCACGTCTTACTATCAATAAGAGCATTATATTCCTTGGTCATGGCAATTTTCCAATTAGGGTCATTTAAGGCAGACACATGATTACGGGCTAAGGGGGATTTAAGAACATTAGAATTCAAATTGAAATGTGTTTTTGTCTTAAAAATACCCCATTGACTACGAGTGACTGGACCAAGACTCTGGGCTGGATTGAGTGAATTTTGGGAAGTTTGTGAACTGTCGGAAATTCCTGTCAACGGCGCCGCAGCGCCAGAACAACTGCAGGGCTCTCTGGACATTTTTGCGTCGTGGCGCCTCTGTGCAGGCTGCGGCGCTACCTCGCATGAATTTTGGCGTCGTGGCTCCTCAATGCAGGGTTGCGGCGGTGAGGATGGGTTTAACGTATTTTCTGGCAAACCTGAAAAATGACGGAGAACATAGGGGGAGATAGCATCATCCAAAAACTCATAAGAAGTAGGTACGAGTTTTTCTACTTTAAAAAAGGAAAATTGGGTTTCATCAAAGAGAACATGACGACTAATGATGATTCGTTTAGAGGACAAATCAAAACATTTATAACCACCGTGATTTGACGGAAAACCCAAGAATACACAAGGAGTAGAACATGCCTGAAGTTTGTTGATTGTAGTGGATGGAAATAGTAGATAACATAAGCATCCGAAAACCCTAAGATGAGTGTAGGACGAAATCTTATTGTATAACACTTTGAGAGAGGAGGAATATGTCAAACCTTTAGAGGGAAGAATATTTAGGAGATCGGTAGCCATTTGTAGTGCATGATGCCAAAATAATGGAGGAACGGAAGAATGAACTAATAAAGTGCAGACAATGTTATTAATGGTACGAATTTTTCGCTCAGCTTTCCCATTTTGTGAAGACGTATGAGGACAAGAAAAATGAAAATTTATCCCAGTTTGAGCACAAAACTCTCTAAATTCTCCATTACCATACTCTTTGCCATTATCACATTGAATGTTTTTTATTTTCCGTTCGAATTGTGTTCTTATGAAGGCTCTAAATTTTATGAAGATGAAAAAAACTTGAGATTTTTTCGCAATTGAAAACGTTCATAAATATTTAGTATAGTCATCTAAGAATAGAACATAATAACGATGACCCATAGAACTGAGAACCGTAGATGTCCATAAATCACTCAAATGGCATAGAAGTATTCGAATTTGAAGCTACAAATGATAATTTAATAATCTTTCTCAAAGCACAGGATTGACAAAGTGGAGTACTATGTGTACCCTTACAAATAGTGGATGACATAACTTAACTTAACGCGAGATACTGATGACCTAGACGAGCATGCCACAAGAAAGGAGCAAGAGCTGCAAATGTGGATGACATAACTTAACGCGAGATACTGAGACTTGGTGTGATTGGATAGAGATCCCCCCTACTGTTAAACCTCATGAGATGACTCCCCGTCTTGAAATCCTTCACAGAAAATCCAAATGGATCAAAATTAATAGAAACCCAGTTATCAGTTGTGAATTTTCGGACTGATACCAAATTTTTAATTAATTTTGAGGCATGAATGATATTTTTCAGGACAAGTGGTGGATGAGGAGGGAACAAAGTTTTATGACTATAACCCTTAATTGGAATAGAATTGCCATTACCAACAGTTATATCACGATTAGTGCTCAAATTGAAATAAGACGAGAGAATACCTTGATCGGATGTCATGTGGGTAGTGGCGCCGGTGTCCATATACCAATTAGGGTCCGGTTGCGTCAAGCCAAACGTGTACATCGCTGCTTCAATATCGATCTGAGTGTGCCCCACTGCGTGGTGGGCCTGATGGGGGCGAGGCCCAAGTATACTGGACTGCTGGGACTTCCCATATGTTGGTCTGAACTCGGATTACGGGTGGGGAGAATTGGTCGCATCGCGTATACAAAGCCGATATCGAAGCCGCGGCGCTGTAAGGCTGAGTCGCGGCGCTGTGAGGTGCTGGGACCCACTGCCACTGACCAGGGGGACCCTGTGGGTTCCAGGATTGCTGCTGCTGCTGACGGTTGCCCCCGTTGTTGCCGCCACGATTCTTGCCATTGTTCTTCCGATTTTGGCCTTTCTTACCACCCCCGTTGTTGTGATTTTGGGTCATATTGGCTGGATTGAAAGGAGAAAAATTGGAAACAGTCATCATGCCGACAAGACTGTCCCCAATTGCTACTTTCTTAGCCAAATCGGCTTCTTCCAAAGTGAGCATAGAACGGGCTTGATAAAATCCTGGCAGGGGGTTACTCTGACGAATAACTGAAGCAATACCGCTATAGGCCTCTGACAGGCCTGCAACCATCTGAAGTGTTATACCCCGTATTTCCAGAGTATGTACGTGAGGGCGTACGTACAAAAGTTTAGCCTTAGTTAGGCACTATGGACGAAAAAAAATTTGTGCACACCTATTAAAAAGAATCGTTTTCCGACGAAACGTTTTACAAAACTTGCGTAGGGTAAATTACGGCTATGTCATTTATAATTTTTGCGGATTTTTCCGAGAGATGAAATATTTTGGACCAACGGGAGGGTGACACTTGTCACCCTCATATGGACGGCAACTTGGACGATTCTTGGACGTTTTTGTGGCCTTGCACAAGTCAAGGTTAGGTAGGATATTTTTGTGTAGTAGATAGATAAGGACACTTGGGTGAATCTCCACCCTACACTTGCCTACCACTTGGCTTCATCTTGGCCATTGGTTGGCCTATAAATACCCCCCTAACTTGAAGGTTTTCTTCATCCACAAAATCATTTTCCAAGTCTTGAAAAATCCCTCCCCTCTCTTATAGCTTTTCGTCCAAGCTCTTCTCCCCCCCCCCCTTCCTTGAGTCCTAGCCGAAACCTACCCCCCCTCCCTTGGAAGAAAAGTTGTCTTCCAAGTATAGTTACTATTCCTAAATACCCTAGCCCCAAATCCCTTATAGTATTTAAGTAGAAGTTGTTAGAAACTTCTAAGGGTTTCTTGGAGCTATCGGAGCGTGCAAATTAGGAGCTAAACCTTGCTCAGGATCGACATTTAACTTGGATAATATTGGGCTTATCGAGGTAAATAATCTTATCCTTCTATTGTAATTGGAGAATACATACCGTAGAAGTATAGAAATAAGTATAAAACACATAGAAGGATATTAAAGAAGAGTATTGAACTGAAATCACATCAGAAGTATAATAAAGAAGAATTGAACTGTATTTACAGTAGACTTGTGTAGCTTGACGGGTAGGGAAGTGCTGCCCAAATTTCCGTAGAATAAAGAACCCTCTGCTTAGAATAGTCTACAGAGTAGTCTAGACATTGATAGACGTACCTGACTATTATAGGTTGATTCTCTGCGCGCGACATACTCGACTTGGCAGGTGGATTTCGCCGAGGAGGTATGTGATTCTTCCTATACTCTTGAGCATGATATTTTAAGATATATATATAGTACGGTAGACGTACGTGTGTTAACTGGACGTAGTTTTACGGCAATGTCTTTTGACTTAAGCCTGAATAATAAGAATCTTGAAGTATTTCAAAAGAATATTGAATCTTTTTTTACAGAAGAGTAATATTTGGTTTTTAAACAAAAAGCTTAAGAGTTATACTAGCTTTATGGGAAGTTAGGTATAACAACTTAAGAAAGATAAAAGGAACTGTTTACTTATTTGTTTATAAAAGCCTTGTATTGATTTCTGTAAAGTGTAGTAAGATTGTTTGATAAGTAGACATATTATGATGCTACGTGTGTTAGTGTCTTGTGATGTTGTGTAAGGGGGTCATTCTTGTTGTGCTTACGTTGTTAAACGTTAAGGCCAGATTATCTTGTTATATCACATACCCTCGACTTGTTATACCGGTGGCTCACACCCTTGATGCGGTCTATACGCTCATGCGGTCCGCGTGACTATGCGAGTCGCGGAGTTCGAGGATTGATCATTCCGGTGTTTTATCCCGACGCGGGATGCCCTATGCGGTGCGTGTGACTATGCGTCTATTGAGACTATGCGATCGCGAGTCCGCGAGGTACCGGGTTAGCTACCCCGTCGAGGAATACCTCATGCGGTGTGTGACCTATGCGATCGCGGAAGTCCAGATTAGGCACGCATAATGATACTATGGGCGATTGGCCTTGCTTCGATCATTCGCGCCTAGATAAGACCGATTACATTATTTCTATTTTGCTCTTGTTTATGTTGTGGCACTATGTGCGCTTGAACCGTTGTATTTGCAAATGGTTTTAAATACTTTGATTTTACTTGATTTTTACGCTTCGCATACTTGGTACTTGTATCGACCTCTTCGGGGACCGTTCATGCCGCAGGTAAGGGAAAGCAGGTGCTAGATCCACATCCTTAGGATCTCTACTTTGGTGTCAGGAGCTCCATCTTCTCCGGAGGCTCGACTTTTGGTATGGTTCTCCCTGATGTTGTAGATATATGTACATTCAGGGTATGGCGGGGCCCTGTCCCGCCATAGTTGTTTACATTCCTAGAGGTCTGTAGTCCTATTGTAAAGTTGGGATGTAACTGCCAAACTTGATGTTTATATATATATGTCGAAAGGCGACATTTTCTCAGATAAAACTGTGTCTTATTTTACAACTGTCTCATATCTTTTTATTTTCCGCTGATTACTCTGATGAATGACTACTTGGGTGCCCGGGTAAGGCACCAGTCACGGGCCCCGGAACGGGTCGTGACAAAAGTGGTATCAGAGCAGTTAATCCTCGGAAAGTGTCTACAGACCGTATCTAGTAGAGTCTTGATTATCGGTGTGTTGTGCACCACACCAATAATCAGGAGGCTATAGGATATTTAGGATTGGTTTCCATTCTTCTCACTCTGAGATCGTGCCTTAGAGCTTTGTTATAAGTTGGACCCCTTTAACGTTTTCCTTTTCTGTAACAGTTATGCCTCCACGTAAGGCAACCCGGGCCCAGAAGGGCAAGGCAGCCGATGGAGCTGCTAGTAGGACACCGAGAGTCACGAGGGCTCAGGCCCAGTCTCTACCCGAGACGGCGAGTTCCATGACGCCACGCCCCAAAGAGAGACCACGCACCGCACTCCGGTCCCACACCGCGAGGAGTTAGGTACAAGGAGATGGCCCGCCTATTGGCCGAGATTGTGGCCGCATACGAGGATAGACGGATGCAGCAGCTTCCACTTCCAGCAGCCGCCGCGTTCACCCGAGATCGATAGTTTGAGGTCGCGGATTTTTCGAGTCAGTAGCCCGCCAGAGTTCTACGGTCGAGGCACGAGGATGATCTGCAGGAGTTCATCCGTCGCCATGAAGGATCATGCGGGTGATCAAGGCTTCGAGACCGAGTCCGTGATCTTCGTCGCGTCGGCCGCGTGATACCGCAGCCGATCGGTTTGACTCGCGAGCTTTCCCGGGAGAGCACGCGCCCAGCAAGATGGGACGAGTTTTGGAGGCTTTTTCACGCACTTCTTGCCTCCGCATGAGGAGGGCACGGGCCGACATATTTTTGTTGCCGAGGCAGAAGCGCGAGAGTTAGGAGGCACGCGCCGATATGTCCCTGCGCTAAGCGAGCATGGAGGACCGAGTGCACCGATACGTCACCGGCTAGATGATTACATGGTGAAGTCTTAGACGGTGTGGCTCTTCACCAATGGACATTACCCGTATGCGAGCTCATGCACTGATGTGAGGCGTAGAGACCGACAGTGTCGACAGATATCGCAGCAGGTTAAGGCCAAGACGGCGGTTCTTTTGGTAGTTCTCGGTGGACGGCCTCAGCAGACGTCTAGATTTGCACCACCGCCAACTCAGAGCACTCCTACATCGTTTTCGCAGACCAGAGCATTCGGGGCGGTCAGGCCCCGTGACTTCTGACTTCCGTGGTAGCGCGGTGCTAACCGATCGAGGTCCGCTCAGGTGTCCGTTGTGGTAGATTCCATTCAGGAGCTGTAGTACTACTTGGAGCTTGCTATACTTGTGGCCGCAGGTCATTATGCGAGCCCGTCCGACTGCAGGCAGCGCAGGGTAGGGGTTAGCCTTCGTGGTCTGCCGGTCTTCATCCCCTGATTACACGCCCGAGGGCGTGGTACTCATGACAGCAGGTCGCGGCAGGTCGTGGGCGCGGTCTCGATTTAGCGGTCCTCATAACCGCATTTATGCCTTGTCCACCGGGCAGATCGTGAGGCGTCGCCGACGCCGCCACACGTACTTTATCGGTTCGTTGTGATGTATGCCTTGATAGATCCGGTTCTACTACCCCATATATCTCCCTTATTGCTAGTAGGATAGGGATAGAGCACGTGTCCATAGACCCTTTTGAGGTAGCTACGCCGTATGGTGATTCGGTGGTAGCTCGGCGTGTATATAGGGCTTGTCCGTGACTTTATCGCAATCGCCGACCAGCCGACTTGATAGAGTTGGAAATGACCGATTTCGATGTGATCACGGGCATGGATTGGTTAGCTTCGCTACGCCGGTGTAGATTTCAGGAGAGAGTGGTACGGTTCCAGCTTTCTGAGCCGTTATTGAGTGAGAGGAACATCAGACGCTGGTGGTAGGTTTATTTCCTACCTCAAGACTAGGAAGATGGTGCGAAGGGTACATCTACCATCTCGTTCGTGTTTGATATCGAGGTCGCAGATCATATTTTCATCGATTCCAGAGTCGAGAGTTCCCGGGCGTGTTTCCGCACGACCTCCGGTATCCTCTCCCGAGAGGAGATAGAGTTTTGTATCGATGTCTTTGCGGACACTCGCCTATTTCCATTCCGCCATACGTAATGGCACCCGCCGAGTTGAGAGAGAGTTGAAGGACCAGCTGAGAGATTTGCTGGAGAAGGGCTTCATCAGGCCTAGTGTTTCTCCCTGGGGAGCGCCGGTATTGTTCGTGAAGAATAAGGATGGGACGCTGCGTATGTTTGTTGATTACAGGTAGCTGAACAAGGTGACTATTAAGAACAGATACCCCCTTCCCAGGATTGATGATTTGTTCGACCAGCTGCAGGGTGCGAGATGTTTCTCCAAGATTGATCTGCGATCGGGCTATCATCAGCACGAGTCGAGAGGCGGATGTCCCTAGATCGCATTCGGACCCAGACGGGCATTATGAGTTCAGGGTCATGTCTTTCGGGTTGACCAATGCTCCGGCGGTATTCATGGATTTGATGAACCGAGTGTTCAAGCCATTTTTGGACACGTTTGTGATAGTGTTCATTGATGATATCTTGGTTTATTCTCGCTCAGAGCAGGAGCATGCGGAGCATTTGGCGATCTTTGAGAGTTCTCCAGGACCAACAGTTATACGCCAAGTTTTCGAAATGTGAGTTCTGGTTGACTTCGGTGGCTTTTCTTGGGCATATAGTCGAGGCCGATGGTATTTAGGTGGATACGACCAAGATCGAGGCAGTCAGGAGTTGGCCTAGACCTACTACTCCGACAGAGGTTCGCAGCTCGGCCTCAGAGTTATTATCGGCGTTCGAGAGAAGTTTGCTTTATCTCTCGCACCATTGACTAGGCCGACTCGAGGCGGCTAAGTTTCAGCCGATCACGCGTGTGGCGGGGTTTCCGATCGGCGAGAGATCGACGACCGCCTCGTTCTTACTCTTCCGCAGGTCCGCACGGCTATGTCGTGTATTGTGACGCGCAGCATCGGGTTGGGATGTGTGTTGATGCAGCGAGGCAAGGTTATAGCGACGCATCCCGACAGCCTTAAGAAGCATGAGGAACTACCCCACCCATGATTTGGAGTCGGCGGTGATTCACGCCAAGATCCGAGGCACTATTTGTATGGGGTTCATGTGGATATTTATACGCACCACAAGAGCCTCCAAGATATCTTCACCAGAGGAGTCGAACTTACGGCGAGACGGTGGTTAGAGTTACTCAAGGATTACGATGTTGATATCCTGTACCACCCGGGGAAGGCCAATGTTGTGGCAGATGCCCTTAGTCGTAGGTCGATGGGTAGCCTATCAGATGTGCGCAAAGGAGAGGGGCATGGTTCACGATTTGCATCAGTTAGCGAGCCTTGGTGTCCGTTTTATTGATTCTGATAGCAGTGGAGTTCGAGTTCGAGAGGTTGCCGAGTCTTCCATCGTCGAGGAGGTGAAGAGGCAATAGTTTGAGGATCCGGTTTTGATTCGGTATCGTGATACGACTCTTCATGAGGGGAAGGGTCCTTTTGAGGTAGCACCTGATGGGGTGCTAAGGTTCGAGGGCAGATTGTGTGTTCCGGATATTGCAGGACTTCGGCAGCAGGTTCTAGGGGAAGCACACAGCACACGTTACTCTATCCATCCGGGGTCGACCAAGATGTACCACGATCTCAGATCTGTGTATTGGTGGGATGACTTGAAGAGGACGTTGCGAGTTTGTGGCTCGCCCGCGGTTGTCGCAGTGAAGGTAGAGCACCGCAGGCCCGTGGTTTGTTGCGCATAGAGATCCCGACCTGGAAGTGGGAGGTGATCAAAATGGACTTTATCACAGGATTACCTCGCACTCAGAGGAAGCATGATTCTATCTGGGTTATCGTCGACAGGCTGACGAAATCAGCCCACTTTCTTCCCGTCAGGACGACTTTTTCGGCTGAGGATTATGCCAGACTTTACATCCGAGAGATCGTCGATCGCATGGAGTCCCTATTTCGATCATATCGCATGCAGGAGTCCGGTTTACGCTAACTTCCGAGGTCTTTCCGAGAAGGGTTTAGGGACGCAGTGAGCTCGAGCATCGCATTCCATCCACAGATAGACGGATAGGTCGAGCGCACTATCCGCACTCTCGAGGATATCTTTGCGAGCCGTGTTATTGACTTCGTGGTAGGAGGATCATTTGCCTCTAGTTGAGTTTGCGTATAATAATAGCTACCACTCCAAGATTCGATGACGCCTTATGAGGCCTTGTATGAGGAAGTGCGGTCGCCGATAGGCTGGTTCGATGTGGGCGAGTGCGATTAATGGGACCAGATTTGGTGCGCAGCGATGGATAAGGTGAAGCTTATCCAGAGCGGCATCGATTCTGAGTCGCGAAGTCATACGCAGATCATCGCCGTCGGCATCCGAGTTCGAGGTTGATGATTGGGTTTTCTTGAAGGTGTCACCCATGGCGGTGTGATGAGGTTCGGAAGAAGGAAACTCACCAAGGTACATCGGGCCCTATCGATTGTCCGCAGGCAAGGTTGCCTATGAGTTGATCTGCCGTCCGATCCGGAGGCAAGGCATCCGATTTTTCACGTTTCTATCCGAGGAGATGTATCGGGATCCATCTAGTACACCATTGACGACGATGTCCAGTGGCCAGAGGGTTATCGTATGAGGAGATTCCCATAGCGATAATCGATCGTCGTGTTAGGCGTCTGCGACCGCGACGGGCTTCCACAAAGTCTTGTGGCGGAACGAGCTCGAGGAGAGATGACGTGGGAAGGCGAGAGGCGAGGCAGAAGTATCCTCACCTATTCCCCACACCTCCAGGTAACTCACTTTCCTACTTGTAAATTTTTCATTGTCATATTTGCCTAAGTGTTGTTTTGCGGCCGTATGTGGCATTTGCAAACTGTTTTAGCTATGAAGAACCTTATTGTTATCTGTCTTGGGAAGGAACATTCGGGACGAATGTTTCTAAGGAGGGGAGAATGTTATACCCCATATTTCCAGAGTATGTACGTGAGGGCGTACGTACAAAAGTTTAGCCTTAGTTAGGTACTATGGACGAAAAAAAAATTGTGCACACCTATCAAAAAGAATCGTTTTCCGACGAAACGTTTTACAAAACTTGCGTAGGGTAAATTACGGCTATGTCATTTATAATTTTTGCGGATTTTTCCGAGAGACGAAATATTTTGGACCAACGGGAGGGTGACACTTGTCACCCTCATATGGACGACAACTTGGACGATTCTTGGACGTTTTTGTGGCCTTGCACAAGTCAAGGTTAGGTAGGATATTTTTGTGTGATAGATAGATAAGGACACTTGGGTGAATCTCCACCCTACACTTGCCTACCACTTGGCTTCATCTTGGCCATTGGTTGGCCTATAAATACCCCCCTAACTTGAAGGTTTTCTTCATCCACAAAATCATTTTCCAAGTCTTGAAAATCCTCCCTCTCTTATAGCTTTTCGTCCAAGCTCTTCTCCCCCCCCCCCTTCCTTGAGTCCTAGCCGAAACCTACCCCCCCTCCCTTGGAAGAAAAGTTGTCTTCCAAGTATAGTTACTATTCCTAAATACCCTAGCCCCAAATCCCTTATAGTATTTAAGTAGAAGTTGTTAGAAACTTCTAAGGGTTTCTTGGAGCTATCGGAGCGTGCAAATTAGGAGCTAAACCTTGCTCAGGATCGACATTTAACTTGGATAATATTGGGCTTATCGAGGTAAATAATCTTATCCTTCTATTGTAATTGGAGAATACATACCGTAGAAGTATAGAAATAAGTATAAAACACATAGAAGGATATTAAAGAAGAGTATTGAACTGAAATCACATCAGAAGTATAATAAAGAAGAATTGAACTGTACTTACATAGGACTGTATTTACAGTAGACTTGTGTAGCTTGACGGGTAGGGAAGTGCTGCCCAAATTTCCGTAGAATAAAGAACCCTCTGCTTAGAATAGTCTACAGAGTAGTCTAGACATTGATAGACGCATTCGACTATTATAGGTTGATTCTCTGCGACATACTCGACTTGGCGGTGGATTTCACGGGGAGGTATGTGATTCTTCCTATACTCTTGAGCATGATATTTTAAGATATATATATAGTACGGTAGACGTACGTGTGTTAACTGGACGTAGTTTTACGGCAATGTCTTTTGACTTAAGCCTGAATAATAAGAATCTTGAAGTATTTCAAAAGAATATTGAATCTTTTTTTACAGAAGAGTAATATTTGGTTTTTAAACAAAAAGCTTAAGAGTTATACTAGCTTTATGGGAAGTTAGGTATAACAACTTAAGAAAGATAAAAGGAACTGTTTACTTATTTGTTTATAAAAGCCTTGTATTGATTTCTGTAAAGTGTAGTAAGATTGTTTGATAAGTAGACATATTATGATGCTACGTGTGTTAGTGTCTTGTGATGTTGTGTAAGGGGGTCATTCTTGTTGTGCTTACATTGTTAAACGTTAAGACCGTTGTACTGTTATTATATCACATACCCCCCTGACTTGTTATACCGAGGGCTTGCCACCCTTGATGCGGGTCTATACGGCCTATGCGGTCTGTGTGACTATGCGAGTCGCGGAGTTCCGTGATTGATCATTCCGGTGTTTTATCCCGACGCGGGGATGCCATGCGGATGCAATGTGACTACGCGTCTATTGAGACTATGCGATCGCGAGTCCGTGAGGTACCGGTTAGCTACCCCGACGCGAGGAATACCTCGCGGTGCGTGTGACCTATGCGGACTGCGGGAAGTCCAGGATTAGGCACGCATAATGATACTATGGGCGATTGGCCTTGCTTCGATCATTCGCGGCCTAGATAAGACCAGTTACATTATTTCTATTTTGCTCTTGTTTATGTTGTGGCACTATGTGCAGTTGAACTGGTTGTATTTGCAAATGGTTTTAAATACTTTGATTTTACTTCAGTACTTTACAGTTTCGCATACTTGGTACCTGTTGTACTGACCTCATTCGGGGGGTTGCGTTCATGCCGCAGGTAAGGGAAAGCAGGTGCTAGATCCACATCCTTAGGATCTCTACTTTGGTGTCAGGAGCTCCATCTTCTCCGGAGGCTCGACTTTTGGTATGGTTCTCCCTGATGTTGTAGATATATGTACATTCAGGGTATGGCGGGGCCCTGTCCCGCCATAGTTGTTTACATTCCTAGAGGTATGTAGTCCTATTGTAAAGTTGGGATGTAACTGCCAAACTTGATGTTTATATATATATGCCGAAAGGCGACATTTTCTCAGATAAAACTGTGTCTCATTTTACAACTGTCTCATATCTTTTTATTTTCCGCTGATTACTCTGATGAATGACTACTTGGGTGCCCGGGTAAGGCACCAGTCACGGGCCCCGTAACGGGTCGTGACATGAAGAACTAGACGACTATTAGAAATAGGAGAACCCACGTTGCTGATTTGGTATGCCAAGTCCTTGAGACGTTTGCAATAAGAAGAAACGTTTTGAAAATTCACCATAGCCACCTGTGAAAATTTCTGCTCAATGATAACAATCCGAGAATGACTGTTATCTTGGAATATATCTCGCAATCGATCCCACGCCGACATAGCTGTGGAGTTGGGTTCCATAATCGTCTGCAAAAGGTCCAAGAAAATAATGACATAAATCCACTGAAGAACCTTGGAATCAAGCAAGTCCCATAATTCTGGGTCTGCTTCTTTAGTGAGCATAATAGATGTAGACGCCTTATCACTCTCCTTTGAAGGGGTTGGAAGAATGATATGGTGAAAAACTTTATGTGATTTAACATGAATCTTGAATAACTCCGCCCACGTCATATATTGGACGTTTTCAAGATCAAGAACAATAGGGATGACGCTCTTGATGTTAGAAACTGAGAGGGCTGGATGAAAATTGTTCTTATTGGCCATAGGGAATAAAACAACAAGATTCGGAGAAGAGAATTTGAGAGAGGAATTTGGAGGAGAAGATACTCGGTTTTTGTTAAAAGGAAAGCACAAAAAATCGAGAACTTTAGTGCCAAAAATCCGAAAACTAGAGAAGAAGTTTGAGGAGCGGAAGCGAGGTAAAGAGAACGTAGACTCTTGATACCATGAAAGAATGTAAAAAATAATCTCTTGATTATTCTTATTAATGAAAGACATATATATACAAGTTATAAGGAATATCCTCTTACTATTCTATAAGAATACTAACTTTACAATTATGATAATATTACACTACTAATTAAGGTACAACTTTAAGTCTAATATTTACCAAATATACAAGGAAAGGGCAAGGCCCCACAATACACTTTGGATGTGTATTGTAATGTTTAACAGTTTGCAAGAGCTTAAAAAACTTAAAACTTACATAGTAGGTGAGATATTCTGTTAATTATTATAGATAGAATAGTTATGACTAAATGTGCATCTAACTAAAGATTGAAATATTTGCTTAAAGTAACCAAGGCCACTGTAAAATATATTTTGCTGGAAGCGAACCAATATATAAACTTTCTGGAGCATGAAGGTGAAAAAACAAAGAAGGTTTAATAAAATGGGAGGATACACTACAGAAAATGGATTTCCTCTTAGCCTAATTGATTTGAGTTGTGTGGTTTACGAAAAAATTTTAAATTCTTATAAATTTATTTTCCAATGTATCAATAAAAAAAGATTATTCATATTAATTTAGACTACTTGTGATTCTTTTTAGCGGAATATTTATTGCTCACACACGTATTTGATAAAAATGTATGTAAAAGTCGTACTATAATATACTTATTGAATGTGAATAATCTTACTTTTTCCGTAAACATGTTTCATGAATACTTATTTGCACGGCCGGCATTAGGGGTAGGCGATATAGACGGTCGCCTAAGGCAACACATCGTAAGGGGCAACAAAATGCAACGAGATATTGTATATATAATATGCATTTTATTTTACAAATTATATTACAATGAGTCAGAAACTTAGTTGGTAGGAGCTATGTTATTATTAAGGTGTAGATTGTAGGTTCGAAACCTACTTGAGACAATTTACTAAAATAATTTTTATTCTTAATAAGACAAAATTTAATTTTTTTTTCTTAACAAAACAGAAAGGGTGCAGCTGTCAATTTATTCTTCTCCAAATTCAATACTTCTCCAAAGTCTAAAACTTTCCATAAACTCTTCTCTTATTCTCTAGCAAAGACTATTCTCCAACAAATTTCTTCTCTTCTCCAAATTCAACAAACCCAAATCTCTTCTCAATCTCCTTAATCTAATTGGCTATTCCAAAAAACGCAAAGCAAGATCTCTTCAACGATCTTTATATTTATCTAGAGTTTCATGTGTAAGAGACTATTTGTTCATTACTTTTGGTTAACATAATTTTTTGATTTTATATCTATTAGTGTAACACTTTGGTAAATGTAAGTGTTAGTAATTATTAGTTAATTTTTTAAGCCTTTTATATTAGTTTTATTGTAATTTTTTTTGTGAGGGGGCAAATTTTTTTAAACCGCCTAACACATTATTTTTCATGGGGACGGCCTGCTTATTTGCGTCCAATTGGGTTGGCTTTTGTAAAAGTAAATGGATAAAGCTTTTCATAGGATTCTCCAGAATTAGCAATACCAAAGTCGGCAGAAGAAAAATAAAAGTGAAACTTTGCCACCAAACTCTATCCATTTTACATGCAACATAGGATAACTTTAGGAAGTCTTTTTTATTGGAGCCCACAGAGATAATGTCCTATTCCAAATACTATATGTCATTTAGCTTTTACCTTGGAAACCACTATGAAACACTATGGGTGGCCAACGCCCGATCCCGACCAGGTCTCACCCCGACATCGCCTCGGTTTTGCCCCTTAAAAAAATACGATATTGGGACTCGAACCGGGACAGGACATGGTCTCGTCCCACCAGGCCCGTCCCGACCCAGGCCGACCAAGACCCGATCCGCCGCAGTCCCGTCCCGCTCCGATCCCCTCCCTTTTGCACAAAATAGTCGTTGCACCAACGACCATTTTATATTTTGGTCATTGTGCAACGGCCATTTTTTGCTTCCCCTACCCGCTTAATATTTATTTTTAACCCCTAAGTTATTATATTTACACTTTAACCCAATTTTTCAACTAGAAATATCTCATTTTATCTTAATCTTTCTCACAACTCTTCCTACAATCTCTCTAATCTCTCAATCTATCTTCTACAAATCTACATTGTCTACTAAATATTCAATTTTATTTATTTATTTGTGAATGAAGTTCGGAACTAGCTTGAGGATCTTCCATCGAACAAAGTTTCAATTTTCAACCTCTTGATTACACGTCGATGTTACGTCGGCGTTTGATACATTTTTTTCTTCATTAAATTATTATTGTGTCTTTATTTTATTTAACGCACTTAATTTCATTATCTTTAACTATTTATTAGCATAATAAAAAAAAAGGATTAAGAAGTATGTTGGGTAAGGGTAAGGGTAAGGGTCAGGCTTCTTCTAGTAGGGGTAATAAGGGCAGGGGTATTTCTTCTAGTATTCATAGTCCTACTCCTAGACAGAATGATTTTATTGATACTGAACATTTTTCTAAAATACCATATGATTTAGACGAGCATATATTTACTGAAACTCAACAAGACTTTAATTTAGAAAATGATTTAGATGACACACTCACTAATGTAGATGAAACACACACTAGTGAACCTCCAACTGGAACGCCTCATATTCCCCTAGTATGAGACGAGGTCCAGCAAAACGATCATTAAAATCAGATGCATGGAATTTTTTTGATAGGAGCGTAGAGAATCAAGTGACTATATGTAAAATTTGTGAAGAGGTTTATAGATTTAAAACTGAAAAAGGTCAAGGTGGGACGTGGGGTTTAATAAGACACATTTCAAATGCTCACCTAGCTAGGTATTCCCAATATGAGGATGAAAAAGATTGTGGGCAAGCGCCCTCTCCATCAGGACAAGGTTCACTGTCCCAGATCTAGTACAAGGTCAAATTAATCCTATGACAGGGGGAATCGTAGACCCTAAATACGATAACATAGATATATGGAAGCATTATCAAAATTAATTGTTGTGGAGGGTTTGCCTTTTTCATTTCCTCCATCTCCTGATTTTATTCATTATATTAGAGAAATGTATAATCCTTCTTTTAAAGGTTTTCCTAGATCAACTGTTAATAGAGATGTATTTAAATTTGCACATGAATATCAACAATATTTACGTTATTCATTATATTATTTTAATGACAAAGTGACTCTCACTTCTGATATAGGTCGTAGTACTAACGACCATGATTATTTAACGGTAACATGTCATTGGATAGATTATAAATGGTCTATGCAAAAACGTATTTTAGGGTAGAGATATATAGATAGTAGGCACACTGGTGATTTTATTTCAGAAAATATTTATTTAGTTTGCGATTATTACGAAATAACTGATAAAATTATGAGTATTCATTAGATAATGCAGCTTCTAATAATTCCGCTATTACATTTTTAAAAGATGTGTTAACTCCATCTTTTCCAAATAATTTTTATATAAAATGCACGTGTCATATTTATAACTTAGTTGCAAAGGATGGTCTATTACTTTTTTTTCAAGATATTCATGATAAAATACAATTTGCTATAAACTTTATTTTAAAAAATAATAGAATACAACGAAAAAAAGATTATAAAAAAACTTGTTACGAATGTCAACTACCTTATAGAAAAATTCTCGAAGAAGTACCCACTAGGTGAAATTTTTATATGAACAACTCTTTGTTGCTTATGAATATAAAAAACCTATAACTTTATTTTTTAACGCTCATAATCAAAATTCAACTGATATGATTGTAGATAACGATTGGGAAAAAATTCATGAACTTATTATATTTCTAGAGAATTATTTTCAAGCAACAAAAGAATTTTTCGGTATATTTTATCTTACTATTTCAACTATGTTGTTTTATATAGCTATAATATTTTTATTGCTTAGAGAATATATGAAAAAAATCAGCTTATAAGACAGCTATTAAAAAATATTTTATTCCTATTCTCTCTATTTATATTATTGGTGTTGTATTAAATATGACTATTAAAATAGACGGCTGTAAATCACTTATTGAAAATATTTATGACTGTATAGCAGTACTACCACCTCAAACTCCCAAAAATTGAAATAACCCACCACCTATTGTAATTGAACAAAGTAAAGAAGAGGTGTTGTCTAGCATAGAAGAGGAATGCAAAAAAGTATATAGGTATTACCAACAAGAAAGTGCTGGCAACCAACCGGCTTCCATACCATTTTCTTCTTCTTGATCAACACAACCTCAAAAAAGACAAGTTATTTCTGCGGCTAGTATTCAAAGCCTCAGAAATAGAATGTGCGATGATAACATTACTAACCAAATTAGCGAGTTTGATATTTTTATTTTGCAGGGTGCTTTACAGTACGAAGCGGTTCTCAATGAAGAAGGAAATGAAGACTTGCTGAAATACTGGCGGGGGAATGAGAAGACATTTCCGACACTTTCAATGATGGCCTGAGATATTTTGAACATTCAATCGTCATCAACGTCGTCTGAAAGCGTTTTTTCTGCCTGCAGATTTTAAATAGGAGAGCACAGACACTCATTAGTCGGAGATAGTTTAGAGATTGCAGTATTATTCAGAGATTGGATACGAGCGGAGCGGAGAAGGTGCGGTCAACCGGAGATCAACGAAGAAGAAGACGAAAACTATAACGACATCGAAGGTATGGGTAGAGACGTGGAGCAATTTGACAAACAAATACCAATTCCAACTGAACAACCACAAGACATTGTGAAGAAACTAGAAAGTGTTTTCAAATTGGTAATTTTTTTAATTGCAATTTTAGTATTTTACTATGTCATTTGCAACTTTTGAACAACACCACAAAGTTGCAATTTTGATAATTGTATATGTATTACCAAAAATTATATTTCTATTAAATAATATAAGAGGCACAAAAACAACCTTGAGATGTTTTTATTACACTATCTTGTTCAATTATTGAGTTGTTTATATATATGGTATTTTTTAAAATTAAGTGCAAAAAAAAAAAATCCCGCCCCGCCCCTATCTCGGCCCGCCCGCCCTGCTAGGCCCGTTACCCCTTTATGACGGGATCGGAAACGGGATAGGACAACGGCGAAACCCGCTAGTCTGGCGCGATTACGCCCCCAATCCACCCAAACCCCACCACGGCCCGTTGGCCACCCATATGAAACACTACCCCATTCAGATATATCTCTCAGTATACTTTTACTTATCACGTTTTAATTCTCAAAAATTAATTTGATTAATCTTTAAAGTTAAATTAAATTAATATTTAAAATTTAGATATTCAAAAACTATACGAAGAGTACTATAAATTTTAATTTTTTTCATATTAATATGATGATAAAGTACATCATAAAATATTGATCAAAATTAATGTAGTTTGACTCTGGAGAAACAAAACGTGACATATAAAAGTGAACGGGGAATATTTCTTAATCTTATTATTCTAAGAAATTTTGGTGGAGTAATGAATATTCTTTTATTATTGATTAGAGATTATATGTTCCATTCTAAAAATTATTTTGCTAGGAAATATCTTAAATCCATTGAATTTTTCATTATTTATTTGATTTAGTTGGACCTCAGAGCAAATGTTAGAGATTGTTTTTGGTATATAGAAATTAGAAAATTAGTATATACAGTACACTTTGTGTATAAGTTAAATTCATAATAAAATATATTACATTAATATATTTTAAACTTTTTATATGTTTTTCGTGGTTGTCATTTTATTGTTGTGTTTCTCGTCACTAAAAATATTTAAGATTTGAATAACTTTTTGACTTCAATGTACATTATAATTTTCTATATACTCAACATAATTTTTTGATTAAGATATTCAACTGCATCATTCACCATATATAGCTACGTCACTACAAGAAGTGTAGGTACGATTAAGCGTCTTACTATCAAAGGTCATGGCGGGATCTAAATACCCCTTCATCCTATTTAAACTCAGAAAACTAATATAGTCGTATGGGTACGATTAAGCGTCTTACTTTCAAAGGTCATGAGGGGATGTAAATACCCCTTCCTCCTGAAAGTATATTTATGTCATAGAGACAATCTGTATTAGGACAAATATACTTTATACACCTTCATATTTATATTAATGGAGATTAATATTATGGCATTTGCAGTTATTGAAGTCTATAATGTTCTATAAATGCATCCCTAGAGGTTACGTGGTTATTAATAATGTGGGAGATTAATATTATAACGTAACTTTTAAACTGTCTCGACTAATGATCATCGAGAATGGAATATCGATGATATGTGATATGTCGACATATGATCTGCATCATATCCTTTGGGGATGTAGTATGTCTCACCTGCTACGAGTTATGACAACTTGTGATGGACACATGGATACTTTTGAAAGTATTGGCATACCCTGCTGATGTACTGTTTGTTATAGATGTCTAAAGTATCATCAGTGTGTGAGAGATAGAATTCCTTACACTTGAGGTCGATACGCGCCTTGTTTACATAGTAATGTACTTTGATCATGTCCTAAGCTCAAATGCCTTATAGGTTGAGACGCGACTTGTATTGGGTATATTGCGACGTAGATTAAAGGTGGTAGTTGAGCCAAGATTAGGATTCATTTCTCGAATGTATCTTCGAGAGAACACTCGGATTCTCATATGGTATTAGGTTGACTAAGTCGTTGGCCAACGCGGTATACATATCTATGATATGGCCTTGTTGTCAGCTAATATAGATGAGATATAATGATCAAGCCATTTGGATAGACACTTGACAGATCCTAAGCTTGATTGAGTGTGTCGTGAATGAAAAGATTTTATCTTTCCACATAGAGGTTCAGTTCACAGGTTTCGTGTAACTATACTTCACATATTGAGTTCGTCTTCCGGCGCCGTCTAGGAGTTCAGTGTAGACCCTAATGTTATTAGTGTCGATATGTGAAGGCCTGTAGGGTAACACTAAGTCAATTGTTCTGTCGATTCAATGATGTCATCAGAGAGAATATAAATGTTCGGTTTATAATCGAGACATTAGAATAAATAATGATTATTTAATTAAATCGAGATGACATTTCAGATTTAATTAAAATAGAAACGAGACAAAATTGGACTAGGGCGGCGGCTCAAAGAACCAAGGGTCGCGACACCACCCATTGAGCGTCGCGGCGCCACATGTCCAGTGGGTCCGAGTGACCCACTCTGCCTCGGTTTCTGGGCCTGGCCCACTTGGGAACCCTAGTTGATTTTTGCAGCTATAAATATAGGGTTCAATCATTATTTTAATACACTCAATTCACTTGAATTATTCTCTACTGAAACTCTGCCGGATTTTCTAGCTTTTCGAAAGAGTAATTACATTGGAGTCTTGACTTGCAAATCGAGGGACGGTTGCGTGCTCACCCTCGGTATACACTTGAAGAAGAAGATTTCATATTTGCAAACTGTAAGTGTTCTATCGACGCATTACAGTTTATATGTGTTTTCATTATATAATCATCTATCAGTTTGACCGCCTGTCGGGTTTGAAACATAAATTTTCAAATTCCGCTGCGTGTACGAACCCGACAAAAACCCTACACCTTCTATATTAGAAATTTTGAATTTAAACTCAGGAAATGAATATAGTCGCTTTTAGTATAAAACATTATAATATTCCTCAAATTAAAAGATTCCCATATAAAAAGACTTTAAATAAGTGCCTTCTTTCCTATTAAAAGAAAAAACAGAAATAAAAAGTCACGAGTAAGTGGCAACTCTACAGCAAACTTTTAAAACAGTGCATTAGATTTGGATATATATGAAACAAACCTCACGCTGATAGCGACTTTATATTAACACGCACAATGTAAACAAAAACACTTACTATATTTAATTCGCAATTCAAAAAGTTATATAAGAAAAACTAATCTTCTGATAATATCACTCAAATCTTTAGTCACTTCCAATTATAGGACTAAACTCATTCCAAAAATCCAAATACATATGATCTCAAACGAAGGGCTAGTATGCAAACACGCGTTTGGGAAGCAAAAACGAATTTTTCCTCTAGAAAATTATTCTTTTGAAAGATTAATTTTTAAATATTTTTTTATTGTGGTGTCCGGACAGTTTGCGCTAGGGCTGGCCAGTGGGCCGGGCCGACCCGGTCCCGGTCCCTTACCGGCCCTGTTTAAATTAAAAAAAAAATTAGCGGGTCCGGGGATCGAACCGAGACGGGACATGGTATGATCCCGCCCGACCCGGTCCCGCTAGGACCCGATCCGTCGATCACTTGATCCACTTGCCAAAAATAGTCGTTGCAATAACGACCATTTTACATTTTGGTCGTTATTGCAACAACCATTTTTGGCTTCCCCCACTCCCCCAACCCCCTACCCCTTTATATTTATTTTTAACTCCTAAGTTATTATATTTACACTTTAACCCAATTTTTCAACTATATGAGTAGCGACGTGGAACAATTTGACCAAGATATACCAATTCCAACCGAAGAACCACACGAAATTATAAAGAAACTAGAAAAAGTATTTTCAAATTGGTAATATATTTCATTGCAATTTTAGTATTTTTTTAATTTTTTCTATGTCTTTTGCAATTTTTTTCAACAACAGTACACTACAATGTTGTAATTCCGAATCTTGTATATTTCAATGAAATAATTAATAATATAAGAGGCACAAAAACAACCTTGGGATGTTTTTTTTACACTCTTCTTGTCTTTGTTTAATTATTTAGTTTATAAATATATATGAGTATAATACTATAATAGTATAATATGAGTATATGACTATCACTATATGACTATATGTTACTTTGTTAGTAATTTAGTATTTTTAATTTAGTGGAAAAATTTAAAAAAACCCGCCCCGTCAGGCGAGCATGACCGATCGCCCACTGGACCAGTCTTGGGGACGGGACACGGTGTGACGACCGACCGGGCATCGGTGCCACTATCTCGCACCCTCTCGTATACATCGTAGAATAGCGATGAACATACACAACACATATAAATACTTAGACAATAAACATCAACAGGCTAGCCGATAAGGCCACCTTCCGTAAAATATACATAATCCAAAAATAAATCAGTACATCTCTGTTCTTAAAAACTCAATCCACAAATATGACTACAGACCTCTAATAATAACAACTGTGGCGGAACAGGGCCCCGCCATACCCCTGAATGTACATAAATCTACAACATCAGGGAAAATCGTACAAAAAGACAAGCCTCCGGAGAAATGGAGCTTCTGACACCTGATCAGTGATGCTAAGAATGAGGATCCACCACCTGCTTACCCCTACCTGCGGCATGAACGTAGCCCCCCGAGGAAAGGGGGGTCAATACACAATATGTACCAAGTATGTAAAACTGGAAAATACTACAATTTACATCATAAGTCTAAAATAAAGCTGGAGACATGTATGTTAATCAAATTACAGTACACTGTGCCATACTAACAATGAGAGTAAACAAGTGTATACTTTACTGCATAAAAATAGGAGGCTCATGATCAAAGTAGGGTCACCCGCCCGTAGTATCATTAAGCAATCCTACTCCTGAGATTATTTCACCCACATAGGTCCTGTGGACCCGCAATGAGGTCATCCGCCTCGCATGAGACTATTTCACCCGCATAGGACTATTTCACCCGCATGGGTCCGATGGGCCCGCAATAAGTACAAACGCCGCACTCGCATCATGGATAGCAATTCCATGGAATAAGTAGTAACCCGGGGTCTACCCCGTAAAAATACATAACCTAGCACAACCGGCTATCATACGTAACATAAGCACTACCGGCTTATCATACATAACATAAGCACCACCGGCTTATCATACATAACATAAACAAGTTAAGAAATCCCCTAACTTCTTATTAGCTTTATTCATATACACTCTCATTTTAGTTTACTTAAGGCGCTAACATGTCATTATAAAATCCGGGAATTTAACCCAAAGTACTACGTACTTTTATTCTTTTAAAATGACTCTTTTTCATATAAAACTTCCAAGATACTAATAACCGTAGTATCAAGTCATATCTACTTTTCAAGACAAGTCACAATACCCTTTAGAAATACATTTAGGCTTCTAAATCAAGAGACTTCTTTCTTTTAAAACCTTAAGCAATTGATGCCTTCAAATCAATTTGTCTTTCATTATTTCAAGTCATTTATCATTATTTACATTACTAGAGTGAACCACTCTTTCATCTTTCCATAAATCTATTATAATCAACTTCCCATAAATTCGTTATATTAACTTTATACTTTAGGCAATTACATTCTCCCTTATATCCAAGGGACTTATATTTTCAAACAAGACAAGTATCATATACTTTCAAAAATACTTCAAGTCCCTTAACTTTAAAAACTAAGACATCCTTAATCTTTTTAACAAGTGAGTTAATTCCCTAACTCAACCAACTTGGACATTCTTAAAACAAGTCAAGGATATCAAATGAAATTAGATTCATCAAAATCTCATACGTCTACCGTACTATATATTTTCAACTACTCATGCTCAAGAGATAGGAAAGTTCCACATACCTCTTCGGTTCAATCCACTTGCTAAGTCCAATATGCCGTACGTAGTATGTCAACCTATAATGACCATAATACGTCTATTAACTTCTTACTTCAAACGTAGAATATTCTAAGTGCAAAGTCACTAAATTATACGGAAAATCGGACAGCACTTCCTTTGTTTCTACATATTTTTCCACATTTTTCAAGGCCCAAATTCAATAGCCAAACATGCCACATTTAAGGCTCAACAATGTAGTTAACAATAGGGGATTACACGCCTAACAAGACGTGTAAAATTCCGCCCCACAATTGATGTCAAACTAGTCCAAAAAGGCAATGACATTCACGGCCAAAAGGTGTAACCATATATCCTTCTTTCCAATTCCTTTTTAATCCAAGTTGTTTAATATAACATGTTATCAAGCCGCAATCGATTATAACAACTACAATCTTCAAGTAGATAACATGCGACGATTCTAGTTATCGACTAAATTGTATTTCAATTTCAAATGGCTCACAATGTCATTTCGGCTATAGGCTTCCACTATCCATATCACTTATCAATCTTCAATACATATACTTCATGCTAGTTAAAATGTAAGGCTACAATAATATGTAATCTTATAACACTTAAGAGAACAAGATTGTTACCTTGACGAGCCTTAATCCAACTTCAAGATCCGAAGTCGCTCCCTAGAAACTTAGAGTCTCTCCTTGACACTCCAATCCGCCACTTGAAGCCCTTAGAATATCACAAACAACTTTCCTTTAATTTTCAATCCAAACCTATGAAAGCGACTTAGGTTTTCACCTTGCGACTAATACAAAAATGCCACTTTTCCGGGATCTTTCTATTGAGATACCCTTACAATACCCTTAGGAACCTTGGTTTAAAGTGTGGAGATTATAGGACAACAAACGAAAAAAATTTATTCTTCATGGAACCCTAACCCGAGAGCTCCCTAATGTTCTTCAAAGTTTTCTTGAAATTTGTCTAAGTGTGGGAACTAGTCTTGATACTAGTATGATTAAATAACAACATGGAGGGTCAAGATGAGAACAATTGGGTGGCTTTGATCCAATTCACTTAAAAATCTAGCCAAGTGGCCCTTGGACTTAGTCAACAATATCAAGCTCAAGTCCTAACAAAACTTGATCATCTTAGCATTGGTCAAATGACCATAACACCCATGGTCTTATTCGACCATGACCATCTAAGGGGTGTGACACGTGTCACCCTCCCGTTCGTCGCAATATTTCGTTTCCCGACATTTCCATAATTTCGATAAATTTTTACTAGTCTCAATTCTTTAACATTTTTTAGTTCTTACGTACGTTCTTATAAACATGTCCTGAAATTACGGGGTGTAACATTCTTCCCCCATAGAAACATTCGTCCCCGAATGTTCTTTCGGAGTCAGACTTATAGATAGCGACATATTCTCCTTTTACAACCCCTACATACCAATAATGCCACACGTGTCCACATAATAGTACTTAAGCGAAAAACATAAATTAAACTGGACAAGTAAGGGAAATGAATTACCTGAAGGTGTAGGGAATAAGTGAGGATACTTCCCCAACATGTCCTCCTCCGCTTCCCAAGTCATCTCCTCCCTATTATCATTCCGCCACAAGACTTTGACGGAAGCCACATCTTTGGTCCGCAGTCGTCTGACCTGGCGATCGAGTATCGCTATGGGACTCTCCTCATACGATAAACCCTCTGTCACCTGAACTTCGCTAGCTGGGAAAACTCTCGATGGGTCTCCGATACACTTCCGTAACATAGAAACATGGAAGATCGGATGTACCGCCTCTAAATCCGATGGAAGATCCAACTCATAGGAAACCTTGCCTACTCTACGGATGATCTGGTAAGGCCCAATGTACCTTGGGCTAAGTTTTCCCTTCTTTCTGAACCTCATCACACCCTTCATGGGTGATACCTTCAAGAAGACCCTATCGTCTACCTGAAACTCCAAATGTCGACGCCGATTATCTGCATAAGACTTCTGCCGACTCTGTGTTGCTAACAGTCTCTCCTGGATAAGCTTCACCTTATCCACAACCTGCTGAATCAAGTCTGGCCCAACTAACTGAACCTCGCCCACATCGAACCAACCAATCGGCGACCTACATTTCTGCCCATACAAAGCCTCATATGGCGCCATCTGAATGCTAGAGTGGTAGCTGTTGTTATAAGCAAACTCTACAAGAGGCAAATGATCCTCCCAGCTACCCCTGAAATCAATAACACGCATGCAGATATCCTCGAGTGTCTGGATAGTGCGCTCTGCTGCCGTCGGTGCGAGGATGAAACACGATCGAGACTCACTGTCCCTAACCCTTCGAAAGACCTCCGTAAGTTAGCGAAATGGGGCTCCTCTGTCTGATATAATCGATATAGGAACTCCGTGCAGTCTCACAATCTCCCTGATATATAATCTAGCATAATCATCAGCCGAATATGTAGTCCTGACTGGAAGAAAGTGGGCTGATTTTGTCAGCCTGTCTACAATAACCCAGATGGAATCACACTTCCTCTGAGTGCGAGGTAACCCTGTAACAAAATCCATGTGGATCACCTCCCACTTCCATGTCGGAATATCAATCGCCTGCAATATCCCACCGGTCTTCTGGTGCTCAACCTTGACCTGCTGACAATTAGGACACTGAGTAACAAAACCTGTCACGTCCCTCTTCAGGCCATCCCACCAATACATACATCTGAGGTCATGGTACATCTTAGTCGACCCCGGATGAATAGAGTAACGAGCACTGTGTGCCTCCCCCAGAATCTGCTGACGAAGTCCTGCAACATCGGGAACACACAATCTGCCCTCAAATCTTAGCACCCCATCAGGCGCTACCTCAAACAAACTCTTCTCCTCTCGAAGAGCCGTATCTCGATACCGTATCATAACTGGGTCCTCATACTGTCGCCTCTTCACCTCATCAACGATGGAAGACTCGGCAATCTCACGAACCCGTACCCCACTATCATCGGTATCGACCAATCGAACCCCAAGGCTCGCTAGCTGATGGATCTGACGGACCATGTCCTGTCTATCAGGCTGCACCTCTGACAGACTCCCCATCGATCTACGACTCAAAGCATCTGCAACCACGTTGGCTTTTCCCGGATGGTATAGGATATCAACATCATAATCCTTTAACAACTCTAACCACCGTCTCTGCCGCAAGTTCAGCTCCCTTTGCCTGAAGATGTACTGGAGACTCTTGTAGTCTGTATAAATATCCACATGCACCCCGTATAAATAATGTCTCCAAATCTTTAAGACATGAATAACTACGGCCAACTCTAAGTCGTGAGTAGGGTAGTTCCTCTCATGCTTCCGTAACTGCCGAAAAGCATAGGCTATTACCTTACCGTGCTGCATCAATACGCACCCTAGCCCGATACCCGAGGCATCATAATAAATCACGTAGCCCTCTAACCCCTCGGGAAGAGTAAGAACTGGAGCCGTCGTCAACTTTTCCTTCAATAACTGGAAGCCCCTCTCACAAGCTTTTGTCCACTGGAACTTAGCTGCTTTCTGAGTCACCCTAGTCAATGGTGCTGATATCGAAGCAAACTGCTCCACAAAGCCCTAAGAAACTGCGTACCTCCATCGGAGTAGTAGGTCTCGGCCAAGACTTGACCGCCTCAATCTTTGCCGTATCAACCTGAACACCGTCAGCCCCAAGAATGCCACTGAGGCCAACCAAAACTCACACTTAGAGAACTTGGCGAACAACTGTCGGCTCCGGAGGACCCCAAGTACAGTCATCAAGTGATCTTCATGCTCCTGCTCTGTGCGCGAATAAACCAGGATGTCATCAATGAATACTATAACAAACGTATCCAAAAATGGCTTGAATACCCTGTTCATCAAATCCATAAATACCGCTGGAGCGTTGGTCAAACCGAAAGACATCACCCTGAACTCATAGTGCCCATACCGGGTCCGGAATGCAATCTTTGGGATATCTGCCTCTCTAACTCGCACCTGATGATAACCAGACCGCAGGTCTATCTTGGAGAAACACCTCACACCCTGCAACTGGTCAAACAAATCATCAATCACGGGGAGGGTATCTGCTTGATGGTTACCTTATTCACTGTCGTAGTCAACACACACGCAGCGGCGTCCATCCTTCTTCTTTATAAACAAAACCGGCGCTCCCGTGGAGAAACACTAGGCCCGATAAAGCCTTTTTCGGCCAAATCTTTGGTGCTTTCTTCAACTCCTCAACTCAAGGGTGCCATCCTGCATGCGGAATAAATATAGCCGAGTGTCCGCAACATATCAATACAAAACTCAATCTCCTCCCGGGAGGATACCCGAGATCGTGCGGGAATACATCCGAAACTCTCTAACCACCGAATCGATCAAGAGGCGCACTCGGCCTCGTATCGAATACCCAAACCGGATGATAGATGTACCGCTTTCGCACCATCTTCCTAGCCTTGAGGTAAGAAATAAACCTACCCTCGGCGTGACGTGTTGCCGCTTCCACTCGATAATCGGCTCACCAGAAGCGGAATCGGACCAACTTTCTCTGATCAACGTTGGCATAACAAGAAGCCAACCACCCATACCCATAATGACGTCAAAATCACATCTCCAACTCTATCAAGTCTCTGGTCGACGATCGTAAATAAACACCGCAACTTTTGTATACCCGGCTAACATCGAATCACCATCGACGTAGCTACCTCAAAAGGCTCTATCGACCGCCAGCTCTATCCGATTCTACCAAGTTAAGAGGACACATAGGACAAGGTAGAACACGGATCTATCAAAGCATAAGCGTCACGGATGAAATCAATAATGTACATGTGACAACATCCGGAAAGCCTCACGATCTGTAGGTGGCTAAGGAATATATGCGGTTACGTGGACCGCTAGAACTAGGACCTCCACCACGACCTGCCGCGGCTGTCGGTCGTGAACACCTGCCTCCGGCGCATAACCACGTAAGAAGAAGATCCGAATCGACCGCATCGGTGAACCATACCACCCATGCTGCCCTTGGTTGGACAATCTCTCTTCAAATGGCCCTGCTGGCCACAAGAGTAACAAGCTCCTGGAGGAATATGACACCCCCCACGATGGGAACTACCACACCGAGGTATATGTGGCCTCATCTGACTGGGACCCCGGTTTCTCTAGGAACAAGAAGCCCTAGAGCCCTGACCTGCCCCTGAATAATCCGACCGATCAAACCTCCTGCCAGAAAACCGAGAAGGAGCACTCTGTGCCGGCTGAAATGTGGACCTGGCCTGCTGCTAAGGCCGTCTGCCTCGAAAATCACCCTGAAACCCTGCCGTCCTGGCCCTCTTGGGCTGGCCTAAGTCTGACTGGTCCTCTCTCTCTCTGTCCTCTATCCCTGTGCATAAGCCTGCATCCTGGCAATATCCATACCTGGCTGAAGGGCCACTCCCAAGCATGCAGTGATCATATGACGGTCTAGCCCCATCACATAGCGATGAACTCTGTCCGCCATGTCAGCCATAATGGTGAGCGCATACCTGACCAATGAATCAAACTCCAGGTTGTACTCTCTGATAGTCCTCCCATTCTGTCTCAATGTCAAAAATCTATCCACGCGGGCTCTCCTCATATCCGGAGGCAAAAAGTGATCAAGGAAGACCTCTGTGAACTCATCCCAAACAGCCGGAAGAGCATCCACACCTCTAGACAACTCCCATGACTCAAACCAGTTCAACGCAATATCGCGTAATCGGTAAGAAGCTAACACAACTGACTCTGTCTCCGAGGTCTTAAGCACCTTCATAGTCCGCTGTAACTGCCGAATAAACTCCTGAGGATCCTCCTCAGATCTCGAACCATAGAACTCGGGTGGATGGAAACCCAGAAAATCCCGAATCCACAAACTGCCGCTCTAGGGTTAGCTACCTGCTCCTGTCGGCGCTGCCCTGCCACTATGCTAGTCAATAACCTGACATGCTCTCCGTAATCCCTATACTATGCCCTCGGCCGCGAATCGAGGCTCAGTATCGAACCTCGGAGCTATGGCCGCCTGCCTCCTCTATTGCACGTGGCTGAACTCGCCGACCCGCCCACAACCTCAAGCATAGTTCAGGCACGAGTCCTAGTAGCCTCTGCGTGCCAGCGCCTCTGCCGCTGCCTTGCCCTTCTGGGCCCTGGTTGCCTTCCGTGGAGGCATAACTGATACATAAGAATAGGTCAAAGAGGATTCAACCTAATAAGACAGCTCTACTGCACGATCTCAGAGAGAGAAGAATGGAAACCAACCCTAAATATCCTGCAGCCTCCTGATTATAGATGTGGTGCACAACACACCGATAATCAAGACTCTACTAGACACGGTCTGTAGACACTTTCCGAGGACTAACTGCTCTGATACCACTTTTGTCACGACTGACCAAGCTCGCATCGTGCCCTACCTGGGCACCCCTCTCAGGTATACATCAGAGAATAGCAGAGGAACATACACAACACATATAAATACTTAGACAATAAACATCAACAGGCTAGCCGATAAGGCCACCTTCCGTAAAATATACATAATCCAAAAATAAATCAGTATATCTCTGTTCTTAAAAACCCAATCCACAAATATGACTACAGACCTCTAAGAATAACAACTGTGGCGGGACAGGGCCCCGCCATACCCCTAAATGTACATAAATCTACAACATCAGGTAAAACCGTACCAAAAGACAAGCCTCCGGAGAAATGGAGCTTCTGACACCTGATCAGTGATCCTAAGAATGAGGATCCACCACCTGCTTACCCCTACCTGCGGCATGAACGCAACCCCCCGATGAAAAGGGGGTCAGTACACAATATGTACCAAGTATGTAAAACTGGAAAATACTACAATTTACATCGTAAGTCTAAAATAAAACTGGAGACATGTATGATAATCAAATTACAGTACACTGTGCCTTACTAACAATGAGAGTAAACAAGTGTATACTTTACTGCATAAAAATAGGAGGCTCATGATCAAAGTAGGGTCACCCGCCCGTAGTATCATTAAGCAATCCTACTCCTGGGACTATTTCACCCGCATAGGTCCTGTGGACCCGCAATGAGGTCATCCGCCTCGCATGGAACTATTTCACCCGGATAGGACTATTTCACTCGCATAGGCCCGCAATGAGTACAAACGCCGCACTCACATCATGGGTAGCAATTCCATGGAATAAGTAGTAACCCGGGGTCTACCCCGTAAGAATACAAACCTAGCACAACCGGCTATCATACGTAACATAAGCACTACCGACTTATCATACATAACATAAGCACCACTGACTTATCATACATAACATAAGCAAGTTAAGAAATCCCCTAACTTCTTATTAGCTTTATTCATATATACTCTCATTTTAGTTTACTTAATGTACTAACATGTCATTATAAAATCCGGGAATTTAACCCAAAGTACTACGTACTTTTATTCTTTTAAAATGACTCTTTTTCATATAAAACTTCCAAGATACTAATAACCGTAGTATCAAGTCATATCTACTTTTAAAGACAAGTCACAATACCTTTTAGAAATACATTTAGGCTTCTAAATCAAGAGACTTCTTTCTTTTAAAACCTTAAGCAATTGATGCCTTCAAATCAATTTGCCTTTCATTATTTCAAGTCATTTATCATTATTTACATTACTAGAGTGAACCACTCTTTCATCTTTCCATAAAGCTATTATAATCAATTTCCCATAAAGTCGTTATATTAACTTTATACTTTAGGCAATTACATTCTTCCTTATATCCAAGGGACTTATACTTTCAAACAAGACAAGTATCATATACTTTCAAAAATACTTCAAGTCCGTTAACTTTAAAAACTAAGACATCCTTAATCTTTTTAACAAGTGAGTTAATTCCCTAACTCAACCAACTTGGACATTCTTAAAACAAGTCAAGGATATCAAATGAAATTAGATTCATCAAAATCTCGTACGTCTACTGATCGGTGTATTTTATATACACTTTTTGAGTCATTTTTAATTAGTATTTTACTCATTTTATTTATGTTTAGTATAGTATTAGGGTCGTTTTCCTTTCTTTTGTGTCACAACGGTCATAAATGGAGAAATGGCGAAAAGAAGATGAAATGAGCATAAATGAGATGGAATTGCACACAAAAAGGGCCAAGAAATAAAGTCTAAGAAGTTCCGAGAATTATATAGGAGTTCAGACGAAGTCCGGACGAAAAAAGGGCAACGAGACTGACCGCTAAAAACGCCACCGGAGTCATGGCGCTGGCGGCGCGCCCAATGTGGCCGAAGCTCGGAAAGTTGCAGTTTTTAGCCGCGCTCAGTCTGCGGCGCCGACGCGGGATTTATGAAATCTGGACCGAATTTGGCATGTTTTCAGAATCCTAAAGGGATAACTTTTCCTACCTAAAGGGATAACTTTTCCTAACTAAAGGGATACCTTTTCCTACCTTAAAACCCTTACCAAAAAGGATTCTAATAACTTTTCCTACCTACAAAATCCCTAACCCTTCACCAAAAGGATTCTTTAGCTATAAATACTCTACATCATTAGAAGAATAAACCATTCTCCATTCCACCATTCACCATTCTACATCCATCCATCCACCACTCCATATTGTAAATATTCCACAACACAACCCTTGGATGCTAGAAGGCTTGGAGTCTCGTTCTTGAGTATTTTTCTTTTCTTTCTTTTTGCTTTATTTATTTCAGTTCATGTATGGAGTTTGTATTAGTTCTTAGCGTGACAATGGCTAGGAGCTAATTACTTTATTAGGAATTTCCTTGTGATTCACTTGAAACTCTATTCATGAATTAATATAGTAGTTGATTTCTTCTTCACTTAGTTAAGATCTATCCAATAATTGTTTTGTATGCTTGATAATTAATTGATCACTAATTATCATTACTTATATGATTTCTAATCAAACTTTGAAAGGAGGAGGTTGTGAATATGTTGTAAGTTGGGTAGACATATTTTGGATTGGGGATGAAAATACCTCAATTATTTATGTAGCGTTAATGAGAGGCTTAACAACCCTAATTTTACGCATGGCGCGTGACGGTTAACTAGGTTTTTGGTCTTAATCCTCCTATAGAGTCATCCTTATCACCGAAAGGTAGAAAGGAGCAATACTGGATTTGAGTGTTTATATAGCCTTAACGGGAGTATAAAACGAATTAGTAAACCTGCTAGCTTAACGTAGAAGAAGAAGTCAGTCTAATTATATTAAGGATTGAATAGAGTGGATAGTTGATGATTTTGGAAGCCCTAATCCCCCATCATAACTGATTTAAATCAAAGTATATTTATAATTAGTTTATTTCCTGCATTATTAGTCTAAAATCTCAATCAATTACGTTAACCAAATAGATACCATAGGATAGATAACCGGTACTTGAAAACCAATCCTTGAGGGCGATATTCGGTCTTACCTAGACTATATTACTTGAGTCGACAACGTGCACTTGCGTTAAAGTGTGTGCATCTTTTCGCGCATCATCTACCGTACTATATATTTACAACTACTCATGCTCAAGAGATAGGAAAGTTCCACATACCTCTTCGGTTCAATCCACTTGCTAAGTCCAATATGTCGTACGTAGTATGTCAACCTATAATGACTATAATACGTCTATTAACTTCTTACTTCAAACGTAGAATATTCTAAGTGCAAAGTCACTAAATTATACGGAAAATCGGACAACACTTCCTTTGTTTCTACATACTTTTCCACATTTTTCAAGGCCCGAATTCAATAGCCAAACATGCCACATTTAAGGCTCAACAATGTAGTTAACAATAGGGGATTACACGCCTAACAAGACGTGCAAAATTCCGCCCCACAATTGATGTCAAACTAGTCCAAAAAGGCAATGACATTCACGGCCAAAAGGTGTAACAATATATCCTTCTTTCCAATTCCTTTTTAATCCAAGTTGTTTAATATAACATGTTATCAAGCCGCAATCGATTATAACAACTACAATCTTCAAGTAGATAATATGCGACAATTCTAGTTATCGATCAAATTGTATTTCAATTTCAAATGGCTCACAATGTCATTTCGGCTATAGGCTTCCACTATCCATATCACTTATCAATCTTCAATACATATACTTCATGCTAGTTAAAATGTAAGGCTACAACAATATGTAATCTTATAACACTTAAGAGAACAAAATTGTTACCTTGACGAGCCATAATCCAACTTCAAGATCCTAAGTCGCTCCCTAGCAACTTAGAGCCTCTCCTTGACACTCCAATCTGCCACTTGAAGCCCTTAGAAGATCACAAACAACTTTCCTTTAATTTCCAATCCAAACCTATGAAAGCGACTTAGGTTTTCAACTTGCGACTAATACAAAAACGCCACTTTTCCGGGATCTTTCTATTGAGATACCCTTACAATACCCTTAGGAACCTTGGTTTAAAGTGTGGAGATTATAGGACAAAAATAAAATTTTTTTCTTCTTCTTGGAACCCTAACCCGAGAGCTCCCTAATGTTCTTCAAAGTTTTCTTGAAATTTGTCTAAGTGTGGGAACTAGTCTTGCTACTAGTATGATTAAATAACAACATGGAGGGTCAAGATGAGAACAATTGGGTGGCTTAGATCCAATTCACTTAAAAATCTAGCCAAATGGCCCTTGGACTTAGTCAACAATATCAAGCTCAAGTCCTAGCAAGACTTGATCATCTTAACATTGGTCAAATGACCATAATACCCATGGTCTTATTCGACCATGACCATCTAAGGGGGGTGACACATGTCACCCTCCCGTTCGTCGCAATATTTCGTTTCCCGACATTTCCATAATTCCGATAAATTTTTACTAGTCTCTATTTTTTAACATTTTTGAGTTATTACGTACGTTCTTATAAACATGTCTTGGAATTACGGGGTGTAACACACGGTATCATCTCGCTAGTACCGGTCCCGCCTAGCCCGCCCCAGCCCGACCCCGCCCCTCCTCTCCATCCCGACCCCGTCCCGAGCCCGCCTATCCCGATCCCAGTGGGCCCGGCCCGGCCCACTGGCCAGCCCTAGTTTGCGCTCATCTCGATTAATTTTACGGGATATCTATAACCTTCCGCCAGTAACAGGTATCATGTAGCTCTGTAAACTAAGATTGTGACAAATAGAAAGAAGTACCACGTCTTTTCACTTTTTATATGATTTAATGAATATGAGACCTCATGGTTCTCAACTCATTTCATTGACCATTAAGGGGTCGTTTAGTAGGAGGGATAAGTTATTCCATGTAGATAGTATTGGGTGGGATAGGATGAGATAATTTATTTCACCCTCTATATCACTATATTAGATAATTTTGATAGAATATTTTTAGAACATACCTTGTACATATCCTATATTAGGTAAAATTGTAGTTCAATTGTAATTAGAAAGTATAGTCCAATTATAATTAGGAAGATTAATTACCTAATTTGTAAATGAGTAAATAATTATGTAACACTATATATATATATATATAGATAGCGATTCCATATATATGGTATCATAGCGATTCCATATCTTTTAAATTTAATAAAAAGAAATTAAAATTCCATTTCATAACAAAACCAAAAAAAGAAATTTAAACATAATAAGAACATGTTCGATACATGAAGATGGTATAAACGCAAAAATACAAGGAAAAATATACCACCTACAAGAACTGAAAAAGGAAGTTTCAGTTAAAAGATTAAATACACAATTAGAGATACCCGATGTTAAAAGACAAATTTCCAAACTCCAAAAAACATTCGAAACTGAAATATGTTCCGAAATTCCAAATGCCTTTTGGAACAGAAAACAACACATAGTAGATCTTCCTTATGAAAAGGATTTTGATGAAAGACAAATCCCGACAAAAGCAAGACCCATTCAAATGAATAACAACCTTGAACAACATTGCAGAAAAGAAATACAGGATCTTGAAAATAAAAAACTAATTTCCAAATCTCGATCCCCTTGGAGTTGTGCTGCTTTCTATGTAAACAAAAATTCCGAAATAGAAAGAGGAATTCCTAGGTTAGTGATAAATTATAAACCCCTAAATACAGCCCTCAAATGGATTAGATACCCAATCCCAAACAAAAAAGACTTATTGCAAAAACTCCATTCTGCCTTAATATTCTCAAAATTTGACATGAAATCAGGTTTTTGGCAGATCCAGATTTCTGCGAAAGATCATTATAAAACCGCCTTTACGGTACCCTTTGGGCAATACGAATGGAATGTAATGCCTTTTGGTTTAAAAAATGCACCTTCAGAATTCCAACGAATAATGAATGACATTTTCAATGATCATTCCAAATTCTGCATAGTCTATATTGATGATGTTTTAGTCTTCTCAGATTCCATAGAAGAACATTTCAAACATCTCAAAACATTCTTTTATGTCACCAAGAAAAATGGATTGGTAGTTTCAAGTCGAAAATGAACTGCTCGGACTAGAATAAGATTTCTAGGACATTATCTATCCCAAGGTGAAATTACTCCCATAGAAAGGTCCTTAGAATTCGCAAACAAATTCCCTGACAAAATCCTTGACAAAACACAGTTGCAAAGATTCTTAGGCAGCTTAAATTATGTTTTAGATTTTTGTCTGGAGGTCAATAAGATGGCAAAACCACTCCATGATAGACTAAAGAAAAATCCGACTCTATGGACTGACAACCATACTATTTGTATCCAGAAAATCAAGAAAAAGGTACCAGAAATACCGTGTCTTCATATAGCAAATCCCCAACTACCTAAGGTAGTAGAAACAGATGCCTCAGACTTAGGATATGGAGGATTTTACTTATCTTGGACAAATTCGTAGAATTCTTTTTGTATTTGTTTTCTTGAATTAAGGAAATTTTTGAAGAACCAAATCCTTTTTGTGAATTATGTTCTTGATAGAATTCTTTTTGTAGTAGTTTTTTATCTACTTGGAATTCTTTCTCTAGAACCTTAATTTCATTTGCTAATTCATTATGGGTTATTGAAGAGTATGTTGGACTAGTAGGTTCTTCGTCGTCCATCTTTTCTCTAACCACGGGATTTACGTATATTGGTCTGGGTATTTGGTTTGTGTAATCTACGTTTGTCAGATTTGGTAGATCTGATGTAGAATACCTAGGTTTAATTTTGACCGGTGTATTTGTTATTGAAGGAATTTGTGAGACTCTTCCTAAGTCTAAGTCTCTTCGGAACTGGTGTCTTCATATCTACTGCTCATAGATCTTCTTAAAAATGAGAGGCTAACCCTACCATCTTGGTATTGTGTAATTTCTCTAAGATGGGTATTTGGTTGCTCAGATTCTAAGGGTTCAGGTTTTGCTACGCCTTCCAGGGTCCATTCATCTGGTAGGGTAATATCTTTCCATCTAATGGGTCGTGGTACTACCGTGTTAGATTTGGAAAGGTCTGTTTGTAGAAGAAGGGTTTCACCTTTCTTACTATGGTATCTGACTTTTGTTGCAAAGGCAGAAGTCATAGCTTTGTAGTGAATTCTGAAAATTAATGCTACAGGAATAGATCATTCAAGCATTTGGTAATTATGTGTCTTGATTTGTAAGACAAGGGATTTTTGGATATTTTTATCATTTAAAGAAACTGAAAAGTTTGGGTAACAATCAAAAGAGATTGGTCCTGTGCAGAGACTGGACTCAACCGAACTTAACAATGAATCTTCGAAATTTGTGAATCTTGCATCTCTTAAGATAGCAAGGATTGAGGTGTTTAATCCTTCTTTAGTAAGGGGTTTTATTCGTACTTGGACTAAACCAATGTGAATGTATTTGTAATTTCTTTCTCTATGCTTTTTCAAGGATGTTTGAGAAAGTAATTGAATTGTTTCAAAAGGTTTTGTTAATTGAATATCTCTTTCTTCTGTTTTGATTGTGAAATCAGTTTTGAAGAATTGATATTTGGAATTTTTGTAAATTTGATCTCTATTGACTTTTGGGGTTTCCCAACTGTCAATTGATTTTTCGAAATCGTGTATAACGATCTCTTCAGAATTGATAATTTTCTTTGATTCAAAAGAAGAAGATGATTGAGAGTTATAAGAATTAGTTCTGGCTAAAAACGGATCCATGTATGGTTTTGTAATTTTATAAAAGTAATCTCTATTTACCTTTTGTAAGTTTAATTATCAATCTACTATTCAAAAACGTATATATCGATTTCTTCGGAATTTATTATCTTCTTTGAATCCATGGAATAAGATGATTCCAAAAACATAAGAAGTAAGTCTATTGAGAGAGTGGTTTCAAGTATGTGGAATTCCATGTATGTGGATTCCCAGTTCGAAGACCCTTTCCTTCCTACAATCCAGATGCGCACAGTATAACAATGGGTTCTTGTCGGCCCTACACACGGGGACTTACTGTGACCCTGCGTTCTGATCGCACGATTAAACATGATTTAACCAACTCGGAAGGCTCAGCCGTAGCCAAGTTTATCGGGGAAAACGAACAAAGGAGCACCTGATCAGGAGTTTACCACCTGTTCGGTAAACCATTTCTCTTTCTAGAGTTTACCCTTTATGGCTTTGATACCAAGTTAGGCCGGGGATCTAAAGGGGATAATAAATAGGGAAGCAAAAGACATATAAAAGACTGAATAGTATAAAGATAAGTAAAAATACGGCAGGTAAATAGAGAAAAGCTAACTTAGTTAAGGTTCCTCATGAAGGAAGACATAAGCATAAGGATCTGCAGGAATTTAAGTGAATTAAAGTGCAGGAATTTAATGCAAGAATTTAATTGAGGTGGCTCGGCCAACCATATGCATAATTTAAATAAATGTAAAGACGTAAATTTAATTGCAGTAGGTGGTAGAACCAACCATGTTGCAAGATAATTATAATTTAAAAACGTGAATTTTATTCAAAACTTTAAAGTACTTACAAAGAGGATAATTGGATAATTTCGTTATGAATCAGTGGATGAACTGAATCATGTCAATTGGATAATATTCTGGGTAAATTGGATAATTTCTGGGTATGTTGGATAATTTCTGGGTATGAATCAGTTGATGAACTGAATCATGTGAATTGGATAATTTCTGGGTAAATTATCGGGTAAGGAACGGAATATTAGTTCATAGACTCCCCGAGGTCTTATGAACTTATGAATTTGGATAAGAACTTTGATGATCTTCAAACTTCTAGAGAGAAGGAAGAGCAATCTAAACTAAGAGAGAGAAACTATCAGAAAAAATAACTTGTGAAACTAAGGGAGAGGGGTTCTCTATTTATAAGAGAATTACAAAGTGGGATTTTACTATTACAAGGATATTTTAGTAAATTGACTATTCACCTGCGTCACTATTCATCCGCGTCACTATTCATCCGCGTCACTATTTGGAACAATGAGTTTTGTCGTCAATTGTGTCTCCGCAAATTTCGGTCAATTTGTCTGTCAATTATTCAGTTTTGTCGTCAATTGTGTCCCCGCAAATTTCGGTCAATTTGTCTGTCAATTACTCCTCCGGGATTTTCGGTATTTTGGCAGCATCTAGAATCCACTGTTGCCAAAAATAGGGATATCAACATTTTCAATTCCGGGTTCTTCCTCATCGTTTGAAGAGTCCTGTTTGGATGAGGATGGTGCAAATTTTTGGAATATTGCCTGTATTTCTTCCGGGGTTTTTGCTGCAGCTAGCATGGAAGCCATCTGGGATTTTTGGGAAAGGAACTGGGTATGTTCCTTTGTCTGGAATGGCGTCTGTGCTCTCTGTGGAGGTGCCTGTAATGGAATTGGTTTATTATCATCTAGCCATTGTTGAACATTTGGGGGTGAGAGGCTCCTTGGTATTTTAAAACTGTCCCACCATCTAATTTTAAATCTCCTTCGGATGACTGGAATTTTGTCATCTGAATAATCTACGAACCAGGTGAATACCCATGGTAGATGGAATTTTGTGTGGAAAAGGTGCAATGGTATAAATCTTTTTTCTTCCTCTGAGGGAGTAAATTGGGATTTGAAGAGGCTAAAAGATTTAATAATTTCGGGTTTTTGTATCTCAAGTGTAGATCCGAATTGTTCCCACCATGAATTCCACCAAGTAGGAAATTATAAGCATCACATGAAGTATCAAAATGGAAAAGCCAAGTATGCGATAATTTTGAATTTTGAATTAAAAAGGAATTGAACCAAGCTTGTTGGTAGTCCCAGTAATTAAAGGGAATATCAAAAAAGGGTTCATTTTTATGTGAATTTGGAAAATTTATTAATTTTGACAAGTCATTCCCCCAATGAATTGGAGCAATTACTCGGAGTATTTTGCAGATCGAATAAGAGGGATCTGGATTGTTATTGAAAAAATTAATTTTTATTGTGGCTGATCCTGTTATGTCAAGGATAGCCTGGTAAAAGTATGGGGTTTTTAAATCGTCCCATGATTTATAAAACCATTTTGGTCCAAAATAATTTTGTAGTGCCAAAAAAGGGTCTTTATCAAAGTATCCTTTTTCGAGAGTTACAATTTTTTGAAAAAATGATTTTATGAAAAATTCAGGAGCTGATTTTTTGGGTACTTGTGGTGTCACAAGTTGATTTTTGGAAAATTGTTTTTGAGAAAGGTTTTTTGAAAATTCATCCTTCTCGATTTTTAAAAATTCTTTTTGAGAAAGGATTTTTGAAGATTCTCCTTTCTCGATTTTTGTTTTAATCTTAGAGGGGTTTTCCTCTATCATTTCTTCTTTCGGAATTTGAAGTTGCCTTAATGCCTTCTGTAATTCTGGCGATTTTGTAAGGAGCTGGAAGATATTTTCAGCGGTTAATTCTCCTGTGGTTTTTGCTGGTGACTTCTGCACAGATTCTGTGCTGCTGGAATTTATTTGTTCCTCTACCATAACTGCATCATACCAGGACATTGGTTTTTCTGGGGATTTTTCTTTTTCTGTTTTCACTGGTTTGGTATTTGTATTTTGGGGTATTTTGGGTGCCATGGAATTTTCTTCATGTTGTTGTGGTGTAGTAGCCGGGATATTTATAGGAGGAAGGGTTTCTTCTTTTCTCTTCACGAGCAAGGATCCACATACTGCCTGTATACAGTACTGTCCACATTCACGCATATCTTTTCTCGATATTTTGTGATTGTAGGCTATACACCTGTTGTTCGGGCAATGATAGGACATTTTGAAATAATCACGGACCAGGATTCCTGGAAAAAATTCTTTAAATATTAATTTAGAGAAAACTAATTTTGATGCAAGGTTTTGAAAATATGCATGATTTGTAAATTCATTTTGAAGAGGGTATTTGATAAATATTTCTTTGTTGTTATTTGTCTTAACACTGTCAGAAAATCTTCTGGGATTTCTTCTAGATTTTCTATTTGATTATTATTTTCGGGATCATCTGAATCAGATGAGTTATTATCTTCTGGAACGGAGTTTTGTTCTACTTTGTTTGAAAGTAGGATTTTAATTAATTCCGAATCTTTTTGTTGTTTTTCTTTTAATTCTTTTACTTCTAATTTTACTTGAATTACTTGTTTTTGTAATTCGTGAATTGTTATTTCTTTAATTTTCTTACCCCTTTCTAGGATTTTTGTCAAATCGTATTTTCTGGAAGTACTAGGTAATACATTGTTTTTTGTTTCAACCTTTTCTGGGGTAAAGGTTTTAAGGAGTTTATTCAGGTATTCTTTTTGGTGTTGGGTATCTATGTGTTTAATCATATCTACCATAAATTCTTGATCTTTAGTTAATACACATATTCGTTTTCCTTTAACCTTTTCAGGTTTATCTGTTGAACTACTCGTGAGTAATTCGTCTACTTGGAGGGGTTTATTGTCTTCTGATGAAAGAGAGAAATAGTCAGGGTCTGACTGATTTATACGAATCAGAGGAATCAAGTAGTAGATTAGATATTTTCTTTGTAGTATTTTCATCGAGTTTTAATTCTTGTAATTTTTTATTCATTCTACAGTATTTTGATGTATGTCCTTTCTTATTACATTTGTAACAAGTTATGTTTCTGTATTTTGAATTGAAATTTGTTCTTGTATTTCTATTGTTTTTATAACGATTATTTTTATAAGGATTCTTATAATAATCATTATTATTTTTGTAATCTTTTAATAATTTTTTGGAAGGTTTTTCTATTGAAAAGCTACAATTTCTCATGACTTTTGGTATTTTCTATGGTTGTTGGTTCGAATTGTTTACAAAATGTTCCAAATTCACATTTTGTTCTTTTTAATTCTTTTTTGAGGTGTTTTTGTATTTTTAGATCCTGACAGATTTTTAATCCTTCTTGTTGAGTTATACAGACTAATTCTCCGTATGTAAACTCGTCGTAAGGTATAATTTGCTTTCCACAATTTTCTTTTATTTTATTCCTAACCTTTTCTCCCAAGAGGCTTGGTAGTCCGGCTAAGAACTTTTCTTTCCAGAATGGTTGACCAGAGTCTTCTCTAATCATTATTCTAGTTAAGAAGGTATTTTTATACCATTGGAAATCGCTTAATTTTTTGCATTTTAAATTTGAAAGTAATTCAGCATTTTTATTTTTAAGATGTGTAGAATCACCTATGAAATTTAAAGATATTGTCAGTATCAATGTTGATATTGCATCTTGTATAGGTTCTCCTAGATCTGTTAATATTGGTAATCCTTGTTCATCAGTTTTTATGGCATTTAGAATATTTTCTTTTTGTTCGTCAGTGAGATAATGATCCCACCATCCTTTTAATTGCCCTGAGAATCCTGCGATCAGCAGTTCTGCAGAGGTTTTATCGAGGACTTCTTTTTGCGTTTGGTAGGCATTTGCTGCCATTGTCATTTGTTGGAGAAAACTGAGGATATTGTATTCAGTCATTCCATCAAGGTTCCAATCGTAAATTGAAGCGACTTTAGAATTCGGATTGAGCTAGGGTTTGATTATTCCTAGATCTGGAGCAGGGATTATATGTAACCCTGGAGCTATTTGAATTCCTTGAACTGGTTGTTGTTCCCAATTCATATTATTGACTAGGGGTTTTCCTAATTTTTCTGATGTATCGCTACTATCGGAGTTATGTGTTAACATTGTTACACTGTTCTCGATAGTGGAGGATTCTGTTTTAAGGAAGGGAAAATCTATGGAGTTTTGAGAGGAATATATCTCAAACCATTTAAAGAACGGAATATTAATTTTATTATCTTGGAAAAATTCGTAGAATTCTTTTTGTATTTGTTTTCTTGAATTAAGGAAATTTTTGAAGAACCAAATCCTTTTTTGTGAATTATGTTCTTGATAGAATTCTTTTTGTAGTAGTTTTTTATCTACTTGGAATTCTTTCTCTAGTACCTTAATTTCATTTGCTAATTCATTATGGGTTATTGAAGAGTATGTTGGACTAGTAGGTTCTTCGTCGTCCATCTTTTCTAACCACGGGGTTTACGATATTGGTGCAGGTATTTGGTTTGTGTAATCTACGTTTGTCAGATTTGGTAGATCTGATGTAGAATACCTAGGTTTAATTTTGACCGGTGTATTTGTTATTGAAGGAATTTGTGAGACTCTTCCTAAGTCTAAGGTCTCTTCGGAACTGGTGTCTTCATATCTATTGCTCATAGATCTTCTTAAAAATGAGAGGCTAACCCTACCATCTTGGTATTGTGTAATTTCTCTAAGATGGGTATTTGGTTGCTCGATTCTGGGGTTCGTGTTTTGCTACGCCTTCCAGGGTCCATTCATCTGGTAGGGTAATATCTTTCCATCTAATGGGTCGTGGTACTACCGTGTTAGATTTGGAAAGGTCTGTTTGTAGAAGAAGGGTTTCACCTTTCTTACTATGGTATCTGACTTTTGTTGCAAAGGCAGAAGTCATAGCTTTGTAGTGAATTCTGAAAATTAATGCTACAGGAATAGATCCTTCAAGCATTTGGTAATTATGTGTCTTGATTTGTAAGACGAGGGATTTTTGGATATTTTTATCATTTAAAGAAACTGAAAAGTTTGGGTAACAATCAAAAGAGATTGGTCCTGTGCAGAGACTGGACTCAACCGAACTTAACAATGAATCTTCGAAATTTGTGAATCTTGCATCTCTTAAGATAGCAAGGATTGAGGTGTTTAATCCTTCTTTAGTAAGGGGTTTTATCCCTACTTGGACTAAACCAATGTGAATGTATTTGTAATTTCTTTCTCTATGCTTTTTCAAGGATGTTTGAGAAAGTAATTGAATTGTTTCAAAAGGTTTTGTTAATTGAATATCTCTTTCTTCTGTTTTGATTGTGAAATCAGTTTTGAAGAATTGATATTTGGAATTTTTGTAAATTTGATCTCTATTGACTTTTGGGATTTCCCAACTGTCAATTGATTTTTCGAAATCGTGTATAACGATCTCTTCAGAATTGATAATTTTCTTTGATTCAAAAGAAGAAGATGATTGAGAGTTATAAGAATTAGTTCTGGCTAAAAACGGATCCATGTATGGTTTTGTGATTTTATAAAAGTAATCTCTATTTACCTTTTGTAAGATTAATTATCAATCTACTATTCAAAAACGTATATATCGATTTCTTCGGAATTTATTATCTTCTTTGAATCCATGGAATAACATGATTCCAAAAACATAAGAAGTAAGTCTATTGAGAGAGTGGTTTCAAGTATGTGGAATTTCATGTATGTGGATTCCCAGTTCGAAGACCCTTTCCTTCCTACAATCCAGATGCGCACAGTATAACAATGGGTTCTTGTCGGCCCTACACACGGGGACTTACTGTGACCCTGCGTTCTGATCGCACGACTAAACAGGATTTAACCAACTCGGAAGGCTCAGCCGTAGCCAAGTTTATCGGGGAAAACGAACAAAGGAGCACCTGATCAGGAGTTTACCACCTGTTCGGTAAACCATTTCTCTTTCTATAGTTTACCCTTTATGGCTTTGATACCAAGTTGAATCCACATACATGGAATTCCACATACTTGAAACCACTCTCTCAATAGACTTACTTCTTATGTTTTTGGAATCATCTTATTCCATTTATGCTTATGGCTTCCTTCATGAGGAACCTTAGCTAAGTTAGCTTTTCTCTATTTACCTGCCGTATTTTTACTTATCTTTATACTATTCAGTCTTTTATATGTCTTTTGCTTCCCTATTTATTATCCCCTTTAGATCCTCGGCCTAACTTGGTATCAAAGCCATAAAGGGTAAACTCTAGAAAGAGAAATGGTTTACCGAACAGGTGGTAAACTCCTGATCAGGTGCTCATTTGTTCGTTTTCCCTGATAAACTTGGCTACGGCTGAGCCTTCCGAGTTGGTTAAATCCTGTTTAGTCGTGCGATCAGAACGCAGGGTCACAGTAAGTCCCCGTGTGTAGGGCCGACAAGAACCCATTGTTATACTGTGCGCATCTGGATTGTAGGAAGGAAAGGGTCTTCGAACTGGGAATCCACATACATGGAATTCCACATACTTGAAACCACTCTCTCAATAGACTTACTTCTTATGTTTTTGGAATCATCTTATTCCATGGATTCAAAGAAGATAATAAATTCCGAAGAAATCGATATATACGTTTTTGAATAGTAGATTGATAATTAATCCTACAAAAGGTAAATAGAGATTACTTCTACCAGATTATAAACCCCATTCTCCGAATAGGTTTCCTTATATGAAAACCCATCCTTCTTTCCAAAACATAAATTCAGCTAATTCTTCCAAGTGGATACACTCAAAAATTCTGAGAAAATTCTCAAAGAAGAGAACTCTGACCCTTAGTCTACTAAGCTATTACTTGAAATTAGAACCCTCCGAGTCACTAGATAGCTATAGTAAGGAAATCATTAGAGAAGAAATCCTCTCTAAAATCGTAACGCTTTACAGCGGTTTGAGAAATATCAACACAAACATAATTGTCCAGCAAAGACAATTAAATTGGTGTACAAATATACTCAATACTTCTACTGCTCAATTTTGAGCCAGAAGAACGAATCCCCATAAAGAAACTGTCAAAATTCCAAAAATTACTTCAGACATGGAGAATTCCCACAGTGATGTTGAGGGATTCCAGATTGATATAAAATTCCTTCATAAAGAATTTTATGAGAAACAATACTTTGAAAAAAAGATTTGGTTCTTTAAAAACTTCTTAAATATACGAAAACAAATTCAAGAAAAATTCTATGATTACATAAAAAAGAATGAAATTAATATTTCTTTCTTTGATTGGTTTGCAATATACTCTTCCCAAAATTCTATAGAATTCCCTTTTCCTAAATCACTAAATCCCATAACAACTAGGAACAAGAGACAAGAATGGGAGACTATAGCCAATTCTAGAAAAATCCAATCCAATCACCCCCCTCTACAGGGAATCAAACTTGACGTCCATGGGACCTCCATAGACGCATTTCCTTTTAAAACTCATTCAGAAGATGAGAGAACAAACACAAAAAACGTCTTTGCACAAAATAACTTTACCAACATTAATTTAAATACCATAGGAAAACAATTAGACAGAATAGAAAATTACATAAAGAACCATCCTGTAGTTACTATAGGTTCTTCAGAACCACCTAAGGAAACAAATTTGAAAAGTCCGATCTTTAAACCATTCCAAATATCCAAGGATAGTGTTAAAGATATCAAACAAAGTAAGTCTTCTGAATTCGTTCAGGCCTTACAAGACCAATTAAGCAAAATTGGAACATCAAGTAGTCCAACACATAATTCATTATACCAGATACACCACAATCTACGGAGAAAATGTGTAAAACTTTAATACATAAATCAAATAACAATAATGTCTTACAAAAATTACAGGATGAAATAAATCCTAAAAAAGACATTTCCAAATACAAACAAAATTCAAAGTACTGTAAAATGAAATTACATAATTCAGACACCCGGATAGGACCTAGTGTTCCCCTTCAAATAGCTGAATTAGTCACGACTAGTTCACCTGAAATAACTAAAAGTGTGTGTGTGTTAGATAATGATAAAAAGGAAATAACAAAACAAGAATTACAAAAAGAAATAAAAGAAGTGAAAATAGAGATAAAAGAATCAAAAGAAAAACAGAAACAAGATTCTAAATTAATAAAAATAATCCTTTCAAAACCAACATCACAAAACTCTAAATCGAATTCAGAAAACCCCTTAGAATCAAAAAGCCTAGAAGAATTTCCAAACGAATTCCTTAATGTCATAAGACAAATCACGTCAAAAAGATACCTAATAAAAATTACTCTTAAATTCTTGGATAACTTTAAAATCCAAACAATTGCACTTCTTGATACGGGAGCGGATTTAAATCTAATAAAAACAGACATAGTACCAGATAAGTTCAGAGAAAAAACTAGTGAAAGAGTAAAGGCTGCTAATAACACCAAAATTAAAATTGATTCAAAAACCAATGCGACAATTGAAAATAATGGAGTTTCTATAACAACACCATTTGTTTTAACAGATGACATACACAGTTCCGTCATCTTAGGAACACCATTCATAAATCTCATCACTCCTTACAAAATAGATAGCGATTCCATATCTTTTAAATTTAATAAAAAGAAATTAAAATTCCATTTCATAACAAAACCAAAAACAAGAAATTTAAACATAATAAGAACATGTTCGATACATGAAGATAGTATAAACGCAAAAATACAAGGAAAAATATACCACCTACAAGAACTGAAAAAGGAAGTTTCAGTTAAAAGATTAAATACACAATTAGAGATACCCGATGTTAAAAGACAAATTTCCAAACTCAAAAACATTCAAATCAAATATGTTCCGAAATTCCAAATGCCTTTTGGAACAGAAAACAACACATAGTAGATCTTCCTTATGAAAAGGATTTTGATGAAAGACAAATCCCGACAAAAGCAAGACCCATTCAAATGAATAACGACCTTGAACAACATTGCAGAAAAGAAATACAGGATCTTGAAAATAAAAAACTAATTTCCAAATCTCGATCCCCTTGGAGTTGTGCTGCTTTCTATGTAAACAAAAATTCCGAAATAGAAAGAGGAATTCCTAGATTAGTGATAAATTATAAACCCCTAAATACAGCCCTCGAATGGATTAGATACCCAATCCCAAACAAAAGAGACTTATTGCAAAAACTCCATTCTGCCTTAATATTCTCAAAATTTGACATGAAATCAGGTTTTTGGCAGATCATTTCTGCGAAAGATCGTTATAAAACCGCCTTTACGGTACCCTTTGGGCAATACGAATGGAATGTAATGCCTTTTGGTTTAAAAAATGCACCTTCAGAATTCCAACGAATAATGAATGACATTTTCAATGATCATTCCAAATTCTGCATAGTCTATATTGATGATGTTTTAGTCTTCTCAGATTCCATAGAAGAACATTTCAAACATCTCAAAACATTCTTTTATGTCACCAAGAAAAATGGATTGGTAGTTTCCAAGTCGAAAATGAACCTGTTCCAGACTAGAATAAGATTTCTAGGACATTATCTATCCCAAGGTGAAATTACTCCCATAGAAAGGTCCTTAGAATTCGCAAACAAATTCCCTGACAAAATCCTTGACAAAACACAGTTGCAAAGATTCTTAGCGACTTAAATTATGTTTTAGATTTTTGTCCGGAGGTCAATAAGATGGCAAAACCACTCCATGATAGACTAAAGAAAAATCTGACTCCATGGACTGACAACCATACTATTTGTATCCAGGAAATCAAGAAAAATGTACTAGAAATACCGTGTCTTCATATAGAAAATCCCCAACTACCTAAGGTAGTAGAAACAGATGCCTCAGACTTAGGATATGGAGGAATATTAAAACAAAATTCAGAGGGAAAAGAATGTATAGTCCAGTACACCTCTTCCCATTGGAATGATACCCAGAAGAATTATTCTACCATTAAAAAAGAAATTTTGAGCATCGTCTTATGCATACAAAAATTTCAAAGTGATTTACTAAATCAATTTTTTTTACTTAGAGTCGATTGCAAAAGTGCTAAAGAGGTTTTACAAAAAGATGTTCAAAACCTTGCATCAAAACAAATTTTCGCGGATAATGAGCAATTCTTAGTATTTTTATTTTGATATTGAATATATAAAAGGAGAAGCAAATTCCATTCAGTTTCTGACAGTGAATTCCTACAAAACAGAGAAAATACCTAAAATTCCCCTCTTACTCCTTCAACAAATCCTCCAGAAGAAGAAAGAAGTTGATACAAATTAAGTTGATACGAATTCAGAAGAAGCAAATACAGCAGAATACTTCAAAGAAGAAGATGATACAATTTAAATTCCGTAAATGAAGGATCATCCAAGAGATGATTAAACTAAATGTTTTCTAAAAACAGAGAAAGAATTTTCAAAACACTTTCTCAAATCAATTTCCAAAACTAAATGTTTTCTAAAAACAGAGAAAGGATTTTCAAAAAACTTTCTCAAAATAATTTCCAAAAAGATGATTGAACTAAATACTTTCTAAAAATAGAGAAAGAACCCTTAAAACCCTTTCTCAAATCAATTTCTCAAATACTAACTTATAGAGAATACGAGTTACTTTAAAATAAAATTTTGACGTTCCTTTTAATTCGGGACTACCAACAAGCTTGGTTTAATTCCTTTTAATTCAAAATTCAAAATTATCGCATACTTGGCTTTTCCATTTTGATACTTCATGTGATGCTATAATTTCCTACTTGGTGGAATTCATGGTGGGAACAATTCGGATCTACACTTGAGATACAAAAACCCGAAATTATTAAATCTTTTAGCCTCTTCAAATCCCAATTTACTCCCTCAGAAGAAGAAAAACGATTTATACCATTGCACCTTTTCCACACAAAATTCCATCTACCATGGGTATTCACATGGTTCGTAGATTATTCAGATGACAAAATTCCAGTCATCCGAAGGAGATTTAAAATTAGATGGTGGGACAGTTTTAAAATACCAAGGAGCCTCTCACCCCCAAAATGTTCAAAAATGGCTAGATGATAATAAACCAATTTCATTACGAGCACCTCGCGAGAAACCAGACGCCATTCGAACAAAGGAACATATCAGTTCCTTTCCCAAAAATCCCGATGGCTTCCATGCTAGTTGCGGCAAAAACCGGAAGAAATACAGCGATATTCCAAAAATTTGCACCATCCTCATCCAAACAGACTCTTCAAACGATGAGGAAGAACCGGAATTGAAAATACAAATATCCTATTTTTGGCAAATGGATTCTAGATCTTTGCCAAAATACCGAAAATCGGAGGAATAATTGTGAACAAATTGGCCGAAATTTGTGGAGACCTGATGCGACAAATCTCGATTGCTCCAAATAGTGACGGATGAATAGTGGCCGGATGAATAGTAGCGGATGAATAGTGGCGGATGAATAATGATGCGGTGAATAGTCAATTTACTAAAATACCCTTGTAATAGTAAAATCACTTTGTAATTCTCTTATAAATAGAGAACCCTCTCTCTTAGTTTACAAGTTATTTTTACGATAGTTTCTCTCTCTTAGTTTAGATTGCTCTTCCTTCTCTCTAGAAGTTTGAAGATCATCAAAGTTCTTATCCAAATTCATAAGTTCATAAGACTTGGAGTCTATGAACTAATATTCGATTCCTTACCGATAATTTACCAGAAATTATCAATTCACATGATTGATTCATCAATCGATTCATACCGAAATTATCAACATACCAGAAATTATCAATTTACCAGAAAATTATCAATTGACATGATTCGGTTCATCCATCGATTCATATGAAATTATCAATTATCCTCTTTGTAAGTACTTTAAAGTTTTGAATAAAATTCACGTTTTAAATTATAATTATCTTACAACATGGTTGGTTCTACCACTCGCAATTAAATTTACGTCTTTACATTTATTTAAATTCTGCATATGGTTGGCCAAGCCACCTCAATTAAATTCTTGCATTAAATTCCTGCACTTTAATTCACTTAAATTCCTGCAGATCCTTATGCTTATGGCTTCCTTCATGAGGAACCTTAGCTAAGTTAGCTTTTCTCTATTTACCTGCCGCATTTTTACTTATCTTTATACTATTCAGTCTTTTATAAAAGGGTAAACTCTAGAAAGCTAACTTAGTATAAAGATAAGTAAAAATACGGCAGGTAAATAGAGAAAAACTAACTTAGCTAAGGTTCCTCATGAAGGAAGCCATAAGCATAAGGATCTGCAGGAATTTAAGTGAATTAAAGTGCAGGAATTTAATGCAAGAATTTAATTGAGGTGGCTCGGCCAACCATATGCAGAATTTAAATAAATGTAAAGACGTAAATTTAATTGCGGTAGAACCAACCATGTTGCAAGATAATTATAATTTAAAAACGTGAATTTTATTCAAAACTTTAAAGTACTTACAAAGAGGATAATTGGATAATTTCGTTATGAATCAGTGGATGAACTGAATCATGTCAATTGGATAATTTTCTGGGTAAATTGGATAATTTCTGGGTATGTTGGATAATTTACGGTATGAATCGTTGATGACGAATCATGTGAATTGGATAATTTCTGGGTAAATTATCGGGTAAGGAACGGAATATTAGTTCATAGACTCCCCGAGGTCTTATGAACTTATGAATTTGGATAAGAACTTTGATGATCTTCAAACTTCTAGAGAGAAGGAAGAGCAATCTAAACTAAGAGAGAGAAACTATCAGAAAAAATAACTTGTGAAACTAAGGGAGAGGGGTTCTCTATTTATAAGAGAATTACAAAGTGGGATTTTACTATTACAAGGATATTTTAGTAAATTGACTATTCACCCGCGTCACTATTCATCCGTGTCACTATTCATCCGCGTCACTATTCATCTGCGTCACTATTCATCCGGGTCACTATTTGGAACAATGAGTTTTGTCGTCAATTGTGTTTCCGCAAATTTCGGTCAATTTGTCTGTCAATTATTCAGTTTTGTCGTCAATTGTGTCCCCGCAAATTTCGGTCAATTTGTCTGTCAATTATTCCTCCGGGATTTTCGGTATTTTGGTAGCATCTAGAATCCATCATTTAAAAATAGGGATATCGGCATTTTCAATTCCGGTTCTTCCTCATCGTTTGAAGAGTCTGTTTGGATGAGGATGGTGCAAATTTTGGAATATTGCTGTATTTCTTAGGGGTTTCTTTGCGGCTAGCATGGAAGCCATCTGATTTTTGGGAAAGGCTGGGTATGTTCCTTTGTCAGAATGGCGTCTGTGCTCTCGTGGAGTCAGAATGGAATTGGTTTATTATCATCTAGCCATTGTTGAACATTTGGGGTGAGAGGCTTCTTGGTATTTTAAAAGCGTCACCATCTAATTTTAAATCTCCTTCTGATGATGGAATTTTGTCATCCGAATAATCTACGAACAGTGAATACCCATGGTAGATGAAATTTTGTGTGGAAAAGGTGCAATGGTATAAATCTTTTTTCTTCCTCTGAGGGAGTAAATTGGGATTTGAAGAGGCTAAAAGATTTAATAATTTCGGGTTTTTGTATCTCAAGTGTAGATCCGAATTGTTCCCACCATGAATTCCACCAAGTAGGAAATTGCGAAGCATCACATGAAGTATCAAAATGGAAAAGCCAAGTATGCGATAATTTTGAATTTTGAATTAAAAAGGAATTGAACCAAGCTTGTTGGTAGTCCCAGTAATTAAAGGGAATATCAAAAAAGGGTTCATTTTTATGTGAATTTGGAAAATTAATTAATTTTGACAAGTCATTCCCCCAATGAATTGGAGCAATTACTCGGAGTATTTTGCAGATCGAATAAGAGGGATCTGGATTGTTATTGAAAAAATTAATTTTTATTGTGGCTGATCCTGTTATGTCAAGGATAGCCTGGTAAAAGTATGGGGTTTTTAAATCGTCCCATGATTTATAAAACCATTTTGGTCCAAAATAATTTTGTAGTGCCAAAAAATGGTCTTTATCAAAGTATCCTTTTTCGAGAGTTACAATTTTTTGAAAAAATGATTTTATGAAAAATTCAGGAGCTGATTTTTTGGGTACTTGTGGTGTCACAAGTTGATTTTTGGAAAATTGTTTTTGAGAAAGGTTTTTTGAAACTTCATCCTTCTCGATTTTTAAAAATTCTTTTTGAGAAAGGATTTTTGAAGATTCTCCTTTCTCGATTTTTGTTTTAATCTTAGAGGGGTTTTCCTCTATCATTTCTTCTTTCGGAATTTGAAGTTGCCTTAATGCCTTCTGTAATTCAGCGATTTTGTAAGGTTGGAAGATATTTTCGTGGTTAATTCTCCCGTGGTTTCTTTGGTGACTTCGCATGCATTACTGTCTTTGGAATTTATTTGTTCCTCTACCATAACTGCATCATACCAGGACATTGGTTTTTCTGGGGATTTTTCTTTTTCTGTTTTCACTGGTTTGGTATTTGTATTTTGGGGTATTTTGGGTACCATGGAATTTTCTTCATGTTGTTGTGGTGTAGTAGCCGTGATATTTATAGGAGGAAGGGTTTCTTCTTTTCTCTTCACGAGCAAGGATCCACATCTTTGCTGTATCGATCTTGTCACATTCACGCATATCTTTTCTCGATATTTTGTGATTGTAGGCTATACACCTGTTGTTCGGGCAATGATAGGACATTTTGAAATAATCACGGACCAGGATTCCTGGAAAAAATTCTTTAAATATTAATTTAGAGAAAACTAATTTTGATGCAAGGTTTTGAAAATATGCATGATTTGTAAATTCATTTTGAAGAGGGTATTTGATAATATCAAAATCGGTTTTTAATTCCTGTAAATATAATTTTTCTTTTTGTATTGAACAGGTTTTTATAAGATTGAGATCTTTTATTTTCGGTGTTGTCATGAACTGGAATTTTAGTATTTTATTTTTGAAATTAAAGGATATTGATTTATTACTCACTTCATAAGGAGTGATTAAATTCATAAATGGTGTTCCTAGTATTATGGTATTGTGAATTTCTTTTACCAGGACAAATGATGTTGTTATTGAAGTTCCATCATTTATAATTGATGTCTTGGTTTTGTAATTAATTTCTAGCTTAGAATTATTAGCAGTTGCTAACGAGTCCTGTGTCTCTTTAAGGAATGTTTCCGGTATTATACCAGTTTTTATGCAGTTTAAGTCTGCTCCTGTGTCAAAGAGGGCAACAGTTGTTATTTTGAATTTGTCTGAAAATTTTAATGTTATTTTAATTAAATATTTCTTTGTTGTTATTTGTCTTAACAACATCGAGAAAATCTTAAGGATTTCTTCTAGATTTTCTATTTGATTATTATTTTCGGGATCATCTGAATCAGATGAGTTATTATCTTCTGGAACGGAGTTTTGTTCTACTTTGTTTGAAAGTAGGATTTTAATTAATTCCGAATCTTTTTGTTGTTTTTCTTTTAATTATTTTACTTCTAATTTTACTTGAATTACTTGTTTTTGTAATTCGTGAATTGTTATTTCTTTAATTTTCTTACCCCTTTCTAGGATTTTTGTCAAATCGTATTTTCTGGAAGTACTAGGTAATACATTGTTTTTTGTTTCAACCTTTTCTGGGGTAAAGGTTTTAAGGAGTTTATTCAGGTATTCTTTTTGGTGTTGGGTATCTATGTGTTTAATCATATCTACCATAAATTCTTGATCTTTAGTTAATACACATATTCATTTTCCTTTAACCTTTTCAGGTTTATCTGTTGAACTACTCGTGAGTAATTCGTCTACTTGGAGGGGTTTATTGTCTTCTGATGAAAGAGAGAAATAGTCAGGGTCTGACTGATTTGCTTCTGAATCAGAGGAATCAAGTAGTAAATTAGATATTTTCTTTGTAGTATTTTCATCGAGTTTTAATTCTTGTAATTTTTTATTCATTCTACAGTATTTTGATGTATGACCTTTCTTATTACATTTGTAACAAGTTATGTTTCTGTATTTTGAATTGAAATTTGTTCTTGTATTTCTATTGTTTTTATAACGATTATTTTTATAAGGATTCTTATAATAATCATTATTATTTTTGTAATCTTTTAATAATTTTTTGGAAGGTTTTTCTATTGAAAAGCTACAATTTCCCTCGCAGCTTTTGGTATTTTCTATGGTTGTTGGTTCGAATTGTTTACAAAATGTTCCTAATTCACATTTTGTACTTTTTAATTCTTTTTTGAGGTGTTTTTATATTTTTAGATCTGTGATTTTTAATCCTTCTTGTTGAGTTATACAGACTAATTCTCCGTATGTAAACTCGTCGTAAGGTATAATTTGCTTTCCACAATTTTCTTTTATTTTATTCCTAACCTTTTCTCCCAAGAGGCTTGGTAGTCCGGCTAAGAACTTTTCTTTCCAGAATGGTTGACCAGAGTCTTCTCTAATCATTATTCTAGTTAAGAAGGTATTTTTATACCATTGGAAATCGCTTAATTTTTTGCATTTTAAATTTGAAAGTAATTCAGCATTTTTATTTTTAAGATGTGTAGAATCACCTATGAAATTTAAAGATATTGTCAGTATCAATGTTGATATTGCATCTTGTATAGGTTCTCCTAGATCTGTTAATATTGGTAATCCTTGTTCATCAGTTTTTATGGCATTTAGAATATTTTCTTTTTGTTAAATCGGTGAGATAATGATCCGCATCCTTTTAATTGCCACGAGAATCCTGCGATCGCGATTCTGCGAAGGTTTTATCGAGGACTTCTTTTTGCGTTTGGTAGGCATTTCGCCATTGTCATTTGTTGGAGAAAAGTGAGGATATTGTATTCAGTCATTCCATCAAGGTTCCAATCGTAAATTGAAGCGGCATTGTAACGGGATTGAGCTAGGGGTTTGATTATTCCTAGATCTGGAGCAGGGATTATCTGTAACCCTGGAGCTATTTGAATTCCTTGAACTGGTTGTTGTTCCCAATTCATATTATTGACTAGGGGTTTTCCTAATTTTTCTGATGTATCGCTGCTATCGGAGTTATGTGTTAACATTGTTACACTGTTCTCGATAGTGGAGGATTCTGTTTTAAGGAAGGGAAAATCTATGGAGTTTTGAGAGGAATATATCTCAAACCATTTAAAGAACGGAATATTAATTTTATTATCTTGGACAAATTCGTAGAATTCTTTTTGTATTTGTTTTCTTGAATTAAGGAAATTTTTGAAGAACCAAATCCTTTTTTGTGAATTATGTTCTTGATAGAATTCTTTTTGTAGTAGTTTTTTATCTACTTGGAATTCTTTCTCTAGAACCTTAATTTCATTTGCTAATTCATTATGGGTTATTGAAGAGTATGTTGGACTAGTAGGTTCTTCGTCGTCCATCTTTTCTCTAACCACGGGATTTACGTATATTGGTCTGGGTATTTGGTTTGTGTAATCTACGTTTGTCAGATTTGGTAGATCTGATGTAGAATACCTAGGTTTAATTTTGACCGGTGTATTTGTTATTGAAGGAATTTGTGAGACTCTTCCTAAGTCTAAGGTCTCTTCGGAACTGGTGTCTTCATATCTATTGCTCATAGATCTTCTTAAAAATGAGAGGCTAACCCTACCATCTTGGTATTGTGTAATTTCTCTAAGATGGGTATTTGGTTGCTCAGATTCTAAGGGTTCGTGTTTTGAGTACGCCTTCCGAGTCCATTCATCCGGTAGGGTAATATCTTTCCATCTAATGGGTCGTGGTACTCCGTGTTAGATTTGGAAAGGTCTGTTTGTAGAAGAATGGTTTCACCTTTCTTACTATGGTATCGACTTTTGTTGCAAAGCGTGTCATAGCTTTGTAGTGAATTCGAAAATTAATGCTACAGAATAGATCCTTCAAGCATTTGGTAATTATGTGTCTTGATTTGTAAGGCAGGGAGTTTTGGATATTTTTATCATTTAAAGAAAGCGAAAAGTTTGGGTAACAATCAAAAGAGGTCTGTCTGCAGACTGGGCTCAACCGAACTTAACAATGAATCTTCGAAATTTGTGAATCTTGCATCTCTTAAGATAGCAAGGATTGAGGTGTTTAATCCTTCTTTAGTAAGGGGTTTTATCCCTACTTGGACTAAACCAATGTGAATGTATTTGTAATTTCTTTCTCTATGCTTTTTCAAGTATGTTTGAGAAAGTAATTGTTTCAAAAGGTTTTGTTAATTGAATATCTCTTTCTTCTGTTTTGATTGTGAAATCAGTTTTGAAGAATTGATATTTGGAATTTTTGTAAATTTGATCTCTATTGACTTTTGGAATTTCCCAACTGTCAATTGATTTTTCAAAATCGTGTATAACGATCTCTTCAGAATTGATAATTTTCTTTGATTCAAAAGAAGAAGATGATTGAGAGTTATAAGAATTAGTTCTGGCTAAAAACGGATCCATGTATGGTTTTGTGATTTTATAAAAGTAATTGTTAGTGTTAGGTTCTTTGTCCTAACATTTTCCGTAACATGTCTCTTTTTGGTGTTAAGTAAAAACAGGAAAATGTCATCCCAAATGTCGTGACATCTGGGAGGACATTTACAGCAAGTTTGCCTATCTTCACGCGCATTTACGGAAGTGAGAAGATTTTATCACGTGAATGTTTGGCTTGGTTAGGAGCTAAGGAAAACACGATAATACTTAACAAGACCAAGTCCAAGGAGAGTGCATAACGGAAGGAGCATTCTCAGGAAGACAAAGTCAAATCTGTTGAGAATTTTAAGGCTGAAGAACAGCTCCAGCCAACCCTATTCTGCTCAACCTCCACCGAGAATCAAGGAGCCTCTCGGGTGAACTCTCCACTATAAATAGAGGGTTCACTCCAAGGCTTTGAGATCCAGTTTTTGCAGAAGAAAATTCAGATCTGAGACGTCTCAAATATTGCCTCAAACACAGCTGGATCGAGCAGCCTGGTTTTGTGATTACACTTGTTCAAAATTGCGAATTGCTTTCTTAGATCTATACTTGTTCTTTCAATTCAAGCAATTGTAATAGGGTGTTTTTCACTTCTATTTTAGATAGATTTTTCAGGCTTAGAAGTTAGGATTTAACTTCTTTTTAATCCCTTTCTTGTTTCACGGATTCTTTGTTTATTCTCGAGGATTTGTAAGATTGTATAATTTTTATACAATAAATTTTTGGTCATGAGACCACTATAAGTTATATACAATTATATAACTTATGAAAAACAATCTTGGGTGTCCTTGATTTATTTCCGCTGCATCTTAACTCGTTTTTAGTTACTGCGTTATTGTTAATGTTCGATTCGTATCACGAGAACATTTTTGGGAACATTCATCACTGTCTTTAAGTTTACCTCTGTTCTTCTTTCTTTGAAATTATTTATTCCATAGTTTAAGTTCGACAATTCCTTTCAAGTGGTATCGAGCCGACACTTGACATAATAAGTGCTAAGGTCCTTTTACTTAACTATGGATCATAATCCAAATATTGGTAGACTTCCTATTTTAGATGGATCAAACTATCCTTATTGGAAGATTCGCCACGTTCTCATCAAATCCATTGATGTTAGAGCATGGAGATCTATTACTAATGGATACATCTGTTCTATGCTTCCGGACGAGGAAGCGACATTTTGGTCAAGCTGAGGCGAATGGACTTTCAAAGAAACTAATAGTGCGAACTTGCGAAAAGGCACTAAATGCTATTTTCGGATGGGTTGATCTTTATATGTTCAAACTCATCCAAAATTGCTCTCTTGCGAGATGCTTGGGATACTTTACAAACTCATTGTGAAGGTAGCTCGAGTGTTAAACGACAAGCTTCGCGTGCTCGTGAGTAAGTATGAGCGTTTAAGGATGGAGGAATCGGAGGATATTAAAACCTATTTTGAAAAGTTGATTGATATCTCTAATGAATGTCAAGTTCTTGGTTCTCCATTGACCAACAATCAACTTGTTGAAAAAGCCGCCGATCTCTTCTGAAAAGTTCAACATTAAGATTTGTGCGATTGAAGAAGCCACACAACCTTGCCTGATGGACCTACATACTTTAATGAGCATTCTCAAAACATATGAGATGAACATGGAAAATCAAAGGTCTTTATACAAAGGCAAGGATGTTGCCCTTCAAGCAAAATCCTTAGAGCGGAAGTCGATGAAGAGGATGAAACACTTGAAGAAATTGGGGATGGTGCAGCGTTGCTCTTCTTACTCGTAGGTTCAATACGATGTTAAGAAGATTCAACGAAGATAAGAATAAATCTAAGTCTAAAGAGCACCAAAACCAAGGACTCAATCCACGAATTACCAAGAATTTTCCCACCGCACAAAAAGGCAATCAACTTAGGAGAATAAATTACGACCAACCGGGTTCGATCCCAATGACTCGGCGATTCAATGTCATGCACTCGAGATGGGGCCATTATGCCAACGAATGTGCAAACACTCTAAGAAAGGTTGGCAAAGTCTATGAATTTCCTAAGTGATGATGAAGGTGAAGGAAGAAAATACGTAAATAGAGTCCTGGCAATCTTGACCATTGTTTTTGAACATTCTCTGTCGGATGATGAAGGTTTAGGTATTGTGATACACTAAATGTCATGACATTTCGGAACATCACCGTAACATCTCTGCGATCTGACAGCAATGACGGTATGAGTTTTTAATTCTTGGATGTCAATTGCTACGTGGCTTTATTTCAAAAATGATTCTAAACACGAGACTCGAAGACTACAGGATGATATGATTAAGGAATTGCAAGCCCTTTGCAAGGACTTAATCATTGAATCTAATCAACTTGAATCAAAGGTGAAAACTCTAACTCGTGAGAATGCAGATTTGATAAGTACCATTACCATTGGAAGTGACTCTTACCAAAAGGATCTTGAATTCGGAAAGATAAGTGCAAAGTTGGATCTAGCCAAGCAACCTTCAAAAGCTTAACACAGCACCTCAAATTAGATGAAATCCTTAGTGTTAGTCAACCTCAGCATCTTGGTTTGGGCTACAAGAATCCTATCAATACATTATGCTCCAACTTGTTTGTTAAAAATGGGAAATGAAGTAAGAAGAATTGTAGCAACTATGTGTGCAATTATTGTAATAAATCTGGACATTTAAAACCTTTTTGCTTTAAGTTACTAAAACTCGGAAAGAAAAGGTCTTCGAGAATCTTGTCAAGAACTTGAGACACTCTGAAGACTCTCTATCTACAAAAATCGTAAGGTAACAAAAAGGTTTGGGTTCCCATCAAGAAAACAAGTTGTAATGTAGCCATAACCGCATCTGGGACCAATATCTACGGATCGTGGTACTTTGTGATGTTGTTCCGCCATATAGCGGGAACAAAAGGCATCTAAAGAACTACGAAGCTCTAAATGGAGGAAATGTTACATATGGAGGAGGTGGAAAGAGTAAGATAATAGGAAGAGGAAGGCATTAATGTCACGGAATTCCAAGTACTGAATAATGTCTTGCGTTGATGGTGCGATGGCTAACCTAATTAGTATAAGCCAGCGTGTGATGACAACTTAGAGGTAAGATTCAATAAACATGCGTATGCGATGGTGATGAAACTAACAAATGCATAATGGCAGTGCAAGAACAAGTGATAATTGTTATCTTGTCGGAGAACATAAGGTATGTAATAGTGTTAGGGGTGATGACACAACATTGTGGCATCAAAAACTAGGACATGTCAATTACCACAACCTTAGAAAATTGATATCTTATGAGCGGTAAAGGCATTCCTAAACTAAGTCCTATGAGTGAAGCGTGGTGTGTGAAGATTGTCTCAAAGGTAAGCAAACCGTGTCCCTACAAAGTTGTTGAGTGATGGACATTTCTCGTGCGTCTCATTGCTTTCAACTTTTACATATGGATCTTATGGGTCGATCGAGGTAGATAGCCTAGGAGGCGTGAGGTACTCGCTTTGTGATTGTAGATGACTTTTCAAGATACTCTTGGATATTCTTTTTGAAAGAAAAGTCTCAAGCGTTTGACATGTTTAGAATATTGTACTCTAGAATTAGAAATCTATATCATTTCTCTATTTTTGGATAAGATCGATCATGGAAAGGAGTTTGAAAATAATCAATTTTCTACATTTTGTGAGAAAAAGGTATTTTCCATGAATTTTCTGCTCCCAAAACCCCAACAAAATGGTGTAGCAGAGAGGAAGAATAGAACCCTACAAGAAATGGCTAGAGTCATGCTAAGTTCTAAAAAGCGTCAAAAGCGTTTTTGGGCGAAGCACTAAACAACTGCAATCACATCTACAATAGAGTCTATCTTGGACCAGAACAAAAATGACACCTATGAGATCTTGAATGGAAAGAAACCAAATCTCGTTACTTTCATGTTTTGGGTGTGTATGCTATGTTCTAAATGATAGAGATAATCGAGCAAAGTTTGACTCTAGAGTGATAAGGGAATTTTCATAGGCTATTCTCAGAAATAGTCATACTTCAAAGTGTACAATCTTGAACCAAATCCGTACAAGAATCATTAACATTGTTTTTGATGATAATGCAGTTATGCGGAAATACACGATGAGATGTTGTCGTAGCAATACGGGGAGGCGGACCACGGAAAATGCGGATGTTACACCAAATGTCCACAACATCTGCAGCAACACCATGTAGAAGATGAGAACACTGCGAGTTACGATGAGGATTACGGTGAACCGTGATCCGATGCGAGGATCCTCGTCGAATCGGAAGAAACCATCCTTTGAGCGGGTAATAGGAGAAGTATTCGAAGGAATAAAAACAAGGAGGAAAGAGCCAAAAAATTACCGAGACATAGTGAAGTATGCGTGTATGTCCACCATACATCACAAGGTAAGTCGATCTTGCTATGTTTCTACTTTGGAACCTAAAAACATTAATGAAGCACTAAAAGGCGGTTGGTGGATACAAGCCGTACAAGAAGAACTAGAACAGTTCACCAGAAATGAGGTTTGGGATCTAGTTCCTCGCCCTGATGAGACTAATGTAATAGGAACTAAATGGATCTTTAAGAATAAATCGTGAATCTGGGTGTTATTAGAAATAAAGCTAGACTAGTGGCTCAAGGATACTCTCAAGTCAAAGGTATCGACTATGATGAAACCTTTGCTCGATGCTAAATTGAATCAATTAGATTATTACTTGCCATAGCTTGTTGTTTAAAGATAACTCTTCACCAAATGGATGTGAAAGGTGCCTTTTGAATGGAGATATTGATAAGGAGGTATATGTTGAACAACCCAAAGGATTTGAAGATCCTCGCATCCACAACATGTATCTGAGGTTAAAAAGGCCTTGTATGGACTAAAACAAGCTCGCGTGCATGGTATGGTCGTTTAACTCAATTCCTTCTTGAATTTGGTTTCCAACGTGGTGTAGCTGATTGTACTTTATTTATAAAACACCATGGATCAGATATGGTTATTGCTCAAATCTATGTAGATGACATAGTTTTTGGTTCGACTTGATGTCTCATCTTAAGACTTTTGTCGGCTATGTCCTCAACATTCGAAATGAGCATGATAGGGAACTAACCTTTTCTTAGGCTTGCAGATAAAACAAAATGAGGAGGGTATCTTCATTTCACAAAGCAAATATGCCAAGAACACGGTTAAAAATTTGGATTGGAGAATGCCAAACATATGAAGACTCAGATGGGATCAACCGGACTATATCCAAAGATGATGTTGGGGAGAATGTTGACTTGACTTTATCTGGATCTATGATAGGTAGTCTTTTGTATCTCACATGAGTCGTCGGATCTTATGTTTAGTGTTTGTGTGTGTGCACGATTCCAAGCATGCCACTAAAATTTCCCAACTTACATCTTTGTCAAGCGTGTCATAAGATATGTTCTTGACACGTGTGAGTTGGGAATTTGGTATTCAAAGACACTAATCCTAATCTAATAGGATATAGTGACTCGGATTGAGGTGAGGATGTGGAAGATAGAAAAAGTACTAGTGGAGGATGTTTTTACCTTGGCAATAACTTAGTTTCTGATGCGATCGTAAACAAAATTGTGTCTCACTCTCATTCTTTGAATCTGAATATGTAGCGGCGGGAGTTGTTGCTCTCAATTATTATGGCTAAGACACATGTTGAGACGATTATGGTGTTTCAAAAATATCTTAGTTTTGTCTTTGTGATAATATGAGTGCCATCAATATATCTAAAAATCCGGTTCAAGACTCTGCGTTCAAAACATATAGATATAAGACATCACTTTCTTGAGACTTGGTTGAAAAAGCGGCTAGTTAGAATCGATTATGTTGACACTTCTCATCAACTAGCGATATTTTTACAAAGCTTTAGATCAGAGGTTTTCAAACTTGAAAAACTCTCTCGGTCTGTCAATATAAAAATTAACAACTGTTTGGGGTGTGTTATCGAAATGTCACGACATTTGTGGTAACATTCATCGATGTAAAATCTGGAAGCTTCTTTTTAGGTAAATGTTAAAGTTGTTTTGTGTTTCTAACGGTCATGACTTCTCAAAGGAACACCTTTTTAAAATGATACCGTTCTGCGATGATATAAAAATCATAAAAGGAGTATCAAAAAATAAGGCAAAGCCTTAAATTCCTCGGCAATTGTAAAATGTTGGGCAAAGCCCACAAAATTGAATCTGGTTCTATTCTATAGGAGTATCAACATACTTATAATTTATATCATGATAGACACAAGATCTTATCTATTTGGACTCAATATACATTGTTCCACTAATTTAGAGACAAAACTACATAAAGTGTCTTGTTTAGTTCTTAAAGCTATTTGTTCTATGAGAAAATGACTCCGTGTTACACAAAATGTGCTAAACATTTACGATAACACTCAGTTTCAGATTTTTCAAAAGGCGTGTGTCGATTAATGTTGAGTTGGTTTTGTTGAAAAATTTCTCTTGGTTTTGATGTCTATTTTGAAACAACCTCTAAACCTTAGGAACTAGTGTTTGTATAGAATTTAAACACTTATGTAGATAGTTTTTGCCAAGTGTATAAATACCCATTCACTAAATACTAATTCTCACTTTCAAAGAAACTTCCTCAGAAACAACAAAAAAAAAAAAAAAGGTGGGAACGAAATTTTCGCATTACCACGATGAATCCCTCGCAACACATCTCCTCACAAACTTCTCCCATTCCGTAACCTCAGAAACCCTAACTTCTCCTTCTCTTCTTCCCTTTCTCTCCAATGGATTCCTCACCCATGTCACCGAAAATGTCACCACGGTCCCAGAACACTCCCGATGAGCACAAGTCCACCATTGTGCACAGTTTGGTGATAAGTGACTTCGAGAACCTCTGGAAATCGCCTATCCGGGAGACAAATAATCCTATCAACTTAGAAACCGGATGTTTAGTCCTCCCAAAGAAGGACAAATCAGCGACTTTTCCCACTCGCGGTCGGTCGAAACTTTGAGAAGGACTTTGGCGATGGTGAATCCTCCCGAAAAGGAAGAAGTCGCGACTCCTCCTCTTCAAGCTCGATTCTGGCGTCAGAGAAGACTTTTCGGTTGAGTCCCAACTGAATCTCCTACTTCACCTTCCTTCACCGTCTGCGAGAATCCGGTGAGGAAGATGAAATTCAGACGACACCCCATTGAAGAAGTTTTATCTCAAGAAATGCGAGTCGTCTTGGAAACAAAATCATCATCAACCCGCCAAGATGTCACGAGAAAATGTTATGACATCTTTTGGATCATCTATCCACAAAACTTGATTCGGTGTCAGAGGTCTCACAAGCGGTAGCTCGAATCTGCGTGCGAGGTAACCCTTTCTCTCGAGTTTTTAACGACCGATCACTCAAAACATTGGTCTTGGTTCAGCGGTCGAGCCATTCGAACCGAGAAGGTGTTGGACATTGCGTCTTGTAGTAGCCACGGTCTGGTGGATTTCTTCACTTCAAGAAATCTACTAGACTCGGTAAATAACAAATGTCCTTATGTAGACAAGGTAGTGAAGTTATTTTATGCAAATCTAACAAGTAAAATAGAGAAACCCAAGTCGAAACACTTTGGGAAAGTGTTTCTCTATAACAAATTTTATGACTTCACACCGACTACAATTAACCAATGTTTGAATAGAGTGAATGATGATGAGAGGGCAGAATGGGAAGGGATAAATGACAGGGATGAGGTGATTTCATACCTCACCGGTGGAGTTGTGAAGAAATGGGTTTCAAGGTGTCAACCTCAAACTCACTGCCTTATTTGCTGTTTTTCACAAGTTAATGATACACAATTGGTTGTGTTCTTTGAACAAATCAATTGTAACAATTGAACAAGCATTGCTCCTATACAAAATAGGAAAAGGTTTTAGTGTTGATATAGGAAAAACAATCTTTCAACAGATTGTAAATATGGCAGAAAAGGACACAGGTATCATCCTTCCCTTTCCCTCATTGATCTTTAAGGTACTAACCTCACGAGGATTCCAAGCCCTGGCGAGGATCTGCTCGGAAAGAACTGAAGTATCGTCGTTAATCGGGCGATCACGAAGAAGCAAGAGCAGAGTCATTGATCTTCCATGGACGAATACAGCTGGAATTGCTAGTGTTACCAGAAATGTCCCAGACATCTCCGGTAACATCTCACAGTCGTCCTTGACAACTGCTTGGCTGGTGCAAGAGATTGCAAAGCTCAATGCCCAGATCGCGAGTGGACCAGTGCAGGAAGCCACAGTGGAAGCTGAGAGCGTCACTATTTTGCTTTCTTCCCAAAGGGAGATGGAGTGCAGTCGGGGAAGCAAGCGCGGTGAATGCTCAAACAGAGGATCTTGATACGAGGGAGATGAAACGAGAGGACAATCTGAGGTGGCGGTGAGTGAAAGCGACTACGAGGTTCTTTGTGTTTAAATTTGCTAAGTAGCGATTGTTGAATGCTTATTAGTTGTGTTTGTAGTTATTTGGCTTGTGATTTGAGACATTTTAATTACATTTATATATTGCTATTTATTCTATCTTTGTTTATGTGTATATTGATGGTTTTGATGCATTAATATTTTAGATGTATACTCGAATTTGCATCATACTCTGATTCGAGTAACTTACTGGCACATAGTGTATATATCGTGCTTTATACCTGTTTGAGGTTGAAGGTTGAGATATTTGCCTGTGATAAAATCATTAAACTATTTAGTTTTGTGAAGAAAGGCAAAAGGGAGATTGTTAGTGTTAGGTTACGTGTCCTAACATTTTCCGTAACATGTCTCTTTTTGGTGTTAAGTAAAAGCAGGAAAATGTCATCCCAAATGTCGTGACATGCGGGAGGACATTTCGCAAGAGTTTTGCCTATCTTCACGGCGATTTACTGGCGAGAAGATTTTATCACGTGAATGTTTGGCTTGGTTAGGAGCTAAGGAAAACACGATAATACTTAACAAGACCAAGTCGAGGAGAGTGCATAACGGAAGGAGCATTCTCGGGAAGACAAAGTCAAATCTGTTGAGAATTTTAAGGTGAAGAAACGACTCGACCAACCCTATTACGCTCAACCTCCACCGAGAATCAAGGAGCCTCTCGGGTGAACTCTCCACTATAAATAGAGGTTCACTCCAAGGCTTTGAGATCCGATTTTTGCGAAGAAAATTCAGATCTGAGGCGTCTCAAATATTGCCTCAAACATTTGGATCGAAAGCTGGTTTTGTGATTACACTTGTTCAAAATTGTGAATTGCTTTCTTAGATCTATACTTGTTCTTTCAATTCAAGCAATTGTAATAGGGTGTTTTTCACTTCTATTTTAGATAGATTTTTCAGGCTTAGAAGTTAGGATTTAACTTCTTTTTAATCTCTTTCTTGTTTTACGGATTACTGTTCATTCTCAAGGGATTTGTAAGATTGTATAATTTTTATACAATAAATTTTTGGTCATGAGACCACTATAAGTTATATACAATTATATAACTTATGAAAAACAATCTTGGGTGTCCTTGATTTATTTCCGCTGCATCTTAACTCGTTTTTTAGTTCTGCGTTATTGTTAATGTTCGATTCGTATCACGAGAACATTTTTGGGAACATTCCTTACTGTCTTTAAGTTTACCTCTGTTCTTCTTTGCTGAAATTATTTATTCCATAGTTTAAGTTCGACAATTCCTTTCAGTAATCTCTATTTACCTTTTGTAAGTTTAATTATCAATCTACTATTCAAAAACGTATATATCGATTTCTTCGGAATTTATTATCTTCTTTGAATCCATGGAATAAGATGATTCCAAAAACATAAGAAGTAAGTCTATTGAGAGAGTGGTTTCAAGTATGTGGAATTCCATGTATGTGGATTCCCAGTTCGAAGACCATTTCCTTCCTACAATCCAGATGCGCACAGTATAACAATGGGTTCTTGTCGGCCATATACACGGGGACTTACTGTGACCCTGCGTTCTGATCGCACGACTAAACAGGATTTAACCAACTCGGAAGGCTCAGCCGTAGCCAAGTTTATCGGGGGAAACGAACAAAGGAGCACCTGATCAGGAGTTTACCACATTGGTAAACCATTTCTCTTTCTAGAGTTTACCCTTTATGGCTTTGATACAAGTTAGTAGGATCTAAAGGGGATAATAAATAGGGAAGCAAAAGACATATAAAAGACTGAATAGTATAAAGATAAGTAAAAATACGACAGGTAAATAGAGAAAAGCTAACTTAGCTAAGGTTCCTCATGAAGGAATCCATAAGCATAAGGATCTACAGGAATTTAAGTGAACTAAAGTGCAGGAATTTAATGCAAGAATTTAATTGAGGTGGCTCGGCCAACCATATGCAGAATTTAAATAAATGTAAAGACGTAAATTTAATTGCAGTAGGTGGTAGAACCAACTATGTTGCAAGATAATTATAATTTAAAAACGTGAATTTTATTCAAAACTTTAAAGTACTTACAAAGAGGATAATTGGATAATTTCGTTATGAATCAGTGGATGAACTGAATCATGTCAATTGGATAATTTTCTGGGTAAATTGGATAATTTCTGGGTATGTTGGATAATTTCTGGGTATGAATCAGTTGATGAACTGAATCATGTGAATTGAATAATTTCTGGGTAAATTATCGGGTAAGGAACGGAATATTAGTTCATAGACTCCCCGAGGTCTAGGAATTCCTTATGCTTATGGCTTCCTTCATGAGGAACCTTAGCTAAGTTAGCTTTTCTCTATTTACCTGCCGTATTTTTACTTATCTTTATACTATTCAGTCGTTTATATGTCGTTTGCTTCCCTATTTATTATCCCCTTTAGATCCTCGGCCTAACTTGGTATCAGAGCCATAAAGGGTAAACTCTAGAAAGAGAAATGGCTTACCGAACAGGTGGTAAACTCCTGATCATGTGCTCATTTGTTCGTTTTCCCCGATAAACTTGGCTACGGCTGAGCCTTCCGAGTTGGTTAAATCTTGTTTCGTCGTGCGATCAGAACGCAGGGTCACAGTAAGTCCCCGTGTGTAGGGCCGACAAGAACCCATTGTTATACTGTGCGCATCTGGATTGTAGGAAGGAAAGGGTCTTGAGGAATCACATACATGGAATTCCACATACTTGAAACCACTCTCTCAATAGACTTACTTCTTATGTTTTTGGAATCATCTTATTCCATGGATTCAAAGAAGATAATAAATTTCGAAGAAATCGATATATACGTTTTTGAATAGTAGATTGATAATTAAACTTACAAAAGGTAAATAGAGATTACTTTTATAAAATCACAAAACCATACATGGATCCGTTTTTAGCCAGAACTAATTCTTATAACTCTCAATCATCTTCTTCTTTTGAATCAAAGAAAATTATCAATTCTGAAGAGATCGTTATACGATTTGAAAAATCAATTGATGATTGGAAATCCCAAAAGTCAATAGAGATCAAATTTACAAAAATTCCAAATATCAATTCTTCAAAACTGATTTCACAATCAAAACAGAAGAAAGAGATATTCAATTAACAAAACCTTTTGAAACAATTCACTTACTTTCTCAAACATCCTTGAAAAAGCATAGAGAAAGAAATTACAAATACATTCACATTGGTTTAGTCCAAGTAGGGATAAAACCCCTTACTAAAGAAGGATTAAACACCTCAATCCTTGCTATCTTAAGAGATGCAAGATTCACAAATTTCGAAGATTCATTGTTAAGTTCGGTTGAGTCGGTCTGCGGGACCAATCTCTTTTGATTGTTACCCAAACTTTTCGATTTCTTTAAATGATAAAAATATCCAAAATCCCTCGTCTTACAAATCAAGACACATAATTACCAAATGCTTGAAGGATCTATTCATGTAGCATTAATTTTGAATTCACTACAAAGCTATGACTTACGCTGCAACAAAAGTCGGATACCATAGTAAGAAAGGTGAAACCGCTTCTACAAACAGACCTTTCCAAATCTAACACGGTAGTACCACGACCCATTAAATGGAAAGATATTACCCTACCGGATGAATGGACCACGGAAGGCGTAGCAAAACACGAACCCTTAGAATCTGAGCAACCAAATACCCATCTTAGAGAAATTACACAATACCAAGATGGTAGGGTTAACCTCTCATTTTTAAGAAGATCTATGAGTAATAGATATGAAGACACCAGTTTCGAAGAGACCTTAGACTTAGGAAGAGTCTCACAAATTCCTTGATAACAAATACCGGTCAAAATTAAACCTAGGTATTCTACATCGGATCTACCGTCGACAAACGTAGATTACACAAACCAAATACCCAGACCAATATACGTAAATCCCGTGGTTAGAGAAAATATGGACGACGAAGAACCTACTAGTCCAACATACTCTTCAATAACCCATAATGAATTAGCAAATGAAATTAAGGTTCTAGAGAAAGAATTCCAAGTAGATAAAAAACTACTACAAAAAGAATTCTATCAAGAACATAATTCACAAAAAAGGATTTGGTTCTTCAAAAATTTCCTTAATTCAAGAAAACAAATACAAAAAGAATTCTACGAATTTGTCCAAGATAATAAAATTAATATTTCGTTCTTTAAATGGTTTGAGATATATTCCTCTCAAAACTCCATAGATTTTCCCTTCCTTAAAACAGAATCCTCCACTATCGAAACGATGTAACAATGTTAACACATAACTCCGATAGCAGCGATACATCAGAAAAATTAGGAAAACCCCTAGTCAATAATATGAATTGGGAACAACAACCAGTTCAAGGAATTCAAATAGCTCCAGGGTTACAGATAATCCTGCTCGGATCTAGGAATAATCAAACCCTAGCTCAATCCGTTCACAATGCGCTTGATTTACGATTGGAACCTTGATGGAATGAATACAATATCCTCGATTTTCTCCAACAAATGACAATGGCGACAAATGCCTACCAAGCAAAAAGAAGTCCTCGATAAAACCTCTGCGAGCCCGATGATCGCGAGATTCTCGAGAAATTAAAAGGATGGTGGGATCATTATCTCACCGAACAAAAAGAAAATATTCTAAATGCCATAAAAGCGATGAACAAGGATTACGATATTAATGGATCTAGGAGAACTATACAAGATGCGATGATCAACATTGATCGACAATATCTTTAAATTTCATAGGTGATTCTACATCTTAAAAACAAAAATCTGAATTACTTTCAAATTTAAAATGCAAAAAATTAAGCGATTTCCAATGGTATAAAAATACCTTCTTAACTAGAATAATGATTAGAGAAGACTCTGGTCAACCATTCTGGAAAGAAAAGTTCTTAGCCGGACTACCAAGCCTCTTGGGAGAAAAGGTTAGGAATAAAATAAAAGAAAATTGTGGAAAGCAAATTATACCTTACGACGAGTTTACATACGGAGAATTAGTCTGTATAACTCAACAAGAAGGATTAAAAATCTGTCAGGATCTAAAAATACAAAAACACCTCAAAAAAGAATTAAAAAGAACAAAATGTGAATTTGGAACATTTTGTAAACAATTCGAACCAACAACCATAGAAAATACCAAAAGCTGCGAGGGAAATTGTAGCTTTTCAATAGAAAAACCTTCCAAAAAATTATTAAAAGATTACAAAAATAATAATGATTATTATAAGAATCCTTATAAAAATAATCGTTATAAAAACAATAGAAATACAAGAACAAATTTCAATTCAAAATACAGAAACATAACTTGTTACAAATGTAATAAGAAAGGACATACATCAAAATACTGTAGAATGAATAAAAAATTACAAGAATTAAAACTCGATGAAAATACTACAAAGAAAATATCTAATTTACTACTTGATTCCTCTGATTCAGAAGCAAATCAGTCAGACCCTAACTATTTCTCTCTTTCATCAGAAGACAATAAACCCCTCCAAGTAGACGAATTACTCACGAGTAGTTCAACAGATTAACCTGAAAAGGTTAAAGGAAAACGAATATGTGTATTAACTAAAGATCAAGAATTTATGGTAGATATGATTAAACACATAGATACTCAACACCAAAAAGAATACCTGAATAAACTCCTTAAAACCTTTACCCCAGAAAAGGTTGAAACAAAAAACAATGTATTACCTAGTACTTCCAGAAAATACGATTTGACAAAAATCCTAGAAAGGGGTAAGAAAATTAAAGAAATAACAATTCATGAATTACAAAAACAAGTAATTCAAGTAAAATTAGAAGTAAAAGAATTAAAAGAAAAACAACAAAAAGATTCGGAATTAATTAAAATCCTAATTTCAAACAAAGTAGAACAAAACTCCGTTCCAGAAGATAATAACTCATCTGATTCAGATGATCCCGAAAATAATAATCAAATAGAAAATCTAGAAGAAATCGGAAGATTTTACAGCGGTGTTAAGACAAATAACAACAAAGAAATATTTAATTAAAATAACATTAAAATTTTGGACAAATTCAAAATAACAAGCTGTTGCCCTCTTTGACACGGAAGCGGACTTAAAGCGCATAAAAAGCGGTATATCTGGAAACATTCCTTAAAGAGACACAGGACTCGTTAGCAACTGCTAATAATTCTAAGCTAGAAATTAATTACAAAACCAAGGCATCAATTATAAATGATGGAACTTCAATAACAACATCATTTGTCCTGGTAAAAGAAATTCACAATACCATAATACTAGGAACACCATTTATGAATTTAATCACTCCTTATGAAGTGAGTAATAAATCAATATCCTTTAATTTCAAAAATAAAATACTAAAATTCCAGTTCATGACAACACCGAAAACAAAAGATCTCAATCTTATAAAAATAATTTCAATACAAAATGAAAAATTATATTTACAGGAATTAAAAACCGATTTTGATATTATCAAATACCCTCTTCAAAATGAATTTACAAATCATGCATATTTTCAAAACCTTGCATCAAAATTAGTTTTCTCTAAATTAATATTTAAAGAATTTTTTCCAGGAATCCTGGTCCGTGATTATTTCAAAATGTCCTATCATTGCCCGAACAACAGGTGTATAGCCTACAATCACAAAATATCGAGAAAAGATATGCGTGAATGTGGGCGATCTTGATATCTGAGCGAGATGTGGATCCTTGCTCGTGAAGAGAAAAGAAGAAACCCTTCCTCCTATAAATATCCCGGCTACTACACCACAACAACATGAAGAAAATTCCATGGCACCCAAAATACCCCAAAATACAAATACCAAACCAGTGAAAACAGAAAAAGAAAAATCCCCAGAAAAACCAATGTCCTGGTATGATGCAGTTATGGTAGAGGAACAAATAAATTCCGAGAGAATAAATGCGAAGTCACCAGCAAAAACCACAGGAGAATTAACCGCTGAAAATATCTTCCAGCTCCTTACAAAATCGCCAGAATTACAGAAGGCATTAAGGCAACTTCAAATTCTGAAAGAAGAAATGATAGAGGAAAAACCCTCTAAGATTAAAACAAAAATCGAGAAAGGAGAATCTTCAAAAACGCTTTCTCAAAAAGAATTTTTAAAAATCGAGAAGGATGAATTTTCAAAAAACCTTTCTCAAAAACAATTTTCCAAAAATCAACTTGTGACACCACAAGTACCCAAAAAATCAGCTCCTGAATTTTTCATAAAATCATTTTTTCAAAAAATTGTAACTCTCGAAAAATGATACTTTGATAAAGACCTTTTTTTGGCACTACAAAATTATTTTGGACCAAAATGGTTTTATAAATCATGGGACGATTTAAAAACCCCATACTTTTACCATGCTATCCTTGACATAACAGGATCGCCTGATAAAAATTAATTTTTTCAATAACAATCCAGATCCCTCTTATTCGATCTGCAAAATACTCCGAGTAATTGCTCCAATTCATTGGGGGAATGACTTGTCAAAATTAATTAATTTTCCAAATTCACATAAAAATGAACCATTTTTTTGATATTCCCTTTAATTACTGGGACTACCAACAAGCTTGGTTCAATTCCTTTTTAATTCAAAATTCAAAATTATCGCATACTTGACTTTTCCATTTTGATACTTCATGTGATGCTTCGCAATTTCCTACTTGGTGGAATTCATGGTGGGAACAATTCGGATCTACACTTGAGATACAAAAACCCGAGGTGGTAAATAATATATATTGTACATAATAAATAATGAAAAGCAGGGGAACATATTTCTTTATGGTATCAACAACCAAAACCTAAAATTCTCTTCCTAACCTCTCGGCCGCCCCAACCCTCGGCAGTCGCCCTCACCAAACTTTCTCCTACCACCTCTCGGTCGCTTCCTCCCTCTCCTCTTCCCCAAAGTTTTCAATGACTTGACAACCTAAATTACATCCTGCTCTTGCAATTAAAAACATCAAGAACTTCATTCTCATAACTCTTGAGATGGAAAAAGGTCAGTATTCCTGTTGGGCGAAATTATTTAAGATTTATTATCGTGTGTACAAAGTCACCGACCATATCATCCCTCCTAAATCAAAACCCCTGGAACACCCTGATGTTTATGATGATGACCTTTGGTCCCGCTTAGATGTGGTTGTTCTACAATGAATCTACGGTACGATCTCGAACGATCTATTGCATACAATCATTGAAATCGACATCACTGCCCAACAAACGTGAGAGCGCTTAGAAAGTATTTTTCATGATAATAAGATACAACGTGCATTGTACCTAGAAAATCAATTTAAGGACATTCAACATGACGGGTTTTCAAATGTATAGGCTTATTGTTAAGAATTTAAGATGATTGTCGATCAACTCTCCAACGTCGGTGCACCGGTCACTAATCAACAGTTGGTTATTCAACTTATTGTGGGTTTGAATGAAACTTATGAAGGCGTCGCTACCATCCTCCAACAATGCACGCCATTGCCTCCATTCTATGAGGTTCGTTCGAGACTCATCCTTGAAGAAACCCGAAAAACAAAGAGGGCTGCGGATCATACGAGCATCTCCGACGCCGCCCTTAACATAACCAGCGGCTCTTCTGCCGATAGCAGGGCCCCATTTTTCGATTCACAAAACCGACAACCTGATGACCCGACACACGGCCTGCCTTCCCGAAATCACCACAAAGGGTAAAACTCCAACAAAGCTCGTGGAAGTCGTGGCGGGAGCAGCAGCCGTGATGGGAGGGGTCAGCCGCTGCCGGACGACAGCAACCCACAGCGGTTGTGGCAGCAGCCTCCGTCGTGGGCTACCTACCCGTTATGGGATATGTGGGCCCATCCAGCTTGGGCTGCTCCACATTGCCCATACCTGACAGCCTCCTGGGCCCCACCTTCAGCCTAACAGACCCAGTCTGGCATATTTGGAGCACGTCCACATCAGGCATACAATGCACATGTCTCTCCCCCTTCCACCAACGCCCTGACGGATATTGAGGCGGCTATGAACACGATTTCCATTAACGTTTAGTACATGGATACTAGCGTCACATCTCATATGGTGGCATCCCAAGGTACTCTCTCGTCTTATTTCAATACGAGCAATTTAAATCGTCATATTATTGTTGGTAGTGGACACATCATTCCTATTCGAGGTTGTGGACAATCATCCATCTTCCCACCACACCCTTCATTAGCATTCAAAGATGTCCTCCATGCCCCGACACTTATCAAAAATCTAATCTATGTGCGTCGTTTCACAACCGACAATAATATTTCACTTGAATTTGATCCTTTTGGTTTTTCTGTAAAGGACCTTATGACATAGATGTGAATAATGTGATGTGATAGCACCGATGAACTTTATCCTATTACCACCACTATCGGTCATCCAGTCTCCTCTCCGTCCTCTTGCAGCTATTTCCTCCTTTTTATGGTATAACAGATTAGCACATCCAGGAGATTCTGTTTTACGCTCCCTTTGCAAAAATAAATTTATAGATTGCAAACATGTATCTTATCCTTTTGTTTGTGAATTTTGTATTTTGGGAAACATGTCAAGTTGTCATTTTATTCTTCATCTACATATACTTTAATGCCTTTTGATCTAATACATAGTGATTTATGAACTTTTCCTATTTTAATCATAGTCGGGCATCAATACTATATGTTATTTTTAGATGATTATTCAAAATTCATGTGGACTTTTCCCATTTGAGATAAACCCAAGTCTATTATGTTTTTTCTTCATTCAACGATTTCATTAAGACACACTTTGAAAAGAATATCAAATGTTTTCAATGTGAAAACGAGAGGAAATTCGATAATAATCAATTCAATTTTTCCTGTGCCAAAACAGCTTTGTTTTTCATTTTTCCTATCCCCGCACTTCTACACAAAATGACAAAGTTGAACGAAAAATTAAGACTATAAATGCCTTGTCCGACCTAATTAGAAATCTGCCATGATTGACAAATATAATGTTCTTATTGAAAATAAGACGTGAGAGCTAGTGTTATTCGTTCTATGTGGAATTTTAAACATAAAAATAAATCTGACGGTTCTTTTAAGAGCACAAGGCCAGTCTTGTTGGTGATGGCATGTCTCAACAGGTGGGGGTGAATTGTGCTGAAACCTTCAGCCTTGGAGAAACCGACAACTATTCGAACCATTCTCAGGTGCTTTATCCAAATCATGGCACATTCACTAGCTAGATGTCTAAAATGCGTTCTTGCATGGAGACCTTTATGAGACTGTGTATATGCATCAACTTTTGGGATTTAGTAATCCAGTCCATCCAGATTATGTGTGTCATTTGAAGAACTCGCTTTATGGACTGAAACATGTTTCTCGTGCTTTAAGTTTTGCAGACCTTTAATTGGAGTTATTTTTAGCAAATTTTGCTAAGTAGATGTCCTAATTCATCTTTAAAATAATTAGGTGGCGACTCCTTAAAACAATTCAGGAATCACTCATATGTTGTATTCCATTTTCGACTCCGGTTAAAATGGGATATTACAAGGAACACTTGGTGACTTTCCGTAGTTCGTTGGCTAAGACTCATATAGACTTTTTGTTCTTTAGAAAGGTTGACAAATATCTTTATAAAGACTGCAAGGTTATTCCGAAGGACGATCTTACAACCCGACATAAACTTTGGGTGATGGATTTGGAGATCAAGTTGGAGAAGAAGAAGAGGGTGATAGATGACAGATTAATAATCAAATGGGGAGTTTGACCATGACTAGTGCAAATGAGATGAGGGAGAGGTTGATGGCCAGTGGGGCTTGGGAGAGTAGTGGAGATGCGGCCGGTATGTGGGACAAGACAGCCAATTACATTTGAGGGGGTAGCTAGAGAAGTGTTAGGGATCTCGCGGGGTAACAATGGTGGGCATCGAGGGGACTGGTGGTGAAATGGTAAAGTACAAGAGAAGGTGGAAGCGAAGAAATTGGCGTATGTGAGATTAATAGGAAGCAAGTATGAGGTGAAGAAGTGGACGAATAAGGAACTGTATAAAATAGCGAGGAATGAGGCAAAACAAGCTATTACGGCGGCGAAAACGGTGGCTTTTGAACGCATATATGTGGAATTAGAGGGGAAAACGGGGATAAAAAGTTGTATATACTAGCCAATGTAAGAGAAAGAAGGGCCCGTGACTTGGATCACGTGAGGTGCATCAAGGACGAGGACGACAAAGTACTGGTGGAGGAATTGCATATTAGGCGGAGGTGGCAGTCTTACTTCCATAAACTCTTGAACGAAAAAGGAGATGGAGACATTGTGCTGGGAGATCTGGAGCATTCTGATAGGTACCAGAATTTTGGATATTGTAGGAACATTAAGGTTGAGGAGGTTATGGGTGCTATTTGCAGGATGCGAAGGGGACGAGCGACCGGACCTGATGAGATCTCAGTTGAATTTTGGAAGAGCGCAGACAGTGCAGGTTTGAAGTGATTGACTGAGTTGTTTAACGTCATTTTTAAGACGACAAGAATGCCTGAAGATAGGTGGAGTACAATGATTCTCTTGTACAAAAACAAAGGTGATATCCAGAGTTGCAACAACTATAGGGGTATCAAGCTGCTGAACCACACTATGAAAGTTTGGAAAAGGGTCGTGGAGATGAGGGTGAGAAAATACGTGTCTATTTCTGAAAACCAGTTTGGATTCATGCCGGGACGTTCGATTACCGAAGTCATTCATCTTATTAGGAGGTTGGTGGAGCAGTATAGAGAGAGAAAGAAATATTTACATATGGTTTTCATCGACCTCGAGAATGCATATGACAAAGTCCATAGGGAGGTTCTATGGATTTGTTTGGAGGTTAGAAGTGTACCTGTGGCGTACACTAGGGCTATCAAGGATATGTATGATGGAGCCAAGAATAGGGTACGATCAGTAGGAGGAGACCCGGAGCACTTGCCAGTGACGATGGGGCTGCACCAAAGATCAGCTCTTAGCCCATTCCTATTTGCCTTGGTCATGGACAGACTGACGCGACAAATCCAATGGCATGTACCATGGTGTATGTTATTCGCAGACGACATAGTCCCGATTGATGAGACTCGCAGCGGAGTGAACGACAAGTTGGAGGTTTGGAGACAGACTCTAGAGTCTAAAGGGTTCAAGTTGAGTAGGACCAAGACAGAATATTTGGAGTGCAAGTTCAGCAACGGGAACGATCCTGAGACAGGCGTGGAGGTATGGAGGTGAGGCTTGATACTTAGGTCATTTCGAAGAAAGGAAACTTCAAATACCTAGGGTCTATTATTCAGGGGAATGGAGAGATTGATGACGATATCACACATCGTATTGGGGCAAGGTGGATGAAATGGAGGCTCGCATCTGGAGTCTTGTGCGAAAAAAAAATGCCAACTAAACTTAAAGGCAAGTTCTATATGACGGTGGTTAGACCAACTATGTTGTATGGGGCAGAGTGTTGGCCAGTCAAGACTTCACACATACAAAAGATGAGATTTGCGGAGATGAGGATGTTGAGATGGATGTGTGAGTATACAAGGAGAGATAGGATTAGAAATGATGATATCCAGGATAAAGTGGGAGTGACCTCGGTGGAGGATAAGATGCGGGAAGCGAGGTTGAGATGGTTTGGGCATGTGCAGAGGAGAGACACAGATGCCCCAGTGCGGAAGTGTGAGAGGTTGGATGTGAATGAGTTCAGGAGGGGTAGAGGTAGACCAAAGAAGTATTGGGGAGAAGTGATTAGACGAGATATGGGGCAGATGCAACTTACTAAAGACATGACCTTAGATAGGGGGTTGTAGAGGACACGTATTAGGGTAGAAGGGTAGTAGGTAGTCGAGAGTAGTCCTCTTTACGCTTACAAAATGATAGTGTAGTGTTATTACTGTAGGTTCGATTAGCCTGTCACACTTATAGGCACATTATTTCTCTTTAGTACTCTGTAGTTTGATTCCTGCTGCTATGTGTTCTTTAGTGTAATTTATTTATCTTATTTAGTTGTGTTAGCTACTGCTTCCTGTTGTTAGAATGCGCTACCATTGCGTATTTGATTTTTACCATCTGCATCTCTCCATTGATTTAATTTCTCGTCCGAGTCTGACCGTTTCTCATACTTTGTTTTGCTTTGCTTGCTTTGCCTGATTATGCTTTATCTTGAGTCGAGGGTCTCCCGGAAATAGCCGCTCTACCTACCAAGGTGGAGGTGAGGTCTGTGTATATTCTACCCTCTTCAGACCCCACATTATGGATTTCACTGGGTATGTTATTGTTGTATTCATTATGATATTGATTTATTTAGAAATTCAAGCGTAAAACATGGTCAAATCATATGAAATCAGAAATCTTTTAGTAGTATTTTCTTTTTGTAATTCGGGGGAGGGGGGCGAGTTTAATAAGTAACAATATCATATCGAAGTTCGATCAAAACAAATTTGAGTTTACTCCTAATTCTCAATTATTTCTCATTTCACAGTACTTGTGAGTTGATGCAAATTTAATTATATCTTATTATTATAACTTGTGTCTATTACTATCGTAGAAAAATATTTTAACCTCCCCAAATCTTTAATGTGAAATTCCTCATCCATATGCTTCTTCAAGTCTCGAATCTTGTCTAAGATAACCCTGAGAGAGGATACAATTTCATGTGTATATATATATATATATATATATATATATATATATATGTATATATATATGTTTGCTTGCAAATCTCCATGACAATTTTACATGGACTGATACTGTATTGTATTAATATATAATGAACGATATTGATATTAGAATATTAATAAATAATGAACTGTATTTTTTTAATACAGTCCAGAGATACCCATCTAAAATGACAGTTGAAGTGTACTATTTTTAAAAAAATAGTCTGATGCGATTCAGTAAAACGCTCACAAAACGCTATATTATTTTTTGTCCAAGGTGCGATCATCATGTCTGACGTCAAGCGTCCTAATGCCTAATGGCTCACGGGCCCAGTCGGCGTTAAAGTTATAATTTCAATAGAATCCACTAATTTTGACATAAATTTTATATTTATATTAAAATATTATTTAATATATATATATAAATAATGTATTACTAATGATTTCAAATTTAAAAATTAAAAATCATGACTCTGCCTTTGCTTATGCCGTTAGAAAAGCTATAGAGAAAATGTCATAACTTTTAGTGGTTAGATATGGGCTATATCGTCGAGAAGTAATTTGTATTAATATTGTGATAATTCTCTGATTCATTTGGCTTTTCAAGTTGGTACCACTTTGACATTGATCATTTTATTCTCAAGTTCACCATTGATTAATCCTTCCCTTTTTATCACTTTGAAATTCTTGAGTGACTTCTTTAATTATTACTCCATCCGTCCAATATTAATTGTCATATTTTGCTTTTTAAGAGTTAAAATATATGAGATTTGACTAGCATTCTAAAATACATTTTGAATAATTTCCTCTTCCTGCATTTCTTTTGTTTCAAATGGAAATAACTTCTCATAATATGTTAGCATGACACAATTATATCCACTGATCACATATATATAGCATTTTATACCCAATGAACACCCTCATTCAAAGTTCTATTCCCAAATTTATCTCTTGTATGTTTTACATAATAATAGCATAAACAACCAAATATATTAGTAGGTTCTTTTCCTAACAAAACCTAACATGGTGTTTTGCTATGCATCCTATTTATAAGATAAAACAGTCGTTATTATACAGTCTCCCCAAAAATCAATTCCTTGCTACTTTAAGAATATGAGATGTTTCCTCTCCACAATTCCATTTTGTGGTGGCGTATAAACACAATTAATTTGTTTCATCAGACCTATTCTAATAATAATACCGCAACAAATTGACATAATTAAGCTCCATTACATTGTCCGATTTAACTATCTTGTCATTCATTCGATTTTCCCTATGGCAACCATCAAACATAAATTTATTACTCCATTTGTCTCAATTTATATGACGCGCTTTTCTTTTTAGTCAATTTAAAAAGGAAAAAGGGGCATATTTGCCCTCCAACTTTGAGAAAAGGGACATATTTGCCCTCCGTCAAAGTTGGGGGACAAATATACCCCTTCTGTTAATAAACTTCCACCATGTGGACATATTTGATCACCTTTAACTGCGATGGACAGGTGGAATCCACGTGGACGCCACCTGTGCGTCATCTGGATGACCCGACCCGTCCCTAAATAAAATCCAATACGCTGCAAATTGAGAACACCCAACTATTTCTTCTTCAAATTTGTGCCCTAAAAATCACCCGCCGTTTCTCCGGCCAAAGCGGCAACATCGATTTCCATCTTCCAACATCAATATTTCAAGCTTTGTCCTCGAATTCAATCAGTAATCTTCCAGTACAACAAGCTCTTCTTCCCCAAAAGCGAAAATCGAAGCTGTCAAGGTTCTAAATTTCATCAACTTCCGTCTTAACATTCAGGCGAATCCAACCTACTAATCGCGTACGAGAAGGTTAGAAATTCTTGAACTTTATGTGTTTAATCGATACTTATATGGTTCTAAGTCTTTCGTCGACATATAAATGTCTAATCGACACTTGAATTTCTGCAAATTTTTATTGTTTGAAGATTGAAATCCAGCGTCTTATATATATGGTTATAATGTTTGGTTCATCTGGTTGCTAAAAAAACAGTGAACTCAATCGTCGACATAGGCATAATTTTTCGGACTTGAGAACTCAATGTCGACTGGTTTTAAATCGACTTGTAGACTGTGACGACTTTGTTTTGTTTTTAGTTGATGTTTGTTGTATTTGTTCGATATTATATTTCGACGATGCCGACGACGATTGAAATCTCTAATCGACAGTAAAACAATAATTGTTTTTTACGCGAGTGTTGTATTGTTTTTTGCAGATCATTGTCATGGAAAGACTTGTAGAATGTGAATTAGATGTTGATGTCGCAGCTGAATGTGAATTAGATGTTGATGATTTTGATGCGACTAACATTGCACAACATTCTGAGTCATATTGTATTGATGTTGAGTAGCGCGGTGTGGCGGTGCGATGAATCATTAAACTCTTCTGGTAATGAGTCTAGTGATGATGATTTTGATGTTGAAGAATTAGAGCTTATTAGACTTCAGAATAAAAGAGAGATTACACAAAAGTTAGAGCATTTCAAAAATATATATCCTAGAATGTCTTTCAAAGATATCATTGAGGCTAGAATGTTTATGAAGCTTTATGCCTTGTCGCAAAATAAAGGGTTGGTATTGTTGAAAAGTGACAAATCTAGGGTTAGGTACACGTGTGTTGAGGGATGTCTTTTAAATGTTCCATCAGTAAATGCAAGAACGGGATCGGGGTTTCAGTTAAAACATTGGTTAATGAACACAATTGTCCACCAGCATTTGAATGCAAAAGAGTAGATTGTGACACAATAGCTCATTATTTCCAAAACAAGCTACAAAATGATCCAAAAGTGAAGGTCAAAGAGATGAGGGTAGAACTGAAAGTCGTCTTTAATGTCAATGTTAGTCTTCATAAGTGTAAGAGGGCCAAGAGAATAATTTTGGGAGAACTTAGTGGCAGTTACAATGATGAGTATAATAAGTTAGAGAGTTATGCTAATGAATTGAGGAATAGCAACCGTGGAAGTGATGATGTTGTAATCAACATATCTAGGGATGCACTTGAAACGGGAGTACGAAAGTTCCTAAGAATGTATATATGTTTTAATGCAATGAAGAATGGATTTAGTGGTGGGTTATGACCTTTCATAGGATTGGATGACACATTCTTGAAAGGAAAGACTAAAGGGCAACTGCTGGTAGCTGTTGGTCAAGATTCAATGAATCATATTTATCCACTAGCTCAGGCGATAGTCTACAAGAGAACAAGGTCACTTGGAATTGATTTTAGGACTACTAAAGAATTCACTAAACTGCGGCAAGGCGAGGATCACCATCATGTACGATATGCAAAGGTAAAATATTTATGATTTAAGTACCATGGCTAAAATTGAAAATCAAAATTACGAAGTGCAAATTACGAAGTCAAAATTACGAAAAAGCGAAAATTGTGGCGAAAATGCAGGAATATTGAAAATTCTGAAAACTAAAAATCTGAAAAACTAAAAATTTGATGTATATATGCAGGGTTTAATTGATGCAATCCAGACAAAGTTACCTGAAGCTAAGTATAGGTTTTGTGCTAAACATATAGAGCGCAATTGGTTGAAAAGATGGGGTGGTTCTGAAGCATTGAAGAAGAAGATGTGGCATTGTGCATGGAGCTCTTATCATGAAGAGTTCGTTGACCATTTGAAGGTTATAGGTGAGATGGATCAGTCAGCTGCTGAGAATTTATTGACATACCCAGTTGTGACTTGGGTTAGAGCCTACTTCGACACAACTTGCAAGAATCAAAATGTGGATAACAACATCACAGAGTCGTTTAACAAGTGGATTCTGGAGGCAAGGCACAAACCAATTATCAAGATGCTTGAAGATATTAGATTAAAGGTAACACTTGACCCTTTCAATTTAGTTTTAAGACACGAAATTAACACCTTAACATTGTGTAGGTAATGGCCATGTTGGTAGCGAATGAAAGTCAAGGGCATAAATGGGCTCACGAATACGATCCTACAACATTAGAGATTTACAAGGACTTTGTGGTTATTCTTTGAAAATTGTGAGGTACATTTTAGTGGTGATGATGGGTTTGAAGTGTGCGAGGAACCGATACACATTGTCGATCTAATGGCAAAAAATGTAGTTGTAGGACATGGGAACTTAGTGGTATCCCATGTCCTCATGCTATAAGAGCATCTGGCATAAACACAAGGATCCTATTGCCGAGGAGCCTTTCACCCATATTTTAATAAGTCAACCTACTTGTCAATCTATTCACACAAACTTGACCGGTTAGAGTGTCAAGTGCGGAAATATGAAAAGAGTCATGATATGGAACCACGAGAAATGTGTAAGATGGTGGAGTCGACCCAAAGTTAAGAGAGGAAGAGTGAGGAAGGAAAACTTGAAAAGACAAGGTGAATGGTCCGCTTGAGGAAAGGAAAACCTATGACATGTTCTACATGTCATCACGATGAACACAATGCAAGGGGATGTGATAAGGTAACACTCTACACATCTCGATCATTCTTTGGTGTCTCGTTTTCAATTTTTAGTTGCAAATATCTTTCTTCTTTGTCTGTTTTCTTTATTTAGTTCTTTGTTGTGGTGTTACGATCGATCATTCTTTGGTATCTGTTTTTCAATTTTTAGTTGTTTCTGCTGTGGTGTTCTTTTTAGCCGCTCTTTGCTTTATCTTTTTTAATTTTTAGTTCTTCTTTGTGGTGTTACGATCGATCAATTTCTTTGGTGTCTCGTTTTTCAATTTTTAGTTGCAAATATCTTCTTCTTTGTCTGTTTTTCAATTTTTAGTTCTTGATGTTCTTTCTTTGTCTGTTTTAAGCAAAGAGGCTAGTAAATGGAAACAACTTGCAAGGAATAAAAGCGGCGGCGACATATTTACTCGGCGAGCGAGAACGGAAGAAAGTTTTGTAGCGTGAACGGAAGAACGTCTAACTCAATGCAGCAGCACCACCGCTATGATAGAAGCAGAACCATCATTAAGGCCAATGTCATTTTCTGAGGCAAATACTAGAATACTTGAAAGGATGAAACAAAGATTAGCTACACCAACAAGAAAAATATCCATCGTTGGTGATTCTACTTCAATGAGTGAGCCAACCAACTTGCCTTATCAACCACGAAACAAGGCTTGTTATAAGAGAGAAATTGAAGACATGGAAGAGAAATAGGCAGTCCGACACATGACGAAGACATGAATTACTGATGCTTTGGCCATTGTCAAACTTTTTTGGTGTTTGTCAACAATGATGAAGTTCTAATTTATATAGCTTAGAGGTTGCTGCACTTTTGTTGTTCATGTTGTTGTTGTTATGCTGCTGCTGTGTTTTTAGTCAATGAGATATTCGGTTGCCTGTTTTTGTTGTGTATATTCTCTTGAATTATTCGACTAGTCACTGCAGAAATTTTCTAGTTTTCTACTGCAGAATACCACTCTGAAATTTTCTAGTCACTGCAGAAATTATTCGACTGTTTTTGTTGTTATAGCCTCTTATCTAGTGTGTTTATTCATTGAAGTTGGCACCTTGACAATGAAGAAAATATATCAATGTTCAGCTTTCCAATTTTCCCTTCTCAGCATAACAAATAGGCCGAAAAATAACAGTTTCGTTATAAGGATCTTCTTAACTTTCCTCACATTATTGTGTGTGTCAAACCAGATATGCTGGTCAAATAAAATACTAAAATGAGAAAAAAAAAATGAAGCACAAAATAAAATTATTGGATTCTTGTTTCACATAAGTACTGTATTTTGTTTCAATCTGCAGAAGGCACTCAAAGCCATTACTTTGTCGTCAAACAACTAGTGACCAGATAATGTATTTCAACTTTATCTTGCTATTGATATGGAGTCAAATTAGCTCCCAATCAAACAATATTGCTGTTTGCAACTATGAAAATGCAACTGTAACAAGCAATTAGGAAATAAAACTGCATATAATATAACCACAACCATTTTACAAAGTACATCTTTTACAGCAGCCAATGGTGAAAAAATGAGAATGATTCTTCAATAACATTTAACTGCCATTAAACTTCAATACACAACTAAAAATATTAATTCCTAAACATAAAATTAAAAGTTCTTACTCAACTACAAATACATAATCATTTCATAATCGACGCCACAACAAATCCAACAAATAACGCCCATGAAATCATCATAAACACGCGCATCTTCAAAACTTTATTCATTTCAGCTTGATTTATACTCTTCAACACAACGATTTCTGCTTTCAACATATCTCTTTCACTCTTCAAATCTGCTATTACATTCTTAAACACATCCAATGACGACATTAATTCGCCAGAGAAACTTTCAATATGTTCATCATCCTCCCATTGCCAATATCCACAAAAACTTCTCTATAAGCAAAAAATGAAGAAGAAAAAAACAAAATCAAACAAACAAAAAATGTCGTCAAAGTATTAGATTAAAATTACTTACCTTAGGTTTGGGGCATTTGAAGAATTTCCTTCCAGGATTTGAAGTAGTCCTCGAAATAAATTGATTCGCAGTCATACCACAATGACACCTCATTTGTGAAGAACAACTAACTTGAAACATTTCTTACTTGCTGAACATAAACGCAATTGTATCAACTAATAAACTTAAACAAACACTATCGACTATAACTTAATCGAAACAAAGACTGTCAAAACTCATCGACGAACCAAATTTACACTTTCGAAGTAGAATAAGAAGCATAGAACTTCAATCTTCAAACAATAAAAATTTCTAACCTTCAAGTATGCACTTAACAGTTACCCGACAATTGGTTCTAAGTCTTCAAACAATAAAAATTGTATCAATTAACACATAAACTTCAAACAATAAAAATTGTAAAGAAATTCAAGTGTCGATTAGACATTTATATGTCGACGAAAGACTTAGAATCATATAAGTATCGATTAACACATAAAGTTCAAGAATTTCTAACCTTCTTGTACGCGATTAGTAGGTTATTCTACAACCAAATCTAATAAAATCAACTACCCATTTAAAACCCAGTCGACATTGAGTTCTCAAATCCGAAAAAATATGTCTATGTCGACGATTGAGTTCACTGTTTTTTTAGCGACCAGATGAACCAAACATTATAACAATATATATAAGACGCTGGATTTCAATCTTCAAACAATAAAAAATTGCAGAAATTCAAATGTCGATTAGACATTTATATGTCGACGAAAGACTTAGAACCATATAAGTATCGATTAACACATAAAGTTTAAGAATTTATAACCTTCTTGTACGCGATTAGTAGGTTATTCTACAACCAAATCTAATAAAATCAACTACAAGTCGATTTAAAACCAGTCGACATTGAGTTCTCAAGTCCGAAAAATTATGCCTATGTCGACGATTGAGTTCACTGTTTTTTTAGCGACGGATAGACCAAACATTATAACCATATATATAAGACGCTGGATTTCAATCTTCAAACAATAAAAATTTGCAGAAATTCAAGTGTCGATTAGACATTTATATGTCGACGAAAGACTTAGAACCATATAAGTATCGATTAAACACATAAAGTTCAAGAATTTCTAACCTTCTCGTACGCGATTAGTAGGTTGGATTCGCCTGAATGTTAAGACGGAAGTTGATGAAATTTAGAACCTTGACAGCTTCGATTTTCGCTTTTGGGGAAGAAAGAGCTCATTGTCTTTGGAAGATTACTGATTGAATTCGAGGACAAAGCTTGAAATATTGATGTTGGAAGATGGAAATCGATGTTGTTGTTGCTGGAGAATGAAGTGGCTGATTTTTAGGGGACAAATTTGAAGAAGAAATAGTTGGGTGTTCTCAATTTGCAGCGTATTGGATTTTATTTAGGGACGTGTCGGGTAATTGTCGGGTCGGGTCATCCAGGTGGCGCACAGGTGGCGTCCACGTGGATTTCACCTGTGCATCGCAGTTAAAGGTGATCAAATATGTCCACATGGTGAAAGTTTATTAACAGAAGGGGTATATTTGTCCCCCAACTTTGACGGAGGGCAAATATGCCCTTTTTCTCAAAGTTGGAGGGCAAATATGCCCCTTTTCCCATTTAAAAAAGAATGATAAATTTTCTTATTTGACAATAATTTAACTTTAAACTTTACTTTTACGCTTAACGATATGATTTATAAGGTGAAATTTCATAAATATACACTTGCGTGACTTACATTGCAAAAATATAGCCCAAAAACAGTTTTATACAATATTATACACTTATATACAAAAAACAAGTACAATATGTATATATGTGTATGTAAGTGTATAATTTGTAGATATACATTCTAAAAAAAAAAATTATACACGGAAATACGTACTTATACATATTTATACACAATTATACAATAGTTATAAGTAAATATAATACATAAATTTGGATTATTTTTTAATAAAAATTACACTTTTATACAACAGATACATGTGTCTATGGTGTATATAAGTGTATAAAAATGTATAATACTGTATATGAGTGTATATATACACTATTATACACTAATATATAAGAATTAAGCCCAACATCAGACGGAGCAGCAACAGTCATCGTCGGAGTTCTGTTCTCTGGCACCACCAACGACGGTGAATCGCAGCCCCACAACTCTGGCGAACTCAAGCACCATAATAACAGTCGTCTCCTCTCCCCATGGTGACACACCACCACTACACATTCACCGACGACCCAACCACCATTCGTTCTCCCTTTCCGTTCATCTCTATTTCTACCTCGAAGAGATCACGCCGGAGCTTCGGCTCGCCACCACCAAATCTGAGAGATAGAGCACCAAATCTGAATGAGAGAGACGACGACATAGAGAGGAGGCGGAGAGAGAGCGTGGTAGAGAGAAAAAAGTTTATGTCATTTTTTATAAGATTTTAAAAATTGGTTTAATTTTGGTAGCATTGTTGCCCTAAATTTCATACAGTGTAATTAACTCGATTTATAACCACACAATATCTTTAATTTATTTTAGACCACAAGATTTAAAAATCTTTGTTTATTTCTTAAATTTCGTGTCTAGTCAAACTACATCATATAAATTAGGCAGAGGCAGTATCTCTTTCCGAACCATAAAAAAAATCATATTTCCTCCATTCACTTTTACTTGTCCACTATACTAAAAATATATTTTCACTTTTACTTATCACTTTTAGCATATCAAGAGAAGACAAATTTTTTTTTCTGATTTTGTATTAATTGCTCATATCAAATTATTTTTCAAGTTAATTAAAGCTATGCACCAATTAATATAGGTATTCATTTATTATATGTTAAATGATGTACAAAGTCAATAGTGGATAAGTAAAAATGAACAAAGAAAGTACACATTTTCACTTTCAATTTAGCATTTCTTGAATCAATTAAATGTAAAATTCAACACATTAAAAAGTGCTTATAATTCAATTACATTTCAAGTGATATCCAAATATTAAAAACCGGTCTAAAAACTAACCATCCCAGCTAAATTTTACGTATTTTTTCATTCTCAAGACTCGAACCTTTTTTTTTTTGCAAAACTCCACTTAGTCATTTAATTTCATATGGATGGTTTCGAATTTTATTATTTCAACTGTTTGAGAAAATTCTCTCAATCGCGCCATTATTTCTCCTGTATGGCTTAGATGAATTAAGGTGAAGATAACCCTTAAATGAGGGGATTTTATGGCAGAAATCTTCCCGTTCACTGGTCAACTTAGGCCATGCTTTTAAAATAGCCACTATTATAGAATTTTAAAATGGACCGATAACAAAAATTATTTTTCAATTACAAGGACGGAAAAGTGGCTATTTATAAATTTTATCTCATCAAGTAGCCCATAGAATAAGTCTCTAATTGGTGGGCCTGTTAAAAATATTCCTCATATATCAATGGCAAAATACTAAAGGAATTGTTAAGATGAACTATAGGCCCATAACTTTCACACATATATGGATGGATGTGCCAGAAAGTCCAATACTTGGAAGCATTTGCCAATATGGATAATTAGTACACCTGAAACAGAGGAACAGATACGATATGTAATTGATCAGCCAGCCCAAAATCCTTAGAAACAAATTAGCCTATTAGTTAATTTATGAAGCCCAATTAATACATAGATCTACAGTTGGGGGCCCAATTCTAAAGTAGCTCTCTCAAATAAAGTTGCATTATATGAAATAAAGTAGTAGTTAAGAAAAATAGCATCTTGTGGTCTCATTTTATATTTTCAATTTCGATTGTGTTAGAATTAAAATGTCATCTATACCTTATACACAAATCACATATTGCGCTCTTATCTTTAGACCAAATTCTATTGCAATATCACTCACTTCCTTGCATTTAATTACTCAATTATTTATTCTAGTTACCCGTGGAATGCATCTATAAAATGGTTATCTATTCATTTCTTATTTGAGATTGAAATGAAGTTGAAACTATGGGCTCGTTTGGTACGTCGCATTAGACTGTATATTTTTATATTTGATTGTACTGTATTGTAATGGATTGTTAATATATAATGAACAGTATTAGAGTATTAACATATAATGGACTGTATTTTTTTAGTACAGTCCAGGGGAGACCCATATACTAGATGGTCTCAAAAATGACAGTTAGAGTGTATTATTTTTAGAAATAGTATAGTCCAGTCCGGCTGAAAACACCCACCAAATGCTGAATTATTTTTTTGTTCAATGTAATCCAACGTAATACATTGTACCAAACGTGCTTATATGTATTGTATAATAGAACATGGATCAAGTAAAGCAAAAGAGTTGTAGCATAAAAACTTTAAGTTAGTAGGAGTAGATTTAATAGGACTAACTTTAGGCTTAGGAATGAATGGACTAAAAGGGTTTTAAACTGCAACATTAAGATGATTCTAGACCTCTTAATTGCAATTTAATTGTCAATTGAGAGGATGGACCACAATAAAGTATGCGAAAATTAAAAGAAATTTATTAAGTGAGAGAGGACCGACCATAATTAAGTAATCTCAACTCAAGGGTGGAAACACGACCTAGAGGCAAATTCAGAATTTAAATTTGATTGGTTTGAATTTTAAAATATATTGAATTTTGAATTATATTTTTATATTTTATGAGTTCGGATGTTATATTTATTAAAAATGTAATGTACTCTCTCTCTCACACACAAAAAGTTTATGTGAATTCAGTCAGAACCTATATATTTCTTATGTGTCAATTTATGTGGCTTACATTTCAAGTCTAATTTTTTAAATTTTAACGGTGAATTCAGTCATAAAATTTATGAAAAGATCGTGATCAAAGAAATTTTGTTTGACCTTCAAAATTCGAAATGTGACACAAATTGTGACATAAAAGATATGTATATATATATATATTAAGAAATATCTTTAATCGTGAGATCAATTATTATTATATATTAACTCAAAATATTTATAAAATCAATAAATCTTAAATTCATCAATGAATAAATTGATGTTCAATAATAAGAGATGGTCAAAGGAATAAAGAGAAATGATGATTTTCTGTTTTCCTAGTCGATTAGGATGAATATCTATTGGAGAAGGCATAAAAATTGGATTTTTAATGGATTATTTATAAGTGGGGTCAAAAAAATAAAGTTATAAAATGCTTTTTATCACTTCTGAAAAGTCTTTTAGCTTTGTATAGTTTGATAAGTACAATTTGATTTGAGCAGTGATGAGTAATTTGTACATGTATACACATGCAACAATATACTTAAATTACTTTTTGAATTCGATGGCAAACAACATTAAAATGTTTCTATCTTAAAATAAACATGTTCAAATTCCAATGAAAATAAAAATATTAGGTGATTTTTTCATCATTTCAAATCTCGATAATAAATATTCGATGAAATTAATCGAGATTCGCACAAGCTAACCCAGATACCACCTTTTTAAATTGTTCGTGTTTTATTTTAATTCGTGTTGCAGAAATATGAAGGCAAATATTAATTTATTCAATTTCTTTAAAAAAATACTACTACAAATTACTAAAATATACACACGTCCATACTTGATATTTAGACACCATCAAAAGTTACAGCGGGATGGATAGAATCACTCATCCTTAATCAAAGATTTCAGGTATGATTTTTTTTTGATATAGAACGCTTTCTTTTTTAATGAAAACGCGATTAGGAGACCCCAAAGCGGATATCGAACGCCGATAAAAAAAAAATATTTAGACACACTCATATACCAATATGTATTGAGAGTCAAGAGTCAAGACCATGTATAAGATGGCTAAGGCAAAGAGACGATGGTCAAACACAATTGTCTAAACAAACACTAAAGTATAAATTTAACTTAATATAATTAATCACATTTCACTCTTAACAATCCCCTCTATTTTGTTGTGAAATATGTCAGTGTCAAACACATAATCAAATTGTTTTCAAGACCTAATTGTATGTGATTAACAACTGTCATTGCCTGCAATCCAGAAAAAAAAGTACTTCATTGGTTTAAATTGGCAAATGCATAATAATCATATCTTGGGTTCATAAATATCTTTTTAAATGCTTAATGATATATGCTGCCCATGTGACATCCATTAAATCTGAATTTATTGGCAGACAATGTTACCTTCCTATCTTTTTCTTGAGATGTTATTTAATTAGAATTGAGATCCAGAGAACTAGATGGATTAATTCGTTTGAGGAACTAAAGAAAATACAATGAAACAAGACACATATTGCTCATTTTAGATACTTCTAAGATGGTGGAAGACTTAGGTTTTGCTGACATTTTTCAGGTTAGATTGAGTTGATTTTCTCAAAGACAATCGAAAAGTAGAGATTTTGGGTTATATATTAATAACTCAATTTTTTTTACTTCTAAATCACAACTCAACCAATTGAACCCCTCCAAGTTTTCTCTCATCTCTCTCAATTTAGTCCATCGAGCTATTCTCACAACTCAACCAATTGAATCGCTCTGGGCTCTCTCTCATTTCTCTCAATTTAGTCCATCCAGCTATTAACTCTACTCTAAGTCTAACCCTAAGCATGTCAAGCATACTCTTCCTCTCAACTAAACCACTTGTAGAATTGTATTAATCTCCCTTGAGAGTCTTTTTCATTAATACAATATATATAGTGTGTATAATGTGAAATCCTAATACAAAAGAGATTCTATAATTAACACAATTATACAACACTAATAATAACAAAAATATATGGTGAATATTCTACTAATATTCACTAATACATCCCCTCAGTCGGAGCGGGATGAGGTCGGATGCTTAGACTGAATCTGAAGTCAAAGAATAACTGTCTAGGTAGTCCTTTAGTGAATATATCTGCATACTGATATGAAGAGGGAACATGCAATACCTTGACCTGTCCGATAACAACCTTCTCACGAACAAAGTGTATATCTATCTCAATGTGTTTGGTTCGCTGATACTGAACCGGATTGTGAGATAAATAAACAACAGATATTGTTACACCTCGTAAGTTTAAGACGGTAATTAAGAACGTCATTAAGGAAATTAATATACTTAAGAATGTGATTCTGAAATAAAATTTTGATGACAACGAGGGTGACAATGGAAATTTTAATGTTAGTTGTATATTTCCTTTATGGATTAGAATGTATTATATAAGTTAATACAACCAGGGTACGAGGTCTTATGGAGTTTTTCAGGATTTAAAAAAATTGGGACATAAGATTAATTATTGGTGAGAAGTGGACCAAAGTGTAATATTTAAGGGACCAAAATGTAGTAATTGATTTTCAGATTTTTGTTCTTAACCTTAAAAAAAAGACATTTCATTTCCTCATTTTCATTTCAAACTCCATTTCTCCTCTCCTCGTTAAGCAGCGATTTTACCCATCTCCTTAGCCAAAAAAAATTAAGTGTTTCATTCCTCTTCTTAGACTACATTATTCACCAAATTTAGAAGCCAAAACAACACCCAAAACAGTGGGCAAAATCGCACAAACCGTGGGAAAGATCGACCCACTGCTGGCCGAGATTTAGAGCCAAGAAACCTCAGATTTTTGGACAAATTTTGGAAGGAATACATGTATAAATGATGAGTTAACATTGTGGGATTCATGAATGTCAAATTAAAGTTGAAAAAGTGAGGAATTGGGCAAGAAATTGAAGCAAAAATCGAGGGCAGTGAGGGCTGGGAAAATCGGGACGGTTTTGGACGATTTGAGGTATAAAATTCTTCTTCTTGTGATATGATTAGAGTTGCATGTTGTTATAATTAAGGAATTGAATTGGTGTTAAGAGAAAATTAGAATTTAAACATGCATGTTATTGTTGTAATGTTGTTGGACCAATTTTGGAGTTGTTGGATTTAATTGTTGATGTTCTTATTATCGTCGCTAATTGCACGTTAAAAATTTAAGAAAGTCTTGGAAGAAATCTTGATATTTAGATTATAATTGTTCATAAGAAATTGTTGAAACATGAGTTGGATTCTAGGGAATTAAGAAAAGAATTGGTTTATGGAGATTGACCAGAAACTTGCTTGAAATTATTGGATATTGTCACGATGAGTTAGGGGCTGATTTTGTGGAGTTAATAGGTCGGAATTTTGATTATAAACATGTATATAAGTTATGGTAATTACTAATACATGTCTTAAAGAAAGTAAGTATAAAAGAGTGTTATGTTGCAAATTATAAGACTCTTGTTATTGTGCTAGAGTTGATGGATTGTTTTAAGATTGTTCTAATATGGATTAAGGACTGAATTAACATGAGAAATAGGTGGAGTAATCACCTTGGTCGTTGTAGTTGTCGTATTGCATAAATGTAAAAGAGAAAGAATGTATTATGGTAGCATATATGAAGTACATGTAATTAATTTGGTTATATCTTGGAATTGTGCTTGGTTACTGGTTTGGTTGGCATTTGTTGTAAATTGTGGAAGTGCTGTCCAGATTTTTATAAAATAGGAAGTCGTCATTCGATATAAAGTATGCTAAGTGATCATAGAATTGACGAGCGTATTACCATTATTATAGTTTGACGTACTAGACGAGACGTATCTTAATATTGAGTTGATTAGTTCGACTAAGAGGTATGTGAAACTCTTCCTTCTTTCTTTTGGCATGATTTTTATTAAGTAAACGTACGACGGACGTACATGATTTCTATACAGTCCAATTTTCAGTAATATGAGTTATGAGAAGTGGCTTAGATTTCCAGAAAATAATTCATTTTAATGATTTTATTAAGAGTCGAATGACGAGTTCACAGTGAGTCCCATAATAGGTCGGGTATGACATGTATATGACTTCACACCGAGTCCCATAATGGGCCGGGTACGGTATATATATGATTTCACACCGAGTCCCATAATGGGACGGATACGGTATATATATGTGTATATGGTTTTCATTCACACCGAGACCCTCACTGGGGGGCCGGGTACGGTATATATAAGTTCATGACTCTTATTTCTATAAGGCACAGTTGATTCTCATTTGTATATGACATAATAGGATTTGGATCCTAATTATCATACTTGTCTCCTGTTATCTATTGACCACTTATGATCTTTCTTACAATATTACATGTTTTACATACTCAGTACATTATTTCGTACTGACCCCCCTTTCCTCGGGGGCCTGCGTTCATGCCCGCAGGTACAGGTTCTCAGTTTGGTGATCCTCAAGCATATGACTCCTACTCAGCTGGTTGGGAAGCTCCTTTGATCCAGAGCTTTGTCTTTTTGGTACAAAACCTCCTTTTAGACTTACGTATATATTTAGGGGCACGACGGGGCCCTGTCCCGTCATATGTTGTTATTCTTCTCATAAAGGTCTGTAGACAGTTGTGAGTTGTACTTATGTAGAGTTATAAATCTGTTTTGATCAGCCATGTTGTTGTATACTGTGTTGGGATGTTCCCGTGTATATGTGATACTATCTGGTGGCAGCCTTGTCGGCTTGCCTGTTATATTGTGTTGGCTAGTTGTGACTCCCCAGGAGACAGGTGCCGATTCGGGCATATGTTATTGTTGTAGTGTTATGCTGTCGGGTTTTCATATTCCTTAAGTGTTAGTTGGATTATGTGTGACAGGTTAGTATAATGGCGTCACTAGAGCGTTTAGTCGCGGCCCGTCGGGTCGGGTCGTGACAAAAGTGGTATCAGAGCAGTTAGTCCTCAGAATATCTACAGACCGTGTCTAGTAGAGTCTTGTGTATGAGTATGTTGTGCACCATACTTATACGCAGGAGGCTGCCGGGCATTTAGGATTGGTTTCTATTCTTTCATCTCCTAGATCGTGCAATAGAGTTATGTTATTAGGAGAATCCCTTTCTAACGACCTATTATGTTTACAACTATGCCTCCGCAGAAGGCAACATCGGCCCAGAAGGGAAAATCTACAGCGGGGGATACGAGTTGGATTCAGAGAGTTACTGGGTCCCGTACGTGGTCTATGCCGGAGACTGTACCACAGTCGACGAGCTCTGCTACGTCGCCACCTTCGAAGCGATCACGCGATTTCCGAGGCCCGGACTGAGTCTCGGCTCACCATGCGAGGCGGGGGATAGTGCCATAGGAGACGCGGTTCAGTTGATGACTAGGCTAGTGGCGGGGCAGACTCGTCCGCATGAGCTTATGCGGCAGATACAGACATGGGTACAGACGGTAGAGGACCGACGCAGAAACCAGCGTAAGAGGGCTAGGTCGACAGGTTATTCGAGTGAATCTCGAGGCAGGTAGCCTCAGCAGCAGGTTAGATATTCATCTCAGCCAGCACATAGTGCTCCCCTACAGTCCACAGGCAGGAGATTCGACCGTCTGAGGTATTCAGGAGCCGGTCAGAGCTCCAGGGCTTCGGGTTCTCAGAGGAACAGGGGTTCTAGTCAGGTGAGGCCACCTTTGCCTCGGTGTTCTCAGTGTGGTAGGTCCCATCTTACGGAATGTCGTCTTACTACTGGTGCTTGTTTTGTTTGCGGTCGTCAAGGCCATATGAGGAGGGAATGTCCTTATAGGAACAGTGCAGGTCGGTTGCTGGCTCATCATCATCCATAGCTATTCTCCCCACAGGGCAGAGTATTCAGATGCCAGCAGGCCGTGGCGAAGCTCCCAGTTCTAACGGTCCTTCGAACCGCATATATGCTTTGGCCAGAAGGCATGATCAGGAGGCATCACCAGATGTGGCCGCATGTATATTTTTGATCTTTTCGAGACGTATATGCATTGATAGATTCAGATTTCACCTTATCGTATATATATTTCCCCTTGTTGCTAGTAGAATCGAAATAGAATTTGAATAGAAGCATGATGACCAGGTTTGGAGGTACTAGGTCAAAGTCAGGTAAGGTAACTCTTCATAAACTTCTACGTACCGAATAAGGGAATAAGTTAAACGATTCATCACTTAAGGGATGGTATAGTCAGAGATCGAAACCATGAGCAATGTCTGAGATTATGTATGTATACTAGAATATGTTGGAATTATGAAAAGTACGACAAGTAAGAAATGAAGTTGTTTATAATTACCAGAAAAGAATTCATTTTAATGAATTTATTAAGAGTCGAATGACGAGTTCACACCGACTCCCATAATGGGACGGGTATGGCATATATATGACTTCACACCGAGTCCCATAATGGGCCGGGTACGGTATGTATATGATTTCACACCGAGTCCCATAATGGGACGGATACGATATATATATGTGTATATGGTTTTCATTCACACCGAGACCCTCACTGGGGGGCCGGGTACGGTATATATAAGTTCATGACTCTTATTTCTATAAGGCACAGTTGATTCTCATTTGTATATGACATAATAGGATTTGGATCCTAATTATCATACTTGTCTCCTGTTATCTATTGGCCACTTATGATCTTTCTTACAGTATTACATGTTTTACATACTCGATGACATTATTTCGCATCGACCCCTTTCTCGGGGCTGCGTTAAATGCCCGCAGTACTGAGTTCTCAGTTTGGTGATCCTCAAGCATATGACTCCTACTCAGCTGTTTGGGAAGCTCCTTTGATCCAGAGCTTTGTCTTTTTGGTACAAAACCTCCTTTTAGACTTACGTATATATTTAGGGGCACGACGGGGCCCTGTCCCGTCATATGTTGTTATTCTTCTCATAAAGGTTTGTAGACAGTTGTGGGTTGTACTTATGTAGAGTTATAAATCTGTTTTGGTCAGCCATGTTGTTGTATACTGTGTTGGGATGTTCCCGTGTATATGTGATACTATCTGGTGACAGCCTTGTCGGCTTGCCTGTTATATTGTGTTGGCTAGTTGTGACTTCCTAAGAGACAGATGTCGATTCGGGCATATGTTATTGTTGTAGTGTTATGCTGACGGATTTTCATATTCCTTAAGTGTTAGTTGGATTATGTGTGACAGGTTAGTAAAATGGCGTCACTAGGGCGTTTAGTCACGGCCCGTCGAGTCGGGTCGTGACAGATATGTTATCACAATATACTATAGACACCTTACACAAAGGACATTGAAGCTCCAACAGTAGATTTCAGAGCCAACAGATCTCAGCCACAACATTGGCAACACCTCTATACTCTGCTTCTACACTCGACCGGGATAGTGTAGCCTGTCTCTTGGCACACCATGAAACTAAATTATCCCCTAAGAATACATAATAGCCTGAGGTGGAGCATCGCGTATCCGGACAACCTACCCAATCTGCATCCGTATATGATAGTACCTGGTAGGTGTAGAGGGGTATATATATAATCCATGATCAAGTGTGCCCTTAATATATCAGATGATACACTTAAGGGCAGTAAAATGAGGCTCATTGGGGGCATGCATAAACAGACAGACCTGTTGAACAACATAAGCAATATCATATCTAGTGAAGGTGAGATACTGTAGTGCACCTTCAAGACTTCTGTAAAGTGTGGGATCTGACATCGGATTACCATCAACAACACTAAATTATGATTTAGTGTCAACTGGAGTGGACATAATCTTGCATGTTGCCATTTTAGCCTTGTGTACTATCTCTTCTTCATACTTACGCTTCTGCAGATCTAGACACTAATATCTCTAAAAAATAACTCAGCTTTTCCAAGTCCGTCATGGTAAATTTAGTTTTCAGCAATGCAATTATCTCATTTTTAACAAATTAGATAAGGCAGTAAGCACTATGATATCCATATATAACAATAAATAAGCGATGATGTTACCTCGATGAAAAATGAAGAGAGAATTATCACACTTGCTATAAACAAACCAAATCCGCATAAGATATTGTTCAAAACGATCATACCATGCTCTAGGGGCATGTTTCAAACTATAAAGTGACTTATGGAGATGACATACATACTGAGGGGCTGTTGGATGGACAAAAGTAGGCGGTTGGTGCATGTAAACAATTTCTTTTAAATCCCTATGTAGAAACATATTTTTTACATCAAGCAGATGAATCGGACAATGCTTACCCATAGCAATTCTCAGAGCTGTATGAATAGTAGCTGATTTAACAACCAGACTGAATGTCTCACCAAAATCAATGTCATCCTGCTGATTAGTACGATTAGCCACAAGCGTGGCCTTATATCTATCTATGTCACCATTGTCTCTGTTACTTGTGATGAAAAGCCACATGCATCGGATCACATTAACCCCCACCGGTCAGGGAACCAAATCACAATTATGTTGTTTTGTTAAGACATTAAACTCCTCACATACGGCTGCATTTCAATTGGGGTATAGTTTGGCTAATATTAGGCTTTTGGGAATTTGTGATATGGTTTGTGTTGACATGTTAAATTAGATTTTGGGTTTGAAAATTCCGTATTGAGCATGAGTTTCTATATGGTGTGAAGGTGTTGGTTGGGTATGGTTGATGTTTTTTGGGTCGGGTTCACTGTTCGGGTTTAGAATCCGATGTTGGGGTAGGGTGTCAGACTGGTGACTAGGTACAGTGGCGGGTGTGTTTGTAGTTGCCGATCTGGGTCTGTCGTGTTACACCTCGTTATTTTGCGACACTAATTGAGGGCGTAATTAAGGAAATTAATATACTCAAGGATGTGATTCCGGAATTTTTTTGGTTACAACGAATGTGATGACAGAATTTATAATGATAAGTGTATATTCCCCGTTATGGATTAGTAACGTATTATATAATTTATGACGACGAGGATACGAGACCATATGGAATTTTCAAGACTTAAAAGAAGTGGGATATTAGAGTAATTAATTATGGGGATTGGACTAAGTTGCAAATATTACAACTTAGCCCACATATAACCTTAAGAAACATTTCATTCTCTAATTTTTACACATTCTCCTCTCTTTTATTTCCCCCCCCGGCAGCCGATTCTTCTTTATTTTCTCTAGACAAAGTTGAAGATTGTATCAACCTCTTCTCCCAACAATTAATCCCTTATTCTAGACTCTAAACATAGGTAAAAATTCCAAGCCAAGCAACACCAAAACAGTGGGAAATCCGGTAGTCACTAGGCCGAGAAACTGCCCAGATGTTTCAATTTTAGGGTGAAATATTGGAGGAAAAACATGTAAGAATGATGGATTAAAATTGGAGAATACATGCATGACAATTTGGAGTTGAAAATGTGTGAAAATTGGATGCAAATCGATGGAACAGTGGGCTGAAAATCGGGACTGTCTTTGGGTATTTTGGGGTAAGAATTCTTTTTTTTTTTTATGGATTATCTGTGAGATTAAATGATGATGTAGTTAAGAGATAAATTTATGTTAAATAAGAATTGGAAATAAGAGATTGCATGTGAATATTGTTGGTGTTGTTGAGCCAAAAGGAATGGCTATTATCGATTTTTATGAACTATCTTTGTATACATTGCATTCGATTGTTGTTATTGCTATTGTCGTCACTAAATTGCATGTTGGAAATTGAAGAGAAATCTTGATAGTTAGGTGGTAATTAGTTATATAGAAGTATTAAAATATGAACTTGGATTTTAAGACTTCAATCGGATTTTAGGGAGTTAAGGAAAGAGTTTTGGTAAAGAGGATGTTGGCCGAAAACTTGCATGAAACTATTGGGCATTGTCGTGATGCATTAGGGGATGTTTTGTTAAGATTATAGACTTATAGTGATGGAAATATAAGTTATGAACATGTAAATGCGATATGGTAAATCCTACTAAATGTCTTAAGGAATTAAAGCATAAGAATGTATTATATTGCACTCTCGATGTGTTGGATTATGAACTATTTTATGTACTATTTTAACGTGATTTAAAGGTTAGGTTAACATAAGAAATAAGTGTATAAATCCCCTTGGTTATTGTAGTTGTTGTCTTCCATAAAAAAAAGAGGAAAGAAATGTATTATGATGTCATTTATGGAGTATTTGAGATTGTTATGATTATATCTTTAAGTTGCATATTGTTATTTGGTATTGATGGCTTGATTTGTAAGTTATGGACATGCACATAAATTGGGGAAGTGCTGCCCAAATTTTTATAAAAAAGAAAGCAAGTTATCGTTCAATTACTATGAATGATAGAAATCATAAGGTTAATGGATATGTTACCACTGTTATAGGTTGAAGTGCTAGTCAAGACATATTTAGATTGTTGAATTGGTTAGTTCGTCAATAAGGTATGTGAAACTCTTCCTTCTTTCTTTTTGGCATGATTTATTAAAAGTACGGCGGACGTACATGATTTTTACACAGTCTATTTTCTAAAGATGTTAGTCATGAGAAATGCCTATGATTTTCCAAAAGATGTTTTAAAAAGATATATGATATGATACGCGCCTTGATTTTTCCAAAAGATGTTTTAAAAAGATATATGATATGATAAACGCCTTGATTTTCCAAAAGATGATTTAAAATGATATATGATATGATAATGTCTTTCATTTATTCCATTGAGAGTCAAGTGATGATTTATTATGTATAAAGTTACTCATAATATTCTATTCGTGCTGGATATGATTATATGAATTCACCGAGTCCCTTACTAAAGGGCCGGCAATGTATACAGATGTGATGATTATATGAATTCCACTGAATCCCTCAGTAAAAGGGCAGCAATGTATATAGATATGATAATTCCACCGAGTCCCTCAGTAAAGGAACAACAATGTATATAGATATGATAATTCCACCGAGTCCCTCAGTAAAGAGTCGTCAATGTATATAGATATGATGATTCCAGCGAGTACTAGAGGGCCGACAATGTATATAGACAAGAGGATTCTATGGGCAGGCATCCCTGATTTTGATATGACTTTCATCATTTTTATAAGGCACAGTTGACTCTCATTTCATAAGACACAATTGTTTTGATAATTGATAATTATACTTGCTTCCTGACATCCTTTGGCCAGTTATGATCTCATTTACATTACTTCATATTTTACATACTCGGTACATTATTTCGTACTGACCCCCTTTACTCGGGGGGCTGTGTTCATGCCCGCAGGTACAAGTTCTCAGTTCGGTGATCCTTAGCCCTAGGACTCCTACTCAGCTGGTTGAAAAGCTCCTTTTATCCATAGCTTTGTCATTTTGGTACATAACCTCTTTTCAGACTTATGTATATATTTAGGGGCACGACGGGGCCATGTCCCGTCTTATGTCGTATCCTTCTTATAGAGGTATGTAGACAGTCGTGAGTTGTACGTATGTAGAGTTGTAAATCTGTTTTGGTCAGCTATGTCGTTGTACTCTGTTTTGGGATGTTACCGTGTATACGTGATACTATTTGGTGGCTGCCTTGTCGGCTTGCCTATTACATTATGTTGGCTAGTTGTGACTTTCCAGGAGGCATGTACATTCTTGTGTAAAGGCGGCCTTGTCGGCTCGCCTATTTCGACGTATGTTATAATTGCAGTGTTATGCTGCCTGATTTTATATTTTCCCTAGTGTTAGTTGGGTTATGTGCGATATGTTAGTATAATGGCGTCATTAGGGCGCTTAGTCGCGACCCGTCGGGTCGGGTCATGATAAAAGTGGTATCAGAGCAGTTAGTCCTCGGAATGTCTACAGATCGTGTCTAGTAGAGTCTTGTGTATGAGTATGTTTTGTACCATACTTATACGCAAGAGGCTGCCAGACATTTAGGATTTGTTTCTATTCTTTCATCTCATAGATCATGCAATAGAGCTATGTCATTAGGATAATTCCACCCTCCTAACGAATTATTGTGGTTGTAGCTATGCCTCCAAAGAAAATGACAGTGGTCCGGAAGGGAAAACCAGAGTTATTTGGACTTGACGTAGTGCATCATGCCATAAGGGAAGTGAAAGAATTTAAATAGAAGTATGATGACCAGAGTTGGAGGTTAGGCATTTGATCAAACTGGGATCAGATCACTCACCTATGGTGTTAGAATTCAAACGACATGTCCAACATTATAACAAGTCATTCAGATTCCTTAATTTATGGACAAAAAATGACAACTTCTTGTAAACAGCTAAGGATAGTTGTGATATACAAGTTGAGGGAAACCTCTTCGGGAAATTCAACATGAAACTAAAGAATATGAGGAAGGTGTTGACTGAATGGAGCAGAAACACATTTAGTGAGACTGCACGGGGTTCCTACTTTTATGATGTCAGACAGATGAGCTGAGTTACGGATAACTTCTGGAGGTTTTTCAGAAGGGATTAGGGACACGTGTGAGACTCAGTGTTGAATTACACCCTCAGACTGACGGGCAGGCAGAGCGTACTATCCAGGCACTTGAGGATAGGTTGCGGGCCGATGTTATTGATTTCAGAGTTAGCTAGAAGAATTATTTGCCTCTTGTTGAGTTACGTACGATAACAGATACCCTTCCAGTATTCAGATGACCCTATATAAGGCCTTGTATGTAAGAAAGTGTAGATCGCAGGTTGGTTGGTTTGATGTAGGCGAGGTTCAGTTATTTGGTCCAGACTTGATTCAGCGGGCTGTGGATAAGGCGAAACTTATCCAGGAAAGATTATTAGTAAGCTCAGAGTCAGCAGAAGCTTTATGCAGATAACCGACGTTGACACATGGGGGTTCAGGTTGACATTTTAGTATGATCATTGTTATGTGGCCACGTGTGGCATTATTTGTATGTAGGGGTTGTAAGGAGACTATGTCGCTATCTTTAAGTTTGACTCCCAAAAGAACATTCGGGGACGAATGTTTCTAAGGGGGGAAGAATGTTACACCCCGGAATTTCAGGATATGTTTATAAGAACGAAGGTAAGAACCCAAAAATGTTATGATTTGAGACGAGTAAAAATTTATCGGAATTATGAAATTGCCGGAAAACGAAATATTGCGACGAGCGGGAGGACGACACGTGTCACCCCCCTTAGTAGTCTTGGACGAAATGGCATGGATAAAATGGTCATTAGACCATAATTTAAATGACCAAGTCTTGCTAAGACAAAGAGCTTGACATTGTTGACTTGTCAAAGTGCCACTTGGGCTTGATCCATGTGAAACTCATCTAAGCCCCACATGTGTGCTAATCTTGACCCTTCCTAGTGTTATATATGTCTACTAGTTGCAAGACAAGCTTATACACTTAGAAAAAATTTCAAGAAAATTTGAAGAAGCACTTAGAGTGCTCTCGGCTTTGAAGGCTCCCACACAAGAAAATTTTGCAATTTTTGTCCATAATTCCCAATATTCAAACCCAAGGTTCCTAAAGGTATTCTAAGGGTATCTCAATAGAAAGATCCCGGAAAAAGATTGTTTTCGTATTAGTCGCAATGTAAAAACCTAGTTGCTTTCCTAGGTTTTGATTGGAAGTTTAAAGGAAAGTTGTTTGTGAGATGCTAAGGGTCTCAAGTGGCGGATTGAAGTGTCAAGAAGAGGCTCTAAGTTGCTAAGGAGCGACTTCGGATCTTGAAGTGAATTAATGCTCGTTAAGGTAACAATTTTGTTCTCTTAAAGTGTTACAAGATTACATATTGTTGTTAGCCTTACATTTTTTATTAGCATGAAGTATATGTATTGAAGTTTGATAAGTGATATGGATTGTAGTAGCCTAAATCCGAAATGACATATGAGCCATTTGAAATTGAAGTACAATTTGGTCGTTAAATTAGAATCGTCGCATGTTTACCTACTTGAGGATTGTAGTAGTTATGTCGATTGCGGCTTGATATCATGTTATGCTAAACAACTTGAATTGAAAAGGAATTGGAAAGATTGATATGTTGTTACACCTTTGGCCGAGAATGACATTATATGTTGGACTAGTTTGTTATAAATTGTGGGGCGGAATTTTACACGTCTTGTAGGCGTGTAATCCCCTATTGTTAACTACACTGTTGAGCCTTAAATGTGGCGTGTTTGGTTATTGAATTCGGCCTTGAAAAAGGTGGCAAAGTATGTAGAAACAAAGGAAGTGTTGTCCGATTTTCCGTAGAATTTAGTGGCTTTGCACTTGGAATATTCTACGTTTGAAACTAGAAGTTAATAAACGTATTATGATCATTATAGGTTGACATACTACGTACGACATATTGGACTTGGCAAGTGGATTGAACCGAAGGGGTATGTGGAACTTTCTTATCTCTTGAGCATGAATAAGTTGTAAACGTATAGTACGGTGAGCGTCACGAGATTTTGACGAATCTAGTCCATTTGATATCCTTGGTTTATCTTAAGAATGTTCAAGTTGGTTGAGTTAGGAAATTAACTCACTTGTTTAAAAATAATAAGGATATCTTGGTTTTTAAAAGTTAAGAGACTTTAAGTATTTCGAACGTATATGATACTTGTTTCGTTTGGAAAGTTTAAGTCTCTTGGTTATAAAGAAGAATGTAAGTTTCTAAGGTATAAAGCTAGTATAACGGCTTTATGTGAAGTTGGTTATAATAGCTTTATGGAAAGTTAAAAAGAGTGGTTTACTCTAATTAATATAAGTATGATAAATGACTCGAATTAATGAAAGACAAATTGATTTAAAGGCATCAATTGCTTAAGGTTTTAAAAGAAAGAAGTCACTTGATTTAGAAGCCTGAAAATGTATTTCTAAACGGTATTGTGACTTGTCTTAAAATGTAGTTATGACTTGATACTACGGTTATTAGTATCTTGGAAGTTTTATATGAAAAAAAATCATTTTAAAAGAATAGAAGTACGTAGTACTTTGGGTTAAATTCCCGTATTTTATAATGACATGTTAGTGCCTTAAGTAAACTAAAATAAGAGTGTATGTGAATAAGACTAATAAGAAGTTAGGGGATTTCTTAACTTGCTTGTAATGTATGATAAGCCGGTAGTGCTTATGTTATGTATGATAAGCCGGTAGTGTTTATGTTATGTATGATAGCCGGTTGTGCTAGTGATATATTATGCATTACGGGGTCATTCCCCGGGTTTGTGGCATTTGCATATTCCGTGGATTTGCTACCCATGATGCGAGGAATACCTCATGCGGGTCCGAAAGGGCTTATGCGGGTGAAATAGTCTCATGCGGGGCGGACGATCTATGCGAGGAATACCTAAATGCGGGTCCATCGACCACTGCAGTGAAATAGTCCCGAGTAGGATTGCTTAATGATCTGCGGGCGGGTGGCCTGCTTTGATCATGAGTCTCTATTTTTATGCGATAAAGTATACTCGTGTTTACTCTCATTGTTAGTAAGGCCTGATGTCGTTAATTGAGTTATCATACATCTCGGTTTATTATAGACTTATGATTTCATTCTGATCTTTCGGTTTCACATATTTGGTACATGTTATCGACCTCGCCTTGAAGTGCGTTAAATCTGCGAGGTAGTGTGCAGTTCTTGATCCTCACTTTTAGGATCAGATTCATTGGTGTTGAAGCTCCATTACTCGGAGGCTTATCCACAGTATTGTCGGTTGTTGTACATTCGGGGTATGGCGGGGCCCTGTCAAAATCCGTTGTTATTCTTAGAGTGCATAGTCGTATCTAGTGGTTTGAAATTTGTAAAGAAAGAATTGTGACTGATGTTTCTTTTATTATGTATGTTTTACGGAAGGTGACCTTATCGGCTAGCCTGTTGATGTATTATGTCTAAGTGTTTTTATGAGTTGTGTATGTTTCGCTGCTATTCTCTGATGTATACCTGTAAGGAGTGCCCAGGTAGGGCACGATCGCGAGCAGGGTGGTCGTGACAAAAGTGGTATCAGAGCAGTTAGTCCTCGGAAAGTGTCTACAGACCGTGTCTAGTAGAGTCTTGATTATCGGTGTGTTGTGCACCACATCTATAATCAGGAGGCTGCAGGACATTTAGGATTGGTTTCTATTCTTCTCACTCTGAGATCGTGCGATAGAGCTATGTAGTTAGGATCGTCTCTCCCTAACAAGTTATGTTGTTTGCAGCTACGAGGAAGGCAGCATTGACCCAGAAAATATTATGTGGATTGCGTATCCAGGTAGGTAATGTTTGTAGTATAGTTGGTATTGTGACATACAGCTATACAGATTTATGTATGAGGGTCGGACGCGTGTTGCCTAGAATTGTTTTAGGTTACCAGGATTTGGTAAGGACTAAATAAATACCGGGAAGGTATGAAACAGTTTAATGAATTCTCATCAAGGTTTTACGTACTAATTTGAGATAATTAGGAGATGATGAGATGTCTGAGAAGGAAATGAACCCTTAAGAAGTTATTATTAAGGGAATTAATGGAAGACTATGTTAATAGATTGAGCTACGTAGTATGATTAAGAAAATGGTACAGATGAGATCCGTATGGAGTAAGTATGGTTGTTGTGGTCAAGACAACACGATTATGGTATTACGATAAGTTTTTGTACCCATTTACGGGGGGACTGATAAGGTAGGCGTGGAGCATGTAAATTGCGAGCCTAAGAATGTTGATAACCACCGAGACCTTAGGTATATAAGGTCTTCTCGGGTAGTAAAAGGTTAAGACAGACCAAGGGTAAGAGTTAAATATGACGCCGAGTCGGGTTGAGGACCTATTAAGGGTCGCCCCATATCTTGGAATGGTATGAGATCAATTGGTAGTAGTCGCTCGTGGCCAGTCACGAGGAGTGCAAGTTTAGTTAATCATTTTACGGGTTCGTGGGCGCGTTCCACGGAACCAGTTAAGAGAGCGGAAATGGACTTAAGTTGTTTAGAATAGTAACTCAGATTGGAGGCCGAATCGATATGAAGGCCGTATGCGTGCGCTAGAATAAGCTTGGAAATGCGGAAAAATGCGACCGATGAAGAAAGCAACCAAGTGTAAAGAAATGGAGCCTATATCCATGAGGACCTTTCGAGGTGACTACACCCGTGGGTGTTGGGTGGTAGCTGAGTGGGTAGCTAATAGTTGCCGGTAACGATACAGTTGTTGGACCCTAGCAGACCTAGAAAAGCTGTTATGACAGACATTGAGGTCATTATGAGTACGGTCTAGTTGGCCTCTTGTTATGCCAACGTGGACTACAGAGAGAGATTGATTTGGTACCAGTTTTCCGGTAAGCCGGTTATCGAGTGAAAAGGAAGAGAAGCGGTGGTAACCAGTAAATTATCCCTCCTTCTGTGACATCATTGTTTTTAATAAGTCTGTGTGACTTGTTCATTGAGGTGAATTGAGGCAGAAGGTAAGTGATACTCGAATTTGAAAGAGTTTATGTTAAGTGCCCTTGGAGGTACTTGGAGTTGGTCTGGTGTGGCGGTCAAGGCCACGACCTTTCCGGATAATTTCAGGAAAGTGCGCAAGCAAGAATAAGATAAGTACGAGTGTTGGCTACGGAAAACAGAAGACATCGTTGGTAGATTTTGAAAATCTATACGATTAAGGTGGCGCTTGATGATTAAGATTTTGATAGGGAGATAAGTTCTCTCCCCCACGTAAAAGGACAGTTTTACATATTATGGGGTTATGTGTACCCATGTTGTTAGACGAAGGATATGAGACTGGTAAGGTCTTCGGTATCGTCATGCCATAGGTTACAGTTGTAGATAACCGTGGGAAAAGTGTTGTGTTGGGGTAATTAAGAACGACGTACGAATTGGTCGAGGAAGTATCGTAAAGATATAAATGCAGGTTGTACGCATGTATGAAACTATACGATTATGAATCAAGATAGAAATACTTTTGCTAATAATAAGCATAAGGTAAGGTTATGACCAGAATGATAAAAGAGAATACAACTGTGGTTATGTAAGTTGCACGAGATATGATTACCCGGACGATTAAAAGACCATTAGTAAATGATGGGTAGTAAGAACACCTCGAGGAAAGGTGGTACCATGCATGCAAGCGAGAAAGATAGTAAGGAGATACGGGGGTAAGGACCCGGGACAACTTGAAATGAATTATAAAGGAAAGACGAGTAGACACTCGAACGATAAGAAATCTTGACAAGTCATTGGAGTAGGTAATACCGTGAATTGAGGTTGAACACCTGACTATAATCTCTACGAACTGGGGAGAGAATGATCGGGTTACTACTTGACGAGAACAAGGAAATATCTCCCCCCTAAATTGTGATTGACAGGAAGTCTTAGCCATGAGGCAAGCAAAAGAATCAAATCTAAATTTGTGACCAAGTTTGGTTGCAACAGAGAAAAGGAAATAGGAACCATAATTGAGATTAAGGACACCCGAATATTTCGCAAGAATGAGAAGGGTTTCCAGTTGTTGGAAGATAAGTTGACTCGACTACAGTTCTAACCCCTCCTGAAAGACTAGAGGGTTAGGTTATTATGATAACACGTGGGGTGTTAGGCTAGGTTGTGTGCTGACGCAACCCGATAAAGATAGAGCCTATCTTTTCCCGGTAGTTAGGGAAACAGGAAAGGAAATTACGCCACTCACGATTTAGAGCTGGCGGTAGTTAAATCATGCCTTGAATATTTGGGGGCATGACGTATATATAAACTTCATGTGGATATTTGTGCAGACCACAGGAGCCTCCGGTATATCTTCAGACAGAGGCAGTTGAATTTGCGACAGAGACGGTGGTTAGAGTTACCCAAGGATTGTGATATTGATATCCTATACTATCTGAGAAAAGCCAAGACAGTTACAGATACTCTTAGTCGTGGATCTATGGGTAGTCTGTCAGATGGGCAGCCAGATAAACATGATGTGGTCCGTAAGATTCATCAGCTACCGACCCGAGGGGTTTCGATTATTTGTTTCCAAGGTAAATGAAGGTTGGATCCGAGAGGTTGCCGAGTCTTCCGTCGTTGAGGAGGTAAAGAGGCGACAGTATGAGGATTCAGTTATGATACGGTATCAAATTCTGACTCTCAGAAAAGAAGAGCCTGTTTGAGTAGCACCGGATGGGGTGCTGTGATATGAGGATAGATTGTGTGTACCCGGTGTTGCAGGACTAGTCAGCAGGTTTTAGGGGAGGCACGCAATGCTTATTGCTCTAATTGTTCGGGGCCGACTAGTCGTGTCGTGACCTCAGATGCATGTATGGGTTAGATGACCGGAAAAGGGACATAGCCGAGTTTACTGCTTAGTGTCCGAATTAGTAGAAGGTCAAGGTTGAACACCAGAAGCCCAGTGGGCTATTACAAGCGATTGAGATCCCAACTTAGATATGGGAGGAAACTAATATAGATCTTGTTACAGGGTGGCATCGTACTCAGAGGAAGTGCGACTCCCTGGGGGGGTCATAGTAAACAGGATGACGAAATCGGCCGTGTTCTTCCAGTCAGGACCACTTACTCGACTGAGGATTATGCTAGCTTATATAGCAGGGAGATTGTGAGACTGCACGGGTTTCCTACTTTTATGATGTCAGACAGATGAGCTCGGTTACGGATAACTTCTGGAGGTTTTTCAGAAGGGATTAGGGACACATGTGAGTCTCAGTGTTGCATTACACCCTCAGACTGACGGGCAGGCAGAGCGTACTATCCAGGCACTTGAGGATAGATTGCGTGCCGATGTTATTGATTTCAGAGTTAGCTAGAAGAATTATTTGCCTCTTGTTGAGTTACGTACGATAAAAGATACCCTTCCAGTATTCATATGACCCTGTATAAGGCCTTGTATGTAAAAAAGTGTAGATCGTCGGTTGGTTGGTTTGACGTAGGCGAGGTTCAGTTATTTGGTCCAAACTTGATTCAGTGGGCTGTGGATAAGGCGAAGCTTATCCATGAAAGATTATTAGTTAGCTCAGAGTCAGCAGAAACTTTATGCAGATAATCGACGTTGACACATGGGGGTTCATGTTGACATTTTAGTATGAGCATTGTTATGTGGCCACGTGTGGCATTATTGGTATGTAGGGGTTGTAAGGAGACTATGTCACTATCTTTAAGTTTGACTCCCAAAAGAACATTCGGGGAGGAATGTTTCTAAGGGTGGAAGAATGTTACACCCCGGAATTTCAGGATATGTTTATAAGAACGAAGGTAAGAACCCTAAAATGTTAAGATTTGAGACGAGTAAAAATTTATCGGAATTATGAAATTGTCGGAAAACGAAATATTGCGACGAGCGAAAGGCCGACACGTGTCACCCCCCTTAGTAGTCTTGGACGAAATGGCATGGATAAAATGGTCATTTGACCATAATTTAAATGACCAAGTCTTGCTAAGACAAAGAGCTTGACATTGTTGACTTGTCAAAGTGCCACTTGGGCTTGATCCATGTGAAACTCATCTAAGCCCAGCATGTGCTAATCTTGACCCTTCCTAGTGTTATATATGTCTACTAGTTGCAAGACAAGCTTATACACTTAGAAAAAATTTCAAGAAAATTTGAAGAAGCACTTAGAGTGCTCTCGGCTTTGAAGGCTCCCACACAAGAAAATTTTGCAATTTTTGTCCATAATTCCCAATATTCAAACCCAAGGTTCCTAAAGGTATACTAAGGGTATCTCAATAGAAAGATCCCGGAAAAAGATTGTTTTCGTATTAGTCGCAAGGTGAAAACCTAGTTGCTTTCCTAGGTTTTGATTGGAAGTTTAAAGGAAAGTTGTTTGTGAGATGCTAAGGGTCTCAAGTGGGGGATTGAAGTGTCAAGAAGAGGCTCTAAGTTGCTAAGGAGCGACTTCGGATCTTGAAGTGAATTAAGGCTCGTTAAGGTAACAATCTTGTTCTCTTAAAGTGTTACAAGATTACATATTGTTGTTAGCCTTACATTTTTTATTAGCATGAAGTATATGTATTGAAGTTTGATAAGTGATATGGATTGTAGTAGCCTAAATCCGAAATGACATATGAGCCATTTGAAATTGAAGTACAATTTGGTCGTTAAATTAGAATCGTCGCATGTTTACCTATTTGAGGATTGTAGTAGTTGTAATCGATTGCGTCTTGATATCATGTTATGCTAAACAACTTGAATTGAAAAGGAATTGGAAAGATTGATATGTTGTTACACCTTTGGCCGAGAATGACATTATATGTTGGACTAGTTTGTTATAAATTGTGGGGCGGAATTTTACACGTCTTGTAGGTGTGTAATCCCCTATTGTTAACTACAATGTTAAGCCTTAAATGTGGCGTGTTTGGTTATTGAATTCGGCCTTGAAAGAGGTGGCAAAGTATGTAGAAACAAAGGAAGTGTTGTCCGATTTTCCGTAGAATTTAGTGGCTTTGCATTTGGAATATTCTACGTTTGAAACTAGAAGTTAATAAACATATTATGGTCATTATAGGTTGACATACTACGTACGACATATCGGACTTGGCAAGTGGATTGAACCGAAGAGGTATGTGGAACTTTCTTATCTTTTGAGCATGAATAAGTTGTAAACGTATAGTACGGTAGACGTACGAGATTTTGACGAATCTAGTCCATTTGATATCCTTGGTTTATCTTAAGAATGTTCAAGTTGGTTGAGTTAGAAAATTAACTCACTTGTTTAAAAATAATAAGGATATCTTGGTTTTTAAAAGTTAAGAGACTTTAAGTATTTCGAAAGTATATGATACTTGTTTCGTTTGGAAAGTTTAAGTCTCTTGGTTATAAAGAAGAATGTAAGTTTCTAAGGTATAAAGCTAGTATAACGTCTTTATGGGAAGTTGGTTATAATAGCTTTATGGAAAGTTAAAAAGAGTGGTTTACTCTAATTAATATAAGTATGATAAATGACTCGAATTAATGAAAGGCAAATTGATTTAAAGGCATCAATTGCTTAAGGTTTTAAAAGAAATAAGTCACTTGATTTAGAAGCCTGAAAATGTATTTCTAAAAGGTATTGTGACTTGTCTTAAAATGTAGTTATGACTTGATACTATGGTTATTAGTATCTTGGAAGTTTTATATGAAAAAGAGTCATTTTAAAAGAATAGAAGTACATAGTACTTTGGGTTAAATTCCCGGATTTTATAATGACATGTTAGTGCCTTAAGTAAACTAAAATGAGAGTGTATGTGAATAAGACTAATAAGAAGTTAGGGGGATTTCTTAACTTGCTTGTAATGTATGATAAGCTGGTAGTGCTTTTGTTATGTATGATAAGCCGGTAGTGCTTATGTTATGTATGATAGCCGGTTGTGCTAGTGATATATTGTGCATTACGGGATCATTCCCCGGGTTTGTGGCATTTGCATATTTCGTGGATTTGCTACCCATGATGCGAGGAATACCTCATGCGGGTCCGAAAGGGCTTATGCGGGTAAAATAGTCCCATGCGGAGCGGACCAATCCTATGCGAGGAATACCTCATGCGGGTCTACACGACCTATGCGGCGGATCTGATCATCACGAAGAATACCTCATGCGGGTCCATACGACCATTGCGGGTGAAATAGTCCCAGGAGTGGGATTGCTTAATGATACTGTGGGCGGGTGGCCCTGCTTTGATCATGAGCCTTCTATTTTTATGCAGTAAAGTATACTCTTGTTTACTCTCATTGTTAGTAAGACACAGTGTACTGTTAATTGAGCTATCATACCTGTCTCCAGTTTTATTATAGACTTATGATTTCATTCTGATGCTCGATTTCACATATTTGGTACATGTTATCGACCTCCTTAGAGTCTGCGTTAAATCTGCATGAGTAGAGTGCAGTTCTTGATCCTCACTTTTAGGATCACTGATTCAGCTGTTGAGAATATCCATTACTCCGGAGGCTTATCCCTGGTATTGTCGGTTGTTGTACATTCAGGGGTATGGCGGGGCCCTGTCACGTCACTGTTGTTATTCTTAGAGGTCTGTAGTCATGTCTAGTGGTTTGGGCTGTAAAGAAAGAATTGTGACTGATGTTTATTTTATTATGTATGTTTTACGGAAGGTGACCTTATCGGCTAGCCTGTTGATGTATTATGTCTAAGTGTTTTTATGAGTTGTGTATGTTCCGCTGCTATTCTCTGATGTATACCTGTAAGGGGTGCCCAGGTAGGACACCAGTCGCGGGCCCGGGGTCGGGTCGTGACAGGAGTAATCACCAACTAGTCCCTAATGTGATAATGAAATTGGATATGACAAAGGCCTACGATAAGGTATCTTAGGACTTTCTAACTAGAGGAGTTAAGCAAGGTGGCCCTTTATCGCATGCCTTATTTATTCTTGCGGCAAAAACTCTCTCGAGGGCCTTGAACTCATTACATGATAAGCTAGGTTACTATGAATTTAGAATGCTAAAATGGAGTTCAAAAATCAATCATTTGTGTTACGCAGATGATATAATCATATTTGCCTCAGCATGTCACCTCTGATCATAGATGTGTTTGGTGAGTATGAGAGGGCATTAGGGCAGTTGATTAACAAGAATAAGAGTACAATATACTTGCATTATAGAGTGGTTGAGACAGAATTCCAGAATGTGGAAAGGGTGACAGGTATGGCAAGACAATCATTCCCAATAATGTATTTGGGTTGTCTTATATATTATAGTAGGTCGTAGATGTAATTTTATTCAGAACTGATCATCATATTTGGTGGAAACTAAGGATATGATCATCTCTATTCTGGTTTGACAATTGGACAGGACTTGGTACATTGTACTCTCTCATACCTAATGATTTCTATTGCAATGAAGACATACATAATGTTAAAAGGTACGTGGCAAGAGAGGACTATAAGAGACAGTTTACCAGAGGATGTAGCATAATACATTATAAAAGAAATCAAATCACCTACAAAGGAAGGACTGGATAAACGGTTATGGATTCTAGAACCTAAAGGTGAAATCACTGTTAAATCAGCCTAGGAGTTGGGTTTATCACATGTCGTCTAAGTGTACATGTTGTTTTACTCCTGAACAAAAATCTGTAACACATATATTCCTAAAGAGTACAACAACACAACATATATGGTCTTACTTTTCCATGGCTACAGGCTTGGAAATCACGGGTATGCATCTGCATCAGGTGATCATGACATGGTGGAATGCAGAGGTGTTGCCAAGATGCAAACCTCTATTTTATGCTATGCCTACTATCATATTCTGGGAATTGTGAAAGAAAAGAAATGGTGACCTACATAACAGGAATGTGACAATTAGTAGAGTCATATATCATACCTCAACAACCAAACAGAACAAGGAGGAAATAAGGAAACATGGCATGAATAATGTACCTCATAAATGGGTTGAAATGCTTAAAATGTTGTAGCAGATGCTCTTAGTCGTAGATCTATGGATAGGCTGACGAAATCAGCCCATTTTCTTCCAGTCAGGACTACTTATTCAGCTGAGGACTATGCTGGGCTATACATCAGAGATACTGCATGAGGTTCCCACATCTATCATATCGGACAGAAGAGTTGTCGTCTGAGGAGAGTCCCATAGCCATACTTGATTGTCAGGTCAGGAGATTACAGACGAAGGATGTGGCTTCCATCAAGGTATTGTGGCGGAACAACAATAGAGAAGAAATTACTTGGGAAACAGAAGATGAAATGAAGAAGAAGTATCATCACGTGTTCCCTGTGCCTCCAAGTAATTCAACTCGATCACTTATTTGATTATAGTGATTGGTGAATTATATATGTGTTATATTGTGGCCCTGTGAGGCATCTGTTGGTTCGCTGATTATGGGTGGATAGACATAGTTATAAAGGAGACTCTACCGAAATTTCTAGAGCATAAAACTTATTATGAACATTCGAGGACGAATGTTTCTAAGGGGGGGGGGGGAGGATGTTACACCTCGTTATTTAGCGACACTAATTGAGGGCGTAATTAAGGAAATTAATACACTCAAGGATGTGATTCCGAATTTGTTTTGGTTACAACGAGTGTGACAAAGGAATTTATATGATAAGTGTATATTCCCCGTTATGGATTAGTAATGTATTATATAAGTTATGACGACGAGGATACGAGGCAAAACATGTAAGAATGATTAATTAAAATTGGGGAATACATGCATGACAATTTGGAGTTGAAAACGTGTGAAAATTGGATGCAAATCATTTGGAAACGATGAAATTTGGAAATCGGAATCTTTGGGCATTTTTGGGTAAGAATTCTTTTTTTATAGACTATTTGGGAGATTAAATGATGATGTAGTTAAGAGATAAATTTATGTTAAAGAAGAATTGGAAATAAGAGATTGCATGTGAATATTGTTGGTGTTGTTGAGCCAAAAGGAATGACTATTATCGATTTTTATGAACTATCTTTGTATACATTGAATTCGATTGTTGTTATTGCTATTGTCGTCACTAAATTGCATGTTGGAAATTGAAGAGAAATCTTGATAGTTAGGTGGTAATTAGTTATATAGAAGTATTGAAATATGAACTTGGATTTTAAGACTTCAATCAGATTTTAGGGAGTTAAGGAAAGAGCTTTGGTAAATAGGATGTTGGCCGAAAACTTGCATGAAACTATTGGGCATTGTCGTGATGCATTAGGGGCTGTTTTGTTAAGATTATAGTGATGGAAATATAAGTTATGAACATGTAAATGCGATATGGTAAATTCTACTAAATGTCTTAAGGAATTAAAGCATAAGAAGGTATTATATTGCACTCTCGATGTGTTGGATTATGAACTAATTTTAACGTGATTTAAAGGCTGGGTTAACATAAGAAATAAGTGTATAAATCCCCTTGGTTGTTGTAGTTGTTGTCTTCCATAAACAAAAAAGGAAATGAATGTACTATGATGACATTTATGGAGTATTTGAGATTGTTATGATTATATCTTTAAGTTGCATATTGTTATTTGGTATTGCTGGCTTGATTTGTAAGTTTTGAATATGCACATAAATAGGGGAAGTGCTGCCCGAATTTTTATAAAAAATAAAGCGAGTTATCGTTCAATTACTATGAATGATAGAAATCATAAGGTTAATGGATATGTTACCACTGTTATAGGTTGAAGTGCTAGTCAAGGCGTATTTAGATTGTTGAATTGGTTAGTTCGTCAATAAGGTATGTGAAACTCTTCCTTCTTTCTTTTTGGCATGATTTATTGAAAGTACGGCGGACGTACATGATTTCTACACAGTCTATTTCCTAAAGATGTTAGTCATGAGAAATGTCTATGATTTTCTAAAAGATGTTTTAAAAAGATATATGATATGATACGCGTCTTGATTTTTCTAAAAGATGTTTTAAAAAGATATATGATATGATAAGCGCCTTGATTTTCCAAAAGATGATTTAAAATGATATATGATATGATAATGCCTTTCATTTATTCCACTGAGAGTCAAGTGATGATTTATTATGTATAAAATTACTCGTGATATTTTATTCGTGCCGGATATGATTATATGAATTCACCGAGTCCCTTACTAAAGGACCGACAATGTATACATATATGCTGATTATATGAATTCCACCGAGTCCGCCGAGAAAGGCGTGATGTATATAGATATGATAATTCCACCGAGTCCCTCAGTAAAGGACCGACAATGTATATAAATATGATGATTCCACCGGGTCCCTCACTAGAGGGCCGACAATGTGTATAGACAAGAGGATTCTATGGGCAGACATACCTAGTTTTGATATGACTTTCATCATTTTTATAAGGCACATTTGACTCTCATTTCATAAGGCACAGTTGACTCTCATTTCATAAGGCACAATTGTTTCGATAATTGATTATTATACTTGCTTTCTGACATCTTTTGGCCAGTTATGATCACCTTTACAGTACTTCATGTTTTACATACTCGGTACATTATTTTGTACTGATCCCCTTTACTCGAGGGGTTGTGTTCATGCCCGTATGTACATGTTCTCAGTTCGGTGATCCTCAGGCCTAGGACTCTTACTCAGCTGGTTGGAAAGCTCATTTGATCCAGAGCATTGTCATTTTGGTACAGAACCTCTTTTTAGACTTATGTATATATTTAGGGGCATGACGGGGCCCTGTCCCGTCTTATGTTGTATCCTTCTCATAGAGGTCTGTAGACAGTCGTGGGTTATACGTATGTAGAGTTGTAAATCTGTTTTGGTCAGCTGTGTAATTTAACTCTGTTTTGGGATGTTCCCGTGTATACGTGATACTATTTGTTGACAGCCTTGTCGGCTTGCCTATTACATTATGTTGGCTAGTTGTGACTTTCCAGGACGCAGATACATTCTTGTGTAAAGGCTGCCTTGTCGGCTCGCCTATTCCGACGTATGTTATAATTGCAACGTTATGCTGCCGGATTTTATATTTTCCCTAGTGTTAGTTGGATTATGTGCGACAGGTTAGTATAATGGCGTCATTAGGGCGCTTAGTCGCGGCCCGCCGGGTCGGGTCGTGATATGTCGAGGTCGAGAACAGTGGCTGGGTTATGTGGTATTGCCGATATTGGTAGATTGATACTGAATGAGTTTGACGATGTGGGGTACGGTATTGGTGGGAAGGGAACGATGCTGGTTTGGTGGGGGGATTCAGTTAGATGAGGTGGGTTACCAGTGGCTGGCGTGGTTGCGGGGTGGTGTTGGGGTTGCAGTGACGATTCTGATATGGGGATGGGGACCTATGATGTGCTGAGATTGTGGACTGATTGCCGATGGTGGTGGCACTCAGTGGTGACAGAGAGCATGTAGGTGGCAGAGATGGGTCGACGTTGACAGGACTGTTCTGAGGGAAAAAAGACCAATTACCGAGGGTAGCGGTGACCGAGAATGACCTACAATGTTAGTGGCTGCCAGAATCTGGGAGGTAGTGGTGGGCAGGGATGACGTCGGTAGTGGCAGACTTGACGGTACAGAAGACTGAACAGGTGGAGGATGACGGGGGATGGTTCGGACTCACCAAGGAACGTGTATCAGTAGTCCAGAATTTTTGGAGATTAGTGAATGGAAGATTGCCTCGTTAAATGTGACATGGCGGGATACAATGATCTTACGGGAAAATAAATCATAACACAAATACCCCTATAATTGGGTGGGAACCCTATGAAGACACACGGGGTGGTACGAGGTGCTAATTTATGAGGAACAGTGGAGGAAAGATTTGGGTAGCACAAGCAACCGAAAATTATAAGGTGATCATAAGAAGGGGTCCGACGATAGAGAATTTTGATGGGGTTTTTGCTGTGAAGAGTACCGACAACTAAAATATTAAGGATGTATTCTATCATTTTTTGCATAGACCCCAAGCGGGGATATAGGCGTGAAAAGAATGGTACGAACCATGTTGTTGATAGTGCAGATGATTCGTTCGGCTTTTTCATTTTGAGGTGAGGTGTGTGGACAGGAGAAACGGAAGACCATGCCATTATTGGCGCAAAAATTATGAAACGCGAAATTATTAAACTCACGACCTTTGTCACAATGGAATGATTTGATGGAGTTTTCAAATTGTATTTTGATAAAGTTACAAAACTCAAGAAACTTGGTAAAAACTTCAGACTTGAATTTTAGAGGGTTAATCCAGAGAAAGTGAGAAAAGTCATCAAATAACACAAGGTAAAATTTATGACTCAGTGAACTAATGACATGAGATGTCCATAAATCTGCATGAATAAAATCAAACGGAGAAAACGTAACACTTAAAGAAGACTGAAAAGGGAGGCGAACGTATTTGCCTAAAGGGCAAGAAAAGCATTGTCGGGCAGACTTCCTACTATAATAACAGATTAAATTATTGTTTCGAAGAAAATTAGAGATATGAACTCCTGGGTGTCCAAGTCTATTGTGCCAGGTTGACGAAGAGATTGTTGCTAAAGCGGTGGGAGGAATTCCATGTGTAATTAGAGACGTGGGAGGGGTGACAGTGGCAACGAATGTGGATAGGAAAGGATAGAGGTCCCCTTCACTATCACATCTCGTAAGGAGTTTCCCAATACGTAGGTCTAAACAGAAAACTCAAACGGGTCAAAATTAATTGATACTGAATTATTTGTGGAAAATTATCTAACTGAGATTAGGTTCTTGATAATGTGTGGGGCATCGAGAACGTTATTTAGGAAGAAGTGGGGATATTGTAAGTGGGGTTAGAGTGTGGCCAAAATCTTGAATTGGAATGCAGTGACTGTTTCTGACCATAATGGATTGCAGAGTATTTAAATTTCGCATTTGAGGAAAATTTCCAGAATTATTGGTGAGGTGCGACGTGACGCTCGTATCCATATACCATGCATTATCGGAATTTCGATGAGTTAGTGTGCCGAAAGCATGGCCCAAATTGGATTCGTGATGGCCAGGAGTAGGGAAGTGGGCCTCAGGAAATTGGGCCTGACTTTTATGGGCCCTCGGATGTTATCTTAGACTGTTGGGCTGTTGTTGGGTTGAAGGATTGTGGGCATGATCGTCGTGGACCAACAGTTGATCTATGGTGAGCTGCACTGGTGTTGGAAGATGGGCCGCAGCTTCTTGGCTGTGTCTGGTGGCCACAATTGTTGGGCTCTGTCTGGGGGCTACTGGGCCAAAGCTGGAAGCCCAGTTCCCAGCTCACTGCTGCGCCTCTGTCCACCTCCATATTCGTGGTGGTTTCCGACTATGGTGGCTGTCGGAAATCGGGTAGGAGAGGGAAAATAATAAGGGGGAGTTTTGGGATGTATACAAACCGTATATGAGGCAAAAACAGCCGTATACGGGGTGTATAACAACTTAGAGAGGTGGTATATGAATAATATATAATGGCAGAGAGTAATATCAGCCGTATACAGAGTGTATAACAATATGTGCATGATGAATACAAGGAGTATACGACATGTTGGAGAGATAGGGAAGGTGGTAGGGTTGTATATCAGTACTATACCAAGGATAGACAGGGCTGTTAGCAGATTTTGAGGGTTGTGCAGCTATATATTTAGTGTATACCGACTGTATATCGGCGCCGGAAAAAGAGGGAAACGGTCGCCCGAAATTAGGTTTTGGGTTGGAAAGGATTGTTGGCTTTGATACTATGTAGAATTGTATTAATCTCTCTTGAGGAACCTTTCTCATTAATACAATATATATAATGTGTACAATGTGAAATCCTAATACAAAAGGGATCTTATAATTACCATAATTATACAATACTAATAATTACAAAATATATGGTGAATATTCTACTACAATTCACTAATATCTTCAGCTCGTTGAGCAAAGGAGTGGATCCAATGTATAGCTTACTGGTTTGGCCGAACCCAATAGTTTTGGTCTAAACCTTAAATTTGTCTTAAAACTTTATTGAATATGCACAAATTATTAATTTAGAATCCAATAACTTTAAAGAATTAGAATCTCAAATTCATAAATTTCAAATCTTAAATCCGCCTCTGGTTGAGCACGATCTCTCAATTTTGGTATTTCTACAGTAGGTCCACTCTTCAATCTTCTTATAATTAAAAAAGAAAAAGAAAAATATGGAAGAAATCAAAAGAAGTTTTGAATCAACTGTATCAATAATGTGAACCGTAAGGTTTATAATATTTTGGACTTCAACGTTTGGCTTAAGCTTAAGGTTTTTGGTTGAAATCTCAAAATTCTTATGATCTACTTAATTTACACCTAAGAAGATTAGTTTATTAAGTAAAATAATAATAGCATCGTTACGTATACGTTATGTGTGTTAAGTCAGAGCCGTATACTAGTTTGCATTTCCTGCTACGTCCATTATATATAGTATCCATTATCATCGGGAGGTTTCAAATATTTTGGAGGCTCTGTTCTAATTCGTAAAAATGATGTTTAGTTGAGCTAAAATCTGCGAATTATGAGTCTTTACAGTAAATTCTGGCTAATACTATTTAATAAAAATGAAAAAAAAGAGCGCTAAATTTTTTCATTTTTCGAGGCCCTGTGCGATAGCACATTTCTCACGAGTCTAAAGAGGGCTCTGGTTACCGTCAAACATTCAAAGTAGATCGTATCAGAATGATCAGACCAACAATTCAAGAATCGAATCTACTCCCATTCTCCAATAATTTCAGTTACTTGTTATATATATCTTATATTTTAGGTGGAAAAAATATCTCCACAACAAGGTTTTCATTGTTAGGCTGATATATATAGCTCAGTCATGTAATTTGCAAGACCAGAAATTGGTCTCGTAGATTCTGTTTATAGGATTGATTCAAAAGAAAGAAAAATTATATCACTTTACAAGATTATTAGCAACTCTTTTGCACACAAGATTAGCAACTAAACCTATGCTATTTTGACTGTTCAGAAATAACAAATGATATTTTGGTAGACTACCAATATCTTTTAGTGGTACTTTACCGATGATCACAAAACTATTTTTTTGTAACAATAAATTACTAAACTAACTAGTTGTAACATTAAGTCATGGAACTAACTCATATAACAGTAAATTTACAAATTTATGTGTTAGTTGTGGAGAAATACAAATCGTAAAGAATGGATCTTGAGCCTAACTCAACCCCAAAAACTAGCTTGTAAGGTGATATTGTTCAAGTCCATATAAAGAGTCTATGTTCTCATTACATTACCGATGTGGGGATCTTAACACTCTCTCGCACGCCCAGACCTCGTTAACTGGAGCGTGGACAATATAATTTGGGAGCCCAACATCGGTGAACAAATAATTGGAATAAGTCCGGCTCTGATACCATGTAAAGAATGAATCTTTGACCTAACTCAACTCAAAAACTAGTTTGTAGGGTAATGATTATCCAAGTCCATATAAGCAGTTCATGCTCCTCCAGATTTGTACATATGATTTTTATTTTTATTTTTACGTTTTAAATTATTTATGTCATTTTCAGGCGCCATTATTTTGTAAAATAATTATAACAAGTTAATTCGAACACCACAGTATCATTAAAAAAAAGGTGAATTTTGCTAAGAAAGGAAGGGAAAAATATGAGCTAGAAACATTGTCTAATAGGAATTGGCCATTGGGAGCCGTAAAAGGTCAATGCCACAACCTCTTTGTTTGAGTTTCTCTAGATTTTAAGTTGGAACAAGACCAAAAAATCTTCAATCTCCAACTAAAAACAGTAACCAAAAAAGGGAAGAAAAGAATTGAATGCAAAAAAGATTGATTGGTTATGGAACTGCATAAAAGAAAAAAGAGAAAAAGGAAAAGATGATGATCTCATTGCCCCATACTGCTACTACTTGCCATCCACTAGCTAGCTAAGCTTCTCCCAGCCTCCATTTGTACAGTATGTCAATGAGAAAATATATAGCTGTAGAGCAGAGCAGTGTATGCACAGAGAGACACAGGGCTCTGCAAATTTTGCAGTGTATATGAATGAATGGAAAAGGGGTTGGTTGATATATATGACGCCACATACTTATCCACTTACCATTTAAAAGGAATGGCCTCTGTCTATGTGTTGACATGGAGTTGGGACAAGGACTACCCCCCATGTCTTTGGATAAATTTTCCACTGGACTTATCATCTTATTGCTTGCTTTTTCAGATTTTACAATAATAAAAAACTCATTCGGTTCGATTCATAAATCGGGTCTTTGCCGACCTTATCATTACTAGAAGAATATGATCCGTAATTGTGTTTATCAATAATATATCATATACATAGTAGTATAAGAATATTTAAACTAAATAACTAATAAATCTAATTATAGTAGGAAATATAATTTTACCTAAAATAGGAAAACTAATTACAATACGAATACAATTATACCTAAAATAAGAGTTATACAATTAATAAAAGACTATTCGAAAAATATTCTATTACACCCCGCAGTCGAAGCGGAAGGTTCACGAACACTGAGACTGACTTGAAAATCATCAAATAGTATGCCCGGAAGTCCTTGGTGAAGATGTCGGTAATCTGATATTTGAAAGGAATATGAATGACACGAACTTGACCACGAGCCACTTTTTCGCGAACGAAATGAATGTCCATCTCAATGTGGTTAGCGTGCTGATATTGGACGGAATTGACGGAAAGATATATAGCACTAATATTATCGCAGTAGACCAGTGTTGCCTTTTGAATCGGGCAGTGAAACTCAAGTAGAAGGTTACGAATCCAACGAGACTCAGAGATGACGTTGGTGACACCTCTGTACTCTGTTTCGGCACTAGATCGGGATAGTGTAGGTTAACTTTTAGAAGACCAAGACAATAGGTTATCTCCGAGGAAAACGCAGTAACCAGACATGGAGCGTCGATTGTCAAGACATCCACCCAGTCAGCATCAGAATAAGCAGTGAGACCAGTGAGTGAGGACCTGTATAGATGTAATTCGAAGTGAAGTGTACCTTAGACGTATAGTAAAATACGTTTGAGGGCATGCATGTGTGTTCTGTCGGATTGTGCATGTGTAGGAAAATTTGTTGCACGACATAGGATATGTCAGGTCTCGTGAATGTGAGGTACTGCAGGGCCCATCCATGCTATGATAGTGAGTCGAGTCTGAATATGAGGGACCGAAATCAGCGCTGAGATTGGAATTAGTGTCTATTGGCGTGTGAGATGGTTTGCAAGATGTCATGCCTGCACGATCAAGGATCTCTTCAGTGTACTTCTTCTGACACAGAAATAGACCGCCATAATGTCGAGTGACAGAGATTCTCAAGAAATAACTTAGGGCCCCCATATCATTCTTAGCAAACTCAGAGGAAAATTAGAGACATAATAGATCAGCGGAGAGCATCAGATGATGTGGTAATGATAATGTCATCAATATATAATAATAGGTAAGCCATGTGTGTACCCTTATTGTAGATGAACAGGGAATAATCAGATCTGTTGTGTGAAAAAATGATAGAGGAGACATAATCGGCGAACTACTGGTACCATACTCGAGGAGCCTGTTTCAGTCCATAGAGCGATTTCTGCAATAGACACACATAATCCGGATGAATAGGATCCCTGAAACCCATAGGTTGATGCATATATACTGTTTCATGAAGATTCATATGTAAGAAGGCATTCTGACATCAAGCTGATGAATGGAATAATACTTGGACAGAACAATACCGAGGACGGTCCGTGTCACGCCCCGAACCCCGGGCCCGTGACTGGTGCCCTACCTGGGCACCCTTCTACCTTAACAACTAAGTAAACTGCGGAAATTAAATAACACCTCTTTTTTTTTTTAAACCAATCGTGCGCGAGGCAAAGCCGACCAGTGCCGCCATATAATATACATAACAAAAGACACTACACCGCATACGCAGTCCAATCCCACATATGAATACAGACCTCTAAGAGTTTTACTGAAATATGACGGGACAAGGCCCCGCCGTACCCATAACCGTACAAAAACCTGTACTGAAGGAACTATACCAAAAAGATAAACTCCTGAACAGAGGGAGCTATCCAAAAACTCTGAGCAGGGTCCTACACCTGCCGATCACCAAACTGCGTACCTAAACCTGCGGCATGAACGCAGCCCCCCGAAGGAGGTCAGTACGAAGAATGTACCAAGTATGTGAAACAGTAAATACTGTAATGAAATCATAACAGTCTAACAAAACAGGAGACATGTATGATAGTCAACCTACAGTACACAACACATGCCGATCATATCAAGTCAGGGACGCATGCCCTCAAGTCATTACTAAAATATAACCATGGGTCTCACGCCCATAATATCAATCATGCCCGTGGAATCCTTCCTCACTGCCGGCAGTCCATGATATAATATAACACCAATAGGCATACATGAACACCAAGTCCCACCTGTGTCCTAAAAACTGTACGGGCCAAGCAGGAAAACGAGCAGGTGGTAAAGCAGGGGGTATAATGTCTTGGGGGTTTCCCCTCACTTATACTCTTACCCTGGAGAAGGTGGTATAGCATCTTGGGGGTTTACCCCTCACTTATACTCTTACCCTATCTCAACCGACCATCAAACAACACAAGCAGGGGGTATAATGTCTTGGGGGTTTACCCCTCACTTATACTCTTACCCTGGAGAAGGTGGTATAGAATCTTGGGGGTTTACCCCTCACTTATACTCTTACCCTATCTCAACCGGTCGTCAAACAAAACATAAGTGCTACCATGTCTTCTATAAAAATCCGGGAATTTAACCCAAGTACTACAAATAACGGAAGCATACCCGTGGAATCCCACATCACTGTCGGTACGTCCAAGTAACTTACAACAAGATAGTCGGCCCTCCAACCGAGAGTCGCGGCAACTTAATAAAACATATTCCTTGCACTCAAAGGCTATCGCCAGCACACATAGGCAATTCTCAATTAATCAAGCCAAAGTACTTATCAAGGCACCCATAGAATAAATTCTCATTTAACAAGCCAAAGTACTTATCAAGACACAAATAGAATAATTCTCATTTAACAAGCCAAAGTACTTATCAAGGCACAAATAGAATAATTCTCATTTAACAAGCCAAAGTACTTATCGAGGCACAAATAGAATAATTCTCATTTAACAAGCCAAAGTACTTATCAAGGCACAAATAGAATAATTCTCATTTAACAAGCCAAAGTACTTATCAAGGCACACATAGAATAAATTATCATTTAACAAGCCAAAGTACTACGTACGTGCATTCTTTTCAAAAGACTCCTTTTTATGTAAAATCCCAAGATACTAACACCCGTAGTATCAAGGTGTGTCTATTTGTCAAAGTAAGTTACTACACTTTTAGAAAAACTCATTCCAAAGCTTGAAATCAAGTAACTTCAAATTTTCACAATCTAGACAACTTATGCCCAATAATCAAAATAGACAACTTTCTTAACCTTCCATAAAGCCGTTATAACCAACTTCTCATAAAGCCGTTATAACCCTTTATGGTTTTAGACAATTTCATTCCTTTTTCTATAACCAAGAGACTTATACTTAAAACCAAGTATCACAAACTTTCAAATCAAGTTTCTTAACTTTCAAAATACTTCAAGTCCCTTAATATTTAGAAAACAAGTTTCTTCTACTTTTACACCTCAAGTAACTCACACCTTTAAAACAAGTTACTTCTCTTAAATCATGTCATTTCTCCTCTCTTAAAACAATTAAGTAAATCACTCCTTTAACTCCCCTAAAGTCATTACAACAACCCTTAGGTTTTGGAACTAAGGCACTAGCCAAAAGGTTTGGAAACCACTTCCTTTTCAAGACTCCATGTACTTTAAGTAAAATACTTCCACTTTTAAGAATCCAAACTTCACTAAGGAAATGGATTATACAACTTACAATTTAAACATCAAAGTACAATCAAGTTAGTACATAGAAATAATTCTTTTTTAGGCAATCCTAATACATCCAAGGAATGGATCATTTTTGGAGTAGGACATTCTTTCTTTATCTTAATTAATCTTGCTATTAGAGGAGATAGTTCACATACCTTTCGCTAATATCCACAAGCTGCGAATACGCGACGTAGAAGTGTCAACCTATAATGGTCACAACAAGACTATCAACTTCTAGTCTCTAACGTGAATAATACTAAGTATACGGTCTAATTCTACGGAAAATCGGCGAGACTTCCTTTGTTTCTACTCACTTTGCCACCTTTTTCAAGGCCGAATACAATAACCAACACGCCACATTTAAGGCTCCAAACAACAACCAAACAAAGGGATTACACGCCTTACAATACGTGTAAAATTCCGCCCACAATTCATACCAAGTAGATTAATACTCACTAGCCATTCTCGCCAACTACATAACTTAACAATTCAAAGTCTTTTCCAATTCTATTCCAATTCCAAGTTCTAAGGTCTAACATGTTATATAGTCATAAACAACTTCAATAACTACAATTTCCTTCTTTATACAACATGTGACAACTTAAACTAATAATCAACTTGAATTCCAATCTTAAGGCTAAACATGCTAGTTTTCGGATTAGGGTTCCAATAGTCAAAACACTTATCAAACCTCATAATATATAACTCACGCTTGCTAAAATCCATAGCTACAATGATAAGTAAACCTTAATTGCTAAAACGACAAGATTATACCTTTATAAGCCCTTAAAATTTCCAAGATTCAAAGTCGCGCTTAGCAATTCTTAGCTCCTTTCCTTAGGTTCCAATCCGCTCAAGCACTCCTGTGAGGCCTATGAAGAACCCATCTTCAAGTTCTAACTTCAAAGTTGAAGAACTCCTTTTGTTTCCGCCATGACTAACGTGAAAACTCCGTTTTCCAAATCTTTCTATTGAGATATCCTTACAATACCCTTAGGGACATTGGGTTAAAGTCTTGTGGCTAATGGATCAAAACTACAAATTTTTCTAGTGGGAAATGGTGCAAACCCGAGAGCTTCTAAGAGAGACAACAATGTGTGATTTTTTTTCTAAGTGTTTAAGACTAGTCTTGCACTAGTGTAGTGAATATATAACACATTGTATGGCTTAGATAACAACACTTGTTAAAATTGGAGGGAAGAGATCAAGCCAAGTGTCCCTTGGACTTAGTCAATAATATCAAGCTCTATTATTAGCAAGACTTGGTCATCCTATCATTGGCCAAATGACCATAATACCCTTACTAATTTTCATCCAACACCACATGTGGGAGTGCCACGTGTCTCCCTCTCATTCGTCCACAAAATTCTGTAACCCTCGTGGGCCCCGCAAAACGTAAAATTCCTCGGGTGGGCCCCACGTGACCAAATCCGTAAAAATAAATTTCCATAATATTAATAAGTTCCCTACTCTCCAAATAATATATTTTGAGAATCCAATTCTCAACAACAAACATTTTTCCTTTCCGACGTTCGGAAGATTTTTCGTCGGAAAAATAATTCTTCCTTTCGTACTAAATTCCAAGTCTTGATTCCTTATGTACATTCTCTTATACAAGTCTTGGACTTACGGGGTGTAACAGTCCGGATGGTTGCGAGCTTTACGATCGGGATGAACGTTTCATCACAGTTCACTCTCACCTGTTGAGACATGTCATCACCTACAAGACGAGTCTTGTACCTCTCAAAAGAACCATCAGATTTTTTTATATCTAAAAATCTACATAGAACGAATAATGTTAGCATCAAGTGGATGGAGTACTAGGTTTCATGTCTTATTATCAATAAGCGTATTATATTCGCCAATCATTGCAGCTTTCCAATTAGGGTCAGACAAGACATCCTTCTGATTTCGAGGGACAGGGGAAATGACAACATAAATAGATAGGTTAAACAATCATTTAAGTTTATGAATTACGTGCATGACATGGTTTCCATGGTCCGAGAGTGTGTCTCAGGATGTGGGATAAGATGAGGGTGTCGCAGGACTGCCGGGACAAGGAGGAAGGAAAAGGGTTGTAGGACCGACTGGCCGATGCTTGGTTTACCGAGAGGTGGCTACGGAATCACCCTAAGGGGGGCTGTTATGGGCCACCATCGGCAGACCGGACGGGCAGTGTGTCCCAGACTGTCCGAAGTGGGGGCGAGTGTCGGGGTCTGGGACGACGGACTATGTAAATGATGAATTATAAGAGGGTTCAGACCATCATCTAGGAAGTCATATGAATACCGAGGTGGCGATCTTAGGGAGGCAAAAGGGAATTGAGACTCACCAAATAGGACATGTCGTGAAATAATAATTTTATGGCTTGACAAGTCATAGCACGAGTAACCACGATGATTGGCGGGGTAACCCATAAATACACATGGGGAAGACCAGGGTTGGAGTTTGTGAGTGGTCGGATGGAGAGGATAACATAGAAATCCAAATATAACAAATATTGGTAGGAGGAGTTCCTACGAAATAGAACTTGAATGGACAACCGTTGAGCTAGAGACTTATTTGGGATTATGTTTAGGAGATAGGTGGTCATGGAGAGTGCGTAATACCAGAATTGAGGCGTGAGCAATTAGGACACGAATTAGGTTGTTTATGGTTTGGATTATCCGTTTAGCCTTACTATTTTGGGAGGAGGTGTGAGGGCAGGAAAAATGAAAGGTAAGACCGTTATTGAAGCAAAACTATTTGAATTGATTATTATTGAATTCTCTGTCATTGTCACATTGAAATATTTAATGCTCTTTTCAAATTGTGATTTTATGAGAACATTAAATGAGGAAAAAATGGGGTAGACCTGTGATTTATCGTCAATTGAAAAAGTCCATGGAAAGTTGGATTTATCGTCCAAAAATAACACATAATATCGATGGTCAGTCGTACTTAAAATAGTAGACGTCCAAAAATCACTATGTATTATACCGAAAGGTAGTAAAGCATAATTTGTGGATGCAGTCCACGAGGATGTCAGATACGGGCTAGGAGGAGAGGCACATGATAGTAGGGCCCATGCGGCTCATGGCGGGTAGGCAGCCTACGACGAAGGTTCTTTGCCGCTGCCATCGCCGCGGCCGGGCTATTTCCTACCGATCGCCACCCCACCACCTCGGTTGTACGAATTACGTTCGCCGCGACCTTTGCCGGACTGCCTGCTCCAACGGTTGTTGCAGGTGGATGTGGGATGATGTAGGTCATCGGGCCAGCGATTCTGGTTGCAGGAGTTGGAGGCTCTGCCGTTGATGGAGGGTCCGACGGTGGTGGTGTGGGCGGCATCGGCAATGCTGACATGAGTGGTGTCGCGCTTGATATTTCCAATTTTCTCAAGAATAATCTTCGAACGGGCTTCATAAAATAGAGGTAACAATGTGCATTGCTAAAGGATGGTGGCAACGCCGTCGTAGGATTCGTTCAAGCCTGTAATAAGTTGCATGACCAATCGCTGATTAGTGACTGGTGCGCCAACGTTGGAGAGTTGATCGGCAAACATCTTGAGTTCTTTACAATATGCATGCACGTTTGGGAAATCGTCCTGATAAACGTCCTTAAATTGATTTTCAAGGTATAATGCTCGTTAAGTTTTATTGTCGTGGAAAATACTTTCCAAATGTTCCCACGTTTGGCGGGCAGTGACGTCGGTCTCAATGATGGTGTGCAACAGATCATTAGAGTATATACACTGGAGGACGAAGTGCATCATCAAAAGTCAAAGCCGAAATTAGGTATGTGGATTTTGGTGTAGGATGGATGATGTGGTCGATAACTTCATAAACACGACAATGAATCTTAAAAAGCTCCGCCCACGAGGAGTATTGCCTTTTTCCCATCTCAAATATGATGATGAAGTTTTTGATGCCGTTTACTGCAAGTGCATGATGAAATTTGATTTTGTCAGTCACGGAAGATGAAATTTAGGAGGAGAAGGGAGAGAGAATGATTGGAAAAAAATACTAGGGTTCCGTGAGAGTGGCGGCTGAGAGTTATGGTCGACAATGGTGGAGGTATTTTTAGGCTGCTGATACCATAGAAGAATATGTTCCCTTGATTGTATACATCATTAATGTATAATATATATAGTAGTACAAGAATATTTAAACTAGGTAACTATTCAACCTAATTACAATAGGAAATATAATTCTACCTAAAATATGAGACCTAATTACAATAAGAATACAATTCAACCTAAAATAAAATATATACAATTAATAAAAAAATATTCGAAAAATATTCTATTAGTTACCTTATGAGAGGTAGAAAGATTGTTTCCGATAAATCATCGACTAGAAAAAAACATGGTTTTTCAACTTTTGACCCCTAAAATATATATCACCGGTTTCTCCAATTTGCATTTTAAATTGAATCTTAAGCATGTGTATAGGACATCTCGATTTACTAAACTCTCGCTATTCGTGAAGTCTGAAGAAAAATCGAACCACAAGAGTATATTGTACGTCTGTCTATTTGTGACACCGTAATGATTTGGATGGACAAATAAGGGTTCGGAGTGGTTTCTCATAAGTTGATATTTTAAAACAAGTTGCTGAAATCTAATAATTAGCGGTAGTTGCAAATGCGGCACTTTTATCGCAAAAGCAAAGGTATGTTACAGAGCCAGGCACTCAGCAAATGCAAAGCGGTGTTTGCATATGCGAGGTTGCAAAAGTGGAGCTCTTCTACAAATGCAAACAGACCTAGGACTATAAAGTAGATATCCGCAAGAATAGCTAAGTTGGTGGAGTAGGAGAGCGCGGGACCGAAAGGTCACGAGTTCGATTTCACCTGTCAACACCTTCTTAGTTGAGTCTGTCACACATGGCTTGCCAAGTGTGGTTTACCTGGCTGACGTGGTTTGCAGACTATTACGTCAGTCCGAGGATTTATCCAGTGCGCACTTGTAAAAAAAACAGCGACGGTGTGTTCTCCCGTCATAAAAAAAAGAACTATAAAGTAGATAGTTTTGAATTTCAAACCTACTTTCTACTGTATTTGGTAAAGAGGAGCTCGTGGGGATTCCCGGGGGCAAAAGGCGAAATCCTCGCCCTTTTCTGTCCAAATCATTAGGCAATGTTTCTCTAACGCCCTTAGGTTAATATACTTTATTTTGGTTAGATTTTAACCATAGAATTATTAGATTCAAGAGACTTATTGAGAGATTTTGACATAATTTTCCAATTATGAAGTTCTTCACTTGACCTAGCTAATTAAATCAAAATCAAATCTTAATTACTGAAATGTGATCAAGAGCCTATGATTTATGTGATTTTATAATTTGGTTTGGGTTTGACTAGTTTGATCGAGGATTGACTTTTGGTAGGCCTTCCGTAAATTATGTCTCGACTTGTCCTAGAATTATGAAAATATTTTACCCGACTTAATTTGGATGCATTAATCAATATTTGCATAGAATGAGATTATTAGAAGTCATCTGGAGTCGGAGAGTTCAAGTCAAATAAAGTTATTGTTTCTAAGGCAACTGAGAATTTGAACATCTCGAATGCTTACTTTTCCATGTCATGATGATTAGAACTTGCATAACTATTTTTAAGCACCTAATATGTTGAGAGCGAAGGCATGCATACTCGCACATTTATCAAGTTTAATTTGTGTGAGATTTTCATTAATAAAAGATTTTAACATTTTTTTATTTTCATTATCTATAGTTTATTTTGAATTAATATATTTTGCATAGTATAAAGGAGGGAACTATCTGTTAATTTTCATGATTCAGGTAAGGTATATGAGAATTGATGAAGAAATTGGAGAGAAAGAGAAGAGAGACGCGTAAAGACGAGAGAGAGTCGGTTTGGAGCAACTGCTCTTCAGAATTTTCTATTATAATTGCTCAAATGTAATTACAAAGGGAATAGTCCTATTTATAGCCTAAGCTAACTAATCATTGTTAACTCTAATTGCATTCTAACAGAATTCTAACATTGTTAACTAACCCTTTTAACTCTAATTGCTACTAACATCCCACTACCTATACATATGTGATGTATACTGAGTATATATATATATGTGTATATCTGTGTATTCCAATACCCCCTCAAGCTAGGCACTGAAAACAGCGGTTTCAGTCCTAGCTTGGAGGCAATATTAGACAGCATCACACAACAGCTGCCACACCAGCAGCTGCATCAAGCAAAATTCCAGCAGATTCATGCACTCTCAGCAATCTACCAAGACAATCCCTCAGAGAAACTTGTCACTCCAGAACAATTAATCAAATTCTCATAGTTTCAAAGAAAGCGGTACCCAAAGAACACACGATATGAAGCGGCAAATACACCAACCACAACATCATCTACAACTTGCACGGCAAAGCTTTAGCGGAATAACATCAAGTTCGATGAGGTAGGGTAACAACAACAATATTAACACGTAATCGGTCCTTATAAGACCCATCCAATCGCGGCATTAATATTTTCCAAAGAATCGCAAGTGTTCCGAGAGCAGTCCGAGCGTACTGATTTTCTTTCATTTTCGTAATCCATCGATGGCGGATCAAACAGTCGCAACAAGCCAACAACATCAGCAATAACAACAATAAGCAGCAACACAGCTGTAGCACCAACATCAGCAGTTTCTGCAATCTATCAGTAGCAGTTTCTGCATTTAATAGCATGAGCTTCAACTCCCACAACAATAAGAAAGAACCCCTCGTTCTCTAGTCTCACTCAGACTAGAGAATCTTTCGATTCTCCTTATGTAAAATGGCGGCAAGAACTCTGATACCATGTTAAAGTTTATGCAGCCATGGAGGAGAGGAGAAATCACAGAGAAGAGGAAGAAAAAGTAAGAACGGGAGAGAGGATATTTTTGGGGCTTTAAGAGCTTCTGATGTTTTCAATTAATGATTTTTCAGTACAAAACTAATTAGAAGCAGTCCTATTTATAAGTTGTATAAGCTGACTAGACTAACCATATATAACTATATATCGAAACAATTCTCCACTATTTTTAGGCATCCGAGAACAATGGCAAGTCTCGCAATGTAGCCCTGCATCACAGTTACCATTGGCCACATAACTTTGTCCTTCCTTAAGTGCTTTATAAATTTGTTGCAGCTGTAGCAACATCAGAGCGGTAGCTACACCATCAATAGCAGCACTAGTAATATCACAAGTGGCTAGCATTTTTAAGCAGGAGTTTCAACTCCCACCACAACAACGAAGAACCTCTCGTTCTCTAGTCTCATTCGGACTTGAGAATCGCTCGATTCTCATCACGCAAGCTAGACGGCAAGAACCCCTCATTCTCTAGTCTCATTCGGACTAGAGAATCCCTCGATTCTCATCACGCAAGCTATTATAATAAGCGGAAAGAACCCCTCGTTCTCTGGTCTCTCTTAGACTAGAGAATCCCTCGATTCTCCCTACTCAAGCTTTTATAATAAGCTAGGACATGCCATGGTGTCTCCCTCAATTCCTAGTCCAAATCCGGCTAGAAATTCCTCGATTCTCCTATCCTTAGCTAAACAAATGAAAAACATGCAATCTAACAATTGATCGACATGTGAAAACTTTTGTAAATTGAGCTTCAACTCAATCCATATTGTGACAAAGTATCCCTCAATTCTCAGTTAATTTGTCGCTGAAAAATTCCCCGATCCTTCCATCACTTCTCATATAGAAATCTACTGCCAAGTGCTTATTTTCCTGTTGAATTTGATTGACAGAAACACATCTAATATGATGCACCCACAAGCCATGGTCCTCTCTCCCATTTCAAAGAACTACTGAATCTGATCAGTCAGTTGGACCAATCATTTTCTCAGGGACTACAAGTTGATCAAACTCTTCAGCACAAACTCAACTTTATCAACATAAAATCAATTCATCGACACAAACTAGAAACCAACACAACTACAATGAACGACACAATTTTTCTCAATTAAATCAACGGGATAATTTTCCTCCATTAAACAGATTCAAATGCATCACGCCTTTTTAAACGCGACATTATTCTAGCGAACCCTGCTTAATAAAAGATTATAGAAAATAATATAAAATCAATAAAGGGTTAAAAATGCTAAAATGTTAAAAGGGTGCTAGAAGTGCTAAAAATGCAAAAATGCTAAAGGGGTGCTAAAAGGTTAAAGTAGGGTGCTAAAGTGCTAAGGGTTCGCGGAGTCGCCACCTAATTATTTTGGGTGAATTAAGACACTTAAATGTCAACTAAGTTAAAGTCAACACTAACTCTATTTAAATGGTCTGTTAAACTTAATGAGATTCTGAGTAAGAGTTCTTTATTATCCTAAAGGGAAGGGGTTAGGCACCCTAAAGGATCCGCTAACCTGCGGTTATCCTACCAGACCTAGATTGATTATTATGTAAAAAAGAAGCTGCAAGTGCTTAAAAGAATGCATTTTTTTATAAAAGATTTATAAGACTAATGTTACAAAATATATACGTAAAAAAAACGTGCATACAGAAAATGATGCGAAATTGATGTATTTACTAAAGATATGCATTTCACTTACAAAATCAATTTTGATTAACATATACAAGGTATGATATAAAAAAATGCTATTTTTTTATAATGTATAATAAGAAAATAAATTTGTTTTGAAATGAATTATAATGCTCTTAAGTGGTTTGTGAGAAGATCAACTCCTTTGTTATGCATTAACTTCCTGATTAGATCTGCGATTTTAATTGTTAGGCAAGAGATTAGACATGTCAAACAAGCCTAAGATAGATAAATATAAGTGCATTTCTGATTTTAAAACTACCCACCCAATTTATTTATTCAAGGTTAATTGTTCTATGTCTCCTATTAATTACAAGGTTAATCATAAAATTACAATAGATAAATAAAGACACAAAATGAGATTGGGAGATTAAGAGAAAAGGAATTGAAATGGATGACAATGTCATTCCAGTCCTATTTGGTTTTATAGGAATTTCCAAGGAAGAGACGCGGTGGATATGAATGTGGATCTTCATTTCGTCGTGGTTGCATTGAGTCTCATAGCGAGACTCTTTGTAGCTCCCGATGCATTTCATGTAAAACAAAGGAAAGGAAAGGATTAGCATGTAATCTAAACCTTATCATAATAAGCATTGACACATAAGTTAAACATATAGTTCGCTTTATTTCAGCCATTAAAGGGATTAAACTGGCCCAAACCATACTAAAAAAAGATATGCATGGGGATGAAAGACTGTATCAGCCCAGTGTTGGGCCTGCTAACAAACAATATGCAATAAAACAAAGTAGGGCCAAGGATTATTCAAATCACCTTGGACTTTAGTTACAAGCAACAGTGGGCAAATTCCAATTTCTTTCATTCTTATTTACACATGGAACAGATGCGGATTTTTCATTTAAATCAACTAAGAAGCCTGAATTTGGAATTTTGAACTACAACTAAGGAACTGAAATACTGCATGCTAGGTCGCACAGGGGAAAGATTGATTCTTGCTATATTACTGTCACTCAAGTTCATTCAAGCTCAAGAAAATTATCCAGGGGACTAATTAAACATCATATCAACTTCAAAACAGAGAATATGCCAGTAAGATTAACATAGCCTTAAGGCCATTACCACTTCCTGTTATGCTTGGTACATGGATACATGGGTATCTCTTAAAGGGGGTATGGGCTAAATTACTCAGACAGATGTATCGGATTGACATTAATGTATCAACAGTAATGATGTATTCGAATCTGGACAAGTCACATGTCCTCAACGAGACATCAATTAGTCACTGCCTGAATCATTTAGCTACATATAAACTTCTGAACAGATCTCTTAACGACTTTTAAGCACTCATTGATATTTCCAGATTGTTTAACCAGTTCGCAATTTGTTATTTACTTTCAGGTTCAGTTTGAGATAGACTTCAGTGATATTAAAATCAGACATAGAAAGACAATTTACAAAAAAAACACAGGTATTCCTAGCTTTAATCACACAGATTCCTATATGTATTGCGAGTACCATAGGCCATTCCCAGGTTAGTAGCATAACAGACAAAAGGGTTGTTTTACTATGCGACATGAACACAGATTTATAACTAACACAGATGAATTGTGTACTTCAGCTAACACATCGTAGTCATGAGCATTAACAGCAACTTCGCCAAACAATACTTTAAAGCGACTTAACATGTACAAATGCTAGTTAAATTAGACTGAACACATCTGACAAGCACATCATCATCAAACAGACCACGAAGTATAAATCGAATGGAAAATCAAAGGACGATGAATTTACCTTCTCCGGACAGCGAACCGAGGCAGCGTATCAAGTCGTCGATTCACTCGGAGTTGCGATTGCGATGCGATTAAGGTTTTTTTTATTGATTTTCTATGCTTCCCGACTTTTTTTTTTTGCGAATCTGTTGGGTTCTCCTCCTTTTTCTTCCCTTTTTTTTTCCTTATTGCATGTGCGAATCACCTATTTATATAGTCCCGACGTTCAGGTATTCTCGCTCTTGTCTGCTACTGTTTTTACTTGTTTTGTTTGGTCATTTCCTGATGCTCCCTCCTCTGCCATTTGACTGTATAAATCGTTCGATTTATATAGTCACCCTTTAGGGTTTCACCTTAGGTTCTAAGTTTGGTAGCTGATTTGTTACGATTTTTTGTGATATTTGGGTCTTGATTCGGTTCTATTTCTATGGTAAGAACGGGGGTGTCGATATGGTAGTGGATTGGTGGGGTGATTCGCCGGATTCTCCGGCGAGAATCCCGGCATGGGCGATGGGGCGAGGGCGGCGACTGAAAGATTTAGGGTAGTTTCGTTAGGGTTTTTTTTAGGGAGAGGGAGATGGGGCGATATAAGGGCTGTGGGGAACTGGGCCTGCGGGTCGCGGGTTTGGGCCAGGAGATTTGTTGGGCTGATTTTTAATTAAAGGTTTGGATTGGGTAGAGTATTATTAGTTAGGTGTGGGCTGGTAACTAATTAGGTATTAATTTTGGGTTGGGTAGAGTTTAGGTATTAGGTGTATTATTTAATTAGTGGTAAATAAATGGAATCTAAATTGTGATTAAATTATTTAGGTGTTTTATTAGTCTAAGCTTGAGTTTAAATTATTATAAAAAATAAAGACGGGCGTGCTATTTAATTAGTGCTTAATATTTTATAATGATATGCCGTTATTAAAACTTATTTATTATGCGTATTTTGCGATGTTAAATTAAAAATTGAATGGGGTTTAGATTATTATTAAATTATTTAAATACTAAATGAAGATATGATATTTAAGGATTGACTTAATGCTTTTTACGTAAAATGCGGCGCTATTATTTAAAATATTATTTATTGTGCATTATTTATTATTATTTAAGCTAAAATTAAATTTTCTTAATCTGACTTTAAGCGCTACAATAATTATGAAATTGTTTTGCGTATTAATAAATGCGACTATGCTTCTTGATACGACGTCATTGCTAAATTATTTATTTTATGTATTTATTTATTTTGTCATTTGAGAATTGTGACAGGGCTTAATAAATGCGGGCGAGAGACTCTAAGTGCTTAATTTTTCTACGTAAGACGCTGTGCCATTATTAAATTGCTTATTTGTGCATGTATTAATGTTTTATTTGCTGCATTTTATTATTTAAAAATTATTAAAAATTATTGTTGAAAATTGGTGTAATTTTATAGTTAATGATTGGACGGGAGGGTCAAAATTGGGTGTCAACACTGTCCTCATCATTTCATATTCCACAAAATCTAATTCAGTAGACGTGTCCCCTTTCTCCTAATGAATAGTTGTTGCAAGTAATAGAGCAAGACAGTGACAGTCCTTCACCGGTGGGGTGTCACTGGAAAATTATAACTATTGCTAATATTTCAGTCCAAAATCATCAAAAAATGGAATCTCCTCCAACTCAACTAGAAAGAGTACGATCAATAGAGACTGGAACTCCGGCGATCTTCGTCGCCGCAATGACAACCAGAGGCGGAGTGTATCCGCAGAAAATAATAGCATTTTCGATAGTTGAATCTCTACTTTGAATAGATCCAGTTTGGATTTGTAAACGTTATATAGAGTTATATATCAATCGAAGTCGGTCGAAAACCAGAAACAGAAATCCAGAAATATATCGTTCGATCGAGATCAGAAGATCGAAACCAGTTATTGGAAACCGAAATACAGTTACCTCACAGATCAATCGAAATCAGCGATTTAGCCACTGGTTCACCTTTGCGACTCAACAACAGATGATCGCGATTTGATTTTCAGCGATTTAGATTTTCAGCAATTTTGTTTTTTCTTCAATTTCAAAATTTATAATAAAAAACAGATGTGGCAACATTAATAATCACCAGATCTAATAGGATCTAGGCTTTGATACCATGTTAATTTTCATGATTCATGTAAGGTATATGAGAATTGATGAAGAAATTGGAGAGAAAGAGAAGAGAGACGCGTAAAGACGAGAGAGAGTCGGTTGGGAGCAACTGCTCTTCAGAATTTTCTATTATAATTGCTCAAATGTAATTACAAAGAGAATAGTCCTATTTATAGCCTAAGCTAACTAATAATTGTTAACTCTAATTGCATTCTAACATAATTCTAACACTGTTAACTAACCCTGTTAACTCTAATTGTTACTAACATCCCACTACCTATACATATGTGATGTATACTGAGTATATATATCTGTGTATATATGTGTATTCCAATATCAAATTCTGCTGGTGCTGGTTCAGAATTGTAGTCTGCTGGTGCTGGTTCAGAACAAATTCATAGAGAGAATCTAGGGATTCTCTAGTCCGAGTGAGACTAGAGAACGGGGGGTTCTCCGTCAAGATGAATCCAGTGGTTTCTGTCAAATTAAGAATAGAAACTGAGAGATTTAGTTTATAAAAGCATGTAGCTGCTGATATGATGGCTGCTGGTTCAGAATCGAATTATAGTGTCACTGTTCAGAATCAAAATTATAGTGTTATTGATATTGTTGCTCATTTTGTGCAATTTGTTCTCGATGTTCTTCTTCTTTGCCGGTGCTATTTCTATTTACGCTAGATATTCTTGGTCACCGGTATTATGTTGTTGGTCATCTTTGGAAAATGCATGTTCGTGGGTGATTTACATTAGATGTTGCTAATTGGATCATGATATTCAAGTGCATATAACAAGTGCTCTGAGGATAAGATTGAATAAGTGTGAAGTCTCTTAGTCTAACCAATGACAGAGGACTTTGCGTATACATACATAGTGTCTGTTGAAAGGATGGTTATAGTGGAATTTAAACTAAAGAAAATGATAATGCTGCAGCTGCTTTACACACAGATCAATGTGTTGCTGCACCAGCTGTTGTAGGACTGAGTTTTGTGCTGGTGGTTTGGTGTCCCTGCTTTGCTCATAGTTTCTAGAAGCTTGCATAATTCAAGATCCTCACATGGAGTTGAAACCTGATGGAAAAGCTTCAGATTCGTGGAGTCTCTGCTGGTTTGGATGTGGTGGCTGCATTCATGGATTTGCTAGTACAAATGATATTGATTGTTTCCAAGCTAGGACTGAAACCGTTGTTTTCAGTTCCTAGCTTGAGGGGGGATGTTGAAGTATATAGATATACCACATATATACACAAATATATATGTGGTTAGTTAGTTGTTGATTAGATATTTTGGATATTAGATATTTTGGCTATTAGATATTTTGATTATATTTTAGTGAGATAGATATTTTAGATTAGTTGGCTATAAATAGAACCATTGTAATTAGTTTTATCTTGAGCAAATAATAATAGAAAAAGAGTTCTATTTGCTCCCAAATATCTCGACCTCATTTGCTCCCTTCTCCCTGCGTTTCTCTCCTTCAACCACTGTCTTCCCTCTCTGTTTGCTCCTCCATTTTAGAATCTAATACTATCAACATTGATTGTTTATGAGAAATGATGCATGTTTACATCATTTGAAATTCTCCATGTATTGGGAAAAGTTTGATGAGAGATATTTCATACACATACTATACAAAATATATTAATTCAAAATAAACTATACACAATGAAAATAAAAAAAAAATGTTAAAACCTTTTATTAATGAAAATCTCACACAAATTAAACTTTATCTAACTAAGAATATTTAAGATAATTTTGAAGCGAAAGAATAAATTAAAACTAAAACAAAAAACTTAAAATGCTAAAGAATAAATATTTATAAACCAAGGGGGAGACTAGAAAAGTCGCCATTTTTTGTCCTCACCAAAGGGGGCGACTTTTCAAGTCGCCCTTTTTGGTCCTAACCAAAGGGGGCGACTTTAAATATAACAAGTATTGATGGCTGTTTTAGTGGTAGAATGACTCAGTGGTAAATATAACAAGCAAAAAATCATTTAAGATTATTGCTTCTTCTTCTTATTCCTAAATTCATTTATGAAAAAGACATAAAGTAAATTTGTCAGGGGTCAGGTTCTTGTGCGAGAACTCGAACCAGATAGTTGTATCCTCTAGATAGACGTCCGTGAAACTACAACACAAGTGGGGACGAATTTCTGTCTTAGGACACTGCGACAGCAGGCCTCTATCACATCAAGTTAGTATTGAATTTCCAGTTTGTAGTAAACTTGTTGTTGATTTCAATTATTATTCAATTGTGGTTACTTATTTGAAGATCCTAGATTGACACTAACAATCTAAGACATAAATTTCAGAAAATTCATTTTTTTGATTATTTGTAAAATTTTCAGAGAATCATTTTCCTGATTTGCAAAAAATGGATCAATCTGGATCGTCGATGGTGAAAAACCATGTTGAGAAATATGAAAAATTTAAAGGTTCTGATTTCAAACGCTAGCAACAAAGATGTTATTCTATTTGACAATTCTTCATGTGGAAACGTGTTGACGGCTGAGGCTCCTATGTCATTGTCAGAATGAGAAGGGGAGAATACTTCTACTGAGGAAACGAAGGCTGAAAATCTCAAGGCTATTCAGACTTGGGAAAGTCAAGAGTTTCTTTGCAGAAAATATATTCTCAATGTCTTGGATGTCTCTCTCTATGATATCTACTCCACGTTCAGAACAACACGGGAGTTATGACAGTTGTTGACAGTCAATTTTGACCCGTTTTTTGTATATTTGTTGCAATTTTAAGTATTTTAGCACACCGCATTTTAATCGTTATTTTGCATATTTTTATATAATATTCTATGTTTATTTCTTCACAAAAATGGCATTGCATCTTTTATTTTTAAATTAAGTATTATGTCGTTGTTAATATTATGTTTTTATTATTGTTATACCGTCGTTTTATTTTAATAATATTTGCATCTCTATAAATAATTAATCGGCACCGCGTTTTACTTTTAATCAGGCATTAAACATTTCTTAAATATTGCATTTTAGTATTATTGCGTCGGCATTTGCATTTTTTATAATCTTGCATCTTTTTAAATAATTTTCTTTTAAATAATTAACCAGCCTTGCATTTTTGTCAAACCAGTCCAGTCCAGGACACAATTTGAATCAGTCAAATCCAACACTATTATTAATTTCATCCAAACACTCTCTTTTCATTTCCCCCCCCCCCCCCCCAAAACAATACCCCACTTTTATTTTCCCCCCCAAATACCAAACCCTAAACCTACCCTATAAATAAAACCTTACCCCCAACAAAAATCACTTTAAGGACCCAGTGTCTCTACTACCCACTCTCTCGTTTCTCTCACGACCCTCTCTTTGCAGCGACCCTAAAGAAAAGACTTCAACCAACAACCTCACCCTCTCCTCTCACCTATCCGTCGCCCCGTCCGCACTCTCCTGCGTCGACCATCGAACTCCAATCACCGCGAACCACCGCCACCGCCCCAACGTTCGTTAAATCGGAAGCGTCGCTCCGGTGCTCGCCGTGGAAGTGACGCCGCCACCATCGCTGCCTGGGTGTGGTTCTATTTTTAGATTTATCGGCATATTTCTTATTTGGACTGATTTCCTTTATTATTGGATCTCGCCGGAGTTTGAGGAACTCGTGATGGTTAATTCTTGTTCTGTTTGTTGTTTTGATTTGGAATGATTTCTTGTATTTTTCCGAGCTTTTAAACTCCGTGGGCCTCGATTTCCGTGACCGCTCCTGCTTACATTTTGTTATTTGATTTTGCGCCATTTTAGTATTTTGGCCGGAGTTTTAGGAACTCCGGCGACGTTTTGAAAACTCCGGCAACACTATGCATTTCACGAGGGATCTCTGTATTTTTCTGGTGATACTATGTTGCTGATGATTCTACTGTTTTACTGATTTTCGGACTAATTTGGGGAACCAACCGGAGTTTAAAAAACTCTGATGACGTCCGTTGGCTATTTATTTTCGATCCGTTTGTCATTTTGTTTGTTGGACATATTTCTCATTATTTTGGAGTAACTGGCCGGAGTTCTAAAAAACTCCGGCGATGATCGGGTTCTCCGGTGAACTATGCTGGCTACGATTTTGCTGTTTTTATTGTTTGTTGGGCTGATTCTTTGCCGCGTTCCCACTGATTTTTAGGCTATTTGCTACTAATTTTCGGCATTGCTACTACTGTTTTTGGCCATATTATTGGACTGGTTTTGGCGTATTGCTATTGATTTTGGACATTTTTTGCTGGTTTACTGATTTAGAACAAATACTACACTGTTGGTATTTTACTGATTTGAACAAGATGCTACACTTGTTTGGCCGATGAAAAAGTTATCCGTCGATTTTTGAGGCCTCCACAGTTGCAAAGACGGAAAATAAAATAAATGAAGCTTTCTGGGCAATGATGATTTCTTCCACTTACACTGGATAACCAACATGCGCTGGCAGGGCGAATTCTCGCAGCCGCAATTGTTTAGGCTGTCCCACTTTATATATTTTTCATATCTGAGCCCTCCGTGTTTAAAACTATTATTGGTTTTGGCGCGGATATGAAGGTTTTATTTATTTTATTGCTTTTAATAATATTGGCCGATGAAGGAATCTCCGTCTGATTTCCAAGGCCTCCTCTGCAAAAGACTGATTTATTTATTTTTGCTTTACTTATTAAATTCTGTCATTACTTTAAAATTATTTATTCGATACTAACACTTTTACTAAGTGTTTATGCAGTGTAGGAGATCATCTTGTGCGAAAGCCTAAAAGGGCTAAAAGATGTCGGAATGTTATTTTATATCGCATTTAATTTAGTTTTATTATTGTGTAGTGCACTTTATTTTAATTATAAATGCTTAGAATAGGTAGAATAAAAGAGCAATAAATAATTAACCTAGGTTTGAACGAACAACCATGAGTTAGCGGATCTTAAAGGATGCCTAACCCCTTCCCTTTAGGATAATAAAGAACTCTGATCCAGAATCTCACTAATTTCGCAGACCATTAAATGGAAGTCAATTGCAGTATTTATATTGCAATAAACTAAGTGTCCTAATTCACTATAATAATTAGGTGGCGACTCCTTAAAATACATTTAGGAATCAACCATACGTGGTACTCCCGTTTCGACTCCGGTTAAAATGGGGTGTTCTGACATGGCGTCTCATTGAGGATATCAGGTTCTTGATCATAACAAACTCAGGTTAATTAAATATTGCACTTTATTTTGCTTTTATATTTGTTGTAAATATTTTATATTGTTTGCTTTTATTTTGTAATTAACTACTTTAATTGCTACATTCTTTTATTGCTTTCCTTAAATTGTCATTCCGTTCATATTTCCTCCATTCTGGAAAATTAACACTATCACACACTACACGCGAGGTGCGCTTGGTGCATCAGCAAAATTCTTTCTTCAAAACCCAAATTTAGGAGAGTTGGTAATAGACGCGGAGAATCCGGTCCAACCGGTGGCCGCGTAGCCTTCTCACTCGAGTAGTCCGCTCGGGAACCATTTTGTCTAGTAAGCCAAATCTTAGAAAACTTAAGATAGAGCTATACCACTTTTTATTAAGTCATGCATGCATAAACCTTAGGTGGGTTAATCCTTGGTATTAACGCCACAATTAGAAATCCACCAAACTTGTCGACGGGTTTCACAACCCAACGACCCATTAGCATACTATGTGTAGCGTGATGATGATAGACGGATCCAAGCCTGGTCATGACACGCCAAAATTGGAAAAAGTGCACCGTCATTTGGTCGTCATTTCCAACAAAATATTGCAGTTTAACGGCTTGGACCCATTTATCATAATCCCGCATATTTGGCATTTAGGCTCACCTCTGGGATAAGGGAGGTCCCAAGCATATTAGGGCACGCGCTTGATTTGCATGTTTTTTGTTTATTATTGTTTGTCGCTAGCAACTCTGTACATATTATTTAATTCAATAATTGCTCTTTTGTGATTCCGGGCTCGAGCATTTGTATTTTTGCACTTTTTGCTTTCACATTGCAATCAGGACTTCTACTGCGTAAATCACTCTTGAATAGCGCGACTTGGACTTTGTGAAGCATCAACCACCAGTCCGGTCGAACCAATCAGGGGAGTCTTTGACTATATTGTCACACTTTTGCATTTTTATTATTTTTGGTCATTTTCCTACTCACCTATTTCTTATATTTTTTTGCAGGAAGGTCGTCTCATAAACAACCGATGATCGAAAAAAGAAAAAAATGAGCGTTAGTTATGTTGATTAAAAGAAGTTAGTCTATACCAGATTCAACGATACATCGCTCTCAATTCTTCTTTACTTTGTATTTTTATTCATATTTGCAAATTCAAATAATATGTTTAGCGTTGATTGCATAGTTCTTACATATCATGCATTTCTGAGATAATTATTCGAACTACGGCGTGTCGATTCTCACCTGCGGTGTGATACGTAGGCAACTCATTTTGGGTTCGACACCATAAAAAATAAAAACAAAAAACAAATAAACATATTTTTCTCACTCATGCATCCCATTTATCATGTTTTCGGGCATTCATTTTACTTTGCATTCGTCCACAGTGGACAATCATTTATTTTGCACAGTTTTATATTGCTATCCTTTTGATAAATTTTTCCAAGCATACGTTTTATAACATATTTGAATGAACTACGCACACCTGATTCCCTCGGCGGGATACGTAGGCAGCCCTATTCGGGTTCGGTACCATTTATTCAAAAAATACAAAAAAAACAATTATTCGAAAAATACAAAAAAAAAAAAGAACAAATATTTTATTCAAAAAAATACAAAAAAAAACGTTATTCAAAAAAAAAAACATTTTTTTGTATTATTGTTTGACTTTGTTGATACCAACACAGTTACAAATGTGCATAAAAAATAAAAAAAAAACAAAAAAAAAACAAGTGATAATCAGTATGGATTGACTTTGTGGTAAACCATAGATTCTTTTGGTACCTCTTATTCATACCCGCAGATAACATTGTCTTGCATGTTTCCAAGATAAGAATGAAGCCGACCTCATCGTTTCATATGCATTGTGTAGTGAGTTATTTGAATAAGTTCAATTGCATTGCATTGTGATCTAGAACTTGTCCTGAATATTTGTTGAGGCAAAATCCTGAGTAACACTCAGTGTAGGAAATGATCGTAGACTTTCTTTGACCCGTTTGAGCATTTTCAGCCTACCAAATAACATTATCCCTAGTACACCCCTTTGAGTCTAAAACCTATTTTTTGACAACCGCATATTACACCTATACCCTTTCTGAGTGCGCACTATCCTCTCTTGGCCGACCTCGCCGCGCTTTAGAAATGTGCAAATGGCTGACAAAATACTGCGTTGAAGTTTGCAAAGACAAAATTGTCAAAGTCTCAAAAATGAAATCAGAGGCGACTTCACACAAAAAAAAAGAAAAAGAAATCAAAAGCCCCAATATAAAATATATATATAACCCCGAAAAAAAAAAAGGGGCTTCAAATGAAAGATTCAAAAGAAGTCAATACAGAAAAACTGGGACAAAAAGAAAGTAAGTCAGCATTAAAGCGCACAAATATCAATCATGGACGTAGTCCAACTCTCGAGGAATGATTAGTCACTTTTATCCAAATGATATCCATCCCTTGCCCCAAACCTACATTACAATCCCGTGACAAGCCCTACATGATCTTATACTGAGGGTTCTCACATTAGTGGATACTTACATGACGGCCAAGCCTATGGTATCACAATTGCATGCATTGAACATCTTTGAGTGTGAGCGTAATTCTCTCAACGTCCCAAAATTCAAAATACTGAAATATATGTGTGAAATGGGACTTTCTTTCTGTGAGGACATTTGAAACGTGAGATTACGTGTAGTTCGAAACCTTGGATGCAAGCAGGTGTGTCAACACTCAGGTATGTCTGAGGTACTATCTGAAGCTGTGTGAATTACACCAGAGTCAATCTCGGTTAGACTGAAAGCAGTAAACGAAAATCCTTATGCACAATACTAATTGTTGGTATCAACTGGAGTCAGAACGTAATGTCGTCTTCCATTTTTTCAGAAAAAAAACAACAAAATGCATATTACATAAAAATTATTTTTGCATCACGAACTACGTCTTGACCTGATTCCCTCGGCGGGATACGTAGGCGGCCACATCGGCTTCGGTCCCGCATCATTTTAAAATCATAAAAATTCTTATTTTTGCAGCATGAACAACGTCTTGACCTAACTCCCTCGGCGGGACACGTAGACAGCCACATCGGCTTCGTTCACACCGTTAGAAATATTTCTTCCTTGTTTTTGCACATGACTCGATTTTGTCCATTGGAGAGTTTAGCATCCTCATATATTTTGCATCCATTACTACATACACATGACTGTGCCATATTTTGAGGGTGACATTCTCATCTACTCAATTGTACATTGTCCATATTCTCGCATTAGTTTTTCATTCATTATAAAAAAAATAAAAAAAAATAAAATAAAAAATGCTTACCTGATCGCCTTGATAGCGTCAAGATGCAACCTTACCCAGTTCAACATCTTCATTACCAGAAACTGGACATTTTAAGGAATTCAGTGCAAGAAAATGGCAATAGACAGGAAAAAGCAGGCCAACTAGGTCTTCAGTGCAAACCAAGGATGCAAGCGTCAAGAGCCAAAGCTACAGAGTCGACGCTAATCAACCACTCATTTCCTAAAAAACTCACAAGTTTTCTTTGAGTGCAGGATCTTCATATCAGCAAAGGCAGGAACACAACAATAGGCCCATGCGGGTTACAAACGCACAACGTCTATGCAATGACGTTATCTCAACCCAGGCAAGTCACAAAGCAGGTACGCTCATAAACCAATGCATTTCATTTAAGCATATGCAACGGCTTCATTTATGTTTCGTCCATGCAACGACGAACATCTGCATCGCGTCTATGCAACGACGCCATTTTCATTTAAGCCTATGCAACGACTTCATTTATGTTTCGTCCATGCAACGACGAGCATCTGCATCGCGTCTATGCAACGACGCCATTTCATTAAAAGCCCATGCAACGGCTTCATTCATGTTTCGTCCATGCAACGACGAGCATCTGCATCGCGTCTATGCAACGACGCCATTTCATTTTAAGCCTATGCAACGGCTTCATATATGTTTCGTCTATGCAACGACGAACATCTGCATCGCGTCCATGCAACGACGCCTTTTCATTTTAAGCCCATGCAACGGCTTCATATATGTTTCGTCTATGCAACGACGAGCATCTGCATCGCGTCCATGAAAAGACACCATTTCATTTAAGCCCATGCAACGGCTTCATATATGTTTCGTCTATGCAACGACGAGCATCTGCATCGCGTCCATGCAACGACGCCTTTTCATTTTAAGCCTATGCAACGGCTTCATTCATGTTTCGTCTATGCAACGACGAGCATCTGCATCTCGTCTATGCAACGACGTCATTTCATTTAAGCCTATGCAACTGCTTCATTGATGTTTCGTCTATGCAACGACGAGCATCTGCATTGCGTCCGAAAACGACGTCATTTCTTTAAAAGCCTATGCAACGGCTTCATTCATGTTTCGTCTATGCAACGACGAGCATCTGCATCGCGTCTATGCAACGACGCCATTTCATTTAAGCCTATGCAACGACTTCATTCATGTTTCGTCTATGCAACGACGAGCATCTGCATCGCGTCCGAAAACGACATCATTTCATTTAAGCCTATGCAACGGCTTCATTCATGTTTCGTCTATGCAACGACGAGCATCTGTATCGCGTCCGAAAACGACGTCTTTTTATTTTAAGTCTATGCAACGACTTCATTCATGTTTCGTCTATGCAACGACGAGCATCTGCATCGCGTCTATGCAACGACGCCATTTCTTTTAAGCCTATGCAACGGCTTCATTCATGTTTCGTCTATGCAACGACGAGCATCTGCATTGCGTCCGAAAACGACGTCATTTCATAAAAGCCTATGCAACGACTTCATTCATGTTTCGTCTATGCAACGACGAACATCTGCATCACATCTATGTTTCGTCAATGCAACGACGAGCATCTGCATCGCGTCTATGCAATGACGCCATCAACATCTACAATAACCTTGTCTTTTTCAGCACCACATCACCTGCAACCCAGTGTCAATCATACTTCGACACTGGGACATTTTTTAATCAGCGTCAATTTTGTTTTTTAATTTTTGCATCACAACGACCAAGTGTCATCATGATTTGACATTGGGACATTTTTGGATCTGCATCATCCCTATTTTGAGTTCTAGTTTATAAAACAGGACAAAATTGGCTACAAGTCAACATCTTTTTCCGAAGACTCTTCCATCATCTCCGTACAAAGAGGACATCTTTGTTGTGATCAATTTTGACCCGTTTTTTGTATATTTGTTGCAATTTTAAGTATTTTAGCACACCGCATTTTAATCGTTATTTTGCATATTTTTACATAATATTCTATGTTTATTTCTTCACAAAAATGGCATTGCATCTTTTATTTTTAAATTAAGTATTATGTCGTTGTTAATATTATATTTTTATTATTGTTATACCGTCGTTTTATTTTAATAATATTTGCATCTCTTTAAATAATTAATCGGCACCGCGTTTTACTTTTAATCAGGCATTAAACATTTCTTAAATATTGCATTTTAGTATTATTGCGTCGGCATTTGCATTTTTTATAATCTTGCATCTTTTTAAATAATTAACCAGCCTTGCATTTTTGTCAAACCAGTCCAGTCCAGGACACAATTTGAATCAGTCAAATCCAACACTATTATTAATTTCATCCAAACACTCTCTTTTTATTTTCCCCCCCAAAACAATACCCCACTTTTATTTTCCCCCCCAAATACCAAACCCTAAACCTACCCTATAAATAAAACCTTACCCCCAACAAAAAATCAGCCCTTTAAGGACCCTAGCCGTCTCTACTACCCAGCCCTCTCTCGTTTCTCTCCCTGACCCTCTCTTTACCCAGCAGCCCTAAAGAAAAAGACTTCAACCAACAACCCTCACCCTCTCCCCCTCTCACCTATCCCGTCGCCCCATCCCGTCACCCCCTCTCCCTGCGTCGACCATCACTGAACTCCCATCACCGGCGAACCACCGTCACTGTCCCAGCGTTCGTCAGGCGGCGTCGCTCCGGTGCTCGCCGTGGAAGTGACGCCGCCACCATCGCTGCCTGGGTTTGGTTCTATTTTTAGATTTATCGGCATATTTCTTATTTGGACTGATTTCCTTTATTATTGAATCTCGCCGGAGTTTGAGGAACTCCGGCGGTCGTTGGTTACTGTTCCTGTTTGTTGTTTTGATTTGGAATGATTTCTTGTATTTTTTGCCGGAGTTTTTAAACTCCGGCGGGCCTCTGGATTTCCGGCGAACTGCTCCTGCTGCTTCTGTTTTGTTGGGCTGATTTTGCGCCATTTTAGTATTTTGGCCGGAGTTTTAGGAACTCCGGCAACATTATGCATTTCACGAGGGATCTCTGTATTTTTCTGGTGACACTATGTTGCTGATGATTCTATTGTTTTACTGATTTTCGGACTAATTTGGGGAACCAACCGGAGTTTAAAAAACTCTGATGACGTCCGTTGGCTATTTATTTTCGATCCGTTTGTCATTTTGTTTGTTGGACAGATTTCTCATTATTTTGGAGTAACTGGCCGGAGTTCTAAAAAACTCCGGCGATGATCGGGTTCTCCGGTGAACTATGCTGGCTACGATTTTGCTGTTTTTATTGTTTGTTGGGCTGATTCTTTGCCGCGTTCCCACTGATTTTTAGGCTATTTGCTACTAATTTTCGGCATTGCTACTACTGTTTTTGGCCATATTATTGGACTGGTTTTGGCGTATTGCTATTGATTTTGGACATTTTTTGCTGGTTTACTGATTTAGAACAAATACTACACTGTTGGTATTTTACTGATTTGAACAAGATGCTACACTTGTTTGGCCGATGAAAAAGTTATCCGTCGATTTTTGAGGCCTCCACAGTTGCAAAGACGAAAAATAAAATAAATGAAGCTTTCTGGGCAAGGATGATTTCTTCCACTTACACTGGATAACCAACATGCGGCGGCGAATTCTCGCATGATTGTTTAGCCGTCCCACTTTATATATTTTTCATATCTGAGCCCTCCGTGTTTAAAACTATTATTGTTTTTGGCGCGGATATGAAGGTTTTATTTATTTTATTGCTTTTAATAATATTGGCCGATGAAGGAATCTCCGTCTGATTTCCAAGGCCTCCTCTGTGCAAAAGACGGATTTATTTATTTTTTGTTTTACTTATTAAATTCCTGTCATTACTTTAAAATTATTTATTCTGATACTAACACTTTTACTAAGTGTTTATGCAGGTAGCCGGAGATCATCTTGTGCAGAAAGCCTAAAAATGGCTAAAAGATGTCCCGGAATGTTATTTTATATTGCATTTAATTTAGTTTTATTATTGTGTAGTGCACTTTATTTTAATTATAAATGCTTAGAATAGGTAGAATAAAAAGAGCAATAAATAATTAACCTAGGTTTGAACGAACAACCGCAAGTTAGCGGATCTTAAAGGATGCCTAACCCCTTCCCTTTAGGATAATAAAGAACCCTGATCCAGAATCTCACTAATTTCGCAGACCATTAAATGGAAGTCAATTGCAGTATTTGTATTGCAATAAACTAAGTGTCCTAATTCACTATAATAATTAGGTGGCGACTCCTTAAAATACATTTAGGAATCAACCATACGTGGTACTCCCGTTTCGACTCCGGTTAAAATGGGGTGTTACAACAGTCATTGGAGAACAAGTACAAAATTGAGGTTGCTTGTTCCAAGAAGTTCATCATCGGTAAGTTTCTGAACTTTAAGATGAGCGATGTCAAGCATCTTGTGAAGCAAGTGGAGGAACTCCGAGTCATTGTTCATGAATTAGAGGTTAAAGGTATGGGCATTAACCCGAATTTCTTTGTTGGTGCTATGGGCATTAACCCGAATTTCTTTGTTGGTGCTATTATTGAGAAAATGCCTCCTTCTTGAAAGAATTTTAAAGTTTATCTTAAGCATCTAACCGAGGAATAAATTTTGAGCAATTGATTCTTAAACGAGTTGAAGAGGATAACCGGAAGAATGAGAAGGCTAATGTTGTTTTCTTGGAGCCTAATGCTAACATGGTTGAAGGAAATCCATCTAAGGCCAAGTTTCAGAAAGGTAAGGGCAAGTTTGTTGGTGCCAAGCCATCTTTTGCAGCCGAGAAGAATGCACTCGCCCCACAAAAGACCAATGGGTTCAAGAAAATACATGTTGGTGTATGTTGGGTGTGCGGAAAACATGTGCATAGAGAAAAAAATTGCCGTCTTCGCAAGAGTCAAGGTGGTGGTGTTGGAGGTTCAAGTAATGTCAACAAATCCAACTGTGCTGAAACTAAAAATTAATTCATTGGTTTTGTTGTTGCTCAAGAAAATCTGGTTACAAATTCAAGTGATTGGTGGATGGATACGGGTGCCTCTATGCATGTATGCATGTATGTATGTATGCATGTATGTTCTGAAAAGGACATGTTTTCATCCTACCAGGCCATCAAGGATAGAGAACCATTGTTCGTAGGGATGTCGCTGCTGTAAAAGTTGAAGGGAAAGGGAAAATCACTTTCGGGAATGATCTTGTACTCACTAATATGTTGCACGTGCCTGAAATTTGTAAGAATTTAATTTCTGGTAATGTTCTGAGTAACAAAGACTTTAAGATTGTATCTGAATCTGACAAATTTGTACTCACCAAAGGTGGAATGTATGTAGGGAAGGGTTACCTCAGTGAGGGGATCTTCAAACTATCTGTTGTACCTACTAAGGCTATTGCCATTATCAATGAAAATGCAGGCACTAGCATTGCTTCTATGTATATGGTTGATTCCCCATTTTTATGACATTCACGATTAGACCATGTTAATTATCGCTCTTTACAAAGAATGGTAAAGTTAGGCATGTTGCCAAAATGTTCTATGAACAAAATGACTAAGTATAGAGTTTGCATAGAATCAAAATATGCAAGTCATCCTCATAAATCTATAGTGAAATCAAATGAAGTGTTTGGTTTAATTCATAGTGATTTGTGTGATTATAAAGAAACCCCATCTCGTGGAGGAAAGAATTATTACATATCATTCATAGATGATTGCAGTAAATTTTGTTATGTATACTTAATACATACCAAAGACGAGACTTTAAACATGTTTAAAACATATAAAGCGGAAGTGGAGAACCAACTTGAGAAAAGAATTAAAATTCTAAGGACCGATAGAGGTGGTGAATACCAATCAAATGAATTCAATGAATTTTGTTCGACTCATGGGATAGTTCATCACACCACTGCACCATATACTCCAAAACAAAATGGAGTTGTCGAACGAAAGAATATAACATTGAAGAATGTGATAAATTAAATGTTGATTAGTTCGGGTGCACCTCTTAGTTATGGGGGAGATGCGTTACATACTGTAAATATGATATTAAATAAAATTCCTCATAAGAAAAGTGACCAATCTCCTTATGAATTATGGAAAGGAAGATTGTCTACTTTTAAAAGGATGAAAGTGTGGGTTGCCTAGCGAAAGTTCAAGTTCCCTTATCAAAGAGAACTAAACTTGGACCAAAAATTGTGGATTGCATATATATTGGCCCTACCAATAATAGTGCAACATATAAGGTTTTGGTTTATCATTTCGATGTTGAAGGTATTCACAAAAACACAATTATGAAATTTGCTGAAGCAGAATTCTTTGAGGACGTTTTTCCTTACAAAGGGAAGGAAAAAGATAAAAGTGATCCTAATCCTAGGAAAAGAACGTTGCCTCAAGATGAGTCAAACCAAGACACACAATTTGATAAAAGCAATATTTCATCTGTTCAAGAAGAAAATTCTGAACAAAAAATAAGTAAACGTGGGAAGATTGCCAAAAATTTTGGACCAGACTTTATGACATTTTTCGTTGAAGGAGAACCTCAAACATATAAGGTTGTTATAGAATCATCTGAAACACCTTATTGGAATGAGGCTATCCAAAGTGAGGTAGAATCCATTGTGCAAAATAATACTTGGAAATCGGTTGATCTTCCTCCGGGACAAAAACCAATATGCCATAAATGTATTTTCAAACGGAAATTAAGGCCTGATGGTACTATAGAGAAATACTAACTTCGTATAGTAGCCAAAAGGTTTAGACAAAAAACAAGGTGTAGATTTCTTTGATACTTACTCACCAGTAACGAAAATTACTTCTATAAGGACGTTAATTGCTATAGCGGCGATGCACAATTTGAAAATACACCAAATGAATGTGAAAACCGTGTTCTTGAATGGTGAATTAGACAAAGAAATTTATATGGAACAACCGGAAGGGTTTGTTGTTAAAGGTCAAGAAAAGAAAGTTTGTAAATTAATGAAGTCTTTATACAGACTTAAACAAGCTCCAAAGCAGTGGTATGAAAAGTTTGATAATACATTATTATCACATGGTTTTCAAATAAATGAATGTGACAAATGTGTCTACATGAAAGAATGTAAGAATGCATGTGTCATTATATGCTTATATGTTGATGATATGCTAATTATGAGAACAAGTAAGGATGTAATTAACCAAACTAAGAAGATGTTGCATGTCGCTTTTGATATGAAAGATATGAGAATATCGGATGTCATTCTTGATATTAGAATTCAAAAGAATTCTGATGGTTACATACTAACTCAATCTCATTATGTTGAAAAGGTCCTAATGGACACTATGACGATCGATCGGTTGTTACACTATTTGATCACGCTAGTCACCTTAAGAAGAATCAAGGTGAAAGTGTGTCTCAATTGGTATACACACAAGTTCTTGAAAGCTTGATGTACATAATGAATTGTACACGATCGGACTTAGCATATACAGTGAGTCGACTTAGTCGATACTCACATAATCCAGGAAAGGATCATTGGTTTGCACTAACTAGGGCACTCCGATATCTCAAACATACAATGAACTATGTGTTGCATTATACAAAATATCCTCCTGTTTTAAAAAGATATTATGATGCTAATTGGATTTCCAACTATTCGGAAAGTAAGTCCACAAGTGGTTATGTATTTACACTTGGTGGAGCGTCGGTATCTTGGAAATCATCAAAGCAAACTGTGAATACACGATCGACTATGGAAACAGAGTTTCTAGCATTGGACAAAGCTGTCGAAGAGGCAGAATGACTCAAAAACTTTCTAGAGGGTATTCCTTTGTGGACAAAGCTTGTTACGACCATTTGCATACATTGTGATAGTATGGATGCTCTGACAAGAGCAAAGAATCAAATATGCAATGGCAAATCGAGGCATATAAGACGACGTCATAACACTATACGAAGCTTGCTGAAGAATGGAATTATCTCCATTGACTATGTAAAATCAAAGGACAATACTGCAGATCCTTTGACAAAATGCCTTAACAGAGATCAAGTTGTATTTACATCGAGGGGAATGGGCTTAAATTCAATACAATGAGTCACTATTTGGCGAAAACCTAACCTAGCAAAATTGGAAATCCCATGGTCTAGGTTCAATAGGATAACTAGTTGGGGAAGACTCAATGAGGATAGAAAACACACATATGTTCATTCCTATGGTGAACTAAGTGTGTTAATCCGTTGGTGATTAAGGGATGAATATTATTCTTAATAATACTAAAAGTCATTATGGTGGGATAGTACAGACTATTCTTGTTTAGTGTTACCTATATAAGATTGATGTGGGGTCGCATCTATGAGAACCGGTATGGCTACGTTCTCTAGAAATTCTCACGAAGAAGGAGTTGTTCACGACCAAAATGAACACAACCGTAAGAATTGAAATATGTTGATATGATGTGTGTGATACTTGTTGTCTTGATTTACTACAAAACATGAATAGTTTAAGATATACGTCCACTATTTCACAAAGTAGATCCGATAGGTATTCACTACGAACGGTTCAAGTCCAAAAGACACCTTTTCCGATGCAAGTCATATCGAGTTTTTCAGAATAACGATAAGTTCCTCATTATCTTATTTTCTATCCAAATGTGGGATATTGTTGATGTTTGAATAGAAAATGTGGGGTATTATTGGAACTTGTGTGGGATAAGAAGAAACAAGTGATTAAAAATAAAATGTCGGAATTTTTGGCATAGCGTTGCGGCGCCCAGGGAGAGGGCCGCGGCGCCGGAACACCGTGCTCATCGCCACGACCTTTGGGTAGCGGCGCGGCGCAAAACTTCGAGAGGTCGACAGAAATCGGGGCGACGGCAAGGCGGTCGTGGCGCCCGAGTCGGCCGCACGCGACGCGAAAAGCGAAGTCGCGCTGGGCCCAACGGAAATATTTTCGAATCAAAAGTTGTAATTGTTCAAAACAATTACAACCTTTGGAGTGAATGGTTATGTTTGTTCAGATGTTAATACTATAAAATGATCACTTGGTTGCATAAAAAAGAATACAATTTACATGAACTAATCTTATGATTTGAGAATTAAAAAATCATTTAAGATTATTGCTTCTTCTTCTTCTTCTTCCTAAATACATTTCTGAAAAAGACATAAAGTAAATTCGTCAGGGGTCAAGTTCTTGTGCGAAAACTCGAACCAGATAGTTGTATCCTCTAGATAGACGTCCGTAAAACTACAACACAAGTGGGACGAATTTCTGTCTTAGGACACTGCGACATCAGACTTCTATCGTATCAAGTTAGTATTGAATTTCAAGTTTGTAGTAAATTTCAATTATTATTGAGTTATTATTATTCAATTGTGGTTACTTATTTGAAGATTATTGGCACTAACAAGAGTCAGATCAGTGATCATGTTGGTCCTAGGCTCACCCAATGTCGTTATTTTCTTCCTTTTGTGCAAATCCTTTCACTAGTACAACTACAGACCATCCTTTATCTTGTACGAGGAGCTTGAAATCTAGTTGAGGTGAGCCAAACACATTCAGACTGTAATGATATCTCGTTGTTATCCTTCAGTTACTCAGTTGTAGTTGAGTTATGCCCTAAACTATTATACTCAGTTTCATTATAGATGCTCCTTGACTGTGTATTGAAATTTGGATATCATCTTAAACTTGTACTGTTATTTACGTCCATTTTTTTTTTGAGTTTACTATTATTATTTTAGTTGCGCTCAATTTCTCTTTTGATGTGAATGAGCTGAGCTGGTAAATGACAGGGATGTCTATAAGATAGTAGCTCTCTAACTCTCTAAGTGCCATCATGACCCTCATATGTGGGTCTTGACATAATTTCTTAGTCTGTTTGGTTAGCTTATTTTAAATAGATAAGTTTTTAAGTGTTAACAAATATTTTTAAGCATTTGATGAAAAAACCGCGATCATAAGTTGTTCTTTTCTTAAAAATAATTAAAATACCCTTAGAAATTATTATAAATCTAGAGCTACCTTTATACAGAAAACGAGGAACGGCACAAGGAGATGCAAGGAATTTTCGTTTTGAAAAAGATATTAGTCACACTCGGTTACAAAAGTGATTTATTTTTGGTTACTAAATGTAGCGGTGTTATCGGTCCGGTCCGATTTGGATATCCAGATATCCGAACCGGACCGATAAGCTTACCGATCCCGGACCAAGACCGGACCGGTAAAAAAAATTTCGGGTCGGGTTCCGAGGCCCGGATTATTATTTTTTTAATTTTTTTTTTGAATTTCCAATACTGAAATTGACATGCTCGGACACATTACCACGAAATTTGAACGTTGAAATCTATTGTATATCGCGAGATATTTAGCTTTGAAAAGGGAAAAAACGTAACGATTTGGGGGAAAAGTGAAATTGATTGCCAAGAAGGACGTTTTTGGAGAAATCGGTTGAACCAAACGTTCGGATTCGTCTCGAAAAAATACGCGAAATCAAAAAAAATTTAGGTCAAACGGACGTCCGAACGCAAAGTTATGACCATTTAAAGTTTCACTAATTTACAACCTATATTTTATAAGTCAATACTTCAAATTAAAACATAAAGTCTACATCACATATATTTAAAACATGTAAAATAATTCAACATTAGGGAATATTACAATTAAATATAATTAGGGCTTCTTTGAGGAAGAAATTTGGTGGGAGAAATTTGGTTGGGGAGAATGGTGGGGTCTTACCGGGTATTTTATCGAATTAACGGTCCGGCTCCTTATCGATCCGGGTAATTTTTTATACTCGTATCTGTTAACTTTTTGATCTGAGTATCGGTCCGGATTTATCGGTTCGGGTTTACCGGTCTGGTTCTCGGGTAATTATCGAGAGTATCGGGACCGGTAACAACCCTAACTAAATGATAGTGACTGGGCTACCACTCCGAGCCCGGGTCGCTGTTTATGAAAAATTCTTCCAAGGAATTCTTTACAGTGGAGGGGTCGAACCCTTGACCTCCCTATAATTCTAGCGAGCTTTTATCCACTGGACCAAACCCCATAGATTGGGTGTTACAAAAGTCATTTGAAGACCGCACTTGTGAGCACCTCTCCTCCTCTTTAGATTAACTTATGCTTCTCTCAACTATAAACAAAAAAGGTTAAACTAATGATGGACACAACATATATTATAATCTTGAAAATATAATTTCCGCTTATGCTTCTTTTGGCCAAACACCCTTCTTTATTATCTCAAATAATATTTTTAACTTCTCGAAATCTTGGTTGAACAGGGTGGAAAAAGTATATAAATTAGTTTTCAATTTTTTTTCTGATTTTTGCAAACCCTTGTTTGCTTATGTTATTTTGTTGAAAATAAATATAGCTTCTATATATTGTTTTTTTTTTGCATAACTCATAATACTTAATAGAGCTGCCAAAATAACTCTTAATTATGGCTAGTTAGTTATTCTCACCGTTACAGTACAGCTATACAAGTGAGTCAGTGTAACTCATAGCCAATTTAGGACCGCTACGTTTGGTTTGAGATCAGGAAAATTATACTAATAAATATGTCTCAATTTTAAATAAATTATATGAATTTTCACTGGTTACGTTTTCTTAAAAAATCATTTCAGATAAATATGTTAAATGTTTCAAAAAATTGTATATAAAAGTGTGAGTGGTAATGTGTAGAACGGAAAAATAACAACAACAATAAATTGTAATAAAACTTGGAAATGATCAACTAAAAGGTCTTGCTGAGTCGACCAAATTCTTGATCTATTCTTAAGATAATATTGCCCCGTATGTCCTTTCAACGATTGTAATGACAACTTATCTCCCAAGATAAAACAGCAATCAAACAAATGAGCAAAGGGAACTCAAGTGTTTGCTTTGGAAGAAAGATCTTTGAGTGTTTTGTGATTGCAAGAGAGGAAGAAGTATTTCAGATTTCAAGTGTTTTGCAAATGAGCCTAAGGCCTCATTTTATAGTGTTGTGAAGATGACTCTCCAATTGCTCATGTAATGGCCTTGAATGACCATGTAATGGCCTTGATTATGGAGTGTTAATTCAGCCAAATAATGACTGAATTCATTTGGGATGTAATGGAGGTTTAATGCCTCAAAAATCATATCAAGAGTCATGTATTTTTCGTCTCCCGTCACAGCCTCTGGACTACCGGAGCCGCGGCCCTACAGGGAGGCGTTGCGGCGCCACAACTTCAGTGAGTTGGCGCCGTGACCCTGCAGTTGGGCGCCACGACGCCACAACTTCAGAGAATTGGCGCTGTGGCCCGATCATGACTCGTTTCATCTTTAAACACATTTATACACTTCTTCCTTCATTTACCAATGTGAAACCTACGTCATTTGGCCAATAACCGTCTATTACCTTACGTCTCAAACAATTCGTATACGTATCAATATCTCTTCCATTTATGAAAATTATGATCATTGGCATTGTATGTACACGTGTGTGGAAACAACGTTTCCGACGTGTGGGGCCCCTAATGTTCGATTCGTAATTAAATATCATTAACTTTATTTCACGTTTAATAAATATTTTCAACAAAAAAATCTAAAAGAAACATAATATTTCTATATATTACTATTTTTTCTATTTAAATTATAAATTGTTATTGTTAGAGTCACACATCGGATATGTAATAGGAACATGAACTCCTTATATGGACTTGGACAATCCTCACCCTACAAGTTAGCTTTTGGAGTTGAGTTAGACGTAAGATCCATTCTTACATGATATCAGAGCCAGACTCATTCCAATTCTTTGTTCACCGATGTTGTGCTCCCAAATTATATTATCCACGCTCCAGTTCAGGATCATCTTTGGATCCGTACGAGGTGTGCTACCGCACAGGGACCCCCGAAAAACGAAAAATTTTAGGGTTCCTTTTTTCATTCTTTATTAAGTAGTATTAACCAGAAATTACTGTAAAGACTCATAATTCGCAGTTCTTAGCCCAATTAAGGGTCCACTTTTACGAATTAGAACAGGACCCCCAAAATGTTTGAGACGACCCTGCGCCAGTAGTTAACTGGGCATGCGGGGGAGTGTTAAGAGTCTCACATTGAATATTAAATGGAAACATGAACTCCTTATATGAACTTGGACAATCCTCATCTACAAACTAGCTTTTGGAGTTGAGTTAGACCAAGATTCATTGTTACCGTTATATTATATTATTTTCTCCATTTAGTTGCATTTAAATCCGTGCTTTCTTTAAGAAAAAACATATCGGTGCTTATCTCTTCTCCCATGAAAAAACGACAGAACATAATCTTACTTTTAAGTCACACTCCTGCAATTTCCGTTATGGTTTAATTGCTTGTTGCCTTCCTCGGGAACAAAAGGCGAAATCCTTTTCGCCTCGCCCACAGGGTTGCCTTCCTTAGAATGTTTTTATTCTGTGATGATAAAATTATCCAAAAGATGTTTGTCCAATTACAGTCCCACTTCGTTCTTCTTTCTTGCATCCTTCCATTTCATTGTAGTTTGGTTTAAATGGGGTATACTTGTAAGGTTTGGTAAAAACAAAAAAATGTGATCTTATAGGTTATGTGTTTAAATTATATAGAAACAATCACTAATATTTGTATTAAGTTAAACTAAGGGTGGCCAACGGATCGGGACGGGGCTGGCGGAGTCGGGGTCCGGTGGGATTGGGGGTAGGGCAGGGTCGGGGTTTGGCGGGTCTGTCGCCGTCCCGATCCCGAGGTGTCGGGGGTGGGGTCGGGAGGGGTCGGGGTGGGTCAGTTTTTTTTGCCCTTAAATTAAAAAAACAACACACACACACACACAACAAGATAATTTAATAAAAAACATCATAAAGTTGTTTTTGTGCATCTTATATTATTAATAGAAGTATGATTTTTTTTTGTAATACAATTTCAAAATTGCAACTTCATGATATAAAAAGTTGCAAATAAATAACATAGTAAATTTCAATTAAAAGAATTACATGTTAAGAAACACGTTTTCTAGTTTCTTTATAATTTCGTGTGGTTCTTCGGTTGGAATTGGTATTTGTTGGTCAAATTGATCGACGTAGCTTCCACCTCCGTCAGATAAGATTTCGTTGTAGTTGTAGTCTTCTTCTTCATTGATCTCCGGTTGGTCGCACCTCCTACGCTCCGCACGAATTCAATCTCTGCATAAAACTGCAATCTCCAATGCGTCTCCCGCCAATGAATGTCTGTGTTCTCCTATTGATATCTGTTGGCCGAAAAAGCGCTTTCAGACGTTGTTGATGACGCTTGAATGTTCAACACATCTCGAGCCATCTTAGATAGTGTTGGAAATGTCTTCTCATTCTCCCTCCAGTATTTTAGCAAGTCTTAAAGTCCCTCTTCATTGACAATTGATGTGTACGGTAGAACACCCTGCAAAACAAAAACATCAAACTCGCTAACTTGGTTAGAAATGTTACCACTAAACATTCTATGTCTGAGGCTTTCAATACTAGCCGCAAAAACATCATGTCATTTTTGAGGTTGTGTTGAAGAAGAAGAAGAAGAAGATGATGATGGCATGGAAGCCGGTTGGTTGCTAGCACTTTCTTGTTGGTAATGCGTATATACTTTTTTACATTCATCTCGTATGCTAGACAACACTTCTTATCGAGTTTTTTCAATAGGTGGTGAGTCATTTGAATTTTTGGGAGATGGATGTGGAAGTTTATCTATGCAATCATAAATAGTTTCAATAAGTGTTTTACAACCGTCTATTTTAATAGACGGATTTAATACAACGCTTATAATATAAATTGGGGGAATAGGAATAAAATATTTTTTCATTTTTCGATTTTTTTTAATAGGTGCCTTATAAACTGGTTTTTTCATATATTCAGTAAGTAATAAAAATATTAGAGCTATATAAAATAACATTGATGAAATAGTAGGAAAATAAATACCGAAAAATTCTTTAGTAGCTAGAAAAAGATTCTCTAAAAATGTAATAAGTTCTAAAATTAAATCTCAGTCGGAATCTACAATCATATCAGTAGGATTTCGATTATGAGCGTTAAAAATAAAGTTATAGGTCTTCTATACTCATAAACAACATGTAGTTGCTCGTATAAAGAATTCCACCTAGTGCATACTTCTTCGGGAATTTTTTTGTAAGGTAGTTGACAATCGTGACAAGTTTTTTTATAATATTTTATTCGTTGTATTCTATTACTTTTAAAAATATAATTTATACCAAATTGTATTTTTTCAAGAATGTCTACAAAAGTGATAGACCATCATTTACAACTAAGTTATAAATATGACATGCATATTTTATATGAAAATGATCTGGAAAGGATGGAGTTAAAACATTTTTTAATAATCTAATAGCAGAAATATTAGAAAAAGCGTTATCTAATATAATAGTCATGATTTTATCAGTTATGCCATAATAATCGCAAACTGAAAAAATATTATCTGAAATAAAAATACCAGTGTGCCTACTATCAATATATCTATATGCTAAAATATTTTTTTCCATAGACCATTTATAGTCTATCCAATGACATATTACAGTTAAAATCATGGTCGTTAGTACTACGACCTATATCAGACGTAATAGATACTTTATCAGGAAAATGATATAATGAATAACGTAATTATTGTTGATATTCGTGTGCAAATTTAAAAATATCTCTCCTAACAGTTGATCTAGGAAAATCGTTATAAGTAGGATTGTACATTTCTCTTATATAATGAATAAACCAGGAGATGAAGAAAATGAAAAAGGCAAACCATCCACTGAAACTAATTTTGATAATGATTCCCTATCTTTATTTTTATCGTATTTAGGGCCTACAATGCCCCCGTCATAGGGTCAATTTGACCCTGTACCTGGTCCGGAATAGTATATGAACCTTTTTATCCAGGTATTCCTCTCACCTAGCTTTGTGAAATCTATTCAAATGCGTAGTTAAACCTCCCATCCCGCTATGACCTTTTCCTACTTTAAATTTATAAATATTTTTACAAATTTGGCATCTAGCTACTTTATTTTCTGCATCCCTATAAAAAAGCCATTTATTTGATGTTAATTTTCATTGTGGTGGACTTCGTCTCATACTAGGGGAATAAGAGGCAGTTCAATTTGAGGTGCACTATGTTATGTCATCTAGATTAGTGGGTGTATCATCTAGATTATCTTCTAAATTAAAATCTTGTTGAGTTCCAGAAAATAGCTCCTCGTCTAAATCTAATGGTACTTCAGGAAATAATTTAGTATCAACAAAATCGTCCTGTCTAAGAGGAATATGATGACTAGAAGAAGTACTCTTACCCTTATTACCCCTACTATAAGAAGCAATACCCTTACCTTTACCCTTACCCTTACCCGTAATCATACGTTTAAATACTTCCATTATAATTATGCAAATAAATAATTAAAGATAATAAAATTAAGTGTGCTAATTAAAGTAAAGAAACAACAATAATTTAATGAAGGAACGAATGTACCAAACGACGTAACGTCGACGTGCAATCGAGAGGTTGAAAATTGAAACTTTGCTCGATGGATGATCCGCAAGCTAGTTGCCAACTTCACTCTCAATGAATAAATAAAATTGAATATTTAGTAGACAATGTAGAGAGAATGAGAGATAGATTGAGAGATTATTAGACAGAATGTAGTAAGATTTGTGAGAAAGATGAAGAGAAAATGAGGTATTTATAGTTGAAAAAATTGGGTTAAAGTGTAAATATAATAACTTAGGGGTTAAAAATAAATATTAAGGGGGTTGGGTTGGGGGGTGAAATTTGGCCGTTGCACAACGGCCAAATTGTGAAATAGTCGTTGTGCAACGGGAAAGGGGCGGGGTTAGGTCGGGGCAGGGTTGGGTTGGGATCGGGGAAAATTCCTGACCCCGTAACGAAACCGATATCGAATACTGATATTCGATCCCGGTATAGGGTCAGGCGGGGTCGGGTCGGGTAGCCCCTCCCCGTTGGACAACCCTAAGTTAAACTGTTTTAATTAGAAATCAGTAACATAAGTCTTTTTCTGCGCCCTATAAATGCGGAATCTTTTGTGCATTAGACTGACATTTTTAGTTAAAATAGGGTAGGCTAGACACATTTTTACATTTAATTGCCTAATTTATAATTTCATTTTAGGCAATAAGTTGCATCTGATTGTAATTTAGTTAAAATGAGTATAGTTGTAACTTATAATGTTAGTAAATAGTCGTCTTGATGTGATCTATATGTTATAAATTCAAATCGTGAAATCAACCACTAATCTTTGCAGTAAGTTGCTTGCACTACACCCTATTAAGGTGCGACACTCGTCGATACCCTATGTGAAGGGGAAATATTGCGTATATCAGACTGACCTTTTCAGTTATAAAAATAGGTTACGCTAGACACATTTTAAAGTTAACTGCCTAATTTCTAATTTCTAATTTCATTATAGGCAGGAGGTTGCATTTGATTGTAATTTGGTTAATATAAAGGTGTGCTAGACACATTTTTAAGGAAAATTGCCGAATTGGTTCACTAGAGGATAGGTTGCCACCATGTGCCCCTTGTTTTTATTTGTTCCACCATCCATGACATTCATTTTCTAAAACGTTTCCTGATACTCATTGAGATTTGATGACACAATTGAGTATCTTTGTCTACAACTTGCTACAATTGCGATAGTTAATGTCAGGGGTGGATCTAACATTTAAGTTATGAGCTCAGTAAAACTGTAATTGTCATGAATTGGTGTCAGAGACGGATCTACCACTTGCTCCAAAAAGGTTATGGACGATCCAAAAACTTAAAATTCTAGTACGCCTCTGGTAATTATTTGCGTTCGAAAAATAAAGGTAATTACAAAACAGTCGAATAAAATAAATACTATCAAGATCTTGCTTTTCTCTTGGTGGTGCCTTTGCCATATATTTTAAAAGAAATACTTAAAAGTCCTAGGCTCCTAGCTGACCTTTGTGTCGCATATAATTAAATCTTGATTAGTCGTTAATGTATAATAAACGATGTTGATTAATTAACATTATAAATGCAGGAAACAAGTAATTTGTTTGCAAAGTGATATGTAACGTACGTGACTTTAAGAGGATAGCAACAAAATCAATTGCACTTTGTTGGCTTTATATAGTTTGTGTCTATTGTGGCTTATGTTTAGTTTTGTTTCTTGCTCTTTTGTGTAGCTTTGTGGACATTACTTTTAAATCTGTTCTTTCTGGTTTCACTATATTATTATTTTCCATGTAAGCATGTTGTTGTCTCTTTCTATCCCCTTTTTCTTTTTATTGATTGTCATGTCTTATTGATTATTTTTCAAGCAGAGTCTTGTAGTAACTGTTAAAGTTGATATCATGTGACCAGAAGGTCATGAGTTTAAGCCGTCGAAATAGCATCTAGCAGAAATGAAAGGTAAGACTGCGTACAACAGACTCTTGTAGTCCGATCCTTTTTCGAACCCCACGCATAACTGAAGCTTAGTGCACCGGACTGCCATTTTTATGTCTTAATCTTGTTAAAGTTTTTAATTTGTCTTAAATGATTTACCTCTTCATGTTGTTAAACATCAACCAAAAAAGTTATGAGTGTCTTGAGCACTCCTCTCCGTTACCTCCAAAGGCTTTTTAGATAAAGAGATTTTAAACAAAAATTAAAAGCCAATGCATACTCAAAGTGAAGATCTATTTGTTTTCTTATGTATAAAGAAATATATGCATATACTCATGATTGTGACAATATGGGAATTGTTGGATCGTAAAAGTAGCTAAAAAGAATATACAATAGCATTAAAATATAATCTCAATATGCAAAAACAAGGCAAAGAAGATTTAGTTCTCACTGTCCACACTATAGTAAAGGAAAAAGGTTAGAATTTGCTCTTAACTTTATGTGTAGAAAGTCTAGATTGACATGAGAGCAGTCAGAGATCGGTGGTATTAAGACGAGTGGGATGAGTCGGTGGATTCATTGGTTGAGACGATGAGATGGGATGATCGGGGAAGAAGAAAAGAGACTAGAAAGAATGAGAAGATATTATTGATAATCATTCATTCTGAGGAAATTACAAAGGCAGCCTTGTATATATTAGGCTTCCTAATATTAAGACGCGGCCTGCTATGAATAATAAGCAAGGCCCACTACACAATCTGTTATAAACAAAGGCAAAGGCCCAGTATACTAAATATATCTAATGTATACTAAATATACTTAATCAACATACAATGTCTTTACACCCCCTCTCAAGCTAGGCTATATGAAAATGTTCTTCAAGCCTAGCTTGGATAGCAAAGAAGTATGCTGCTGCCGATTTAACGCCTTTGTTAATATATCAGCCGGTTGTTCCTTTGTTGAAATAAAACGAGCATCAATCAATCCACTTTGAATTTTTTCTCTGATAAAATGGCAGTCTATCTCTATGTGCTTTGTTCTCTCGTGGAAAACTGGATTTCCAGCTATCTGTATGGCAGACTTGCTGTCCGTAAATACTCCCACTGGCCTAGATATATCGACACCCAACTCGTGAAACATTACATTAGCGGACAACCAAAGAATCGCAAGCCGTAACTCATCTTGTGCCTCACAACTCCGTGATATTGTGTCTTGCTTCTTCGATCTCCATGAGATAGGTGATGATCCATGCATTGCTAGGTAACCAGTGACTGAATTTCTGGTGTTGACGCAGCTTCCCCAATCTGCATCACAAAACATTTTTAGCTGAGGAATACTGATATGAATCGACATAAATATACCCATCCCTGGTGTTTGTTTAATATATCTGACCAATCGAAGCCCAGCTTCCATGTGAGAATTCTTTGGTGCTTGCATGAATTGACTGAGGGAATTTACTGCAAACGCAATGTCTGGCCTTGTAGTAGTCAGATATAACAACCTCCCAATCAATCTTCTATATGTGCAGGGATCATTTAACAGCTTATCAGTACTATGAGGTGACTCGAAACTTGCTTCAATAATCTTGTCCAACTCCACTGTGGTAAGTTTCTGATTTGTCTCCATAGGGAAAGCCACTGGTTTGGCTCCTGCTAGTCTCATGTCTGATATAAGTTCAAGGGCATATTTCCTTTGATGCATCAGTATGCTCTGTGAATTCCTGGCAAACTCAATCCCCAGAAAGTACTTCAACTCCCCCAAGTCTTTTATCTTAAAGGCTAACTGTAGTGCTTCCTTTGTGGATTGTATAAGGACATCATCATTCCCAGTTAGTAAGAGGTCATCCACATATACCAATACTACCACAATCTTTTCCTTTTCCTTCCTTGTGAAGAGTGAGTAATCCCTGTGACTTTGTGTGAACCCTGATGAGAGTAAGGCTGAAGTTAACTTTATATTCCATTGCCTAGAAGCCTGCTTCAACCCATATAAGGATTTCTTTAACTTGCATACATGTGTACTCCTGTGTGTAGTTTTGTATCCTTCTGGAACTGCCATGAATACTTCTTCAAATAAATCCCCTTGAAGGAATGCATTGTACACATCCATCTGGTGTACTTTCCATTGTCTTACTGCTGCTATGGACACCACAGTTCTGACTGTGGTCATCTTAACTACAGGGGAGAATGTCTCCTGGTAATCTATTCCTTCCTTCTGGTTGTATCCCTTGGCTACAAGTCTGGCCTTAAATCTTTCAACTTCCCCTGATGCCTTGTATTTTATCTTGTATACCCACCTACAACCTATTGATTTCTTCCCTTCAGGCAGCTTGACTAGTTCCCATGTTCCATTGTCTTCTAGTGCTTGAATCTCAGTTTCCATGGCTGCAACCCATCTTGGATCTTTTGCTGCTGTTGAGTATCCTGTTGGCTCAGTGTCTATAGATGCTTGTGCAACAAAATGTTGATATGCAGCAGACAGACCTGCATAAGTGATATTATTAGAAATTGAATATAAGCAATTGTGGGAGCCTTGTGTGGTGACATAGTCCTTGTGCCATATAGGAGGTCTGCCAAGTCTCCCTGATCTTCTTGTTGTCTGCAATCCTCCCTGATTGTCCTCATGGTGTTCTGCCTCATCTGCATTGTCATTTTCTCTGTTTGCATCACTTCTGTTGATATTTAAATCTGCAGTAGAACCTGCAGATAATGACTCTTGTCCTGCAAAGTTAGTCTCATTGACAGAATTTTCAATAGTGACAGGATTACCCATTATTAGCTCCTCATAACAGAATTGTCCATGGTCTTTTATGTTTAGTGAATCTTCACTCTGCCTATTTCTAAAAGGAAAAGTATCTTCCCTGAATATCACATCTCTACTAACAAAAACAGCCCTGTTTTCTAAGTCATAGAGCTTATATCCCTTTTGTGTAGGTGCATACCCAAGTAGAGCACATTTGACTGCTCTTGGACTAAACTTATCCTGTGTATGAAGAATGGTGGCAAAACACAAACAACCTATAATTCTCAAATGACTAAGTTGTGGTGTTTTCTTGTACAGTTTATGGAAAGGAGACTCATTATTTAGAATCACAAGGAATTCTATTTATGATGTAAGCAGCAACTTCAATACACATTCCCCAGAATCTATCTGGCAACCAACCCTGAATCTTGATTGCCCTTGCTATCTCAAGTAGATGCCTATGTTTTCTCTCAACTACCCCATTTTGTTGTGGTGTGTATGGACAAGAACTCTCATGTATAATTCCTAGTGTCTGAAAAAGAGCTTTACAGTTTTGATTAAAAAATTCAGTACCATTGTCTGATCTAATTTTCTGGACTTTAGATCCAAATTGAACAGTTATTTCAGTAAAGAAAATTTTCAGAATTGTAGACACATCAGATTTCTGTCTCATCAAAAACACCCATGTCCATCTAGAGTAGTCATCAACAATTGTCAAAAAATATCTCATCCCATTGAATGTATCAGTTCTATAAGGCCCCCAGACATCTAAATGCAGTAATTGAAAAGGTTTTATTGATCTACTGGTACTAGTAGGAAAAGGTGATCTAATTTGTCTAGCTAGTGGGCAGATATCACAGTTATTTAAAACAGAAGTATCATAGTCTTTTAACAAGGAAATTTTCCTCAATACTGTCATGGGAACATGGCATAGTCTCTGGTGCCATGTCATTATATCTATATGTTGGGTAGCACTCATACACTTCCTCAACTCCTTCTCCTGGTTTTCAGCATCCAAACACACAGTGTAGAGCCCATCTTTCTCACTACCAATCCCCCTCACCTTCCCAGATGTTAGATCCTGAAAAATACAACATGAGGGAAAGAAAGAGACACTACAGTTCAATTCTTTAGTCACTTTTGACACTGACATTAAGTTAAATTTAAAAGCTGGTACACATAGGACATTTTTCAGAAAATCACCTTTTCCTAGTTGATAATCACCAACATGGGAGATTCTGGCTGAATCTCCTGTTGGTAATTGTACCTTCTCAGTTCCTTCTGTTAACAAGTTATTGTGTAAGTGTTTAGAATTACTTATCATGTGATTAGTCGCACCTGAATCTACTATCCATTTTAGTAGTTCTGGTGTATTAGTAGTATATATACCTGCCATATTAGCAATATGAGTTCTTCTCCTGTCCTTTTCTTCTAGCATGTGAAGGATCTGTTGTCTTTGACTTGGAGTGAACTGATCATACATCAAGGTTCCCTTTACAAGGTGATTCTGTTGTCCTGTGTCTTCAATTTTCCCTGTTACTGCATAGGCCCTCTTTGCCTTAGACTTAAAATCATCTGGATACCCAATCAATTGATAGCAACCTTCTTCTAAGTGTCCTGTCTTGTGACAGTGGTTGCATTTCATCAACTTGAAACAATCCACAGTGAAATGCCCTTTCATCTTACAGTGATCACACTTAGCATTAGGATTATATGGTTTTCTTTGTGTGTAATTTCCTCCATTTCCTCCTCCCTTGTTGTTCCCACTCCTGGCTGTGAATAATGCTGAAGGTTCGATGTGATCAGTTATTGACCTGCTGGTTCCTAAAAGAGCTCTTTGGCTCTCCTCCTGATTAACTAAGGCATATGCCTGATTCAGATTTGGGACTTGAGGCATCATTAAAATTTGACTCCTCGTGTTGTAGTAACTTTCGTTCAGTCCCATTAGGAACTGCAGCAACCTTTGATATTGACTGTTATTGATAAACTCCTTGGCCTTGGGACAGCATGCTGGTGTAGGTATTATCGAGTCGTATTCATCCCAAAGGTCCTTCAGCCTTGAATAATATCCTGATATCGACATAGTTCCTTATCGCAGGGTGAATATCTCCTTGTGGATCTGAAAAGCTCTAGAACTATTCACCTTGTCGAATCGCTCCTTTAACTCCTCCCAGATGCTGTGAGAGTCAGCATTGAATAGCATCCCTGTCAGCAAACTTTTACTGACGTTCCCCATCAACCATGACACTACGATGACATTGCATCTATCCCAGACCCGTGCCACCTCCTCATCATAATGTTCTCTCCTAACCGTCCCATCGACAAACCCTATCTTGTTTTTACCCAGTAGAGCCAGTTTCATGGCCCTACTCCACAACACATAGTTGTCCATTCCATTCAAGACGACTCCAATGGACAGAGAACCAGGGGCATCCGATGGGAAAAGGAAGAGAGGGTGGTTATGGTCGATGTTATTCCTTGTATTTGATGTTTCACCGACTTCACTTACTCCCCTATCTCCTACAATTTCTGATATCGCCATGTTCTCCCAAACAAATTCAGTTAACACTAGGCAGTAATTAATGACAGAGAGGAAGCAATGCTAACAAGAATTTCTAGAGTCGACCAAACAGGCAAATCGATTTAATTTCTACCTTCTTTTCTTTCTTTATTTTCCAGATTCGTCAACTATAGTCAGAAAACGTATCCATCCATTATCACTCCTCTTGCATGTACCCGATCTTCCTGGTTCTGCAGTTTTCTTGTGTTGATCCTTCGTTCGAATTTTCCTTTACGAACGTCCTAGGATCTGCATAGCTTTGATACCATGTAGAAAGTCTAGACTGACATGAGAGCAGTCAGAGATCGGTGGTATTAAGACGAGGGGGATGAGTCGGTGGATTCAGTGGTTGAGACGACGAGATGGGATGATCGGGGAAGAAGAGAAGAGACTAGAAAGAAGGAGAAGATATTATTGATAATCATTCATTCTGAGGAAATTACAAAGGCAACCTTGTATATATTAGGCTTCCTAATATTAAGACGCGGCCTGCTATGAATAATAAGCAAGGCCCACTACACAATCTGTTATAAACAAAGGCAAAGGCCCAGTATACTAAATATATCTAATGTATACTAAATATACTTAATCAACATACAATGTCTTTACATTATGTAAGGGTTTAAATTTATGCTCCATTAATAGTTTTCAAATGTACTTTAATCGTTGTAAGAGTGGTACAAATATGTCCTTATTCACTAATAACGAAAGTTTTCTATAAAAATAGTCAAATTTACCCTTAAACTATGTGAAATGATGCTGCAAATTTGCCCCTAAATTATTCTATGAATGTGTAGATTTTATTTTTCTCGGCCACATTTCATCATCGCTCAAAATGATCAATTACCCAATACAGTTGATTCTCTCTATTATAAAAAACACCATTTGCAAATCCTCATTATTATACCACATCTTTGTAGGGATTTGTTGGGATCGTAAGCACATTGTAAGTTTAAACTTTTACTTACCCAACAATGATTCTGGCATGGTTTATACGATAATCATGTTTATGTTTAAAACATAATCAAAATAAACTTACAGGTTTTCCAGCGTTGGATTCACTACTAAGGTATCCACGCGAATTGAATCATTGACTGCAAGTTCCAACTCCAGTGTATTTCCTTTGCAAGAAAGTTAGAAAATCTTGCTTAATGAATTGAGAAGTTATTTTCTATAAACTAATCATTATGAGGTATGTGTTGTATATATGGGTTTAAGACAAAACCTAAACAGGAAGACATGGGCCCATGTTTTTGTTCAGTGGACCAGCCCAGCTGGTCCACTTCATACGTCCAAGTGGACGGCCAGGACTCCAATTTGGCCAGTAATTTCTGGCCTAATTTTTTTCATGTATTTGTCCGAGTACCATATAATATATCCAACACATTTAATTAAATCTGAAATCCAATTTGATTTAATTAAATAATTTCTATCAAATAGAAATATTTCATAATTATTATAAATTAAATACTTCGATTCTCAATCGAGTATTTAATACTTTCTCAATACACTCTTAGATCGAAGAAACAATCACATTTAGTGTGACCCTATAGGCTTTCACATATTGATATTAATCTAATTAAGGTCCATACGAAACTCCTAGACTGCGTCGTATGACGAACTCAATATGTGAATTACGTTTACATGAATCCAGTAAACTTAACCTTTATGTGGAACTATAATTTCCTTTCATTCACGACACACTCTTAAGTTTAGAATTTTCCAAGTGTCTATCCAAATGGCTTAATCACTTTATCTCAAAAAGGAGATGGTTTATGAGATACACATACTAGCTAGTCTTGGAGTCTGGTTGACGGATTCGTGAAATAGTGGGGTTCTTGTTCGAGAAGTTGCTGAGTCCTCTATTGTAGAAGAGGTAAAGAGACATCAGTATGAGGATCCTGTTCTGGCACAGTATAGAGATGCAGCTCTCCGAAAGGAGAATACTCTATTTGAGGTTGAACCTGATTGTGTGCTAAGGTATGAAGGTAGATTATGTGTACCGGATGTTGCAGGGATACGACAACAGATTATGGGTGAGGCACCCAACACCCGTTATTCTATTCGTCTAGGGTCAACTAAAATGTACCACGACCTTAGATGTTTGTATTGGTGGGATGACATGAAAAGAGACAGCAGAGTTTGTTGCCCAGTGCCCGAATTGTTAGCAGGTTAAGGTCGAGCATCAGAAGCCTGGTGAATTATTGCAGGAGATAGAGATCCCGACTTGGAAGTAGGAAGTGATCAATATGGACTTCATTACAGACTTACCTCGCACTCAGCGGAAGTGTGACTCTATATGGGTTATTGTGGACAGGTTGACGAAATCAGTCCATTTTCTTCCAGTCAGGGCTACTTATTCAGCTGAGGACTATGCTAGGCTATACATCAGGGATAGTGAGACAGCACGGGGTTCCCACATCCATTATATCGGAACGAGGAACTTAGTTTACAACTAACTTTTGGAGATCGTTCCAGAAGGAATTGGGGACACATGTGAGTCTAAGCACATCATTTCATCCCCAGACGGATGGGCAGGCAGAGTGTACTATTCAGACACTAGAGAATATGCTGAGAGCCTGTATTATTGACTTTAGAGATAGCTGGAATGGTCATTTACCACTTATTGAGTTTGCCTATAACAACATCTACCATTCTAGTATCCAGATGGCACCATACGAGGCCTTATGTGGGAGGAAGTGCAGGTCGCCTATTGGTTGGTTTGATATAGGCGAGACTAAGTTAATCGTCCCAGACATGGTTCAGCAATTTGTTGATAAGGTGAAGCTCATTTAGGATAGATTATTAGCAGCCCAGAGTTGACAGAAGTCATATGCTGATAATTGACGTCGACACTTAGAGTTCCAGGTTGGTGATTGGGTATTCTTAAAGGTATCACCCATGAAGGGTGTGATGAGGTTTGGTAGGAAAGGAAAGCTTAGCCCGAGATACATTGGGCCTTACCAGATTATTCGCAGAATAGGTAAGGTTGTCTATGAGTTGGATCTACCATCTGATTTGAAAGCGGTACATCCAGTTTTTCACGTATCGATGCTACGTAAGTGTATTGGAGATCCTTCCAAAGTCTTCCCAGTAGATGATGTTCAAGTGACAGAGGAGTTATCTTATGAGGAGAGTCTCATAGCCATACTTGATCGCCAAGTCAGGAGATTACGGACGAAGGATGTGGTTTCCGTCAAGGTATTGTGGCGAAACAACAATAGGGAAGAGATGACTTGGGAAGCAGAAGATGATATGAAGAAGAAGTATCCTCACTTATTCCCTGTGCCTCCAGGTAATTCAACTTGATCCCTTATTTGCTTATAGTAATTGATGAATTGTATGTGTGTTATATTGTGGCCCTGTGAGGCATCTGTTGGTTGGCTGAATATAGGTGGATAGCATAGTTATAAAGGAGAATCTGCCGAAATTTTTATAGCATGAGACCTATGATGAACATTCGAGAACGAATGTTTCTAATGGGTGAAGGATGTTACACCTCGTAAGTTTAAGGCGGTAATTAAGAATGTCATTAAGGAAGTAAGATTTGAATATTGGATATAAAGTATATTTATATATGCTAATCCGGAAGTTAGTATACGAAGGATGTGATTATGGAGAAATTTATTGTTACAACGAGCGTGACGATAGAAATTGAAAATGATAGTTATATATATTCCCGTTATGGATTAGTAACGTATTATATAAGTTATGACGACGAGGATACGAGACCTTATAAAATTTTTGGGAATTAGAAGAAGTGGAATCTAAGCTTTAATTATTACTTGAGGGGTTATTTAAGAAGACAATTAAGAGAATTGGACCACATTGCAAATAAATTTCAGATTTGCACTTAAAACCTCATTAACCTTTTCATATCCCACTTTAATTCAAAACACTTCTCTCATTCCTTTCTTCCTCTCTAACCAGCCAAAAATTTCCCTTCTTCCATAGCCAAAAATCTAAGTTTTATTCCTTCTTTCTAGCCTAATTTCTTCCACAAATTACAAGCTAAAGAACACCACAAAAATAGTGGCCAAAAACGTTGTATTGCTGCCGAGATTAGCCCAGAAAAATTCAAGTTTAAGATGAAGTTTTTGGAAGAAAAACATGTAAGGAAGATAGATGTTAACTTGTAGAATACATGCATGCCAATTGGAGTTGAAGAATGGTGAAAATGGGGAAGGAAAATAGGAGCAGTATGCGTGACAGTTGGGACTTTTTTGGGCTTCATTTAAGGTAAGAAATTCTTCCTCTTATGGTATAAAATGGGAGTTGCATGTTGTTGTAGTTAAGATATGAACTTGTGTTAAGAGAAACTTGGAATTAAGACAATGCATGGGACTAAAACGTTGTTGTAGCCGATTGGGACTGATTTGGGGTACATTGGGTTTGATTGTTGTTGTTGTATTATCGTCACTAATTGCATGTTAAAATTGAAGTGAAAATCTTGATAATTAAGGTTATAGTTGTTCTTATGGAATTGTTGGAAAGTGAATGGATTCTAAGAGGTCAAGAAAAGAATTGGTTTTGTGGATGTTGGTCGAAACTTGCATGAAATTGTTGGACATTGTCGTGATGCATTAGGGGCTGTTTTGTTAAGATTATAATGCTGGAAATTTAGTTACAATGAAGCATGTTCAATGTGGTAATTGCTAACGTATGCCCCGAAAGAATTAAGGTGTAGAAAGGTGTTACTTTGCACTTTTATTGTTGTTGAAGTATGGGACTGTTTTGATTATATTCTTAAGTTGTGACTTATTAATTGGTATTATTGGCATTTGTTGTTTATATATATATGATGATTACATGGACATGTATTCATGATGCGGGTACAGTTACCCATGACAGTATATGATGATTCCATGAACATGTATCTATGATGAGGGTATAAGTACTCATGATAGTATATACAGATATATGATTATATGGACAAACATCCATGATTTTGATATGACTCTCATTTTTATAAGGCACAGTTGACTCTCGTTTTTATATGACACAGTTGGATTTGGTATTTGATTATTATACTTGTCTCCTGTTATCTCTTGGCCAGTTATGATCTTATTTACAATACTTCATGTTTTACATACTCAGTACATTATTTCGTACTGACCCCCCTTTCCTCGGGGGGATGTGTTCATGCTCGCAGGTACAGGTTCTCAGTGTGGTGATCCTCAGACCTAGGACTCCTACTCAGTTGGTTGGAAAGCTCCATTGTTTCGGAGCTTAGTCATTTTGGTACATAACCTTGCTTTTGACTCATGTATATTTAGGGGCACGATGGGCCCGTCCCGTCATATCTCATTATCGTATTCTTAGAGGTCTGTAGACAGTTGTGGGTTGTACGTTTGTGGATTTGTAAACCTATTTTGGTCAGCTGTGTTGTTGTACTCTGTTTTGGGATGTTCCCGTATATAGGTGATATCGTATAGTGGCGGCCTTGTCGGCTTGCCTCCTTTGTTATATTTGATTAGATGTGACTCCTCAGGAGATAGGTTTACTCTGGTATATATATATATGAAATCATGCGTCTGCAGCTATTTCACGGGGTTTATGTATTATTTTTGGGTGTCAGTCGGATTATATGTGACATGCGGGTATAAAGGTGTCCAATTAGGGCACTGGGTCGCGGTTCGTCGGGTCGGGTCGTGACACATAAGTTGAGGGTGGGGGAGCCTATGTTGTGTAGGCATATTGGGGACGTGGGTCGAGTATGCCATGGTGGGTCTATCAGTTATAAGGTGGAGTGCACACGGATGTGTGATACGGGATAAGAGGAGAGGCCCATGATGGTGGGGCCACGTGACCCATGGAGGGTAGGCAGCCCAAGGCGGAGGCTGCTACCACTGCCGCAGTTGTTGTTGGTTGTTTTCTGCTGGCGGAGACTGCCCCTTCCCGCCGTCGTTGTTCCCAGTGCACTGCCGCGCGACCGCGTCGGTGCTTACTCGGCATTTATTGCGGTAGATGTGGCATTCTTTGGTCCTCGGGTCAGCGGTTCTGGTTTTCAGAGTTGGAGGCCCTGTCGTCGATGGAGGGCCCGACGGTGGTGGTGAGAGTGGCATCGGTGAAGGTAGGGTGGTGGTACATGATACCTCGCAGTCTGCCTTAGCTTCAGAAATAAAAGAAAGTCAGTTTGAGGATACGGAGTTTGTTGGATTTCGGGAGAGAATCCAACAGGGAAAACCTTCACAGTTTACATTGGGAGATAATGACGGAACCCTTCGGTTTAAGGGTAGGTTATGTGTTCCTAAGGTAAAGGATCTAAGGAGGAAGATCTTAGAGGAGGGTCACAACACAAGATATTCCATTCATCCAGGGTCAACAAAAATGTATCAGGACCTCAAGGCAAATTACTGGTGGGACGGGATGAAGAAAGACGCCATGAGTTTGTCGGGAGGTGTCTTGTATGTCGCAGTGAAAGCCGAACATCAAAACTCGCGGATTACTTCAGGACATTGGAGTCCCCATGTGGAAATGGGAGGCGATTCATATGGATTTCGTAACTGGTCTACCGAAAACTCGAGAAGGGTACGATTCTATTTGGGTGATTGTTGATCGGCTTACAAAGTCAGCCCATTTCTTACCGGTCAAGACTACGTATCGCGCACCACAACGCACATATTTATTTGAAGGAGATTGTGCGGTTACACGGGATTCCTTTACAAATTATTTCAGATAGGGGTTCCCAGTTCACCTCACACTTTTGGCAAAGTTTCGGCAGGTCTCGGGACAAAAGTTAAGTTAAGCACGGACTTTCCACCCGCATGACGCGGATGGGCAAGCTGCGAACAATTCAAACACTTGAGGACATGTTGCGATCTTATGTGTTAGATTTTCAGGGAAGCTGGTTGGACCATCTATGTCTAATTGAGTTCGCCTACAACAATAGTTTTCACTCTAGCATACAAATGGCCCCGTTTGAAGCATTATATGGACGAAAATGTAGGTCTCCACTTGGATGGTTCGAGGTGGATGAGGCACTTAATCGGACTCAAGTCATTCAGAAACAAATGGTAAGGTCAGATGATTCGAGAGGATCAAAACAGCTCATAGTCGTCATAAGTCCTATGCGGATCATCGGAAAAGAGACCTTGAATTTCAAGAGGAGAAAGTATTTTTAAAAGTGTCCCAATGAAGGGAGTTATGCGTTTTGGTAAGAAAGGAAAATTGAGCCCAAGGTTTATTGGGCCATATGAGATCTTGCGAAGAGTGGGGAATGTGGCTTACGAATTAGCACTTCCACAAGAGCTGGAAGCAGTGCATCCGGTATTTCATGTGTCAATGTTACGAAAATACTTGCACGATCCAAGTCACGTCATCCTTCCCCAGGAGATAATTCTTAATGAGAGCTTGATATGAAGAAGTTAGGTGGAAATACTTGATAGGAAGGTTAAGCGCCTTAGGAATAAAGATATTGCTTCCGTGAAGGTCCTATGGAGGAACCACTCCACCGAGGAAGCCACCTGGGAAGCGGAAGAGGCGATGAAAGTCAAATATCCGTTCCTATTTGACTAAGGTAATAAAAAAAATGCATTACATAGTACTTCATATGTGTGTCATTTGCGTGTCTTTATGCATGTGTTACAACCTTATTCTCATTCGAGGACGAATGCTTCTTAAGGAAGGGAGAATGTGAAGCCCCAAATTTGTTACAATAACAATAAACATTATTGTGTCTATGTGATTATGTTACGACCTTATTCACATTAGAGGACGAATGTTGCTTAAGGAGGAGAGAATGTGAAATCCGGAAAAATATATATATATATATATATATATATATAAGAAAACAAAGAATAAATTGCATGGGATAGAGTTAGTGTTAAAGTTGGATAAATAGATAGATGAAATGAAAATAAGAAAACAAAAGAAAAACAAAAGAAAAACAAAAGAAAAAGAAAAAAAAAAAACAAAAGATGAAGAGAATTTTCAGCATGCACGTATTACTCCATCCCTCTATCCTTCCCCCCTTTTCATTTCCCTTCAATCTTTTGGTTTTTCACCTCCCATAGGTTATAGAAAACTCCTTCATTTATACATTGTATTTACACACAAACAAAGGACATAACATAAAGGTTAGAAAATCAGAAAAAAACAAGTGAACAAGAAGGAAAAAAATCAAGAAAATATCAAGGGAGGAAGGAGAACAATAAAATTAGGGAACACTAAGGAGCAAGGACCACTTGTAGCAACCGAACCACAATCTTTTTAACACTTACAAGGTGAGTTTTCTCACTCAGAAATTCTTGGTAACATCATTTATTTTTAGTTCAATACATGTTGGAATAAGAATTGAGTGTTGAAAAGAAATATTGAACTTTTGATGGTTTAGATAACTAGTTGCGTCATGAACTTTACGAACTGTTCTCACTGAGTTATAATTGTTAGAATTTGATGAAATTCGGAAGAATTGTACACCTCTCTAATATGATCATATAGAACAAAAAATGAGGTAAAATGGACATACGGTTTGAAAGTTATCATAGTTCAAAGTTCCTGCCTTAGATTTGGTCGAAATTCGGAAAGGCATAATTACAGACTGTTTTTATTGAGTTTTACTTATTAGAATTATATGAAAATTTACATGGTTGTAAATATCTCTGTTACGGACAGATATATATAAATAATTATTAAAACGGACTTACGAGTTGAGAGTTATTGTAGTTTGAAGTTGCTGCCTCGGATTCGTCGGAATCCAGAAGGGCAGGACGTTGAAACGTAAAACTGTACTAATATGTGGGGAATATGAAAATTGTTGCTAAATGAAAGTTCTAGATATCTTTGTTTTGGACATTTTGAGATCTTACTGGGGTCTATCAGACTTACGGATTGAGAGTTATCGCTGTTTAAAGTTTCTGCCTCGGATCTATCGATATCCAGGAAGGGCAGCGAATAAAAGTGTAAAACTGTACCAAATGGTACAGAATATGAAAGAATGGTTCACATGGAGACGTGTAGCTCTCTGTTCTCGTCGTTTTGAGAATTTATGGGGATTGAACGGGTCTACAGATTAGGAGTTATGACTATTATAAGATTGGGTGATGTTTAATAAAAATTCTGCCGAAACAAATTTCATGTGGCTGTTTTGAGGATAAATTTGTGTTAGTTACCCAAAGTAGTTTTAAATGAAATTTGGTACAGTGAAAGATCCCCGTCTTACCTTAGTTTCCGCTTGAGAAACACCTTAGTTGGAGTTATGGTTAAAAAGTTATAATCGTTACAAGTATGAATGACAGAATGTTAGAAAAGAGAATAGTATTTATTTGATCTTCTGAAAAATATGAAAAGTGAATACGTGTTCACATAAATATATAAATATATAATGGATCGGGTTGCACGCCGCAACAAAACGTAAAGTGAATACGCTATCACAAAAAAGTACACAAAATGGATCGGGTTGCACGCCGCAACAAAACGTAAAGTGAATATATGTTCACAAATACGTAAATATAATGGATCGGGTTGCCGCAACAAAACGTAAAGTGAATACGCGTTCACAAATACGTAAACATAATGGATCGGGTTGCACGCCGCAACAAAACGTAAAGTGAATACGCGTTCACAAATACGTAAATATAATGGATCGGGTTGCACGCCGCAACAAAACGTAAAGTGAATACACGTTCACAAATACGTAAACATAATGGATCGGGTTGCACGCCGCAACAAAAATGAAAGATGAATACATGTTCACCTATATATAAATATGAAAAGTGAATACGCGTTCACAAATATATAAATGTAATAAACATGTGGAAATGCAAGGGAATGTCTTAACGTATAATACGAGATAAAATGAAGTGTTAGTTAAACCGAGAATTTCCTATGAGGAGTTGTTGCATATTTAAAAATGTTGTAACCTGATATGTTTTTGCAATATGCTTATTACGTTATAATGTGATTGCACTTGGAATATTGTGGTGTTACTTTGAATTGCAGGGTAAGGTTCTCACTCAGCCCCAGATGGTAGGGCTGACTCTTTATTTAACATGTTTCAGGAAAGGGTGATAGAGGAAAGGCTCCACGTCAAGGCTAGCGATCGTCCCGCAGCCTCTTGTCATACCAAGTCCATTGTTTCGGGCTTGATACTCGTCAGGTTCAGAATGTCAGTTCCAATGTCTCGGGATATGCCCGTGGGGAATGATCTCCCTTCCAACTTAGAATAATATTTGTCAGTTCGTCTATGTAGAAACAATATTTGCACGAACATGGGCTCGCGTTATATTTTCAATAAAGTCATGAACAAATTTCTTTATTGTTATTTTTATTAATAGCTCCGTATTTGAATATAAGTTTAAATTTCTAAATAAAGAGAATTAAATGGTGCTCCTGGTGGAAAATAATTGTCCAGGTGCCATCACGCCCTAAGTAAAGACTTAGGAAAAGTCGGGGCGTGACATGACAATATGCTAACATGTTTGGGAAATCGTCCTAATGTACGTCCTTGAACTAATTTTCAAGGTATAACGCTCGTTGAGTTTTATTGTCGTGAAAAATACTTTTCAAACATTACCACGTTCGGGGGGCAATGGCATCGGTCTCAGTGATGGTGTGCAACAAATCATTAGAGATTGTGTCGTATATCCACTAGAGTACGGCTACGTTCAAACGAGACCAGAGTACATCATCATAAGTCTAAGAAGACTGTAGGTCTGTGGACTTCGCTGTTGGAGGGATGATGTGGTCGATAACTTCATAAATACGATAATGGATCTTAAAAAGATCTGTCCACGAGGAGTGTTGACCCTTTTCCATCTCAAGGATGATAGAGATGAAGTTTTTGATGTTGTTTACTGCAAGTGCATGATGAAGTTTAGTTTTGTCAGCCATGGAAGATGAAATTTAGGAGGAGATGGGCGAGAGAATGGCTGAAAAAAATACTAGAGTTCCGTGGGGTGGCGGCAGAGAGCTATGGTCGGCGGTGGTGGAGGTATTTTTAGGCTACTAATAATATGTTCCTTGATTGTATTCATCAATAATGTACAATATATATAGTAGTACAAGAATATTTAAATTAAGTAACTAATCAACCTAATTACAATATGTAATATAATTCTACTGTTAGGCACATTTTGTATACACTTTTTGAGTCATTTTTAGTTAGTATTTTACTCATTTCGTCTGCGTTTAGTATAGTATTACGGTTGTTTTTCTTTCTTTTGAGTCACAGTGATTCAAAAAGGCAAAATGACAGAAAAGAGCGAAAAACGGGCATAAAATGAGGGTCCCGAGGCAAAAATAGGTTGAAAATTGGAGATTCAGACGAAGATAAAGCAGGACCGCGGTGCCATAATTACTGAGAAGTCGCAGTACTTTCGGCACCGCGGTGCCAAGATGGGTCTGCGCGAGAAAAAAATCAATTTTTCCAATTTTTTGAAGGGGAAAAGGGTCCTTCACGTAATTTTTCTCAATTATAAAATCCCTAAACCCTAACCTCATTATTCATCTGGGATCTTACATCTCACATCATACTTTTGAGAGGAAAATGAGGCTACAACACAAGATTGAAGACAACTTTGGTTCAAGTTTCTTTTCTTTTCTTTGTTTTTATTTCAGTTTATGTTGGTTTGTATTAGTTATTGACATAACAATGTTTAGGAGCTAATTACTTTATTAGGGCTTTTCTATTGAATCGCTTGAACCTCTATTTCATGATTTAATGCATTAATTTGATTTCTTCTTCACTTGATTAAGATTTATTCAATATTAGTATGAATGTTTGATAGTTAACTGGCGATTAATTATCATAATATATATGATTTCGAATCAAGAACCGAGAGGAGAGATTTGGATATGCTGTAATTGAATAGACATAGGTTAAAATCGCGGATGAAAGTACCCCGATACTTGTGTAGCATTATAGGTTATTGTTCTTAATACTCCTATGTGGTAAATCCTATCATAGAAATATAGAAGAGTTATGCACTGGAATTGAGCGATTATATATCCTAACCGGAATAAAAGACAGTTTAGTTAACCGCTATTTTAACGTAGAAGAAGAAGTCATTCCAGTTACATTAAGGATTGAAAAGAGTGGATAGTTGAGGATATTGGAAGCCATAATTCCTTCATAACTGATTTAAACCAAAGTATTATCATAATTAGTTTATTTTCTGCAGTTACTTAGCCTTAGTTATTAGATAAAAATACAAATAAATTAACGTTCACCAAATAGAAACTAAAGCTTAGATAATCGGTACTTGATAACCAGGAAGATGATATTCAGTCTTACCAGACTATATTACCTGTAACGATACGTACACTTGCGTGAGCACGTGGAAATCAGCCTAACAAGTTTTTGGCGCCTTTGCCGGGGACTGACGTACTTTTAATATCAGATTTTCTATTCATATTTCTAATTTGGTTATGTTATTTTATTTCTAATTTGGTTGCTCCAGAAACAAGTTTCTAACTTGTTCTGCTAGCATTTTTTTATCTGTTTTTGTTGTTTTTCTTATTTTGTAGGTAAAACTTTTGTTAAACAAAAAAGACACATGGACTACTACTATTACTATCAGAGGCAACAGTACTACGACTACTATCAACAGCAACAATACCATCAACAACAATTTAACCCACAGGTTCCACAGGAAGATCGAGATGAGCTGCAGGAAGCCTTACTTAGGCTCACCAAGTCCCAGACTCCTCAAGGGCAATTTCAGCAGCCACAGAGTCAGGCCCCATCAGAGGAGCAGGATGAATTGAGAGAAGCATTGTTGGAACTCACAAACGCCCAAACTCAATTCATGGTGGAAGTAAGATCCTTCATGCGAACTCGAGACTCAAGTGGGACAACTTACGAATTTGGAACCACAAATCGGGCAACTGATGGACATAGTAACCATGACACCTCAAGAAAGTCCACCAAGTGACTCAGTTATGATGAGTGGTAAGCAGATTGAGGAACCTGAACCACATCAAATTGTTGAGGAACTTGGAGAGATAGTTGGTGTAGAGAAAGAAGAGGTCACTGAGGACCACCCTATTGCAGAAAAAACAACACCAACTATCATTGCTGAGCTCCAACCAGAAAGTCCATACCCTCAAGGGCACCCCAAAAAGTTGAGAGATGTAGGGAGTTTCACTGACCCCTACATTATAGAGAGACTAGAAGACAAGGCTGCCTTATGTAATTGGGGGATAGCCTTAGATATGAGGCCCTTGTTTGACAAAAGTGTTGTAGGAGAAGTGAGACCTGCAATAATAACTGTGCGGATTGCAAACAGTTCGCAGAAGTATCCACTGGACACTAGTAAAGATTAATTGCGTCTGACTAAAAGACGTTAAAGACAGCGCTACTTGGGAGGCAACCCAATGTTTTAATTATGTTATTTAAATTTTTATTTTAGTTTGTTTTATTTTGAATTGAACAGTCTCACGATCTGGTATGTTGAGTGTTGTGGATGACAGATAAAAGCAGGGATTGAGAAAAATGTTACAAAAACGGGAGAAATTTGGCACAGCGTCGCGGCGCCATAATGCAGGGTCGCGGCGCCCGTTGATAAAACACGACATCTCTAGATACCGCCTCAATACAACATATGCTGCCACCACCACCATTTTGAACCATTGTTTTGATGTATGTAAGTCGTCCCTTTTTAATTTTTGAGTCGTTACTCATTTAGGACAATGTGTCGTTTAAGTTTGAGGGGTACTTATTTTATTTTTGTGTTTCTGTTTTGAGTCGTTTTGATTGAGTTTTTGTGTCTTTTATTGTGTCTACATGAGTCAATTTTTTTTTATGATCATGTATGTTGTAGTTGCTGGAAATGTCTAGTGAATTAAGTGAGATAATGTAATGGAATTATAAGCTAAAAATTTGTGTGCTTAAGTTAGATATGCCAAAAATTCATGAAAATCTAATTATTTGGGATAGTTGTGCTTAGCCTATGTGTTGTCAGTTATGGAAAGAAATGTTGAAAATGTCTAGAAAATCTGTTGGCTTGTTATTTGAGGTGAAATAGTTAAGATGTACATGTTTAGGGAGATGATTCAGGCATTTCTTTGATAGCACTTCTGACCATTCATTACCTACCCTGACATAAATTGTACCTGCTACACCCCATAGTTCCAAGACATGTATTTGAGAACATGAGTAAGGAAGTAAGACTTGAACGTCGGAAGATAATATAGCTACATTTTCTTAAGGAATTAATTCGAAAATGTGAATACTATAATTTGATTACTCGGAGTTCAATTCTCCTAATTGGAGTCATGGAATTAGTTTTGGATTTTGAAGTCTCGGATTTGGTCATGTGGGGCCCACGGGAAATTTTATGATGTTGTGGGGCCTATGAAATTTTGTGATATTTTGGCCAAGTATAGAATTATTTTGGACCAATAGGAGGGTGACACGTATCACCCCCACTTGTCTTGCAAGACTTTGACTCACATTAGATATTTTGAGACTTGAGGACAAGTGGACATGGGTCCCACTCCACTTGGCATTACACTTGGATAAATATCCAAGTCTTGCAAGACTTGGACATTATACACTTATCAATTTAGCTCTCATCTTCTCCCTTTGAGCTCCATTTTCGAAAATCTCCATAGCCAAAGATCAACAAGTGTTGACAAGTTTCCTTCTCCAAGATTAGCTCCTAAACTAAGTGCTAAAACAAGTTAACTCTCCAAACCCTCCAAATCTTGTGTTGGCCGAAAATGAGAGTGAAATCCTAGCTTGATTCGTCGACTTTTTGGAGGTAAAACGTGAAGGGAAGTTGGTTACAAGGTTGTAGGGGATACATATATGTCATTGGAACTTAAGGAAGTGGAGCGAAACGAAAACTGCGGGTCAATCTTAGCCGGACTGTTTTTACCGATGTTTGAGCCAAAAATAAGGTAATAGCTCTTCTTCTTTTAAAGTAATTGAATATTACTTATTGTTGATATGTATGGATGAACTTGTACTAAAAATAATGAAGATTTAAAAAAGTTTGGACAATATTTGGAAGTGAGGCCGAGACTAGGCCATTTTGGCATCGTTGAATTCATTGGTTATTGTTGTTGTTAATTACACTTGTCGCATGTTAAAATGAAGTAATATGGTTGTTGATAAGTTGATATATCATATATAGAAGTGTTGGAACTTGAATTTGAATAAAATGGATTAAGGAAAGAGTTATCGGATTGTAGTTGTTGGCCGCATATTCTATAAAACTGTTGGACGTTATTATACAGTTTTTGGGGACTATTTTAGGGCATTGGAATTCTGGAAATTCAGCCCTCATTATATATGTTTAAGTATGGAAATTTCTAATGAAAGTCCTAAGAGATTAAGGGTATAAAATGGTGTTAAAAGGCTTCACATTGTACTCTTAATGTTGATTAATTGCGGATTGTTTTTATGGACTATTTATATATGATTGTGGGGCATAAATTTACACGTCTAGTAGGCGTGTAATCCCCTTTGGTTGTTGTATGGATTGTGCCCTTAGTCGGGGCTTGTTGGCTGTTGAAATTGGGCCTTGCAAAAGGTGGAAAAGTACGTAGAAACAAAGGAAGTGCTGCCCAATTTTTCGTAGAAATGGGAACTTTACCTAGTCCATAACCTACCCTTAAAGGCATGTAGTTGATAGACATGTTATTATCATTATAGTTTAAAGTGCTACGGGAGGCGTATTCCACTTAACGAAATGGTAGAAGAATGATAAGGTATGTGAACTCTTCTTTCTCTCACTTGGCATGTTCTACGTGTGAACCATAACTGTGGTATTGTTTCAAAAGTTATTCTACTCTTAGAAGTTAAGGAGTATTCATGTTGTTGATTCTATGCTAAAGGCATGTCTGAATTATTCTTAAGTCCTTACCAAGTCTTATGGGAGATGTTGGTAAGAGTTTTTAGTAAGATTTGGTGTCGAGTTGGTACAGACGACAAGTGTTAGTATGTAGAACTCTTCCTATCTTTCTTTGAGCATGAACCTTATAAAATGTGTGTACGGTGGACGTACTTGTTTTAAATGAAATCGAATTCCTTGTAGTATATGAAAGATGTTACTTGATTTTAAGAGTATGAGTTACTTGGTTTTGAAAGTATAAATTGCTTGATTTTATAAGTGGAAATGACTTGATTGACTTAAAGAGAAGAGATAACTTGATTTAAATGTATGGGTTACTTGAGTTTAAAAGTGCAAGTAACTTGATTTTAAAAGTAAAAGTGCCTTGATGCTACAAGTGCTAGTATCTCAGGGTTTTATAAATGAAAGAAGGTATGGTGAACGTACGTAGTACTTTTGGGTTCAACTCCCTTATATTGCATGATATGATTTTTTCTATAAGAATGGATGTACTTAGTACTTTAGGTTCAATTTCCCTAATTTTACATGACATGATAATGCCTTGAGTTTTCTAAAATGATAGTTCATTCATTTTATTATATGGAGAGTCAAAAGATGTTTTTAAATTTCATTCGAGTGTATTGATACACCGAGTCTCACAACGGGCCGAATTATGTTATAGATGCAATACACCGAGTCCCGCAATTGAGCCGGGTTACGTCATATAAAGATCATTACACCGAGTCCCACAGATGGGCCGAGTTACATTATACAAAAGATTACACCGAGCCCCACAATGGGTCGGGTTATGTCATGTAGATGCATACACCGAGTTCCATCATGGGCCGGGTTACGTTATATTGCTACATACATCGAGTCCCACAAATGGGCCGGGTTACGTCATATTGCATCATCTCACTTAGTCCCACAAATGGGCCGAGTTACGTCATATTGAATCATCACACCGAGTCCTACAGATGGGCCGGGTTACGTCACATATTGCATCATTACACCGAGTCTCACAACGGGTCGTTACGCCACATGTCAAGATACACCGAGTCCCGCAAATGGGCCGGGTTACGTCACACATATTGATAATTACATCGAGCTCCAAAATGGGTCGGGTTACATTATATTGATGATTCCATCGAGTCCCTCAATAAAGGGCCGATTTATGTTATATGAGATATGTTATCTATATGTATATGAACTTGACGATTCTCTGAGTAAGCATTCATGATGTTGATATGACTCGAATTGAAAAAGTACGATTGATTTCATATTTTTAAATGGTATTGATTTCATAATTTGAAATGACACGGTTGGTCTCACTTTTAAAAAGACATATTTTAAAAGGTACAGTTGGCTCTTATTTATTATGGCACGGTTGGATCTGGTATTTGATTTTCATACTTGTCCCTTTCATTCTTTGTACAGTTATGATCATGTCTACTGTACTTGATGTTTACATACTTGGTACCTTGTTGTACTGACCCCTTTCGGGGGGCTGCGTTCATGCCCGCATGTATTAGGTACTCAGTTGGGTGATCCGCGAGCTTAGGATCTCCACTCAGCTTTCAGGGAGGTAGCTCCAATATTCTGGAGTTTGCCATGTCGGTACGGAGTTGTATTATGGTTTTATGTACATTCATGGGTATCGCGGGGCCTTGTCCCGTCACAGTTATGTGTCCAAACTCTTAGAGGTCTGTATTCATATGTGGGCTGGACTTATGTACATATGTGGTTTCTTTTTGGTTGTTATATATGTGATGGAAGCCTTGCCGGCTTTGCCTTTGTTCGGAAAAAAAAGTGTTATTTAACTTCCGTAAGTTACTTGTGTTGTATGAATAGAAGGGTGCCCAGGTAGGGCACCAGTCGCGGGCCCGGGGTTCGGGTCGTGACAATATTTTTAGTCAGCCCCGTTGAGCCTAAAATAATATCTTTGTTTTGATATCCTATGATTTCATGTTTGTGTCATAAGTGATAATTGAAGATTTTTGGAATAAAAAAAGTGTTGAAAAGAGATAAAAAAAAAGAATGAAAATTTGATGCACCCCAATGAAAAATATGCAAAAGTCTAAGTTTGGGGGTGCTTGTTATAATGTGTCTCATTCTCAAAAGAAATGAGGGGAGATGATAAGTATGAGACTAAAAAGAAAGTCAAAAAGAAGGAAAAATGAGTTGAATGAAAATAGCTTATGGTACGTAATTTGAGCCTAAAATGCCTATTTTTATCTATCCCTGCCTAAACCTACATTATAACCCTTGGAAGTATTGATGATCTTTAATATGTATGTCTATGATTAGTGGAGAATAACAAGTAAACAGGTCTATAACATTTTGGGAAAGATGGAATGAAATTGACATGCATAGGTTAGGTGTTTGTACTTCCATTAATTATGATTGAAATGAATTTGCGAAATATCTTACTTGAAATTCTAGATTGCTAAATTCATGCTATGTATATTTCAACATATTATCCCAACTGACATTCATGTTTTTCTAAGTAACCTTGTGCAACTGCTTGATTAGAGTCTTTTGAGTCATTTTTCGTTATGTTTCTTTGATTTTGTTTTGATCTTTGCTCGAGGGTGAGCAAATGTTAAGTTTGAGGGTATTTGTTAGACACATTTTGTATACACTTTTTGAGTCATTTTTAGTTAATATTTAACTCATTTCGTCAGTGTTTAATATAGTATTAGAGTTGTTTTTCTTTATTTTGAGTCACAGCGGTTCAAAAAGGCAAAATGACGAAAAGGAGCGAAAAACGGACATAAAAGGAGGGTCCCGAGGCAAAAAAAGGTTGAAAATTGGAGATTTGGACGAAGGCAAAGCAGGACCGCGGTTCCATAATTACTGAGAAGCCGCAGTACTTTTGGCACCTCTGTGCCATTTTGCAGGACCGCGGTGCCGAGGCGGGTCTGCGCGAGGAAAAGTCAATTTTTTCGATTTTTCGAAGGGTAAAAGTGTCTGAAATGTAATTTTTCTCAATTATAAAATCCCTAAACCCTAACCTCATTATTCATCTGGGATCTTACATCTCACATCATACTTTGGAGAGGAAAAAGAGGCTACAACACAAGATTGGAGACAACTTTGGTTCAAGTTTCTTTTCTTTTCTTTGTTTTTATTTCAGTTTATGTTGGTTTGTATTAGTTCTTGACATGACAATGTTTAGGAGCTAATTACTTTATTAGGGCTTTGCTATTGGCTTGAACCTCTATTTCATGAATTAATGCATTAGTTTGATTTCTTCTTCACTTGATTAAGATTTATTCAGTATTGGTACGAATGTTTGATAGTTAACTGACCATTAATTATCATAATCTATATGATTTCGAATCAAGAACCGAGAGGAGAGATTTGGATATGTTGTAATTGAATAGTCATAGGTTAAAATCGCGGACGAAAGTACCCCGATACTTGTGTAGCATTATAGGTTATTATTCTTAATCCTCCTATGTGGTAAATCATATCATAAAAATATAGAAGAGTTCTGCACTGGGGTGGATAAATTATATATCCTAACCGGAATATAAGACAGTTTAGTTAACCGATATCTTAACGTAGAAGAAGAAGTCATTACAGTTGCATTAAGTTGAAAAGAGTGGATAATTGAGGATATTAACAGCCCTAATTCCTTCATAACTGATTTAAACCAAAGTATTATCATAATTAGTTTATTTTCTGCAATTACTTAGCCTTAGTTATTAGATAAAAATACAAACAAATTAACGTTCACCAAATAGAAACTAAAGCTTAGATAATCGGTACTTGATAACCAGTCTTTGAGGACGATATTTGGTCTTACCAGACTATATTACTTGTAACGATACGTACACTTGCGTGAGCACGTGAAAATCGGTCTAACATCTACCTAAAATAGGAGACCTAATTACAATAGGAATACAATTCTACCTAATATATCCTCCTATTTTTTTTGTTCCCATCTGGCACTCACAATTCGCGTTTAGACTCGATTAAATTCGAATTTCGCCGAATAATCTCGCATCGAGGACAAGATGCTTCATAACAAAGGTAATTCCATACTCGGAGGGATTCGAACGGGATACCACCTTTCATTTTCCTTTATTGTAGTTGGGAACTTATTTTGAGGATACCATATATATGTGTAACTTGTTTTCTAGGCTATTTACACTAAATATCTTAATAATATGACTCAGATTCAAATACATTTCCTGTATTTTGAAATAAGACACGTACAACACTTTTGTATTAGAGAATTTTTACACGAATAATAATTTGAATAATATTTTCATCTTACAAGGATGTGAAGCGTCCAATTTCGAGAAACATGATGTATAGTATTGTAAGAATATATCAAAATGGAATAACTAAAAGATAAAAACAAAATAAACTACAGTATAATATTTGATATTTAGAAATTTCACATTTTTCTATATGATTTTGTTCAAGTGTGATCGTGAAAAATATATATTAGTGTATGTGTTCATTTTAAAATTTAGAAAATATATCTATATTTTAGTGTATTGTATTCATTCAAATGCCATGCTGATATGAGTTTACCCAAGATATTTACAAAAGTATCAAGATTTCTTTAATTTTTTAATGGCCGATCTAGAGTAGAAGTTATAGGTTCACAAGAGTCGAATAGACCTTGTATATGTCGTAAGAAGTATACTAAATACCTATAAATATGTTATTATTGCATATGTAATTTGAAATCATTATAAGCTTCAAATCATGAAATTTGTTATTTATAATATATCAATAAAGTACAAGAGCACCATTTATGTACGTATAGCTATGCTGGTTTAAGCTACAAGGGAGTTGAATGTGAACATGTGAATTATTTATTAGGATTCCATCTTTGGCTTTTGTCCAATTGAACATTAGTCTTATTCTGAACTTTTATCACTTGTCATTGCAACATCTTAATCATACATAAGTCATTTTCAAATATCTTGCAAAGTTTATGGGCAATCTTTGCACTTTACTCAATCAATCCAAAAAAAAACATGTTAGGCTCAAATTGCACTACTATTTCCTACTCGGTCTCTACTATTTTCTATATATATACTACCCCCTCCGTCCCATTTTATATGAGGTGTTTGACTTGACACAAAAATTAAGAAAGAAAGAAAAATTTAACAAGCCTTAAAGATATTTTTGTGGCTGTAAATAGGTTTAATTGTTTCTAAATATAAAAAAAGTGTCACTTTTTGGAACTAATTAAAAAGAAATGAGTGGCATATAAAATGAGATGTACGAAGTAGACATATTACCGGGTTTAGTTATAGTTCTCTTTTTACCAAGGAGGAATGCGTCTATTTCTTGAAAAACTATTCACCTTCTAAGGAGACAATTTAAGGAGTATAACGTGACTTACATATGGTATTCATCGATCTGGAAAAAACATAGGACAAAGTTTTGATAGAGTTTTTATGGAGATGTTTGAAGTTTAGACGTGTACATGTGGCATAAACAAGAGCGTTTAAGGACATGTATGATAGAGCCAATATCTGAGTGAGTTTAGTGAGATGAGACTCGGAACACTTTTCAATTGAGATGGGGCTGCCACAGGGATCATCTCTCAACTCGTTTTATCTATCTTGGTGATGGATTAATTGACGCGAATTGTTAAATAGGACGTACTATGATGTATGTTATTTGCAGACAATATAGTATTTGATCAGTGATACACGCGGCAAAATTAACGATAGACTGGAGATATGCAGATAGACCCCAACGTCTAAAGGCTCCAGGCCGATCAGGACTAAATAGGAGATATGTGGGAAAGCGGGGATGAAAGTGAGGATTGATACACAAGTCATCCCCAAGAGAGTATGCTTCAATTATCTTGGATATATAATAGAAGAAAATGGGGAGATCGATATGTATGAGGAGAGTTAAGGTAGATCGAGGAAGAATTGAGGAGAGGTAATTAGATAGGACATGACACATCTTCAACTCACTAACAACATGTTCATAAATAAGAAAGCATTGTAATATAGTAGACGGTTAGTAGTGTTCTCTTTTCAAATTGGTAGAGAAGGGTTCAAGTCTGGGTTCTCTTATCGATATTATTACCAATATTATATTATTAGTCTTTTCTTTCTTTAATATTTTTAAAATAACTTTTACTCCTACATTTCTTTCAAACCTTATAAAATAATATTTTTGAGTCGATGTTTCTCACCAGATCGAGACCTCGCTTTCTTCGTAAAGAGAAGAAATCTAGTTATCTTCTAACTAGTCATTGATCTTCTTTGAAAGAAAAAGAAAGAAGTTATCCCAACGATGAATGGAAAGATGAAAAGGAATTAACAAAAGTCATTCGAGGATCATTCCCATTTCTCATCATTCCACATCTCTCTCCTTTTCAAGCTTTTTTATTCAACAAATATTCAACAACAATGGCTAAGGATATATCGTAAACAACCTCTTTACCCCCACAAAAGTAAGAGTATGTGTTGTTGTATCTTCATTATTAATTATTCTTGAAGACTACAAATATCTCAAGAATATATATTAAGATATAAATAAAGTAAAATTAGTGAAAATTTCTCCTAATTAATATTTACTCAAGAGACGTGTTAAAGAGAAACACTATAAATAATTCGAGAGAGAGAGACGTGATTTTCTCAACCAAAAAAAAAGTGTAATTTGTTTTTCTTTAAAACGTTAGTTGGACTGTAAACAAAAAGAGATTTTCTTAATCCAATATGAGTATCAGCCATCTTTATGCAGTGTTAACTGTAAACTCTTTAAATACTCATTCATCCATTCTCCAATTTCTCCAATTCAATACTTACTGATAAAAAGAAAGAGAGAGTTGCTGTGGTCCAAAAAAAATGGAGACACATAGCTCCTCCTCTTTCTCTAACATCAAATCTTACCTCCAAGCACTTTCCGATACCCCTAACCGTTTATCTCGCCGTGCCGGTTCGGTCTCGACTTCTTTCGAAGAAACAAGTCGAGTACGTGACCGTTCCGGTGGAGACATGAAACGGAGTCTCCGTTGGTACGACCTTGTCGGATTTGGCGTCGGCGGCATGGTTGGTGCCGGCGTGTTTGTTACTTCCGGTCGTGCTAGTCGTCTATGTGCGGGACCCGCTGTTGTCCTTTCATATGCCATTGCTGGATTCTGTGCTCTGCTCTCTGCTTTCTGTTACACTGAATTCGCCGTCGATATGCCTGTTGCCGGCGGTGCTTTCAGTTATATCCGTGTCACTTTCGGTCCGTTAAACATTCAATTTTGTTAATAAAAACGCATTTCCTGTACTTAACGACTAGCTTGATCAATGCTGTTTGTGTAGTGCAGGTGAATTTCTAGCGTTTTTGACCGGTGCGAATCTAATTATTGACTACGTATTATCAAATGCGGCGGTGGCGAGGAGTTTCACTGGTTATCTATGTACAGCACTTGGTATATCTACAGAAAGCAAATTGAGAATCACTGTTAATGGATTACCTAAAGGATTCAATGAGATTGATGTTGTTGCTGTGTTAGTTGTTTTAGCCCTCACTGTAATCATCTGCTACAGGTAGGGTAAAATCATGAAAAAATCTCAATCCAATTCAATTTCATTCTTTAAAAAAAAAATTGTTTCGAATTAGTGATTTTATGATAATGACCGAAGAATATCCGTACGCATAATTCGCTTTTTTGTGAATTTCAATCTAGTATCGTAAGTTAAAGTTAATTGCTCCTGATTGTTTAATCATTTGATTATTTTGCTATTATTTTTTGTGATTTCTATGAATTAAACTCATAATTTCATTAGATGCTATTTTATGAATGTCAATTAAGTATGATAAATTAATTGTTTCCGGTTGTTCAATTATTTGATTATTTATTGTCATTTTTAGTGTCTGATAATGAGACAATAATGAGCAAGGAATAAAGTCTTACCGCTAAACGGAATGGATTGAACTCATAATTTATTACTAAATGCTTTTCATGAACGTTAATTATGTATAATAAGTAAATTGCTCTCGATTGTTCATTGTTGTTCTTTTGTCTGCAGCACAAGGGAGAGTTCGATGTTGAATATGGTGTTAACGGTGCTACATCTAGTGTTCATAGTATTTGTGATAGTAATTGGATTTACAAGAGGGGAAACGAAGAATTTTTCAGAGCCAGGGGATCAGAATCATGCGAGTGGATTCTTCCCATTCGGTGCTTCAGGGGTGTTTAATGGGGCAGCAATGGTGTATTTGAGTTACATAGGATACGACGCTGTTTCAACCATGGCTGAAGAGGTCAGAAATCCTGTTAAGGATATACCTGTTGGTGTCTCGGGTTCCGTTATACTCGTGACAGTTCTTTACTGCCTCATGGCTGCTTCAATGTCCATGCTTCTCCCTTATGATATGGTAAAATAAAGTTAATTCCCTCTTTAGTCTTTAATCTTTAATCTTTATCACTGTATTTACTTATGTTAAATTACATTTCTGCCCTTGCTCCTATTTATTTATTTTTATTTAATTATTACATATTTAGAATTCATTGCTTCGATTAATCCAGATTCGTATCGCTTTGAGAACTAATTTAAGGAAAAATGCTAGTTGTAAAAAAAAATCCATTCAGGAACCGAGTCGAGTGAAATTCTAACGTAAAGTAATGTAGAATGGTCGTAAGTGATTTATCTATCAATATTTCCACTTTCAGTCAAAACAAATATTTTGCATTAAGTAGAGTTATCAAAGTACGATTAACTTTCGAATGTGAAGTCCGTCAGTGTCATTCATTTCATCATATTCATGTGATCATAATATTTCAGTGATGGAACGTTGCTACTATTTATTACTGTATGTAAATGTGCATTATTTAAAAAAAAAAAAAAAAAAAGTAAATGTGCATTAAAACTGTAATATAGTTGTTAATGGTACATTGTACTTATAATTAAATGTTTTAATGAACAGATTGATCCAGATGCGCCATTTTCGAGGGCATTTATGGGATCGGACGGCTGGAGATGGGTATCAAATGTGATAGGAGTAGGGGCTAGTTTCGGTATTTTAACATCTTTGTTAGTGGCTATGTTGGGCCAGGCTCGATACATGTGCGTGATCGGTCGGTCCAGCGTAGTCCCCGCTTGGTTTGCTAAGGTCCATCCTAAGACATCAACGCCAGTGAATGCTTCCGTTTTCCTCGGTACGTATTATTCAATTCCTTATTTAATACTCCGTATACATCATATATGGGACATTTAAATGCTTTAATTATACGGCTCTTTGATATATCTACTCGTATTTCGTGTTTACATAATGTGTAAGTTATTTTATATTTATTGATTTGATGCAAATATTGAATTTGAATAATTTTTATTGCTATGATATGTCTCTCGACTTTTACTAATTGGAAATTTTTTTCAGTTTCAAAATAAGTGGTGCTTTTATTTTGGGTACATTCCTTGAAAACATTATTCGCTCCTAAAAAATTAGGAGCATTTTTACTAACTTACCTCTAATTAAATGGCTAGAAAAAGAAAATCTACTTAATTATTTTTTATTATGCAAATAAGGGTAATTTTAAAAGAATAAGGTCTTTTTTTTTTGCCTAAAGCCCCACTTATTTTAAAATAAAATGAAAAACCTAAAATATTACTTATTTTGAAATGAATGGACTAATAAAGATAAGGTTGAGGGGGAGAAGTATAAATGGCTTCTTATATCTTCTTAAAGACATTAAATACTTTTTCAGTCCCAATTTATATGCTATAGTTGAAATTTCGATATTCAATATTTTAAAATTTGATCATGAATTCGAACATAGAAGCTTTACTTTCTTAAGTAAAATTTATATATTTGAAAATTACGTAAAAATATTATAAATTATAATAATTAATAATTTTAAAAGACATATAGAGAATTTCTGATTAATTTTTTTTTTTAATTGTGTTATATAAATTGGGACAGAAGAAGTATTAGAAAGTGAAATTAGCTTGTTAAATTGACCTAATATTTTGAAATGGAGTATTAACAATGGTATGGTATTTTGTGGCGCTACGTATTTTTGTGTGCATCACTAGTAGAAATGCCGTGCGTGAGATTATTTTCCCTGTTATTGCGTGAAGGTGTTGTTTGCCCCCCAAGCTTTGCCGTTGTAGAGTAGTGGGGTCCACAAAAGAACTGTTTCGGTTAAGGCGATATACCTTTTAGTCTTTTACTACATTTTAGGGAAAATTCTCATAAGTTTATCATGGGACTCAATCATATGCGGTTAACTATTTTTTGGGCTTTGTGGGACCTATGTTTTCATGTCAAGATGATGAGTCACTCACAATCACACACAGATTTGAGAAATTTTTAGTGAAGAGGCTTTGACTGGTTTTTTATGTGGGTCCCCCCTTAGAATAAAGCTTGGCTCATATCTCAACGTTTGTCATGAAATTGGCCTTTCTAATTTCTTTTTAATCGTGATTATATTATCTAAAAATTTAAGCTATTAAAAAATATAAATATTCTCAGCTTTTTACGGGTGAGCCTAATTTTTTTATAGTAGATAGTGTAGATTTGATCTAAGAACTTGTGTCTATTTTGATATTATATTGAAATGTGTGATTATGTCATTTAAAAACTTAAACTTTTAGAAAGAGCATAATTTTTTAGCTATATTATCAACACTATACCAATTAAAAGTAGTTTCGAAAGAATGAAATATATGTACTTCAAGGCTATATTGCTTGAACTCTCCAAAATGTTATCGCATCAGTATCAGATTTTTTAAAATTACACTATTTTTGGAATACCTGATATTCACCCATCAATATTTTTGAAGAATTTAAACGTTATATTTCAAGGAGAAAAGATTCCATATAGTTTTGAATTATATCCTGAAACAATTTCATGTTCATGAGAGTCAAATTACCGCCCAAAGGGAATTAAATCCTCTTTTTGATGTGATCTTTAGTGTATGAAGTATGAACTAATTCGTGATAATAATGCATCGTATACACCTTATAACATATAATAAGTTCCTTGTTAATTCGAGAAGCCCAAGAAAGATTTAACTGCAATTATTGGTCCAAACAATATATAATTAGTAAGGTTCCGTCCATTATCTAAACGAATGTTCTCCACATACTTTGATTCACTATTGAGACAGGTATTTGAGGTCAGCAAAGTATATAAGTTGCTGACCAATCTTGAATTCTTATTCTTTGCAAAGATTATGTGTGTGACTTATTGGAATAAGAATTTGTTGGTTAAATGGGAATGTTAACATGACTTTGAAAATGCTATAGCCTATATGTAGTACCCTTTTGAAGATCTGATGATCTGATCATGTGCTTTTTTCATACCCTTTGTTCTTATATCCATTTTATATTCATAGAAAAAAGTTGCCTTGCATTTTTATTTGTTTCTATTTTGGCTCAAGCTAGAAATGTTTACAAGCCGCAACTTTTGACTGAAATCAGACATTCTTATTCTTGCTGCGAATTTCTTACTATTATGTGCTAATAATACAAGGATCTGTTTGGTCTTTTCAGGAATTTGCACAGCAGCAATTGCCCTTTTCACTGATTTACAAATACTACTAAACCTTGTATCAATCGGTACACTGTTTGTATTTTACATGGTAGCAAATGCTGTTATCTACAAGCGTTACGTCTCGGTTGGAGTAACAAACCCATGGCCTACATTGTCATTCCTTTTTTGCTTCTCATTGACATCCATTTTATTCACCTTGCTATGGCAATTTGCACCACCAGGCAAGCCGAAAGCGTTCATGCTTGGTGCCTGCACTGCTATTGCCATAGCGGTATTACAACTGTTCCACTATATGGTACCACAAGCGCGAAAACCCGAGTTTTGGGGTGTCCCTTTAATGCCATGGATTCCTTCCATGTCCATCTTTCTCAACATATTCTTGTTGAGTTCACTTGATAGGCCATCCTACATTCGATTCGGATTTTTCTCAGCTCTTGCTGTGCTAGTTTATGTTCTATACAGTGTTCATGCTAGCTTTGATGCTGAGGAAGATGGAACTCTTAGTCAAGAGAACATCGAACTAGTGAAGGAATCTACTCTTAAAGTATAAAAAATGTTCTCTTTTTAAGCTGACCTTTCCTTTAGTATGACTTTTAATTTTTTTTAGGGGGGGGGGGGGGGTTAATTTATGGATATTTAACATAGATATGGGAGAGGAGATATAGGATGGAATAGACTGCAGATTTTGCAGTGATCAGGTTGTATAGTTTATTTCCATTAGTGGGTTCAAGTTGTAACTTGTGATCCTCTTGAATATTTTTGAGCACTTGATTAAGTCAACTATTGATGCATCGCAAGGTCAAGCGCCACAAAGTCAACGAAATCTATAAAGAATATAAACATGGAAAATTAGGAATAACCTGTTCATTAATCCAGTTTGGCTACCATTTGACATTTAAGCCAAATTTCTCTTCATTGCACTTGATTACATATTTACAATTGGCCATCAATTGAGTTTAAGAATTATGTTGTTGTGTCTGGACATGAATTTTATTTGGAAAAAAAAAAAAAAAATTTATGGAAGTTGAAGATTTTATTTTATTTGTCGAATCTATCCTTCTTGAAAATGAAAAGGAAATAAGATATAGATCCAATTAAAAGGTTGTCCCTTTTGGTAGGGCTGTTCATTTCGGATTATCCGATATGATTCCAAATTTTGGATAGTCGAAATTTTCGGATCGGTAAAATAATGATACGAATTTGATCCGAAAGAAACCGGATTTTCGGATCGGATAACTGAATATCCGAAATTTGGATGTTGGACATTGGACTCCTTTGGATTATAAATTTATAATGCACAAATATGACAACTAATAATTAAAGAATTATTATGTAATAATAATAATAATAATAATAATTATAATTATTATGCGAGAATTACTTACTCTAAAAGGATATTTCTTCTTAAACTAATATGATCTATGTATTGTTGATATACATATTCTTATTTGACAGTATATTCCACATTAATTGATATTATAAATTTTTGTATTATCTTATATTACTATTTTTAATAATGTTTTAAGCAAATGCTACATTAGTTAAGATAAAATAGAAATTATAATTCAATTTAAGTTATTTCTTATTTTAACAAAATGTCATTCTTTTTAAAATTAGAAACCATAAGTTAAAAGAAAATTAAAAAATGAATATTTTGGATATCCAAAAGTAAAGAAATTGTGATTCACGATTTGATTTTTTTTTAAATAGCCGATCCGAAATATCCTAAACTCAAAAAAGTGGATCAGATCGACCAGATCAAGGATCGAATCGATCAAATCGGATTATTATGAACAACTCTACCTTTTGAAGTATAAGAAGGGGGGAAATCTTTGAAGATGAGGATGGAACAAAAAGAAAGATGGATAGAGACTAATGAACCCCTTTCAACTATTTTTTCTTTAACCACCAAAATGTGGGGTAAGATTTAATGAAATACCTTCATCCTTAACCGGAGGTTACAAGTTCAAGTATCATGCAAGAATAAGATTTTAAAATTTGAAGTTTATAACTTCTAAATTATAAAAATATCAATTCTGAAATTTATTATGTATATATACACTCAATAAATTTCTCAACACACGTATATTAGATTAGGATCAAAATTGTTACGTTCTACCAAATTCGTACTCCCTATGCTAGAACTGTCATATAGGGATCACTTCCTCCTTTAATGATTCTTATTCAGTGTGAAAATGGAGTACGAAAGGCCCACCCAAAAGAGCGAATAGTGTTATTATACACTTGTTATATACTAAATATACATCATTGACGACTGCAAATTGTTATGGCTAGACGGGTGAAAATTCTTTTAATCCCCTTGCTAAACAATATTAATATATTTGGGGTGGATTGAAGATGACCCAACAGTCTTATATTTCATTGTTCATTTCTCCTTGTGGTTTGTGTTGGTATACAATTTATTTCTTATCCAACTATCAATAAGTTGAGTATTCTCATTAAAGAGGAAAATGCTTTTTATCGAGGGTTTCTTTATTTTCATCGATTTAAATCCGAAATTCTTGATTAAGGGTAGAGGAACCTCATTTATTCCACTACATAAAGTTTCCATATATATATATATATGAATCGTAGACGACATAAAGGTTCCTAGCTTAAATATATATCTTAGAATTCTATGAAAGGCATATGCCAATGAACTATAGTTAAGTTGATGTTCGTCTTTAAAATTGGTTAGGTTCCACTAGCAAAGTCAGAAATGATAAGAAAGTTAGCTTTCCAATTGATTTTGACATGAAAGTTCGTTCATGCTACGATGCTTTCAGTACTAATAATCCACTTTTTATCCACATCTGAATATTTGGGTGAACAAATGAGCAAAGGGAATTTTTGCAAGTAATGTCTTTGACTAGTTCAATTGTGTGAAATATTTTTATATATATCAAGAAAATTATTATTCTTTGTGTCTCAAATTATCTGTCTTAATTTCTAAAAATATTTATCTTGAATTATTTATTATTTTAGAAATTTAAGACAATAATTTTCTTATTTATTTTACCCTTAGTATTCCATCAATTCACTTTTATTTGTCCACTATACTAAAAATAAATGTTCACTTTTACTTGTCACTTTTAGCATATCAAGATAAGACAATTTCTTTTTTCATGCAGCGGTATTTCCTTCGTCATAATTCTATACGAATCAGTACTGAGAAGCACTCGGGTCAGAGCGTAAGCTAGTGATGCTTTCGGCTACTGGACTTTCACCATCCTAGGGTGCAACATTCAGGCGGGTGGAAGCTAGCGGGCAGGGCTTGCTTAACCGGATACACGAAATTGAGATCTCTGTTCAACGGACGCAACAACGTAGATATTGTTGCATGGGATGTTGTTGCTCTTCTCTTTTCTTCGCCTCTGAAGAAGAAAAGAGGAAATAGCATAGAGTGATGACTGCACTTCGAGTGAGACTGAAGCAGTTCTTGCTTGCTTCCTGAGCGGTTCGCTCCTCTCCTTACAGTCGAGTTGCTTAAAATGCGAAGGGATCCTTATGCTCAATTAGTTTCAAGAAGTGACTTTTCATTATTCATAAATTCATAATAATTAAAATTGACTAAATAAATGTTCAACTTTCTAACTCAGTATAATGATAATGTATTATCCAGTTAGTTACTTTTTTTATTACAAATAAAAATACAATTATCCCCTCAAATATGAATACTAGATTGGAGTTTTACAAAGCCCCTTATCGGATTTGAACCGATGACTTACGCCTTATCATGGCGTTATATCATTTTTCAAATTTATTAGACTATAAATCAATTAATATGGGTATTATGATAAATTATGCATTTCATTTATTATTTTTTAAGAGATGTCCAAAATCAATAGTGGACAAGTAAAGGTGAATGAAGAGAGTAGTTGTTGAAGACTACAAACACCTCAATTATGAGTGATATTAATCATATTATAATTGTTCAAATATTAATGAAGGATAAAATAATTAAAACTCCTCTTAATTAATATTTTTTAAAAGACGTGTAAAAGAGAATCGTGATAAATAATTTGAGACGTTGAGATTATCAAAGACTGAAGAGTGAATAAATGATGAGTTACTGTCCATTACAGAATAGATCGAATATTTTTTTGAGTTTGAGTTAAACAAAATAATGGAAACGTGTATTAATCCCTTCATCCTAATTTATACGCCACAGTTTGAATTTTGAAAATCAATAATTTAATTTTGATCATAGATTTTGGGTATGGATTTTTATGTTTTTTGAAATAAAATTTATGTATTTGAAAATTACGTAAAAAATGTTATAAGTCACGATAATTAACAATTCAAAATATTTAAAAAATATATAAAAAAACTACGATCAATAAAAGGTGTCATATAAATTGAGAAGATTGGAGTAACTTTCTTTGATTAGAGACCTTCGATGTGTCCCACATACTAGGTAAGTAATTATATTGACCTTTCATTGAATTAAATATTAAGTCTCATAATATTTATGTAATTATATATGCAAAGTATTCAATATTAGGGAACCTAAGGTTAAAAAAATAGTTAAATGTCATCCAATTGAAAGATGACATGTGTATAATTTATCGAAATTAATATGGAAATAAAGATCTAAATGTTAAGAGTTACACATCGGATATGGAATGAGAATATGAATTTCTTATATGGACATGAACAATCCCCACCCTATAAGCTAGTTTTTGGTGTTGAACTAGGCCAAATATTCATTTTTACATGGTATCAGAGTCAGGCTCATTCTAATTCTTTGTTCACCGATGTTGGTCCCCCAAATTATATTATCCATGCTCCAGTTAACAAGGTCTGGGCGTGCGAGAGAGTGTTAAGAATCTCACATCGGATATGAAATGGGAACATGGACTCTTTATATGGACTTGACAATCCTCACCCTACAAGCTAGCTTTTGGAGTTGAGTTGGCCTAACTCAACCCCAAAAGCTAGTTTGTAGGGTGAGAATTGTCCAAGTGCATATAAGGAGTCTATGTTTCTATTTCATATCCGAGTGAGACTCTTAACACTAAAGTTGTCGATGCTAGAAAAAATTAAATAATTATATAATCTATATAGTATAATAGTAGTAATTTTTTCGGTTCTCATATTTTTAGGCTTAAAGAAAGTGTTTTACTTACCTTAGGGTTAAATTTAGCACTTCAAAAACCTACACTGATAGTAAATACTCAAGGGATTGAATAAATAATCGTTGCACTATCATTCTCCTATATGAATCCTTGCATTGTCTACATTACCATTCCTGCATTAGGAATTCGCACGTGAAATGTCTCTAAATAGATGAGCCTTTATAAATAGATAGCTTTATACGGAAAACATATTTTTGAGAAGATTAATATATTAGTTGTTAAATTTAAGAAAACTGTTCACTTTCGGAAAATAATTTAAAAGTTCAAAGTGTGTTTATAAAAATCAAGAAGCTCTTTTAACTGGTTCAAATAAATACGTAAGTACTTTGTTAAAAAGTTTGCGGACCTTAAAGAAAACGTTTCTTATCAACAGTTTAGTACTTTGATAGAATACCCGTGTATATCCCTATGATATACACGGTTTGGCCTAGTATTGTGTCATAAATAGAAGTCGTATAATTACCATAATTGTAGAATTCTTGTACAAGTAGAACTAGGATATTAGATGTATAGTAGGAATAAAATTTTCTATATTTATAGTTTATAAGTTGTATATACCTATTCATTCAATAAGAATAATCAAGAGATTATTTCTTTCATTGTATCAGAAGTCTAGGTGTTAAACTCCTCTCCCAAATTCTCCAACTTTTCCGTCGGCTCCCTTGAATTCCCGCGGCTCTTGCCCTCGGTTTTCAATTCTGATGGTACCTCCACTGTTCCAAAAAAAATTCTTCTAAATCCCTACATTACGTCTTGCGTTGCTATTATGGCTAAGAACACGTTCCACCCTGCCCTCAATATTTCTAACACCAAGAATCACATCCCTATTATTCTTGAAATAGAAAACGTCTAATACGCGACGTGGGCAGAACTATTCAGAGTTCATGCACGCTCGCATCAAGTCCTCCATCATATTATCCTCGCCGCTCCTATGGATACAGAGGTGCCCAAACCCGAGGATGATCCTAAATTATGGACGACGCTTGACGCTACTGTTCTTATGTGGATATACTCCACTATTTTTATCGATCTCTTACAAACAATTATCGAATCAGGTCCTACGGTGATGGCGACATGGAATAGAGTATGTGATATATTCCAAGATAATCAGAATTCTCGTGTTATTACCCTTGAGTGGGAATTCTCCCACGACAATATGGAAGATTTCCCAAACGTTTCAGCATATTGCAAGAGGTTGAAAGAATTGGCAGACCAACTTCGCAACGTTGGTACCCCAGTTACCAATGACCGCCTTGTCCTTCAGATGGTTGCAGACCTATCAGAGGCCTATAGTGGTGTTGGCACACTTCTTCGTCAGAGCAGCCCTCTTCCGCAATTTTATCAGGCTTGTTCAATACTCATGATCGAAGAAGCCGGCTTGGTTAAAAAGGCGACTACCAGTGCTAGTCCCGTAGTCATGGTGACGTCCTACTAAATCTCCGGTTTTTGTTGATAATTCCGGCAAAAACCGTACTCACGGTGGCAGAAAAAACAGTAAGAAAAATAATGACAAAAATCGTGGGGGAAAACGCGATGGTTCCGGAGGTGGTAACAGTGGCACTGGGTCTCGAATTACCGGCAGTGGGCCACAACCTAACTGGTCCATGCCTTGGGCCCCCAGAGGCCAGTGGGCAGTGGCCCAACAGTCCCTACGACCCAGCAGTTTCACCGTCAGGCCAATGGGCTTCCCAACAACAGTTTTCTCGGCCCAATCTAGTTTGGCCTAGTGGTTTTCGACCGAATTTTGGACCGGGGCAGCAAGCCGACGTGCTTGGGACCCGACCTCCTCAGGCTCATCATGCAGTGGGTCCCACCTCTACCGACATTGAAACTGCGATGCACATGTTTGGAATAAATCTTTGGACCCAAATTAATACATTTACACCGGCGTCACGACTCACTTCACATGACGTCTGACTCTGGTATTCTCTCATCTTATAACAATTTGAGCAACAATCGTGGTATAATTGTTGGTAATGGTAATTCAATTTCAATTCGTAGTTATGGTCATAAAATGTTGTCTCCCCCCAATCCACCCCTTATTTTGAAAAATACCATTCACGCTCCTAAATTAATTAAAAACTTGGTGTATGTCCGTAAATTCACCACCGATAATTCTATTTCTGTCGAATTTGATCCATTTGGATTTTTTGTAAAAGATTTCAAGACGGGGAGTTCTCTCATGAGGTGTTATAGTTAGGGGCGAGCATATATCGGTTCATACCGGTTTTGTATCGAAAAATTCCGAATCGAAAAAATTCATTTAAAAAAAAAAAAACCGAATCAAACTATTTTTAAAAAAAGAACCGATACGTTCGGTTTATATCGCCGAACGTATCAGATACATCGATTTTTTCTCAATTTTTCAGTGGGCCAGGTCGTTTTTTTTTAAATTGAATTTCCAAAACTGAAATTGACATTCACACCTACGAATACACGAAATTTGGACGTTGAAATGTATTGTATATTGTGAGATATCTACTAAAGAAAAGGGAAAATTAGAAATCGATTTGGGGGAAACGTCAAACCGATTGGGAACTACTTTTGTTACACCTCGTAAGATTAAAACGATAATTAAGAACGTCATTAAGAAATAATATTCGGATATTGGATATAAAGTATATCTTATATATGCTAATCCAGAAGTTGGTATTCAAGGGATGTGAGTCCGAAATTTTTTGGTTACAACGAGCGTGACAAGGGAAATTGAAGAGAAAATATTGTATATTCCCGTTATGGATTAGTAACGTATTATATAAGTTATGACAACGAGTATACGAGGCCATATGAAATTTTCAAGACTTAAGAAATGGGATATTAGAGTAATTAATTAGGGGAGATGGGACTAAGTTGCAAAAATAATAAGTTAGCCCACATAAACTCTTGTCTTCCATTACATTACAATTTCAAAAGAAAAGAAAAAATTTCCTCTCCTCCTTCCCTCATTCCAAACAAGAAACCTCTTCCATAGCCAACAAATTGGAGCTTGATTCTTCTCCAATAGATTAAATCATTCTACAGATTATAAAGCCAAGAAAACTCAAAAAAAAAAAGGCAGAATTTTGGGCAGATTTTTAATCAACTTTTGAGGGGTATATCTCCTAGTATATTAGGATTTTTTAGGTGTTTCAAAAGCCTAAGATGACGTTCGTTGAGTCTAGTTTCCAACGCAATAAACCTCTCGTTGATAAGACATCGGAGTAGAGAATTATGGATGTTACAAGTTCAGCTGAAAGAACAGTGAGGAATTTTCGGCACTACTGGCCGATTTTAGGCCCAGATTTTCTAGATTTTCGGACATGATTTTGGGAGGAAAATGCATAAACATGATGGGTTAACATTGTGGGATTCATGCATGTTGAATTGGAGTTGAAGAAGTGAAGAATTAGGCAAGAAAAACCGATAAAACAGTGGGTAATTCGGGCTGGGCAGTAGCCGAACTTGGTGACTGTTTTGAGCATCAATTAAGGTAAAAATCATTCTCCTTATGGTATAATTGTAGTTGCATGTTGTTGTAGTTGAAGATATGAACCCATGTTAAAGAAGAATTGGAATTAAGAGGTTGCATGTGATTATTTTGGGTAGTTACTGATTTGTGGGACTGTTTTGTGTCCATGGAGTTTGAATGTTGTTGTTGTTAGTATTATCACCTATTGCATGTTGAAATTGAAGAAGAAATCTTGATGTTTAAATTTGTAGTTGGTTATATGAAAGTATTGAAGGATGAATTTGATTCTAAGAAGTTAAGAAAAGAGTTATGGAAAAATGTAAAATTGTATTATGTTGCAATTAAAGGACTCGCTCTTGTTGTTAATTATTAGAATTTATGGGTTGTTTTAGTGCTTAAGATATAAGTTATAAATATGTATATATGATTGAGGTAGTTACCTATTCATGTCTTGAAAGAATTAAGGTGTGGAAATGTGTTATTTCACATTTTTGAACTCTCTATGTTGCTAGAAGATTGGACTGCTTAAGTGGACTGTGTTAACGTGACTAAAGGATTGGATGAACCTTATTAAAAGGTGTAGTAATCACCTGGCTTGTTGTAATTGTGATATTGCATAAATATGAAAGAGAAGGAATATGTTATGATGACATAAATAGAATATCTGAGATTATTGTGGTTTTATCTTTGAGTTATGACTTGATGTTGGTATTGCTGGCTTAGTTTGGAAATTATGGATGTACATATAAACAGAGGAAGTGCTGCCCGAATTTCTATAGAATAAGGGAGTAGTCTTTTAATATGACTCATGTTAGGAATCATAGAATTGACAGGCATGTTGTTATTATTATAGGTCAAGGTGCTAGTCGAGACGATTATTAGATATTCGAATTGATATAGACGACGAGGTATGTGAGACTATCATCTCTTCTTTGACATGATTACTTTAAATTATCCTTTCTTTCTTTTGGCATGACTTTTGTTGACACCCAATTTTGACCCTCCCGTCCAGTCATTAACTATAAAATTACACTAATTTTCCAAAATAATTCTAACAATTCTTTAATAATAAAATGCAACAATAAAACATTAATACATGCATAAATAAGCGATTTAATAATGACACCGCGTTTTACGTAGAATATTAAGCACTTGGAGTCTCGCGCCCACATTTATTAATTTTAAGCCCTATCATAATTCTATTGATTTTTAATAATTTTATTAATAATAAATTAATAATCTAGCAATAACGTCGCATCACACATTCATTAAAATTATATCTACATTTATTAATACCCAAAGCAATTTCATAATTATTATTGACAATTTAAACCCCCCCCCCCCCCCATTAATTCAATTTTAATTTGACATCGTAAAACATGCATAATAATTAAAGATTTTAATAATGGTCTCGCATTATAAAGCATTTAGCACTAACTAAATAGTACGCCCGCATTTATTATGGTAATAATTTAAACCCAAAGCTAAAAACTAATAAAACACCTAAGGTCATATTAAGATAATCATTGTAATAATTTAAACCCCATTTATTTACCACTAATTAAATAATACACCTAAAACTCTACCTAAGCCCCACTAATTAAATGACCCCAGCCCAACGTCATGTCGCCGCCCAGCCCAATACAAGCCCATTAACCCAAGCCCAGAACCCCACTTTCAGCCTTCTTATTCAGCCCTCTTCCCAAACAAAACAAAAAGAAAAAAGAAACCTAAGAACCTAAGGAGCTAAGTCCGCCGCACCCCCACCAGCGCATCCACAAGATTCCCGCCGGATTTTTCGGTTGGAAAATTCGGTACAACCATAATACCCCGTCAAAGCCAGTACCAAGAATAAAAACCTTACCAAAATAAGCGTCAAAATCAATACCAAATCAGTACCCAAATCGTTGTCTAAAATCGTACCAAAAGCTTACCAAACTTGGAACTCAAATTAAGCTATATAAACCATTCAATATACACATGCAAAGGGGGGATTGGACAGCGAAGAACACATCCAGGAATCAGTAAAAACATCCATCGAAAATCAGTAAAAGAAGTAAGAAACGACCATCAATCGATTCAAGAGGCAGCCTTCGACATCTAGAAAATTAGCAAGAAACATGGGTATGAGGGATTTGGATATGATGGTTGGGTATGGTAAACAGGATATGAGGTAGCGCAATGCTGATTATATGACTGTGGATTTTGAGTGTTTTGGTTATAGTAAGAAGGTGGTTAGCTTTGATACACTGGAAGTTGTTCTGACCTATGTTCCTGAATGACCATGATAGAGGGTGATGCATCTCTTCTCCTCTATGAGGTACCTCCTATGAAATCTGACTGCATTGCTCTGCTAGTTGCTTGTAGGGCGGTCAGGTTTGTAATCCTGCCCGTTTTAATGCCTTCTTCCACGAAGTCGCCCATTCTTACGACTTCTGCAAAACTTCGCCCAATTACACTGATCATCATTTCATAATACGTCGCGTCTCTTAAAGACTGCACGAACAAGGTGGTCATTTCACTCTCTGCCATTGGAGGTTGGACCTTTGCTGCTTCTTACCGCCACCTCAGTGCGTATTCCCTGAGTCTCTGTGGATTTCTTTTCTAGTTTCATAAGACAAAATCTATCCGGGAAAGTGTCAGTGTTGAATCTGAATCTATCCATGAAATCTTATGTCATGGCATTCCAACCGTCCCATTCTCGAGGGTCTTGGCATGTGTACCAGTCCAGCGCCTCGCCGATTAGACTCCTGATGAATAGTTTCATGATGATTGCTTGATTTTTCCCAAATCCAATCAATTTATCGCAATATGACCTTAGATGAGCTCGAGGATTCCCCTTTCCATCGAACATGTCAAATTTTGGCACATTGTACCCCACAGGTAATTCAACGTCGGGGTGCAAACATAAGTTTTCATATTCTAACCCTTCATCCTCCTTGTTCATCTGAATGCTTTTTAATGCCTCTTTCAAGCTACAGATTTCTTTTGTCATATTTTCATCAGCTTTAGCTCGAGTCTGCCGCTCCACTTCCTCATATTGATCTGTCTCTTGAGAGGATACAGACATAATAAATGGTTGGCTTTCGGTCGGATGTGCTAATGCCCCATATTGTTTGTTAGGACTAGTGATGCGTGTCGTCTGCTCGTATTGGGTGGCTTGGCAGTTTGGACTGAGTGGGGAGATATAAGTAGGTGGAGGTTGGGATATGTATGTAGTAAACGGATCTTTTTTGAGGTCGGCTTGCAAATTGACCGGGCGAGTGACATTTTGGTGTGAGCTGGTATATTGCGGCCTTTGCGGGGGGTTTTTGTGGAAGTGGAGGCTCAAGGGCTTGTGATATGATTGCATTTGTCCTTTGCTCCGGGAGTGGTGCATTCAAACTAATAGACAGGTTTGTCATATTTCAGAGTCTTTCCATTTCGGCTTGCATGATTTTCATTTGTTGCAATAATTTGACGAGGTGTTGATCATTGGTGTTTCTCCTTTCTAACGACTCTGCGTCCTATACAGGAACGGGGACAAGTCCTAAGCTGGTTCGTTCTGGTGCCTCTGAATTAGTCATTTATTGGATGATTGTGCTTCTGCCAGTCAACGCGAATCAACCTTTTGGGGATAAGCTATTAAAAAATAATCCTCTAACAAATGAAGCAAACCAAGTTAGTATAATATGCAAAGAGTTGCAGGTAACACGCAATAATAAGCAAATTGCAAATCAAGCGCGTGCTCTAACATGTTTGGGACCTCTTTTATGTCAGAGGGAGGCCTAAACGTCACATATGCGAGGTTATGATAGATTTGTCCAAGCCGTCAAACTGTAATGCTTTTGTTGGAAATGGCGACCAAATGACGGTGCACGTTTTTTCAATTTCGACATGTCATGATTAGGCTTGGATTTGTCTATCATTGTCACGCTACACATAATATGTTGGTTGGTCGTTGGGTTGAGAAACCCGTCGACAAGTTTGGTGTTTTCCTAATTGTGGTGTCGATACCAAGGATCGATCCACCTAAGGTAAATACATGTATGCCTTAAAATAAAGGGTGGTATAGCTTTATCATGAGTTTCTAAGATTTGGCTTTACTGGACGCAAGGTTCTCGAGCGGACAACTCGAGTGAGAAGGGCTACGCGGCTGATCAGACGAACTGATCTAACTCCGCGCATGCGCCAACTCTCCTAAAATTGGGGTATTTTGAAAGAAATTTGCGGGTGCGCGAAGCACACCATCGCGTGAGTGTGTGATTGTGTGAATTTTCCCGAGTGGAAGAAGTATGAGCGGAATGCCAGTTTAAGGAAAGTGGTAAAAACAAATAGCAATTAAAACAGTTAAACATACAATAATTTAAGCAAGCACTTTAAAGACATTTAAAACAAATAAAAGCAAATAAAGCCAAGCAATAATAAACCTAGATTTGCTATGGTCAAGAACCTGATTTTCTCCAGTGGAGTCGTCATTTCTGTCACGCCCTTTTTCGACCGCGACATTTAAAAACTCCTTCTTGCTTAGAATGTTAGAAAATAAAATAAAAACGCTAAAAGGTGCTAAACGCTAAGGTGCTAAAGTTCTAAAAAGATGCTAACAGGTTCGCGGAGTCGCCACCTAATTAGTTTGGGTGAATTAGGATACCTAAATGTTAATTAAATTAAAGTAAACATTAACTCCATTTTTTATGGTCTGCAAAACTATGTGAGATTCTGGGCAAGAGTTCTTTATTAATCTAGAGGGAATGTGTTAGGCATCCTCTAAGATCCGCTAACTTGCGATTATCCGTTCAAACCTAGGTTAATTATTATGCTAAGGAAATGCTTAATTAAAAGCTGTTAAATAAAGATATAAAACTATAAAGTTTGTTTAAAATGTAAGAGTTAGTTTCTGACGAAAAAAATGCGTTCATGGAGTAATTAAATGTCACGAGTTCGATCCCCTGCATAAACCTTCTTGGTTGAGCCTGTCACACATGGCTTGCCAAGTGTGGTTTACATGGCTGACGTGGTTTGCGACTGCTACGTCGATCGGGGTTTACCAGGCGCACTCGAAAGAGTAGCGGCTGCGGGTTCCTTCGTCAACAAAAAAAAATTACATGCAAGTATTCTATTACCTGAGGTGTATATGTTGCTTTGCATAATATAGAAATAATAATGCAAAATTATTATGACAATACGTGTACTTAGAAAATAAGATGTAAAAATGTCTATTATGCAAGGGACAACAGAAATATATTTTTTGTAAGCATATTAATAAGAATTTATAAGAACATGGTTTAAGAATGTTTTGACAAATAATGTTCTAGCTACATGACTTATTATGCCAGTGAAGATTGTTAAGTGGTTTATTATAACTATTAAACAGTGCATGGCGAGCCTAAAGTAATTAACTTAAGGTAAGCAAATCAAATTAATTTCTAGCTATTGATTCAAGGTTTAACTATTCTAAGTGCTAATTAATTAGTGTAGCGTTAGACAATTATTTATAACAAATAAATAGAGCAGAATAAAGAATAAATAAAGATGACTCGAAGGAGTGGCGATATCATTCCGCCTGCAGCTTTGGAATTTCTGATGCGGATGCGGGTGCAGAATACACATAGATGCGGGTCTTCATTTGCTAAGGGGTGTGATGAGTCCCGTGTCGAGACTCTTCATTTGCTCCCATGCATTGCATTTTATGTAAAATAAGAGAAAGATAAAGATTAGCACATATTTTAAACTCGAATGACAAATAACTTTGGCAAAACACATGTCATCATTTCATTTCGGCCATAAGCAGGCCCAATATACATCACACATTTTATCTATGTAGCACCACCAAAATATGTGGTTTCAGACGTAAAAATATGTCATCCCAATACATAATCCATGTAAATCAGATAGGTAGTGGCCCAACATAAAGAAAACAGTCCACACAGGATATGAAACAAATGGACTTTACAGCTCCAATAGAGAACATCAAAGTAAAGAGTAAACCCAAACAACATTATGGAATATCAACACATCCTATCTATACTTTAGTTGAACAATTGAGCCAGCAATGAGAAAACAGGACATCATACGAGAGATCAGAAGCTAAGAGATTTAATTTTTCAGTTTTTAAAAAAAAAGACATGTCAGACACCAATCAACAAGTAGGACAATTATATTTATTCAGCCTCTTTTACATCCCCGCAATGTTAAATGGTATGAATTACCACCCGATGTCGCAGATGTTTAGTCCAAAGAGTGAGGATACATTCCAACCTAGAAAAATCACCCATCCTCCGATAAAATCAGTCAATTACTACTTTGAATCATTTTAAACACACGTAGGCTTTCAAGCAGATTTTAGACAACTTTCAGGCATCCAAATATGTATATCATGATATTTTTTAGATTATCTAACCATTTAGCATCTTATTACTTGCTTTCAGGATCCATTTGGGATAGATCAATGATGTTGAAACCAGACATATAAAGACACTTCCAAAAACTTAGACAAAGATAAACGACACAATACTCTCTAAAACTCAACCTATGCCCTACTACCTTAAGGCATTATTATCTTTCCCATGTAAGATGCAACAGAGACCACAATTCTCATGGCATAGAAACAATTCAAGAGATTGACATGATAATGTAGGTACCATTTAACTACAAAACATACAAGATTACTAGTTTTTGCGAGCATATAGAGACACTGGAATCAATGCGCAAATACCATAGGGTCACTCAAAGACGCAGGGATACCCAATACATGAACACATAGAACCATATCATGTTATTTCTCAAGTATAGTAATGACAAACATATTACCAATGCCAGTATCGTATTAACAAACATAGTCGCGCATGTCGATAGCTATTAAATTTAACTGAATCACATTAACAAACATAGCCGCGAACGTCAATAACCATTAATATTAACTAAATAGGTTCAACAATCAACTTAATATGTTACACCCCGTAATTCCAGGACATGTATATAAGAACGTACGTAAGAAAACAAGACTTTAAGATTTAAGACTTGTAGAATTTACCGGAATTATGGAAATGTCGGGAAACGAAATATTATGGACGAATGGGAGGGTGACACGTGTCACCCCCCCCACTTGGTCTTGGACGAATTGACAAGGTCAATTGGTCAAGTCTTGAAAGCCAAGACTTGACATTGTTGACCAAGTCAATAAGCCCACTTGATACTTGATATTTAAATCTTCTTCATCCTATTCCCACAAGTGTTTTAATCTTGACCCTCCATTTAATTATATATACACCCATATATCAAGACAAGTCTCAACACTTAGAAAAATTGAGAAACTTTGAGCTAGAAGAGGAAGCTCTCGGGTTTGCCCTCTCAAGAACAAGAAATTTTTTCATTTGTTGTTCATAATTCACAATACTTAAAGCCAAGGTTCCTAGGGGTATTATAAGGATATCTCAATACAAAGATCACAGAAAAGCTACGTTTTTACATTAGTCGCAAGATGAAAACCTAAGTTGTTTTCATAAGTTTTGATTGGAAATTGAAGGAAAGTTGTTTATGAACTTCTAAGGGCTTCAAATAGCGGATTGGAGCGTGAAGGAAAGGAGCTAAGTTGCTAAGGAGCGACTTCGAATCTTGGAGTTATATTAGGGCTTATCAAGGTAACAATCTTGTCGTCTTAGTGATTAAAGATTACATATTGTTGTAGTTATGGATATAAACAAGCATGAGATATATGTAATGAAGATTGATAAGTGTTATGGATATTGGAACCACTAATCCGAAACTAGCATGTTTAGCCTTTGAGATTGAAATTCAATTTGGTTATTAGTTTAGTCGTCGCATGTTATATAAAGAAGGAATTATAGTTGTTAAAGTTGTTTACGACTATATAACATGTTAGACTTAACAACTTGGATTAAAAAGGAATTGGAAAAGACTTTACATTGTTGTGCATGTTAGCCGAGAATGACATTGACTATTGAACTACTTGGTATTAATTGTGGGGCAGAATTTTACACGTCCTGTAAGGCGTGTAATCCCCTTTGTTGATGTGTTGAGCCTTAAATATGGCATATTGGTTATTGATTTTGGGCCTTGAAAAAGGTGGAAAAGTACGTAGAAACAAAGGAAGTGTTGTCCAATTTTCCGTAGAATAAGTGACTTTACACTTAGAATATTCTACGTTAGAAAGCTAGAAGTTGATAGACGTATTATGGTCATTATAGGTTGACAACTACGCGCGACATATTGGACTTAGCAAGTGGATTGAACCGAAGAGGTATGTGGAACTTTTCTTATCTCTTGAGCATGAGTAGTTATAAATGTATAGTACGGTAGACGTACGAGATTTAAATGAATTTAGTTTCATTTTGATATCCTTGACTTGTTTTAAGAATGTCCAAGTTGGTTGAGTTAGAGAATGAACTCACTTGTTTTAAAGGATAAAAATGTCTTAGTTTCTAAAGCATAAAGTTAGTATAACGGCTTTATGGGAAGTTGGTTATAACAACTTTATGGAAAGTTAAAAGAATGGTTTACTCTAGTAAGGTAAAGAAAAATAAATGACTTGAAATGAAGAAGGGAAATTTGATTTAAAGGCATCAATTGCTTAAAGTTTTAAAGTAAGGGTCACTTGATTTAGAAGCCTAAAAATGTATTTCTAAAAGTGTAGTGACTTGTTTGAAATGTAGACAAGCCTTGATACTACGGGTGTTAGTATCTTGGGGATTTTATACGAGAAAGAGTCATTTTTGAAAGGATAAAGGTACATAGTACTTTGGGTTAAATTCCCGGATTTTTCATGACATGTTAGTGCCTTAAGTTAAATAAAATGAGAGTGCATTCTAATTAAAGTCTAATGAGAAGTTAAGGAATTTCTTAACTTGCTTATGATATTTATGATAGTCGGTTGTGCTTATGTTATGATACTTATGGTAGCCTTAAGTGCTAGTGTTATGTAAATTTTGCGGGGTAAACCCCCGGATTACTACTTATTCTGTGGATTTGCTACCCACGATGCGAGTGCGGCATTTTTACTCATTGCGGGTCCACCGGGCCCATGCGGGTGAAATAGTCCTATGCGGGTGAAATAGTCTCATGCGGAGCAAATTGCTCCATTGCGGGTCCATAGGACCTATGCGGGTGAAATAGTCCCAAGAGTAGGATTGCTTAATGATACTACGGGCGGGTGGCCCTAATTTGATCATGAGCTTCCTATTTTTACGCAGTAAAGTATACTCTTGTTTACTCTCACTATTAGTAAGGCACAGTGTACTGTTATTTTGGTTATCATACATGTCTCCAGCTTTATTTTAGACTATATGATTTCATTTCGCATTTCGCTTTACATACTTGGTACACTGTTATCGACCCTTCTTCTGGGCTGCGTTCATGCCGCAGGTAGGGGTAAGCAGGTTGCGGATCCTCACTATTAGGATCACTGATCAGTTGTCGGAAAGCTACATTTCTCCGGAGGCTTGTCTTTTGGTACGGCTTCCCTGATGTTGTAGATTTATGTACATTCAGGGGTATGGCGGGGCCCTGTCCCGTCACAGTTGTTATGTAAATTCTTAGAGGTCTGTAGTCATATCTTGTGGATTGGGTTGTAAAAAAAAAAAGGAATGTAACTGCTTTTTGGCTTATGTATATTTTTCGGAAGGTGACCTTATCGCCTAGCCTGTTATTTATTTTTGTTGTTACACGTTATGTGGTTGTATGTTCCACTGATTTTCTTTGATGTATACCTGTAAGGGTGCCCAGGTAGGGCACCAATCGCGGGCCCGGGGTCGGGTCGTGACATAATACACCTAAACCATTGTACGAAACAGATATTGCACGCATTAATATCAGACTAAATCTAAGACATAAAGGGTGATAAATTTACCTTCTCCGGGTAGCGAACTGAGGCAGCGTATCAAGTCATCGACCCACTCGGATTATTTACTGCGATGCGATTGAAAGGGGCGAGGTTGCGGTTTCAGATTTGTTTTCCTGCCCTAGACCTCTAATTCTCGGATGTTTTCCTATTGGTTTTCAATTTTTACTGCTCCTTGACTGCTGCTTTCCCCTCTATTTTCCTCGATTCTTGGTAATTTCCTGTATCAGTTTTCCCACTGATTTTTCGATGGTCGAAGGCTGTTTTTCCTTCTGTCGAACCCATGTTTTCTTGCTAATTTTCTAGATGTCGAAGGCTGCCTCTTGAATCGATTGAAGGTCGTTTCTTACTTCTTTTACTGATTTTCGATGGATGTTTTTACTGATTCCTGGATGGGTTCTTTGCTGTCCAATCCCCCCTTTGCATGTGTATATTGAATGGTTTATATAACTTAATTTGGGTTCCAAGTTTGGTACGATTTTAGACTGCGATTTGGGTACTGATTTGGTATTGATTTTGACGCTTATTTTGGTAAGGTTTTTATTCTTGGTACTGGCTTTGATGGGGTATTATGGTTGTACCGGATTTTCCACCCGGAAAATCCGACGGAAATCTCGTGGATGCGCTGGTGTGGGTGCGGAAGACTTAGCTCCTTAGGTTCTTAGTTTTTTTTTTTGTTTTGTTTGGGAAGAGGGCTGAATAAGAAGGCTGAAAGTGGGGTTCTGGGCTTGGGTTAATGGGCTTGTATTGGGCTGGGCGGCGACATGACGTTGGGCTGGGGTCATTTAATTAGTGGGACTTAGGTAGAGTTTTAGATAATTATTTAATTAGTGGTAAATAAATGGGGTTTAAATTATTACAATGATTATCTTAATATGACCTTATTTATTAGTTTTTAGCTTTGGGTTTAAATTATTACCATAATAAATGCGGACGTTCTATTTAGTTAGTGCTAAATGCTTTATAATGCGAGACCATTATTAAAATCTTTAATTATTATGCATGTTTTACGATGTCAAATTAAAATTGAATTAATGGGGGGGGGGGGGGGGTTTAAATTGACAATAATAATTATGAAATTGCTTTGGGTATTAATAAATGTGGATATAATTTTAATGAATGTGTGATGCGACGTTATTGCTAGATTATTAATTTATTATTATTAAAATTATTAAAAATCAATAGAATTATGATAGGGCTTAAAATTAATAAATTCGGGCGCGAGACTCCAAGTGCTTAATATTCTATATAAGACGCGGTGCCATTATTAAATCGCTTATTTATGCATGTATTAATGTTTTATTGTTGCATTTTATTATTAAAGAATTGTTAGAATTATTTTAGAAAATTAGTGTAATTTTATAGTTAATGACTGGACGGGAGGGTCAAAATTGGGTGTCAACAACTTGTCTTTCTTTGTATGGAGATGATGGAAGAGTCTTCAGACAAAGACGTTGACTTATAGCCAATTTTGTATCGATCCTCAGAATTAAAAATGCTGGGCAATTAAGACAAGCTGACGCAAATTCAAAAATTGTCCCAGTGTCGAGTTATGACGACACAGGGCTACCATGGTCAAACACCAAGGCGGGTTGGCGCGGACTCAAAATTTGTCACAGTGTCGAGTTATGATGACACTGGGTCGACGTGATGTTAAAATAAAAATAAACTGGCTTGAACTTAGGGTTGTACCGGTATTGACTTATGAAGACGCTGGGCTTATTGGTTGATCGGTGTATTTTATATACACTTTTCGAGTCATTTTTAGTTAGTCTTTTGTCCCTTTTTGTACAAATAAGTGTCGTATTAGGATAATTTTCCTTTCTTTTGAGTCAAAGTGGTTAAAATGGCCAAATGGCGGAAAAGGAGCTAAAAGAGGGCAAAAGAGGAGGTTCCAGAGCTAAAAACAGAGAAAGTGGCGAAGCGAGAATCGCGGTCGTGCCGCGCCATGCCAACGATGGCAGTCGCGTCGCCCAAGAGAGGCTACAGAAGTAGCGGCGCGCCTGCATGCAGAAAATCGGGCGCGGCGCCAAATCACCCGAAGGACCACAGAGTTCGCGGCGCCGAAGCGGGCCGCACCGACGCTGAAAAATCGGGGTTTTGATGATTTTAGGCCAGCTGCGAGGAAAAGTGAAGGCGGTTTTCGGCCTATAAAAGGAGAACCTAGGCAGATTTTAAGGGTTCCCTTCTTGCACAACACAAGATTTTCTTGCTTGGATTGGAGACCTAAACTTAGTAATTTCTTTCCTTTTTCTTTTCTTTATTTCAGTTTTTGCATGATGAACTTTGAATTAGTTCTTGTCATATCTATGGCTAGAAACTAATTCTCTTATAGGGCTTTCCATGTTGATTCACTAGAAACTTATGTTATGAATTAATACATGTTTATGGTTATTATTCTTCTTTGAGAGATTTATCCAATAATTGCGTTGAATGCTTGGTAATTAATTGACAACTAATTATCCTTATATGATTTCTAATTTACTTCGAAAGGATAGATTGTGAATATGTTGTAAGTTGGGTAGACATTCTTGGATTGGGGATGAAAATACCTCAATTATTTATGTAGCGTTAATGAGAGGCTTTAAAACCCTAATTTTGCGCATGGTGCGTGACGGTTAACTAGATTTTTGTTCTTAATCCTCCTATAGAGTTATCCTTATCACCGAAAGGTAGGTAAGGTGCAATACTGGGGTTGAGTGTTTATATATCCTTAACGGGAATATAAAACGATTTCGTAAACCTGCTTTCTCCGAGAGAAGAAGACCATAATTCGTTGTATTAATAAATAACATAAGCGGATAGTAGAGGAGACATGGAAGCCCTATTCCCATCACATCTGAAGTAAACTCATTAGTTAAATTAGTCTTTATAATTCTTAGTTATAAACAACAAATCCAAATATCAATTGCCAAATAGATACCAAAAGATAGATAATTGGTACTTGAACCCTAATCCTTGTGGACGATATTCAGTCTTACTCAGACTATATTACTTGTTACGATAACGTGCACTTGCGTTAAAGTGTGTGCATCTTTTCGCGCATCAAGTTTTTGGCGCCGTTGCCGGGGATTAGGCATAGTTCAATATCAAATTTATCTATTTTTAATTTCTAATTTGGTTTTTAATTTTTATTTTTAATTTTCACGTTTTTCGTTATTTTTGTTAAAAATCAGGGTGCCGTGATTTGTTGTCTGTTTTTGATCTATTTCAGGAAATCAGTTTATGCGAAGGAGAAGAGGGGCAGACACTCTTGTTCCCTTCAATCCAGAGATTGAGAAAACCTGCAAACAGAACAGAAAGAATCAGCGGATTGCAACTTTGATAGAGATGTACGGTGTTCAAAACAACAACATGATGAGAGAAGGGTTAGGTGAAAATCAGCCTAATCAAGGAATACCTCGGCAAGTACCAATAGACGTAGAGGAGAGAGTCCAAATCCAGCCAGAAAGGAGTTTGGGGGACTATGTGCTGCCAAGAGTGAATGGAGCACAAACATGTATTAGGCTCCCTTCCATAGGAGCGAACAACTTCGAGATAAAACCGGCGATTCTGAGCATGGTACAGCACACAGTGCAATTCGGAGGACTGCCATCGGAGGATCCACATATGCACATAGCTAATTTCTTGGAGCTATGTGCAACCTTCAGATATAACGGTGTTACTGATGATGCCGTCAGATTGAGGCTCTTTCCCTTCTCACTCAGGGATAGAGCAAAAGTATGGTTGAATTCCCTGCCGGCTGATTCAATTTTTACATGGCACGAGCTGGCACAGAAATTCCTAGCCAAGTTCTTTCCCCCATGCAAAGCAGCAAAATTGAGAGGGGAGTTGAACAACTTCTACCAAGCAGATGGAGAGTCCTTATATGAAGCTTTGGAAAGGTTCAAGGACTTGCAAAGAAAATGCCCACACCATTGTATTGAGTTGTGGAACTTGGTCTACATCTTCTACAACGGGCTGAGCAGTACAACCAGAACCATCATAGATGCAACAGCAAGTGGGGCATTCATGAGGAAAACAGCCCACGACGCTCATGAGTTACTAGAAGATATGGCCACCAACAACCATGTCACAGAAGAGAGGTCGACAAGTGGGAGAAGAACAGTGGGAGTCCACGAAATAGATGCTATTGCTGCCTTGAATGCCCAAGTGGCCCTTTTGGCGAAACAGTTGCAGCAACATACAGTGTCAGTGAATGCGGTGCAAATGTCTAAAAGTTGTGAAATATGTGGTGGCCCACGTACATTTGATAGGTGTCCTTTAGCTGATCCCAATAATATACCAATGGAGAAGGCAGAGTGTCAGGCCGTGGGTAATTATCAGAGGCCACAGAACAATCCATACTCCAACACTTATAATCCAGGGTGGAGAAATCACCCAAATTTCTCATGGAGAGGAGACCAGGGGCAGCAGAATCAATACATGGGCCAGTATCAACCCCAGCAGAACCAAAATCAGCAGCCCTTTACTCAGGCCCAGCATCCTCAACAGTTCAATGCACCGGTTCAGCAAGAAAAACCAGACGAGCTAAAGCGGTGTGACCGCCAACGCCAGACTCGATTCATGTGAAGCTAGATCCTCGTTCAGGAACTTGGAGACACAAGTGGGTCAGCTAGCAAAGCAGGCAAACAGCAGGCCACAAGGTACATTGCCAAGCAACACAGAGGTAAATCCAAGGGAGCAATGCCAGGCAGTGCAATTGAGAAGCGGCAAACAGTTGGAGCAGCAGTCACCTCAGCCAGTAGTTGAGAAGAAGGCAGAGATAGAAAAAGAGAAGGTGATTGAGCCTAGCCCAGTAGTAGAGAAAACTCCAGAGAAGGAGTATACAGAGTGTCACGCCCTTTTTCGGCCGCGACATTTTCTAGCGAATCTCCTGCTTACGTAAAATGTTAGAAAATAAATAATAAAATACTAAAGTGCAAAAGAGTGCTAAAAGTGCAAAAGAATGCTAAAAAGGTGCTAGCATATTAAAGGTGCTTAAAAAGGTCTGCTAGGGATTGCTAAAATTCTAAAGGGTTCGCGGAGTCGCCACCTAATTAATTGGGTGAATTAGGACACCTAAATGTTAACTAGTTTAAAGTAAACATTAACTCCATTTTAATGGTCTGCTAAACTTAATGAGATTTTGGGTAAGGGCTCTTTATTAATCTAGAGGGAAGGGATTAGGCACCCTCTAAGATCCGCTAACTTGCGGTTGTCCTGCCAAACCTAGGGTAATTATTATGCTAAAAAATGCTTGTTTTGAAAATATAACAGATGCTTCAAAATATTTTATAAAAGGAGGCATGTGGATAAAAATGCTATAAAGTTTTAAAGTGTGCATTTATATTGTTTATGGTGCAAAGTCGATTTATGGACTATAGATATGCATTTATCTGTGAAATCAAAGAAGTGGTGCGTTAGTTTTAGATATGCGATTTTAATAATTAGGCAAAAGATTAAATATGAATGACAGGCCTAAGATAGATAAATTAGAAGTGTGTTTTGAATTTTAAAGCTAACCACCCCAGTTCATGTATTCAAGGATTAATTGTTCTAGACAACCTATTAATTACAAAGTTAAATAATTAGGCAACAATTAAAACAAATAAGGTAAAAGGTGGATATGATCGCGGCTTTCAAGATGTGTGGCGACATCATCTTATCCTATTTTGTCTTAGGAATTTCTGAAGCAGGAATGTGAATGTGGATGCACATAGACGCGGGTTGCCATTTGAAGTAGCTCGTGATGAGTCTCGCCATGAGACTCTTCATTTTGCTCCGATGCATTTCATGTAAAAGAAAAAAAAGATATGGATTAGTATCTATCCCAAGAAATAAACAAACGATTATGTAAACTCAAACATGTATATGATCCAATTTTATTAAAAAAAACAGTAGACAAAAACAGAAGACTGGACAACAAACAATGGGCCGGATCTAAGCCAAGCAGTTGAGGGGAGCCTGGGACATATTAGGTGCATAAAAAATGAGAATTAGCAAAGATGATCAAATCCAGTCCAGGACAACATTTTAAGAGCGCAATGGAGACATTTGGACCTAAATCTACCCCTAGGATACTATTCATGCTGCTGCTGGCTCAAATATCAAAAGAAAACACCAACATTTCGAACTTATGTGGACAGAGCAGCAAATGGTACACAACAAAGACCAAGTAAATAAACTTGCCAAGCTTACATATTCGATTCATTTATCCCAACAATGGTAACATCTTAATAATCTATTCTTAACCTATTCTGGAGTATGTATTACTGCAGACCTCCCACGACAGATAAGAAAGTAGAAATACAAGCAGGCTGCGCACATGGTCATTTAAATAGCACATGAGGAAGACTCTACACACTCGCTGGTTCATACAGTCTTCCAAATAGCAGATCTTAAAAGATAAAGCACATACTCACGAGATAGTCTAAACATGACTAGAATACTACCAAGCGTACACAGTTTAGCAATAACAGAGGACCTGAATATGTGTTTGGTTGTCCACATTATCAACTTAGAACTGAGTTAATTCACACAATGTATCTGTGTTGCCTTACTTGAGACAACGTTATCCGAAACAAACCCAATGCACAATAAATTTAAGGTCTAAGGTTAAGTGAATACATGCTCCTGGCAGAATAAACCTAGGTAGTTAAGATGAGTCTCACATTATCCCATGAAGGCTGGATAATCCTTATTAGGATGAGCACCGATGATACACCAGGCTTAAACCACATTCAGGTACAACAAAAGTAGGGCATGCGAGAACAAATGCATTGATGCCAATAACACACATATAGCATGTGACTCGATAAGGTATATTCCTAACAACACGAAGATTGAACTTATATTTTTAGATTTCTGAATACGCAAACAAGATGACACACAATAAGGTTAGGAGATCATAAGTCATATAGCGAATTTGACTATCATATCTTATAAATACTAACATCTTACTAGGGTGAACCAATTAAGAAGGGTAGCAAAAATAAGACATGATTCCGTATTATCTGACTCTAACATAATCGGCAAGTATCCAAAATCTCATTTAGTTAAGACTAGCATTAGACAATGTGTCGACTTAATACACCACAGGTCATACTACTTAAATCTAAGCCATACACTCAACACAATCACACATTAACACCTCAGTTGAAAATGTCAATAACAGTTAGCATTAACTAAGCAAGTTCAGTGATTCGCAAAGCATAAGCAATTGTAAATATTGATTTAACACATACTCAAATAATCGCACAGAGAGACATATTTCACATACTGATATTGAACAACATTAAGATTGAAAGGGTAATGGTTTTACCTTCTCCGGGCAGCGAACCGAGGCAGCGTATCAAGTCGTCGGTCCACTCGACGGGTTATTGCGATGCGATTGAAAGCGATGCGGTTTAGGGTCGATTCTAGGTGCGGATTTTCGATATGTTGCTCTAGTATTTTTTCTATTCTCGCTGGTTGGCTTTTGTTAGTCGAAAGGAGAGGGGGTCCGATTCTTTGTCACCGCTCTTCCCGATGTTCTGCTGCTCTCGATTCCTCTCCCGACTGAGCTCTGCTTCGCCGATGTTCTGTCGTGATGTCCTACTGCTCTGCTCGCATGTATAAAAAATGATTGCTACCTTACTGAGCCCTACCCTACCGTCCTCTCTAAATGCCTATTGTATGTGCTTTATATAGCCATGGTTTGGGTTCTAAGTTTGGTAAGTAATCAAGATGCGATTTTGGCTAATATTTGGTGTTGATTCGTGCTTGATTCCCTCCGATTCTTTGCGATTTCGTTAAAGGTTCTTACCATAAAAGGGGTGATTTTGTGTGATTCGAATAATACTGGTAGGGAAAGGAAAGTCGCCGGATTTTCCACCCTGAAAATCCGGCGAGATTCGCGGGTGAAGGGGAGGGGTGTGTGCGGCGGTTCTTTCTTTTAGGTTTAGGGCTGTGTTTTTTATGAAAGTTTAACTGGGATGAGGCGTGGGCGATATAAGAGTGTGGGAATTGGGTGGGGTGGCGTGTGAGTATAATGACAGAGGGTCTTTGGTGAGAGAGTGAAATTTGTGCGGGTGTGGGCTGGGGCAATGTGGATTGGGGTATTATTTAGGTATTGGGTATTTAATTAAGTGTTAGTTTTAGGTGCTATTTAATTAGTGTCTAATTAAATTAATAAATTGTGATTAAATTATTTAAATGCTAAATGCAAGTATGATATTTAAGAATTGCTTAAAGCTTTTACTTAAAATGTGGTGCTATTATTTAAAACGCACGTGTTAGATTAATTTAAATTACGAATTGTGAAATTGTCTTGCTATCAATGAAATGCGAATATTTATTTATTTTATTATCATTTAAGAACTATGACAGGACTTAAAATTAATAAATGCGGGCGCGAGATTCTAAGTGTTTAATTTTCTACGTAAGACGCGGTGCCATTATTAAATTGCTTATTTATGCATGTATTAATGTTTTTTTTTATTCGCGGCATTTTATTATAAAAATTATGAGAAATTATTTTGCAAATTTGGTGTAATTTTATAGCTAATGACTGCACGAGAGGGTCAAAATTGGGTGTCAACACAGAGAAGATCCCATTCCCCCAGAGACTACAGCGAAAGGCGGTTGATAAACAATTCTCCAAATTTTTGGAGACATTCAGGAAGTTGCATATCAACATACCTTTCATAGAAGCATTAGAGCAGATGCCCTCCTATTTCAAGTTCATGAAGGAGATCTTGGGGAAGAAGAAGTTGGTAGAATACGAAATAGTAGCACTAACAGAAGAGTGTAATGCTATTTTGCAGAAGAAGTTGCCACCAAAACTAAAGGATCCAGGAAGCTTTACACTACCTTGCACAGTGGGCAGGGTGACATGCAACAGAGCTCTGTGTGATTTAGGGGCAAGTATAAATCTGATGCCCTTATCAGTATTTAAAAGATTGGAGTTGGGTGAGGCCAAACCAACCACAGTAAGCCTGCAGCTGGCCGACAGGACAGTGGTTCATCCAAGAGGCAAGATTGAGGACGTGATTGTGAAAGTAGGAAAATTCTTCTTTCCTGCAGACTTCCTCATTCTTGATATGGAAGAAGATGCGGAAATCCCTATCATATTGGGGAGACCATTCCTAGCAACGGGGAGAACTTTAATTGATGTTGAAAGGGGGGAGCTAACACTAAGGGTGGAGAAGGAAGAAATGGTGTTTAAGGTTTTTAAACATGTCATCGAGCCACCAACCATGAGCAGGTGCTTTGCAATCAGCACCATCAAGCCCCCCTGTGAGCCATTACAAGTCAACCAAAGGGAGATGAGCCCAAGAAAGCAGGCATGGTTTGCCAAACCCCCACTGACGCAGGTATGTGTTCATGAACTCCCCCTTACTGATAATGCTAAGAAGAAAAGAAGAAAAAGAAAACGCAAAATGTGGAGGAAATGGATTAGTTGGGGGCTTGATCCACCCCACGGTTATTAAAACTAAGGAACTTGCGTCCGGCTAAAAGACGTTAAAGACAGCGCTACTTGGGAGGCAACCCAAGGTATTTCAGTTGATTTTATTTTAATATAGTAGTTTTTATTAAGAACGGTCTCACGGAGGTAGTGTTTGTGCTTGATTGACAGGTATAGGCAAATACATTGAAGGGCGAAAAAGTGAAGAAAAACGAGGATTTCGAGCGGGTAGCGCGGCTGCGAGCGCCGCGACGCCAAAAGAAGCGAAGCGCTGAAGTTTAAGCGCCGCTGGCCAGAGCGCCGCGGCGGCAGAAATCCAGAAAAATTTCCAAGTTTAGGCGCCGCGGCACCCCGTAACAGGGCCGCGGCGCAGAAATGCCCGAAGGAGTGCAGAAGATTGGGCGCCGCGGCGCCAAAAGCAGGGCCGCGGCGCCGAAGCGGAAATCCAGAAACTTAAAACGCCCAGAAATCAGATTTTCCCCAATTCCAATTTCAAAAACCTAACCCTTCTTCTCACAAAACCCACGAAAAATCTGAAAATTTGCCCACAAATCCTCCACAAATCCAACCCAACCACAACCAAAACTCCTAAATTCCTAAAAACCCTTAGCTATCTCAACCAACAAAGCTCCATTCCATAGCCTCAAACCACCATTAGAAACAAGAACAGCTTGAATCTTCTCATAAAAAGGTAATCTTTTTATGTTCTTGAGATCCTTACTGAAGTCACAGGAGGTAGTAGTTTGAAGGAGTATTGTAGTTGTGAAGTAGTTTGGGTGCTGAAAAATTGATTGTGAAGTTGGGAGAAAGAATAGACAAGGAAGGTGTGGGTATTGAGTAGTAGAATTGAAGTTTGGGGGTGTTTGTGTGTTAGCTGCTAGATTGATTGATTGTGTTGGGAAGCACTTGTAAGCTGTACAAAGTAAGTTTTAACCATGGCCACCAGGAAGAGAAGAGCCTCCACATCCACCCCAGCCCCACATTATGATGATACTAGGTTTGTGAGCTACCAAGCTTTCCAAAGATACAAAAAGCTTGATACCAGACCCTTAATCCCTGAAAGGGGAATGGACTATCAGAGGGAGTCGTTTGGGGAAGAGGATGTTTATGAGCCCATTCGGGCAATGATTGAGTTAAGGGGGTGGTGGAGATTTGTAAATCCGGAGAAAATAGCACCAATGAACACAACAATGGTGCGTGAATTCTATGCCAACTTTCCGGAGAAGGTGGAAAAGGATGCTTTATAAGGGGAATCTATGTGCCTGTGACAATAGAGAATGTAAATGCACAATTGAAGACGGTTGATGTTGAAGAAAGAAGTGATTGGAATTACTTTAGAACATGGTCTAGAAGCACCGACCGCATCAACTGGAATGCCGTTGCAGACACCGTGAGCTACCCTGGGGCTGCTTTTGATATTGGAAGAAATGGATCAAGAGCGGCGGTGCCAATTCAACAAAGCGACAAGGTTGGCTATATTTTCGTCGCCGCGTGATTCCATCCACGCACTTCACCGAGTGCGGAAGATAGGATTAAACTGATATATGGAATTATGAGGGGGATGACGATTGATGTGGGGAAAGAGATAGTGCAGAGCATTGAAGAAATCAGCAGGTTGGTGACAACAGGTGGATTGGGACATGGCTCACTGATCACTAATCTATGCGCCTTCCATGGGGTCCCAACCCTACCCACTGACACTCATGAGAGAAACCAACTGTCGGTGTCCTGTGGGATAGTGCACTCTTTCCTGCACTCCAAGCCCCCAGCGGACGAAGAGTACAACCAGCAGCAGCAGCAGCAGCAGAGGCCGCAATGAACGAAGATGAGCCTGAAATAGGGGCTCAATATGCGGCAGAACCTAGCCACCAGCCAACTACAGAAGCACCAGTGCCGATGATGGAGCAAGTGCTCCAGAACCAGAGAATGATGATGCAACATTTCGACACAATGATACAAGGACAAAATGAGTTGAGACAGGGACAACATGAGTTGCGACAAGGGCAACAAGAATTGAGGCAGGAGCAACAACAGTTGCACCAGCAATTTGACGAGATGAGTTCTCTGTTCAACCAATGGTCGATGCATTATCCACCGCCACCACCACCATTTTAGCCAAAGTCTGTAAGTGTCTTATTTCTTTTACTGTATTTGAGTCTACACACATTGGGGACAATGTGTGATTTAAGTTTGGGGGTGTTTTACTTGTGTCTTGTTTTATTTGTGTCTTGTTATGTTTTATTTAAGTCTTTGTATTGTTTTTATGTATTTTTGAGTCACAAATTTTTTTCTTTTTGAGCCATAATTGTCTGTCAAAAGATCATGTATGATGTAGTTGCTAGAAACACCTAGTGAAGTAAGGTGGAATAATGTAATGGAATAAAAGCAACTATCTAAACACCTAGGTTAGTTATGCCAAAAACTCACAGAATCTGTCTATTTGGAGTTTCTTGCTTAAATTGTGCATGCTAAATAATGAAAACCTATGTGTTATGTTTGCTTGATATTTGAGGCGAAATAGTTAGGATATGCATGTTAGGGAGATGACTCAAGCATTTCTTTGATAGCCAATTCTTACCATTCTTTTCTATCCCGAACTTTAAATATATCCCTAGTCAGCCCCGTTGAGCCTAAAAATTGAAACTTCTTCTTTGACACCCTATATTCCCACAAATTGTGTCATAAGTAAAAATGTGAAGTAGCGGAATAAATTGTGTTAAAAAAGAGACAAAAGGAGTGAATGAGCTTGTTGCACCCCAATTAAAAAGTAATAAGAAATAGGCAAAAGCCTAAGTTTGGGGGTGCTTGTCATTATTATATACTTCACTCTCCCAAAACAAAAGAGGGAAAAGATAGAATCGAAGTGAAGGAAAGAACAAAAAGAAAAGGGAAATACTGAAAAGCTAAAGAGCTTATGGTACACGAAATGAGCCTAAAATGCCTATTTTTACCTACCTAAGCCTACATTACAACCCTTAAAGACCTGAAGATCTCTTTTATGCATATCCAGGATTAGTGGAGAATAGCAAGTAAGCATGTCATAGGATTTTGAATTTATATGCACGATTGAGTATATTGACTTCCATTAAGCACGATGAATATGAGTTTGCGAAATATCTAGCTTAATGTGTTTAGTGTGCTGAAATTTCATGCGATATGTTCCTGCATATTATTCTGCTAACCTTCATGTTTTTCTAAGTTAACACTAACGCAGCAAAAGTGATCAATGTCAGTGAGTCTTTTATTTTTCGTTTCTTTGAGTCTTTTATTTCTTTCTTTCTATCTTTGCTCGAGGGCGAGCAAATGTTAAGTTTGGGGGTATTTGATCGGTGTATTTTATATACACTTTTCGAGTCATTTTTAGTTAGTCTTTTGTCCCTTTTTGTACAAATAAGTGTCGTATTAGGATAGTTTTCCTTTCTTTTGAGTCAAAGTGGTTAAAATGGCCAAATGGCGGAAAAGGAGCTAAAAGAGGGCAAAAGAGGAGGTTCCAGAGCTAAAAACAGAGAAAGTGGTGAACGAGGCAGAATCGCGAGTCAGCGCCGCGGCGCCTCATGCCAACAGTAGTAGGGCCGCGGCGCCCAACATCCAGAGAGGCTACAGAAGAAGTAGCGCCGCGGCGCCCACAGACAGCAGAGAATCAGGGCCGCGGCGCCAAATCACCCGAAGGACCACAGAAGTTCCGGCGCCGCGGCGCCGAAAGCAGGGCCGCGGCGCCGACGCGGGAAAAATCAGGGTTTTGACGATTTTCTGGGCCAGGCCTGCAGGGAAAAGTTAAGGGCGGTTTTCAGCCTATAAAAGGAGAACCCTAGACAGATTTTAAGGGTTCCCCTTCTTGCACAACACAAGATTTTCTTGCTTGGAGATTGGAGACCTAAACTTAGTAATTTCTTTCCTTTTTCTTTTCTTTATTTCAGTTTTTGCATGATGAACTTTGAATTAGTTCTTGTCATATCTATGGCTAGGAACTAATTCTCTTATAGGGCTTTCCATGTTGATTCACTAAAAACTTATGTTATGAATTAATACATGTTTATGGTTATTATTCTTCTTTGAGAGATTTATCCAATAATTGCGTTGAATGCTTGGTAATTAATTGACAACTAATTATCCTTATATGATTTCTAATTTACTTTGAAAGGATAGATTGTGAATATGTTGTAAGTTGGGTAGACATTCTTGGATTGGGGATGAAAATACCTCAATTATTTATGTAGCGTTAATGAGAGGCTTTAAAACCCTAATTTTGCGCATGGTGCGTGACAGTTAACTAGATTTTTGTTCTTAATCCTCCTATAGAGTTATCCTTATCACCGAAAGGTAGGTAAGGTGCAATACTGGAGTTGAGTGTTTATATATCCTTAACGGGAATATAAAACGATTTCGTAAACCTGTTTTCTCCAAGAGAAGAAGACCATAATTCGTTGTATTAATAAATAACATAAGCGGATAGTAGAGGAGACATGGAAGCCCTATTCCCATCACATCTGAAGTAAACTCGTTAGTTAAATTAGTCTTTATAATTCTTAGTTATAAACAACAAATCCAAATATCAATTGCCAAATAGATACCAAAAGATAGATAATTGGTACTTGAACCCTAATCCTTGTGGACGATATTCGGTCTTACTCAGACTATATTACTTGTTACGATAACGTGCACTTGCGTTAAAGTGTGTGCATCTTTTCGCGCATCATTGGTGATATGGAATGAGTGGACCGACGCTCGAGGTCGCTTCTGCCATTTGTTAGGAAGGTTGGCCCCCCTAACAAATTGCCCCGGTTCGCTATAAGAGAAAATCCACGTTGTGCTCCTGCTCCTGCATGCTAAGACTTAAGCAAACGGTTAGTGCATAACTGTTATGGCAAAATGATAACGCATGAATTTACAGGCAATGTAACTGTGTGAGTAGAAATGTTATCATGTAAAATGTGATGCCGGTTGTGTTGATGTGATGCTGCAAATGCTGTGATTTCATCCTTGCACGGACGTGTTGCGATTGTGAATACGGATATGTTGTCCTTGTTGCAACTGCCTCTTTAGATTGAAGCTCTGTAGACTAAAGCTCAAGAAAATTTTAGTACGTAACTGCTAAGACACAATAATAAAGCATGAATATATAAGAAATGCAATTCAGAGAGTAGAAAAATCGTCCTTGCGTAGATGTGATATGCTGATGACGTCGTCTTTGGACGTGATGTCGTTTTCGGACTTGGCGTCGTTTTTGGACTCGGAGTCGTTTTCAGACTCGGCGTCATTTTCGGACTCGGCGTCATTTTCGGACTTAGCGTCGTTTTCGGACATGGCGTCATTTTCGGACTCGGCTTCATTTTCGGACATGGAGTCGTTTTCGGACATGACGTCGTTTTCGCACTCGGTGTCGTTTTCGGACTCGGCGTCGTTTTCGTACTCGGCGTCGTTTTCGGACTCTGCGTCATTTTCTGACTTGGCGTCGTTTTCTGACTCGACGTCGTTTTCGGACATGGCGTCGTTTCGGACTTGACGTCGTTTTCGGACTCGGTGTCGTTTTCGGACTTGGCATCATTTTTGGACACGATGTTGATGAAGACGTTATTGTGTTGATGCTCGTATTCCTGTGAATTAATGCTCCTGCATGCTCAAACTTTAGGAAAATGTGCATATCGGTTAAATCAAAATAACGAATATATGAAAAATGAAATTTTGTGAGTAGAGATGTCGTCCCTGTATGATGTGTAGGGCGCTGCGAATGTTGATGTCATCTCTGTACGAACTTGCGGAATGTTGTGAATGTCGATATCGTCTCTGCACGGACTCGCTGGATGCTGTGAATACTTGCTGAATGTTGATGTAGCCTCTGCACTGACTTGCTGGATGCTGGGAATGCTTGCTGAATGTTGCGAGTACTGATGTAGTCTCTGCACGGATTTGTTGGATGCTGTGAATGCTTGCTAATGCTGCTAATGCTGATGTAGCCTCTGCACGGACTTGCTAGATGCTGTGAATGCTTGCTGAATGTTGTGATTGCTGATAGTCTCTGCGCGGAATTGCTGGATGATGTGAATGCTTGTTGAATGTCGCGATTGCTGAGACGTTGTTGCTTGTTGTGTTTGCGAATCGCCTGGTTGCAATGATGCCTTCGACCTGGACATTGTGCGTTTGTGAACCGCATTGGTCGTAATGATGTCATTGCATGGACAATGTGCGTTTGTGATCCGCATAGCTGAAGTGTGATCCTGTGACTGAGCTGATGTGCTGGACTTTGCTGTTGTTGTTTTTTTCTATTTCTGCTAAGTTGAAGAACCTGCGCTCAAAGAAAACTTGTGAGTTTGGGGGGGCGGTTGATTCGCATTGACTTTGTAGTTTTGACCCGTGATTCTCGGACGTCTGCCTTGTTTGGACTCATAACCCGTGCCTGGTTTCCTACCTTGACTAGCTGTTAATGGTCCTAGTTTTGAATATGCAAAAGGGCGTTTGGCCTAAAGTGGGTCTCAATGGGATTGCTTGTCTATCATGTGTATTTTTGTTATTTTCAAAATAAAGGAAAGGCTTCCTAATGGTGTGACCGAAGCCGATATGGCCGCCTACGTATCTGCCAAGGGAATCATGTCAAACGTAGTTCCATTTTATTACAGATAAAGGGCAAAATATATTAAACTAACTATTTTAGGACTCTGAGGGCCAAGGCAGAGGCACGAGTCCACTTGTTCAAAATGTCTTCTTGCTCTGCGTCTTCAATGGATGAGTCTTCAACATGATTATCCTGCAGCACATAACTAGACGAATGACTTATTCAACGGTTAAATAATCTCCGGCAAGGAGCACCTTCTTTTCTCTGGCGGTTGGTCGATGATTCAACTTTCTTTCCTTTTCGAGCTGGCGTAATAGTCCCTTCCAGACAGTTTTCTTCTTCTTTAGCTATCATGTTCGCATGGGCATATTCATAACCGGGAAAAGGGTTATTGTTTACATTGAGATGAGCATCTTTCAGCTGGATGACTCCCTCTTTGATTAACTCCTCTATTCTGTCCTTGAGTGTATAACAATTTTTGACGTCGTGTCCCTCGACACCTGAGTGGTATGCACAATGTTTGGTTTTATCGTGCCCTCAGCAAATGAAGACCCGCATCTATGTGTATCCCGCATCCGCATCAGAAATTCCAAAGTTGCAGGCTCCTTCGAGTCATCTTTATTTATTCTTTATTCTGCTCTATTTATTTGTTATAAATTAATTGTCTAACGCTACACTAATTAATTAGCACTTAGAATAGTTAAACCTTGAATCAATAGCTAGAAATTAATTTGATTTGCTTACCTTAAGTTAATTACTTTAGGCTCGCCATGCACTGTTTAATAGTTATAATAAACCACTTAACAATCTTCACTGGCATAATAAGTTATGTAGCTAGAACATTATTTGTCAAAACATTCTTAAACCATGTTCTTATAAATTCTTATTAATATGCTTACAAAAAATATATTTCTGTTGTCCCTTGCATAATAGACATTTTTACATCTTATTTTCTAAGTACACGTATTGTCATAATAATTTTGCATTATTATTTCTATATTATGCAAAGCAACATATACACCTCAGGTAATAGAATACTTGCATGTATTTTTAATTACTCCATGAACGCATTTTTTTCGTCAGAAACTAACTCTTACATTTTAAACAAACTTTATAGTTTTATATCTTTATTTAACAGCTTTTAATTAAGCATTTCCTTAGCATAATAATTAACCTAGGTTTGAACGGATAATCGCAAGTTAGCGGATCTTAGAGGATGCCTAACACCTTCCCTCTAGATTAATAAAGAACTCTTGCCCAGAATCTCACATAGTTTTACAGACCATAAAAAATGGAGTTAATGTTGACTTTAATCTAGTTAACATTTAGGTGTCCTAATTCACCCAAACTAATTAGGTGGCGACTCCGCGAACCCGTTAACATTTTTTTAGCACTTTAGCACCTTAGCGTTTAGCACCTTTTAGTGTTTTTATTTTATTTTCTAACATTCTAAGCAAGAAATAGTTTTTAAATGTCGCGGTCGAAAAAGGGTGTGACAACTTTGTGAAAGACTTCCATTTGACATGACTTTAATAAAAGTACGGAGGACGTACATGATTTCCTACAAAGTTAGTGTTATAATAAGTGTCTATGATTTTCAGTAAAGGAGTTTATTATGATGATACCATCGAAAGTCAAAAGATGATTTCTAATTGCATATGGTTGCTCATGATATCTACTCGTGTCAAGTCTTATTATACATTCATCGAGTCCCTCACATAGAGGGTCGACAACATGTTGTATATTCCGGGTTCGAGTCCCGGCTATTATTATTATATTACTTGGGTTCGAGTCCCATGACATTACATTATTCTATACACTTACGTGGGTTCGAGTCCCACGATATATATATACTCATTTGGGTTCGAGTTCCATATTATACATATATACTTAGGCGGGTTCGAGTCCCGTGCTATTATATTCTGGGTGTAGGAGTCCCTGATTTTGGCGTGACTTGCATATTTTAAAAAGGGTAAGAACTGATTTTCATTACTCTCATTTTGATAAGGCACAGTTACACTGTTATATTGATAATTCTATCGAGTCCCTCACTACAGGGCCGAGACATGTTATATACATACATATGGACATGATGAATCTATGGGTAAGCATTCAGGATTTCTGATATGATTCTTTATTTCACATGGAACAGTTATGATCTCATTTTCAGTATTTCATATTTTCCATACTCAGTACATTATTTCGTACTGACTCCATTTCCTCGGGGGGCTGCATTCATGCCCGCAGGCACAGGTTCTCAGGTTGGTGACCCTCAGGCCTACGACTCCTACTCAGCTGATTGGAAAGCTCCTTTGATCCAGAGCTTTGTCATTTTTGGTACAGAACCTCTTTTTTATCTCCTGTATATATTTAGGGGCATGATGGGGCCTTGTCCCGTCATATGATGTTATCCTTCTCATAGAGGTCTGTAGACGGTTGTGGGTTGTACGTATGTAGACTTATGAATTTGTTTTGGTCAGTTATGTTATTGTACTCTTTGTTGGGATGTTCCCGTGGATACGTGACATTATTTGGTGGCAGCCTTATCGGCCTTCTTATTATATTATGTTGGCTAGTTGTAACTCCTCAGGAGGCAGGTACAACCTTATGTAAAGGCAGTCTTGTCGGCTCGCCTATTCTGGCAGATGTTGTTGTTACGGCGTTGTGCTGCCGGATTTCATACTTCCTTAGTATTAGTTGGATTATGTGTGATAGGTTAGTAGAAGGGTATCATTAGGGCGTTTAGTCGCGGCCCGTCGGGTCGGATCGTGACAGAAGTGGTATCAGAGCAGTTAGTCCTCGGAATGTCTACAAACCGTGTCAAGTAGAGTCTTGTGTATGGGTATGTTGTGCATCATACTTATACGCAGGAGGCTTCCAGACATTTAGGATTGATTTCTACTCTTTTATCTCGTAGATCATGCAATAGAACTATATCATTAGGATAATCCTCCATCTCTTCTTAATAATTATTGTGGTTGCAGCTATGTCTCGAAAGACAGCGACAGTGGCTCGAAACGGAAAATCAGAGTTATTCGGACTTGACTTGGTGCGTCAAGCCATAAGGGAAGTGAAAGAGTTTGAATAGAATATGTTTGGAGATACTCGGTCAACGTCAGGTAAGGTAACTCTTCATAATCTTTTACGTACCAAATAAGAGAATAAGTTAACAATTCATCACTTAAGGGATGGTATCATCAGGGATTGGAACCAGGAGCAATGTCCGAGATTACGTATGTATACTAGAATATGTTAGAATTATGAAAAGTACGATAAGTAAGAAATGAATGAACAAGTGTTAAAAGGAATGAAGTTGTTTATAATTACGAGTAGGGAAAAGATCCCTTTCAGACTTGTGAAATGAATGGCAGTAGTCTCTATATTACGAATGGGTACTCCGTTATGCTATGTTATTTGCTCTATAGTTACAGAGATTGAACTTCTCCTTCCAAAGATAGAAAATGAAGTTTACCTACTCTTTTATCCTCCATACCCCTAATTAAATTTTGAGCTCTAATTGTTAGAATCTGTGACTGTTTTATGGTATACCATGTTGCTGGACAATGTGAAGGTAGGAAACGGCAAAAGAATATTGGTCCCGGGTAAGAATAAGAAGAGGCTATTACTTCTTGAATAATAAGATTGATATAAAAAAATGAAAGTATTTTTCCTATTTTGGACCGTGTACTGGGAAGTATTGGACATAGGGATTAATTGGGTTTCTTTCGCAAATGACTTAGAACTTGGGAATGATGATCATCCTATTGGTGTATAGTTGTGCCAAACATTTTAAATATCGTAAAGAGTAGTGTTCAGCGCACAAAAAAAAAGGTTGAAAAAGAAAAGTAAGGATGTGCAGCGAACCTCTAAAGTTCATATTTTCAGTTAAGGAGTTATTTGAAAGATTGATAACCGAGGTATGTATTCGTGCATAGTTTCAATGCATTAGTTCACACAGAATGCTAAGATGAGGCTATTTGGTCTCTTGAAACCAAAGGTTAAAAAGGGAATAAGCTCATAATACCTCGCCTAACTTGTGTAGTGGGTGACCTTTTAAGTATTAATCTTACTGAGCATCCAAGTAGAGGAATATGGTTATTGTGGAAGCCTCATCTCTATGAGGTAGATATTAAGTTGTACAGAATAATTGATACATTGTGGGGTAATACATAGGGGTACAAAGAAAAGTTTTCATATGACCTTGGTGTGTGTGTTTAATGATGTGGCTCTTAAAAGAAAACTGTTGATAGATATTGGAAGATTACATGGCCAGATACAAGGACATAGACAATAATGAATGATTTCATCTGGGTATTAAAGTGGAATGGAAGAGTGAAGTGTCATGTCGCTAAGACTGAGATAAGGGATTCTAAGCAGTTTGTAGTAGATTATGGTGAAATGAGTGGCATGCAGGGTGTATAGCAGCACTTACTAATCAAGAATGAGTTGATAACCTACATGCTTCTAAGGTGTCTTTCATGAAACCAGGTCTATATGAACATTCTTATGGGTTAATTAGGTGAAAAGTAGGCATAAAGACTCAGTATAAGTTCAGATACTTTAATAGGTGAAAGTTGAATCCTGAATTTCTACAGACAATAATGGAAGGGTGGAAAACGGATAAGAGAGGTACAAAGATATAGATGAATTCAAACGAAGTGATAATAGATATTCAGTACGATGTAGCCAAAGTGACAAATGTTGATGCAGCCAAAGATACAACTGAGTTTGTAAGTCCAACAGGAGGATAAAACAAATGCCACTTGAGGAGATAAATGCTAATAATGAGAATAAGGAGGAACAGAGAGATACTGAGGAAGAATATGGTAATAAATAGAATAAGGAAGACAATAATGGTAAGGTGGTAGAAGTAGAACAACTCATCGAGGACCCACAATTGATGGAAGAATCAAAAGCAACACTTACTACTAAAGAATAGGTTGAATGAGCTTTTGTATTAGCAAAGGTTAATGAGGAGCGGAATGTTGAAAAGAGGCAGGAGATGTGTACCAATGGTAACAACTCTAATAATAGTAATGCAGTAATATTAAGGAAAGATGGGATAATGATGTCCAATGTGGAACAGAATATGACAGTGGAAGCAGATATATCTATCATAAATATTGATCAGCAGATAAACTCAATTAGAGATAATATAAGGAGTAATCAACATGGCAAACTTAATGACTCAAGGGTGAAAGAGTTACATGAATTAGGTAGGTATACTATGGTATGTGCAAAGAGTGATGCATTGGAAATATTGTTCTCTGGGATAGTTGATATTGTATTGTTGACGATATGCGGGATCCTTGGCTAGTTGGTGGGGATTTCAATGTTATTATAAATGAAAGGAGACAATAGGCGATCTTCCTATATATCCTGCAGAGTATGAGGATTTTTGCATTTTGTACTAACTCATGTGAATTGTTTGGAATTGAATTTAAAGGGAGTCCTTTTAAGTAGTGGAATGAAAGAACTGAAAATGACTGCACTTTTAAGAGGTTCGATAGAATGTTGGCAAACATTTATTCTAGATTAGTTTGGACAAATGGAGGTGGAACATGTAATAAGAACAAGTTTAGACCATGCCCCTTAGTTGTTAACTTATGGTGATCAATCTATGTATGTGAGTAAACCATTTAGATTTCTCAAGTTTTGGACAGAATATGAATCATTCTTTTAGGCACTAAATCAAAATTGGCACACTGATGTTGATTAAGATAATTTCGTTTCTTTTAGACCGAAACTGAAGAAAGTCAAGACTTCCCTATTATTATGGAGTAAGGAAACTTTTGGAGATCATTCCAGGAGGGATTGGGGACGCAGGTGAGTCATAGCACAATATTCTATCATCGGCGTACTATTCAGATACTAGAAGATATGTTGAGGGCCTGTGTTATCCTCCCTTGTTCCATGTGCCTACAGGCAATTCAATTCAACTCCTTATTTGGTTATAAATTGGTGAATTGCAAAATATGTGGTCAAGGAGATACGTCAGATGTTTGTGATGTTCTTCCGGTGTATAGTAAGGATGATGTTAAGGCTAGACATTGTGTGAAAAGCTATGGTGGAGATTTAGAACCACCAACTCTCTATGGGCTAACTTTTTAGGGAACATGTACTCTAAGAAGCATTACCCTCAAGATTTGCAATGAAAAGATGGTTCTCAGCTCTTGAAAATGATTTTTTTTAGGTAAGGGATAACATTAAACAAGTAATATGTTGGGAAACAAAGAGTGGTTTGAATTGATAATCGTACCAAATTGGAAACATTACACTATGTACTACTATTCTTATTGAAGAAAGAGTGAAAGATATCAAAGAATTGCTACGTAGGGATTGATGGGATTTGTCAAGGCTAGGGTAGTATCTACCAGATGACATTGTCTCACATGTCACTACATACTTGATATATACCATGTAGATAATCCTTAGTGGATAATGACAAGTTCTACTAAATTTACTGTATCAAGTGCATGAGATTTGTTAAGATAAAGATCATATCCTTCTGGTGTACATAAGTAAATGTGGGTTAAAAGAGTGTCATTCAAGATATATTTCTTCCTATGGATGATGTGGAAATTTAAAATCCCAGTGGATAAAGTGTTGCCAAATATTGGAATTAATATAGTATCAAAATGCTGCTGATATAATATTTTACATTAAGAAATGATAGATCACTTGTTTCTTACAAGAGAGTTGTCAAATCTATATGGAGCTATTTTAACAATGCAGCGAGTATACACATGAATTGTCGTCATGTTAAGCATGCAGTACAGATATGGTGAAATACTGTATGCCATTACAAATTGAAGCAAGTGTACAAGGTAGTACCAGCTAGAATATTGTGGCAAATTTGAAAATGAAGGAATATAATACTGCATGGAGGCTCTTTAACTTTGTTTAAGGTGTTACATGAGATTCAGTTAAGTATTCACGGGTAATTTGATTTACTTACTTAACTATTATTTGGTGAATGATATATGTGTTGTATATTGTGGCCCTGTGTGGCATCTGTTGGTTTGCTAGATATAGGTGGATAGGCATAGTTATAAAGGAGGCTCTGTTGAAATTTTTCTAGCATGAGACCTATGATGAACATTCGAGGACGAATGTTTCTAAGGGGGAAAGGATGTTACACCTCGTAAGATTAAGACGATAATTAAGAACGTCATTAAGAAATAAGATTCGGATATTGGATATAAATTATATCTTATATATGCTAATCCGGAAGTTGGTATTCAAGGGATGTGAGTCCGGAAAATTTTGGTTACAATGAGCGTAACAAGGGAAATTGAAGAGAAAATATTGTATATTCCCGTTATGGATTAGTAACGTATTGTTGACACCCAATTTTGACCCTCCCGTTCAGTTCTTAACTATAAAATTACACTAATTTTGCAAAATAATTTTCTATAATAAAATGCATTAATAATATATTAATACATGCACAAATGAGCATTTTTAATAATAGCGCCGCATTATAAATATTAAGCACTAATTAAATAGCACGTCCGTATTTATTTTTGTAATAATTTAGATTTAATAAAGCACCTAAATAATTTAATCACAATTTTTAATTCCTAATTAACTCCTAAATAACTACCCAGCCCATAACCCCTATACCCTAACCCGCAGCCCAAAAACCCGTCGCCCAGCCCATAATTGCCTTACCCGACCCAGCCCACTTCCCCCAGCCTTCTTCCCTTCCCCATCGACCAGCAGCCCCATTAAGAAAATAAAAGAAAAAAAAAACCTAGAGCCCCTCCTTTCACCTTCACCCCTGCGCACACCCCTGTCTCCCCTCAATCCCATCATCTTCTCCAACGTCTCACATGCCCCCATACCTCTGTCCAACTACTCCTCTCTGTCACCCGACACGCCCATGCCCTGCACTCCCCAAAATCCGCGATTTGAACCAACAAATCGTCCAAGAAATCAGACCTCTAACAACTATTTTTCGAATTCAAACCCCCATATTTCACCTATAAAAGACCCCTTCGTTCTTCATTGGAGGGGGACCCGGAAAATTGGAATTGATTCTTGCATATCATCTATTCGTTCTTCGTTTTAGAATTCTTGCGTTTAAGCTTTGTTTTTTCGCACCCACATACATATTCTTCGAGTAGAATCGACGGGTCGAAACGCGCCTCGGTTCGCTGCCCGAAGAAGGTAACCTACTTTCTTTCTAATAATCTTGCTATTTAAATTCACAAGTATGCAATCTGTATGATATGTTTGTGTTCTTATTAAACGTATCTTAGTTCAAATTAATTATTGTTTGAGCTCGTTGAATTGGTTATTAATCATGGTCAGTTAGTTTAAGTTTTGTTTATGTATTAGGTTCATTGTTAAACCTATATAATTGAAACTTGTCTGTTGTTTATGGTTATTAATTTAGAACCGGTTGGCTGAATAAACTAATAAAAGTGTCGCTGTAATAGTCCAAGAAATATGTTTAGCCCTTTAAAGAAGCTGTGTTTAGTCAATGAGTACTCCTTTGTGTTTGCAGTGTCATTCAACATTGTTTTGAAGCCCAAAATAAGCTGTTAAAGTGTTGTGGTGTAACGATTAGTCCATGTTTAAACTAAAATGACCTGTTGATATTTGTTGAGTAGTCTATTGATATGTTTAATCTAGGTAACCCGATTTAGTAAGAAAATGTTGGATAAAGTCACTTAATAATCTTTCAATTAATGTGTGTCTTTGTTTTGGTATAGAATACTTTCATACTCATCCTAAGGCCCCCTCCCCCAAATGACTTAAAGATGGAAGATTTGTTTTAACTTTAACAAGTTCTGTGTATTTAATATTTAGATGAATATGATATTTGGTTTGGATATCTAAATGCTCTCTGTCTTGAAAATGAACATAGATATTGGTTGTTTTACTCGTTGTAATGAAGATATAGGCCGAACATGATATGAAATGACTTTAGAACGACTTAGAAAAAGCCTATGAATTCTAGGTCAGTCAAGCAGGCCGTTACACCTAAATTTTGAAACTGTGGTGCATTTAAAAGACCATTTTTTGGGACTGGTTTTGGCCCCTTTTTGGCTACTGATTTCAACCATTGTTTGGACTGATTTTTGGCCAATTTCAGGACTGATTTGTGCCCTTAAGTCCTGTAATGTAGTGCAGGAAAGACCCCGCACACTTAGTTTAGCCTTTGATAAATTCTGAATACTTGGGATGTTGCCTTTAAATGGCTATTATGCATTTCTAATCCTTCCTATTTTCCCTGAATTGACCACATATTTGTCTTTGTTGTCTAAAGCATGCCCGATATATTCTGAATATTGTATGTATATCAGTCCTTGCGTATATCTCTGTATATGTGAAACAATATATCTAAACGTATATTATGTGAATTAGTATATCTATGAATGTGAGCATGTGTTTTATTGGGCCCATTACATATCAGGTTGAGTTCGCCTTCCAAGTCTTATGTTTAGAATACTTTGGCTTTGCTTTGCATTTCTGTATATGGTTCATTGTATGTCGGACTGATTTGCACCCCCCTGTTTTGACTGTTTGCGGACTGATTTTGGTCATTTTTCGGACTGATTTTCAGCCCTGTTATTTACTGGTTTTTGACTGTTTGCGGACTGATTTTTGGTCATTTTCGGACTGAATTTCAGCCCCATTTTTTACTGTTTTGGCCTTGTTTGACTGCTGGTTTTGGCCAGTCTCCGGACTGATTTTTGTCTATTTTTGCTACTGATTTTTACCGTTCACTGGACTGATTTTTCGGGTCATTTCGCCACTGATTTTGGTCATTTCTCGGGACTGATTTTCAGTCACCTGGTTATTGGTTTTCTGGCTATCTTTTTTAAACCGATTTTCTGGTTATTTTGTCACTAAGTTTTGATTATTTATCTATTATTTGGCGAAGTTTATAACATATACTAATCCTTTTCTTTTCTTTCTTTTACATGACTTGCATCGGGAGCAACAAAGAGTCTCATTACGAGACTCGCCATGAGATCCACGTCCAATACATTGCATTTTTCCGCATCGAGATCCCTAGACAAATAGGGCGGGATGACATCGTCACTCACCTTAGTCGCTTTATTTCTTTAGATTCCGTCATTTTATTCTTGTTGTCATTTAATTATGTAATATTGTATGATTATTGGAATACGTAGGACAATTAGGCCTAGAACTAAAAGGGGGTAGTTCTAGAATCGGAAACCCAACGCTAGATTATTTTAGGCTCGTTATACATGACTAAGTTTTCAAAACAATTTGGTCACCTTTTTATTTGTATGATTAATCATAAAAAAATAAGGTTTTACTTTTACCTAATTTGCTAAAAAATAAACTTTCACAAAAAATTGTCTCTTGGTATTTTAAATAAAATTGTTTTCTCTTTATTGTCAATTGCCAAAATATAAGTATTTTACAAATAAAATAAATGCATATTTTTACCTATATATGTATTTTTATAAATCAAGTCTTACAACTCTTTTCTCTTTTATGTTGTCAAGAATGCATCTTTTGTTGTTGAAAACTTGCAACGTCTTTTATTTAACATTTATGAAAGTATGCATTTCTTAGCATAATATTAACCCTAGGTTTGAACGGACAACCGCAAGTTAGCGGATCCTTTAGGGTGTCTAACCCCTTCCCTTTAGGATAATAAAGAACCCTTACCCAGAATCTCATTAAGTTCAGCAGACCATTAAATGGAGTTAATGTTTACTTTAAACTAGTTAACATTTAGGTGTCCTAATTCACCCAAATTAATTAGGTGGCGACTCCCTAGCAGCCCTTTAGCATTTCTAGCCCCTTTAGCACCTTTAGCACATTTTGCCTTTAACTTTAACACCTTTTACTTTTAAAAAATTAACTTTTTAAAGCACCTTTTAACATTTTAGCATTCTTTTTGAAACACTTAGCATTTTATTTTATTTTCTAACCTTTTATTTAAGCAGGAGATTCGCTAAAAATGTCGCGGTCGAAAAAGGGCGTGACACGTATTATATAAGTTATGACAACGAGTATACGAGGCTATATGGAATTTTCAAGACTTAAGAAATGGGATATTAGAGTAATTAATTAGGAGAGATGGGACTAAGTTGCAAAAATAATAAGTTAGCCCACATAAACCCTTGTCTTCCATTACATTACAAATTCTAAAGAAAGAAAGAATCTTATCTCCTCCTTCCCTCATTCCAAAGAAGAAACCTCTTACATAGCCAACAAATAGGAGCTTTGATTCTTCTCCAATAGATTAAATCATTCTACAGATGATAAAGCCAAGGAAACTCAAAACAAAAAACAAAATGGCAGAATCTTGGGCAGATTTTTAATCAACTTTGAAGGGGTATATCTCCTAGTATATTAGGATTGTTTAGGTGTTTCAAAAGCCTAAGATGAATTTCGCCGAGTCTAGTTTCCAACGCAATAAACCTCTCATCCATAGGACATCGGAGTAGAGAATTATGAACGTTACAAGTTCAGCTGACAGAACAGTGAGGAATTTTCGACACTACTGGCCGCATTTAGGCCCAGATTTTCCAGATTTTTGGATAAGTTTTGGGAGCAAAATGCATAAAATGATGGGTTAACATTATGAGATTCATGCATGTTGAATTGGAGTTGAAGAAGTGAAGAATTAGGCAAGAAAAATCGATAAAATAGTGGGTAATTTGGGCTGGGCAGTAGCCGAACTTGTGGGACTGTTTTGAGCATCAATTAAGGTAAAAATCATTCTCCTTATGGTATAATTGTAGTTGCATATTGTTGTAGTTGAAGATATGAACTCATGTTAAAGAAGAATTAGAATTAAGAGGTTGCATGTGATTATTTTGGGTAGTTATTGATTTGTGGGATTGTTTTGTGTCCATGGAGTTTGAATGTTGTTGTTGTTAGTATTATCACCTATTGCATGTTGAAATTGAAGAAGAAATCTTGATGTTTAAATTTGTAGTTGGTTATGAAAGTATTGAAGGATGAATTGGATTCTAAGAAGTTAAGAAAAGAGTTATGGTAAAATGTAAAAAGGTATTATGTTGCAATTAAAGGACTCACACTCTTGTTGTTAATTGTTAGAATTGATGGATTGTTTTAGTGCTTAAGATATAAGTTATAAATATGTATATATGATTGAGGTAGTTACCTATTCATGTCTGAAAGAATTAAGGTGTGGAAAGGTGTTATTTCACATTTTTGAACTCTCTATATTGCTAGAAGATTGGACTGCTTAAGTGGACTGTGTTAACGTGACTAAAGGATTGGATGAACCTGATAAAAAGGTGTAGTAATCACCTGGCTTGTTGTAATTGTGATATTTCATAAATATGAAAGAGAAGGAATATGTTATGATGACATAAATAGAATATATGAGATTATTGTGGTTTTATCTTTGAGTTATGACTTGCTGTTGGTATTGCTGGCTTAGTTTGAAAATTATGGATGTACATATAAACAGAGGAAGTGTTGCCTGAATTTGTATAGAATATGGGAGTCGTCTTTTAATATGACTCACGTTAGGAATCATAGAGTTGACAGGCATGTTATTGTTATTATAGGTCAAGGTGCTAGTCCAGGCGATTATTAGATATTCTAATTGATATAGACGATGAGGTATGTGATACTATCCTCTCTTCTTTGGCATGATTACTTTAAATTATCCTTTCTTTCTTTTGGCATGACTTTGTGAAAGACTTCCATTTGACATGACTTTGTGAAAGACTTCCATTTGACATGACTTTAATAAAAGTACGGCGGACGTACATGATTTACTACAAAGTTAGCGTTAAAGGATAGTTGTTATAATAAGTGCCTATGATTTTCAGTAAAAGAGTTTATTAGTATGATACCATCGAAACTCAAAAGATGATTTCTAATTGCATATGGTTGCTCATGATATCTACTCGTGCCAAGTCTTATTATACATTCACCGAGTCCCTCACATAGAGGGTCGGAAACATGTTGTATATTCCGAGTTCGAGTCTCGACTATTATTATTATATTACTTGGGTTCGAGTCCCATGACATTACATTATTCTATACACTTACGTAGGTTCGAGTCCCACGATATATATATACTTATTTGGGTTCGAGTCTCATATTATACATATATACTTAGGCCGGTTCCAGTCTCGTGCTATTATATTCTGGGGGTAGGAGTCCCTGATTTTGGCGTGACTTGCATATTTAAAAAATGTAAGAACTGATTTTCATTACTCTCATTTTGATAAGGCACAGTTACACTGTTATATTGATAATTCTATCGAGTCCCTCACTACAGGGCCGAGACATGTTATATACATACATATGGACATGATGACTCTATGGGTAAGCATTCAGGATTTCTGATATGATTCTTTATTTCACATGGAACAACTATGATCTCATTTTTAGTATTTCATATTTTTCATACTCAGTACATTATTTCGTACTGATCCCCTTTACTCGGGGGGTTGCGTCATGTCCGCAGGCACAGGTTCTCAGGTTGGTGACCCTCAGGCCTAGGACTCCTACTCAGCTGATTGGAAAGCTCCTTTGATCCAGAGCTTTGTCATTTTTGGTACAGAACCTCTTTTTGATCTCATGGTATATATTTAGGGGCATGATGGGCCCCTGTCCTGTCACGGTTGTGGGTTGTACGTATGTAGACTTATGAATCTGTTTTGGTCAGCTATGTTATTGTACTCTGTGTTGGGATGTTCCGGTGCATGCGTGATATTATTTGGTGGCAGCCTTATCGACTTGCTTATTATATTATGTTGGCTAGTTGTAACTCCTCAGGAGGCAGGTACAGTCTTGTGTAAAGGCAGCCTTGTCGGCTCGTCTATTCTGACAGATGTTGTTGTTACGGTGTTGTGCTGCCGGATTTCATACTTCCTTAGTATTAGTTGGATTATGTGTGATAGGTTAGTAGAAGGGTGTCATTAGCGCGTTTAGTCGCGGCCCGTCGACTCGGGTCGTGACAACTTTCTTCTCTCCCTAATTAACAACTAGTTTCTTCTCTCCCTAATTGATGCTTCAGTGATATGTTAATCAAGTTCGACTTTCATAAAAGCTTCATAGATTGAATTAAATGACTATAATTTAAGAGATAGTAGTAGCCTACTATAAAAATAAGATTAATTACTAATATGCCCAGTTTTTTCGGTTCGGTTCATACTCGGAAAAAAGAACCGAACCAAAATCTGTTTTTTTTTGTTCGGTTTTTTCCAAAATCGGGTTTTTCGGTTCTCCAAATTTTTTGCCCACCCCTAGTGATAGTAGGGGATATCTATATAATATCACGCCAAGTTTCGGTTTCTCCAGTCACGCATTGCCATCAACTTTTGACGCTCTTGCTCCTTCATTGTGGCATGCACATCTAGGTCATCTGGTGTCGTCTATTTTGTCTTCCTTAGATAGAAGCAATTTTATTTCTTATAAGGGTACGCGTAGTACTCTGAATTGTCAATCGTGTTCTTTAGGAAAAATTATTAAGTAGGCATTCGTAGACTCTAATTCTTATACTTTAATGTCATGTGATATTATTCATAGTGATTTATGGACATCTCCTGTTCTTAGTTCTTTGGGTCATCGGTATTATGTTCTCTTTTTGAATAATTATTTTAAATATTTATGAACTTTTCCATCTTTCTAAAATTTAGAGCATTCATTAGAACCAATTCGAACGTGAAATAAAAAATATTCAATGTGATAATGACAAAGAATATGACAATGGGGTGTTTCGAGATTTTGTGCTAAAGATGACATGTGTATAATTTATTGAAATTAATATTGAAATAAAGATCTAAATATTAAGAGTCTTACTTCGGATATGGAATGGGAATATGGATTCCTTATATGGACTTGAACAATCCTCACCCTACAAGCTAGCTTTTGGTGTTGAATTAGGCCAAAGATTCATTTTTTACATGGTATCTGAGCCAGACCCATTCTAATTCTTTTATTCACCGATGTTGGGCCCTCAAATTATATTATTCACGCGCCAGTTAACAAGTCCTGGTTGTGCGAAAAGTGTTAAGAGTCTCACATCAGATATGGAATGGGAACATGGACTTCTTATATGGACTTGACAATCCTCACCTTACAAGCTAGCTTTTGGGGTTGAGTTGATTCCAACTCAACCCCAAAAGCTTGCTTGTAGGGTGGGAATTGTTCAAGTGCATATAAGGAGTCTATGTTCTCATTCCATATCCAATGTGGTACTCTTAACACTAAATTTTCGATGCTAGAAAAAGTTAAATAATTATATAATCTATATAGTATAATAGTAGTAATTTTTGGGTTCTCATATTTTTAGGCTTAAAGAAAGTGTTTTCATTAGTCGCCATGTAATTTTTGATGAATCCTAATTTTCGTTTAATAAGGTAAGTAATCAAGCGTCTAGTTCGTATAATTTTTTGGATGATGGGATATCCCCATATCTTATTCACCATTTTTCGGACGTGTCCTGTAACCCAAACACGCTAGCGGGCTCACTGCCTACTGAGTCATCGATACCCACTGTTTCCAGTGTCGAAACTGACCAGTGAATTCACTAGAACACTTTATACAGTTGGGCCAGTTCCCACTTCTGGCTATGCTCCACGCTCCAGTTCTGGGCTAGCATGCCCATTGTCTGATGGCCAGTCCATCCCGTGTCTCGAATTTTCCCAAAATCCACTTATTTTTTCCTCGAGTCATAGACCGGTCACTCATAGTCAATGGGGTATTTTTAAACCAAAAAGACATTTATTTTAAATTTTAATGTTCTTAAATCTCCTTTACCCTGTAACCATGTGTATGCTTTAAATGAACCGAATTGAAAAATTGATATAACCGACGAATATAATCTTCTTTTTGATAATAAGACATGAGAGTTGGTACCCCGTCCATCTGGTGTTAATATTATTCGGTCTATGTAGATTTTTGCTCATAAGGACAATTCTGACGGTTCCTTTGCAAGACATAAGGCTCGTTTGGTCGGTAATGGTAAGACTCAACAGGTTGGTGTGGATTGTGGTGAGACATTTAGTCTGGTGGTCAAGCCAGTTACCATTCACACGGTGCTCAGCTTGGCCCTTTCAAAAGCATGGCCCATTCACCAGTTAGATGTGAAGAGTATTTTCTTATATGGTGATCTCAAGGAGACTGTATATATGCATCAGCCTTTGGGATTTAGGGATCCTAAACATCCTCATCATGTTTGTTTATTGAAGAAGCCCATGTATGGGCTTAAGCAGTCCCCGCGGGCATGGTATACGAGGTTTGCATACTATGTGCTACACCTCGTAGGTTAAGACAAAGGTTAAAGACGTCATTAAGATTAAGATTCGGATAATGAATATAAGATACATTTACATAAGCTACGAGCACGTCAATGAGAATTTAATATGATAAGTTATATGTGTTTCCATTAAGGATTATTACATATTATAAGAATTACCACATGGAGAATGCGAGACCTTATGGAATTCCCGAAAACTAAAGGGGACGGGAATCAAGATTAAAAGAAGTGTGATTAAGATTTATTACTTGGGGGATTAATTTAGTTAAGTTAACAATTGGAGAATCATAGTGTAATTGCAAGGGGGACCAAAGTGTTTATATTAAAAATCTGGAAAAATATTTAAATTAGCCCTAACATCTTCATTCTTCAAACTTAAACACACAATCAATTCTTATCTCCATCTACCTCCTCCTTTGGCCGATTTTTCTCCCCTTCTTTAGCAAGAAAATTCAAGATCTTTGCTTCATTTTCTTGGATTAAATTACCCTACACAACTAAGCCTAGAATTAGAGGATTTTAAAACACCCAAACAGTGGGTTAAATCGGTACCCACTGGACCGAATTCAAGCCTAGAAATTTTCAAGTTTTTGGTGAAATTTTTTGGAAGAGAAATGTGTTATAATGATGGAGTAACAATATAGAACACTTGCATGTTGAGTTGGAATTAAAGAAGTGAAAAATTGGGCAAGAAATCCCACCCAAAACAGTGGGTACCGCGGACTGCCTGGACCGAGAATAATTGGGATTTTTGTCAAGTTTCGGACAAGTTTTTTAGAAGAAAACGTGTAAGGATGTTTGACTAACATCATATAATATATACATGTCAATTTGGAGTTGAAACGACGACCAATTGGCGAAGAAAAGTCGATGAAAAAACGAGCAACTCGCGTGGACAGTAGGCTCGGGTTACGGACTGTTTTGGTGTTAATTAAGGTAATAATTCTTCTCCTTAAGATATAGTTGAAATTTGCATGTTGTTGTAGTTGAAGTAATTGACTTGTGTTAGGAAGAAATCTTGAATATAGGCAATGCATGTGATAATTGTGGGTGTTAGACCGAGAGTGGATTGTTTCGGCAATACGTTGGTTTCGTATGTTGTGTTGTTAACTTCATTACTAATTGCGTGTTAAAAATGGAAGAAAATGTGAGGATTAAAGATGTAACCGTTATATGGAATTGTTGGAAAGGTAAGTTGGATTAAGAGTTAAGAAAAGAGTTAGAATTGTTACATGTTGATGGTTAAAATTGTTGTCTTTCATAAGTAAGGAGAAGTGATGTTGTATGATGGCGTATATGGAGCCTAATTAGATTACATATTGAAATGGTTGTGATTGTTGATTTTATTTGGATTGTTGGTTAATTATGGATACGCACATAAACAGAGGAAATGCTGCCCAAATTTTTATAGAAATAAGAAAGTCGTTATTCAAATAACTTACGCTAGGAGTCCTAGAATTAATGGTCTTATTATTATTATTATAGGCTGACGTATTAGACGAGGCACATCCTAGTTTTACATTGGTTGAGTAACTAAAAGGTATGTGAAACTCTTCCTTCTTTCTTTTGGCATGATTTTAATGAAAGTACGGCGGACGTACGTGATTCCTATAAGTTCAGTTTTAAAAGATAATTGTTGATAAGTGCCCATGATTTTCAGTAAAAGAGTTTATTATGATGATATTATCGAGAGTCAAAAGATGATTTTTAATTGCACATGGTTGCTCATGATATCTACTAGTGCTAAGTATTATTGTTTCACTCCACTGAGTCCTAGGCCGGATCACGTTCGTGCGCAGTCTTACAGAATTCATCGAGTCCCTCGCTAGAGGGCCGAGACACGTTATATATATATTTACAGATTTTATCGAGTCCCTCCATAGAGGGCCGAGACATGTTATGCGCACATATACAGATTCCATCGTGTCCCTCCCTAGAGGGCCGAGACACGTTATACAGATTGATACACATGTATGGACATAGTGACTTTATGAGTAAGCATTCATGATTTCTCACATGACTCACATTTTTATGAACTTGATGACTCTATATCCTTACCTGACACAGTTGTGATTTCATTTTCAGTATTGTACTGACCCCCCTTTTCTCGGGGGGATGCGTTCATGCCCGCAGGTACAGGTGATCGGTTAGGTGACCCTCCAGTTTAGGACATCTACCAGCTGCTGAAGAGCTCCCTTGTTCCGGAGCCCGTTATTTTAATACAGACCTTCACATTTCAGACTTATGTATATTTTGGGCACGACGGGGCACTGTCTCATCATATGTTAGTATTGTACTCCTAGAGGTCTGTAGACAACTGTGGGGTGGTCGTATGTACTTCTGTTTTGGTTTGTGATGTTGCTCTACTCTGTGTTGGGATGTTCCCGGGTATACTTGTTGTTATCTAGTGGCAGCCTTGTCGGCTTGCTTGTATATATTGTGTTGGAGACAGGCTCATCCACGTGTAAAGTCGTCTTGTCAGCTTGCCTACGTGGACAGGGGTTATCATTGCAGCGTTATGCAACCGAAATTCCTATAGATCCCGATATTAAATGGATTAAGTGTGACATGTCAGTAATGACGTCCAATTAGGACGTTTAGTCGCGGCCCATCGGATCGGGTCGTGACACTATGTTTCGACTATTGGGTTCTCTCACAACAGGTCTGATAATTCATTGTTCATATATCGTTGTGGTTCTTCCTTGGCTTATATACTGTTATATGTGGATGATATCTTGACTGCCTTTTCTGATGCTTTACACCAGTCTATCATGACAATGCTCAGTTCTGTGTTTACTCTGAAAGACTTGGGGCCCTTGAATTACTTTTTGGGGATTGTTGTCACTTGTCATGCAGTAGGGTTGTTCTTATCCCAGAGGAAGTATGTAGTTGAGATCATCGATAGGGTTGGGATGTCATCCTATAAGTCCACTTTCACTCCGGTTTATACTAAACTCAAGTTGGGTGCTGCGGCTGGCTCACCTTATGAGGATTTGACCCGATATCACAGTCATGTAGGGGCCCTTCAGTATCTTACGTTCATGAGACCATATATTATGTATGTCGTACAACATGTATTTTTATTTATGCATGATCCCAAGGTTGAGCATATGAATGCGCTAAAACACATTATTCGGTACCTCTAGGGGACACTTGACTATGGCTTGCATTTGTATCTTTCATCGACGTCTACACTTGTCTCGTATACAGATGCTGATTGGGGTGGCTGACCGGACACTAGACGGTCTACGTCTGGCTATTGTATGTTTCTTAGTAATAACTTGGTCTCCTGGTCTGCAAAGCGTCAATTGACTTTATCATGCTCTAGTGCAGATGCTGAGTATCGAGGGGTATCCAATGTGGTCTCTGAATCTTGTTGGTTACGTAATCTTCTTTTAGAGCTTCATTGTCCTATTCAGAAAGCTACATTGGTTTATTGTGATAATATTAGTGTCATCTACCTTTCTGGTGACCCGGTTCAGCACCAACGCACTAAACACATCGAGATGGACATTCACTTGGTTCGAGAAAAGGTAGCTCGTGGACAAGTACGAGTCTGCCATGTCATTTCCATGTATCAAATTGCAGACATATTTACAAAGGGTCTTCCCTCGGTCATTTTTGAAGATTTTAGGGACAGTCTCAGCGTACGAATGCCGCCCGCTATGACTGCAGGGGTGTGATAGAATACCCATGTATATCCCTATGATATACACGGTTTTGCCTAGTATTGATCATAAATAGACGATGTAAATTATGTTGTATAATTATCATAATTGTAGAATTTTTTAACAAGTAAAACTAAAATATTAGATGTATATTAGGAATCGGAATTTTTATATTTGAAGATGGTAACTTATATATATACATATTTATTTAATAAAGAAATTATTTCTTTTAAACTTATCTAGCTGGAGTCCAAGACTAGGAAGTGAATGGAAACCATGGTGAGACAATGTAGGGTGCCCAAATAATCACTTTTCGGTTCATGTAATTAAAAAGTAGCTAGTTTTATGAAATTATTTTAAATTGCATAGATGAATCTCCGTGATATTATCCTGTAGTTCACCTATTAAATTTAAAAAACTATTTTATTAGCTATTTTTAAAAAACATGGCCGAAAATGACTATTTTCACGATAGAGAATGTAGGGTAATTGAATATCATTGAGTTTAACTTATAAAATATGATACTCTATGAAATTAGCTACTTTGTAAATATATAGCTGAAAAAAGTGATCAGTGAACGTCATTTTTATGACAGACAATGCAGGGTAGGTAACTTGTGAACCTTTTAAATTTTTTGCTATTTCATTTTTTTGTGTAGGTTAATGTAGGGGTGGCCAAAGGGATGGGGCGGGATGGGGTTGGGGTGGGATCGGTCCCCGGCGGGATTGGCGGGATGAGACTAACGGGATTCGCCGTTGTCTCGTCCCAGTTCCGGTCCCGTCGGAAAGGGGTAATGGGTCTAGCGAGTTGGGGAGGAGCGGGATTTTTCTTTTTCTTTTTTGCACTAATTTTAACAAATAACATATATATAAACAACTCAATAATTGAACAAGATAGTGTAATAAAAATACTCCAAGACTGTTTTTGTGCCTATTATATTATTTAATAGAAATATGATTTTTTGGTAATACAGATACAATTATCAAAATTGCAACTTTGTGGTGTTGTTCAAAAGTTGCAAATGACATAGTAAAATACTAAAATTTCAATTAAAAAAATACCAATTTGAAAACACTTTATCTAGTTTCTTCACAATGTCTTGTGATTCTTCGGTTGAAATTGGTATTTGTTGATCAAATTGCTTCACGTCGCTTCCACCACCTTCAGATAAGATGTCATTGTTGTTTTTGTCTTCTTCTTCGTTGATCTCCAGTTAACCGCACATTCTCCGCTCTGCTCGTATCCAATCTTTGAATAATACTGCAATTTTCAAGTTGTTTCTGGCTAATGAGTGTTTGTGCTCTCCTATTTGAGATCTGCCGGCAAAAAATGCTTTCAGACGCCGTTGATGAAGCTTGAATGTTCAAAACATCTCGGGTCATCATTGAATGTGTCGAAAAGGTCTTCTCATTCCCCTTCCAGTATTTCAGCAAGTCTTGTTTTCCTTCTTTATTGATAACTGTTTGGTACGGTAAAGTACCCTGCAAAATAAAAACATTAAACTCGCTAATTTGGTTAATAGTGTTACCACCACACATTCTATTTCCGAGGTTTTCAATACTAGCCGCAGAACAACATATTTTTTTAGGCTGTGTTGAAAAAGAAAAAAATGGTATGAAAGCTAGTTGGTTGCTAGCACTTTCTTGTTGGTAATACCTAATACTTTTTTGCATTCGTCTTCTATGTTAGACAACCTTGTTCTTTCGTTTGTTCAATATGTGGTGGGTCATTTGTATTTTTGGGAGTTGAAGGCGGTACTGCTATACGTTCATAAATAGTTTGAATAAGTGATTTACAATTGTCTATTTTAATAGTCGGATTTAATACAGGCCCAATAATATAAATAGTGGGAATAGAAATAAATTTTTTTTATAAATATTTTTTTAATAGATGCCTTATAAGCTGATTTTTACATATATTCACTAAGCAGTAAAAATATTAGAGTTATATAAAACAACATAGTTAAAATAGTTGGATAATATATACCGAAAAATTCTTTTATTGCTTAAAAAAAATTCTCTAGAAATACAATAAGTTCGGAATTTTTTTCCCAATTGTAATCTACAAGATATCAATTGGATTTTGATTATGGGTGTTAAAAGTTATAGGTCTTCTATAATCATAAGCAACACGTAGTTGTTCATATAAAGAATTTCACCTAGTGGGTACTTCTTCGGAAATTTTTCTATAAGCTAGTTGGCAATCGCGACAAGTTTTTTTATAATCTTTTCTTCATTGTATTCTATTATTTTTTAAAATAAAGTTTATAGACATTTGTATTTTATCAAGAATTTCTTGAAAAAGTAATAGATCATCCTTTACAACTAAGTTATAAATATGACACGAACATTTTATATGAAAATTATTTAAAAAATATGGAGTTAAAACATTTTTTAAAACTGTAATAACAGAATTATTAGAAGATGCATTATCTAATGTAATACTCATAGTTTTATCAGTTATTCCGTAATAATCGCAAACTGAATAAATATTTTTTGAAATAAAAAGATCAGTGTGCCTACTATCTATATATCTATACGCTAAAGTACGTTTTTACATAGACCATTTATAATATATCCAATGATAGGTTACCGTTAAATAATCATGGTCGTTAGTACTATGACCTATATCAAAAGTGAGAGTCACTTTGTCATTAAAATGATATAATGAATGACGTAAATACTGTTGATATTCATGTGCAAATTTAAATACATCTCTCTTAACAGTTGATCTAGGAAAATCTTTAAAAGCAGGATTATACATTTCTCTAATATAATGAATAAAATCAGGAGATGAAGGAAATGAAAAAGGCAACCCTCCACAGCAACTAATTTTGATAATGTTTTCCTATCTCTGTGTTTATCGTATTTAGGGCTTACAATTTCCTCCGTCATAGGGTTAATTTGACCATGTACTAGATCAGGGACAGTATGTGAACCTTGTCCCGATGGAGAGGGCGCTTGCACGCCATCTTTTTCAGCCTCGTATTGAGAATACCTAGTTGGGTGAGCATTTGAAATGTGTCTCATTAAACCCCTCCATCTCACCCTAACCTTTTTCTAGTTTTAAATATATAAACTTCTTTACAAATTTTACATATAGCTACTTGATTATCTACGTCCCTATCAAAAAAAAAATCATGCATTTGACTTTAATGGTCGTTTTGCTGGACCTCATCTCATACTAGGGGGAATATGAGGCGTTCCAGTTGGAGGCTCACTAGTGGGTGTTTTATCTACATTAGTGTGTATGTCATCTAAATCATCTTCTAAATTAAAGTCTTGATGAGTTTCAAAAAATATCTGCTCGTCTAAATCATATGGTATTTCAGAAAAATATTCAGTATTAATAAAATCATCATGTCTAAGAGTAGGACTAGAAATACTAGAAAAAGTACTCATGCCCTTGTTTTTTTTTTTGACTAGGGAACCCGCAGCCGCTACTCTTTCGAGTGCGCACAGGGTAAACCCCGGACTGACGCAATAGCCTGCAAACCACGTCAGTCGATTAACCCCACTTGGCAAACCATGTGTGACAAGCTCAACCAATAAGATTTATGCAGGGGATCGAACTCGTGACCTTGCGGTCCCGCGCTCTACTGCTACACCAATTTGGCTACCCCGAAGGGTTACTCGTGCCCTTGTTACTCCTACTAGAAGAAGTCTGACCCTCACCCTTAAACATACCTCTAATTTCTTTCATTTTAATTATGTTAATAAATAGTTAAAGATAATGAAATTAAGTGCGCTAAATAAAATAAAGACACAATAATAATTTAATTAAGGAAAAAATGTATCAAACGCCGACGTAACGTCGACGTGTAATCGAGAGGTTGAAAATTGAAACTTTGCTCGATGGAAGATCCTCAAGCTAGTTCCGAACTTCACTCCCAAATAAATAAATAAAATTGAATATTTAGTAGACAATGTAGATTTGTAGAAGATAGATTGAGAGATTGTAGAAAGATTTGTGAGAAAGATGAAGAGAAAAATGAGGTATTTATCATTGGGAAATTGGGTTAAAGTGTTAATATAATAACTTAGGGGTTAAAAATAAATATTAAGGGGTAGGGGGTTGGGGGAGGGTGGGAAAGCCAAAAATGATTGTTGCACAACTGCCAAAATATAAAATGATCGTTGGTGCACCGGTATTTTGTGGAAAGGGGAGGGGATCGGACGGGACCGAGGCGGGGGCGGGTTGACGGGACTGGGGCGAGCCAGGTCCGAGTGGGACGAGACCATGTCCCGTCCCTGTTCGAGTCCCGATACCGTAATATTTTTTTAATAACGGGGTCGGGTCGGGGTGGGCGTCAGTTGTCATGACTCTCCATCCATCACTAAATAAAAAATTACATGTTATTTGTCTCTATGAACAACTTTATGTGTACATTCTGACTTATGGATTAGTGTGCCTGCTTATCCACCAAGAAAGAATGCTTTAATGTGTTGATTTGAGTAATATTTTCATGAGTGGAAAATCAAAGTTTTTCCTATCACTTTCTTACTCATCCTAGTCAAAGATATGTTATAATGATACTTGTTGCATCTTGTATATGTATTTGTGTATTGGGTAATGATTTTTGTGGTTGAATTGGGACTATTTGTGATAAGAATTGGACGATAATAGACATTGGAGGGGCCAATTTTATCTACAGTCAATTATCTCATAACCTTTTTACGGTCCCATATCTTCATTTATTTATCCTTTTGAGTTAATGGTTTTTTTAAAAATCTTTTTCTCCTTATTATTAATTCTTCAAAGTCAATTGGTTGCTATTGGAACTAGAACCATGGTGGCGTTTATTTTTATAGAGAAAACAACGTTACACAAGAAGAAAGATGGCTAATTGGTTCCTTTTTTAGTTTGAACTACTTGTTGAAGTGGAACTTTCATATGCTAGAGTTGCACGTAGGGTATATGGTCTAGTCATCAATTTCAGGTTATGTAGGAATAAGATTCAAATCTCCCGGTTAGTTAGGATGCTTTAGCTGCATAAGCCATGATACTGCCACTTACTTACTATTTATCTGATGATAAATGGCTCGTCTGGTCATGTCTTTCTATTGGATTTTCAAAAAAAAAATAGTATCTATTTTCGAAGGATTTCTCAACTTATCGTTATCTAACAGTGTTATAGAAGTTTTCTAAAAAATCAGAATAGGAGAGTATATATCTTGAAGTTTATATATAGTTATCAAGGTTCAATAGATAGACATCGCTAACAAAGATAAATTGACAGAGATATACATAAAAGAAATTGATTCATCATTTGTAATAACTATTCATCTCCTAATTTCAATCTATCAATTCATTGAGTAACTCTTGGATAAACTATTAAACTAACAAAAGTTGTATTGTTTAATTTCAATTAAAAATGAGATTTTTGTAGAATCAAATTCAAAAATCTATTCTATTTTGATCACTTTTAATTTCAATAAAAAAATAAAAAAGAACATATTTTTTAAACTATTTTTTAATTTATTGGACAGAATTACTTATTACATATATTAATAAAAGATAATAAGTATTTAATTCAATAGTAGATGTAGACAAGATAACTTGAACATCATCATTGTGAAAGAGAAAGCTCTCACATATAGCAATAGCAAATCTAGCTTATCAAGATTTCCATGTTCACTTGGAAGAGTCTTTGCTTATGAAAGCAACACTTGTGATCGATGTTGAATGTATAGCGCCTCATATAGGGATATTTGGATTTAAAAATGAAGCAAAGTACACCGCATGTCACTATTAAGTGCATTTGTGCATTATGGTAAGGATATTGATAAGACAAATTTATTATATGTTATTGTCTAATTGATACTTTTTTCCCGTTAGCGTAAGGGTTATGATACGATAGATAATTAATCACAAAAATTTGTGTTTGAACTATGGAAATAAAAAATATCCTAATAAGGATTGCTTTTCTTTTTAATGAATCTTACCAAACTAACCGAATCTAAATTGTAAAATCGAGATAAGGCCGACAATATAGAAAGACAATAATAATTGAAATTTTTTTTCTACATTGTATTCATCATAATGATCTTTTTCTATAGAAGTAAGGTTCTCCTTCTCCTAATCTTATGAGGTAACTATATTCCAATAGAACTACAAATTCTATATTTATCATAATTATAATTGTACCATAAATAGACTAAACTATTATAATTAAACTAGAATAGGGTCTTCAATACCCCCTCCCCCACAAGTTGAAGCATGAGGGTCTCGAATGCCCAAATTACCAAGTAAATATTCATGTTGCGATTTTCCCAAAGACATTGTAAACACATCAGCCAACTGTTCACTGATTGACACATGACTAGGAAATATTGTACGGGGTTGGATTGTGTTCCGGACATAGTGGCAATCCACTTTAATGTGTTAGTCCGTTCGCAAAATACCAGATTTCGGGAAGCTATTTGACTGTCACAATACATTTTAACCGGAGACTTGTGTTCAACGCCCAAACTATGCAAAAAATATTCTTTAACCATTTCAATTCACAAACGGTCATTGTTATCGATCTGTATTCAGCCTCTGATGACGAACGGGAGACAATATGTTGCTTCTAAGTTTTCCATAAACTAACATGTAAGTGATTTCCGAGTCAACGAACATCTGGCCTAGTCTGAATTACTTCATCCATACAATTGAAGATCACAATATTTTCTCATCATGAATTCATGATGCCTTGTTATGGATTCTTCTTCAAGTAACGCACCACACGGATAGCCGCACTTCAGTGCGCTTCCTTTGATTGTTGCATGAATTGGGATATAACATGCACATAATGTGACAACTCGAGTCGTGTAAAATTGTGGTATATGAATCGTTCGACAAAACGACGTATGGTTCCGAATCACCCAAATTGGCTCCTCCGGCTAACACCAAACCATGATTTTGTTTTATGGGAGTATTGATTAGTTTAGCTTCTAATAATCCAGACTCAGATATTATATCCAGGGCATATTTTTATTTACAGAGAAATAACCTGGTTGGTCAATGTGCAACTTCAACTTCATAAAAATATTTCAGAGGACCCAAATCCTTCATGTGAAAATAGATGTGAAGATAGTCTTTGAATCGTTTAATGACACTATGGTCATTTTCGAAGATAATCAAGTCATCCACATAGACTAAGATGTTAAGCTGCATACCGCCCTAGTGCATAGTGAATACGACTGTTTGAATCCATATTTTATCAAAGTACTTGATAATTTTGCAAACCAACACCTTAAAGCTTGCTTCAAATCATACAAAGATTTACGGAGTCGACATACTTGCCCTAGATGAGGAACATGGAATCTGGATAGCAATTTCATATAAACTTCCTCGATGAGTTTTTCGTAGAAGAAAGCATTATGCACATCCATCTGATGTAACTCCTAATTTCGCGCAACTGCAACAACCATGAAGGTCCGAACAATTACTACATTAGCAACCAGATCAAAAATTTCGTTGTATTCAATTCCTTCCTCTTGTTTATTTCTGCAGATGACCAAATGAGATTTATAACGCTCGATTGTGGCGTCAAAGTTATACTTGATTTTGTATACACATCTAAATCCTAGTGTATTATATGGTGGAAAAGTTTCTAGAGTATGTGTTCCATTATCCTTCAACGCTTGGATCTTTTGTTGCATGACGATTTTTCAATATTCCTTTTTATTGCCTCCAACAAAGTTTTTGGTTCGGTTCCTATGGTAATTTCTGCAAGAAACTTTTAATATTGCGAAGAAAAATTATAACATGATATATAGTTAGCTAAAGGATAAGGTGCACCTGAGGGTTGTTGAGGATAATGAGGATGAGTTGATAAACTTTTGTGTCCGGAATGTTTCTGTGACGTAGTCGCATAAATGAGTCGATTCTTGCTTCTGATATTTACCCAGACTCAATTGTTCTTCCGGGGCATTCCGTTAGTCTGGTTACCTTCAGCCTTTACTTCCTCCATGCTTTCTCTATCTAGAACGACCTTTGTCCGGTCTAATGCAGGTTGATATGTAGGTTCGGTAACTGGTATCCGTACTCCGTCCATTCGAGTTTTGTTCGTACCTATATTATCGATCGTATCTTCTTATAAGTCATGTTTATTTATTTATTTCTTCTTTTGTCTGGGATCACTTCTATATTATCGCTCAAATCACCCGGTCCTACAACAAAGGGGAACTTAGTCTCATAGAAGGCAACATCTCTTGCGACTAAATATTCACCGTTCTCTAAGTCATACTATCTCCAACCTTTCTTTCCGTATGGGTATCTCAGGAAGACGCACCTACAACTCTGACTCTAAAACTTGTCCCTCGTTCTTCCCTTTGTGTGTGTATAACATAGTGACCTTATCACCCTTCAATGATCATACCGAGGTGTTTCCCCGTATAAAATTTGCATAGGGGGTTCTCCCATTCAATACCGGAGATGGTGTTCTATTGATCAAATACCCTGCAGTCAAAACACATTCTCCCAAGAATTTGATTGGAAGCTTACCCTGAAATCTCAATGCTCACGCTACATTAAGAATGTGATGGTGTTTTCTTTCAACTCTTCCATTCTACTGTAGTGTTCATGTGTAAGATGTTTGGAAAAGAATTTCATGTTCGAAGAAGTAAGTCTTCATACATGTGAACTCATTTCCATTATCTCTTCTCTCACATTGATATTATAGATTAAAAATTACAAATTAATATGAAGGTCTCGCAACAACGAGATACTTATTTCAAAACCACATAAGGATAGTTGAGGGGGGAAAATAAATATCATTCTTATAATTTCATATGGAGCACTAATAATCCTCTATATTAGTATTATTGGTGCACTTTTGGTCCTTTCCTAAACTTCTGTTTCTTTCTTTCAACGTTGAGAATAAATTTCACTCAAGACCCTGCAACAACAGTAGAGCTTACAATTAGAAACATAAATATTTAGCTTAGTGAATATAGACATCAGAAATTATTTGAACAATCTATTGTGGACCGTTATCGTCCCACTTTGTCGATCGAAACTTCATTGAAAAGTGCCCAATCAAAATGCAAATGACAAGTTAGAGTGGTTATTTATGACTTATGGTAACAAATCCAGAAAGACCATGAAAAATGTTAATGTTGATGGGCCAAAACCTGCATATATTCAAAAAATTGTGTGGACTTCCCTTCATACGGATGGGCTGGTCTTTAATTTTTGCCCCTCAATTCGATGGTCTTCAATTTTGGCTCTTATTTTTTTATTTAATGAAAATTTATGGGCTAAAGTATTCTTTATACGTGGATCTATTAAATTAGAGATTTTGGGTTCGGTAACTGGTATCCATACTCCGTCCATTCGAGTTTTTTTTGTACCTATATTATCGGTCGTATCTTCTTCTGGTCGTATCTTCTTCGAAGTCGTGTTTATTTCTTTCTTTCTTTTTTTGTCTGGGATCACTTCTATATTATTGCTCAAATCACTCGGTAGGACAACAAAGGGGAACTTAGTCTCGTATAATTCAACATCTCTTGCGACTAAATATTCATCGTTCTCTAAGTCATACAATCTCCAACCTTTCTTTCCGTATGAGTATCTCAAGAAGACGCACTTACGACTCTGACTCTCAAACGTGTCCCTCGTTCTTCCCTTTGTGTGTGTATAATATAGTGACCTTATCATCCTTCAATGATCATATCGAGGTGCTTTCCCGTATAAAATTTGCATAGGGGGTCTCCTATTCAATACCGAAGATGGTGTTCTATTGATCAAATACCCCACAGTCAAAACACATTCTCCCAAGAATTTGATTGGAAGCTAATCCTGAAATTTCAATGCTCGCGCTACATTAAGAATCTTCATACATGTGAACTCAGTTCCTTTAATATGAAGGTCTCGCAACAACGAGATACTTATTTCAAATCCACGTAAGGAAAACCCAAAATTGTCCCTTATTTTTAGGTGTAGACTCAAAATCATTCTTATAATTTCATATGGAGCACTAATAATCCTCTATATTAGTATTGTTAGTGCACTTTTGGTCATTTCCTAAACTTCCGTTTCTTTCTTTCAACGTTGAGAATAAATTTCACTCAAGACCCTGCAACAACAGTAGAGCTTACAATTAGAAACATAAATATTTAGCTTAGTGAATATAGACATCAGAAATTATTTGAACAATCTATTGTGGACCGTTATCGACCCACTTGTCGATCTAAACTTCATTGAAAAGTGCCCAATCAAAATGCAAATGACAAGTTAGAATGGTTATTTATGACTTATGGTAACAAATCCAGAAAGACTATGAAAAATGTTAATGCTGATGGGCCAAAACCTGCATATATTCAAAAAATTGTGTGGACTTCCCTTCATACGGACGGGCTGGTCTTTAATTTTTCCCCCTCAATTCGATGGTCTTCAATTTTGGCTCTTACTTTTTATTTAATGGAAATTTATGGGCTAAAGTATTCTTTATATGTGGATCTATTAAATTAGAGATTTTGGGTTCGGTAACTGGTATCCATACTCCGTCCATTCGAGTTTTGTTTGTACCTATATTATCGGTCGTATCTTCTTCGAAGTCGTGTTTATTTCTTTCTTTCTTTTATTGTCTGGGATCACTTTTATATTATTGCTCAAATCACTCGGTAGGACAACAAAGGGGAACTTAGTCTCGTATAATTCAACATCTCTTGCGACTAAATATTCATCGTTCTCTAAGTCATACAATCTCCAACTTTTTTTTCCGTATGAGTATCTCAAGAAGACGCACTTACGACTCTGACTCTCAAATTTGTCCCCCGCTCTTCCCTTTGTGTGTGTGTATAATATAGTGACCTTATCATCCTTCAATGATCATATCGAGGTGTTTTCCCGTATAAATTTGCATTGGGGGGGGGGTCTCCTATTCAATACCGAAGATGGTGTTCTATTGATCAAATACCCCACAGTCAAAACACATTCTCCCAAGAATTTGATTGGAAGTTGATCCTGTAATTTCAATGCTCGCGCTACATTAAGAATCTTCATACATGTGAACTCAGTTCCATTATCTCTTCTCTCACATTGATATTTTAGATTAAAAATTACAAATTAATATGAAGGTCTCGCAACAACGAGATACTTATTTCAAATCCACGTAAGGAAAACCCAAAATTGTCCTTTATTTTTAGGTGTAGACTCAAAATCATTCTTATAATTTCATATGGAGCACTAATAATCCTCTATGTTAGTATTGTTAGTGCACTTTTGGTCATTTCCTAAACTTCCGTTTCTTTCTTTCAACGTTGAGAATAAATTTCACTCAAGACCCTGCAACAACAGTAGAGCTTACAATTAGAAACATAAATATTTAGCTTAGTGAATATAGACATCAGAAATTATTTGAACAATCTATTGTGGACCGTTATCGGCCCACTTGTCGGTCGAAACTTCATTGAAAAGTGCCCAATCAAATGCAAATGGACAAGTTAGAATGGTTATTTATGACTTACGGTAGCAAATCCAGAAAGACCATGAAAAATGTTAATGATGATGGGCCCATATATTCAAAAAAATTGTGTGGGCTTCCCTTCATACGGATGGGCTGGTCTTTAATTTTTGCCCCTCAATTCGATGGTCTTCAATTTTGGCTCTTACTTTTTATTTAATGAAAATTTATGGGCTAAAATATTCTTTATTCGTGGATCTACTAAATTAGAAATTCAGGGTTCGAATCTCACCAAAGGCAAAAAAGATAAAATTTTACAAAGCAAAATTTTGATAGAAATTATGTCTATTCGACCAAGTTATATAGAGATTATGCCTCTTGGGGCATATTCTTTTTTTTTCCAGAGGTCCAGAAGGCTAAAAGGTGGGGGAGAAGATTCTATGTAACTAGCCGGACAAAGCATAATCTTATTTTTTCAACGAAACTTTGCCTAAAGACATATTTACATAGAAACTATACCCCTTAAAACATAATTTCTATATAACTTTAGCCGAATAGGCATAATTTCTATGAAATCTTGCCTTACGATTTTTTTTCTTTTGACGCTGCTGGGATTCGAATTCACAACCTCATATGTATTTTCAGAGGCATAATTACATAGAAATTATGTCCTTTAAGATATAATTTTTATACAATTTTGGCCGAATAGACATATTTTCTAATGAAATTTTGTCTTGCGAAATTATTTTCTTTTTTACTCTGCTGAGATTCGAACCCACAATCTCAAAGACAATTTCGGTCATTTTTTTAGGCAAGGACGAAAATTAAAGACCACTCTAAAATAGGTGCAACCCTGCGAATTGCCCGCTTATATTTGTCTAGCAGGCCGTAGGGCTTATTTCATGGCCCATTGAAGACTTTTAACTGGACTCCTCGCCTAGTTCTCACAATTTTCAATTTTATGGGCCACTAAATTTGTATGGGAAATAAACATGGAGTGACGACGAGTAAAAAGAAAAGGCTCAATTCTAAATAAATGATCCAAAATAATTTTTAGGCCCAAAGAAAATATCGAGCTCTAGCCAAAACCTACTCTCTCCCACTTTTCCTCATAACCTACAGACGGCGTTAGCAGCACTTTGTCTTGTCGTATGTTCTTGGCTTGATAGAACGAGAATGAGGTTCTATATCCACAAATGATAACAAAAAAACCTTAAAGATTCCAACTTTCTTCAGTTCCCCCACTTCCAATTTTCTCCCAATATAATTTCTGAAGCCAGATAATCCACTGAAAATAAAGGGTGAGAGTAGAAAGAGAAAGAAAAGAGAAATTTATGTTTGATTAATTGCGTTGAACATGTGAACTGCAAACTCCTTCACTTATATGAATGATGAAAACTTACGTCTTATACGAGTTATAAAGACCTAGAGAAATCCACGGTAGTTTCAAACATTTTGGGTCATGTTATAATTCGTAAAAGTGAATCTTTAATATAAATAATATGTTTGATTTGAAATCTGAATTTGGACCTCCACATGCGTCGGGAGCCCTGTGCGTTAGCGCTCGCATGGAACCCTATCAACATAAAGACAAACAATAAATTTCAATTTTATCCACAAATCTTCCAATATAATATTTAAATGTTTTAAGAATATATGTGATGTAGACTTTATGTTTTAATGTGAAGCATTGACATAAAATATAGGGAGAGAAGAAAGTAGTTGTAAATTGGTGCAACTTTAAATGGTAATAACTCTGCGCTCGACGTCCGTTTCACCCTTTTTTTTATTTTGCGTATTTTTTCGAGACGGTGTCATCCCAAATGCCTCAAGGAGGTTTGGCAACGCCAATTTCTGGAAAAACGTACGTCTTTCCAATCGATTTGACGTTTCCCTCAAATCGGTTTCTAATTTTCCATTTTCTTCACTACAGATCTCGCGATATACAATAGATTTTATCGTACGAATTTCGTGTGAATGTTAATTTCAGTTTTGAAAATTCAATTTTAGAAATAACAAAAAAAATCACCGGGTTCCGCCGACCCGGCCCTTCCAAATCCCCCAGTTATTTTATTTTGTAGACCGATTCAGGGCCGACCCGTGATCCGTAGGGCCCCGCAGGGCCAGGGTCGGAATTTTTTAAAAAAAAATAACGTCAGGGACGGATAAGTAGGAAAAAAAACATCTGACCCTGGCCCGACCCGAGCTTTTGACAGATCTATTTGTAACTAATCCAACAAAGTAACTTGATTGAATATTGCATGAAGTGTTTTTTTGGTAACTTTTTTTTGGTAACTATAGCATGAAGTTATGCCGATTTATAATGACTTGCACGACTCAATTTGATTTTATTTCTTTTGTAGCCTTAAAATCATAAAGAGAGGCATCATTAAATGAAATTAAATAAAATAAATAAAGGAGAAATGCATCATGAGCCATATGAAATAAATAAAAGAAGAGGTAAAAATAAAAAAAATATAGACGAGATATCATGAGTGAAAGGTTGAAATAATGATAATTTGGTATGATTCATGAATAATCTAATAAGACATACATTTTAAATATAACATGAAATCATATCGACTGTCATGACTTGCTGAGCATTGTCCTAAACTATTTTTCCCTTCATAAGTGAAATAAAATAAGCAAATAAAAGAGGTATTCTGAGAAATGTAATAAATAAATGAGAGGTACATACAAGAAAAAATAGCATAAGTTTAGACGAATACCACACGAGTGAACGTTTGAAATCATGACGATCTAGTGTGGTTATGAGTAATCTAGCCATACCAATATATTGTGACTTGCATGTCATGATTTATTGGTTTTGGATCCTCTTGTCGTTATTTCTGTCGCTGAATTTAAATATATTTTAGTATGCAATGTTTTCACTAAACTTAAAAAGGTTATTTTAGCACAAATATCAAAAGCAAGGACAATATTTAAATAGAAATGCAAAAGTATTTCTTTTGTGCAAATCTCCCATTTGGATCCACTAAATTAAACTCGACAAATGAAACCAAGCATGTCATAACTTAATGATATGACTTCATGCTATATTCTGACTGAATTATCATGATTATAGAGTTACAAATAAAAAGTAAGATAAAATATATTTCAAAGACCGTGGCATACAAATAATGCTAGATTGATATTGATAAAATATTTTTAGAATATTCTTTGTACATTTTCTATATTATGTAAAATTATAGTCCAATTGTAATTAGAAAGTATAGTTCAATTGTAATTAGAAAGATTAGTTATCTAGTTTGTAAATGAGTAAATAATTATTTAACACTATATATATATTGTACATAATAATCAATGAAAAGCAGGGGAACATATTCTTTTATGGTATAAGCAGCCAAAACCTAAAATTCTCTTCATAACCTCTCGACTGCCCCAACCCTCAACAACCGCCCTCCCCAAACTTTCTCCTACCACTTCTCGGTCGCTTCTTCCCTTCCTCTTCCCCAATTTTTTTAATGGTTGAACAACCTAAATTCCATCATGCTATTGCAGTTAATAACATCAAGAACTTCATTCACATATCACTTGAGAAGGAAAAGAGTCAGCATTTCTCTTGGGCGAAATTATTTAAGATTTATTGTCGTGTGTACAAAGTCATCGATCATATCATCCCTCCTAAATCAAAGCCCCTGGAACACCCTGATGTTTCTGATGATGACATTTGGTCCCGCTTAGATGCGGTTGTTCTACAATGGATTTACAGCACGATCTCGAACGATCTATTGTGTACAATCATTCTTATATGTTGTTTTTAGATGATTAATCAAAATGCCTATGGACTTTTTCCATTGGAAATAAATTCCAAGTCTATTCTAATTTTTCTTCATTCAGCGCTTTCATGAAGACACAATTTAAAAAGAATATCAAATGTTTTCAATGTGACAATGGAAGGGAATCCGATAATAATCAGTTCAAACTTTTCTATGAAAAAACAGCCTTGTTTTTACTGTCCCCACACCTCTCCACAAAATGGCAAAGCTGAACGAAAAATTATGACCATAAATAACGTAGTTCGGGCTCTCCTCGCTCACGCCTCTATCACACTAATTTTGGCATTACGTTCTATCCATGGTAACATATCTCTTAAACATTCTCCCCAACAAGTCTCTCAAACACAAGTCTCCCACACAAGTTCTCTCGGGATCCTTCCTATAAGCATTTAAGAACTTTCGGATGTCTATGCTACCCCCTCCATCCCTCCACACAAATCAACAAGCTGCAACCAAGGTCCACCCCATGTGTATTTCTGGGTAACCCCTCTAATCATCGTGGTTACAACTGTTACGACATGTCCAACCGAAAAATAATCGTTGCTCGTCATGTCATATTTGATGAGTTTCAATTTTCTTTTACCAAACTCAATTCCCCACCTCCGAATTCCTATGACTTCTTAAATGACAGCCTTAATTCCTTTCTAATTAATCACTTACAAAATCAGTCGCTACCGTCACCGATGCCCGACCCACTTTCTTATGTCCCGTATCGGGTGGGCAAGCCATCTCCGCCACATACTCCTCGGAATAGCCACTCTCGACTGACCGAGGTCACTCATTCCCCTCAAATAATCCCCCCGCCACTTCTTCTTGATTCCAATACTCCCTCTTGGCCTACAATTCTACCCCAGCTGCTTCCCGATCCCGCCCCACCTCCCACGGTACTCACATGGATGATGGAAACCCGTGCATAAACCCAAACGACAATTTAATTTATCGATTTCGGTTGCCCCTTCACCTCTTTCTCGCAACTTGAAAATTTTCTTATCCGATCCTGATTGGAAATTTGTCATGATTGACGAATATAACACTCTTATTGAAAACAAGACATTGGAGCTAGTGCCCCGTCCTCTTGATGCTAATGTTATTCGTTCTGTGTATATTTTTAGACAAAAAAAAAGTTGACGGTTCTTTTGAGAGGTTTAAAAGAAATCTGATGCTAATGTTATTCGTTTGATGGTTTTTTTGTGGTCTAAAAGAAATCTGCGTCCTCAGTATTATTTTGTCTAAATCATGGCTCATTCATCAACTGGATGTCAAAAATACCTTCTTGCATTGAGACCTTCATGAGACTATGTATATGCATCAACCTTTGGGATTCATGAATCCAGTCCATCCAGATAATCGCTCTATGGACTGAAACAAACTCCTCGTGTGTGGTACCAACAGTTTGGTGACTTTGTATCCTCTATCGGTATTTCACATAGCAAATTTGATCACTCAGTTTTCATCTATAACAAGGGTAATGACATGACATACATTCTGTTATATGTTGATGACATTATCCTAAGCGTCGATCTATTATGTCACTCATTGCCTCTGAGTTTGCTATGAATGATTTGGGGCCCCTAAGCTATTTTTTGGACATTGATGTTACGAGACATGCATGTGTCTTATTTCTTTGTCAAAAGAAGTACGCCGAAGAGATCATTGATCAATGAGGCATGACGTCTTGCAAATCGGTTCACACACCGGTGGACACTAATTTCAAACTCAGTGCCTCTTCGGGTTCTCTGTACGTCGATCTGACTCACTATCACAGTTTAACATGAGCATTGCAGTATCTCACTTCACGAGACCAGATATATCATATGTCGTGTGTTGACACCCAATTTTGACCCTCCCGTCCAGTCATTAACTATAAAATTACACTAGTTTTCCAACGATTTTTATAATAATAAAATGCAGCAATAAAACATTAATACAGACATAAATAAGCGATTAATAACAAGCACCGCATCTTACGTAGAATACTAAACACTTTAGGTCTCGCGTCCGCATTTATTAATTTTAAGCCCTGTCATAATTTTTAAATGATAATAAATAAATAAATAAATAAATACGTAAAATAAATAATTTAACAATGACGTCATGTTAAATAGCATATTCGCATTTATTAATACGCAAGACAATTTCATAATTATTATTGGTAGTTTAAATTAGTTTCAATCTAATACATGTGTTTCAATAGCGTCACATTTATAAAAAAAAATTAAGTAATCCTTAAATGACACATCTGCATTTAGCACTTAAATAATTTAATAATAATCTAAACCTCATTCAATTTTAATTTAACATCGCAAAATACGCATAATAAATAAGATTTTAACGGCGTCGCATTATAAAATATTAAGCACTAGTTAAATAGCACACCCACATTTATTAATTTAATTTACCACTAATTAATTAATAATACACTACCCAAATTAAAACACCTAAAAACTAATACCTAATTACATAATTACCAGCCCACAACCCACAACTTAAATCGCCCAAGCCCAAACCAGTTGGCCCAAACACCCAGCCTTTGTTTTATCATCCCATTTCCCCTCTACTTCGCCCCAGCCCTTACCCGTCGCCCCGCCCATGCCCATCAGCCCACATCCTTTATTCCCCTCTTCAGCAGCCCATCCGCCCCTTTTCTCTTATCCCTCAATCGCCCCTTAAGGCATCAAACCTAGAAACCCTCCAACCCATTTTCCCCTCTTTCCCTCTTAACCAGCTCCCATCACCCCCAAATCCGCTGCCATACCCATACCTCTGTCCCAACCAACTCCTCTCTGTCACCCGACACACGCCCATGCCCTGCATTCCCTAAAATCCGCGATTTGAACCAACAAATCGTCCAAAAATCATACCTCTAACAACTATTTTTCGATTTCAAACCCAAAATTTCACCTATAAAAACCCCCCTTTGTTCTTCAAGAGGGGGTCGGATTTTTGAGTATTGATTTCTAAGACCTTCCTTTTGTTTTTCGTTTAAAATTCTTGCGTTTAGGGTCCGATTTTCTACTCTTTAATTTTGCATTTCATCTTTTGTTGGGGGTTTTGATTCGTGAGTAAAAAGAAGGATAACAAAAAATCTGGTCTTAGAAGCCAAGAATAAAAATTCAGTTTTTTTTACTACTTGGAAAGTTGTCGAAAAATCAGTCAGGAATCCCCTCTTTCAGAAACATAAATCAAGAAATCCCCTTTGTTTTTCACTCTCAGTTTTGGTTAGAAAAGCCACAAAAATCTTTAAACTTTCATTTCGTCGCATAAGCAAAAACAAAGCAATTCTTTTAGCGAAATTGACGAGTCGAAAGACGCCTCGGTTCGCTTCCCGGAGAAGGTCGGTAAACTCAAATTCCTCTCGTATTTCATTTTATTTTTGTGCTATGTCTGTTTGTCTTTGATTGCCGTAGCCTGTTTTAATTTGGTTAGCATAATTCAGTTTACTCATATGATGAGTTTAAGAGTGTAGTTTGAGTTTTGACATTGGCAGAAGGTTGCGAGGCTGCTTAGTTGTACATTGCAATGTTTACTTGTTTATTTGCCTATTTATGCCTTTGTATGACATATTAGAAATTGCATAATGTGTATGCCATCTCAATGCTTACTTAGTAATTTATTATCCCGATAAGTGTTCAGTTTAAATTAACTATGTTATGAGAATGATTCGATTTTAAGATCTGCTCGACAAATACTATATCCTGTTTGAAGCGCCTTTCTATTCGATGAACAATATAAATGTGCTTGAGTATGCTTAGTTTAGCCTAACCAATCCTGCTAATCTGAAATGCTATCGGGAAAATGGTTATTGGATTGTCCACAATAGTCTCATATATGTTAACAGGTTTTAAGCTCATTTTGTTCGTTGAGTTATAAGTTAACTGTATGTTCAATGTGATATACTAAGGATTTCGAAGGATAGATACCTTGTTTGGGTTTTAATCATATCACACTTAAGATCGAAGCCTAATTTAAGTTAAAAATGGAGATAGAGAATTTGTTTAATTCATCTCCTAAATAGCCCCTCAGTGTTGTGATGTTCAGTTGGGAAGTATGAATGAAACTCTGTTACTCATTTGGCTTGATTCCATATTGTAAAGGGACTGTATAAAAGTGATCGTCTAGGCATTACTAGGCTTTCATACTTCTGATATATGTATGTTTTTCCTTCATTTGCATATGTTCTACCAACTGTTTTGACCTTAATTCATGTTACCTGCTCAAGCCTCAAAATGCCTCCATACTAGCATGCTAAGTCCTTTAGAATAATGTTGTGTCATACTTTGATTATTAAATTGTTTTGATGTTGTCCACTCTGTTCCTATCTTAAAACTGCCACTAGGATGGCCTACAATGTCTGTCAATCTCCTCTATAGTATGAAGAATAGGCAGAGTTGATTAAGAATATCTGCATTTTGTCTGATGAAAGCATGCCTATGGCAGGTTAAATTCAGTTATCTGTTGCACATAACTCAACCTGTAATCTTGCTTCTCTTCTGCAAATATGTGTAGAGTTGGTTAGGATAACTGAGACTGCTTAAAAGATTTGGAGAAGGACGTGGTTAATTAATTTCATGTTTTACCTATTCTGTTTGTTCTTGATGATATGTGAGTTTGTTCCCAATTAGATACCTTTCCCTTCTTTAATTTCTCCAAGACTGAAATGGTATACAGGGAACATATATCTGAATATATATCTGATGTGTATCCAAAATGACCTCTTGGATTATTTGTTTAAATATCTTCCTGTCTATATGTATACTAAGTTGGTTACACATTCACCCTATCTGTTTAAATGTTAAAATAATTTCATACTATCATGTAAAGTACTCTAGGTGGTTTGGCATCTCTGAAATGCCACTGTCGACTAGTCACATGACCATTCCTATGTCTACATACTAACTTAACTCATAATATGCTTGCATTACTTGTCTAAGTGTTAAATGTCAACATGTGAAATCTTTTAGTCATTTTGTATAATGTCTTGTTCATTAAGCTACTGGGTGATATATGGTTGGCAACTATTTGAATATTGTGTGTATGTCACCCTTATATATATCCGTGTTAATGTGGGCTCATATATATGTGAATACAGATGCTTTGTTAACTAGGTTGTCGTAGGTACTGGACTGCTCAGTTTTTTTTGAATTCTTTTTGTTTGTTAATCTGAAAGATTCCACGTTTTGGGCATGTTTTGCACTTTTTGCATATTACCTGTATATATTGCCCAAGGTCTGGATTGGCCTGTTCAGCTGTTCTTGATAATCATCATTTGAATATTGGCAACTATTTGAATATTGTGTGTATGTCACCCTTATATATATATCCATGTAAATGTGGGCTCATATATATGTGAATACAGATGCTTTGTTAATCTGTCGAGTAATCGGATCGCCGCTTTTTTTGTATTCTTTTTGTTTGTTAATCTGAAAGATTCCACGTTTTGGGCCTGTTTTGCACTTTTTGCATATTACCTGTATCTATGGCCCAAGGTCTGGATTGGCCGATTCAGTTGTTCTTGATAATCATCGGTTGGACCCTTCTATTTTTCCTTTACAATGCATGAAAGATCAGAGAATTAATAAGGGTATCCGTTAGTTTCTGCCCATTATGGGTTCTGTCCCAGTCACTCCCAGCCCAAGTATTATATAGAATTATATTAATGAGGCCTATTGACTTGATTTAATTGTTATGACTAATGTATATTTCTAATGTTTTAATTATTCATACATGGCAATATTTGGGCTCATACTATTTTTTTTTGCATGAAACGCATCGGGAGCAATGACGAGTCTCATTATGATACCCATCCCCACTCTCGTCAAAAGAAGATCCATGTCTGCATTCCTTGCATCCTCTCCGACTTCGGGACTTCTAAACAAATAGGGCGGAATGATATCGTCATCCGTCCTAGTCATCGCCCTTAATTCGCCACTTTACTTTATTATAATTTAATTATTTGTACTTGCATAATTATTGAATTGCTTAGAATAGGTAGACTTAGAATTAATAAAGGTTGGAATTAAAATCGGAAACCGCTAGTTTACTTATTTTAGGTCGTCATCCATATTTCCAAAACGGTAGTTTTATTTATTTTAGGATCGTCGTCTATATTTTCAAAACACTAGTTTATTTTGTACTATATATACTTTGGCATAAAACAAAATCATGTTCTATCAAATCTTAATTCTCATAATCATTTTGTCATGCTTTATCAAAAACTAAATATATGTCATTTTATACAAAACTGCTTTGTGTATATTTCTAAACGCATCTTTTAAAATTAACTCTTTGCAACATCCTTTTATTAAAACCGCATACATTCAAAACATATGTTTTCTAAAGCATGATATTAAGCCTAAGTTTTAACGGATAACCGCAAGTTAGCGGATCTTAAAGGATGTCTAACCCCTCCCTTTAGGATAATAAATAACTCTTACCTAGAATTTCACATAGTTTCACAGACCTTTAAAAATGGAGATCATTCGTAGTATTTATGCTACATTTTTAGTGTCCTAATTCACTATAATAATTAGGTGGTGACTCCTTTAAATACATTTTAGGAATCAACCATACGTAGTACTCCCGTTTTTCGACTCCGGTTGAAATGGGGTGTGACAGCATGGCGACTCCGCTGGGGACTTTAGGTTTTTAACCATAACAAACATAGGTTAATTATTGTGCTTTATTTTTTCTTATCTGCTTAAAATTGCTTCTTCTGTGTTTTACATTCATTTGCTTTTATGTTTTGTCTAAATTATTCTACTTTACATATAAATATTTGCATATTGTCTTAACGGCTATTTGCTACCGCTTTCTTTAAATTGACATTCCGCTCATATTTCTCCCCTTACGGAAAATTAACACTATCACACACTACACGCGAGGTGCGCTTTGCACACCCGCAAATTTCTTTCAAATACCCAAATTTAGGAGAGTTGGCATTTTACGCGGAGAATCCGGTCCAACCGGTGGCCGTGTAGCCTCCTCACTCGAGTGTTCGCTCGGGAACCTTGTGTCTAGTGAAGCCAAATCTTAGAAACATAAGATAGAGCTATACCCCCTTTATTTTTAAGTCATGCATGCATTTATCTTAGGTGGGTTGATCCCTGGTATCGACGCCACAATTAGAAAAATATCAAAACTTCTCATGGGTTTCGCAACCCAACGACCAACCAGCATACTATGTGTAGCGTGACAATGATAGACAAATCCAAGCCTAAACATGACATGCCGAATTGGAAAAAGTGCACCGTCATTTGGTCGCCATTTCCAACAAAACATTGTAGTTTAACGACGTGGACCTATTTATCATAATCTCGCATATTTGGCGTTTAGGCTCACCTCTGGCATAAAAGAGGTCCCAAACATGTTAGAGCACGTGCTTGATTCGCAATTTGCTTATTATTGTATATTGCCTTCAACTCTTTGCATATTATACTAACTTGGTTTGCTTCATTTGTTAGAGGGTTATTTTGCCTAGCTTATCCCCAAAAGGTTGATTTGTGCATCAGGGGAAGAAAGCATATTGGAGGACGGGTCGGAGCAGGACGAGGTTCGACTGGTAGTAGCACAATCGTCCAATAAATGATTAATCCAGAGGCACCAGAACGAAACAGCTTAGGACTCGTCCCCGTTCCTGTAGAGGATGCAGAGGCGTTAGAAAGGAGAAACACCAATGATCAACACCTCGCCAAACTATTGCAGCAAATAGAAGTCATGCAGGCCGAAATAGAAAGGCTCCGAAATATCACAAACTTGTCTATTAGCTTGAATGCACCACTCCCAGAGCAAAGGACAAATGCAATCGTGTCACATGCCCTTGAGCCTCCACTTCCCCAAAGCTCCCCGCAGAGGCCGCAACATACCAGCTCACACCAAAATGTCACTCGCCCGGTCAATTTGCAAGCCGACCTAAAAAATGATCCGTTTACTACATACATATCCCAACCTCCACCTACTTATATCTCCCCACTCAGTCCAAATTGCCAAGCCACCCAATACGAGCAGACGACACGCATCACTAGTCCTAACAAACAATATGGGGCATTAGCACATCCGACCGAAAGCCAACCATTTATTATGTCTGTATCCTCTCAAGAGACAGATCAATATGAGGAAGTGGAGCGGCAGGCTCGAGCTAGAGCTGATGAAAATATGGCAAAAGAAATCTGTAGCTTGAAAGAGGCATTAAAAAGCATTCAGATGAACAAGGGGGATGAAGGGTTAGAATATGAAAACTTATGTATGCACCCCGACGTTGAATTACCTGTGGGGTACAAGGTGCCCAAATTTGACATGTTCGATGGAAAGGGGAATCCTCGAGCTCATCTAAGGTCATATTGCGATAAATTGATTGGAGTTGGGAAAAATCAAGCAATCATCATGAAATTATTCATCAGGAGTCTAACCGGCGAGGCGCTAGACTGGTACACATGCCAAGACCCTCGAAAATGGGACGGTTGGAATGCCATGGCACAAGATTTCATGGATAGATTCAGATTCAACACTGACACTGTACCGGATAGATTTTATCTTATGAAACTCGAAAAGAAATCCATCGAAACTTTCAGGGAATACGCCCTGAGGTGGCGGTCGGAAGCAGCAAAGGTCCAACCTCTAATGCCAGAGAGCGAAATGACCACCTTGTTCGTGCAGTCGTTAAAAGACGCGACGTGTTATGAAAGGATGATCAGTGTAATTGGGCGAAGTTTTGCAGAAGTCGTGAGAATGGGCGACTTCGTGGAAGAAGGCATTAAGACAGGCAGGATTACAAACTTGACAGCCCTACAAGCAACTAGCAGAGCAATGCAGTCAGATTCCATAGGAGGTACCTCACAGAGGAGAAGAGATGCATCACCCTCTGTCATGGTCATTCAGGAACATAGGCCAGAACAACTTCCAGTGTATCAAAGCCCACCGCTTTCTTACTATAACCAAAACACTCAAAATCCACGAATATACTATCGATCAAGGCTACCCCATATCCTGTTTACCATACCCAACCAGCATATCCAAAATACTCACCACAATCACGAACCCGCACACCAAACGGACCCAAACCCCGCATAGATGCTGAGAGAAAGCCAACCAGAACCAAAACACCTTTAGCCGAACCCATAGCCCAAGTGTATGAGAAGCTGAAAGTCGCAGGAATACTCCAACCAATTCCCAGAAATACCCCCAGGCCTACTTCCCGAGGGCACGATAAAACCAAACATTGTGCATACCACTCCGGTGCCGAGGGACACGACATCGAAAATTGTTATACACTCAAGGACAAAATAGAGGAGTTAATCGAAGAGGGAGTCATTCAGCTGAAAGATGCTCCTCTCAGGGTAAATAATAACCTTCTCCCTGGTTATGAAGATGCCCATGTGAGCATGATAGCTAAAAATGAAGAAGACAGACTGGAAGGGACTATTACGCCAGCCCGAAAAGGGAAGAAAGTTGAATCATCGACCAACCGTCAGAGAAGAGTAGGTGCTCCTTGCCGGAGATTGTTTAACCATTGAATAAGTCATTCGTCTAGTTGTGTGCTGCAAGATATGATCCCACTGAAGACTCAGCCATTGAAGACACAGAGCAAGAAGAAGTGGACTCGTGCCCCTGCCTTGGCCCGTCGAGTCCTGAAATAGTTAGTTTAATATATTTTGCCCTTTATATGTAATAAAATGGAACTACGTTTGACCTGATTCCCTTGGCGGATACGTAGGCGGCCGTTTCGGCTTCGGTCCCACCTTTAGAAATTTTTAATTTCACCCAAAAAAAAAATCGCTTGTAATGAACTACGTCATGACCTGATTCCCTCATGGGGATACGTAGGCGGCCTAAATCGGCTTCGGTCAAACCATTAGGAAACCTTCCCTTATTTTTGAAAATAACGAAAACACACATAATATACAAGCAACCCCATGGAGACCCACTTTAGGCCAAACGCCCTTTGCATGTTCAGAACTGGGACAAGGTAGGAAACCAGGCAGGGGTTATGAGTCCAAACAAGGCAGACGTCCGAGCATCAAGAGTCAAAACTACAAAGTCAATGCAAATCAACCACCCCCCTCAAACTCACAAATTTTCTTTGAGCGCAGGTTCTTCATATTAGCAGAAGATACAACAAAAGTTTCTTCATATTAGCAGAAGATACAACAAAAGTTTCTTCATATTAGCAGAAGATACAAAAAAAGTTTCTTCATATTAGCAGAAGATACAACAAAAGTTTCTTCATATTAGTAGAAGCAGAAAATACAACAAAAGTTCTTCATATTAGCAGAAGCAGAAAGAAGCAGCAGAAGCAGACAGACATCAACAATCAAAATTTAAATCCCGCAACAAAGTCTAGCGCATCCGCTCAGACCTAGAGTCAAATTGCAATACATGCAGTGCACAAACGCACAACAAAGACATCATGACAAACCATACGGCACTCGCAACACCCCACATATCATACAGGGACGACATCCATACTCACAAAATTGCATTTCTCATATATTTATCATTTTGTTTTAACAGTTATACACTAATTTTTCTCAAGCTTAGCTTGCAGGAGCATTTATTCTACAGGAGCAGCAGCAACACGTCCAGGCAACGACGTCATCAGCATCACGTCCATGCAACGACGTCATCAGTGTTACGTCCACGCAATGACGCCCTCAACATCAAGTCTGAAAACGACGCCCAAGTCCGAAAACAACGCCACGTCCAAAAACGACGCCGAGTCCGAAAACGACGCCGCGTCCGAAAACGACGCCACGTCCGAAAACGACGCCGAGTCCGAAAACGACGCCACGTCCGAAAATGACGCCGAGTCTGAAAACGACGCCGAGTCCGAAAACGACGCCACGTTCGAAAACGACGCCAAGTCCGAAAATGACGCCAAAGTCTAAAAACGACGCCCAGTCCGAAACGACGCCCTGCCCAAAGACGACGTCATCAGCATATCACATCTACACAAGGACACTTCCTCTACTCTCAAAAATTGCATTTCTTATTCATACTTTATTACTATGTCTTAGCAGTTATTCACTAACTCTTTCTTGAGCTTTAGTCTACAGGGGCAGTTGCAGCAAGTACAACATATCCGCATTCACAATCGCAACGCGTCTGTGCAAGGGCGAAATCACAGCATTTGCAGCAGGCATCACATTTTTCGCAGGATAGCATTTTCTACTCACACAGTTACATTGCTTATAAATTCATGCGTTATCATTTTGCCTTAACAGTTATGCACTAACCATTTGTTTAAGTCTTAGCATACAGAAACAGGAGCACAACGTGGAACTACCTCTTACGGCGAACCGAAGCAATTTGTACCTCGAATGTCGATCCGCTCTCCTCCAGCATCCTGCAACACCAATGACCCCAGTGTCATCATAATTCGACACTGGAATAAATTTTAAATCCGCGTTATCCTTGATTTAATTTTTCTATTATCACAGAACCCAGTGTCATCATAATTCGACACTGGGACAAATTTTAAATCTGCTTCCGCTTTGGTTTTAATTTTCTAGCGTCACAAAACCCAGTGTCATCATAATTCGACACTGGGACACAATTTTGAATCTAAGTCCGTCTTTAAATTTTTCAAAGATCACCACGGTAGCCCAAAGGTCGCCATAACTCGACATCGGGACAAATTTTGAGTCCGCTACCGCTCGTGTTTTACCATGGTAGCCCAGCGTCGTCATAACTCGACACTGGGACAAAATTTTGAATTTTGCGTCAGCCTCGTCTTAATCGCCCAACATTTTTAATTCTGAGGATCGAGACAAAATTGGCTTTAAGTCAATGTCTTTGTCCGAAGATTCTTCCATCATCTCCATACAAAGAGGGACAAGTTGTTGACACCCAATTTTGACCCTCCCATCCAGTCATTAACTATAAAATTACACTAGTTTTCCAACGATTTTTATAATAATAAAATGCAGAAATAAAACATTAATACAGGCATAAATAAGCGATTAATAACAAGCACCGCATCTTACGTAGAAGACTAAACACTTTAGGTCTCGCGCCCGCATTTATTAATTTTAAGCTCTGTCATAATTCTTAAATGATAATAAATAAATAAATAAATAAATACGTAAAATAAATAATTTAACAATGACATCATGTTAAATAGCATATTCGCATTTATTAATACGCAAGGCAATTTCATGATTATTATTGGTAGTTTAAATTAGTTTCAATCTAATACATGCGTTTCAATAGCGTCGCATTTAAAAAAAAATTAAGCAATCCTTAAATGACACATCTGCATTTAGCACTTAAATAATTTAATAATAATCTAAACCTCATTCAATTTTAATTTAACATCGCAAAATACACATAATAAATAAGATTTTAACGGCGTCGCATTATAAAATATTAAGCACTAGTTAAATAGCACACCCACATTTATTAATTTAATTTACCACTAATTAATTAATAATACACAACCCAAATTAAAACACCTAAAAACTAATACCTAATTACATAATTACCAGTCCACAACCCACAACTTAAATCGCCCAAGCCCAAACTAGTTGGCCCAAACACCCATCCTTTGTTTTATCAGCCCATTTCCCCTCTACTTCGCCCCAGCAATTACCCGTCGCCCCGCCCATGCCCATCAGCCCACATCCTTTATTCCCCTCTTCAGCAGCCCATCCACCCCTTTTCTCTTCCCCCTCAATCGCCCCTTAAGGCATCAAACCTAGAAACCCTCCAGCCCATTTTCCCCTCTTTCCCTATTAACCAGCTCCCATCACCCCCAAATCTGCTGCCATACCCATACCTCTGTCCCAACCAACTCCTCTCTGTCACCCGACACACGCCCATGCCCTGCATTCCCTAAAATCCGCGATTTGAACCAACAAATCGTCCAAAAATCAGACCTCTAACAACTATTTTTCGATTTCAAACCCAAAATTTCACCTATAAAAGACCCCCCTTTGTTCTTCAAGAGGGGGTCGGATTTTTGAGTATTGATTTCTAAGACCTTCCTTTTGTTTTTCATTTAAAATTCTTGCGTTTAGGGTCCGATTTTCTACTCTTTAATTTTGCATTTCATCTTTTGTTGGGGGTATTGATTCATGAGTAAAAAGAAGGATAAAAAAAAATCTGGTCTTAGAAGCCAAGAATAAAAATTAAGTTTTTTTTACTACTTGGAAAGTTGTCGAAAAATCAGTCAGGAATCCCCTCTTTCAGAAACATAAATCAAGAAATCCCCTTTGTTGTTCACTCTCAGTTTTGGTTAGAAAAGCCACAAAAATCTTTAAACTTTCATTTCGTCGCATAAGCAAAAACAAAGCAATTCTTTGAGCGGAATTGACTAGTCGAAAGACGCCTCGGTTCGCTTCCCGGAGAAGGTCGGAAACTCAAATTCCTCTCATATTTTATTTTATTTCTGTGCTATGTCTGTTTGTATTTGATTGCCGTAGCCTGTTTTAATTTGGTTAGCATAATTCAGTTTACTCATATGATGAGTTTAAGAGTGTAGTTTGAGTTTTGACATTGGCAGAAGGTTGTGAGGCTGCTTAGTTGTACATTGCAATGTTTAATTGTTTATTTGCCTATTTATGCCTTTGTATGACATATTAGAAATTGCATAATGTGTATGTCATCTCAATGCTTACTTAGTAATTTATTATCCCGATAAGTGTTCAGTTTAAATTAACTATGTTATGAGAATGATTTGATTTTAAGATCTGCTCGACAAATACTATATCCTGTTTGAAGAGCCTTTCTATTCGATGAACAATATAAATGTGCTTGAGTATGCTTAGTTTAGCCTAACCAATCCTGCTAATCTGAAATGCTATCGGGAAAATGGTTATTGGATTGTCCCTGTCGTCTCATATATATGTTAACAGGTTTTAAGCTCATTTTGTTCGTTGAGTTATAAGTTAATTGTATGTTCAATGTGATATACTAAGGATTTCGAAGGATATATACCTTGTTTGGGTTTTAATCATATCACACTTAAGATCGAAGCCTAATTTAAGTTAAAAATGGAGATAGGGAATTTGTTTAATTCATCTCCTAAATAGCCCCTCAGTGTTGTGATGTTCAGTTGGGAAGCATAAATGAAACTCTGTTACTCATTTGGCTTGATTCCATATTGTAAAGGGACTGTATAAAAGTGATCGTCTAGGCATTACTAGGCTTTCATACTTCTGATATATGTATGTTTGTCCTTCATTTGCATATGTTCTACCAATTGTTTGACCTTAATTCATGTTACCTGCTCAAGCCTCAAAATGCCTCCATACTAGCATGCTAAGTCCTTTAGAATAATGTTGTGTCATACTTTGATTATTAAATTGTTTTGATGTTGTCCACTCTGTTCCTATCTTAAAACTGCCACTAGGATGACCTACAATGTCTGTCAGTCTCCTCTATAGTATGAAGAATAGGCAGAGTTGATTAAGAATATCTGCATTTTGTCTGATGAAAGCATGCCTATGGCAGGTTAAATCAGTTATCTGTTGCACATAACTCAACCTGTAATCTTGCTTCTCTTCTGCAAATATGTGTAGAGTTGGTTAGGATAACTGAGACTGCTTAAAAGATTTGGAGAAGGATGTGGTTAATTAATTTCATGTTTTACCTATTCTGTTTGTTCTTGATGATATGTGAGTTTGTTCCCAATTAGATACCTTTCCCTTCTTTAATTTCTCCAAGACTGAAATGGTATACAGGGAACATATATCTGAATATATATCTGATGTGTATCCAAAATGACCTCTTGGATTATTTGTTTAAATATCTTCCTGTCTATATGTATACTACGCTGGTTACACATTCACCCTACCTGTTAAAATGTTAAAATAATTTCATACTATCATGTAAAGTACTCTAGGTGGTTTGGCATCTCTGAAATGCCAATGTCGACTAGTCACATGACCATTCCTATGTCTACATACTAACTTAACTCATAATATGCTTGCATTACTTGTCTAAGTGTTAAATGTCAACATGTGAAATCTTTTAGTCATTTTGTATAATGTCTTGTTCATTAAGCTACTGGGTGTTATATGGTTGGCAACTATTTGAATATTGTGTGTATGTCACCCTTATATATATCCGTGTTAATGTGGGCTCATATATATGTGAATACAGATGCTTTGTTAACTGGGATGTCGTAGGTACTAGACTGCTCAGTTTTTTTTGAATTCTTTTTTTTTGTTAGTCTGAAAGATTCCACGTTTTGGGCCTGTTTTGCACTTTTTGCATATTACCTGTATATATGGCCCAAGGTCTGGATTGGCATGTTCAGCTGTTCTTGATAATCATCATTTGAATATTGGCAACTATTTGAATATTGTGTGTATGTCACCCTTATATATATCCGTGTAAATGTGGGCTCATATATATGTGAATACAGATGCTTTGTTAACTGGGTTGTCGAGTACCGGATCGCCGCTTTTTTTTTTTCTTTTTGTTTGTTAATCTGAAAGATTCCACGTTTTGGGCCTGTTTTGCACTTTTTGCATATTACCTGTATCTATGGCCAAGGTCCGATTGGCTTGCTCACCGTTTCGATAATCATCGGTTGGACCCTTCTATTTTTCCTTTCCAATGCCTGAAAGATCAGAGAATTAATAGGGGTATCCGTTAGTTTCTGCCCATTATGGGTTCTGTCCCAGTCACTCCCAGCCCAAGTATTATATAGAATTATATTAATGAGGCCTATTGACTTGATTTAATTGTTATTACTGATGTATATTTCTAATGTTTTAATTATTCATACATGGCAATATTTGGGCTCATACTAATCTTTTTTTTTTTGCATGAAACGCATCGGGAGCAATGACGAGTCTCATTATGATACTCATCCTCACTCTCGTCAAAAGAAGATCCATGTCTGCATTCCTTGAATCCTCTCCGACTTCGGGACTTCTAAACAAATAGGACGGAATGATATCGTCATCCGTCCTAGTCATCGCCCTTAATTCGCCACTTTACTTTATTATAATTTAATTATTTGTACTTGTATAATTATTGAATTGCTTAGAATGGGTAGACTTAGAATTAATAAAGGTTGGAATTAAAATCGGAAACCGCTAGTTTACTTATTTTAGGCCGTCATCCATATTTCCAAAACGGTAGTTTTATTTATTTTAGGCTCGTCGCCTATATTTTCAAAACACTAGTTTATTTTGTACTATATATACTTTGTCATAAAACAAAATCATGTTCTATCAAATCTTAATTCTCATAATCATTTTGTCATGCTTTATCAAAAACTAAATATATGTCATTTTACACAAAACTGCTTTGTGTATATTTCTAAACGCATCTTTTAAAATTAACTCTTTGCAACATCCTTTTATTAAAACCGCATACGTTCCAAACATATGTTTTCTAAAGCATGATATTAAACCTAAGTTTGAACGGATAACCGCAAGTTAGCGGATCTTAAAGGATGCCTAACCCCTTCCCTTTAGGATAATAAAAAACTCTTACCTAGAATTTCACATAGTTTCACAGACCTTTAAAAATGGAGATCATTCGTAGTATTTATGCTACATTTTTAGTGTCCTAATTCACTATAATAATTAGGCGGTGACTCCTTTAAATACATTTTAGGAATCAACCATACGTAGTACTCCCGTTTTTCGACTCCGGTTGAAATGGGGTGCGACAGTATGGCGACTCGCTGGGGACTTTAGGTTTTTAACCATAACAAACATAGGTTAATTATTGTGCTTTATTTTTTCTTATCTGCTTAAAATTGCTTCTTCTGTGTTTTACATTCATTTGCTTTTATGTTTTGTCTAAATTATTCTACTTTACATATAAATATTTGCATATTGTCTTAACGGCTATTTGCTACCGCTTTCCTTAAATTGACATTCCGCTCATATTTCCCCCCTTATGGAAAATTAACACTATCACACTACACGCGAGGTGCACTTTGCACACCCGCAAATTTCTTTCAAATACCCAAATTTAGGAGAGTTGGCATTTTACGCGGATAATCCGGTCCAACCGGTGGCCGCGTAGCCTCCTCACTCGAGTGTCCGCTCGGGAACCTTGTGTCTAGTGAAGCCAAATCTTAGAAACATAAGATAGAGTTATACCCCCTTTATTTTTAAGTCATGCATGTATTTATCTTAGGTGGGTTGATCCCTGGTATCGACGCCACAATTAGAAAAACACCAAAACTTGTCATGGGTTTCGCAACCCAACGACCAACCAGCATACTATGTGTAGCGTGACAATGATAGACAAATTCAAGCCTAAACATGACATGCCGAATTGGAAAAAGTGCACCGTCATTTGGTCGCCATTTCCAACAAAACATTGTAGTTTAACGACGTGGACCTATTTATCATAATCTCGCATATTTGGCGTTTAGGCCCACCTCTGACATAAAAGAGGTCCCAAACATGTTAGAGCACGTGCTTGATTCACAATTTGCTTATTATTATATATTGCCTGCAATTCTTTGCATATTATACTAACTTGGTTTGCTTCATTTGTTAGAGGGTTATTTTGCCTAGCTTATCCCCAAAAGGTTGATTTGTGTCGACTGGTAGTAGCACAATCGTCCAATAAATGATTAATCCAGAGGCACCAGAACGAAACAGCTTAGGACTCGTCCCCGTTCCTGTAGAGGATGCAGAGGCGTTAGAAAGGAGAAACACCAATGATCAACACCTCGCCAAACTATTGCAGCAAATGGAAGTCATGCAGGCCGAAATAGAAAGGCTCCGAAATATCACAAACATGTCTATTAGCTTGAATGCACCACTCCCAGAGCAAAGGACAAATGCAATCGTGTCACATGCCCTTGAGCCTCCACTTCCCCAAAGCTCCCCGCAGAGGCTGCAACATACCAGCGAACACCAAAACGTCACTCGCCCGGTCAATTTGCAAGCCGACCTCCAAAATAATCCGTTTACTACATACATATCTCAACCTCTACCTACTTATATCTCCCCACTCAGCCCAAATTGCCAAGTCACCCAATACGAGCAGAGGACACGCATCACTAGTCCTAACAAACAATATGGGGGATTAGCACATCCGACCGAAAGCCAACCATTTATTATGCATGCATCCTCTCAAGAGACAGATCAGTACATGGAAGTGGAGCGGCAGACTCGAGCTAGAGCTGATGAAAATGTGGCAAAAGAAATACGTAGCTTGAAAGAGGCATTCAAAAGAATTCAAATGAACAAGGGGGAGGAATGTTTAGAATACGAAAACTTATGTATGCACCCCGACGTTGAATTACCTGTGGGTACAAGGTGCCCAAATTTGACATGTTCGATGGAAAGGGGAATCCTCGAGCTCATTTAAGATCATATTGCGATAAATTGATTGGAGTTGGGAAAAATCAAGCAATCATCATGAAATTATTCATCAGGAGTCTAACCGGCGAGGCGCTAGACTGGTACACATGCCAAGACCCTCGAAAATGGGACGGTTGGAATGCCATGGCACAAGATTTCATGGATAGATTCAGATTCAACACTGACACTGTACCGGATAGATTTTATCTTATGAAACTCGAAAAAAAATCCACCGAAACTTTCAGGGAATACGCCCTGAGGTGGCGGTCGGAAGCAGCAAAGGTCCAACCTCCAATGGCAGAGAGCGAAATGACCATCTTGTTCGTGCAATCGTTAAAAGACGCGACGTATTATGAAAGGATGATCAGTGTAATTGGGCGAAGTTTTGCAGAAGTCGTGAGAATGGGAGACTTCGTGGAAGTAGGCATTAAGACAGGCAGGATTACAAACTTGACGGCCCTACAAGCAACTAGCAGAGCAATGCAGTCAGATTCCATAGGAGGTACCTCACAGAGGAGAAGAGATGTATCACCCTCTGTCATGGTCATTCAGGAACATAGGCCAGAACAACTTCCAGTGTATCAAAGCCCACCGCTTTCTTACTATAACCAAAACACTCAAAATCCACAGTCATACTATCAGCACTGCGCTACCTCATATCCTGTTTACCATACCCAACCAGCATATCCAAAATACTCACCACAATCACGAACCCGCAGTTAGCCCGCACACCAAACGGACCCAAACCCCGCATAGATGCTGAGAGAAAGCCAACCAGAACCAAAACACCTTTAGCCGAACCCATAGCCCAAGTGTATGAGAAGCTGAAAGTCGCAGGAATACTCCAACCAATTCCCAGAAATACCCCCAGGCCTACTTCCCGAGGGCACGTTAAAACAAAACATTGTGCATACCACTCCGGTGCCGAGGGACACGACATCGAAAATTGCTATACACTCAAGGACAAAATAGAGGAGTTAATCGAAGAGGGAGTCATTCAGCTGAAAGATGCTCCTCTCAGGGTAAATAATAACCTTCTCCCTGGTTATGAAGATGCCCATGTGAGCATGATAGCTAAAAATGAAGAAGACAGTCTGGAAGGGACTATTACGCCAGCCCGAAAAGGGAAGAAAGTTGAATCATCGACCAACCGTCAGAGAAGAGGAGGTGCTCCTTGCCGGAGATTGTTTAACCATTGAATAAGTCATTCTTCTAGTTGTGTGCTGCAAGATATGATCCCGCTGAAGACACAGAGCAAGAAGAAGTGGACTCGTGCCCCTGTTTTGGCCCGCCGAGTCCTGAAATAGTTAGTTTAATATATTTTGCCCTTTATATGTAATAAAATGGAACTACGTTTGACCTGATTCCCTTGGCGGATACGTAGGCGGTCGTTTCGGCTTCGGTCCCACCTTTAGAAATTTTTAATTTCACCCAAAAAAAAATCGCTTGTAATGAACTACGTCATGACCTGATTCCCTCATGGGGATACGTAGGCGGCCTAAATCGGCTTCGGTCACACCATTAGGAAACCTTCCCTTATTTTTGAAAATAACGAAAACACACATAATATACTAGCAACCCCATGGAGACCCACTTTAGGCCAAACGCCCTTTGCATGTTCATAACTGGGACAAGGTAGGAAACCAGGCAGGGGTTATGAGTCCAAACAAGACAGACGTCCGAGCATCAAGAGTCAAAACTACAAAGTCAATGCAAATCAACCACCCCCCTCAAACTCACAAATTTTCTTTGAGCGCAGGTTCTTCATATTAGCAGAAGATACAACAAAAGTTTCTTCATATTAGCAGAAGATACAACAAAAGTTTCTTCATATTAGCAGAAGATACAACAAAAGTTTCTTCATATTAGCAGAAGCAGAAAATACAACAAAAGTTCTTCATATTAGCGTAAGCGAAGAAGCAAATGTATGCATGACATCAACAATCAAAATTTAAATCCCGCAACAAAGTCTAGCGCATCAGCTCGGACCTAGAGTCAAATTGCAATCCATGCAGTGCACAAACGCACAACAAAGACATCATGACAAACCATACGGCACTCGCAACACCCCACATATCATACAGGGACGACATCCCTACTCACAGAATTGCATTTCTCATATATTTATCATTTTGTTTTAACAGTTATACACTAATTTTTCTCAAGCTTAGCTTGCAGGAGCATTTATTCTACAGGAGCAGCAACAACACGTCCAGACAACGACGTCATCAGCATCACGTCCACGCAACGACGTCATCAGCGTTACGTCTACGCAATGACGCCCTCAACATCAAGTCCGAAAACGATGCCCAAGTCCGAAAACGACGCCTAAGTCCGAAAATGATGCCACGTCCGAAAACGACGCCGAGTTCGAAAATGACGCCGCATCCAAAAACGACGCCACGTCCGAAAACGACGCCGAGTCCGAAAACGACGCCGCGTCCGAAAACGACGCCACGTCCGAAAACGACGCCACGTCCGAAAATTACGCCAAGTCCGAAAACGACGCCGAGTCCGAAAACGACGCCGAGTCCGAAAACGACGCCGAGTCCGAAAACGACGCCAAAGTCCAAAAACGACGCCCAGTCCGAAACGACGCCCCGCCCAAAGACGATGTCATCAGCATATCACATCTACGCAAGGACACTTCCTCTACTCTCAAAAATTGCATTTCTTATTCATGCTTTATTACTCTGTCTTAGCAGTTATGCACTAACTCTTTCTTGAGCTTTAGTCTACAGGGGCAATTGCAGCAAGTACAACATATCCGCATTCACAATTGCAACGCGTCTGTGCAAGGGCGAAATCACAGCATTTGCAGCAGACATCACATTTTTCGCAGGATAGCATTTTCTACTCACACAGTTACATTGCTTATAAATTCATGCGTTATCATTTTGCCTTAACAGTTATGCACTAACCGTTTGTTTAAGTCTTAGTGTAACACCCCATTTAAACCAGAGTCGAAACGGGAGTACTACGTATGGTGGATAACACCCCATTTAAACCAGAGTCGAAACGGGAGTACTACGTATGGTGGATTCCTGGATGTATTTAAGGAGTCGCCACCTAATTATTTAAGTGAATTAGGACACTTGATTTATTGCAATAGAAATACTGCAATTAATGATCTCCATTTAATGGTCTGCGAAAGCTATGTGAGATTCTAGGTAAGGGTTTTTTATTATCCTAAAGGGAAGGGGTCAGACATCCTATAGGATCCGCTAACTTGCGGTTATCCGTTCAAACCTAGGTTAATTATATATTGGCTTTTATTCTACCTATTCTAAGCATCTTTACATAATTTACAATTAAAATAAAATGCAATACAAAAGTAAAACTAAAATTAAATGCGACATGAGATAAGAATCTGGGACATCTTTAACCCTTTTTTAGGTTTTCTGCACAAGATATCTTCGGGTACCTGCATAGACACTTAGTAAAAGTGTTAGTAATAAAATAAATAATTTTTAAAATAATAGCAATAATTAATAAATAAAGTCAAAAATAAATCCGTCTTTGTACAGGAAAGGCCTTGGAAATCAGACGGAGATTCCTTCATCGGCCAATATTGCTAAAAATAATAAAATAAATAAAACATTCGGATCCGCGCCAAAAGCAAGAATAGTTTTAAACACGGAGGGCTCGGATATGTAAAAATATAAAGTAGATGCCTAAACAAGTGCGTGCGAGAATTCGCGGCGCATGTTGGTTATCCGGTGTAAGTGGAAGAAATCATCATTGCCCAGAAAGCTTCATTTATTTTATTTTTCCGTCTTTGCAACTGTGGAGGCCTCAAAAATCGACGGATAACTTTTTCATTGGCCATAGTGTAGTATCTGTTCAAAATCAGTAAAAAATACCAAATGTAGTATCTTGTTCAAATCAGTAACCAAGAGTGTAGTATCTTGTTCAAAATCAAGAAATGCTAAAATCAAGAGCAAAATAGCCTAAAGATCACCCAAAGACCATAGCCAAAATCAGTAGCAAAATAGCCTAAAGCCATCACAAAAATGGCTAAAACAGTGACAACAAAGGCTGAAAAAAAACAATGCAAAATTAGTCCAGCCATTAGTAAAAACGCCACCCGCAACACGGCCAAAGCACAGTGAGCATTCACGAGCGTAACAAGGCACAGAAACAGTAGAGCTCGCCGGAGTTCTAAAACTCCGGCGAATCACCAAAACAGAAATCAAATCAATCTCCAACCAAATATACCCACAACAGATATACCACAGATCCCGCAATAAAGCAAAACGAAGTTCGCCGGAATTTTTTAAAACTCCGGCGAGGTGAAATAATAACAAAAAAAATCAGTCTGAACACAACAACAATATACCACGGATCCAAGAAATAAATAGGACCGAACCAAGTGATAAAACCACAACACAAACAGAGCAAGGACAGCGGCGTAAGTGAGGTTGGGAACAGTGGTGGTCGACGTACGACGGGAAAGGTGAGGAGGACTGGGAAATGAGAGGGTAGTGGTGAGGGTGAGTTTGGGTGACTGGTGATGAGGTTCGCCGGCGACGGGTGATGGGGTTCGCCGGCGACGGGTGCTGGGGTGAGGTATTGGAGGGGACAAAGGAGATGGGTGTTAGCGAGAATGAGAAGATGAGTGAGAGTAGGGTAGTGGGCTAGGTAGATGGCTGGTATGGTGGGCTGCCCTAGGTCCTTTAAAATGAGGGGTGTAAGGTTTTATTTATAGTGTGGGATTAGGATTAGGATTAGGTTTAGGGTTTGGGTTTTGAGTATTGGGCTTTCAGTATTGGGTTTTGGGTATTGGGTTTTCGGTATTGGGTTTTGGGTATTGGGTTTTGGAGGGAAAAGATGAAAGGTGTATTGGGCCTCAGTTTGGGCTTCGGTTTCTGGCGGGTTGGACTGATTCAGATTATGCCCTGGACTGGACTGGTTTTGACAAAAAATGCAAAATTGATTAATTATTTAAAAGAAAATTATTTAAAGATACAAAATTATAAAAATGCAAATGTTGATGCAATAATAATAAAATGCAATATTTAGCAAATATTTAATGCCTGATTAAAAGTAAAGACGGGGTGTCAGTTAATTATTCAAAGAGATGCTAAAAAATATTTAATACCTAATTAAAGGTAAAAAGCAAAACATGGTGTCAATTTACAAGAATAAACAACATAGAACGTTATGTAAAAAAATATACAAAATGTCAAAAATGATGATAAAATACGGTGTCCTAAAATGCTTAAAATTGCAAGAAATGCCTAAAAGATGGGTCAAAATTGGGTGTCAACAGTTGTTCCTCTTTGACCGGAGACGATGAAAGAGTTTTCGGACAAAGACGTTGACTTGTGGCCAATTTTGTCCCATCGTCAGAATTAAAACAAGGATTAAGCAAAGAATGGGCAAAAGCCGACACTGGGTCGCTGTGATGCCAAGGTAAAAGACAAAGCTGTTTAAAATTTGTCCCAATGTCGAATTATGAGACACTGGGTTGCTGCCATGCTAGAAAATAAAACAGGCAGACGCAAAACTCAAAATTTGTCCCAGTGTCGAAGTATGATTGACACTGGGTTGCAGGTGATGCGGTGCTGGAAAAGACATGGTGTTTGTAGATGTAATGAAGTGATGTGATGATACGCCGTCTTGTATTGGCGAGATGCAGATGACGCCTTGTGTGGGCGTTGTCGTCTTGTATGGACGAAATGCAAATGACGCCTTGTATGGGCGTTGTCGTCTTGTATGGACGAGATGCAGATGACGCCTTGTATGGGCGTTGTCGTCTTGTATGGACGAAAATGCGCCTGACGCCTTATGGGCGTTGTCGCTCAGTATGGACGACGAGATGACGCCAGATGGGCGCTGTCGTTATGTATGGACGAAATGCAAATACGCGCCTTGTATGGCGTTGTCGCTTGTATGGACGAAATGCAGATGACGCCAGATGAAGCGTTGCGTCTTATGGGCGAGACGCAGATGACGCCTTGTGTGGCGTTGTCGTCTTGTATGGACGAGATGCAAATGACGCCAGTATGGGCGTGTTGTCGTCTTGTATGGACGAAATGCAGATGACGCCAGTATGGGCGTTGTCGTCTTGTATGGACGAATGCATGACGCCAGATGGGCGCTTGTATGGCGTTGTCAGTATGGACGAAATGCAAATGACGCCTTGTATGGGCGTTGTCGTCTTGTATGGACGAAATGCAAATGACGTCTTGTATGGGCGTTGTCGTCTTGTATGGACGAAATGCAGATGACGCCTTGTATGGGCGTTGTCGTCTTGTATGGACGAGATGCAGATGACGCCTTGTATGGGCGTTGTCGTCTTGTATGGACGAGATGCAAATGACGCCTTGTATGGGCGTTGTCGTCTTGTATGGACGAGATGCAAATGACGCCTTGTGTGGGCGTTGTCGTCTTGTATGGACGAGATGCAAATGACGCCTTGTGTGGGCGTTGTCGTCTTGTATGGACGAGATGCAAATGACGCCTTGTATGGGCGTTGTCGTCTTGTATGGACGAGATGTAAATGACGCCTTGTATGAGTGTTGTCGTCTTGTATGGACGAGATGCAAATGACGCCTTGTATGAGCGTTGTCGTCTTGTATGGACGAGATGTAAATGACGCCTTGTATGGGCGTTGTCGTCTTGTTTGGACGAGATGCAAATGACGCCTTGTATGAGCGTTGTCGTCTTGTATGGACGAGATGCAAATGTTCGTCGTTGTATAGACGAAGCATGAATGAAGCTGTTGCATAGGCTTGCAATGAAATGATGTCATTTTATGGACGTACCTGCTTTGTGACTCTCCCGGATTGAGATAACGTCATTGCATAGACGTTGTGCGTTTGTAACCCGCATGGGCTTAGTTGTGCTCCCACCTTTGCTGATGGGAAGACTTCTAATGGTGTGACTGAAGCCGATTTAGGCTGCCTACATATCCCGCTGAGGAAATCAGGTCAAGACGTAGTTCGTGATGCAAAAATGACTGTACAATTTTCAAAATGAGACCGAAGCCAATGTGGCCGCCTACGTATCCCGCTGAAGGGAATCAGGTCAAGACGTAGTTCGTGATGCAAGAATAAGGATTTTTATGGGTTTTCAAATAATGTGGACCGAAGCCAATGTGGCCGCCTACGTATCCCGCAGAGGGAATCAGGTCAAGACGTAGTTCATGATGCAAAAATAAAGATTTTATATGCATTTTTTGAAAAATGGAAAGACAGCATCACGTTCTGACTTCAGTTGATACCAACAATTAGTATTGTGCTTAGGAATTCCGTTATTCACTTCCAGTCTAAGACTGACTTCTGGGTAATTCCTATAGTTTCAAATGGTACCTCGCATAATCAAGTATCGACACACTTGCTTGCAACCAAGGTTTGAACTACACGTAATCTCACGCTTCAAGTGCCTCACCGAAAGAAAGTCCCATTTCTCACATATATTCCAAGATTTTGAATTTTGGGGCGTTTGAGAAGTACGCCACACTCGAAAGGATGTTCAACGCATGCAATTGTGATACCATAGGCTTGGCCGTCATGTAAGTATCCACTAATGTGAGAACCTCGAGATAAGATCATGTAGGCTTCACGGGCTCAGAATGTAGGCTTGGGGGAAAGGGATGGATATCATTTGGGTAAAAGTGACTAATCCCTCCTCGAGCGTTGGACTACGTCCGTGCTTGATATTTGTGTGCTTCAATGCTGACCGCTTTCTTTTGTCCCGCTTTTCAGATCGACTTCCTTTTGAATCTTTCGTTTGGAGCCCGCTTTTTTCAAAGTTATTCTCTCATTTTTTATTCATTTTTTCTTTGTATAATGTCGGGGCTTCTGATTTCTTCTTTTGTGAGTCATCATTTGTGTTTTCTTTTCCCTTTTGGGACTTTGACAATTTTTTTTCTTTTTTTTTTTTTTTTTTTTTTTTGCCACCTTCGACGCAGAATTTGTCAGCCACTTGCACATTTCCAAAGCGCTCAAGGAGGTCGGGCCAAGAGAGGGATAGTGCGTACGCACTCAGAAAGGGTATATGTGTAATATGCGGTTTTTAAAAAGAAGAGGCTTTAGACTCAAAAGGGGTGTACTACGGATAATGTTGTTTGGTAGGCTGAAAAGGCTCAAACGGGTCAAAGAAAGCCTACGATCATTTCTTACACCGAGTGTTACTCAGGATTTCACCTCAACAAACATTCAAGCCAAGTTCTAGATCACAATGCAATGCAATTGAACTTATTCTAAAACTCACCACACAATGCACATGAAACAATGAGGTTGGTTTCGTTCTTATCTCGAAAGCATGCAAGACAATGTCATTACATATGTGCGTGAGAGGTACCAAAAGAATCTATGGTTTACCACGAAGTCCACTCATACTGATTGTTATTCGTTCTTTCCTATGCACACTCCTAGCTGTGTTGGTATCAACCAAGTCAAACAATGATACTAAAAAAAAATGTTTTTTTTTTGTATTTTTGGATAACATTTTTTGTATTTATGAACAAGATATATTTTTTTTGTATTTTTTGAATAAATGGTACCGAACCCGAGTAGGGATGCCTACGTATCTCGTCTTTGACGAGAATCAGGTGTGCGTAGTTCGTTCAGATATGTTACAAAACGTATGGTTTAAAAGAATTTATTCATGAAAGAAATGCAAAAGTAAAGCTGTACAAAACAAATGATTGTTCTCTATAAGACTAATGCAAAGTAAAAGAATGTAATGAAAAAGTGAATGACTGTGATAAAATGAATGAAATGCATGAATGCATGTGATAGAGTGATTGAAATGCAATAATGAATGTCCGTGATTGGATAAAAGCAATGAATGGGTGAACCAAATGTGTCCTTTTTTTTTTTTTACTTTTTTATGTGATGGTGTCGAACCCTAGATGGGTTGCCTACGTATCACACCGTATGGTGAGAATCAGACACGCGTAGTTCGGAATGATTATGTTGTAAAATGCATGATAGAAAATTATGTAATTAATACTAGACATATCAATTGAATTTGTATAAAAATGCAAAATATAAGACCCAGAGCGATGTTTTGTTGAATCTGGTATAAACTGACTTCTTTCCGTCAACATAACTCCGGCTCACATTTTTTCTTTTTCTTTTTCTTCCCTTTCCATTTTTTTTCGACCGCCCTCGACTTTTGCGAGGGCGGTTTTCCTGCAAAAAATATGACAAATGGGTGAGAGTAGACAAGCCACAAAAATAGTAAAATGTAAGGTCATGACAATATAGTCAAAGACTCCCCTGCTTGGTTCGGCCGGACAGGTGGTTGATGCTTCACAAAGTCCAAATCGTGTTGTTCAAGAGCGATTTACGCAGTAGAAGTCCTGATTGCAATGTGACAACAAAGAGTGCAAAAATGCAAAACTTGTGGCCGGAATTATAAGCATGATATGTACAGGGATTAAAAGGGTAATAATATATACAGAATTGCTAGTGACAACAATAATAAACAAAAAAATGCAAATCAAGCGCGCGCCTAATATGCATGGGACCTCTCTTATGCCAGAGGTCGGCCTAAACGCCAGATATGCGAGATTATGATAAATAGGTCCAAGCCGTTAAACTGTAATGTTTTGTTGGAAATGGCAACCAAATGACGGTGCACTTTTTCCGATTTCAGTGTGTCATGACCAGGCTTGGATCCGTCTATCATCATCACGCTACACATAGTATGCTAATGGGTCGTTGGGTTGTGAAACCCGTCGACAAGTTTGGTGGATTTCTAATTGTGGCGTTAATACCAATGACTAACCCACCTAAGGTTTATACATGCATGACTTAATAAAAAAGTGGTATAGCTCTATCTTAAGTTTTCTAAGATTTGGCTTACTAGGCCTTGAGTTCCCGAGCGGACAACTCGAGTGAGAAGGTTACGCGGCCACCGGTTAGACCGGACACTCCACGTATATTACCAACTCTCCTAAATTTGGGTTTTGAAGAAAGAATTCTGCTGATGCACCCAGCGCACCTCGCATGTAGTGTGTGATAGTGTGAATTTTCCAGAGTGGAAGAAATATGAACGGAATGTCAGTTTAAGGAAAGCAGTAAAAGCAAATAGCAATTAAAACAGTTAAAGCATACAAAATTAAAGTAAGCAATTTTAAGGCATTTAAAACAATTAAAAGCAAATAAAGCCAAACAATAATAAACCTAGGTTTGCTATGGTTAAGAACCTGATTATCCCCAGTGGAGCCGCCATCTGTAACACCCCATTTAAACCAGAGTCGAAACGGGAGTACTACGTATGGTGGATAACACCCCATTTAAACCAGAGTCGAAACGGGAGTACTACGTATGGTGGATTCCTGGATGTATTTAAGGAGTCGCCACCTATTTATTTAAGTGAATTAGGACACTTGATTTATTGCAATAGAAATACTGCAATTAATGATCTCCATTTAATGGTCTGCGAAAGCTATGTGAGATTCTAGGTAAGGGTTCTTTATTATCCTAAAGGGAAGGGGTCAGGCATCCTATAGGATCCGCTAACTTGCGGTTATCCGTTCAAACCTAGGTTAATTATATATTGGCTTTTATTCTACCTATTCTAAGCATCTTTACATAATTTACAATTAAAATAAAATGCAATACAAAAGTAAAACTAAAATTAAATGCGACATGAGATAAGAATCCGGGACATATTTAACCCCTTTTTAGGTTTTCTGCACAAGATATCTTCGGGTACCTGCATAGACACTTAGTAAAAGTGTTAGTAATAAAATAAATAATTTTTAAAATAATAGCAATAATTAATAAATAAAGTCAAAAATAAATCCGTCTTTGTACAGGAAAGGCCTTGGAAATCAGACGGAGATTCCTTCATCGGCCAATATTGCTAAAAATAATAAAATAAATAAAACATTCGGATCCGCGCCAAAACAGTAATAGTTTTAAACACGGAGGGCTCAGATATGTAAAAATATAAAGTAGGACAGCCTAAACAAGTGCGGCTGCGAGAATTCGTCTTGCCAGCGCATGTTGGTTATCCGGTGTAAGTGGAAGAAATCATCATTGCCCAGGAAGCTTCATTTATTTTATTTTTCCGTCTTTAAAACTGTGGAGGACTCAAAAATCGACGGATAACTTTTTCATTGGCCATAGTGTAGTATCTGTTCAAAATCAGTAAAAAATACCAAATGTAGTATCTTGTTCAAATCAGTAACCAAGAGTGTAGTATCTTGTTCAAAATCAGTAAAACAGCCTAAAATCAGTAGCAAAATAGCCTAAAGATCAGTCCAGCACCATAGCCAAAATCAGTAGCAAAATAGCCTAAAGCCAGTCCGCCAAAAATGGCTAAAACAGTGACAACAAAGGCTGAAAAAAAACAATGCAAAATTAATCCAGCCATTAGTAAAAAAAAACGCCAGTCCAGAACACAGCCCAAAGCAATAGGAGCAGTTCGCCGGAGCCAGAACAAGGCACAGAACAAGGCACAAAAACAGTAGAGCTCGCCGGAGTTTTACAGAAATCAAATCAATCTCCAACCAAATATACCAACAACAGATATACCACAGATCCCGCAATAAAGCAAAACGAAGTTCGCCGGAATTTTTTAAAACTCCGGCGAGGTGAAATAATAACAAAAAAAAATCAGTCTGAACACAACAACAATATACCACGGATCCAAGAAATAAATAGGACCGAACCAAGTGATAAAACCACAACACAAACAGAGCAAGGACAGCGGCGTAAGTGGGGTTGGGAACAGTGGTGGTCGACGTACGACGGGAAAGGTGAGGAGGACTGGGAAAGGAGAGGGTAGTGGTGAGGGTGAGTTTGGGTGACTGGTGATGAGGTTCGCCGGCGACGGGTGATGGGGTTCGCCGGCGACGGGTGCTGGGGTGAGGTATTGGAGGGGACAAGGGAGATGCGTGTTAGCGAGAATGAGAAGATGAGTGAGAGTAGGGTAGTGGGCTAGGTAGATGGCTGGTATGGTGGGCTGCCCTAGGTCCTTTAAAATGAGGGGTGTAAGGTTTTATTTATAGTGTGGGATTAGGATTAGGATTAGGTTTAGGGTTTGGGTTTTGGGTATTGGGCTTTCGGTATTGGATTTTGGGTATTGGGTATTGGGTTTTGGAGGGAAAATATGAAAGGTGTATTGGGCCTCAGTTTGGGCTTCGGTTTCTGGCGGGTTGGACTGATTCAGATTATGCCCTGGACTGGACTGGTTTTGACAAAAAATGCAAAATTGATTAATTATTTAAAAGAAAATTATTTAAAGATACAAAATTATAAAAATGCAAATGTTGATGCAATAATAATAAAATGCAATATTTAGCAAATATTTAATGCCTGATTAAAAGTAAAGACGGGGTGTCAGTTAATTATTCAAAGAGATGCTAAAAAATGTTTAATACCTAATTAAAGGTAAAAAGAAAAACATGGTGTCAATTTACAAGAATAAACAACATAGAACGTTATGTAAAAAATATACAAAATGTCAAAAATGATGATAAAATGCGGTGTCCTAAAATGCTTAAAATTGCAAGAAATGCCTAAAAGATGGGTCAAAATTGGGTGTCAACACTTAGCATACAGGAACAGGAGAACAACGTGGAACTACCTCTTACGGCGAACCGAAGCAATTTGTACCTCGAATGTCGATCCGCTCTCCAAAGATCCTCGCAACATGATGACCCCAGTGTCATCATAATTCGACACTGGAATAAATTTTAAATCCGCGTTATCCTTGGTTTAATTTTTCTATTATCACAGAACCCAGTGTCATCATAATTCGACACTGGGACAAATTTTAAATCTGCTTCCGTTTTGGTTTTAATTTTCTAGTGTCACAAAACCAGTGTCATCATAATTCGACACTGGGACAAAATTTTGAATCTACGTCTGTCCGCCTTAAATTTTTCAAAGATCATCGCGGTAGCCCGGTGTCGCCATAACTCGACACCGACAAATTTTGAGTCGCGTCGGCCGCCAGTGTTTTACCATGGTAGCCCAGCGTCGTCATAACTCGACACTGGGACAAAATTTTGAATTTTGCGTCAGCCTCGTCTTAATCGCCCAACATTTTTAATTCTGAGGATCGAGACAAAATTGGCTTTAAGTCAATGTCTTTGTCCGAAGATTCTTCCATCATCTCCATACAAAGAGAGACAAGTTGTTGACACCCAATTTTTACCCTCCCGTCCAGTCATTAACTATAAAATTACACTAGTTTTCCAACGATTTTTATAATAATAAAATGCAGCAATAAAACATTAATACAGGCATAAATAAGCGATTAATAACAAGCACCGCATCTTACGTAGAAGACTAAACACTTTAGGTCTCTCTCCCGCATTTATTAATTTTAAGCTCTGTCATAATTCTTAAATGATAATAAATAAATAAATAAATAAATAAATAAATAAATAGGTAAAATAAATAATTTAACAATGACGTCATGTTAAATAGCATATTCGCATTTATTAATACGCAAGACAATTTCATAATTATTATTGGTAGTTTAAATTAGTTTCAATCTAATACATGCGTTTCAATAGCGTCGCATTTATAAAAAAAATTAAGCAATCCTTAAATGACACATCTGCATTTAGCACTTAAATAATTTAATAATAATCTAAACCCCATTCAATTTTAATTTAACATCGCAAAATACGCATAATAAATAAGATTTTAACGGCGTCGCATTATAAAATATTAAGCACTAGTTAAATAGCACACCCACATTTATTAATTTAATTTACCACTAATTAATTAATAATACACTACCCAAATTAAAACACCTAAAAACTAATACCTAATTACATAATTACCAGCCCACAACCCACAACTTAAATCGCCCAAGCCCAAACCAGTTGGCCCAAACACCCATCTTTTGTTTTATCAGCCATTTCCCTCTCTTACTGACCGCCTTACGTCCCGCCCATGCCCATCAGCCCACATCCTTTATTCCCCTCTTCAGCAACCCATCCGCCCCTTTTCTCTTCCCCCTCAATCGCCCCTTAAGGCATCAAACCTAGAAACTCTCCAGCCCATTTTCCCCTCTTTCCCTCTTAACCAGCTCCCATCACCCCCAAATTTGCTGCCATACCCATACCTCTGTCCCAACCAACTCCTCTCTGTCACCCGACACACGCCCATGCCCTGCATTCCCTAAAATCCGCGATTTGAACCAACAAATCGTCCAAAAATCAGACCTCTAACAACTATTTTTCGATTTCAAACCCAAAATTTCACCTATAAAAGACCCCCCTTTGTTCTTCAAGAGGGGGTCGGATTTTTTAGTATTGATTTCTAAGACCTTCCTTTTGTTTTTCGTTTAAAATTCTTGCGTTTAGGGTCCGATTTTCTACTCTTTAATTTTGATTCGTGAGTAAAAAGAAGGATAACAAAAAATCTGGTCTTAGAAGCCAAGAATAAAAATTTAGTTTTTTTTACTACTTGGAAATTTGTCGAAAAATCAGTCAGGAATCCCCTCTTTCAGAAACATAAATCAAGAAATCCCCTTTGTTTTTCACTCTCAGTTTTGGTTAGAAAAGCCACAAAAATCTTTAAACTTTCATTTCGTCGCATAAGCAAAAACAAAGCAATTCTTTTAGCGAAATTGAGTCGAAAGACGCCTCGGTTAAGCTTCCTGAGAAAGGTCGGTAAACTCAAATTCCTCTCGTATTTCATTTTATTTTTGTGCTATGTCTGTTTGTCTTTGATTGCCGTAGCCTGTTTTAATTTGGTTAGCATAATTCAGTTTACTCATATGATGAGTTTAAGAGTGTAGTTTGAGTTTTGACATTGGCAGAAGGTTGCGAGGCTGCTTAGTTGTACATTGCAATGTTTACTTGTTTATTTGCCTATTTATGCCTTTGTATGACATATTAGAAATTGCATAATGTGTATGCCATCTCAATGCTTACTTAGTAATTTATTATCCCGATAAGTGTTCAGTTTAAATTAACTATGTTATGAGAATGATTCGATTTTAAGATCTGCTCGACAAATACTATATCCTGTTTGAAGCGCCTTTCTATTCGATGAACAATATAAATGTGCTTGAGTATGCTTATTTTAGCCTAACCAATCCTGCTAATCTGAAATGCTATCGGGAAAATGGTTATTGGATTGTCCCTGACGTCTCATATATATGTTAACAGGTTTTAAGCTCATTTTGCTCGTTGAGTTATAAGTTAACTGTATGTTCAATGTGATATACTAAGGATTTCGAAGGATAGATACCTTGTTTGGGTTTTAATCATATCACACTTAAGATCGAAGCCTAATTTAAGTTAAAATGGAGATAGGGAATTTGTTTAATTCATCTCCTAAATAGCCCCTCAGTGTTGTGATGTTCAGTTGGGAAGTATGAATGAAACTCTGTTACTCATTTGGCTTGATTCCATATTGTAAAGGGACTGTATAAAAGTGATCGTCTAGGCATTACTAGGCTTTCATACTTCTGATATATGTATGTTTGTCCTTCATTTGCATATGTTCTACCAACTGTTTTGACCTTAATTCATGTTACCTGCTCAAGCCTCAAAATGCCTCCATACTAGCATGCTAAGTCATTTAGAATAATGTTGTGTCATACTTTGATTATTAAATTGTTTTGATGTTGTCCACTCTGTTCCTATCTTAAAACTGCCACTAGGATGACTCTGATATGCATCGGTCTCTACATAGTATGAAGAATAGGCAGAGTTGATTAAGAATATCTGCATTTTGTCTGATGAAAGCATGCCTATGGCAGGTTAAATTCAGTTATCTGTTGCACATAACTCAACCTGTAATCTTGCTTCTCTTCTGCAAATATGTGTAGAGTTGGTTAGGATAACTGAGACTGCTTAAAAGATTTGGAGAATGATGTGGTTAATTAATTTCATGTTTTACCTATTCTGTTTGTTCTTGATGATATGTGAGTTTGTTCCCAATTAGATACATTTCCCTTCTTTAATTTCTCCAAGACTGAAATGGTATACAGGGAACATATATCTGAATATATATCTGATGTGTATCCAAAATGACCTCTTGGATTATTTGTTTAAATATCTTCATGTCTATATGTATACTAAGTTGGTTACACATTCACCCTACCTGTTTAAATGTTAAAATAATTTCATACTATCATGTAAAGTATTCTAGGTGGTTTGGCATCTCTGAAATGCCACTGCCGACTAGTCACATGACCATTCCTATGTCTACATACTAACTTAACTCATAATATGCTTGCATTACTTGTCTAAGTGTTAAATGTCAACATGTGAAATCTTTTAGTCATTTTGTATACTGTCTTGTTCATTAAGCTAGTGGGTGATATATGATTGGCAACTATTTGAATATTGTGTGTATGTCACCCTTATATATATCCGTGTAAATGTGGGCTCATATATATGTGAATACAGATGCTTTGTTAACTGGCCGTCGTGAGTCTTGGGATCGCTCGCTTTTTTGAATTCTTTTTGTTTGTTAATCTGAAAGATTCCACGTTTTGGGCCTGTTTTGCACTTTTTGCATATTACCTGTATCTATGGCCCAAGGTCTGGATTGGCCTGTTCAGCTGTTCTTGATAATCATCATTTGAATATTGGCAACTATTTGAATATTGTGTGTATGTCACCCTTATATATATCCGTGTAAATGTGGGCTCATATATATGTGAATACAAATGCTTTGTTAACTGGCTGAGGTTATCGTAGTCTTTGCTCGATTTTTCTTTTTGTTTGTTAATCTGAAAGATTCCACGTTTTGGGCCTGTTTTGCACTTTTTGCATGTTGCATGTATCTATGGCCCAAGGTCTGGATTGGCCTGTTCAGTTGTTCTTGATAATCATCGGTTGGACCCTTCTATTTTTCCTTTCCAATGCCTGAAAGATCAGAGAATTAATAGGGGTATCCGTTAGTTTCTGCCCATTATGGGTTCTGCCCCAGTCACTCCCAGCCCAAGTATTATATAGAATTATATTAATGAGGCCTATTGACTTGATTTAATTGTTATGACTGATGTATATTTCTAATGTTTTAATTATTCATACATGGCAATATTTGGGCTCACACTAATCTTTTTTTTTTTGTTGCATGAAACGCATCGGGAGCAATGACGAGTCTCATTATGATACTCATCCTCACTCTCGTCAAAAGAAGATCCACGTCCGCATTCCTTGCATCCTCTCCGACTTCGGGACTTCTAAACAAATAGGGCGAAATGATACCGTCATCATCCGTCATAATTAATTCGCCACTTTACTTTATTATAATTTAATTATTTGTACTTGCATAATTATTGAATTGCTTAGAATAGGTAGACTTAGAATTAATAAAGGTTGGAATTAAAATCGGAAACCGCTAGTTTACTTATTTTAGGCCCGTCATCCATATTTCCAAAACGGTAGTTTTATTTATTTTAGGCTCGTCGCCTATATTTTCAAAACACTAGTTTATTTTGTACTATATATACTTTGGCATAAAACAAAATCATGTTCTATCAAATCTTAATTCTCATAATCATTTTGTCATGCTTTATCAAAAACTAAATATATGTCATTTTACACAAAACTGCTTTGTGTATATTTCTAAACGCATCTTTTAAAATTAACTCTTTGCAACATCCTTTTATTAAAACCGCATACATTCAAAACATATGTTTTCTAAAGCATGATATTAAGCCTAAGTTTGAACGGATAACCGCAAGTTAGCGGATCTTAAAGGATGCCTAATCCCTTCCCTTTAGGATAATAAAGAACTCTTATCTAGAATTTCACATAGTTTCACAGACCTTTAAAAATGGAGATCATTCGTAGTATTTATGCTACATTTTTAGTGTCCTAATTCACTATAATAATTAGGTGGCGACTCCTTTAAATACATTTTAGGAATCAACCATACGTAGTACTCCCGTTTTTCGACTCCGGTTGAAATGGGGTGCGACATCGTGCAACAAATATGCTTACACATGCACAACCCGACGGATGAACATATGAATGACCTCAAACAAATTTTGTGATATGTACAAGGTACTCTTCATTTCAGCTTACACATGTACAAGTCCTCACTCTCCGACCTCACCTCTTATTCTGATGTTGACTGGGGTGGATGTCCTGACACTCATGGACCCACGTCGGTTTACTGTGTGTTCCTCGAAGATAACTTGCTTTCTTGGTCTTCTAAAAGACAACCTACTTTATCTCGATCTAGTGCCGAAGCCGAGTACCGAGGTGTAGCGAATGTTGTCTCTGAGTCTTGTTGGATACACAACATTCTCCTGGAACTTCACTGCCACATCCATAAGGCTACATTGGTCTATTGTGATAATGTAAGTGCGATATATCTTTCCTGCAATCCCGTTCAACATCAGCGTACTAAACTCATTGAAATGGATATTCACTTTGTACGTGGGAAAGTTGCTCGTGGACAAGTTCATGTTCTTCATGTTCCTTCTTGATATCATATTGCTGACATATTTACTAAAGGGCTTCCGCGCATACTCTTTGATGATTTTCAAGTCAGTCTCAGCGTACGAGAACCTCCCGCTTCGACTGCGGGGGTATGATATAATATTTCTAGAATATTCCTTATACATCTCCTATATTAGATAAAATTGTAGTACAATTGTAATTAAGAAGTATAATCCAATTGTAATCAGAAAGATTAGTTACCTAGTTTGTTAATCCAATTGTAATCAGAAAGATTAGTTACCTAGTTTGTAAATGAGTAAATAATTATGTAACACTATATATATTATACATAATAATCAATGAAAAGCAGGGAACATATTCATTTAGATACCCGGTAAACGGCGACAGTAACTCTAACTGTCCTAAGGTAGCGAAATTCCTTCTTCATTTTATATTCAATCTAATTTACGTTTTAAATTATTCATCAATCATACCACAAAAAAATCGGATTCCAGCCTCCTAAGGCCAATTAAAAGGCCTAGATTAATAAGGTATTTTGTTAAATTCAACCTTAGGAAGTGTATTCAATTAGGATTTTAAAGAATATGTCCAAATCTAGTGGTATTCAATCAGAATTTTAAACAAGTAACAAAAGTCTTTTGGTATTCAAAATCTTGCTAATTTCGAATTTTTTTGTTAAATATGAATTTTGTGTGACTTTTTAGTGAAATGTATAAACATCAAATCTTATAAAAAAATTCATCCTAACCCATCAGACTTTTCCTCAAATCTTCTTGAATTTTTCGTCCTTTGTGTGATATGCTTTTTCCACTTCATTATTTTTCCCCGTTGTTGAACTCAACAATCTCACCTTCCATCTTCCATATCCGCATCTGTTAGGAAGTTTCGAATTTTTGATATCGCATTCGATAATGACTCTTTGGACCATGCTTTTCCAGCCTGCTGCAATTTTATCAAATGCCAAAATAGTAGATAACAAGTTTTGAATCAGTGGGGATATCTCGTGTGTTTAACAAGAGTACCTCATTCTCTTGTGTCAGAGAGAATCCAAAACAAGTCCATGAATCCGAAGGATGGTTAGTTTTATTATGTGACTGAAGTAAAAAATTAACATGCGTCTTTCAAATTTTTATAAATCTTATGATAAATATAAAAAAATATAAATATAAAAAAATTTGATTGTAATTTTTTTTTAAATCATTACATTCCTAAATAATCTTTTAAAACTATAAGAGAAATTTGTATATATCCCCATCAAAACTTCTCTTTTTAGATATATCTCCATCACAATTATAAATTTAATTATATTTCCATCAAAACTCAATTGTATTATTTATATCCTCGATTCTTCATTTGACCTCTTAAAATTTATAATAAATATTAATAGTAATACACCTCCTTAGTCCCTTTATTATTGAGTTTAAACACTTAGAACTCGAAGGTGGTTTGAGCACTGTGAGTGAATGTATGAAATGAAAGCCTTAAAAAGATGCAAGATTTTGAGTCCGTATATTCATACTCACCGGCAAAAAAATTTCTCAGTCGCCGATGCCACACTTGAGAAAGCAGCCGAGGAAGAAGAATACATCACTTGGGAAAACAAAGATTCAAATATTTTACGTTATTTGCACCGCACAGTACAAGAATGCGCGAAAGAAAAGGCTGCAATGCATGGAAAATCCATGCATGCCCAGATCATAAAGTCCGGATTTGAAGCTGATACATTGACAACTAACATGCTCATTAACATGTACGCGAAATGCGGCTTTGTTGATTTAGCACGCAAGGTGTTCGACGAAATGCCTCAAAGAAGTCTTGTTTCATGGAACACCCTTATGGGCTCGTATATCCAGAACAGAGATGAAGAAGAAGCGCTCCGTCTTTTCGTTCAGATGCAAAGGGAAGGGACTCAGTTTAGTGGGTTTACAGTTTCAGGTGTTCTTTGTGCTTGTGCTGCCAAGTTTGCTGTTTTAGAAAGCAAACAATTGCATGCTTTTGCACTTAAGGTGTCATTGGAATCTAATGTTTATGTGTCTACTGCTTTGCTTGATGTTTATGCGAAATGCGGGTTGATGAAGGATGCTTTTCGGGTTTTCTATTCCATGTCTGAGAGGAATGAAGTTACTTGGAGTTCAATGGTTGCGGGGTATGTTCAAAATGAGCTATATGAGGAGGGTATAATGTTTTTTCACAGGCTACAAAAATCTGGGATCGAGCATAACCAGTTTACTCTTTCTTCCATTATATCTGCTTGTGCTGCAATTGCTGTCTTGTTAGAAGGGAATCAAGTACATGGTATAGTCTGGAAAACTGGTTTTGGTGCCAATGTTTATGTCGGTTCCTCTCTTGTGGACTTATATGCGAGATGTGGAAGTATTAACGAAGCAAAGATTGTTTTTTCAAATGCTGAGGTGAAGAATGATGTAATATGGAATTCAATGATTTCTGGCTTGGCTAGAAATGGGCGGCCTTTAGAGGCTATGTCGTTGTTTGAGAAAATGCAGTTAGCGGGATTTTACCCGAATGAGTTGACTTATGTCTCTGTGCTATCTGCTTGTGGTCATATGGGTCTTGTTGACAAGGGGCGGATGTATTTTGACAAGATGAAGAAAGAACACAACTTATCTCCCAATGTATATCATTATTCATGTATGGTTGACATTCTTGGTAGAAAAGGCCTGGTTGAAGAAGCTAAGGATTTAATAGAAAATATGACCTTTGCTGCGACTCCTTCCATGTGGGGTTCTGTTTTGGCCTCTTGCAGGGTCCATGGAAATGTTGAGGTGGCGGAAATTGCTGCTAAACATCTGTTTGAGCTCGAGCCTGATAATGCTGGGAACCATGTCTTGCTTTCAAACATATATGCTTCCAAGAGAAGGTGGGGCGATGTTGCATCAACAAGAAAGCTTCTTAAAGACAGTGAAGCGAAGAAAGAAAGGGGCAAGAGTTGGATACAGATAAAAGACAAGGTTCACACATTCATGGTCGGTGAGAGAAATCATCCAAGCATTATGGAGGTTTATTCAAGATTAGATGAGTTGTTGGTAGGTATGGAGAAGTTAGGTTACAAAGGTGAAACAGAACATGACCTGCACGATGTGGAAGTGAGCAGAAAACATGAGCTTCTGAGGCATCACAGTGAAAAGCTTGCTTTTACATTTGGGTTGATGTGTTTGCCCTCAGGTGCTCCTATAAGAATTATGAAGAACCTCAGGATCTGTGGGGACTGTCATTCTTTTATGAAGTTTGCTTCAAAAGTAACAGGGAGGGAAATAATTGTCAGAGATGTTAATCGTTTTCATCATTTTTCTAACGGATCATGTTCATGTGGAGAATTTTGGTAAAGATTGTAACTGCTTTATATTTTAGGTCCCTTCTCTGAACAAAGTGTTTGGTCCGGAAAGGTGGAAAAAGTAGTTACAAAATTTGGTTCTTTTAGACCTCAACATGTGTAAGAAATCAGACGCTTTATATCACGGAGAAGCTTATTACGGTATTACCTGTTATCTCAACATAATGACTTTACAACAACAAGCTGGTGAAAATCCACTTTTCCTCCGAGCATTTGACGTGATCACAAATTATGTAAACAAGCTGGACTCCGGGCAATGCCTTTCCCGTAATGATGATGAGCAAAGGCCATCAGCTATATCTTCTAACACCGCCAGGTTATATTCTTATGACATCCATCCAGGGGTCAGAATGCACTTGCTGACTGTCATTCCTTTTGCCAACAATTATGTTCGGTGAGTAACTTTTTGTTTTCTCATAAGATATTATTCTCTATTTTTGTCTTCTTTTAGAGAATCCTTTTCATTCTTAGATTCTCCGGATTCTACATTTAGCTAGTTGGCTGACACCTTTTTTGTTTTCTTTTCCGAATTACTTAGCTCATTTAAATAGACAAATCGCGGATTTTTGTATACAGAGGATTCCCCCTCTTTTTACTTATAAGGGGACTCAAGAACCAGCACTTGGGTTTTAGAATTCTACTAGATACTGAAGGTGATCATTTACCTGTTTTGCAGGGACAGTGGTGGGAAGTCAGTGTCACCAAAGGAAAGTTATCGAGAATAATGATCAATAGATGAATCATCGAGTCTTCGACAATCTTATGGTCCTTGTAAAAAACTAGGAAGGAGGGTATACTTCATGACAATGCAACATAAAGAAATATTATTGGTTCGCAAAGCTCCACAGCTCATTTACCTCGTGAATTTTGGACATTTCATTCGTAAGGGGGCTACATTTATCATCAAATCACTAGCAAGTGAAAGGATATGATGGAGATGGTAACTCTTCTAGCTGATATTTTACCTCAGAGGTGGTGTGACTAGAGGCTGTAATAAGGTAGCCCATTTTCTGATGAGGAGTAATCTTATATTTATTCCATCTTTTATTTCGATTGTGTTTTTGATAGTATATTTTTGCGCGTTGGTCTATCGGAAATAACCTCTCTACCCACAAAGGTAAAGGTAAGGTCTGCTTATTGTTTTGTACTTTTGCGCATTGGCTTGCTATGAAAAATGGAAGTCTATTGTAGTATTTTTAGAGTAGTTCTTGTAGCGGCGGAGCTAAATTCAATGAAAAGAGTGAGATTGAATTAGTCGTCTTCGTCAATTACATTGTGCAGATAAAATAGAAATAAAAAAATTCAACAGAATACTATCATAAGTCCTTTAATTTTCTTGATACAGAGAACTTTAAATATAATAGAAGATGATCTTTAACAATTACTTTAGATCACAAATTTGATTCCCAAGTGTGATATATTTTTGCACCTGTAACTTTACTTATTAGGATTTCTGGCGCTAAATTCCAAATCGTAAGGGCGGCATTTCTTGTGAAATGTAAATTATGCAGCGCAAAAATTACTGAAGGGAAAAAATTAAAGACCATCCCGAAATAAGGCCCAGTTGTGCGAATGACCCATAAGACTGAAGATATTGGTTCAGGAAAAGGATTTGTCACAAACCAAAAAGATCATAATTGCGCTGTTTCCAAATATCTAATCATTACTATTTTTAATTTTCTTTTTCATTTAGAAAACCCTTTTAACTTTTCCTAAACCTTCTCAAACTTGGTTAGGAAAACCCAAATCCAAATTCAGAAAGGTTTATGCTATAAATAAGTACTTCCCCGTCATTCCTTTCGTATTCATTTCAATATTAGAATTAGTAGCCTAAGTTAGATTAGTCTCCCAGTAACCACCTCATTGTATGTGACTCATTATCACGGACAAAATATTATTTTCCGGTTATCGAAAGTACAACTCGGGTTTGTCACACTCAGTCAACAGTATTTACATTAGTTGGTATTTCCCTCCTCTCGGTTTATTAAGATCAACACTGACGGGAGTTTCATGCCCAATTCAGGATTATCAGGATTTAAAGGCGTTGCACGAGATGATAAAGGAAGGTGATTGGGCGAATTCTACGACAGACTTAGTATGAGAGCAACGTCAAGCCTTACACTTGAATTATGAGCTATACACATGAGTTTAAACTTAGTGAAAAATTACAATTTGAAGAATGTTATTATTGAAACAGACTCGAGCGAAGCCTTAATGTTGCTGAATATGAGTGATGTGTCGAAAGTCACCCTGATCATGTCGTGATAAAAGAATGTAGGCGTATCATGCTCGAGCTTGAGATTTCACTGATTCACACGTTGAGACAAGGTAACAATTGCGCATATCACTTGTCAAAGTTGGGAAGACATCAAAACCAAGATTTAGTGATATTACATCGTCCGCCACCTTTCATGCATCAATTGCTTCTCGCGGACATAGCTCACGTAGCATATGCTAGGTACCCAAAAAATGTTTGTTAAATATACATAAGTATACACATGATATACACTGTATACTTATGTATATTGGACTAGATCAACCCATCACAAGCAATCACGGGCATCCCAGCATGTCTCGACCAGTAGGCCCATCACGGGCAGAAGTCATTGTATATTAGTATATTAGGAATGCATATTGTAGTATAATTAGTCTTGTATTATTACCATAATTTTATAGTTAGTATCCATATAGAATAAAATTTTAGATGTAGAATAGGAAAATAATTTTCCTATATGTAACTTGTATATATACCCCTTTCATTAATGAGAATAATCAAGGGATTATTTCTTTCATGGTATCACAAGTCTAGGTTATTTTTTTCTTGCTTGCTTCCGCAAAATTATCCTTGGTTTTCGTGTCCCAACCGAAACCCTTCTCGGATTCTCCTTCTTCCTCACAAACCCGAGACCTCCCTCACAAATTCTCTTCTCCAAATGTTCTATTTACTATGACTGATAAGAACACGTTTCATCCCTCCCTAACAGTTTCTAACACCAAAAGCGTTCTTCATATTGTTCTTGACCTAGAAAACGTTCAATATGGGACATAGGCAGAATTATTCAAGATTCATACAATGACACATCAAGTTCTCCACCACATAATCCATCCGTCTACTAATACGAAGGGTGATACGGAGAATAATACAGAGGTTGTGCCCACCAAAGAGGACGATCCAAAATTATGGGTCACACTTGACGCAAACGTTCTCTAGTGGATTTATGCCACTATCTTTCTTGACCTCTTGCAGACGATTATGGAACCTAACTCCTGAGTTATGGCTGCTTGGAATCGATTGCATGATATATTCCAAGATAACAGTCATTCCCGCATTGTCACCATTGAACATGAATTTTCTCAAGTTGCTATGGAGAATTTTCCAAACGTTTCATCTTATTGCAAACAACTCAAAGACTTGGCGGATCAACTTGACCACGTGGGTGTTTCTGTTAGTAATATTCATTTCATTCTACAAATGGTTGCAGGCTTGTCTGAGGCATATAACGAGGTTGCTTCAATCCTTCATCAAAGTAACCCTTTACCAAAATTCTATCAAGCTCGTTCAATGTTTACGTTGGAAGAAGTCGGTTTGTTAAGAAGACAGCTACCGATACTAGCCCCGTCGTCATGACGTCCTCCACAAATTCTCCAAGTTTTGATGATAATTCGGGCCAAAATCGTACCCACGGTAGCGACAATAATCGTAAAAAGAACGGGAAAAATTACGGGGGCAAATGCAGCGAGGCCCCATTGCTGGAAAGGCTCGGCTTCAAAACCGTACGTGGGCTTATTGAATATCATATTGGTTTGGCTTTGTTCACTTTCATTTTTTAGCAGTAATGTTTTTGGCTGTCTTGTAGCTCTTTGTGAGCAGGTCTATGTACTTTTTTTTATGGGTAAGGTTTTGACATCCTCCCCCTTAACCCCCCGGCGGGGGGCAGATGGAGTATTGACGAAGATGCTTGGGACTGAACACATCCCCCACAAGTTGACAAGTGCTGAGCCAGGAGATTTTCCTTTGGATCGTTTCAGCGGTTTCGGCAACGGAAATGGTGGCCAAAATAGTGGGGCGGACCAGCCCCGGCGGCCGATGGGCTCCATGTGATGGGGCGATGGCGTGGCCCAACAACCCCTATAGCTAACATAGTGGCCCAGTGTCCAGGTTTTAGCCCAGTGGCTCGGGGTAGCAGAGTGGGATGTTAGGGCCTTGGCCTGCGCATACATTCTCGGCTGTGGGCCCCAAACGACTCAAACCGATATTGAAGCCGCGATACATACTCTTGGAGTGACGCAATCGAACCCGAATTGGTACATGGACACCGATGCCACGACACACATGACCCCCGATCTAGATTCCTATGAAGAACCTTGGGACAGTAAATATTCTTATTTGGTTTATTTAACAGGGGTTCATAAGTTTTCCGAGTCAACGAACATCTGACTCAGTCTGAATCACACCATTCATACAACTGAAGATCACAATATTTTCGTATTACGATGCCTTGTTATAGGTTCTTCTTCAAGTAACACACCACACGGATAGCCGCATTTCAGTGTGTTTCCTTTGATTGTTATATGAATTGGGATAGATGTCACGACCCGACCTCGGGCCCGCGATTGGTGCCTTACCCCGGGCACCCTAGTGATACAACATCAGATAAAATCAGCGGAATTAAACATAAACATATGAACAATATGAAAAGAAACAGGTTAACCAAAACCGGTCACCTTCCCGTATATATATATATATAAAACCGAACAGTTAAAATCCTTTACAAACCCTGCCCACAACAGTACTGCAGACCTCTAAGAGCTTTATAACAACAATGACGGGACAGGGCCCCGCCATACCCCTGAATGTACAAGAACCTACAATCCAGGGAATCATACCAAAAGATAAGCCTCCGGAGAAACGGAACTTCCCAAACGCTGAACTGTGATCCTATGAGCGAGGATCAACAACCGGTGTACCTCTACCTGCGGCATGAGCGGCCCGAAGGTCGATCTGCAACAGTACAGTATGTGGCGAAAATCAGTAAATGAAATCATAATAGTCTATATAAAGCAGAGACATATATGATAACCAAACTACGATTACCAACATGTAGCGATCGTGTCAAGTCAGGGACTCACGCCCTCAAAGTCATCACTCAAATATAATCGTGGGTCTCACGCCCACCATATCAATCATACCCGTGGAATTCCTTCCTCACCGCCGCGATCATGATATAATAACACCAAGGAGTACATGAACACCGTGTCCACTGTGTCATAAAAACCGTCTGAGCAAGTACGAAGGCATAGCTACGAACCGGCTGCATCATCCATCGGCCGGCAAGTCGAAAGCCAACTACGTAACTCTACCGTACTAACTATGCTATAAAGCGGCCGGGCAAGTACGAATGCATAGCCACGAGAACCAACTGCGTCGCGCGTCCGCCGGGGCAAGTACGAAAGCCAACTACGTAACCGCTGCGTCGCAACCTCATTCCACCTGCGTCACGGTGGCCAGGCGGTCTGAAGCCAACTACGAGAACCACGCTGCGTCGCGTCGGCCAAGGCAATGCGAGGGCTAACTACGGAACCTCTGCGTCACGAGACTTCGTGGGGAACTAGTCCGTGGAACGACACTATAAAGAACTGACCGGGGCAAGTAAGAAATCCAACTACGTAACCAACCCTGCGTGACAACGCCAGGCAAGTGCGGGGCTAGCTACGAACCAACTGCGTCGGTAACCTGCGTGGAGAGCTAGTCCATGGAACAACAATCCTAATGGAACCCTACCCGTGGGCCACCCAACGTGTCAGTAGGTCTAAGGATATAACAAGATAACCGACCCTCCATCGAGAGACGCGGTAGTCATAGAAATACAACACTTGCACAACAAAGTCTATCACAACTAGCATAGGCAAGTTTACTCACACTCAAGGTACTTTCATTTTATGCCAAAAATCTGGGTTTTAACCCTAAAGTATGTCATACTTAAATTCTTTGAAAAGATCTCTTTCTTTTACAAAAGTCACACGATACCCGTAGTATCAAAAATAGAGTAACTATCATTTCAAGTAAACCAAAACCATTTCCACACCTTCTTTTGAAATAAACCAAGACAATACCATATTTTCTTTTTAAACCAATTTAAGACAAAACCATGCCTTCCTTTTAAACCAAAACACTTTAATTCCTCAAGTCTCCTTTCTTTTAGAAATCAAGTTCCTTACTTTGGAATTTAAGAAAAAACAATATAACATTATTCTTTAAAAACCAAGTACTCATTACTCACGAATGAGGTTTCCAAACTTTTTAACACAATTCAAGTCTTTAACATTATAACAAGTCAAATATAAGTCAAGTCTCTTACCTTTTAAAATCAACAACCCACTCCTTTACCTACATAAAGTCGTTATAACTAACTTCCCATAAAGCTATTATAACACTGTATGTTTTAAACCAACCAAATTCGTTTAGCACACGTACGTCTACCGTACTACATAGTTCACAACAATCATGCTAGAAAGGATAGGAAGAGGTTCACATACCTCGCGACGATTATCGACAATTAGCAAAATGCTCCAAAGTACTATAACCCTGCTAGCCTTTTCCACCCTTCAAGTAGAATACGCTACTCGCAGTATTTCAACCTATAAAGGCCACAAAACGTCTATCAACTTCTCGATCTCTATGTAGCACATTTCAAAGTACATGGTTCCTTATTCTACGGAAATTTCGGCAGCACCTCCCTCTCTATCAAGGCCCGCTACCAAGCCAACAACTCCAAGGGGGTTACACGTCTAACCGGACGTGTACAACACTGCCCCACAATAATACTACAAGTCTACTGTAAATACAGTCCAATGTAAATACAGTTCAATTCTTTATAAACATCCTTCAAATATATCTTATACTCAATTATAAACTACTACCATATGTAATATCCAATTACAATAGAAGGACATAGATCATTACCTCGATAAGCCCAAAATTATCCAAGATTTATAAGTCGATCCTGAGCAACGTTTAGCTTCAATTCCTCACGCTCCAACCCGCTCCAAGCAACCCTTAGAAGTTTCTAAACAACTTCTCTAACACTTCAACCAAGCTATGAAGATTTTTCTAGGGTTTCATTTGCGACTATAGGAATAAAGTAGTATTTCCGGGCTCTTAGTATTGAAATAACTTTGGAATACAACTAGGGATACTAGGCTAAGGTATTTGGGATTATACAACAATACTTGAATTATTTCTCTACACAAGAGGGGGAGGGACGAGAACACCACAAAGGGAGGGGATATTTTTGCCTTGGAAAAACTTAAGGGTGGATGAAGAATAAGTCTTGCACTAAGGGGGTATTTATAGAGAAATCAAGGGTCAAGATCATAGCAAGTGTGTGGTCTAGATTGGGCCATGTGTGTGTGGTTCCCACCACACCACATGGCCAACGAAAATGAGAGCCAAGTGTCATGGCCATTTCGGCCAACTTGTCCCTCCAATTCGGCCCACATGGCCACCTAAGGGGGGTGACACGTGTCGCCCCCTTACTCGTCCAAAATATTTCATCTTCCGAAAATATCCAAAATACCGAAGATCTCGAAAACAAAGTGGGCCCCACAAAACCGTAAATTTCTCCCGTGGGCCCCACGTGACCATTTCCGAAAATAAAATCCCAAAATTCTAATATAATCCAAGAAGTCCAAATACCAAATCTGGGAATCCAATTCCCATTAACGAACCTTTTTCCTTCACAAAACCCGGAAACTTTTCCGTCGAAAAATCACATCTTTCTTTCTTTCCAAAATTACTGTCGTATTCTTGTACGTACGTCCTCACATACATACTCTGGAACTACGGGGTGTAACATTCTTCCCCCCTTAAAAACATTCGTCCCGAATGTTCCTTCTAAGTCTCTAAACATACGTGTGCCGGTATAGTCTCCACTACTATACTTACATAACCAATCATGCCACCACTGGCCAGAATATAACATGCGCGCAAAACTCAAATCCAAACCAACGAGGAATCACCTCTAACATCACAAACAAAAAAGCTCCCACTCATGGTCTAAAGGATACTCCATTCGCATCTTCACTTCACAAAAGAAATGATCACTTCCGTTCTCATAACACATGTTCGCTTCTTTTCTTACTCGTCGTACCCTTCTCGTACACCCGAACTCTCTATAGTACACGTTCCACACTTCAGTTACTGCTTCAATTTCCTCTAAGGCCATTCCCGGCCTTCACGATCCGATTCTGGTCGAACACATCCACGAACTAATACGATGGTTACCTAAACTTGGGTCTAGCACCCTCGTGACCCTACCACCTGGCGGGACCACCTCGAACTGACCCCACCTCATTCCGGGCTGCGGGTTGACCCGCGATCTGGCCTCGACCCGACCCGCTATCGCGCCAAACTCTTGTTCCCCGATCCGGAACAATCTTACCTATTCAAGTCATGAAAGCTATCACTTCCCTCTCACACAACCCATGGATTTATCACACTAATACACCCTATGTATAAAATGCACTCCGACAAAGATCACCCGCAAAATCTTTTACTCAAGACGGCCTTACATCTAAGGTCTCAACGTGTAATATTCTAAGGCTCACAATTTCCCTGTCCCCAATCTTGCCTTTTTAACTAACCAGGTTTTCAATCACAATTAACACAATGCTATCCGTATAGCACTCCACATGTATCTACCATAACAACATAAACAAGTCTCTTAAGGGCTAAAGATATCTCTGTAACTACTGCCTTACTTCCTCTTTGTCGCTCTAATCATAATCCTGCCCTGCAGGGCGCCTAGCTATATAAGGCGATGAACCAGCCACCGATCCCGAAGGCTGAGTCTCTACATCTGCTACCTGCAGTCGGACAAACTCACCAAAATGGCCCTATTGGCGCAGAATAACAAGCTGTCGAATTAGTACGACACTCCCCAACATGGAGTCTATTACAACGGCCACAACGAGGTAGGGATGACCTCATCTGACTAACACCCTTCCGAACAACAACCCGAACCCGGCCGATCGAGTCATCCTCTTGTATCCTCCTACTTGGACATCCTCCCATCACGCATGCCCGGCGACGCGCGGTATAACAATCTCCCAAACTAGCACGACACCACGAGGATCATCCTCGGCTCTCTATCCATTGAACTCGCGTGACGCAACTCAAGAAATCCGAAGTCTCGGTATCGGATCTAGGAGTGAATTATCGTCTGCCGAAACACCGGCTCCCGTCCGTCCTCATTCCCAGCCACCAGCCTAGCTAGTAACTGGGCCATCTCTTTGAACTCATATCCTCGGCTCCTGGCCGTGGAACTGGAGGCTCATGCATCGTGGCCTCAATAGAAACTGTTGCCGCTCTAAACTCTGCTGGGGCTAGCGGCGTCATAAAACTCGTCGTCTGAAGTACTATCTCAGGTAATGACTGTGCTGTGCCTCGTAACCCTCTGTGTTCTACTCGTAGCTCCCTCTGCTGCCTTGCCCATCTGGGCCCTGGTTGCCCTGCGCGGAGGCATAACTGGTACATACGAATACGTCCGAGGGAGTCCAATTTATAACACAGCTCTAAGGCACGATCTCAGAGTGAGAAGAATAGAAACCAATCCTAGATATCCTGCAGCCTCCTGATTATAGGTGTGGTGCACAACACGCCGATAATCAAGACTCTACTAGATACGGTCTGTAGACACTTTCCGAGGATTAACTGCTATGATACCACTTTTGTCACGACCCGACCTCGGGCCCGCGACTGGTGCCTTACCCCGGGCACCCTAGTGATACAACATCAGAGAAAATCAGCGGAATTAAAAACTTAAACATATGAACAATATGAAAAAAAACAGGCAAACCAAAACCGGTCACCTTCCCGTATATATATATAAAAACGAACAGTTAAAATCCTTTACAAACCCTGCCCACAACAGTACTACAGACCTCTAAGAGTTTTATAACAACAATGACGGGACAGGGCCCCGCCATACCCCTGAATGTACAAGAACCTACAATCTCAGGGAATCATACCAAAAGATAAGCCTCCGGAGAAAAGGAGCTTCCCAAACGCTGAACTGTGATCCTATGAGCGAGGATCAACAACCGGTGTACCTCTACCTGCGGCGTGACGCGGCCCGAGGTCGATAACAGTACCAAGTATGTGGCGAAAATCACGTAAATGAAATCATAATAGTCTATATAAAACAGGAGACATATATGATAACCAAACTACAGTACACAACATGTAAACAGTCATGTCAAGTCAGGGACTCACACCCTCAAAGTCATCACTCAAATATAATCGTGGGTCTCACGCCCACCATATCAATCATACCCGTGGAATTCCTTCCTCACTGCCGGCAGTCTATGATATATTAACACCAAGGAGTACACATGAACACCAGGTCCCACCTGTGTCATAAAACCGTACGGGGCAAGTACGAAGGCATAGCTACGTAACCAACTGCGTCATCAATCGATCCGGCAAGTACGAAGCCAACTATCGAACCTACCGTACCAACTATGCTATAAACCGGCGGGGCAAGTCGAAGGCATAGCCACCGTAACCAACTGCGTTGCGCGTCCGACCGGCAAGTACGAAGCCAACTACGAACCGCTGCGTCGCCAACCTCATTCCACTGCGTCACGGTGGCCGGCGGCGTCTGAAGCCAACTACGTAACCACTGCCACGTCGCCGACCGGCAAGTACTGGGCTAACTACCGTAACCTCTGCGCATCACGAGACTTCGTGGGGAACTAGTCCGTGGAACGACACTATAAAGAACTGACCGGGGCAAGTACGAAAGCCAACTACCAGAACCAACCTGCATCAGCAACGACCGGGGCAAGTACGAGGGCTAGCTACCAGAACTAACCTGCATCAGTAACCCTCATGGAGAGCTAGTCCATGGAACAACAATCCTAATGGAACCCTACCCGTGGGCCACCCAACGTGTCAGTAGGTCCAAGGATATAACAAGATAACCGACCCTCCATCGAGAGACGCGGTAGTCATAGAAATACAACACTTGCACAACAAAGGCTATCACAACTAGCATAGGCAAGTTTACTCACACTCAAGGTACTTTCATTTTATGCCAAAAATCCGGGTTTAAACCCCAAAGTATGTCATACTTAAATTCTTTCAAAAGATCCATTTCTTTTACAAAAGTCACACGATACCCGTAGTATCAAAAGTAGAGTAACTATCATTTCAAGTAAACCAAAACCATTTCCACACCTTCTTTTGAAATAAACCAAGACAATACCATGTTTTCTTTTTAAACCAATTTAAGACAAAACCATGCCTTCCTTTTAAACCAAAACACTTTAATTCCTCAAGTCTCCTTTCATTTAGAAATCAAGTTCCTTACTTTGGAATTTAAGAAAAATCAATATAACATTATTCTTTAAAAACCAAGTACTCATTACTCACGAATGAGGTTTCCCAACTTTTTAACACAATTCAAGTCTTTAACATTATAACAAGTCAAATATAAGTCAAGTCTCTTACCTTTTAAAATCAACAACCCACTCCTTTTACCTACATAAAGTCGTTATAACTAACTTCCCATAAAGCTATTATAACACTGTATGTTTTAAACCAACCAAATTCGTTTAGCACACGTACGTCTACCGTACTACATAGTTCACAACAATCATGCTAGAAATGATAGAAAGAGGTTCACATACCTCGCGACGATTATCGACAATTAGCAAAACGCTCCAAAGTACTATAACCCTGCTATCCTTTTTCACCCTTCAAGTAGAATACGCTACTCGCAGTATTTCAACCTATAAAGGCCACAAAACGTCTATCAACTTCTCGATCTCTATGTAGCATATTTCAAAGTACATGGTTCCTTATTCTACGGAAATTTCGGCAGCACTTCCCCCTCTATCAAGGCTTTCTACCAAGCCAACAACTCCAAGGGGGTTACACGTCTAACCTGTTATACCCCGTAGTTCGTCCGACCGCGGTCGGTCTCAGTGTGCACCGGAGCGAGGCCGCAGCGCCAAGACGCGAGTGATTGTAGGGCGCCGAAAAATCGGCGGTCGCTGAAGTTTCAGCGCCGCGCGAAGCGGGAAGCGCGCGCGCCGAGAATCTCGGTCGCGAGGAGCGCGCCGCGACACACCGGAAGCGCGGCGCGCGCGATGGGCGGAAAAACTTAGGAAAAGTCAGATTTTTCTTTTAAAAGGGCCTGGGTGGGGGACAAGTGTCCCCCCCATCTGATTTTTGCATGCATTATATTGACCAAGTCTTAAAGACTTGGTCATCTTTCATCTCTCTCTTAGAAAAGCTCATCCTTCTCTCTTAAATTATTTCAAGCTCCTCCTTCTCTCTTAAATTATTTCAAGCTCCTCCTTCTCTCTAAAACTCCAAGAGGTATTCTAGCCTTAGGAAAAATCTGGAAAAAAGTAAAAGGCAAGAAGGAAGCTTGTGGCTAGCTTGTGAAGGTTGTTGTGGTGGTGTTCTTGGAATAGAAGCTAGCAAATTGTTGGATAAATTTGGCTAAAGCTCTAAGGTAATCATTCTTCCTCTATTATTAGTTTTTAGTGTTGCATGATAAGAAAAAAGTACTTGTGGTAGTAAATAATGCTATTAGAGTCATTGCATGCAAGAAATGTGGGTAGGGTATGAAGGATTAGGCTAAAGAGATATTATGAGCATGTTGTAGCCTACAAACTACTTTAGAATTGTTAAGTGTATTATTAGAACTTGTGGGGCAGAATTTTACACACCCAAGATTAGATGTGTAATCCCCTTTGTGTTGGTTTGGATGTTGGGCCTTAAGGAGGCGTTTGAGTGTTGAAAATCGGCCTTTGAAAAAGGTGGCAAAGTGAGTAAAAACAAAGGAAATACTGCCCAATTTTCCTTAGGAATTGGTAACTTAAATTTGGAATTTCTACATTGAAATTGGAGGTTAATAAACGCACTATGGTTATTATAGGTTGACATATTACTTGCGGTAGTTGGACTTAGCAAGTGGATTTTGACCAAAGAGGTATGTAGAGCTTTCCTATCTCTTGAGCATGAATAGTTGTATCTATGTAGTACGGTATACGTACAAGATTTGATAATCTACACTTGTTTTAAAGTATATGATACTTGTTTCATTTCAAAAGTATAAGTCCCTTGGGTTGAGGGAAAATGTATTTGACAAAGGGATAACGCTAATATAAGGACTTTATGGGAAGTTGGTTATATTAGTTTTCTTGAAAGGTTCACAAAGAAAGGTTTACTCTAATTAAAATAAGTACGGGTAAATGATTTGAAAATAAGAAAGGTGAATTGATTTTTAGGCATTGGTTGCCTAAGGTTTTAAAGGAAATGAAGTCACTTGATTTAGAAGCTTATTATAATTCTAAAAGGGAATGTGACTTGTTTTGAAAAGAAATTGTAACTTGACACTATGGTGATTAGTATCTTGGAATTTTTGTATAAAAAAGAGCTATTTCTTAAAAGGTTAGAAGTACATGGTACTTGGGTTAAATTCCCGGATTTCTATTAAAAGACATGTTAGTGCCTTAGGTATACTAAAATGAGAGGATATATATTAATAATGTTAATAAGAAGTTAGGATTTCTTAACTTGCTTATGTTATGATATGATAGTAGGTAGTGCTTATGTTATGATATGATAGGCGGTAGTACTTATGTTATGTATGATAGCGGATGAGCTATGTTATATATATTATTACGGGTAAACCGGGTTATTCTTGTTATTTCCTTTGGACATCTTGTGCGATGGATGGCGGGTATGCTCGATAGGATGGTTTACTACTTATGCCATGGATTTGCTACCCATGATGCAAGTGCGGCGTTTGTACTCATGCGGATCCGGTCCACAGGATCCATGCGGGTGAAATAGTCCCATGCGAGTACGACGATGGTACTCATGCGGGTCCGCGGGATCCATGCGGGTGAAATAGTCCCGTGACGAGGCGGATGACCTCATGCGGGTCCACGGGACCTATGCGGGTGAAATAGTCCCGAGTAGGATTGCTTAATGATACTACAAGCGAGGTACCTGTTTTGATCATGAGCTTCCTATTTTTATGCGGTATATATATATACATTTGTTGCTCTCATTGTTAGTAAGGCACGGCAAAGTAAACCGATTTTCGTTTATGACTCGGCTTATTTTTGACTTATGATATTACTACGATATTTTCGATTTTACATACTTGTGCGTTGTGTCATCGACCCCCTTCCGCCGGCTGCGTTCATCGCCAGTAAGGGTAAGCGATTGTGGATCCTCGTTCTTAGGATCACTATTCCGTGTCGAAGCTCCATTTCTCGGAAGCTTGTTTATTGGTACGGATATTCCACGATGCTATAGGTATTTTGTACATTCGGGGTATGGCGGGCCTGTCCCATACGCTTGTTATCTTTAGAGGTGCATGGTCACATTTATGTTTTGGGCTCTAAGAACCGGTTGTACTACTATACTTTGTTTAAGTATGTTTTATGGAAAGCGGCACTTATCGGTGGCGGTGATGTTACCCTTTTTATAAGTTATGTGTTATGTATGTTCCGCTGCTATTCTCTGACATATACGACAGGTACCGGTAGTACGATCGCGGCCGAGGTTGAGTCGTGACAAAAGTGGTATCGAGCGATTAGTCCTCGGAAAGTGTCCGCAGCCGTGTCTAGTAGGTCTTGATTATCGGTGTGTCGTGCACCACATCTATAATCGTGAGGTCGCGGATATTTAGGATTGGTTTCATTCTTTCACTCTAAGATCGCAATAGAGCCGAAGTTATAGGTTGAACCTCATCTGATTTTTTCCTTTTTGTATCTGTTATGCCTCCACGCAAGGCAACCGCGCCCGAAGCGGCAAGGCGATGGATGGAACTACTAGTAGTGGCACCGAGGGTTACCAGGCACGAGCCCGCCCCACGGATGAGGTGTTTGGACGGCGAGTTCTACAACGCCGCCAACCCCGTAGAGTCCGAGGCGGCAGCTGCCATCGAGACCGCGGTACTGAGCCTCCACCCAACCGGCGGCGAGAGGATATGGGCTACAAGGAGATGGGCCCGATTAGCCAAGATCGTGGGCCGATACGAGGATAGCCGAGACGCAGCCCGGCATACCGTAGTTCAAAGACAGAGTCGCTAGCTTGAGACCGAGGACTTTTTGAGTCGCAGCCACCGTAGTTTTATGGTCGAGGCACGAGGATGATCTCGTGAGTTTATCCGACGCGATTCTGACGGATCATGAGGTGATCGGGGCTTGAGACCGAGTGGTACTAGGTTCGCATCGTGCGAGACACCGCAGCTTGGATCGGTATGATTCATGGAACCGTCCTGGGAGCATGCGCTTCCACTGCTGGGACGAAGTTCTCAGAGGCGTTACTTGCCCATTTCTTGCCTCCGCAGATGAGGAGGGATCGGGCCGATAGATTTTTGACACTGAGACAGAGTGGCGGACGGTTCGGGAGTACAATGTGGAGTTTGACTCATTGGCTCGGTATGTGCCCGCTTTGGTAGCGCATACGGAGGACAGGTGCACCGCTATGTCACAGACTCGATGATCACTTGGCCGAGTTGCGCGGTGTGGCTCTTCACCGGCATGGACATTGCCCGCACGCAGCATATGCACTGGGTGTGAGGAACGCAGGGCCGACGGATCGGCAGTATCGCCAGGAAGAGGCCGGGACAGCAGGATCCTCCGTAGTTTTAGGGTAGACAACCCCAAAGAAGTGACCAGATTTTCACCACCGGCCGGTCAGAGCGCTCCTCCACCATCTTCGGACGTCTGAGTATTCGTGAGCGGGACAGGTTCCGTGGCTTTGGTTTCGGAGGACCAGAGTTCCGCCGATGAGGCCACCTATGCCTCGGTGTGGTCGATGTGGTGATTACCATTATGGGTGTCGTGTTCCTCCGTGAGCTTGTTACTTGTGGCGGCAGGCCATTTGAGAGAGATTGTCCACCGAGGCGGCGGAAATGCTATGGCTCACCACCGATTCTTTGGGTCTTCATCTTCGATTGTTGCGCCCGGCAGGTGTTCACGGACAGCAGCCGCGCAGGGTCGTGGCAGGGGTTCTAGTTCCAGCGGTCCTCAGAACCGCATCTATGCTATGTCCAGTCGTCAGGACCAGGAGGCGTCACCCGATGTCGCCAGTGTACATTATTGGTTTCTGCCGTGATGTATATGCTTTGATAGATCCAGGTTCTACCTTGTCCTATATATCTCCTCATATTACTGGTAGAATAGGGATAGAGCCCGAGTCCATAGAATCTTTTGAGGTGGCTACGCCGGTAGGTGCTTCAGTGGTAGCTGAGCGGGTATATAAGGCTTGCCCAGTGACTATAGATGGTCGTCAGACTCTAGCTGACTTGATAGAGTTGGATATGACAGACTTCGATGTGATTATGGGTATGGATTGGCTAGCGTCTTGCTATGCCAATGTGGACTGCAGAGAGAGGTTAGTTCGGTTCCGGTTTCCTGGTGAGCCGATTATCGAGTGGAAGGGGAATACTACATCGCCGAGGGATAGGTTTATTTCTTACCTCAAGGCTAGGAAGATGGTACGGAAGGGGTATATTTACCATTTGGTTCGGGTATTCGACATCGAGGTGAGATACCGACCTTCGATCGGCCGTTGTTAGAGAGTTTCCAGACGTATTCCCAGATGAGCTTCCGGGTATCCCTCTTGAGAGGGAGATTGAGTTTTGCATCGATTTGGCGCCAGACACTCGACCGATATCTATTCCGCCATACAGGATGGCACCTGCCGAGTTGAAGGAATTGAAGGACCAGCTGAAAGATTTGCTGGAGAAATGCTTTATTAGGCCAAGTGTTTCTCCTTGGGGGGCGCCAGTGTTATTTGTAAAGAAGAAGGATGGGACGCTGCGTATGTGTATTGATTACAGGCAGCTGAACAAGGTAACTATCAAGAACATATATCCCCTCCCCAGGATTGACGATTTGTTTGACCAGTTGCAGGGTGCAAAGTGTTTTTCCAAGATAGACTGCGATGCAGTTATCATCAGTGCGAGTTAGAGAGATAGATATCCCAAAGATCGCATTCGTGACCCAGATGGGCACCATGAGTTCGTGGTGATGTCTTTCGGGTTGACCAACACCCCAGCAGTATTCATGGATTTGATGAATAGGGTGTTCAGGCCATTCTTGGATATGTTCGTTATAGTGTTTATTGATGATATCTTGGTGTATTCGCGCACGCGAGCAGAGCATCTGGTCATTTGGCCGTATTAGACGGGTCCTCGGGGACCGCAATTGTATGCCAAGTTCTCGTCACGAAGTTCTGGTTGGCGTCAGTGGCTTTCTTAGGACATGTTATCGGGGCCGATGGTATTCGGGTTGATATAGCGAAGATTGAAGCAGTCAAGACTTGGCCCAGACCCACTACACCGACGGAGGTGCGCAGCTTTTTGGGCCTTGCAGGTTATTATCGGAGGTTTGTAGAAAAGTTTGCTTATTTCAAAGACCTTTGACTAAGTGACTCGGCGCGGCCATGTTCCGGTGGACGGATACTTGTGAGGAAAGTTTCCAGTTGCTAAAGGAGAAGTTGACGACCGCCCCAGTTCAGAGGGCTTAGATGGATATGTGGTTTATTGTGTGGCGTCAGGTGTCGGGCTTGGGTGTGTGCTGATGCAGCACGACAAGGTTATAACTTATGCATCTCGACAGCTTAGGAAGCATGAGAAGAACTATCCCACACATGACTTGGAGTTAGCGTGATGATTCATGCCTTGAAGATCTGGAGACATTATTTATATGGAGTTCATGTGGACATTTACACAGACCACAAGAGTCTCCAGTACATCTTCAGCCAGAGGGAGCTGAACTTGCGGCAGAGACAGTGGTTGGAGCTACTTAAGGTGTTGATATTCTGTACCACCCAGGGAAGGCCAATATAGTTGCAGATGCCCTTAGTCGCAGATCGATGGGTAGTCTATCCGATGTACAGCCGGGGAAAAAGGATATGGTCCGAGAGATTCGTCAGCTAGCAAGCCTTGGGGTTCGTTTGGTTGATTCCGATAGTGATGGAGTTCGGGTTCGAGAGGTTGCCGAGTCTTCCATCGTCGAGGAGGTGAAGAGGCGACAGTATGAGGATCCGGTTATGGTACGGTATCGAGATGCCGCCCTTCAGAGAGAGAAGAGTCTATTTGAGGTAGCGCCTGATGGGGTGCTAAGGTTTGAGGGCCGATTGTGTGTTCCCGATGTGACAGGACTTGGTCAGCAGATTTTGGGGGATGCACACAGTGCTCGTTATTCTATTCACCCGGGGTCGACTAAGATGTACCGTGACCTCAGGTGTGTGTATTGGTGGGATGGCACAAGAGGGCGTGGCGAGTTTTGTTGCACGCGTGCGAATTGTCGCGAGTTAAGATTGAGCACCGAGCCGGTGGTCATTGCAGGCTATTGATATTCCGACTTGGAAGTGGGAGGTGATAAATATGGATTTTATTACAGGGCTACCTACCACTCAGAGGAAGCATGATTCCATTTGGGTGATTGTCGACAGGCTGACGAAATCAGCCCATTTCCTTCCGGTCAGAACGACGTTCTCAGCTGAGGACTACGCCAGATTATACATTAGAGAGATTGTGAGACTGCACGGAGTCCCAGTGTCGATTATATCAGATAGAGGAGCCCAATTCTCGGCTAACTTCTGGAGGTCTTTTCAGAAGGGATTAGGGACACAGGTGAGTCTCAGCACTGCATTTCACCCTCAGACTGACGGACAGGCCGAGCGCACTATCCAGACACTTGAGGATATGCTGCGGGCTTGTGTTATTGATTTCAGGGGTAGCTGGGAGGATCATTTGCCTCTTGTGGAGTTTGCTTACAACAACAGCTACCATTCCAGTATTCAGATGGCGCCTTATGAGGCCTTATACGGGAGGAAGTGCAGGTCACCGATAGGCTGGTTCGAGGTGGGAGAAGTTCAGTTAGTCGGGCCAGACTTAGTTCAGCAGGCAGTGGATAAGGTAAAGCTTATCCAGGAGCGGTTGTTGGCAGCTCAGAGTCGGCAGAAGTCGTATGCAGATCATCGGCGTCGACACCTGGAATTTGAGATAGATGATTGGGTTTTTCTAAAGGTATCGCCCATGAAGGGCGTGATGAGATTTGGAAAGAAGGGGAAGCTTAGCCCAAGGTACATTGGGACGTATCAGATTGTCCGTAGGGTAGGCAGGGTTGCCTATGAGTTAGAGCTGTCGTCCGATTTGGAGGCGGTACATCCAGTTTTCCATGTGTCCATGTTACGGAAATGTATTGGAGATCTATCTAGAGTGCATCCGGTTAAGGATGTCCAAGTGACAGAGGAGTTATCGTATGAGGAGAGTCCCATAGCGATACTCGATCGTCAGGTTAGACGACTTCGGACGAAAGACGTGGCTTCCGTCAAGGTCCTATGGCGGAATGAGAACAGGGAGGAAATGACGTGGGAAGCAGAGGATGTCATGATGAAGAAGTACCCTCACATATTCCCTATACCTCCAGGTAACCCACGTTCTAAATTGTTGGTCCTTAAATTTAGTATTTATGCTTGAATTTTGTTGTGGCCGTGTGGAGCGTCTTTATTTGAGTCTATACCGATATTGTGATTTGAGTAAGCCTAGAAGGAACATTCGGGACGAATGTTTCTAAGGGGGGGAGAATGTTATACCCCGTGGTTCGGTCCGGACGCGGTCGAAGTCTCAGCTCATTGCGGAGGCGAGGCGCGCCAAGGCGGGTGATTGTTGGGCATGCGCGGAAGTCGCAGCGCGCGAAAATCTTGGTCGCTGAAGTTTCAGCCGCGGCCGGGAAGCAGTCGTGGCCGGAAGATCCCAGTCGCGGGAGTTGCGGCCTGGCCGCAGCTGAGCGCGCCGAGGCGGGATTCTGGGCGGAAAAACTTAGGAAAAGTCAGATTTTTCTTTTAAAAGGGCCTGGGTGGGGGACAAGTGTCCCCCCCATCTGATTTTTGCATGCATTATATTGACCAAGTCTTAAAGACTTGGTCATCTTTAATCTCTCTCTTAGAAAAAGCTCCTCCTTCTCTCTTAAATTATTTCAAGCTCCTCCTTCTCTCTTAAATTATTTCAAATTCCTCCTTCTCTCTAAAACTCCAAGAGGTATTCTAGCCTTAGGAAAAATCTGGAAAAAAGTAAAAGGCAAGAAGGAAGCTTGTGGCTAGCTTGTGAAGGTTGTTGTGGTGGTGTTCTTGGAATAGAAGCTAGCAAATTGTTGGATAAATTTGGTTAAAGCTCTAAGGTAATGATTCTTCCTCTATTATTAGTTTTTAGTGTTGCATGATAAGAAGAAAGTACTTGTGGTAGTAAATAATGCTATTAGAGTCATTGCATGCAAGAAATGTGGGTAGGGTATGAAGGATTTGGCTAAAGAGATATTATGAGCATGTTGTAGCCTACAAACTACTTTAGAATTGTTAAGTGTATTATTAGAACTTGTGGAGCAGAATTTTACACACCCAAGATTAGATGTGTAATCCCCTTTGTGTTGGTTTGGATGTTGGGCCTTAAGGAGGCGTTTGAGTGTTGAAAATCGGCCTTTGAAAAAGGTGGCAAAGTGAGTAGAAACAAAGGAAATGCTGCCCAATTTTCCTTAGGAATTGGTAACTTAAATTTGGAATTCTACATTGAAATTGGAGGTTAATAAACGCACTATGGTTATTATAGGTTGACATATTACTTGCGGTAGTTGGACTTAGCAAGTGGATTTTGACCAAAGAGGTATGTAGAGCTTTCCTATCTCTTGAGCATGAATAGTTGTATCTATGTAGTACGGTATACGTACAAGATTTGATAATCTACACTTGTTTTAAAGTATATGATACTTGTTTCATTTCAAAAGTATAAGTTCCTTGGGTTGAGGGAAAATGTATTTGACAAAGGGATAACGCTAATATAAGGACTTTATGAGAAGTTGGTTATATTAGTTTTCTTGAAAGGTTCACAAAGAAAAGTTTACTCTAATTAAAACAAGTACGGGTAAAGGATTTGAAAATAAGAAAGGTGAATTGATTTTTAGGCATTGGTTGCCTAAGGTTTTAAAGGAAATGAAGTCACTTGATTTAGAAGCTTATTATAATTCTAAAAGGGAATGTGACTTGTTTTGAAAAGAAATTGTAACTTGACACTATGGTGATTAGTATCTTTGAATTTTTGTATAAAAAAGAGCTATTTCTTAAAAGGTTAGAAGTACATGGTACTTTGGTTAAATTCCCGGATTTCTATTAAAAGACATGTTAGTGCCTTAGGTATACTAAAATGAGAGGATATATATTAATAATGTTAATAAGAAGTTAGGGGATTTCTTAACTTGCTTATGTTATGATATGATAGTAGGTAGTGCTTATGTTATGATATGATAGGCGGTAGTACTTATGTTATGTATGATAGCCGGATGAGCTATGTTATATATATTATTACTGTAAACCGGGTTATTCTTGTTATTTCCTTTGGACATACTTGTGCGATGGGTGGCCCAGGTATGCTCGATAGGATGGTTTACTACTTATGCCATGGATTTGCTACCCATGATGCGAGTGCGGCGTTTGTACTCATGCGGATCCGGTCCACAGGATCTATGCGAGTGAAATAGTCCCATGCGAGTACGGCGATGGTACTCATGTGGGTCCACAGGATCCATGCGGGTGAAATAGTCCCATGCGGGTGAAATAGTCCACGACGAGGCGGATGACCTACGCGGGTCCACAGGACCTATGCGGGTGAAATAGTCCCGAGTAGGATTGCTTAATGATACTACAGGCGAGGTACCTGTTTTGATCATGAGCTTCCAATTTTTATGCAGTATATATATATACATTTGGTGCTCTCATTGTTAGTAAGACACAGTGCAAAGTATACTGAATTTCGTTTATGACTCCAGCTTATTTTTGACTTATGATATTACTACAGTATTTTCGGTTTACATACTTGCACGTTGTGTCGACCCCGCTTCCTCGGGTGCGTTACATCTGCGGTAAGGTAGTAGCGGTGTGGATCCTCGTTCTTAGGATCACTATTCCTGTCGAAGCTCCATTTCTCCGGAAGCTTGTTTATTGGTACGGACATTCCCTGATGCTATAGGTATTTTGTACATTCAGGGGTATGGCGGGCCCCGCCCGCCACGTTGTTATCTTTAAGTGCTGGTCACATTTATGTTTTGGGCTCTAAGAACCAGTTGTACTACTATACTTTGTTTAAGTATGTTTTATGGAAGGCAACCTTATCGGCTGGCCAGTGATGTTTACCCTTTTTATAAGTTATGTGTTATGTATGTTCATTGCTATTCTCGACATATACTGGCGAGTACCGGTAGGTACGATCGCGGCCGAGGTTGGGTCGTGACATAACCGGACATTTACAACACTGCCCCACAATAATACTACAAGTCTCAGAATACAAATCCAATGTAAATCTGATTCAATTCTTTATAAACATCCTTCCAATATATCTTATACTCAATTATAAACTACTACCATATGTAATATCCAATTACAATAGAATGACATAGATCATCACCTCGATAAGCCCAAAATTATCCAAGATTTATAAGTCGATCCTGAGCAACTTTTAGCTCCAATTCCTCACGCTCCAACCCGCTCCAAGCAGCCCTTAGAAGTTTCTAAACAACTTCTCTAACACTTCAACCAAGCTATGAATATTTTTCTAGGGTTTCATTTGCGACTATAGGAATAAAGTAGTATTTCCGGGCTCTTAGTATTGAAATAACTTTGGAATACAACTAGGGATACTAGGCTAAGGTATTTGGGATTATACAACAATACTTGAATTATTTCTCTACACAAAGAGGGGGGGGGGGGGGGGACGAGAACACCACAAAGGGAGGGGATATTTTTGCCTTGGAAAAACTGAAGGGTGGATGATAAATAAGTCTTGCACTAAGGGGGTATTTATAGAGAAATCAAGGGTCAAGATCATAGCAAGTGTGTGGTCTAGATTGGGCCATGTGTGTGTGGGTCCCACCACACCACATGGCCAACGAAAATGAGAGCCAAGTGCCATGGCCATTTCGGCCAAGGGACAAGTGGCAACAACATCCCTCCACTTAACGCACATGGCCACCTAAGGGGGGTGACACGTGTCGCCCCCTTACTCGTCCAAAATATTTCATCTTCCGAAAATATCCAAAATACCGAAAATCTCGAAAACAAAGTGGGCCCCACAAAACCGTAAATTTCTCCCGTGGGCCCCACGTGACCATTTTTGAAAATAAAATCCCAAAATTCTAATATAATCCAAGAAGTCCAAATACCAAATATGGGAATTCAATTCCCATTAACGAACCTTTTTCCTTCACAAAACCCGGAAACTTTTCTGTCGAAAAATCACATCTTTTTTTCTTTCCAAAATTACTGTCGTATTCTTGTACGTACGTCCTCACATACATACCCTGAAACTACGGAGTGTAACAATAGAACATGCACATAATATGACAATTCGAGTTGTGTAAAATTGCGGTATATCAAACGATCGACAAAATGTTGTATGGTTCCGAATCACCCAAATTGGCTCCTCCGGCCAACACCAAACCATGATTCTGTTTCATGAGAGTATTGATTAGTTTAGCTCCCAGTAATCCGGACTCAGATATTATATCCAGGGCATATTTTCATTGACAAAAATAATCTGATTGGTCCATGTGCAACTTCAACTTCCAAAAAATATTTCAGAGGGCCCAAATTCTTCATGTGAAAATAGATGTGGAGACAGTCTTTGAATCGTTTAACGACACTATGGTCATTTCTGAAGATAATCAAGTCATCCACATAGACTAAGATGTTAAGCTGCATATCTCCCAGTGCATAGTGTATATAGAATAATCTGAGTACGACTATTTGAATCCATATTTTATCAAAGTACCTGATAATTTTGCAAACCAACGCATTAAATCTTGCTTCAAACCATACAAAGATTTACAGAGTTGACATACTTGCCCTAAATTAGGAACATGGAATCCGGATAGCAATTTTATATAAACTTCCTCGATAAGCTCGTCGTGTAAGAAAGCATTATGCACATTTATCTGATACAACTCCTAATTTTGCGCAGCCGCAACAGTCAGGAAGGTCCGAACAGTTACTACCTTAGCAACCGGAGCAGAAGTTTCGGTGTAGTCAATTCATCCCTCTTGTTTATTTATGAAGATGACCAAATGAGTTTTATAATGCTCGATTGTATCGTCAGAGTTGTACTTGATTTTGTACATCTATCTATATACGAGTGCTTTTTTATCTGGTGACAAAGTTTCTAGAGTACATGTTCAATTTTCCTCCAACGCTTGGATCTTTTGTTGCATGACGGTTTTTCAATGTTCCTTTTTCATTGCCTCCGAGAAAGTTTTTGGTTCAGTTCCTATGATAATTGCTGCAAGAAACTTTTGGTATTGCGAGAAAAAATTATCACATTTTATATAGTTAGCTAAAGGATAATGTGCACCTGAGGGTTGTTGAGGATCAGGAGTACGCGTTGATAGACTTTTGTTTCCGAAATATTTTTGTGATGTAGTCGCGCAATTGAGTCGATTATTGCTTCTGAAGTTTACCCAGACCCAATTGTTCTTCTGGGGCATTTAGTTAGTCTGGTTACCTTCAGCCTTTACTTTCTCCATGCTTTCTCTATATAGAACGACATTTGTCCGATTTAATGCAGGTTGATCTGTAGGTTCGGTAACTGGTATCCATACTCCGTCCATTCGAGTTTTGTTTGTACCTATATTATCGATCGTATCTTCTTCGAAGTCGTGTTTATTTATTTCTTTCTTTTTTTGTCTGGGATCACTTCTATATTATTGCTCAAATCACTCGGTAGGACAACAAAGGGGAACTTAGTCTCGTATAAGTCAACATCTCTTGCGACTAAATATTCATCGTTCTCTAAGTCATACAATCTCCAACCTTTCTTTCCGTATGAGTATCTCAAGAAGACGCACTTACGACTCTGAATCTCAAACTTGTCCCCCGTTCTTCCCTTTGTGTGTGTATAATATAGTGACCTTATCATCCTTCAATGATCATATCGATGTGTTTTCCCGTATAAAATTTGCATAGGGGGGGGGGGTCTCCCATTAAATACCGAAGATGGTGTTCTATTGATCAAATACCCCACAGTCTAAACACATTCTCCCAAGAATTTGATTGGAAGCTGATCTTGAAATCTCAATGTTCGCGCTACATTAAGAATGTGATGGTGTTTCTTTAGACTCTTCCATTCTATTGTGGTGTTCATGTGTAAGATGTTTGGAAAAGAATTTCATGTTCGAAGAAGTAAGTCTTCATACATGTGAACTCAGTTCCATTATCTCTTCTCTCACATTGATATTGTAGATTAAAAATTACAAATTAATATGAAGGTCTCGCAACAACGAGATACTTATTTCAAATCCACGTAAGGAAAACCCAAAATTGTCCCTTATTTTTAGGTGTAGACCCAAAATCATTCTTATAATTTCATATGGAGCACTAATAATCCTCTATATTAGTATTGTTAGTGCACTTTTGGTCATTTCCTAAACTTCCGTTTCTTTCTTTCAACGTTGAGAATAAATTTTACTCAAGACCCTGCAACAACAGTAGAGCTTACAATTAGAAACATAAATATTTAGCTTAGTGAATATAGACATCAGAAATTATTTGCACAATATATTGTGGACCGTTATCGGCCCACTTGTCGATCGAAATTTCATTGAAAAGTGCCCAATCAAAATGCAAATGGACAAGTTAGAATGGTTATTTATGACTTATGGTAACAAATCCCGAAAGACCATGAAAAATGTTAATGTTGATGGGCCAAAACCTGCATATATTCAAAAAAATGCGTGGACTTCCCTTCATACGGACGGACTGGTCTTTAATTTTTGCCCCTCAATTCGATGGTTTTCAATTTTGGCTCTTACTTTTTATTTAATGGAAATTTATGGGCTAAAGTATTCTTTATACATGGAGATATTATGTCTATTCGGCCAAAGTTATATAGAGATTATGGCTCTTGGGCATAGTTTCTATGTAACTATCCGGACAAAGTATAATCTTAATTTTTCAAGTAACTAGCTGAAGCGCCACGACGGAAATAAGCGAAAAATCCATTTTTTAGCAAGGATAAAAAGGTCCAAGAAGAATTTTTCGGTGTATAAGCTTTGGGAGGTTGATTTTAGGAATTATCTCACACTTGGAGAAAAATAATAGGAGGCTAGGAAGCAATTGGAGACCATCTTTGTTCAAGTTCTTTCATTTTCTTTTCTTTAATTCAGTTCATGTTGGATATTGAGTTAATTAGCGTTCTTAGCATGTGTATGAGCTAAGTACTTTATTAGGATTTTTTGTCGATTCGCTTGAACCTCTATTATGAATTAATGAATTGTTAGTATTTCTTCTTCGTCTATCATTATCTAATCAACTTGTGTTTATTGAGTGAGAATTGACTGGCCATTAATTTTCATTACTTAGATGATTTCAAATCAAGATATGAAAATAGAGATTTGAATATGCTATAATTGATTAGACATAGGATTAATCTTGAACGAGAGTATCACGATTGCATGTGTAGCGTTTTAGGTTATTGATCTTAATCCTCCTATGTGGTAGAATTTATCATAGAAATATAAAAAAAATCCACTTAGGTTGAGTTCTTATATGTCCTAACTGGAATATAGAACACCTCAGTTAATCTGTTATCTTGATAAGAAGAAGAATAGCTAGTCTTGCATTAACGAATAATAGAGGGGATAGTTGATGAGATTGGAAATCCTAATTACCTCCATCACTTAATTAAACTCTAAATATTTCCATTCTTAGTTTATTCCTGCATATTATTTTAGTTGTTAAATTCTTAGTTTAGAAATCAAACTCATAAAAGTTTAGTAAATAGAAACGAAATATTAGTTAATTGGTACGTGATAATTCAGTGTCTTTGGACGATATTCGGTCTTACCGAGATTATTACTAATTGCGATATGTACACTTGCGTAGCATATAGAAATTTCGCAACATAGATCCCACCTGATTTTGGGTATTGAGATGGTGGTGTAAAATTGGATGTATTTCGTTGTCCAAAAATCATATAAAGGTGATGATTCCACATGAGATTTAGAAATGGAAATGTAGACTCATCAAAAACTATATGACGAGATATAATGATTCCCGTTCATCACATCATAACATTTATATCCATACGATTTTGTGGGTATCCCAAAAACACACAAGGAGTTGAACGAGCCTGCAATTTGTTAATGGGTGTGAACGGAAACAAAGAAAACACAAACACTCTCAAATGTGTAAAAGATGGGAGACGATGATATAATATTTGTGTAGGGGACACATTGGAGAGCAGTTTACTAGGAAGAATATTTAAAGATATGTGGTCATTTGAAGTGAATGATGCCAAAAATTTAGCAATGTGGACGAATACACAAGGAGAGTGCGAACCATATTGTTAATTGTTTAAAAATTTCTTTCGGCTTTTCCATTTTGTGGTGATGTATGTGGACATGAAAGACGCAAAAATATCTAATTTTGGTGACAAAAATTATTAAATTGGGCATTTATGAAGCCCTCCACCCCCTTCCATTGTCACATTGGAAACATTAAGGATGTGTTTGGTTCGCGCATGGTAAACGGAATGAAATTCAGTAAGGGAATGGAAAGGAAAGGAAAGAAATTATCTTGATTGTCACTACATGTTTGGTTCTGGGTGGTCCGGCGTCGGGGGTCCGGAGTGGTTCGGGGTCCGGGCAGGGGAAAGGGAATGAAAATACTTAGGGGGTTGGGGGAATCAATCTAAGGGAAAGGGAATGGAAAAGAGGATAAAGAAAATGAAAAAATAGGTCAAACAAACAATTTCAAAGGGAATCAGGGGATTCTATTCCCTTTCCCTTTCCTTATTACTCCGAACCAAACGCACCCTTAATGAATTTGTCAAATTGAGTTTTGATAAAAACACTAAATTGTTTAAAAATGATGTTGGTTTGTGATTTATGTCCTAAGAGAAATGTCCACATAAAATTCTATTAATGTGATTACAAGGATATTACAAAAATTTGTATTAGAGCATTATAAGTTGCAACAGAAGGAAGTATGCCAGCCCCCACTGTCTCATTAAGCACCTTTTGAGCCTTCTCAACATTACCTGCAACACCAAACCCGTAAACTATAGTAGTGTAAGTTACAATATTGATATCACATAAAATTTCTCACATTAAAGAAGTTGATTTAAAAAAGAATGTGTCACGTCAATCTTCATTGACATGATGATTGTCTTTTTTTTTTCTTTCTTTCTATTTAAGGGTTACATTTAGTTTTAGTTCTTATTTTTTTATAGTCTAACAAAAATGATATTCTTGGTGGTGGACTACTAACATATTTCAAGTATAACAATTTAATGTCTAAATGTCCGGTTTTAGGAATTTGTGAAGTTCATAAACAAATTCATATTGGAAAAGAATTATTTCAAGATTTAAACGAGTACTTGTAATTTTTCATTTAAACGAGTTATTCAGCTGAAAGCCTGAAACATACACAAAAAATATAGCAAAGAGTTTCTGCACTCACTATTTGACATGTAAGAAATCTAAACAATCATCAACACCAAAGAATTAATGCATATAACTACATATTATAATATTGCATCCTGATTTTTATGTTTACAGAGAAGAATTAAAGATTAAATGTACTCATTCAAGTATCTAGTAGAAGTGGCGACCGTTCATCAAGCCACTATCTAGTAGAAGTGGCGACCGTTCATCAAGCCACAAATCATTAGGAATATCAATAGTAATGTCTCTCAATATTCCATTCATCGCTTCCCAGAATTCATTGATATTACCATTTGCTCCGTAGCCTAGAACTTATTGATCACAAACTGTCACGACCCGATCCCGGGCCCGTGACTGGTGCCTTACCCCGGGCACCCTAGTGATACAACATCAGAGAAAATCAGCGGAAATAAAAAAACTAAAACATGAGACAAGACATAAAGTATGAAACAAGCTAACCAAAACGGTCACCTTCCTGAATATATACATATATATCAACCTGAACAGTTAAATCCTTTACAAACCCTGCCCACAACAGTACTACAGACCTCTAAGAATGTAACCATAACTATGACGGGACAGGGCCCCGCCATACCCCTGAATGTACAAGTAACTACACTGACAGGGGACTATACCAAAGATGAGCCTCGGAGAAACGAGCTTCCCAAAACGAATCTGGTCCTATGGCGAGGATCCACAACCAATGTACCTCTACTGCGGATGAACGCACTCCGGGCGAGGTCGATAACAGGTACCAAGTATGTGAAACTGAAAATACTGTAAATGAAATCATAGTAGTCTATATAAAAAAAAACAGGAGACATATATGATAACCAAATTACAGTACATAATATGTAAGCAGTCACGTCAAGTCAGGGACTCACGCCCTCAAAGTCATCACTCAAATATAACTATGGGTCTCACGCCCACAACATCAATCATGCCCGTGGAATACCTTCCTCACTGCCGACAGTCTATGATATAGCAACACCAAGGAATACACATGAACACCAGGTCCCACCTGTGTCATAACAACCGTGACGGCAAGTACGGCGCTAACTACCAGATACCAAAGACACATCATCGACTGACCGGGGCAAGTACGAAAGCCAACTACTAGATACCAAGGCCGTACTAACAATACTATGCAACCAAACCACGAAGCTGACACGGGGCAAGTACGAAAGCCGACTACAGTACCGGCCGTGTCACGTAGTTGGCCGGCAAGTACGGCTAACTACTGTGTACCAAGTCGTGTCACGAGACTTCGCCACTAAACCGAGCGGGCAAGTCGCGAAGGCTAACTACTGTGTACCAAGGCCGAATCACCACGAGGCGGGCAAGTACGAAGCCAACCACCGGATACCAAGGCCGACCAAGAAAACCTCATGGAGAGCTAGTCCATGGAATAACGTTATCAACAGGAGCGTACCCGTGGAATCCTCCGTCACTGCCGGTACGTCCAAGTAAGATCATAACGAATCAACCGGCCCTCCATTGAGAGACGCGGTGGTATAAAAATACAATACTGGCACAACAAGGCTATCACATGCAAACATAGGAAAATTACACACAACTCAAGGTACTTTCATTTTATGTCAACAATACGGGTTTCAAACCCAAAAATGATACCCACTTTCATTCTTTCAAAAAGACCTCTTTTTACGTAAAAGATACTAATACTCGTAGTATCAAAAGCACATTTCCTTTTCAAACCAAATTACTTTACTTTCGTAAAAACCTTTACAAGACTTTTAAAATCAAGTACTCTATACTTTTTAAACCAAGTGCCTTTCTTTTAAAACAACATCAAGTATACTCTTTAAAACTCAAATACTTACTCTTTTCAAAACAAGTAACCTATACTTAAATCAAGTTACCATTTTAAAACCAATGATAAAACCATTCTTTTGCTTTCATAAAGTCGTTATAACTAACTTCCCATAAAGCTGTTATAACACTTTATGTTTTAAACCAATTTAAGACAAAACCATGTCTCTCTTTTAAACCAAAAACTCTTCAATTCCTCAAGTCTCTTTTCTTTTAGAAATCAAGTTCCTTTTAAAGATCAAATACTCATTTCTCGCGAATGAGGTTTCACAACTTTCTACACAATTCGAGTTCTTCATATATCATATCAAGTCAAATATAAGTCAAGTCCTTTATCTTTTAAAATCAGTAAACCAACCAAATTCACTTAGAACATGTACGTCTACCGTACTACATAGTTCACAACAATCATGCTAGAAAAGATATGAAGAGGTTCACATACCTCGCGACGATTATCGACAATTAGCAAAATGCTCCAAAGTACTCTAACCTTGCTCGCCTTTTCCACCCTTCAAGTAGAATACGCTACTCGTAGTACTTCAACCTATAAAGGCCACAAAACGTTTATCAACCTCTAGATCTCTTCGTAGAATAATTCTAGATACAAGATTCCTTATTCTACGGAAAATTCGGCAGCACCTCCCCCCCGCGACCACATAAAACTCCTCCTCTACTCAGGCCCGCTACCAGGCCAACAACTCCCAGGGGATTACACGTCTAACCGGACGTGTTCAATTCTACTTCACAGATAAACTACACAAGTCTCATCAGAATACAGTCCATTGTAAATACAGTTCAATCCTTTATAATCATCCATCCAATAAATCTTATACTCATTTCTAAATTACTACAATATGTAATATCCAATTACAATAGGGGGACATAGATCATTACCTCGATAAGCCCAAAATTATCCAAGATTATAAGTCGATCCTGAGCAACGTTTAGCTCCAATTCCTTACGCTCCAACCCGCTCCAAGCGACCCTTAGAAGTTTCTAAACAACTTCTCTTAACACTTTAACCACGCTAGGAAGATTTTTCTAGGGTTTCACTTTGCGACTATGGAATAAAGTAGTATTTTCGGGCTCCTAGCATTGAAACAACTTTGGAATACTACTAGGGATACTAGGCCAAGATATTTGGGATTATACAACAATACACAAAGTATTTTCTACACAAGAGGGGGAGGGAGGGACGAAACAACTACAAAGGGGAAGGAGTATTTGCTTTGGAAAGACTTAAGTGTGGAATGAATATTATGTCTTGCACTATGGGGTATTTATAGAAGAATCAAGGGCCAAGATCAAGGTAAGTGTATGGTCAAGATTGGGCCATGTGTGTGTGGGTCCCACCACACCACATGGCCAACGAAATTTAGTGCCAGTGTTAGGGCATTCGGCGAGGGACAGTGGCTAGCCACTGTCTCCACCAATTTCGCCCACATGGCCACTCGCGGGGTGACACGTGTCGCTCCTTTACTGCCAAAATATTTCGTCTTCCGAAAATATCCAAAATACCGAAAATCTCAAAAACAAAATGGGCCCCACAAAACCGTAAATTTCTCCCGTGGGCCCCACGTGACCATTTCCGAAAATAAAATCTCATAATTCTAATATAATCCAAGAAGTCCAAATACCAAATCTGGGAATTCAATTCCCACTAACGAACCTTTTTCCTACACAAAACCCGGAAACTTTTCCGTCGAAAATCACACCTTTCTTTCTTTCCAAAATTTCTGTCGTATTCTCGTACGTACGTCCCCACATACATACCCTGAAACTACGGGGTATAACATTCTTCCCCCCTTAGAAACATTCGTCCCGAATGTTCCTTCTAAGTCTCCAAAACATAACTGCGCCGGTATAGTCTACACTACTATACTTACCAAACCAAACCTGCCACCAATGGCCATAGTATAACATACACGCAACTCTCAATCCAAGCCAACGAGGAATCACCTCTAACGTGGATATAACAACACAAAACCTCCACCCATGGACCAAAGGATACTTTCTTCCCATCCTCACTTATAAAAAGGACACTTCCATCATCTTAACACATCTTAGCCTCTTTTCTTACTCGTCGTATCTTCCTCGTACACTCGAAATCTTCCTACAATACGTACCATATTCCAGTCATCGCTTCGCTTCAAAACCTTGGAGCCACCGCCTCAAACTTGGTCATCTTACTAGCCTCAAATTCCTTTAAGGCCTTTCCGCCTTCACGATCTGATTCAGTCGAACACATCCACGAACTCATACGATGGTTACCTAAACTCGCCTAGCACCCTCGTGATCCTACCACCGGGACCACCTCGAATCGACCCCACCTCACTCCGGGCTGCGGGTTGACCCGCGATCTGGCCTCAACCCGACCCGCTATCGCCCAAACTCTCTCGTTCCCCGATCCGGAACAATCTTACTAATCCACATCATGAAAGCTACCACTTCCATCTCACACTACCCATGGAATTATCCCACAATATATTTTACGCATACCAAGTACTTCGACAAAGACCAACCGTAAAATCATCCACTCAAGGCGGCCTTGCATCCAAGGTCCTAACTGTTATAAATTCTAAGGCTCACAATCGTCTCGTCTCCAGACTTACCCTTTCTCAACTACCCATGTTTTCTAATTCACACTTAACACAATGCTATCCGTACATAACACTTAACATGTACCCACCATAACAACATAAACAAGTCTCTTGGGGCTAAAGATATCTCTGCAACCATCGCCTCACTTTCCTTTGTCGCCTAATCATAATCCCGCAGGCGCCTAGCTATATAGAGGCGATGAACCACCACCGATCCCGGGCGTCGAAGTTCTACATCCGCCCTACCTGCCTGACAAACTCTCACCAAATGGCCCTGTTGGCCGCAAGCATACAAGCTGTCGAAGCAGTATGGCACTCCCCATAATGGAGTCTATTACAATGGCCACAATGAGGTAGGGGTGACCTCATCTGACTAACACCCCCTTCTCCCGAACAATCGCACTCGCCATCGACCGGTAGGCCGAGTCATCCTCTCAGATCCTCCTACTTGGACATCCTCCCATCACATGGCCCTGACGGCCACAGGTATAACAATCTCCCAAATTAGCACGACACCCTGAGGATCATCCTCAGCTCTCTATCCATATAACTCTGGCGAACTGCAACTCAAGAAATCCCGAAGTCTCAGACTATCGGATGTAGGGTGAACCACTGGTGCTGCCGGAACCACCGGCTCCCGTCCGTCCTCATTCCCAGCCACCAGCCTAGCTAGTAATCGCCATCTCCTGAACTCATATCCTCGCCCCGCCGGTATCGAGGCTCGTATCGTGGCCTCGTGAGAAATCTGCCGCTCTAAACTCTGCTGGGCTAGCGGCGCCATAAAACTCATCGTCAAGTACTATCTCGTAATGACTGTGCTCGCGTTCTCAGAACCCTCTCGTGTTTCTATTCGCAGCCTCCTCTCGCCGCTTGCCTCCCGGGCTCGTTGCTCGCGTAGAGGCGTAACGGGTACATAAGAATACGTCAGAGGGAGTCCAACTCACAACACGGCTCTAAGGCACGATCTCAGAGTGAGAAGAATGGAAACCAATCCTAAATGTCCTGCAGCCTCCTGATTATAGATGTGGTGCACAACACACCGATAATCAAGACTCTACTAGACACTGGTCTGTAGACACTTTTCGAGGACTAATCGCTCGATACCACTTTTGTCATGACCGATCCGGGCTCGTGGATCGTGCCTTACCCCGCACCCTAGTGATACAACATCGAGAAAATCAGCGGAAATAAAAACTAAAACATGAGACATGACATAAAGTATGAAACAAAGCAACTAAAACGGTCACCTTCCCGAATATATACATATATATCAACCTAAACAGCTTAAATCTTTACAAACCCCGCCCACAACAAGATTACTGCACTTAAGAATGTAACCATAACTATGACGACAGGGCTTCCGCCATACCCCCGAATGTATAAGTAACTACACCGACAGGACTATACCAAAGATGAGCCTCCGAGAAACGAGCTTCCCAAAACGCTGAATCGTGGTCCTATGAGCGAGGATCCACAACCAATGTACTCTCACTGCGGATGAACGCAAATCGGGCGAGGTCGATAACAGTACTAAGTATGTGAAATCAAAATATCAGAAATGAAATCATAGTAGTCTATATAAAAAAAAAAACAGGAGACATATATGATAACCAAATTACATTACATAATATGTAAGCAGTCAAGTCAGGGACTCACGCCCTCAAAGTCATCACTCAAATATAACTATGGGTCTCACGCCCACAACATCAATCATGCTCGTGGAATACCTTCCTCACCGCCATCTATGATATAGCAACACCAAGGAATACACATGAACACCAGGTCCCACCTGTGTCATAACAACCGTACGGGGCAAGTACGAAGGCTAACTACCAGATACCAAAGACACATCATCGACTGACCGGGGCAAGTACGAAAGCCAACTACTAGATACCAAGGCCGTACTAACAATACTATGCAACCAAACCACGAAGCTGACACGGCAAGTACGAAGCCGACTACTGTGTACCGCGCCGTGTCACGAGTTGGCCGGCAAGTCTGAGCTAACTACTGTGTACCGCGTCGTGTCACGAGACTTCGCCACTAAACCGAACCGGCAAGTCAAGGCTAACTACTGTGTACTAAGGCCGAATCACCACGAGACGGGGCAAGTACGAAGCCAACCACCGGATACCAAGGCCGAATCCAAGAAACCTCACGGAGAGCTAGTCCATGGAATAACGCTATCAATGCGAGCGCATCTGGAATCCTCCACACGCCAGACGTCCAAGTAAGATCATAACAAATCAACCGGCCCTCCATTGAAAGACGCGGTGGTATAAAAATACAATACTGGCACAACAAGGCTATCACATGCAAACATAGGCAAGTTACACACAACTCAAGGTACTTTCATTTTATGTCAACAATACGGGTTTCAAACCCAAAAATAATACCCACTTTCATTCTTTCAAAAAGACCTCTTTTTACGTAAAAGATACTAATACTCGTAGTATCAAAAGCACATTTCCTTTTCAACCCAAATTACTTTACTTTCGTAAAAACCTTTACAAGACTTTTAAAATCAAGTACTCTATACTTTTTAAACCAAGTGCCTTTCTTTTAAAACAACATCAAGTATACTCTTTAAAACTCAAATACTTACTCTTTTCAAAACAAGTAACCTATACTTAAATCAAGTTATCATTTTAAAACCAATGATAAAACCATTCTTTTGCTTTCATAAAGTCGTTATAACTAACTTCCCATAAAGCTGTTATAACACTTTATGTTTTAAACCAATTTAAGACAAAACCATGTCTCTCTTTTAAACCAAAACTCTTCAATTCCTCAAGTCTCTTTTCTTTTAGAAATCAAGTTCTTTTAAAGACCAAATACTCATTTCTCGCGAATGAGGTTTCACAACTTTCTACACAATTCGAGTTCTTCATATATCATATCAAGTCAAATATAAGTCAAGTCCTTTATCTTTTAAAATCAAGAAACCAACCAAATTCACTTAGAACACGTGACGCTCACCGCACTACATAGTTCACAACAATCATGCTAGAAAAGATAGGAAGAGGTTCACATACCTCGCGACGATTATCGACAATTAGCAAAATGCTCCAAAGTACTCTAACCTTGCTCGCCTTTTCCACCCTTCAAGTAGAATACGCTACTCGTAGTACTTCAACCTATAAAGGCCACAAAACGTCTATCAACCTCTAGATCTCTTCGTAGAATAATTCTAGATACAAGATTCCTTATTCTACGGAAAATTCGGCAGCACCTCCCCCCCGCGACCACATAAAAATCCTCCTCTACTCAGGCCCGCTACCAGGCCAACAACTCCCAGGGGATTACACGTCTAACCGGACGTGTTCAATTCTACTTCACAGATAAACTACACAAGTCTATTGTAAATACAGTCCATTGTAAATACAGTTCAATCCTTTATAATCATCCATCCAATAAATCTTATAATCATTTCTAAATTACTACAATATGTAATATCCAATTACAATAGGGGGACATAGATCATTACCTCGATAAACCCAAAATTATCCAAGATTATAAGTCGATCCTGAGCAACATTTAGCTCCAATTCCTTACGCTCCAACCCGCTCCAAGCGACCCTTAGAAGTTTCTAAACAACTTCTCTTAACACTTTAACCACGCTAGGAAGATTTTTCTAGGGTTTCACTTTGCGACTATGGAATAAAGTAGTATTTTCGGGCTCCTAGCATTGAAACAACTTTGGAATACTACTAGGGATACTAGGCCAAGATATTTGGGATTATACAACAATACACAAAGTATTTTCTACACAAGAGGGGGAGGGAGGGACGAAACAACTACAAAGGGGAGGGAGTATTTGCTTTGGAAAGACTTAAGTGTGGAATGAATATTATGTCTTGCACTATGGGGTATTTATAGAAGAATCAAGGGCCAAGATCAAGGTAAGTGTATGGTCAAGATTGGGCCATGTGTGTGTGGGTCCCACCACACCACATGGCCAACGAAATTTAGTGCCAAGTGTTAGGGCCATTCGGCCAAGGGGACAAGTGGCTAGCCACTTGTCCCACCAATTTCGGCCCACATGGCCACTCAAGGGGGTGACACGTGTCGCTCCCTTACTCGCCCAAAATATTTCGTCTTCCGAAAATATCCAAAATACCGAAAATCTCAAAAACAAAGTGGACCCCACAAAACCGTAAATTTCTCCCGTGGGCCCCACGTGACCATTTCCGAAAATAAAATCTCATAATTCTAATATAATCCAAGAAGTCCAAATACCAAATCTGGGAATCCAATTCCCACTAACGAACCTTTTTCCTTCACAAAACCCGGAAACTTTTCCGTCGAAAATCACACCTTTCTTTCTTTCCAAAATTTCTGTCGTATTCTCGTACGTACGTCCCCACATACATACCCTGAAACTACGGGGTATAACACAAACACCGTTGATGATCAAGTCCCACTGATCAGTCTCCTTCATAACTTGATCTTCCGCTGGATGTGTTGTGCAGTTGTAGTCATCAGGTTCGTGCAACATAGCTTCGATAATTCCTACAACATCATGTTCTTTTACTGCAACATCATTTACTTTTTTTTCTTTTATGATTTTCTTGATTCGGCACACCACAAACTCTTGATTAGGAATATTGTTTTCCTTGAAAAAATCACCCCCCACGAAGCATCAACCAATTAGTATTGTTTTGCTTTTTTTCTTTACTAGTACTAATTTGATATTTTAAATTTCTTCTAAACCCCACTACACATCCTTTGCGATTCTCGATAGGTATACCACTAGTTTGGCCTCTTCAAGTGTCGTTGCCGCAAGTTCGACAATTCCTTTCATCTGAATTCTTGCGTTTCTTCAAGGGTGAAATAAAGTAGTCAACTCTCTCTTCTCCAAAAATGACAGATGGAGGTTGATCTCCATAGATTTCGACAAGTCGAATAGGATATTGACTCGGGAAATATTCACCCCTCAAGAACCTTTTCAGATAGTTTATCACTGCATCAGTAGAGTGAAACCGAACACTCTTGGAAAGCCGTGACATGGTCTTTGATTTTTTATTACGCATAGAAAAATTAAAACAAGAATCACAAGACTAATCACAATGAGTTAGAAATTGACTCAGTGTGAAGAAAGAATGAGAGTATGAAGAGAAAGAATTAATCAACTACAAGAATGGTAGAAACTAATGTGTGTTAGAAGTTCTTTATAAAGATGTGAGGTTTCCATAAAACAACTCACGCGGAGAAAAAAATTGAATTTTAGCAAAGTATGAAAATTATTGATTACAAAGCTGAGTTATACATTAATTAGGTCTGCTTGGGCTCTAAGTTATTAACTTCCCTCCATTTACTTTCCTTTTTTCAGAACTTATTTACTTTAATTGATCAACTCTTATTAAATAGGAAAAATTTAACTTATTTTTTAAAAAAGAAGAAAATGCATCAAATTTTGTCTTTCATTTGCAAGATATTTAACAATTTCTTAACAGAAGAAAATGAAAATTATATTTTGAGAGAAATCAAATGCGTATGTTCAGAAAAACTCAATTGGGGTTCCGGTCTCCGATTGTTGCCTTCAAGAAATATCCCTAATATATATATATAATTGTTGTATAATATATGTATAATTAGTGAGTATACATTGATTATATATTTATTATACACAAATTATGATACACTCTCTATACATATACGGTAGGAATACACATTCTATACAATAATGATACAATTTTTATACATATAATATATTTTCTATACATATACAGTAGTGATACATACTTTATACAACAATGATACATTTTCTATACACATATTTGAATTAGTTGAAAAAAAGGGCTACAAAATAAAATTATTTTGAAAAGGCTAAAAATTCCTTTAATTTCTTGGGTTATTTGGTGTCAATAGTTTAACATGTATGACTTATTGTATCCTTTTCCCAATTTGTATTTGGGATCCAAGAAATTTCTCGGGGTATTTCCCTAGGAATTGATATTCATTTTCCTATTTTTGTATATATTGCAAAAATATGTATATTTAGGTTTACTAGCAAGGTGAATCATATGTGATCTTGCAATAGAAATCAGAATAAACTTACAGAAAAGGTTAAGGTCCAACTCAACAGAGTATATGTTACGATCTTGAGTTATTTGTGAATAATCCAACAAAATAACTTGATTGAATATTGCATGAAGTTATTTTTTTGGCAATTTCTTTTTTTCCGGTAACTATAGCATAAAGTTATGCCGATTTATAATGACTTGCACGACTCAGTTTGATTTTATTTCTTTTGTAGCCTTAAAATCATAAAGAGAGGCATCATTAAATGAAATTAAATAAAATAAATAAAGGAGAAATGTATCATGAGACAGATAAAATAAATAAAAGAAGAGGTATAAATAAAAAAAATATAGATGAGATATGATGAGTGAAAGGTTGAAATAATGACAATTTGGTAGGGTTGAAATATAGACGCATGTCCATAATGCGTTAATTTCTTGTCTGATGTTGATTGTTTCTCATACTTTGCCTTCGAAAGGAGCCTTTCCCGCGAGGAGAATTTGCTAAGCTCAAGCCTAGAGCTGATAGACCATTCAAAGTTCTCAAACGCATTGGTGAAAATGCCTACAAGATTGAACTACCAGCTGAGTATGAGGTTTCAGAAACTTTCAATCTTTCTGATCTTTCTAAGCTAATCGTCTTAGTTCCCTGAAATGAAATTAATAAGCTTTTTGATTGATTCGGGGCGCCGCCCCCCTTCAACGAATTAGAACCCATTGAGGGTTTCTTTGCCTGATTATGCTTTGTCTTGAGTCGAGAGTCTTCCGGAAACAGCCGCTCTACCTACCAAGGTGGAGGTGATGTATCTACCCTCTCCAGACCCCCACATTTGTGAGATTTTCATTGAATATGTTGTTGTTGTTAGTGGTATTGTTACACCCCGTAAATTCAAGGACATGTTTAAGAGAATGTAAGTAAGGAACACAAGACTTGAAAAGGGTACGAAAGGAAGAATTGTTTTTCCGACGGAAAATCTTCCGAACGTCGGAAAGGAAAAATGTTCGTTGGTGAGAATTAGATTCTCAAAATGCATTATTTGAAGAGTATGGAACTTATTATCATTATGGAAATTTAATTTACGAATTTGGTCAGGTGGGGCCCACCCGAGGAATTTTACGTTTTGTAAGGCCCACGAGGGTTACAGAATTTTATGAACGAATGGGATGGCGACACGTGGCACCTACCACACATGGCTTGGATGAAATATTTAAGGGTAAAATGGTCATTGACCATTGAAGATGAACAAAGTCTTGCTAGCTTGAGATTGTTGACTTGTCAACTTGTCCACTTGACTTATTAATTAATGTTCTCCATCCAAACCACACATGTGTTGTTATCTAAGCCCTCCATTGTATTATATATACACTACACAAGTGCAAGACTTGTCTTCAACACTTAGAGAAATTAGAGAACATTTGTTCTTCATGAGGTGCTCTCGGGTTAGCCATAGTTCCCACAAGAAAATTTTGTAATTTTGGTCCAATATTCACAAGACTTTAACCCAAGGTCCCTAAGGGTATTGTAAGGATATCTCAATAGAAAGATTTCGGAAAAACGACGTTTTTACGTTAGTCGCAAGGCGAAACCCTAAGGTGTTCTTCAACTTTGAAGATGGAACTTGAAGAGAAGTTCTTCATGAGCTTCTAAGGAGTGCTTGGAGCGGATTGGAACATAAGAAAAGAAGCTAAGAATTGCTAAGGAGCGACTTTGAATCTTGGAAATTTTAAGGGCTTGTAAAGGTATAAATCTTGTCGTTTTAGCAATTAAAGATTTATTATCATTGTAGTTATGGATATTAGCAAGCATGAGGTACATATTATGAAGTTTGATAAGTGTATTGGCTATTAGAACTCTAATTCGAAAACTAGCATGTTTAGCCCTTAAGATTACAATTCGATTTGATTATTAGTTTAAGTCGTCACATGTTATATAAAGGAGGAATTGTAGTTGTTAAAGTTGTTTATGACTATATAACATGTTGAACTAAGGACTTGGATTGAAAGGAATTGTAAGGAAAGTGATATTGTTATGGATAGTGTTTTGTCGAAAATGTGCCTTAAGGAATTGACAGTTTTATATTAATAGTAGGGAAGAATTTTACACGCCCTGTTAAGGCGTGTAATCCCCTTTGTATTTGCTGAATTGATTGAGCCTTAAATGTGGCGTTTGGTTACTGATTTTCGGCCTTGAAAAAGGTGGCAAAGTACGTAGAAACAAAGGAAGTGCTGCCCGATTTTTCGTAGGATTTGGTGACTTTACACTTAGAATATTCTACGATTGAAGCTAGAGGTTAATGGACGTATTATGGCCATTATAGGTGGAAATACTAAGAATAGCGTATTCTACTTGAAGGATGGAATAGCTATCAATGTTGAAGTACTTTGGAGCATTTTGCTATTTGTCGATAATCGTCGCGAGGTATGTGAACCTCTTCCTTCTTTTGACATGATTCTATGTATGGAATATACATGTGGTACTATTTCATGATTCCTTCTACTCTTAGAAGTTAAGACGTATGTATGTTGATTTACTCTACGTAAATGTCATGTCTAAGTTATCCTAAGTTTTTACCAAGTCTTATGAGGGATGTTGGTAAGAGTCGTTAGGAGGTATTTGGAGCCAAGTTGACTTGGCTAAATTACGGAACGAATGAGAATAAGTATCGAACAAGCCATTGCAGCGTTAATAAAGGAAAATGTAATGACAATAAATTATATTAAAACAAGTAGAATTCTCCATCTGCATAGAAGCTAAGATAAGACAAAATTGTATTACATTTTCTAGATCATGGCTGCTTTAATGAGATCAGTATAAACAAGTATAACCTATTCACACATATAAGGCATATGTTGCTTAATTTAAAGAGTTTACGTTATGAAGTGTTAAGACTATGAACTACGAAACTTGATTCTAAAAGATAAGAGACTTGAAGTATTTTGAAAGTATACGATACTTGGTTTTCGAAAGTATAAGTCTCTTGGTTATAAAAAGAATGTATTTGCCTAAAGTATAAAGTTAGTATAACGACTTTATGGGAAGTGGGTTATAATAGCTTTATGGAAAGTTAAAAGAGTGGTTTACTCTAAGTAATGATAAATGTTTTGAAATAAAGAAAGGCAAATGGATTTAAAAGCATCAATTGCTTAAGTTTTAAGGAAAGAAGTCACTTGATTTAGAAGCCAAAAATGTATTTCTAAAAGTGTAGTGACTTAGGTAAAATGTAAACAAGCCTTGATACTACGGGTGTTAGTATCTTGGGGTTTTATATGAAAATGAGTCTTTTGAAAAGAATGTAAGCACGTAGTACTTTGGGTTAAATTCCTGGATTTTTATGTGTGAAACGAAAGTGCCATGAGTTTATAAAAATGGAAGTCTAAAGGTTTAATGAACTTGCCTATGTTTGCTTGTGATAGCTTTGAGTGCAAGTATTATATGTTTACGTTGTCGTGACTCACTGGAGGGACTACCGTCTTGTTGTAAGTTTACTTGGACGTACCGATAGTGATGTGGGATTCCACGGGCATGCTTCCATTATGATTGATCCTTGGACATGCTTATACGATGTGGGATTCCGGGGCATGTGACCAGGAGGCGGGTTAGATTTCCGGATTTGTTTTATTACCCATGGTCATGCTTATACGATGAGGGATTCCGGGGCATGCGACCATGCTATGTACGAATATTACTCCATGGGCTAGCTCCCCATGAAGACATGTACCTACGATGAGGGATTCCGGGGGCATGTTATATTATTACTCCATGGGCTAGCTCCCCATGAAGACATGCGCCTACGATGAGGGATTCCGGGGGCACGTTATGGCCATGCTTATACGATGAGGGATTCCGGGGCATGCGGCCACGTTATATATATATATATATATATATATAGATATATATATATATATATATATATATATATATATATGTACGCCGATAGTGAGGTAGGATGCCACGCGCCACACGGTTATATGTTACACCTACTACCGCTTACAGTGATGTGAGATTCCACGCGGGAGATATATATATATGTATTATGTATGTACGCCGACAGGTGGGATGCCACGCGCGTCACATGGTTATATGTTACACCTACGGCCATCTAAATGATGTGGGATTCCACGCGGGAGATATATATATGTATTGTGTATGTACGCCGGTGAGGTGGGATGCCACAAAGCGCCACATGGTTATATTTTACACTTATGATCGCTTGGCAGTGATGGGGATTCCACGCACACTTTGATATTTGTGTGACTTGATCGCGTCCCAGTTGGGGTAGTATACGCCCCTCCATAAAGGGTCAGATTATGTTGTGAAAGATAAGTAAGTTATATGGTAATGAACTTAATGATTTCTCCTAAGTATGTACGTAAGATTTGGCTATAACTCTTAATGGAATGGAAAAGATAATGATGTGCAATTAAGTTCATGAGTGGTAATGACACGGCAGGATATGGTATGTACTTTTTTATACTTTCCCCTGTCATTCTTTTGTACAGTTATGATTTGTTTACTGTACCTTATTTTCGTTCCATATTCTGCACTTTTGTTATCGAGCCCTTCGGGCCGTTCATGTCCGCAGGTTTAGGTACACAGTTGTTGATCCGCGAGCTTAGGATCCTGGTTCAACATTTTGAGATGGCTCCAATGTTCCGGAGTTGTCATGGTTATGTATATTCAGGGGTACGGCAGGGCCTTGTCCCGTCATAGTGTTTGTCCAAAATCTTAGAGGTCTGTAGTCATATCTTGTGGTCGCTTTGTAAAAAACAAAAAAAGGTAACTGCTTTTGGTTTTACATATTTATATGTATCCAGGAAGGTAGCATTATCGGCTAACCTATTATTTATTTCTTGTTAAGTTTATGTATGTATGCTCCGCTACTATTCTCTGATGTATACCTGTAAGGGTGCCCAGGTAGGGCACCAGTCGTGGCCCGGGGTCGGGTCGTGACAGGTATGTTCGTAAGTAATCTAATAGGACATACATTTTAAATATAACATGAAATCATACCGACACTCAATACTTGCTGAACATTGTCCTAAACTATTTTTTCCCTTTCATAAGTGAAATAAAATAAGCAAAAAAAAGAGGTATTTTGAGAAATGTAATAAATAAATGAGAGGTACATACAAGAAAAAAATAGCATAAGTTTACACGAATACACACGAGTGAAAGTTTTGTTGTAATTTTTGAATAGTCACACATGGATGGAAGAACTGAAAGGATAGACAAAAGAAAGCTAAGTGCAATGTTTATCGAGTCGAGTGTTAGCACTCTTTCCTTAAGGCAAAATTACCTCCGTATATAATGACTTACGGTAGATGGGTAATAGCCTCCCAAGATAAAACGACAATACTTTCTCAAGCACAAGCCAAATGCTTGAGAATCCTTGTAGAAGAAACAAGAACAAGAGATTGCTAGAAGAAGAAGCAAGACTCTCTATAATTTCAAATTTTGTATTGTGATTGGATGATTAAAATCTGAAAATGAGACCTCTATTTATAGTTGTAAAGTTGGTGATTCACATGCTATGTAAATGCACTAAATGGGGTTGCATTGAACTCACCAAAAGCCACCTAGATCATGCCAAGAGTTGGATGAACTTTGGCCTTCCAATGAGTGTATGTTCAGAAAAATCTCTTGATTTTCGTTCACTGTACCGACAGCGCCGCGCCGCTAATTCGACAGAAATCATCCTCGAGTCACTGGACGTTAGGCGCCGCGGCTCCTGACCGAAGCGCCGCGGTGCTGGCCCGTCATGGCTCGGTCGCGGCCCTGTTACGGCGTCGCGTCTCTTCCCCATTTTCCGTATTTTGCACATTTTTGCTTTTCTTATACCGTCGTGGGAGACACATCAATTTGACCAATTAATCGTCCATCCTTACCTAACTTAAGAGCACTCTTACATGTGTACCAATATCTCTTTCACTACGTGAAATTTAGCTAGACATTGTACGACGTATGCATGTGTGTGGAAATCGTATTTTCGACATGCGGGGCCCCATGTATTCAAGTCATTAAGGACGGGATAAACTCAATCTCACTAGGTAAATTTTCCAATAATCCCCTCTTGAAAGAGGTGTTGGTGCACGCAGAGTGACAACCATTAGCAATCTAGTAGCGGAAGTATATTGCATCGGGATAGGTAGCCCGCAACTTTGAACCTTTCCTAGTCAACTACCATCGAACATATTTACTGAGCGGTGAATGTGATGTCTTGAACCGTCAGTGTTTAGTATATGCCAAGACAATGATAGAGACATAAATAAATGTCCAATCCCTCGTTTCTTCAATTATTTTGTCTGTTGTGGCCGTGGACACACTTGGATTCTTAAGTGCGTACAACTGAGGCGGCCTGTCCTCGCACTTAAATAGGTGACCTCCTTACAAGGTGCCCTGCAGTACCCCAGTATGTCAGTGTTAGGAGTCATTAAAAGTATCATTATCTTAACCTCGACTCTCAAGTGTTATGTTAAGACTTTGACACTTAACTTGTACCCACCATGCAGGTAGCACTTTAATGTCTATCGCGAGAAAAAATTGGATTAGAGTTTCTATAAGGAATCAATATCCGAAGTGCTCTTTCTTTTCTATAAGAGCCCAACTGGACATTTACATCTTAATTTTTCCATTGAACCAAATTTCTGGGATCTCCAGTCAGTATGGTTGGGTTACCACTGTATCAGTCCTTATTGCTTGGGTTTTAAACCCATTACCCTAAACAGGCAAACCATTTGATCATTGGGTAATCCCTTAGTTAAAGGGTGTCAGGCCGATTTCCACGTGCTCACGCAAGTGTACGTATCGTCACAAGTAATATAGTCTTATAAGACCGAATATCGTCCTCAGAGACTGGTTTCTAATTACCGAACATCTATTCTAGGTTATTTATTTGGCAAACAATAAGTTGATTTGGTTGTTATCTAACACTAGTAGAGTAATTGCAAGAATTGAACTAAATTATTGAGGTTTAATCAGTTATGAAGGAATTAGGACTTCCAATATCCTCAACTATACAGTCTTTTCAATCCTTAATGCAACTAGAATGACTTCTTCTTCTACGTTAAGATAGCGGTTAACTAGACTGTCTTATATTCCGGTTAGGATATATAATCGCTGAACCTCAGTGCAGAAACCTTCTATATTTCTATGATAGGTTTTACCACATAGGAGGATTAAGAACAATAACCTATAATGCTACACAAGTATCGGGGTACTTTCGTCCACGATTTTAACCTATGTCTATTCAATTACAGCATATTCAAATCTCTCCTCTCGGTTCTTGATTCGAAATCATATAGATTTTGATAATTAGCGATCAACTAACTATCAAACATTCATACCAATATTGAATAAATCTTAATCAAGTGAAGAAGAAATCAAACTAATGCATTAATTCATGAAAGAAAGTTTCAAGCGATTCAATAGGAAAACCCTAATAAAGTATTTAGCTCCTAGCCATAGACATGCTAAGAACTAATACAAAATCCAACATGAATTGAATTGAAATAAAGAAAAGAAAAAGAAAATACTTAGAACTAGGTCTTCAATCATGTAGTTGATCGGTGTATTTTATACACACTTTTTGAGTCATTTTTAGTTAGTATTTTACTCATTTTGTTTATGTTTAGTATAGTATTAGGGGCGTTTTCCTTTCTTTTGTGTCACAGCGGTCAGAAATGGAGAAATGACAAAAAGGAGATGAAATGAGCATAAATGAGATGGAATTGCACATAAAAGGGCCAATAAATGAAGTCTAAGAAGTCCCGGGAAGTATAGAAAAGATCAGACGGCTTAGGATGAAAATCGACGACGAAGAAGCGGCTAAAAACGCCACCGGAGCCGCGGCGCCTGGCAGCAGCGCCGCGGCACCGACCACTGAAGTTGTCCGAAACACTCTGATTTTCAGGCACAGTGGCGCCCGACTGCAGGGCCACGGCGCCGACGCGGTATTTTTGACGTTTTGGACCGAATTTGACATGTTTTCAGGGTACAAAAGGGATAATTTTTCCTACCTACATAATCCCTAACCCTTGACCTAAAGGATTCTTGGGCTATAAATAGTCTCTACATCATTAAGGGATTCATCCATCCATTGTACATACAACACAACTCTAGGAGGCGAAGATTTGAGACATAGTTCAAGTATTTTCTTTTCTTTCTCTTTTCTTTCTCTTTTCTTTGTTTATTTCAGTTCATGTATGGAGATTGTATTAGTTCTTAGCGTGACTATGGCTAGGAGCTAATTACTTAATTTAGGGCTTTCCATGTCGAATCGCTTGAACCTCGTTCTTATGAATTAATGCATGTTTTGGTTTCTTCTTATTATTGTTGAGGTTTATTCAATAATTGCTTTGATTGCTTGATAATTAATTGATCCCTAGTTATCATCACTTATATGAGTTCTAATCGAAATCCGAAAGGGGAGATTGTGAATATGCTATAGTTGAATAAACATAGGTTTAAATCGTGGACGAAAGTACCCCGATACTTGTGTAGCTTAATAGGTTATTGCTCTTAATCCTCTTTTGTAGTCAATCTTGTCATCGAAAGATAGAAGGGTTCTCCATTGGGGTTGAGTATTTATATTACCTTAACAGGAGTATAAAACGACTTAGTTAACCTGCTATCTTAACGTAGAAGAAGAAGTCAGTCTAATTGTATTAAGGATTGAATATAGTGGATAGTTGATGATCTTGGAAGCCCTAATTCTCCGTCATAACTGATTTAAATCAAAGTATTTTCATAATTAGTTTATTTCCTGCATTATTAGTCTAGAATTCCAAACCAATTAACGTTAACCAAATAGAAACTAAAGCATAGATGATCGATACTTGAAAACCAGTCCCCGAGGACGATATTCGGTCTTACCCAGACTATATTACTTGTACGATACGTGCACTTGCGTTAAGCATGTGTATAAATCGCACATCAGTAGCCTCCAAGCTTTGTGTTGTGTTGTGAGAGATGAGATATGATAGATCCTCCATACCCTAAAATTTATCCCAAGAGTTTATATATGTTGTCAAAACATGTGCCTTGGATCCTTTTCCTTTTGCCCCTTGCCAATTCTATTTCGATTGAAATTTCAGACGGCACCGCGGCCTGCTACGAATAGCACCGCAGCCGAAAGTATTGCGGCATATCAGTAATTGTGGAACCGCGGTCCTGTGGTCTCGCGTCCGGCGGCCTATCTAGCGGTCTTCGGGCCACACGCTCTTCGCCCCGACCGCCAACTTTCGTCCTTTTTGCTTCGGGAGCTCCTTTTCTGCCCACTTTTAGCTTCTTTTGCCATTTAGAACCGCTGCGACTCAAAAGAAATAAAAACAACCCTAACACTATACTAAACACAAACGAAATGAGTAAAATACTAACTAAAAATGACTCAAAAAGTGTATACAAAATATGCCTAACAAAGGGTCAGTTATATTCTCATTTGATTTTATGTAATCGATGGAGATAATACTCGTGGAGATCAATTGCCTAATGGCCTTATCCCTCCGACGTATGTGACAAGATTTGCCATTGTATATGTTACTTCGTGTCCTTCCTAATGCCGACTGATTGTCACAGTAGATCATCACCGAAGGTACGGGTTTATCCCAACAATGGATATCCTCCAAGAAGTCATGAAGCCACTCAGCTTCTTTACCTGCTTTGTCTGAAGCGATGAACTCCGATTCCATGGTGGATCGGGCGATGCAAGTTTATTTGGAGTACTTCCAGGACACATCCCCACCACCAATTGTAAACACATACCTACTGGTGGACTTGATGTTCCTTATATCGGATATCCAGTTTGCATTACTGTACCCCTCTAGTACAGCTGGATACCTCAAGTAGTGCAATCCGTATGACATTGTATATTTCAAATATCGGAGTATTCGATTAAGCACTTTCCAATGGTCATCTCCGGGATTGCGTGTAAACCTCGCCAATTTATTGACGACATAAGAGATATCAGGTCGGGTACAGTTTGTTACATACATCAAACTGCCGATTATCTGCGCATATCGCTCCTGGAGCACGGGTGCACCATGATTCTTATCAATTATTTGATTCATATCTATTGGTGACTTTAACGGCCTACAGTCAAACGTCTCAAACTTTCTCAGGACACTTCCTATGTAATGAGATTGATACAACATTAGTCCGTCAGATGACTTAGAAATTTTAATTCCTAAGATGACATCTGTGATACTCATGTTCTTCATGTCAAAACATAATTTTAACATGTTCTTAGTTTCCAGGATCAAGGCTCGACAACTACCAGTGATTAACTTGTCATCTACGTAAAGACAGATAATGACGAAGGAGTTAGAGTTTCCTTTCACGTAGACACGCTTATCGCACTCGTTAATGGAGAAACCTTTTGACAGTAGTGTACTATCAAATTTTTCATGTCATTATTTTGGAGCTTGTTGCATCCCATACAGGGACTTGATAAGTCTACAGACTTTCTTCTCATATACTGGAACTACATACCCTTCGGGTTGTTCCATATATATCTCTTCTTTCAAATCACCATTTAGGAAGGTTGTCTTAACATCCATTTGATGGATTTCAAAGTCATGCAGTGCTGCAATGTCAATGAACACTCTTATGGAAGTCATTCTCGATACTGGGGAGTATGTGTCGAAGTAGTCAAGGCCTTCGGTTTGTCGGTATCCTTTGGCTACCAATCTAGCCTTGTACTTGTCTATAGATTCATCAGCTTTGTACTTACGTTTAAGTACTCACTTGCAACCTAGTGGTTTATTTCCCGGAGGAAGATCAACCAACACCCAGGTGTGATTTTGCATGATGGATTCTATCTCACTTTCCATAGCTTCTTTCCAAAGCGATGCTTCTGGAGTTGACAATGCCTCTTCAATTGTCCGTGGTTCATTCTCAACCAGGTAAGCTAGAAAGTCTGGCCCGAAAGTTTTCTCTTTCCTGGCCCTTTTACTTCACCTAGGTTCTGTCTCAGGACCAGTTGGATCCTTATACACATCTGTATCCATTTGGTCAGAATCGTCAGATCCCGGGGAATCATGACTCTTTTTGCACGAGACGACTTCTTTTTCCTTCTTAGGAAAGATTGTCTCAAAGAATACAGCGTTCCTTGACTCTATTATTGTACTCCCTTGGATATCTGGTATATTTGACTTATGTACCAGAAAGCGATAAACACTACTGTTATTTGTGTATCCAATGAAGATGCAATCTACAGTCTTAAGTCCTATCTTGACCTGTTTTGGCTTAGGTACCTCGACCTTGGCCAAACAACCCCATACCCTTAGGTATTTGTAAGAGGGTGCCTTTGCTTTCCACAGTTCATATTGTCACGACCCGACCTTGGACGGCGACTGGTGCCCTACCTGGGCACCCCTTTCAGGTATACATCAGAGAATAGCAGCAGAACATACACAACACATAAACATGTTTAGACAATAAACATCACAGGTCAGCCGATAAGGCCGCCTTCCATAAAATATACATAACAAAAAGTAAAATAGTACAACTTTTTTCTTACAGCCCAAACCACAAATGTGCCTACAGACCTCTAGGAATAACAACTGTGGCGGAACAGGACCCCGCCATACCCCTGAATGTACATAATATCTACAACATCAGGGAGAACCGTACCAAAGACAAGCCTCCGGAGAAATGGAGCTTCTGACACCTGATCAATGATCCTAAGAATGAGGATCCACCACCAGCTTACCCCTACCTGCGGCATGAACGCAGCCCCCGAGGAAGGGGGTCAGTACACAATATGTACTAAGTATGTAAAACTGGAAAATACTGTAATTACATCATAAGTCTAAGACAAAGCCGGAGGTATGTATGATAATCAAATTACAGTACACTGTGTCTTACTAACAATGAGAGTAAATAAGAGTATACTTACTGCATAAAAATAGGCGGCTCATGATCAAAGCAGGGCCACCCGCCCGCAGTATCATTAAGCAATCCTACTCCTGGGACTATTTCACCCGCAATGGTCGTGTGGACCCGCATGAGGTATTCCTCGCATAGACTGTATCCGCCCGCATAGGTCGTGTGGACCCGCATGAGGTATTCCTCGCATCATGGGTAGCAAATCCATGGAGTGGTATAATGTCTTGGGGGTTTACCCCGCAATCATACTCAGAAGGTGGTATAACGTCTTGGGGTTTTACCCCGCATTTATACTCTTACCCTAGATGAGGTGGTTTAACGTCTTGGGGGTTTACCCCACATTTATACTCTTACCCTGGCTCAACCGGCTATCATACATAACATAAGCACTACTGGCCTATCATACATAGTATAAGTAAGTTAAGAAATCCCCTAACTTCTTATTAGTCTTGTTCATATACCCTCTTGTTTTAGTTTACTTAAGGCACTAACATGTCTTTATAAAATCCGAGAATTTAACCCAAAGTACTACGTACTCCTACTCTTTTTAAAATAAATGACTCTTTTTCATATAACACTTCCAAGATACTAATAACCGTAGTATAAAGTCACAACTACTTTTCAAGACAAGTCACAATACCTTTTAAAAATATAATTAGGCTTCTAAATCAAGTGACCCCTTTTCTTTTAAAACCTTAGGCAATTGATGCCTTAAAATCAATTTGCCTTTCATAAGTTCAAGTCATTTATCCTTACTTATTTTACTTAGAGTAAATCTCTCCTTTTAACTTTCCATAAAGCTAATATAACCAACTTCTCATAAAGTCGTTAAATTAACCTTATACCTTAGTCAATTACATTTTTCCTATATCCAAGAGACTTATACTTTTAAAACGAAACAAGTATCATATACTTAAAACACTTCAAGTCCCTTGACTTTGAAAACTTAAGACACCCTTAATACTTTTAAAGAAGTGGGTTAATCCCTTAACTCGCCCAACTTGGCCATTCTTACACAAGTGAAGGATATCAAAGCTTTGTACGTCTACCGTACTATATAAGTATAACTATTCATGCTCAAGAGATAGGAAAGTTCCACATACCTCTTCGGGTCAATCCACTCGCAAGTCTAATATACCGCACGTAGTATGTCAACCTATAATGACCATAATACGTCCATTAGCTTCTAGCTTCAACGTAGAACATTCTAATTGAAAAGTACCTTATTTCGCGGAAAATTGGACAACACTTCCATTGTTTCTACATACTTTTCCACCTTTTCAAGGTCCGATATCAACTATTAAACGCCACATTTAAGGCCCAACAATTCAGCCATACAAGGGGATTACACGCCTAACTTGTACGTGTAAAATTCTGCCCCACAATACAAGTTAAATAATCCAATAAGTGTAAGGTAGTATCTTGGCTATAACATGCTCACATATCATCCTTATCCAATCCTTTCAAATCCAAATCGTTATTCCTACATGCAATATATCTAAAAGCAATATTGACAACTACAAGTCATTTCTTCCACACATGCAACACAATTTTACTTAAAAAGGTGAATGGATTGTTACCTTAGAGTTTACCCAAATTAGTCCAACAAATTTCACTTGCCTTCTTTCCACAATCACCTCCACAAACCTCCTACAAGCTTGTCAACATGTTTCCTTCTTGCCACCTTTCCGAAATTTCTCTAGGCCTTGGTTTTTCCTTGAATTTTTAGAGAAGGAGAGGGATTTTTAGAGAGAAGGAAGAGGATTTTTGCAGAGAGTGGGTTTTGAAGAATGACCAAGTCTTCAAGACTTGGTCAATAAATAGGACTTCCTCAAAATCAGATGGGGGAGGGGGGGGGGGACACTTGTCACCCACCCATGGCCTTTACAACAAAATATCTTCTGATTTTTCCCCCAATTTTCGCAAAATCCGCCCGGCCTGCCGCACGCTGCCACACTGAAATCTCCGAGAACTTCAAGATTCGGCCACGACTTACTTCTCGGCCAAGGCTGCACCTTCAGCGAATTTTTGGAATATCCGGCGCCACGGCCTCAGATCCCAGCCGCGCTGTGGCACCGACCGAAAATACTTTTCGCGATCACAAGACCGAACATGTAACTTCCATAACTTTCTACTCCGATGTCCTATCGACGAACGATTTGTTGCGTTGGGAACTAGACTCAACGAACTACATACTAGGCCTTTGAAACACCTAGGAACTCCTAATGCAACTGGACATAAACCACCCCAAAGTTGACTAAAACCCGTCCAAATCATTCTGTCCACCTATCTTTCTAAAATTTAAATCTTAATTCCTTTCGTACGTTCTCATATGCATGACCTGAACTACGGGGTATAACATTCTCTCCCCCTTAGAAACATTCGTCCCGAATGTTCCTTCTACGCTTACTCAAATCAAATATCGACATAGACCCTCTTAACTATTCCTCTTGCAAATAAGAACGCTCTACATGGTCACAACAATACTTAAGCATATATGCCAAACTAAAACTAACAAGCAGAAAAACGGGTTACCTGGAGGTGTAGAGAACAAGTGGGTATACTTCTTCATCATGTCCTCCTCTGTTTCCCATGTCATTTCCTCTCTGTTCTCATTCCGCCACAAGACCTTGACGGAAGCCACATCCTTTGTCCGTAGTCGCCTAACCTGACGATCGAGTATCGCTATGGGACTCTCCTCATACGATAACCCTTCTGTCACTTGGACATCACAAATCGGGTGCACTCTAGATGGATCTCCGATACACTTTCGGAACATAGACACATGAAAAACTGGATGTACTGCCTCCAGATCGGACGGCAGATCCAACTCATAGGCAACCTTGACTACCCTACGGACAATCTGATAAGGACCAATGTACCTTGGGCTAAGTTTCCCCTATTGACACCCAATTTTGACCCTCCCATTCAGACAGTAGCACTAATAATAAAATGCAACAATAATACATTAATACAAGCATAAATAAATAATTTAATAATGGCACCGCGTCTTACGCACTTAGAGTCTCGCGCCCATATTTATTAATTTTAAGCCCTGTCATAATTCTTAATAATAAATAATAAATACACACGCGTTTTAATAATAACATTCATAAAAGAATTAAGAAGTCCAATCTGCAGGGAGCTTTTAAATAACTCAATTTTTATAAAGTTTTAATAACGGCGTCGCATTATAAACATTAAGCACTAATTAATTAGCACACCCGCATTTATATTGTAATGATTTTAAACTCAAAATTAGACTAACAAAGCACCTAAAATAATTTAAGCACAATTTGTTAATTTAATTTACCACTAATTAACTAATAACACACCTAAAATACCTAATTAATTAATTACCAGCCCAATACCATTTGCTTTACCCACAGCCCACCCTTTAAAGTTTAAACTCAGCCCAAGTGCCCTTTTCGTCTGACCCAAACCTGCGACCCGCGACCCGCGACCCGCAGGCCCAGTTACCCAAAACGTTATAACCCTTCGTTACCCCTAACCTCAGAAAAAAACCAAAACCCTAATGCCATTCAACCGCCGCACTGCCCCCATCGCCACCAGATTCACGAGAATCCGTGAACCCTAAACCAAATCTTTCCAAAACCAGTTCCTTACCATATCCATCACCCAGAACCTTCCTAAAGCTACTAAAGTATCACACAATATCAAGCACGAAATCACCCCTTACACTAATCGTATCATCTCAGAAATTTTCTATCATTTTTAGAGCAAAAATCAAAACCAAATCTTTCCAAGAAAACAGTTTCCCTTACCCATGCATACACAAGAAAGGTAACAAATCTTCCCCGAAAATGGCAACAAATCCCTTACTAAATCAACACGAAAATCAGCACAAATCTCGTCCAAAATCAGCCTTAAATGCTTACCAACATTAGAACCCAAAAGGGGGCGATATAAAACGAACCCATTTCGCACATGCAAAGGGGGACTGAACACAGAACTGGACGGGAAAGATCCCGGAGTTTACACAGAGGAATCCCTTTCAAATCAAGAGTTCTACCCCAAAATAACCCCTTAAAATCAGAAAGTTAGCGGTCAAAGGGGGCAATAGGCATCAATCGGGAAATGAGTGAACCTTTCAATAATAAAAACCAGTAGGAAAGCATCGAAAAATCAGTCTCCAGAGAAAGACTCAATCAGCAAGCAATCGAAAAATTGTAGAAAAGAATCAAGCAAGAATTATCAAGTAAGTCTCGCATCACTCTTTTAAACGCATCGCAATGGATCCCGAGTGAACCGACGACTTGATATGCTGCCTCGGTTCGCTGTCCGGAGAAGGTAAATCCATCATCCTTTCTGTCTTAGATTTCACTTGCTATTTGTGTGTATGATACATGTTTGGTATGACTGATTAAGCGTGTACGAAATGACATTAATGGATGTTTATGTGTACTGAGTCGACTACTTGAATCTGTTGGTTAAAATCAATCGCTATTGGTGTTCGCAACTGCAATCGTTAATGCGATTCGGATAATATATGGCATCAGTAATGTATTTATATATACGGTTGATGATTTCTGGCCCTGCTGTGTTATTTGTCAAAGTATTGATCGTCACTATATTGGATGAACAATATGACGTACCTCTGCATATTTGAGTGATCATTTGGTATTTTTGTGTGCTGAGTCAATGTCTCTATATACTCACAAAACTAGTAATTCAATGCGTTTTTGTATCTGGCCACATCTCTCGAGCTATTTTTTTTGCGCCATGTGAGTCTCTGTCGCATCTCATACTTATGAGATAATGATGCATCAATGTAGTGGGATATATATAGGGAACAATCCAACATGGAAACTGTCTAAATAAGCATGAAAGAACCTAGAAAATAACTTGAATAGACCTCACTCTGAAGACAAAATGTTTCTGCCTCTTTTAGCTGCACATATACAATTAAACTAGCTGCTGGTATGAGTTGAGGTCATGAAGTATGTTACTCAAAGTTGTGTGTTATCTGTGTGCGTGTTCATATGGGTTAGTTCAGTCATCATGTACCATTATGCATTATCCCTTCCGTATGAATTTGAACTCTATGTCTTGCCGATACATTAACCTAAATCATAAGACCATAAGGTATGCTATACAACTTCACTTCTGTTCTTTAACGTGTTAGTATGTTCCATTTGTTTATTCCTGTTCAGTATCGGAGAATGGACGTATTTAATGTGTGTCTTTAGTTTGCCACTACATATTAAGGAGTTTGTAATCCCTCTTTGGTGTCTAAATCTGCTTACTGTGTTTGCTCTGCTTACCCAAAGAATGGCATACATGATCCTTATCTTTGTGGGTGTTGAGTATTTGTGAATCTAAATAAATCGTATTCTGTCCTGCTTTGTAACGTTATGTACTGTTTGCTACCAAGGCCAAATTTTTACTTTTGTGTTGGACTTATTGTTTTGGGCTGTCGGTTTACTGCTACAGTTAAATGGGAATATACATGTTTGTTTTTTTTTCTTTATGCGCACTGTTAGTAAAACGAGCATATACTAATCCTTATCTATTCTTATTCTTTTTACATGGCACGCATCGGAGCGAAAATGAAGAGTCTCATGGCGAGACTCATCACAAAGCTACAACAAATGAAGACCCGCATCTATGTGCATTTCTCTATCCACATTGGGGAATTCCAACCCGCCGGCAAATAGCATCGCCACTCTGTCGAGTCCTTTTATTTCCTATCCCGCCCCATTTATTTGTGTAATTAACTGTCTAACACTCGTACATTAGCAGTAAGTTGCCTAGAATAATTAAACTTTGGGTCACCGTTAGAAATTAATTCGATACTACAAATTTGCTTCTCATTAAGTTAATTATTTTAGCTTGCTTAACTTATTTTTGAACATCTAATCACGAGACTAATGCATCTTAAAAGAATTAATAACTCTTTCATTAATACTTATTATCCACCGACTTTGCAAACAAAAACCTACTTTTAATCACTAAGTCAACTCTGCACAGTTATATTTTTAAACTTCTTATGTATAATACTTTATATGATCTCTTTCGAAAACTAACTTTATAAACAAATATTATAAACCTTTTTTTTCAGGTTATAAAAGAATGCATTATTTTTATTTTTTAATTTGCAGGCACCTCTTCACTTAAACTTTTCAAACATGCATTCTTAGCAGAAATAATTAACCCTAGGTTTGAACGGACAACCGCAAGTTAGCGGATCCTTTAGGGTGCCTGACCCCTTCCCTTTAGGATAATAAAGAACCCTTAACCAGAATCTCATTAAAGTTTAGCAGACCATTAAATGGAGTTAATGTTTACTTTAAACTAGTTAACATTTAGGTGTCCTAATTCACCCAAATTAATTAGGTGGCGACTCCGCGAACCCTTTAGCGTTTCTAGCATTTAACACCTTTTAATATTTAAGCACTCTTTTTAACATTTTTACATTTTAGCATTCTTTTAAACATTTAACATTTTATTATTTATTTCCTAACATTTTATTTAAGCAGGGTTCGCTAGAATAAAGTCGCGGTCGAAAACGGGCGCGACAGAAATGGCGACTCCGCTGGGGATATACGGTTCTTAACCACAACAGACCTAGGGTTATTATTTGGCATTACTTTTTGCATTTAAATTTTGTGTGCTGTATTTTGTTTTATTTATTTTAATTGCTACCTGCTTTACTGCTTTCCTTAAACTGGCATTCCGCTCATATTTCTTCCACTCTGGAAAATTCACACAATCACACACTACATGCGAGGTGCGCTTGGTACATCAGCAAAATTCTTTCTTCAAAACCCAAATTTAGGAGAGTTGGTAATATACGTGGAGTGTCCGGTCTAACCGGTGGCCGCGTAGCCTTCTCACTCGAGTTGTCCGCTCGGGAACCTTGCGTCTAGAAAAGCCAAATCTTAGAAACTTAAGATAGAGCTATACCACCCTTTATTTTAGGGCATGCATGCATTTACCTTAGGTGGGTCGGTCCTTGGCATCGACACCACAATTAGGAAGACACCTGTCGACGGGTTTCTCAACCCAACGACCAACCAGCATATTATGTGTAGCGTGACAATGATAGACAAATCCAAGCCTAATCATAACATGTTGAAATCGGAAAAAGTGCACCGTCATTTGGTCGCCATTTCCAACACAAGCATTACAGTTGGACGGCTTGGACAAATCCATCATAACCTCGCATATTTGACGTTTAGGCCTACCTCTGGCATAAAGAGGTCCCAAACATGTTAGAACACGCACTTGATTTGCAATTTGCTTATTAGTATATATTGCCTGCAACTTTTTGCATATTATACTAACTTGGTTTGCTTCATTGTTAAAGGGTTATTTTTGCCTAGCTTATCCCCAAAAGGTTGATTCGCGTTGACTGGTAGTAGCACAATCATCCAATAAATGACTAATCCAGAGGCACCGGAACGAAACAACTTAGGACTCGTCCCCGTTCCTGTAGAGGATGCAGAGGCGTTAGAAAGGAGAAACACCAATGATCAACACCTCGCCAAGCTATTGCAGCAAATGGAAGTCATGCAAGCCGAAATAGAAAGGCTCCGAAATATCACAAACCTGTCTATTAGCTTGAATGCACCACTCCCAGAGCAAAGAACAAGTGCAATCGTGTCACAAACCCTTGAGCCTCCACTTCCCCAAAGCTCCCCGCAAAGGCCGCAACATACCAGCTCACACCAAAACGTCACTTGCCCGGTCAATTTGCAAACCGACCTCCACAATGATCCGTTCACTACATACACATCTCAACCTCCACCTACTTATATCTCCCCACTCAACCCAAATTGCCAAGCCACCCAATACGAGCAGATGGCACATAAACAATATGAGGGATTAGCACATCCGATCGAAAGTCAACCATTTATTATGCATACATCCTCTCAAGAGACAGATCAATACAAGGAAGTGGAGCGCGCACTGAGCAGAGCTGATGAAAATATGGCAAAAGAAATCCGTAGTTTGAAAGAGGCATTTAGAAGCATTCAGATGAACAAGGGGGAGGCAGGTTTAGAATATGAAAACTTATGCATGCATCCCGACGTTGAATTACCTGTAGGGTACAAGGTGCCCAAATTTGACATGTTCGATGGAAAGGGGAATCCTCGAACTCATCTAAGGTCATATTGCGATAAATTGATTGGAGTTGGTAAAAATCAAGCAATCATCATGAAGCTATTCATCAGGAGTCTTACCGGCGAGGCGCTGGACTGGTACACATGCCAAGACCCTCGAAAATGGGACGGTTGGAATGCCATGGCACAAGATTTCATGGATAGATTCAGATTCAACACTGACACTGTCCCGGATAGATTTTATCTTATGAAACTTGAAAAGAAATCCACAGAAACTTTCAGGGAATACGCCATGAGGTGGCGGTCAGAGGCAGCAAAGGTCCAACCTCCAATGGCAGAGAGTGAAATGACCACCTTATTCGTGCAATCGTTAAAAGACGCGACATATTATGAAATGATGATCAGTGTAATTGGGCGAAGTTTTGCAGAAGTCGTAAGAATGGCCGACTTCGTGGAAGAAGGCATTAAGACAGGCAGGATTACAAACTTGACAGCCCTACAAGCAACTAGCAGAGCAATGCGGTCAGATTCCATAGGAGGTACCTCACAGAGGAAAAGGGATGCATCACCCTCTATCATGGTCATTCAGGAGCATAGGCCAGAACAACTTCCAGTATATCAAAGCCCACCGCCTTCTTACTATAACCAAAACACTCAAAATCCACAGTCATATTATCAGCACTGCGCCACCCCATATCCTGTTTACCATACCCAACCAGCATACTCACCACAATCACGAACCCGCACACCAAACGGAACCAAACCCCGTATAGATATTGAGAGGAAGCCAATCAGAACCTATACACCTTTAGCCGAACCTATAGCCCAAGTGTATGAGAAGCTGAAAGCCGCAGGAATACTCCATCCAATTCCCAGAAATACCCCCAGGCCTACTTCCCAAGGGCACGATAAAACTAAACATTGTGCATACCACTTCGGTGTCGAGGGGCACGACATCGCAAATTGTTATACACTCAAGGACAAAATAGAGGGTTTAATCGAAGAGGGAGTCATTCAGCTGAAAGATGCCCCTCTCAGGGTAAACAATAACCTTTTTCCCGGCTATGAAGATGCCCACGTGAGCATGATAGCTAAAGATGGAGAAGACAGTCTGGAAGAGACTATTACGCCAGCCCGAAAAGGGAAGAAAGTTGAATCATCGACCAACCGTCAGAGAAGAGGAGGTGCTCCTTGCCGGAGATTGTTTAACCATTGAATAAGTCATTCATTTAGTTGTGTGTTGCAAAGAGATGATCTTGCTGAAGACTCAGCCATTGAAGACACAAAGCAAGAAGAAGTGGACTCGTGCCCCTGCTTTGGCCCGCCGAGTCCTAAAATAGTTAGTTTAATGTATTTTTCCCTTCATATGTAATAAAATGGAACTACGTTTGACCTGATTCCCTTGGTGGATACGTAGGCGGCCGTTTCGGCTTCGGTCCCAACTCTAGAAATTTTACCCATGTTCGCTTGTAATGAACTACGTCATGACCTGATTCCCTCATGGGGATACGTAGGCGGCCTAAATCGGCTTCGGTCACACCTTTAGGAAACTTTCCCTTTGTTTTGAAAATAACGAAAACACACATAATATACAAGCAACCCCATAGAAACCCACTTTTAGGCTAAATGCCCTTTGCAAATTCAAAACTGAGACAAGGCAGGAAACCAGGCAGGGGTTATGAGTCCCAAACAAGGCAGACGTCCGGCATCAAGAGTCAAAACTACAAAGTCAACGCGAATCAACCGCCCCCCCCTCAAACTCACAAATTTTTCTTTGAGCGCAGGTCCTTCATATTAGCAGAAGGTACAACAAAGTTCTTCATACTAGTAGAAGCAGAAAATATAACAAAATTCTTCAGAAGCAGACAGACATCAACAATCAGAGTTCAAATCCCGCAACAAATTATAGCGCATCAGCTCGGGCCTAGAGTCAAATTGCAACTCATGCAGTGCACAAACACACAACAAAGACATCATGGCAATCCATATGGTTCACAAATGCATCACAACAAAGGCATCATGGCATTTCGTCAGTGGCAGCATCTAGCATGTCCGCCCAAGGACAACATCTCAGCATTCACAACACCCCACATATCATACAGGGAAGACATCCCTATTCACATAATTGCATTTCTCATATATTTATCATCTTGTTTTAACAGTTATACACTAATTTTTCTCAAGCTTAGCTTGCAGGAGCATTTATTATACAGGAGCATCGAACACGCCCGCATAACGACGTTATCGCGACAAAGAAGTCCAAATGTCGCCACGACGCCAAGGTCAAAACTACGCCACGTCCGAAAATGACGCCAAGTCCGAAAACGACGCCACATCCGAAAACGACGCCGAGTCCGAAAATGACTCCACGTCCGAAAACGACGCCACGTCCGAAAACGACGCCACGTCCGAAAACGACGCCACATCCAAAAACGACGCTAAGTCCGAAAACGACACCACGTCCGAAAACGACGTCGAGTCCGAAAACGACTCCGAGTCCGAAAACGACTCCACGTCCGAAAATGACGCCACGTCCGAAAACGACGCCACGTCCGAAAACGACGCCAAGTCCGAAAACGACGCCACGTCCGAAAACGACGCTAAGTCCGAAAACGACGCCACGTCCGAAAACGACGCCAAGTCTGAAAACGACTCTGAGTCCGAAAACGACTCCACGTCCGAAAACGACGCCACGTCCGAAAACGACGCCAAGTCTGAAAACGACGCCACGTCCGAAAACGACACCACGTCCGAAAACGACGTCGAGTCCGAAAACGACTCCGAGTCCGAAAACGATGCCACGTCCGAAAACGACGCCAACACGATGCCAAGTCCGGAAACGACGCCAAGTCCGAAAACGACGCCATCATCAACATATCACATCTACGCAGGGACGATTTTCTCTGTTCTCCAAATTGCATTTTTTCTCATTCATGCTTTATTATCCCGTCTTAGCAGTTATGCACTAACTCTTTCTTGAGATTTAGTCTACAGGGGCAGCAGCAACACGTCCAGGCAACGACGTCATCAACACGACAAGTCCAAAAATGACGACAAGTCCAAAAACGACGCCAAGTCCGAAAACAACGCCAAGTCCGAAAACGACGTCAAGTCCGAAAACGACGCCAATAGCAACATTCCAATACAACAGATTCGCTCACAAAGTCAAACTGCAACAAGTCTACATCAAATACATCTTGCAAAAACCACAGGCTACATCATTTACACTTTAATTATTTCATCTAGTTTTGATTACGCATGAATTACGACACAACTCCATATATAGAACAATTTTTATCTATGCCCTAGGAGGCGTCATTTGCATCTCGTCTATACAACGACGAACATTTGCATTTCGTCTATACAACGACGACAACGCCCATACAAGGCGTCATTTGCATTTCGTCTATACAACGACGAACATCTGCATCTCGTCTATACAACGACGAACATCTACATTTCGTCCATACAACGACGAACATCTGCATCTCGTCTATACAACGACGAACATCTGCATCTCGTCTATACAACGACGAACATCTGCATTTCGTCCATACAATGACGAACATCTGCATCTCGTCTATACAACGACGAACATCTGCATTTTCGTTCATACAAGACGATTCCGCCCATACAAGACGTCATCTGCATCTCGTCTATACAAGATGGTGTATCATCACATCATTTCATTATATAGTATATACAACCTGACTACAACCACAGCACAAATTCACATTCTTACATTGTTTTGTTTTGACAGTTATGCACTAATGCCTCTATCTTAGCTTCAATCTACAGGAACGTTAACAAACTGCAAAAGATGGAGCACAACGTGGATTTTCTCTTACAGCAAACCGGGACAATTTGTTGGGGGGGGACAACCTTCCCAACAAATGGCAGAAGCGGCCTCAAGCGTCGGTCCACTCGTTCCACATCACCATAAAACCCAGCATCATAGCAGTACACCCCAGGTTCAAGCCAGTTATTTTTATTTTTACTTTTAGCACCACAGCCCAGTGTCGTCATAACTCGACACTGGGACAAATTTTGAGTCCGCGTTAGCCCACCTTGGTGTTTGGCCATGGTAGCCCAGTGTCGTCATAACTCGACACTGGGACAAATTTTGAGTCCGCGTTAGCCCGCCTTGGTGTTTGACCATGGTAACCCAGTGTCGTCATAACTCGACACTGAGACAATTTTTGAGTCCGCATTAGCCCGCTTTGGTGTTTTTGACCATGGTAGCCCAGTGTCGTCATAACTCGACACTGGGATAATTTTTGAATCCGCATCAGCCTTGCCTAATTGCCCAACATTTAAATTCTGAGGATCGAGACAAAATTGGCTATGAGTCAACGTCTTTGTCCGAAGATTCTTCCATCATCTCCATACAAAGAGGGACAACTGTTGACACCCAATTTTGACCCTCCCGTCCAGACAGTAGCACTAATAATAAAATGCAACAATAATACATTAATACAAGCATAAATAAATAATTTAATAATGGCACCGCGTCTTACGCACTTAGAGTCTCGCGCCCATATTTATTAATTTTAAGCTCTGTCATAATTCTTAATAATAAATAATAAATACACACGCGTTTTAATAATAACATTCATAAAAGAATTAAGAAGTCCAATCTGCAGGGAGCTTTTAAATAACTCAATTTTTATACAGTTTTAATAACGGCGTCGCATTATAAACATTAAGCACTAATTAATTAGCACACCCGCATTTATATTGTAATGATTTTAAACTCAAAATTAGACTAACAAAGCACCTAAAATAATTTAAGCACAATTTGTTAATTTAATTTACCACTAATTAACTAATAACACACCTAAAATACCTAATTAATTAATTACCAGCCCAATACCATTTGCTTTACCCACAGCCCGCCCTTTAAAGTTTAAACTCAGCCCAAGTGCCCTTTTCGTCTGACCCAAACTCGCGACGCGACGCGACCAGCAGCCCGATTACCAAAACGTTATAACCCTTCGTTACCCCTAACCTCAGAAAAAAACCAAAACCCTAATGCCATTCAACCGCACTCGTCCATCGCCACGGTAGATTCTCGCCGAGAATCCGCGAACCTAAACCAAATCTTTCCAAAACCAGTTCCTTACCATATCCATCACCTAACCTTCCTAAAGCTACTAAAGTATCACACAAAATCAAGCACGAAATCACCCCTTACACTAATCGTATCATCTCAGAAATTTTCTATCATTTTTAGAGCAAAAATCAAAACCAAATCTTTCCAAGAAAACAGTTTCCCTTACCCATGCATACACAAGAAAGGTAACAAATCTTCCCCGAAAATGGCAACAAATCCCTTACTAAATCAACACAAAAATCAGTACAAATCTCGTCCAAAATCAGCCTTAAATGCTTACCAACATTAGAACCCAAAAGGGGGCGATATAAAACGAACCCATTTCGCACATGCAAAGGGGGACTGAACACAGAACTGGACGGGAAAGATCCCGGAGTTTACACAGAGGAATCCCTTTCAAATCAAGAGTTCTACCCCAAAATAACCCCTTAAAATCAGAAAGTTAGCGGTCAAAGGGGGCAATAGGCATCAATCGGGAAATGAGTGAACCTTTCAATAATAAAAACCAGTAGGAAAGCATCGAAAAATCAGTCTCCAGAGAAAGACTCAATCAGTAAGCAATCGAAAAATTGTAGAAAAGAACCAAGCAAGAATTATCAAGTAAGTCTCGCATCACTCTTTTAAACGCATCGCAATGTATCCCGAGTGAGCGAAGCGACTTGATATGCTGCCTCGGTTCGCTGTCTGGAGAAGGTAAATCCATCACCCTTTCTGTCTTAGATTTCACTTGCTATTTGTGTGTATGATACATGTTTGGTATGACTGATTAAGCGTGTACGAAATGACATTAATGGATGTTTATGTGTACTGAGTCGACTACTTGAATCTGTTGGTTAAAATCAATCGCTATTGGTGTTCGCAACTGCAATCGTTAATGCGATTCGGATAATATATGGCATCAGTAATGTATTTATATATACGGTTGATGATTTCTGGCCCTGTTGTGTTATTTGTCAAAGTATTGATCGTCACTATATTGGATGAACAATATGATGTACCTCTGCATATTTGAGTGATCATTTGGTATTTTTGTGTGCTGAGTCAATGTCTCTATATACTCACAAAACTAGTAATTCAATGCGTTTTTGTATCTGGCCACATCTCTCAAGCTATTTTTTTTGTGCCATGTGAGTCTCTGTCGCATCTCATACTTATGAGATAATGATGCATCAATGTAGTGTGATATATATAGGGAACAATCCAACATGGAAACTGTCTAAATAAGCATGAAAGAACCTAGAAAATAACTTGAATAGACCTCACTCTGAAGACAAAATGTTTCTGCCTCTTTTAGCTGCACATATACAATTAAACTAGCTGCTGGTATGAGTTGAGGTCATGAAGTATGTTACTCAAAGTTGTGTGTTATCTGTGTGCGTGTTCATATGGGTTAGTTCAGTCATCATGTACCATTATGCATTATCCCTTCCGTATGAATTTGAACTCTATGTCTTGCCGATACATTAACCTAAATCATAAGACCATAAGGTATGCTATACAACTTCACTTCTGTTCTTTAACGTGTTAGTAGGTTCCATTTGTTTATTCCTGTTTAGTATCGGAGAATGGACGTATTTAATGTGTGTCTTTAGTTTGCCACTACATATTAAGGAGTTTGTAATCCCTTTTTGGTGTCTAAATCTACTTACTGTGTTTGCTCTGCTTACCACAGTAATGGTACATGATCCTTATCTTTGTGGGTGTTGAGTATTTGTGAATCTAAATAAATCGTATTCTGTCCTGCTTTGTAACGTTATGTACTGTTTGCTACCAAGGCCAAATTTTTATTTTTGTGTTGGACTTATTGTTTTGGGCTGTCGGTTTACTGCTACAGTTAAATGGGAATATACATGTTTGTTTTTTTTTTCTTTATGCGCACTGTTAGTAAAACGAGCATATACTAATCCTTATCTATTCTTATTCTTTTTACATGGCACGCATCGGAGCGAAAATGAAGAGTCTCATGGCGAGACTCATCACAAAGCAACAACAAATGAAGACCCGCATCTATGTGCATTTCTCTATCCACATTGGGGAATTCCAACCCGCCGGCAAATAGCATCGCCACTCTGTCGAGTCCTTTTATTTCCTATCCCGCCCCGTTTATTTGTGTAATTAACTGTCTAACACTCGTACATTAGCAGTAAGTTGCCTAGAATAATTAAACTTTGGGTCACCGTTAGAAATTAATTCGATACTAGAAATTTACTTCTCATTAAGTTAATTATTTTAGCTTGCTTAACTTATTTTTGAACATCTAATCACGAGACTAATGCATCTTAAAAGAATTAATAACTCTTTCATTAATACTTATTATCCACCGACTTTGCAAACAAAAGCCTACTTTTAATCACTAAGTCAACTCTGCACAGTTATATTTTTAAACTTCTTATGTATAATACTTTATATGATCTCTTTCGAAAACTAACTTTACAAACAAATCTTATAAACCTTTTTTTTCAGGTTATAAAAGAATGCATTATTTTTATTTTTTAATTTGCAGGCACCTCTTCACTTAAACTTTTCAAACATGCATTCTTAGCAGAAATAATTAACCCTAGGTTTGAACGGACAACCGCAAGTTAGCGGATCCTTTGTGCCTGACCCCTTCCCTTTAGGATAATAAAGAACCCTTAACCAGAATCTCATTAAAGTTTAGCAGACCATTAAATGGAGTTAATGTTTACTTTAAACTAGTTAACATTTAGGTGTCCTAATTCACCCAAATTAATTAGGTGGCGACTCCGCGAACCCTTTAGCATTTCTAGCATTTAACACCTTTTAATATTTAAGCACTCTTTTTAACATTTTTACATTTTAGCATTCTTTTAAACATTTAACATTTTATTATTTATTTCCTAACATTTTATTTAAGCAGGGTTCGCTAGAATAAAGTCGCGGTCGAAAACGGGCGCGACATCCCCTTCTTCCCAAACCTCATCACACCCTTCATGGGTGATACCTTCAGGAAGACCCAATCATCCATCTCAAACTCCAAGTGTCGATGCCGATGATCTGCATACGACTTCTGTCGACTCTGAACTGACAATAACCGCTCCTGGATAAGCTTCACCTTATCCACCGCCTGCTGAATCAAGTCCGGCCCGACTAACTGAACTTTTCCCACATCAAACCAGCCTATCGGTGACCTGCACTTCCTCCCGTATAAGGCCTCATAAGGCGCCATCTGGATACTAGAATGGTAGCTGTTGTAATATGCAAACTCCACAAGAGGTAAATGATCCTCGGCTACCCTCGAAATCAATAACACGGGCGTAGCATATCCTCGTGTATGCGGATAGTACGCTCGGCCGTCCGTCGGCTCGAGGATGAAATGCGATCGAGACTCACTGTGTTCCTAACCCTTCTCGAAAGACCTCCGAAGTTAGCCGGAATGGCTTCTGCATGCGAAATAATCGATATAGGAACTCCGTGCAGTCTCACAATCTCTCTGATATACAATCTAACATAATCCTCGGCCCAAAAAGTCGTCCTGACTGGAAGAAAGTGGGCTGATTTCGTCAGCCTGTCGACAATAACCCAGATGGAATCATGCTTCCTCTGAGTGTGAGGTAACCTGTAATAAAGTCCATATTGATCACCTCCCACTTCCATGTCGGAATCTCTATCATCTGCAACAACCCACCAGGCTTCTGGTGCTCCACCTTGACCTGCTGACAATTCGGACATTGCGCCACAAACTCCGCAACGTCCCTCTTCATGCCATCCCACCAATACATACCCCTGAGGTCGTGGTACATCTTAGTCGACTCCGGGTGAATAGAGTAACGGGCACTGTGTGCCTCCCCCAGAATCTGCTGACGAAGTCCTGCTACATCGGGAACACATAACCTGCCCTCAAATCTTAGCACCCCATCCGGTGCTACTTCAAATAGACTTTTCTCCTCTCGAAGAGTCGTATCTCGATACCATACCATAATCGGATCCTCATACTGTCGCCTCTTCACCTCCTCGATGATGGACGACTTGGCAACCTCTCGAACCCGAATCCCATTACTATCAGAACCAACCAAACGAACCCCAAGGCTCGCTAGCTGATGTAACTCGCAGACCATGCCCTTTTTCTCTGGCTGCACATCTGACAGACTACCCATCGATCTGCGACTAAGGGCATCTGCAACTATATTGGCCTTCCCTGGGTGGTATAGGATATCGACATCATAATCCTTAAGTAGCTCTAACCACCGTCTCTGCCGCAAGTTCAGCTCCCTCTGGCTGAAGATATACTGGAGGCTCTTGTGGTCTGTGTAAATATCCACATGAACCCCATATAAATAATGTCTCCAGATCTTCAAGGCATGAATCGCTGTTGCCAACTCTAAGTCATGTGTGGGGTAGTTCTTCTCATGCTTCCTGAGCTGTCGAGATGTGTAAGCTATAACTTTATCGTGCTGCATCAACACGCACCCAAGCCTGACACCCGACGCATCACAATAAACCACATATCCGTCTAAACCCTCTGGAAGAGTAAGAACTGGGGCGGTCGTCAATTTCTCCTTCAAGAATCGGAAGCTCTCTCACAAGCATCCGCCCACCGGAACATAGCCGCTTCGGGTCGCTAGTCAAAGGTGCTGAAATGGAAGCAAACTTCTCCACAAATCTCCGATAATAACCCGCAGTGCCCAAGCTGCGCACTCCGGTGTAGTGGGTCTAGGCCAAGTATTATCGCCTCAATCTTTCTTTGTATCAACCGAACACCATCGGCCCGATAACATGCCTTAAGAAAGCCAAGCCAACCAAAACTCGCATTTGAGAACTTGGCATAAAGCTGCCGGTCGGAGGACTCAAGATCGTCGCCAAATGATTTGCATTGTCTGTCGCGTACGAATAAACCAGATATCATCAATGAATACTATAACGAAAATATCCAAGAATGGCTTGAACACCCGTTCATCAAATCCATGAATCTTCTTTGGCGCTGTCAACCCGAAATACATCACCCTGAACTCATAGTGCCCATACCGGGTCCTGAATGCAGTCTTTGGGATATCTGTCTCTCTAACTCGCACCTGATGATAACCAGACCGCAGGTTTATCTTGGAGAAACACTTCGCACCCTGCAACTGGTCAAACAAATCATCAATCCTGGGGAGGGGGTATATGTTTTTGATAGTTACCTTATTCAGCTTCCTGTAATCAACACACATACGCAGTGTCCCATCCTTCTTCTTTACAAATAAAACTGGCGCTCCCCAGGGAGAAACACTAGGCCTGATAATGCCTTTTTCCAGCAAATCCTTCAGCTGGTCTTTCAATTCCCTCAACTCAGCAGGTGTCATCCTGTATGGGGGAATAGATATAGGGCGAGTGTCTGGCGACATATCAATGCAAAACTCAATCTCCCTCTCAGGAGGGATACCCGGGAGATCGTCTGGGAATACGTCTGGAAACTCTCTAACAACCGGAACTGATTGAAGGTCTGGTATCTCGGCCTCAGTATCGAATACCCGAACCATATGATAGATATACCCCTTCCGCACCATCTTCCTAGCCTTGAGATAAGAAATAAACCTACCCCTCGGCGACGCAGTATTCCCCTTCCACTCGATAACCGGCGCCCCAAGAAACTGGAACCATACCAATCTCTCTCTACAGTCCACATTGGAATAGCAAGACGCTAGCCAATCCATACCCATAATCACATCAAAGTCCGTCATATCCAACTCTATCAAGTCGGCTAGGGTCTGACGACTGTATATAGTCACTGGGCAAGCCTTATATACCCGCTCAGCTACCACCGAATCACCTACTGGCGTAGCCACCTCAAAAGGTTTTATGGACTCGGGCTCTATCCCTATTCTACCAGCAATATGAGGAGATATATAGGACAAGGTAGAACCTGGATCTATCAAAGCATATACATCACAACATGAAACCAATAATGTACCGTGGACGACATCCGTGACGCTCCCGTCCTGACGGCTGGACATAGCATAAATGCGGTTCTGAGGACCGCTGGAACTGGGACCCCCACCACGACCCCTGCCGCGGCCTGCTGGTCCGTGAACACCCTGCCCTCCGGGGCGCATAACCGCCGAAGACGAAGATCCAGCAACTGACCCTGTCGGCTGAACCATAACACTCCCGCCGCCTCTGGTCGGACAGTCTCTCTTCAAATGGCCCTGCTGGCCACAAGAGTAACAAGCTCCCGAAGCCATACGGCACTCGCCCGGGTGAGACCTACCGCATCGAACACACCGAGATGTGGGTGGTCTCGATCGATGACGGCCGCCTTCCCTCGAAACCCGGCCTCGAGCCCCGACCGCCTCAATGCCGGTGATCAACCTCCCGCGGCGAGAATCGGGCACTGCGTGCGGCTGAAATGTGGATCTAGTCTCTGCCGAGGCCGCCCGCCTAAAATCGCCCGAGACCTGCCCCGCCTCTTGGCCGCTCGAGTCAAACCGATCCTCCTCTCTCTATCCTCTATCCTCGCATACGTCGCATCCGGCAATATCCATACTGGTGAAGCGGCCTCCCAAGCATGCAGAGTCATATAACGGTCTAGCCCATCACATAGCGATGAACTCGCTCGCCATGCCGCCTACAATGGTGTGCGATACCGGCCAAAGAGTCAAGCTCAGTTGTACTCTCTAATAGTCCTCCCATTCTGCCTCAAGGTCAAGAATCTATCCACGCGGGCTCTCCTCATCTCAGGAGGCAAAAAGTGATCCAGGAAGGCCTCTGTGAACTCCTCCCAAACAGCTGGAAGAGCACCCTCACCTCTAGACAGCTCCTATGACTCAAACCAGTTCAACGCAATATCGCGTAATCGGTAAGAGGCTAGCATGACTGACTCTGCCTCCGAGGCCCTAAGCACCTACATAGTCCGCTGTAACTGCCGAATAAACTCCTGAGGATCCTCCTCGGATCTCGAACCATAGAACTCGGGTGGATGACAACCGTAAAATCCCGAATCAAGTAAATCGCCAACTCTAGGGTTGGCTACCCGCCTCGGCGCGCCGCTCGCTACTTTGGTCAATAACCGGATCTGCTCCCCGTAATCTCTATACTCACCGGCCGCGAATCGAGGCTCATGTACCGCGGTCTCGTGAGCCGCCGCTGTTCAACTCTCGCTGGGCCGCACGCCGTGGAACTTCGCCGTCAAGCATCACTCGGTGGGCGGGCCTGTGCCCTCGTAACTCTCTGTGTCCTACTTACAGCTCCCTCAGCTGCCTTGCCCTTCTGGGTCGCGGTTGCCTTGCGTGGAGGCATAACTGATACATAAAAATATGTCAGAGGGAGTTCAACCTATAACACAACTCTATTGCACGATCTTGGAGTGAAAAGAATGGAAACCAATCCTAAATATCCTGTAGCCTCCTGATTATAGATGTGGTGCACGACACGCCGATAATCAAGACTCTACTAGATACGGTCTGTAGACACTTTCCGAGGATAAACTGCTCTGATACCACTTTTGTCACGACCAGGCCGGGCGCGGCGGTGCCTACACGGGCACCCCTTTCTGTATACATCGAGAATAGCAATGAACATACACAACACATAAACATGTTTAGACAATAAACATCACAGGCCAGCCGATAAGGCCGTCTTCCATAAAATATACATAACAAAAAGTAAAACATTACAACTTTGTTCTTACAACCCAAACCACAAATGTGACTACAGACCTCTAGGAATAACAACTGTGGCGGAACAGGGCCCCGCCATACCCCTGAATGTACATAATATCTACAACATCAGGGAGAACCTTACCAAAGACAAGCCTCCGGAGAAATGGAGCTTCTGACACCTGATCAATGATCCTAAGAATGAGGATCCACCACCTGCTTACCCCTACCTGCGGCATGAACGCAGCCCCCGAGGAAGGGGGTCAGTACACAATATGTACTAAGTATGTAAAACTGAAAAATACTGTAATTACATCATAAGTCTAAGACAAAGCCGGAGGCATGTATGATAATCAAATTACAGTACACTGTGCCTTACTAACAATGAGAGTAAATAAGAGTATACTTACTGCATAAAAATAGGAGGCTCATGATCAAAGCAGGGCCACCCGCCCGCAGTATCATTAAGCAATCCTACTCCTGGGACTATTTCACCCGCAAGGGTCGTGTGGACCCGCATGAGGTATTCCTCGCATAGACTGTATCCGCCCGCATAGGTCGTGTGGACCCGCATGAGGTATTCCTCGCATCATGGGTAGCAAATCTGTTACACCCCGTATTTACAGGACATGTTTTAAGAACATACGTAAGAACTTTAAAGTGTCAAGATTTGAGACTTGTAAAATTTAGCGGAATTATGAAATTGTCGGAAAAATGTATTATTGTGACGAATGGGAGGGCGACACGTGTCACCCCCCCCCCCTTATAGTGAGCTTGGACGAAATGCCATGGACTAAAGGGTCATTTGACCTTTGGTGGGATGACAAAGTCTTGCAACTTGTTAGCATGAGAATTTTGACTAAGTCAAGGGTCCATTAGTCTTGGTTTTTATTAAGACTTCATCCACACCACCCATTTGTTTGTATCTTGACCTTCCATGTCCCTATTTAATACTAGTAGTAGTATGACAAGTTCCATACTTAGCCAAATTACAAAAATTGGAAGAACATCACATAGGTGCTCTCGGCTTTAGCAACAAGAAGAAAGAAAAAAAAATTCGTTTCTTGTCCATTTGATTCCACACTTTAAACCTAGGTTCTTGAGGGTAGTGTAAGCTTTTCTCAATAGAAAAATCTTGGAAAAAGATTGTTTGCGGGTTAGTCGCAAACAAAAACCTAAAGGGTCTTTCTAGGTTTTACTTGGAGTTTGAAGGATAATTGTTGGTATTGTTCTAAGGGTCCCAACAAGCGGATTGAGGTGTATTAAAGAGGCTCTAGGTTGCTAAAGAGCAACTTCGGTTTTGAAGATTGGATTAAAAAGCATTGAGGTATAATCTTGTTCTTTGAAAGTATTACAAAATTATTTATTTTGTTGTTAGCTTTACTTGTTGCTAGCATGAAGTATATGTTGAAGTTTTTAAGGATTATAGATCGATTGTAGTCTTTGAAATTCGAAATGAAATGTAGGCCATGTTAAGTTGGATTACAATTTGATCGTTGTTAGAATCGTCGCATGTTATTGACTTGAAGCTTATGGTAGTAATAACCAAATGCGACTTGATATCTTATTATGCTACCAATTTGGATTGAAATGGAAATTGGATAAGAATTAGTTTGGTTGAACTCAAGGTGGCCGATTTTGGACTAGTAGTTTGTAGTAGTTGGTTAGTCATTTGTATTGGACTATCTTCTATTTAATTGTGAGCCAATTGGGGCTGTTTAGTTAGTCATTTGTATTGGACTATCTTCTACTTAATTGTGAGCCAATTGGGGCTGTTTGGTTATTGTAATCGACCTTGAAAAAGGTGGCAAAGTGAGTAGAAACAAAGGAGGTGCTGTCCGATTTTCCATAGAATTTGGCGACTTAGCACTTAGAATATTCTACGTTTGAAGTAAGAGGTTAATGGACGTATTGTGACCATGATAGGTTGAAGAACTAAGTATAGCGTATCCTCGGAAGATTGTGATAGCTCTAGGTTGAAGTACTTTGGAGCATCTTGCTACTTGTCGACAATCGTCGCGAGGTATGTGAACCTCTTCCTTCTTTTGACATGATTCTATGTATGGAATATACGTGTAGTACTATTTCATGATTCCTTCTACTCTTAGAAGTTAAGAGGTATGTATGTTGATTTACTCTACGTAAAGGTTATGTCTAAGTTATCCTAAGTCCTTACCAAGTCTTATGGGGGATGTTGGTAAGAGTCGTTAGGGGGTATTTGGAGCAAGTTGACTTGGCTAATTTACGGCACAAATGAGAATAAGTATCGAACAAGCCATTGCAGCGTTAATAAAGGAAAATGTAATGACATTAATTATGTTAAAACAAGTAGAATTCTCCATCTGCATAGAAGCTAAGATAAGACAAAATTGTATTACATTTTCTAGATCATGGCTACTTGATTAAGATAGTTATAAATAAGTATAACTTATTCACACCGCACCAAGTATATGTTACTTAATTTATAAAGATTTACGTATGAAGTTTTAAGACTATGGACCTCAAAGTGTTAAAAGGTTAAGAAACTTGTGTTCCTAAAAGTTAAGAGACTTGAAGTATTTTGAAAGCTATGCGATTTGAATTGAAAGTATAAGTTTCTTGGTTATCAAATGAATGTATTTGTCTAAGAAATAAAGAGTTATAACGGCTTTATGGGAAGTTGGTTATAACAACTTTATGGAAGATTTAAAAGAATGGTTTTCTTCAGTAAAGTAAGCAAAGAAATGATTTGAAATAAAGAAGGGCAAATTGTTTTAAAGGTACCAATTGCTTTAGGTTTCAAAGAAAGAAGTCACTAGATTTAGAAGTCTATAAATGTATTTCTAAAAAAAGTATTGTGACTTGTCGTGAAAAGTAGATATGACTTGATACTACGGTTATTAGTATCTTGGAAGTTTTATTTGAAAGAGAATCATTTTAAAGGAGTAGAGGCACGTAGTACGTTGGGTTAAATTCCCGGATTTTATAATGACATGTTAGTGCCTTTAGTAAACAAAAATGAGAGTGTGTATGAACAAGCTAATAAGAAGTTAGGGGATTTCTTAACTTGCTTATGTTATGTATGATAAGTCGGTAGTACTTAATTTATGTATTATAATGCGGTAGGGCTTATGTTATGTATGATGGCAGGTTGAGTTAGGGTAAGATTATAAATGAGGGCAAGCCCAAGACGTTATACCACCTTCTCCGTGGTAAGAGTATAAGTGAGGGTAAATCCCAAGACGTTGTACCACCGCTTTATGTGTTATTTGTGGCCAGTCGAGATAGGGTAAGAGTATAAATGAGGGCAAGCCCCAAGACGTTATACCACCTTCTCGGGTAAGAGTATAAATGAGGGCAAGCCCAAGACGTTATACCCCCTGCTTTACCACCTTCTCCAGGGTAAGAGTATAAATGAGGGGCAAGCCCCCAGACGTTATACCACCTGTTTTGATTGATATTATGGGCGTGAGACCCATGGTTATGTTTTACACTTTTAGCTGTCGACAGTGATGGGGGATTCCACGGGCATGCTTTGATATTGGTGTGACTTGATCGCGTCCCAGTTTGGGCCGGGTAGTATATGTGTCCCTCCGTAGTGGGTCGGACTATGTTATGAAAGATAAGTAAGTTAGATAGAAATGAACTTAATGACTTCTCCTAAGTAAGTACGTAAGATATGACTATAACTCTTAATGGAATGGAAAAAGATATTGATGTAAGTTATGTGGAAAAACTTGATTGAATTCTTAAGTATGTATGTAAGAATATGATGTTAATTCTATTGAAAGAAGGAAAAGAATGATTAATGTACGATTAAGTTCATAAGTGGTAATGGCACGGCGAGGATCCGTATGTATTTTTATACTTGTCCTTGTCATTCTTTTATCTGATTATGATCTATTTCTTATGCGTTATTTACATTCCATATTAAATTTTTGTTATCGACTTCGCGGGCTGCGTCATGTCCGCAGTTTAGGTACGATTATGGATCATGAGCTTAGGATCTGGTTCAGATTTTGAGATGGCTCCAATGTTCGGAGTTGTCGTGGCTATGTATATTCAAGTGCAGCGGGTCTTGTCCATACGCTTGTTCGATTGTTATTCTAAGTGCGTATTCACATTTTGTGGGTCAGTTTGTAAAAGAAATGAGGCAACTGCTTCGGTTGTATTTATATATGTTCAGGAAGGTAGCCCTATTGGCTAACCTGTTGTTTTACTTCCGATGTTTTATTAATAAGTTTCATGTATGTTCCGCTGATTTTCTCTGATGTTTACCTGTAAGGGTGCCCAGGTAGGGCACCAGTCGCGGTCCCGGGTTCGGGTCGTGACAAAATCCATGAAGTGGTATAATGTCTTGGGGGTTTACCCCGCAATCATACTCAGAAGGTGGTATACCGTCTTGGTGTTTTACCCCGCATTTATACTCTTACCCTAGATGAGGTGGTATAACGTCTTGGGGGTTTACCCCACATTTATACTCTTACCCTAGCTCAACCGGCTATCATACATAACATAAGCACTACCGGCCTATCATACATAGTATAAGTAAGTTAAGAAATCCCCTAACTTCTTATTAGTCTTGTTCATATACCCTCTTGTTTTAGTTTACTTAAGGCACTAACATGTCTTTATAAAATCTGGGAATTTAACCCAAAGTACTACGTACTCCTACTCTTTTTTTTTTAAAATGACTCTTTTTCATATAACACTTCCAAGATACTAATAACCGTAGTATCAAGTCACAACTACTTTTCAAGACAAGTCACAATACCTTTTAGAAATATAATTAGGCTTCTAAATCAAGTGACCCCTTTTCTTTTAAAACCTTAGGCAATTGATGACTTAAAATCAATTTGCCTTTCATAAGTTCAAGTCATTTATCCTTACTTATTTTACTTAGAGTAAATCTCTCCTTTTAACTTTCCATAAAGCTAATATAACCAACTTCCCATAAAGTCGTTATATTAACCTTATACCTTAGTCAATTACATTTTTCCTATATCCAAGGGACTTATACTTTTAAAACGAAACAAGTATCATATACTTAAAACACTTCAAGTCCCTTGACTTTGAAAACTTAAGACACCCTTAATACTTTTAAAGAAGTGGGTTAATCCCTTAACTCGCCCAACTTGGCCATTCTTACACAAGTGAAGGATATCAAAGCTTTGTACGTCTACCGTACTATATAAGTATAACTATTCATACTCAAGAGATAGGAAAGTTCCACATACCTCTTCGGGTCAATCCACTCGCAAGTCCAATATACCGCACGTAGTATTTCAACCTATAATGACCATAATACGTCCATTAGCTTCTAGCTTCAATTTTAGAACATTCTAATTGAAAAGTCCCTTATTCCACGGAAAATTGGACAGCACTTCCTTTGTTTCTACATACTTTTCCACCTTTTCAAGGTACGATATCAACTACTAAACGCCACATTTAAGGCCCAACAATTCAGCCATACAAAGGGATTACACGCCTAACTTGGACGTGTAAAATTCTGCCCCACAATACAAGTTAAATAATCCAATAAGTGTAAGGTAGTATCTTGGCTATAACATGCTCACATATCATCCTTATCCAATCCTTTCAAATCCAAATCATTATTCCTACATGCAATATATCTAAAAGCAATATTGACAACTGCAAGTCCTTTCTTCCACACATGCAACACAATTTTACTTAAAAAGGTGAATGGATTGTTACCTTAGAGTTTACCCAAATTAGTCCAACAAATTTCACTTGCCTTCTTTCCACAATCATCTCCACAAACCTCCTACAAGCTTGTCAACATGTTTCCTTCTTGCCACCTTTTCAAAATTTCTCTAGGCCTTGGTTTTTCCTTGAATTTTTAGAGAGAATGGAGAGGGTTTTTAGAGAGAAGGAAGAGAGATTTTTAGAGAGAAGGGGGGGTTCTTGAAGAATGACCAAGTCTTGAAGACTTGGTCAATAAGTAGGACTTCCTCAAAATCAGATGGGGGGGGAGGAACTTGTCACCCACCCATGGCCTTTACAACAAAATATCTTCTGATTTTTCCCTCAGTTTTCGCAAAATCCCGCCTCGGCGCCGCGGTGCTGAAATCTCCGAGAACTTCAGTACTTCCGGCGCCGCGACCCTGCTTTCCGGCGCCGCGGCGCTGCACCTTCAGCGAATTTTCAGAATATCCGGCGCCATGCCCTGATCCAGCGCCCAGTACTGCTGGCACTGACCGAAAATACTTTTACGCGCATCACGCCGAACTTGTAACTTCCATAACTTTCTACTCCGATGTCCTATCGACGAACGGTTTGTTGCGTTGGGAACTAGACTCAACGAACTACATACTAGGCCTTTGAAACACCTAGGAACTCCTAATGCAACTGGACATAAACCACCCCAAAGTTGACTAAAACCCGTCCAAATCATTTTGTCCACCTATCTTTCTAAAATTTAAATCTTAATTCCTTTCGTACGTTCTCATATGCATGACCTGAACTACGGGGTATAACACATATGGAGTTTTCTCCTTGCCTCTGTGAGAGACTCTATTGAGTATCATGTTGGCAGTAAGAACTGTCTTTCCCCACATATTTTACGCAAGGGAAGAATTGAGAAGCAAAGCGTTCATCATTTCCTTTAGTGTATGGTTCTTGCGTTCAGCCACACCGTTTGACTGTGGAGAGTATGGTGCAGTCGTTTGATAGATTATACCGGATTGGGCACAATATTCCTCAAATGGAGATACATACTCTCCCTTCTATCGCTACAAATCGTTTTAATTCGTAGACCTAGTTGGGTTTCTACCTCAGCTTTATAGCGCTTAAAGGCATCGAACGCTTTATCCTTATTTTTGAGTAAGTAAAGGTAGCCGTACCTTGTACTATCATCTATGAAAGTCACAAAGTACTTGTTCCCCCCTCTAGTTTGAGCGAAATTTAAATCACAGATGTCCGTGTGTATAAGTTCTATAGGGGCGGTATCTCGTTCTACGGAACGGAAAGACAACTTGGTAAGTTTTGCCTCTACATATACCTCACATTTGGATTGAGGGTTTATAGCGTCAGACGACAACAACTCTAACTTTACCAATCGTTGAATTGATTGATAGTTTACGTGTCCTAGTCTATGATGTCATAGACTAGACGACTCAAGCAAGTAAGAAGATGCACTTTCATTAATGTGACGAATCACAGACATGGCGTTTAATTTGAAGAGGCCTTCACAGCGAACCCATTTCCTACAAACACACCATTCTTTGTAATAACAAACTTACCGGATTCCAACACCACTCAAAATCTGGCTTGAACTAAAACATTATTAGAAATTAAATTCTTCCGAATGTCCGGAACATGCATGACGTTCTTCAACTTGTGGTCTTTACCAGAAGACATTTTGAGTACTATAATGCCTTCTCCCAGTATATCTGAGGTAGCATTGTTTCCCATGTATATCTTCTTACCGGACTTCTGCGTAGGTAGAGAAAGCATTTCAGTCGGAGCATATATTATGGGTTGCACCCGTATCCACCCACCACTGCTTGGGGTTTTCGACCAGATTTGCTTCTAGCACGACGGCCGAGAAGTCTTCACACAGATCGTTAAGGATCTTGTCTTCAACCATGTTGGCTTTGGCATTCTTCTTTCCTTTGGCCTTCTCATGCTGCTCGCGCTTCAGCTGGCGGCAGTCTTTGACCATGTGGCTAGCCTTGCCATAATGATGACAGTTGCCCTTGAATTTCTCAATGGCCTAGGTTTTTCCATCTTTCAGAAACTTGCATTTCTTACTCGGATTTCCTTTGGTCTCAACCAAGTTAACCTTGAAATCAGTTGTTTGCTTTCCTTTGAACAAGGTCTTCTTGCTGTCTTCATGGATATGAAGCTTGATGACAAGTTCTTCAAAACTCATTTCCTTGGATTTGAGTTTGAGATAGCTAGTGAACTCACCCCACGAGAGAGACAGTTTCTCAATAAGTGAAGCGATCAAGAATGATTCATTGGGCTTCATTCCTTCTAGATCCAGGTCATGAATGATTAAATAGAACTCCTGTACTTGTGACATGACTAATTTGTCATTCACCATTTGGTACTTCAGAAACTTCCCGACTATAAATTTCTTAGCACTCGCATCATGAGTGTTGTATTTCTTCTGCAATAGATCCCATAACTCCTTTGCGGTATTTGTAGTGCAATATACCGTGTAGAGTGGGTCGCACAGGCAATTCAGGATGTAGTTCCTGCACATGTAGTCACTTTGACTCCATGAGTCAAATTTCATCATCAGGCCACTAGTAGCCTGGGTATCCTGGCCCGCCATAATCGTGTTGTTGGTTTGGACGTCCATATCATCTCCAACAGTAGGAGGATCTTCAGTTAAGTATTTTTCCATACCTAGTACGGTGAGGTAAAACAACATCTTTTGCTGCCACCTTTTGAAATTGGTACCCGAAAACTTTTTGGGTCTTTCGGCTTGGAAGTTGTGAGGAATCATAGTATTTCCAATGGTACCGAAAGTGATACCAGCGGCACTAGCAGTGCCAGAAGATGTGGCTTGATTGGAAGCAGTGACTTGTTCCTTTCCATTCACCATCTTTAGTTCTTAGCAATAATGATTTTGCCTTAAGTTGTTGTAATTTTTGAATAGTCACACAGGGATGGAAGAACTGAAAGGATAGACAAAAGAAAGCTAAGTGCAATGTTTGTCGAGTCGAGTGTTAGCACTCTTTCCTTAAGGCAAAATTACCCCTGTATATAATGGCTTACGGTAGATGGGTAATAGCCTCCCAAGATAAAACAACAATACTTTCTCAAGCACAAGCCAAATTCTTGAGAATTCTTGTAGAAGAAACAAGAACAAAAGATTGCTAGAAGAAGAAGCAAGACTCTCTATAATTTCAGATTTTGTATTGTGAATTGGATGATTAAAATCTAAAAATGAGAACTCTATTTATAGTTACAAAGTTGGTGATTCACATTCTCTGTGAATGCACAAAATGGGGTTGCATTGAACTCACCAAAAGCCACATAGATCATGCCAAAAGTTGGATGAACTTTGGCCTTTCCAATGAGTGTATGTTCAGAAAAATCTCTTGATTTTTCGTTCACTGTACCGACAGTGCCGCGACGCTAATTTGATAGAAATCATCCTCGAGTCACTGGACGTTAGGCACCGCTGTCCCGTCGTGGCTCGGCACCGCAGCCCTGTTACGACATCATTTTCCGTATTTTGTACATTTTTTTTATACCGTCGTGGGAGACACATCAATTTGGCCAATTAATCGTTCATCCTTACCTAACTTAAGAACACTCTAACATGTGTACCAACATCTCTTCACTACGTGAAAATTAGCTAGACATTGTACGACGTATGCATGTGTGAGGAAATCGTATTTTCGACATGCTGGGCCCCATGTGTTCAAGTCATTAAGAATAGGATAAACTCAATCTCACTAGGTAAATTTTCCAACAAGTTTGAAATCATGACGATCTAGTATGATTATGATTAATCCAGGCCATACCAATATATTGTGATTGCATGCCATGGTTTATTGATTTTGGATCCTCCTGTCGCTATTTCTATGTATTTTAGTACGCAAATTTTTCACTAAACTTAAAAAGGTTATTCTAGCACAAATATCAAAAGCAAGGACAATATTTAAATAGAAATGCAAAAGTATTTTTTTGTGCAAATCTCTCATTTGGATCCACTAAATTAAACCCGACAAATGAAACCAAGCATGTCATAACTTATGATTTCATGTTATATTCAACCTAATGACTGAATTATCATGATTATAGAGTTACAAACAAAAAGTAAGATAAAATACATTTCAAAGACCGTGGCATAAAAATAATGGTATATTGATATTGATATAATATTTCTAGAATATTTCTTGTACATTTCCTATATTAGGTAAAATTATAGTCCAATTGTAATTAGGAAGTATAGTCAAATTATAATTAGAAAGATTAGTTATCTAGTTTGTAAATGAGTAATTAATTATGTAACACTATATATATTGTACATAATAATCAATGAAAAGAAGGGAAACATATTCCTTTATGGTATCAGCAACCAAAACCAAAAATTCTCTTCCTAACCTCTCGGCTGCCCCAACCCTCAGCAATCGCCCTCCCCAAACTTTCTCCTACCACCTTTCGACCGCTTCCTCCCTCTCCTCTTCCCCAAACTTTTTAATGGCTGGACAACCTAAATTCCATCCTGCTCTTGCAGTTAACAACATCAAGAACTTCATTCCCATAACTCTTGAGATGGAAAAGAGTCAGTATTTTTTTTGGGCGGAATTATTTAAGACTCATTATTGTGTGTATAAAGTCATCGACCATATCATCTTTCCTAAATCAAAGCCCCTGTAATACCCTGATGTTTCTGATGATGACCTTTAGTCCCGCTTAGATGTGGTTGTCCTACAATGGATTTACGGCACGATATCTAACGATCTATTGTGTACAATAATTTCTATATGTTATTTTTAAATGATTATTCAAAATTCCTATGGACTTTCTCCATTGGAAATAAATCCCAAGTTTATTCTATTTTTTCTTCATTCAGCACTTTCGTTAAGATACAATTTGAAAAGAATGTCAAATGTTTTTAATGTGACAATGTGAGGGAATTCAATAATAATCAGTTCAAACTTTTGCACGAAAAATAGCATTGTTTTCATTTTTCTTGTCCCCACAACTCTCCACAAAATGGCAAAGATGAACGGAAAATCAGGACCATAAACAACGTAATTTGTGCCTTCCTTTCTCACGCCTCTATCACCCATCATTTTTGTATTACGCTCTATCCATGACAACCTATTTCTTAAACATTCTCCCCAACAAGTCTCTCAAACACAAATCTTCCACTCAAGTTCTCTATATTCGGGATCCTTCATATAAGCATTTAAGAACTTTCGGATGTCTATGATTGTTACACCCCGTAATTCCATGGCTACTAAGTGAGAACGTAAGTTAGAATATAAGATTTGAACATTGGAAGGAAAGTATATTACATTTTTTAGATGGAATAATTTCGGATATAATGAATGTGACGACGAAAATTATTAACTTGTAGTTGCATTATTTCCAATAGAGTTATGGACTTAGTGTGTATTAATTATGTCCTGACATTTCTAAAGTGGGGCCCACGAAAATTTCACAATTTTGGGACATGTTTGATTCGAAAATTTGAGAAAAATTGCTAAGGGTGGGAGATATTTTGTGAGGTGAAGACAAGTGGACAAGTGGGTCTACTTAGGTCCCCCATCCACTTGTGCTTGTACACATTGTTATATATCAAGTCTTGCAAGGCTTAAGCTCACAAATATCTATGTTCTTCAACCTCTCTTCTCTCTTTACTTAACCTTGAAGTTCGAAAATTCCATAAGAAAAAGTGAAGAACAAGTGTAACTTATTTTCCAAGATTAAGCTCCCTAATCAAGTCCTAAGCCAAGTTAAGTCTCCAAGTTTAGTGCTCTCGATTTTAGACCAAAAACCATCTTGAAACCCTAAGCTTGTTATGAACTTCTTGGAAGTAAAACATGAAAGTAACATGGATACAAACTTGTAGAGGATACATGTGTGTGATTGGAACTTGAAGAAGTGGTGTGGAAAAGGTGAGGAAGGGCCGGAATTGTGGACTGTTTTGTGCAAATATTAAGGTAAGATTTCTTATTCCTTTTGAAGTAATTGGAAGTTATATGATGTTGTAATTGATAGATGAACTTATGTTAAGTAAAAAGGAGAATAAGAAATACATGTCGCAGTTTTTGGAATGATAGTCGAAACTGGACAGTTTTGGTGATTATCGAATTTGTTGGTTATTGTTGTTATTATCATCACCTATTGCATGTTAAAATGAAGGAAATCTTGTTGTTACAAGTTGATATAGTTTGTATATAAGTGTTGGAATACGAATTGGATTATAAGGAGTTATAAAAATGACTTTGGTTATAGTAGTTGGCCGAAAAACTGCATGAAATTGTGAGACGTTGTTGTGATGCTTTGGGGACTGTTTTATACGTGTTATATACTGGAAATTTAGCTAACAATATGCATGTTTAAATGTGGCAATTGCTAATGCATGTCCTAAAAGAATAAGGGTGTAGAAAGGTGTAGAAAGACTTCATATTCTACCCTCATTGTTGATGAAATATGGATTGTTTTCATGGACTATTTTAGTACGGATTAAGGGGCTGTCTTACGTGAGAAATAGGTGTGTGAATCACCTTGGTCGTTGTTTTGGTTGTGCCCTTAATTGGTTATTGACGTTATTGGCCTTATTTATAAGGTGGAAAAGTATGTATAAATAGGGGAAGTGCTGCCCAAATGTTTATAAGAAAGGAGATTCATTACGTGGTATAAGTGTATACTAGTATCATGAAGTTGATAGACATGTTATTGTCATTATAGGTTGACGTACTACTTGAGACGTATTCTAGTTGTCAAGTTGGTAGAGCCTATAAAGTATGTGAACTATCCTTTCTTCTTTGGCATGATATTTGGTTTTCTAAAATGAAAGTCCATTGTATCGTTAGTTATATAAAGTAAGTGTACGGCGGACCTACATGGTTTTATTGGATCTTAATCCTAAAATGGAGGGCATGGTATTGCCTTGGTTATCTTAAAATGGAAGGCATATTATTGTCTTGGTTTTTCTAAAATGGAAGGTGTTACACCCCCGTAGTTCCAGAGCACATAAGTGAGAACGTAGGTAAGAAAATAAGATTTGAAGGTTGGAAGGAAGTTTTATTTACATTTTCTTTATGGAAACATTTTGGATACAAAAAATGTGACGACGAGAATTAATATTAGTGGTTGAATTCTTTTCAAATGGAGTTATGGATTTAGGATTGTATTATTAAATCTTGGAATTAAGAATATGAGCCAATTGAAAATTTCACAATTTGGGAGGGGATGGGGGGGGTGTCCATCGAAAATTATAAGATTTTGGCTAAGTGTTGGATTATTTTTGTTAAGAGAATTATGGGTGAATAAGAGGGTGACACGTGTCCCTCTCCACTTGTGTAACAAAACTCTAATTATATATATGTATTGCAAGATTGGCTAAGTGTGGGAGATATTATAGTGAATAAAAGTGGACAAGTGGGTCCCCCTCCACTTGTGCTACATACACCTTATATGCACAAATCTTGGAAGACTTTGTGTAGCACAAAATATCTTCATCCAAACCCTCTTCTCTCTTCCTTAGCCTTAAGATTTCGAAATCCATAGCCATGAAGAACAAGAGTTACTTATTTTACAAGATTAAGCTCCTTAACCATGTTCTAAGCCAAGGTTAATACTCCACAAGTTGGTCACGGTTTTGGGCCAAATTTGTCTTGAAACTCTAAGATTGAAGATGAACTTTATGGAAGGAGAATAAGAAAGCAATATGGTTACAAGCTTGTAGAGGATACATGGATGTTGTTGTAGCTTGAGGAAGTGGTGTGGAAGTGAATGATGGAGCCGATACTAGTGGACTGTTTTGGGCTAAGTTTAAGGTAATATTTCTTCTTCCTCTTGAAGTAATTGGATATCACATTATGTTATAGTTAAGGGATGAACATGTATTAAGTAAAATGGAGAATAAGAAATACATGTCACAGTTTTTGGCATGTTAGCCGAATTGGGATAGTTTTGGTGTCGATTGGATTCGTTGGTTATTGTTGTTGTTATCGTCACTACTTGCATGTTAAAATGAAGGAAATATTGTATTACAAGTGGATGTGGTTTATATATAAGTGTTGGAATGTAAATTGGATTATAAGAAGTTATGGAAATGACTTTGGTTGTAGTAGTTGACCGAAAAACTGCATGAAACTGTGAGACGTTATTGTGTTGTTTTAGGGGCTGTTTTATACGTGTTATATGCTGGAAATTTAGCTACCATTATGCATGCTTAAATGTGGTAATTTCTAATGCATGTCCTAAAGGAGTAAGGGTGTAGAAAGGTTTCATATTCTACCCTCATCGTTGATGAAGTATGGACTATTTTTAGTGGACTGTTTTGTATGGATTAAGAGGCCTAATTTACATAAGAAGTAGGTGTGTAAATCACCTTGGTTTCTGTTTTGGTTGTGCCCTTAATTGGTGCTTGGTTATTGATGTTATTGGCCTTATGTATAAGGTGGAAAAGTACGTATAAATAGGTGAAGTCCTGCCCAAATTTTTATAAGAAAAGAGAGTCATTACTTGGTATATGTCTTACACTAGTATCATAGAGTTGATAGACGTGTTATTGTTATTATAGGTTGAAGTACATATTTGGGATGTATTTTACTTATCATGTTGGTTAGTCGTCAATAAGGTATGTGAACCTCTTCCTTCTTTCTTTTGGCATGTTCTACGTACGAAATATACTTGTGGTATTGTTTCATGATTCATTCTACTCTTAGAAGTTAAGGGGTATTCATGTTATTGATTCTATGCTGAAGGCATGTCTAAATTATTCCTAAGTCCTTACCAAGTCTTATGGGAGATGTTGGTAAGAGTTTTTAGTAAGCATTGGAGTCGAGTTGATCTTGCTAAGTTACAACACTAATAAGTATTAAGCGTTGAGACTGATTTTGGTAAGCGTATTAAAATAAACCATTGCAGCGTTAAATGAAAAAGGTATCGAACAAGCCATTGCAACGTTAAATGAAAAAGATATCGACAATCAATTATATTGAAATGATTAGACTTCCAGCTGCATAGAAACTAAGATATAACCAGTTCGTTTTACATTTTATAGTTCACAACTGATTAGATAAGTCATTATATGTGAAATCCGGGAAGAAAAAAAATATATAGTTGTGGTTGGGTTAATAAAAATATATATATATAAAAAAACAAAGAATAAATTGTGTGCGATAGAGTTAGTGTTAAAGTTGGATAAATAGATAGATGAAATGAAAATAAGAAAAAAAAACAAAAGAAAAACAAAAAAAAACAAAAAAAAAAAAGAAGAAGAAAACATGCAGCATGCACGTCTTCCCTTTACCCCTCCCCCCTTTTCATTTCCCCTCCAACTCTTGTCATTCCACCTCCCATAGGTTATAGAAAACTCTCCACTTATACATTGTATTTACACACAAACAAAGTACATAACATAAAGGTTAGAAAATCAGAAAAAAACAAGTGAAAAGAAGAGGGAAAAAATACCAAGAGGGCAAGAAGAACAAGAATCAAAATACAAGAGAGTAAGGATAATTTTAGCAACCACACAACAATAATCTTCACACTTACAATGTGAGTTTCCCACTCAGAAATTCTTGGTAACATCCTTTATTTTTAGTTCAATACATGTTAGAATAAGAATTGAGTGTTGAAAAGAAATATTGAACTTTTGATTGTTTAGATAACTAGTTGCGTCATGAACTTTACGAACTGTTCTCACTGAGTTATAATTGTTAGAATTTGATGAAATTAGGAAGAGTGGTACACCTCTCTAATATGATCATATAGAACCAAAAATGAGGTAAAATGGACATACGGTTTGAAAGTTATCATAGTTCAAAGTTCCTGCCTTAGATTTGGTCGAAATTCGGAAAGGCATAATTACGGACTGTTTTTATTGAGTTTTACTTATTATAATTATATGAAAATTTACATGGTTGTAAATCTATCTGTTACAGACAGATATAGATAAAGAGTTATTAAAACGGACTTACGAGTTGAGAGTTATTGTAGTTTGAAGTTGCTGCCTCAGATTCATCGGAATCGGAAGGCGGGGCGGAAAACGTAAAACTGTACTAATCTGTGGAGAATATGAAAATTGTTGCTAAATGAAAGTTCTATATCTCTCTGTTTTGGACATTTTGAGACCTTACGGGGGTCTATCCTACTTACGGATTGAGAGTTATCGTTGTTTAAAGTTTCTGCCTCGGATCTATCGAGATCAGGAAGGTTAGCGAATAAAAGTGTAAAACTGTACCAAATGGTACAGAATATGAAAGGATGTTTCACATGGAGACGTGTATCTCTCTGTTCTCGTCGTTTTGAGATTTTATGGGGCTTGAACGCGTTTACAGATTAGGAGTTATGACTATTCTAAGATTGGGTTCTGTTTAATAAAAATTCTGCCGAAACAAATCCCATATGGCTGTTTTGAGGATAAATTTGTGTTAGTTACCCAAAGTAGTTTTAAATGAAATTTGGTACAGTGAAAGATCCCCGTCTTACCTTAGTTTCCGCTTGAGAAACACCTTAGTTGGAGATATGGTTAAAAAATTATAATCGTTACAAGTATGAATGACATAATGTTGGGAAAGAGAATATTATTTATTCGATCTTCTGAAAAATATGAAAAGTGAATACGTGTTCACATAAATATATAAATATAAACATAATGGATCGGGTTGCGCGCAACAAAGCGTAAAGTGAATACGTGTTCACAAATACGTAAATATAATGGGTCGGGTTGCGTCGCAACAAAACGTAAAGTGAATACGCGTTCACAAATACGTAAATATAATGGGTGGGTTGCGCGCAACAAAGCGTAAAGTGAATACGTTCAAGAATACGTAAACATAATGGATCGGGTTGCGCGCAACAAAACGTAAAGTGAATACGTGTTCACAAATACGTAAATATAATGGACCGGGTTGCCGCAACAAATATGAAAGATGAATACATGTTCACCTATATATAAATATGAAAGTGAATACGCGTTCACAAATATATAAATGTAATAAACATGTGGAAATGCAGGGAATGTCTTAACGTATAATACGAGATAAAATGAAGTGTTAGTTAAGCGAGAATTTCCTATGAGGAGTTGTTGCATATTTAAAAATGTTGTAACCTGATATGTTGTTGCAATATTCTTATTACGTTATAATGTGATTGCGCTTGGAATATTGTGGTGTTACTTTGAATTGCAGTGTAAGGTTCTCACTCGGCCCGGATGGTAGGGTGACTCTTTATTTAACATGTTTGAAAGCGTGATAGAGGAAGGCTCCACGCCAAGGCTAGCGATCGTCCATGACCTCTTGTCATACCAAGTCCATTGTTTCGGGCTTGGTACTCGTCAGGTTCAGAATGTCAGTTCCAATGTCTCGGGAAATGTCGTGTGGAATGGTCTCCCTTCCAACTTAGAATAATATTTGTCAGTATGTCTATATTGAAACAATATTTGCACGAGCATGGGCTCGCGTTATATTTTTAATAAAGTCATAAACAAATTTCTTTATTGTTATTTTATTAATAGCTCCGTATTTGAATATAAGTTTAAATTTCTAAATAAAGAGAATTAAATGGTGCTCCTGGTGGAAAATAATTGTCCAGGTGCCATCACGCCCTAAGTAAAGACTTAGGAAAATTTGGGGCGTGACATTATAATATATAACCTACTAACGGCTCATAAAATGAATTAATTTGGCAATTCGGATGGGTTATCACCATGCAAATGTTTCCATAATGTTAGCCAGAGGAGCGAGACGAATTTAGATTATCGAGTTGATACAGACGACAAGCGGTGTGTGAACTATCCTTTCTTCTTTGTAAATTGGTTATATGAAGTAAGTGTGCGATGGACGTACATAGTTTTATTGGATCTAAATCCTAGAATGATACTTGATATGATAAGTGTCTTGATTTTCCAAATGAGGATTTAAAATGATACTTGATGTGATAAGTGTCTTGATTTTCCAAATGAGGATTTAAAACGATACTTGATGTGATAAGTGTCTTGATTTTCCAAATGAGGATTTAAAATGAAAGGTATGAGAGTGCCTTGGTGTCTTTTAAAAAAATGTATGTACGGTGAACGTACATAGTACTTTTGGGTTCAAGTCCCTAATGATACATGATATGACTCTTTTTATAAAATGAATGTACGGTGGACGTACATAGTGCTTTGGTTTTTTTCCAAAATGAAAGATGTGATAGTGCCTTGGGTTTTCTAAAAGAAAAGATATGATAAGTGCCTTTGATTTTACAAGTGAAGTTCATTATATATGATTGGTACATGATATGTTGGTACCTTGGTTTTTCTAAAATGCAAGTTCATTTTAAAGATGATGTTATTGAGAGTCAAAAGGTGATTTAAGTTGCACAATGTTGCCATGATAAGTTATATGTATACATATTGGGACGGGTTGCATGATCCGCAACACTTGTATATATATTGGGACGGGTTGCACGATCCGCAACACTTATATATTTATTGGGACGGGTTGCACGATCCGCAACATTATTATATATTGGGACGGGTTGCACGATCCGCAACATTATTATATTATTTACATGGACGTGCTTAGATGATGTTGGAATTCCATGGGCATGCTTCCGTTATATTATTCCACGGACTTGCTTCCCATGATGCGGGTATAGATACACATGCAGTTTATATAAATATATATTTCCATGGACATGTATATGTGATGCGGGTTCGAGATACCCATGCAGTATATTCATGATTTTGACATGTCTCATTTAAATAAAGGAAAAGCACAGTTGATTCTCATTTTTATAAAATGCGGTGTACGGTGATATAGTGTACGGTGATACGATGTTACATGAAATACGATGTGGTACAAAGGATACAAATACGATTGGCTCTTATTTATTATGACACGGTTGGATCTGGTATTTGATTTTCATATTTGTCCCTGTCATCTTTTGTACAGTTATAATCTTATTTACTGTACTTCATGTTTACATACTTAGTACCTTGTTGTACTGACCCCCTTCGGGGGGCTGCGTTCATGCTCGCATGTATAGGTACTCAGTTTGTGGATCCGCGAGCTTAGGATCCTTGCTCAGCTATTGGGATAGCTCCATTATTCCGGGGCTTGTCATTTTGGTGCAGGTCTTCCATTATGGCTTAAGTATATTTAGGGGTACGACGGGGCCTTGTCCCGTCATAGTTGTTGTGATACTCTTAGAGGTCTGTAGTCATGTGTGGGTTGGACAAGTACAGTTGTAGTTCATTGGGTATTTTCTATGTACATTGGCGGCCTTATCGGCTTGCCTGTTTTATCATAAGAGTTTGCCATTTCAGCTTAGGGGACATGATCCCTTTGGTATATGATTATGAGTTGTTTTATTAGCTTTCGCTGGTCTTATGTGTTGTATGGGTATAAGGGTGCCCAGGGAGGGCACCAATCGCGGCCCGTAGGGCTCGGGTCGTGACAGAAGGCATAGTATTGTCTTGGTTTTTTCTAAAATGGGAGGCATGGTATTGTCTCGGTAAATCCTAAAATGAAAGGCACGGGCTTGCCTTGGTTATTTCTAAAATGAAAGGTATGATAGTGCCTTGGTTTTTCTAAAATGAAAGTTCATTTTAAAGATGATTTAATGAGAGTCAAAAGATGATTCAAAAAGTGCATATAGTTACTCATGCGTTATATATGTATTATGATTCCATGGACATGTATCCGTGATGCGGGTATGAGTTACCCATGCAGTATATATTTGATTCCATGGACTTGCTCCGCATGATGCGGATATAGATACCCATGCAGTTTATATATATATATATATGATTCCATGGACATATATCCGTGATACAGGTACGAGAAATGACTCTTATTGTTTTTAAAAGGTACAGTTGGCTCTTATTTTATATGGCATGGTTGGATCTGGTATAAGGTTTTCATACTTGTCCCTGTCATATTTTGGCCAGTTATGATTTTATTTACTGTACTTTATGTTTACATACTTAGTACTTGTTGTACTGACCCCCTTCTCCGGGGGGGCTGCGTTCATGCCCGCAGGTGAAGGTACTCAGTTTGGTGATCCGCGTGCTTAGGATCATTGCCCAGCTTTTTGAGATAGCTCCACTGTTCCAGAGCTTATCATTTTGGTACAATCTTTGATTTTAGACTTATGTACATTCAGGGTACGGCGGGGCCTTGTCCCTTCACATATCATTATCAAACTCTTAGAGGTCTTGTAGACAGGTGTGGGTTGGACGTATGTACAGTTGTAGCTCATTTTGGATTTATGTATATAATGGAGGCCTCGTCGGCTTGCCGGTTTTATCACATTAGTTGTTTTATTATATGAGTTTTATTTGCTTTCATTGGTTATATGAGAGGTACGGGTATAAGGGTGCCCAGGTAGGGCACCAGTCGCGGGCCCGGGGTTCGGGTCGTGACAAAAGTGGTATCAGAGCAGTTAGTCCTCAGAATGTCTACAGACCGTATGCAGTAGAGTCTTGGTTATTGGTGTGTTGTGCACCACACCTATAAACATGAGGATACAATACATTTATGATTGATTTCTATTCTTTCATCTCATAGATCGTGTGGTAGAGCTATGTTATTAGGACATTTCCCCTCTCTAACGTATTATTGTTTTACAGTTATGCCTCCGAAGAAGGCAACAGTGGCCCAGAAGGGCAAGTCGGTAGCAGGAGCTGCTAGTCAGACTCAGATAGTTACTAGGGCACATGCCCAGTCTATGCCTGAGGATATACGCCAGTCAGCGAGTTCAGTTACACCGCCGTCACCAGAGGAGCTTAGAGCAGCTCCAGAGTCCCCGATACTTGAGCCTTCAATTCCTCAGCTAGGGGCAGATGATAGGGCCATGAGAGATACAGTGCAGCTGCTGACTATATTGATGGCAGGGCAGAACCGCAGACAAGGACCAGGAGTTGTCCCTAGGTCTGACTGTTTAAGGGTTCGGGATTTCTTGAATTGCCATCCTCCAGAGTTTTTCGGGTCATAGCCCGAGGATGACCCGCAGGAGTTTATCCGACAGTTGCAGCGTACCTTGAGGGTGATCAAGGCTTCGGAGACGGAGTCGGTTAAGTTGGCTTCATACCGGTTGCGTGATATATCTACTAACTGGTATGAGTCTTGGGAGTTGCCTAGAGGAGAGGATGTTCCTCCAGCTACATGGGACGAGTTCACAGAGGCCTTCCTTGGTCACTTCTTGCCTCCAGAGATGAGGAGGGCTAGAGTTGACAGATTCCTACAGTTGAGGCAGAGTGGCAGGACAATTCGCGAGTATATCTTAGAGTTTGATTCATTGGCGAGGTATGCGTCTACGATTGTGGCTGATATGGCCGATAGAGTTCATCGCTATGTGATGGGACTCGACCACTATTTGATCGATAGGTGCATGGCAGTGGCTCTTCAGCCGGGTATGGATATTGCTCATATCCAGGCGTATGCACAGGGAGTTAAGGACCGACATAGAGGGCGTCGTCCAGACATAGGTCAGGACGGGGGCCAGAATAAGAGGGCCAGATTAGCTGGATTTTCGGGTGAGTTTAGAGGCGGGCAGCCTCAGTAGCAGATGAGATATCCATCCCAGCCAGCACATAGTGCTCCCCTATAGTCTGCACGAAGGAGATTCGACCGTCCAAGGTATTCAGGAGCCGGTCAGAGCTCTAGGGCTTCGGGTTCTCAGAGGAACAGAGGTCCTAGTCAGGTGAGGCCACTTTTGCCTCGGTGTTCTTAGTGCGGTAAGTCCCATTTTAGGGAGTGATGTTCTTCTATAGGAGGCTGCTATTCTTGCGGCCGGCAGGGCCATATAAGGAGGGAGTGTCCGTATAGAGATGGCACGGGTAGTATGACTCAGCCCACATGATCAGTTGTTGGGTCATCATCTTCTATAGTTATGCGCCCCCCAGGGAAGGGTGTTCACGGGCCAGCATGCCGTGGTATAGGTCATGGCAGAAGTTCTAGTTCTGGCGGTCCTTCAAACCGCATCTATGCCTTGGCCAGTAGACGCGACCAGGAGGCATCGCCGGATGTCGTCACAGGTATATTATTGATATCTTCCTGTGATGTGTATGCTCTGATAGATCCAGGTTCCACTTTGTCCTATATATCTCCTCTTGTTGCTGGTAGAATAGAGATAGAACCTGAGTCGATAGAACCCTTCGAAGTAGCTACATCGGTAGGAGATTCGGTCTTAGCTAAACGGGTATATAAAGATTGCTCGGTAATTATATATAGTCGACATACCCTAGCAGATTTGATTGAGTTAGATATGATTGACTTTGATGTCATTATGGGTATGGATTGGTTGGCTTCCTGCTTTGCTAATGTTGACTGTAGAGAGAGGTTGTTCGATTTCAGTTTCCCGGTGAGCTAATTATAGAGTGGAAGGGAAATACAGCGTCGCCGAAGGGTAAGTTTATTTCATACCTCAAGGCGAGGAAGATGATTAGAAAAGGGTATATCTATCATCTGGTTCGGGTGCATGATACGGAAGCTGAGGTACCAGCTCTTCAGTCAGTTCCGGTAGTTAGTGAGTTCCCGGATGTATTCCTAGATGATCTTCAAGTATTCATCCAGAGCGGGAGATAGATTTCTGTATAGATGTGCTGCCAGATACCCGACCGATATCCATTCCTCCTTATAGGATGACACCTGCAGAGTTGAAGGAGTGAATGTGCAGCTGAAAGACTTGCTGGAAAAAGGCTTAATTAAGACTTGTACGTCTCCTTAGGTGCACCGGTATTATTTGTGAAGAAGAAAAATGGATCGCTGCGGATGTGCATCGACTATAGGCAGCTGAATAAGGTAACCATCAAGAACAGGTATCCCCTCCCCAGGATTGATGATCTGTTTGACCAATTGCAGGGTGCTAAGTGTTTCTCGAAGATAGACCTGCGGTCCGGTTATCATCAGGTGCGGGTGAGAGAGACGGATATCCCTAAGACAACGTTCAGGACCCGGTACGGGCATTATGAGTTTAGGGTGATGTCTTTTGGGTTGACCAATGCTCCAGCAGTATTCATGGATCTGATGAACCGGGTGTTCAAGCCATTCTTGGATACGTTTGTTATAGTATTCATTGATGACATCCTGGTTTATTTCCGCTCGAGCGAGCATGCGCAGATCATTTGAGGACGATTTGGGTCCTCCAAAGACCGCAGTCAGATGCCAAGTTTTCTAAGTGAATTCGTTGGCCTCGCGCATTCTTGGGGCATATTATTGGAGCTGATGGTATCCGGATGGATACCCAAAAGATTGATGCAGTTAAGACTTGGCCTAGACCTACTACTCCTACTGAGGTACGTAGTTTTCTGGGGCTAGTAGGGTATTACAAGAGGTTTGTGGAGAAGTTTGCTTCAATCTCAGCGCCTTTGACTAGGCTAACGCAGAAGGAGGCTAAGTTCCAGTGGACGGATGCTTGTGAGCAGGGCTTCCAGTTGTTGAAAGATAAGTTGACTACGGCTCCAGTTCTGACTCTTCCTAAGGGACTGGAGGGTTATGTCGTGTATTGTGATGCTTCGGGTGTTGGTCTAGGTTGTGTGTTGATGCAACATGGTAAGGTTATAGCTTACGCGTCCCGACAGCTCAGGAAGTATGAGAAGAACTACCCTACTCATGATTTGGAGTTAGCAGCAGTGATACATGCTTTGAAGATATGGAGACACTATCAATATGGGGTTCATGTTGACATTTTACGGATCACAAGAGTCTCCAGTATATTTTCAAACAGAAGGAGCTGAACTTACGGCAGAGACGGTGGTTAGAGTTACTTAAGGACTATGATGTTGATATCTTGTACCACCCAGGGAAAGCCAATGTGGTAGCGGATGCTCTTAGCCATCGTTCTATGGGTAGTTTGACAAATGTGCAACCGGAAAGAAAGGAGATGGTGCGTGAGATACACCAGCTAGCGAGCCTTGGGGTTCGGTTGGCCGATTCTGGAGACAGTAGAGTTCTTGTTCGAGGAATTGCCGAGTCCTCTATCATAGAAGAGGTAAAGAGACATCAGTATGAGGATCCTGTTCTGGTACGGTATAGAGATGCAACTCTTTAAAAGGAGAAGACTCTATTTGAGGTTGCACCTGATGGGGTGCTAAGGTATGAAAGTAGATTGTGTGCCTGATGTTGCGGGACTTAGACAACAGGTTATGGGAGAGGCACACAGTGCTCGGTATTCTATTCATCCGGGGTCCACGAAGATGTATCACGACCTCAGATGCGTATATTGGTGGGATGGCCTGAAAAGGGACGTAGCAGGATTTATTGCCCAGTGTTCGAATTGTCAGCAGGTTAAGGTTGAACACCAGAAGCCTGGTGGTTTATTGCAAGATATAGAGATCCAGACTTGGAAGTGGGAGGTGATTAATATGGATTTCCTTACAGGCTTACCTCGTACTCAGCGGAAGTGCGACTCCATATGGGTTATTGTGGATAGGCTGACGAAATCAGCCCATTTTCTTCCAGTTAGGACTACTTATGTTACACCTCGTAAGTTTAAGACGATAATTAAGAACGTCATTAAGGATTAAGATTTCCAATTATCAAATTTAAATGTATTTTACGTGCTAATACGGATTAAGATTTGGCAATGACGAATGTGACGCCGGAAATCTCTTTAGTTATAGGGTATAAACATATATATATTCTTCCGTTATGAGTTAGCAATGTATAAAAGATACGAGAATAAGAAATTAAGGCAATGAGAATTTAGATTAAAAAGATGTGGGATTGATTTAGTTAAATAAACACTTACAGGGGCAAAGTGTGACATCTAAGGGGGCTAAAGTGTATTGTTTAAAAATATGAAAATGGGAACTTAAATTGCCCTAATAAGCTCATTTCCACGTAGAACAAAAATCTGGCAAAACAGTGGACAATTAACGCCACTGCTGCCGATTTTCAGCCCCAATTTTTCGAAATTTGGGAATAAATTTTGAAGGAAAACATGCATAAATGATGGGTTAACATTGTGGGGTTCATGCATGTTGGATTGGAGTTGAAACGACGACCATTTGGTGAAGAAAAGCCGACGAAATCGCGGGTATCGCGGGCTGGACAGTAGGCTCGGTTAGGGGGATGTTTTGGTGATTAAATTAAGGTAATAATTTTTCCCTTATGTTATAATTGAAGTGCAGGTTGTTGTAGTTGAAGTATTGAAATTGTGTTTAGAAATAAACTTAGACTAAGAGAGAATGAGAATAATAATTGCATGTGTTGTCGGAGTTGTGGTTACCAATTTTTGTAGATGGTTTTGACACCTTGAATTCAATTGTTGTATTGTAATATGGTTACTAATTTCATGATGAACTTGAAAGGAAATCTTGATAGTTTAAGTTGTAATGGTTATATGGAATTAGTGAAATACGAATTGGGTATAAAGAGTTAAAACAAGAGCCAAGGCAATGTGTTTTTGAACCATAACATTTAAGGAATTGTCGGACCTCGTCGTCGCGACTTAGGGACTGTTTAGGGGCTGATTTGGTGGTGTAATAATGCTGGAAATTTCATTGAGAATATGCATGAACAATGTGGTAATTGCTTACGTAAGTCCTAAAGGAATTAAAGTATAAGAAAGTGTAGAAAAGCTTCACATTTCCCTCTCATTGTTAACTAAAGTGTGAGCTGTTCTCATGGACTATTCTTTAATACAGATTAAGGGCTGGAATGACATGAAATAAGCATATAAATTCCCTTGGTTATTGAAGTTGATTAATGAAATATTTAGATAATTTTGACTACATATGGAAATGATAGTGATTATTAGTTTAAATTGAATTATTGGGTTGATTTGGATTGATGGATTGAATTGGATTGTTGGTTGGAGTTGAATTGTTGGCTGAGTTGGATTGTTGGTAAATTGTGGATAAAAAAATAAACAAAGGAAATGTTGCCCAAATTGTTATAGAAATAAGGGAGCCGCTATTCATATAACTTACATTAGAAATCATAAAATTGACGAGCATATTATTCCTTATTATAGGTTGAAGTACTAGACGAGACATACCTTAATATCGAGTTGATTAGAACGCAAAGAGGTATGTGAGACTATCTTCCTTTCTTTTGGCATGATTTTGTGAATTATTGATTCTTTCATTCGACATGAATATTATACAAGGAAATGTACGGCGGACGTACATGACTCCTTCATAGTCTTATTCATAGTAATCTGAGTTATGAAAAGTACATGTGATCTTCTTGTAAGAAGTTATTTAATGATTTTAATGAGAGTCAAAGAAATAATTTAAATTGCATACAGTTCATGATATATACTCGTGCTAAGAGTCATTTTTCCACTTCACCGCGTCCCGGGCTGGGCAGATTCGTGCACATATATCAGGATGATTCACCGCGTCCCTCACTAGAGGGTCGGACAGTTTATGTATACATATATGATGATTCCACGGACAGGCACCCGTGATGCGGGTACAGATACCCATGACAGTATATTCCACCGTCCTCACCCAAGTGGTCGGCGGTTTATTCATTTATTTACATCCGATGATTTTATAACTAAGCATGCATGCATCGGTATGACTCTCATTCTTTTATGATACTGATTGACTCTCTACCTTACAGACACGCTTTGATCTTATTTACATTATTTCACGCTTACATACTCGGTATATTATTTTGATCGACCCCCTTTCTTCTGGGGTTGCGTTCATGCCCGCAGTTCGTGTGTTCGATAGGTGACCTCAGCTTAGGGCTTCGCTCAGCATCGGAGAGCTCCTTTATTCCGAGCCAACTATTTTGGCATGCATCCCTATCTTTCGACTTATGCACATTTTGGGCACGACGGTCTGTCGTCATATGTCAAAGATCAGATTTTAGAGGTCTGTAGACAGTTGTGGGTTGGACGTTTGTACCTTGCTTTGGGTTGTAATATTATTGTACTCTGTGTTGGGGCGTTCCCGGTTATACTTGTTGTTATCTAGTGGCGGCCTTGTCGGCTTGCTTATTTTGACTATTCCTTTGTGTACATAATGTTGGTTGGTGGCAGCGTAGTCGGCTAGCCTGTAATGATTGTTGTTCTGTTGTTGGTTTGGCAGCCTTGTCGGCTAGCCCATTTTGGGGAGATGTTATAAAAGCAGCGTTGTGCTGCCGAAATTTCTATAGATCTCGGTATTAAATGGATTAAGAGTGACATGTCAGTAATGACGTCTAATTAGGACGTTTATGTTACACCTCGTAGTTTCAGGACATGTGTTTAAGAGAATGTACGTGAGAAGATACGACTTTAAGTTTGATACGAAAGAAGATTTCTTTTCCTACGGAAAATGATTTCGAACCTCGGGAAAGAATAATGTTTGTAAATTGAGACTCGTAAAATTTATCAGAATTATGGAAATGTCGGGAAACGAAGTATATGGACGAATGGGAGGGCGACACTTGTCACCCCCCTATATAGGCTTGGACGAAATGGTCATAAAAATTGGTCAAGTCTTGAACAAGCCAAGACTTGACATTGTTGACTAAGTCAACTAGCCAACTTAACATTAGATCTTTTAACCCCAATAAATCTAGGCCACATAAGTGTTCTAATCTTGACCATTGGAAGTAGTATATCATCACACTAGTAGCAAGACAAGCCTTACACTTAGAAAAAAAATTGCAAAACTTTAGGTGCACTTAAGGTAGCTCTCGGCTTTGTGCAAAAATGAAGAAGAAATTTTTTCATTTGTGGTTCATTATTCACAAGACTTTAACCCAAGGTTCCTAGGGGTATTGTAAGGATATCTCAATAGAAAGATCCCGGAAAAACGACGTTTTCACGTTAGTCGCAAGGCGAAAATCTAAGGTGTTCTTCAACTTTGAAGATGGAACTTGAAGAGGAGTTCTTCATGAGCTTCTAAGGAGTGCTTGGAGCGGATTGAAACATAAGAAGATGAGCTAAAAGTTGCTAGGATCGACTTTGACGCTTGGATATTATTAGGGCTTATTGAGGTAAAATCTTCATCTTCTTAATGTAATTGAAGATTACATGTTATAGTAGTTAAGAAATGAGCATGTGGTATATAGAATGAAGTTTGAAAAGATTTGGATCATGTCGACATGTTAAAAACCGAAAATGGACAAGTTAGCCATTAATGTTGTAATCATTTGGTTGATAGTTACAATCGTCGCATGTTAAGGAAGAAAGGATTTATAGTTGTTGTAATTGTTATAATGTATATAACATGTTGGAATAACAACTTGGATTGAAAAAGGAATTGAAAGGAAATTGATAATTGTTGTGACAAATGGTAGCCGAATATGGCTTGGAAATATTGGACAATTTTATATTGATTGTGGGGCAGAATGTTTACACGTCCTATTAGGCGTGTAATCCCCTTTGTATTGCTGAATTGTTGGGCCTTAAATGTGGCGTTTGGTTATTGATTTTCGGGCCTTGAAAAAGGTGGAAAAGTACGTAGAAACAAAGGAAGTGCTGCCCAAATTTCTGTAGAATAAGAGACTTAACACTTAGTATTATTCCACGTTAATAAACTAGGAGTTGATAAACATGTTATGGTTATTATAGGTTGAAGTACTACGTATAGCGTATTCTACTTAAAGGATGGAATAGCTATCAATGTTGAAGTACTTTGGAGCATTTTGCTACTTGTCGATAATCGTCGCGAGGTATGTGAACCTCTTCCTTCTTTTGGCATGATTCTATGTATGAAATATACATGTGGTGTTATTTCATGACTCCTTCTACTCTTAGAAGTTAAGAGGTATGTATGTTGATTTACTCTATGAAAAAGGTAGGTCTAAGTTATCCTAAGTTCTTACCAAGTCTTATGAGGGATGTTGGTAAGAGTCGTTAGGAAGTATTTGGAGTCGAGTTGACTTTGCTAAATTACTGCACGAATGAGAATAAGTATCGAACAAGCAATTGCAGCGTTAATAAAAGAAAATGTATCGACAATCAATTATATTAAAATGAGTAGAATTCTCCATCTGCATAGAAACTAAGATAAGACAAAATTGTATTACATTTTCTAGATTATGACTGCTTTAATAAGATCGTTATAAATGATTATAACCTATTCACAACTCATAAAAGTATATGTTACTTAAATTAAAAGAGTTTATGTTATGAAGTTTTAAGACTATGAACCTTGATTTCTAAAAAGGTTATGGGACTTGATTCTTAAAGAAAGGAATGACTTGATTTAAAAAGTTTGGTTGCCATGAATTATTTCAAAAGTTAAGCGGCTTGATTTCAAAAGAGAATGTAACTTGAGTTTTCAAAAGAAGAAGTTTATTGATTTAAAAGAGAAGGAGTTTTATGATTCTTTTTAAGTATGTATGTACGTAGTACTTTTGGGTTTAATTTTCCCTAAAGTAATAAGAAATAAAAGTGCCTTAAGTTCTCTAAAGTGAAAGGTAGTTATAATAGCTTTATGAGAAGTTGTTATAACGACTTAAGAAGAAGTGAAAAGATGGTTTAAAATGTTATGTAAGGAGACTTTATCGCCCCGTGAACGGGTCGGCAAGATACCTTACGGGCGCACTATATGACTTTATCGCGTCGTGAACGGGTCGGGCAAGATACCTTTACGGGCGCAGACTATATGACTTTATCGCGTCCCAGAACGGGCCGGCGTATGCCTTTACGGGCGCACTATATGACTTTATCGCGCCCTAGGAATGGGTCGGGTAGTATACCTTACGGGCGCACTATATGACTTTATCGCCCCGAATGGGCCGGGCAAGATACCTTTACGGGCACACTATATGACTTTATCGCGCCCCAGAATGGGCCGCAAAGATACCTTTACGGGCGACTATATAACTTTATCGCGCCCAGGAATGGGCCGCAAGATACCTTTACGGGCGTACTATATGACTTTATCGCCCCGTGAACGGGCCGGGCAAGATACCTTTACGGGCGCATTTACATGACTTTATCGCGTCCCAAATGGGTCGGCAAGATACCTTCGTGGGAAGATTTTTATGAACTCGCCGTGTCCCGCAAATGGGTCGTTACATTATCACGCATGGATAATCAAAGTGAACTCCAAAATGGCGTCCCTCCATAAATTTGGATTATGTTATGCAAGATACGTAAGTTATATGTTTATGAACTCGATGATTTTTCCTAAGTATGTACGTAAGAATTTGACTATAACTCTTATTGAAAAATGGGAAAAGATAATAAAGTGCGATTAAGTTCACGAGATTGTAATGACATAGTAGGATCTGGTATTTACTTTTTTTATATACTTGCCCCTGTCATTCTGTTGTACAGTTATGATTTGTTTACTGTACCTTATTTTTGTTTCATACTCTGACTTGTTGTATCGACTTCTTCAAGCGTTAAGGCTCATGCCCGCAGTATTAGGTACACAGTTGGTGATCCTTGCTCTGGATCTTGGTTCGCTTTTGGGGAAAAAGCTCCATTTACTCCGGAGGCTTATCTTTTGGTACAGTTTCCCTGAGGTTGTAGATTCATGTATATTCAGGGGTATGGCGGGGCCCTGTCCCGTCACAGTTGTTATGTTAAAACTCTTAGAGGTCTGTAGTCATATCTTGTGGGTCGTTTTGTAAAAAAAAGAGGTAACTGCTTTTTGGATTTCGTGTATACTTTTGGAAGGTGGCCTTATCGGCTAGCCTGTTATTTATTTCTTTTGAGATATATGTATGTTCCGCTACTATTCTATGATGTTTACTCAGAAATGGTGCCCGTGTAGGCACTAGTCGCGGCTCGGGTTCGGTCGCGATGCTTTAGTCGCGGTTCGTCGGGTCGGGTCGTGACAACTTACTCGACTGAGGACTATGCTAGACTTTAAATCAGGGAGATAGTGAGACTGCACAGGGTTCCCACTTCTATTATATCAGACAGAGGAGCCCAGTTTACGACTAACTTCTGGAGGTCTTTCTAGAAGAGATTAGGGACACAGGTGAGTCTCAGTACATTGTTTCATCCTCAGATCGATGGACAGGCAGAGCGTACTATTCAGACACTTGAGGATATGTTGAGATCCTGTGTTATCGATTTCAGGGGTAGCTGGGAGGATCATTTTCCACTCGTTGAGTTTGCGTATAACAACAGCTACCATTCTAGCATTCAGATGGCCCCGTATGAGGCCTTATATGAGAGGAAGTGCAGGTCACCTATTGGGTGGTTTGATGTGGGCGAGACTAAGTTACTCGGCCCGCATACGATTCGCCAAGCCGGATAAGGTGAAGTTTATCCAGGAGAGATTATTAGCAGCACAGAGTCGACAGAAGTCGTATGCAGATAATCGCCGTCGACACTTAGAGTTTTAGCATGATGATTGGGTATTCTTGAAGGTATAACCCATGAAGGGTGTGATGAGGTTTGGTAAGAAGGGGAAGCTTAGCCCGAGGTACATTGGGGCCTTACCAGATTGTTCGTAGAGTAGGCAAGGTTGCCTATGAGTTGGATCTGTCATCTGATTTGGAAGCGGTACATCCGGTCTTTCATGTATCGATGTTGCGTAAGTGTATTGGTGATCCTTCTAGGGTATTCCCAGTGGATGATGTCCAGGTGACAGAGGAGTTGGCTTATGAGGAGAGTCCCATAGCCATACTTGATCGCCAGGTCTGAAGGTTGCGGACTAAGGATGTGGCTCCCGTCAAGGTATTGTGGCGGAACGATAATAGAAAAGAGATGACGTGGGAAACGGAAGATGAGATGGAGAGGAAGTATCCTCACTTGTTCCCGATGCCTACAGGTAATTCTGATCCCTATTTGACTATTTTGATTGATGCATGAGACTATGTGTTATGTTATGGTCGTGTGAGACATCTTTGTGTTTGCTAAGTATAGATTGGTAAGTATAGTTAAAGGAGACTATGCCGGAATTTGTATAGCTTGAGACCTTATGAACATTCGGGACGAATGTTTCTAAGGAGGGGAGAATGTTACACCCTGTAATTCCATGGCTACTAAGTGAGAACGTAAGTTAGAATATAAGATTTGAACATTGGAAGGAAAGTATATTACGTTTTCTAGATGGAATAATTTCGGATATAATGAATGTGACGACGAAAATTATTAACTTATAGTTAGATTATTTCCAATAGAGATATGGATTTAGTGTAGATTAATTAAGTCTTGACATTGATAAAGTGGGGCCCACGAAAATTTCATAATTTTGGGGCATGTTTGATTAAAAAATTTGAGAAAAATTGCTAAGTGTGAGAGATATTTTGTGAGGTGAAGACAAGTGGACAAGTGAGTCTACTTGGGTCCCCCATCCACTTATGCTTGTACACCTTGTTATATATCAAGTCTTGCAAGACTTGAGCTCACAAATATCTATGTTCTTCAACCTCTCTTCTCTCTTTACTTAACCTTGAAGTTCGAAAATTCCATAAGAAAAAGTAAAGAACAAGTGTAACTTATTTCCAAGATTAAGCTCCCTAATCCAGTCCTATGGCAAGTTAACTCTCCAAGTTTAGTGCTCTCGATTTTGGACCAAAAACCATCTTGAAACCCTAAGCTTGTTATGAACTTCTTGGAAGTAAAACATGAAAGTAACATGGACACAAGCTTGTAGAGGATACGTGTGTGTGATTGGAACTTGAAGAAATGGTGTGGAAAAGGTGAGGGAGGGCCGAAACTGTGGATTGTTTTGTGCAAAGATTAAGGTAAGATTTATTCTTCCTCTTGAAGTAATTGGAAGTTATATGATGTTGTAATTGATAGATGAACTTATGTTAAGTAAAAGAAGAATAAGAAATATATGTCGCAGTTTTTGGCATGATAGCCGAAACTGGACAGTTTTGGTGATTGTCGGATTCGTTGGTTATTGTTGTTGTTATCATCACCTATTGCATGTTAAAATGAATGAAATCTTGTTGTTACAAGTTGATATAGTTTGTATATAAGTGTTGAAATACGAATTGGATTATAAAGAGTTATAAAAAGGACTTTGGTTGTAGTAGTTGGCCAAAAAACTGCATGAAACTGTGAGACGTTGTTGTGCTGTATTGGGGACTGTTTTATACTGGAAATTTAGCTACCAATATGCATGTTTAAATGTGATAATTGCTAATGCATGTCCTAAAGGAATAAGGGTGTAGAAAGGTGTAGAAAGACTTCATATTCTACCCTCATTGTTGATGAAATATGGACTGTTTTCGTGGACTGTTTTAGTAGGGATTAAGGGGTTGTTTTACGTGAGAAATAGGTGTGTGAATAACCTTGGTTGCTGTTTTGGTTGTGCCCTTAATTGGTGCTTGGTTATTGATGCTATTGACCTTATTTATAAGGTGGAAAAATATGTATAAATAGGGGAAGTGCTGCCCAAATTTTTATAAGAAAGGAGATTCATTACGTGGTATAAGTGTATACTAGTATCATGAAGTTGATAGACATGTTATTGTCATTATAAGTTGACGTACTACTTGAGACGTATTCTAGTTGTCAAGTTGGTAGAGCCTATAAAGTATGTGAACTATCCTTTCTTCTTTGGCATGATATTTGGTTTTCTAAAATGAAAGTCCATTGTATCGTTAGTTATATAAAGTAAGTGTACATCGGACATACATGGTTATTGGATCTTAATCCTAAAATGGAGGGCATGGTATTGCCTTGGTTATCCTAAAATGGAAGGCATAGTATTGTCTTGGTTTTTCTAAAATGGAAGGTAGTATTATCTTGGTTTTTTCTAAAATGGGAGGCATGATATTGTCTCGGTAAATACTAAAATGAAAGGCACGGGCTTGCCTTGGTTATTTCTAAAATGAAAGGTATGATAGTGTCTTGGTTTTTCTAAAATGAAAGTTCATTTTAAAGATGATTTAATGAGAGTCAAAAGATGATTTAAAAAGTGCATATTGTTACTCATGCGTTATATATGTATTATGATTCCATGGACATGTATCTGTGATGCGAGTACGAGTTACCCATGCAGTATATATTTGATTTCATGGACTTGCTCCGCATGATGCGGGTATAGATACCCATGCAGTTTATATATATATATATGATTCCATGGACACGTATTCGTGATGCGGGTACGAGATACCCATGCAGTATATTCATGATTTTGAAATGACTCTCATTGTTTTTAAAATGTACAGTTGACTCTTATTTTATATGGCACGGTTGGATATGGTATAAGGTTTTCATACTTGTTGCATCGACCTTCTCCCGGTGGGGAGGGGAATGCGTTCATGCCCGCAGGTGTAGGTACTCAGTTTGGTGATCCGCGTGTTTAGGATCATTGCCAAGATTTTTGAGATAGCTCCACTGTTCCGGAACTTGTAATTTTAGTACAGTCTTTGATTTTAGACTTATGTACATTCAGGGTACGGCGGGGCCTTGTCCCGTTACATGTCATTATCAAACTCTTAGAGGTCTTGTAGACAGGTGTGGGTTGGACGTATGTACAGTTGTAGCTCATTTTGGGTTTATGTATATAATGACAGCCTCGTCGGCTTGCCAGTTTTATCATATGAGTTGTTTTATTATATGAGTTTTATTTGCTTCCATTGGTTATATGAGAGGTACGGGTATAAGGGTGCCCATGTAGGGCACCAGTCGCGGGCCCGAGGTTCGGGTCGTGACAATGCTACCCCCTCCACCCCTCCACACAAATCAACAAGCTGCAACCAAGGTCCAGCTATGTGGTAAACCCCCTAATCATCATGGTTACAACTATTACGACATGTCCTGCAAAAAAATAATCATTGTTCGTCATGTCATATTTGATGAGTCTCAATTTCCCTTTACCAAACTCAATTCCCCACCCCGAATTTCTATGACTTTTTAAATGACAGCCTTAATCCCCTTCGAATTCATCACTAGCAAAATCAGACGCTACCGTCATCGACGCCCGACCCACCTCCCTCTGTCCCGTATCGGGTAGGCCAGCCAGCTCCGCCACATACTCCTTGGAATAGCCACTCTCGACTGCCCGAGGTCACTCATTCCCCTCAAATAACGCCCCCACACCTTCTCTTTGATTCCACTGCTCCCTCTTGGCCTGTAACTCTGCCCCAGTCACTTCCCGATTCCGCTCCACCTCTCACGACACCCACACGACTATGGAAAATCATGCTATGCACGGTATTTCCAAACCCAAATGACAATTTAATTTGTCGAATTCGGTTGCCCCTTCATCTCTTCCTTGCAACCTGAAAAATGCCTTGCCCAATCCTAATTGGAAATCTACCATGATTGACGAATATAATGCTCTTATTGAAAATAAGACGCGGGAGCTAGTGCCCGTCCTCCTGATGCTAATGTCATTCATTCTATGTGGATTTTTAGATATAAAAAAAATCCGACGGTTCTTTTGAGATGCATAAGACCAGTCTTGTAGGTGATGATAGGTCTCAACAGGTGTGCGTGGATTATGATGAAACCTTCAACCCAGTGGTGAAACCGGCAACTATTCGAACCGTTCTCAATATTGCTTTGTCTAAATCATGACTCGTTCATTAGTTGGATGTCAAAAATATCTTATTGCATTGAGACCTTCATGAGACTGTGTATATGTATCAACCTTTGAGATTCAGTAATTCAGTCCATCTAGATTATATGTGTCATTTGAAGAAATCACTCTATGGACTGAAACATGCTCCAAGTGCTTGGTACCAACAGTTTGCTGGCTTTGTATCCTCTATCGGTTTTTCACATTAGCAAATTTGATCACTCACTTTTCATCTATAGCAATGATAATGACATGACATACATTCTGTTATATGTTGATGACATTATCCTAATTACATCTTCTCAGGCACTTCGCCGATCCATTATGTCACTCCTTGCCTCTGAGTTTGCTATGAAGGATTTGGGCCCCTAATCTATTTTTTGGGCATTGCTGTTACGAGACATACATGTGGCTTATTTCTTTATCAAAATAAGTACATCGAATAGATCCTTGAGTCCTTGACCGAGGAGACATGACATCTTGCAAATCGGTCCACACACCGATGTATACTAATTTCAAACTCAGTGCCTCTTCGAGTTCTCTGTACGCCGACCCGACTCACTATCACAGTTTAGCAGGAGCATTGCAGTATCTCACTTCACAAGACCAGATATATTCTATGCCTTGAAGCAAATATGTTTACACATGCACAATCCGACGGATGAACATATGAATGCCCTCAAACAAATTTTGCGATATGTACAAAGTACTCTTCATTTCGGCTTACACATGTACAAGTCCTCACTCTCCGACCTCACCTCTTATTCTGATGTAGACTGAGGTGGATGTCCTGACACTCATCGACCCACATTGGGTTACTGTGTTCCAACTTGCTTTCTTGGTCTTCTAAAAGACAACATACTCTGTCTCGATCCGGTGCCAAAGCCGAGTACCAATGTGTAGCGAATGTTGTCTCTGAGTCTTGTTGGATACACAACCTTCTCCTGGAACTTCACTGCCCATGGCTACATTGGTCTATTGTGATAATGTAAGTGCGATACATATTTCTGGCAATCCCGTTCAACATCATCGTACTAAACACATTGAAATAGATATTTACTTTGTACGTGAGAAAGTTTCTCGTGGACAAATTTGTATTCTTCATGTTCCTTCCTGATATCAGATTGCTGACATATTTAATAAAGAGCTTCCACGCATACTCTTTGATGATTTCCAAGTCATTCTCAGCGTACGAGAACCTCCCGCTTCGACCGCGAGGGTATGATACAATATTTCTAGAATATTCTTTATACATCTCCTATATTAGGTAACATTGTAATTATGAAGTATAGTCCAATTGTAATTAGGAAGATTAGTTACCTAGTTTGTAAATGAGTAAATAATTATGTAACACTATATATATTATACATAATAATCAATGAAAATCATGAAACATATTTATTTAGATTTAACTTCATTTTATATTCAATCTAAATTACGTTTTAAATTATTCACCAATCATACCACAAAAAAATTAATTCGGATTTCCGCATCCTAAGGCCAATTAAAAGGCCTTGATTAATAAGGTATTTTGTCGGAACGGGCCGAGGCCCCGTCCCGATTTCGAGTACCCTTTGGCTTTTTCTTAGTATTGGGGCGGGATCGGGCCGACCCGCCCCACTTGACAGACACTTGGAACTCCAAGGTGGTTTGAGCACTGTATGAAATGAAAGCCTTAAAAAGATGCAAGATTTTGAGTCCATATATTCATACTCACCACCGGCAAAAAATTTCCTCAGTCGCCGATGCCACACTTGAGAAAGCAGCCGAGGAAGAAGAATACATCACTTGGGAAAACAAAGATTCAAATATTTTACGTTATTTGCACCGCACAGTACAAGAATGCACGAAAGAAAAGGCTGCAATGCAGAGAAAATCCATGCATGCCCAGATCATAAAGTCCGGATTTGAAGCTGATACATTGACAACTAACATGCTCATTCGCATGTACGAGAAATGCGGCTTTGTTGATTTAGCACGCAAGGTGTTCGACGAAATGCCTCAAAGTTGTCTTGTTTCATGGAACACCCTTATGGGCTCGTATATCCAGAACAGAGATGAAGAAGAAGCGCTCCGTCTTTTCGTTCTGATACAAAGGGAAGGGACTCAGTTTAGTGGGTTTACAGTTTCAGGTGTTCTTTGTGCTGCCAAGTTTACTGTTTTAGAAAGCAAACAATTGCATGCTTTTGCACTTAAGGTGTCATTGGAATCTAATGTTTATGTGTCTACTGCTTTGCTTGATGTCTATGCGAAATGCGGGTTGATGAAGGATGCTTTTCGGGTTTTCTATTCCATGTCTGAGAGAATGAGGTTACTTGGAGTTCAATGGTTGCGGGGTATGTTCAAAATGAGCTATATGAGGAGGGTATAATGTTTTTTCACTGGCTACAAAAATCTGGGATCGAGCATAACCAGTTTACTCTTTCTTCCATTATATCTGCTTGTGCTGCAATTGCTGTCTTGTTAGAAGGGAATCAAGTACATGGTATAGTCTGAAAAACTGGTTTTGGTGCCAATGTTTATGTCGGTTCCTCTCTTGTGGACTTATATGCGAGATGTGGAAGTATTAACGAAGCAAAGATTGTTTTTTCAAATGCTGAGGTGAAGAATGATGTAATATGGAATTCAATGATTTCTGGCTTGGCTAGAAATGGGCGGCCTTTAGAGGCTATGTCGTTGTTTGAGAAAATGCAGTTAGCGGGATTTTACCCGAATGAGTTGACTTATGTCTCTGTGCTATCTGCCTGTGGTCATATGGGTCTTGTTGACAAGGGGCGGATGTATTTTGACAAAATCAAGAAGGAACACAACTTATCTCCCAATGTATATCATTATTCATGTATGGTTGACATTCTTGGTAGAAAAGGCCTGGTTGAAGAAGCTAAGGATTTAATAGAAACTATGACCTTTGCTGCGACTCCTTCCATGTGGGGTTCTGTTTTGGCCTCTTGCAGGGTCCATGGAAATGTTGAGGTGGCGGAAATTGCTGCTAAACATATGTTTGAGCTCGTGCCTGATAATGCTGGGAACCATGTCTTGCTTTCAAACATATATGCTTCCAAGAGAAGGTGGGGCGATGTTGCATCAACAAGAAAGCTTCTTAAAGACAGTGAAGCGAAGAAAGAAAGGGGCAAGAGTTGGATACAGATAAAAGACAAGGTTCACACATTCATGGTTGGTGAGAGAAATCATCCAAGCATTATTTGAGGTTTATTCAAGATTAGATGAGTTGTTGGTAGGTATGGAGAAGTTAGGTTACAAAGGTGAAACAGAACATGACCTGCACGATGTGGAAGTGAGCAGAAAACATGAGCTTCTGAGGCATCACAGTGAAAAGCTTGCTTTTACATTTGGGTTGATGTGTTTGCCCTCAAGTGCTCCTATAAGAATTATGAAGAACCTCAGGATCTGTGGGGACTGTCATTCTTTTATGAAGTTTGCTTCAAAAGTAACAGGGAGGGAAATAATTGTCAGAGATGTTAATTGTTTTCATCATTTTACTAACGGATCATGTTCATGTGGAGAATTTTGGTAAAGATTGTACCTGCTTTATATTTTAGGTCCCTTCTCTGAACAAAGTGTTTGGTCCGGAAAGGTGGAATAAGTAGTTACAAAATTTTGTTCTTTTAGACCTCAACATGTGTAAGAAATCAGACGCAGTATATCACGGAGAGGCTTATTACGGTATTACCTGTTATCTCAACATAATGACTTTACAACAACAAGCTGGTGAAAATCCACTTTTCCTCCGAGCATTTGACGTGATCACAAATTATGTAAACAAGCTGGACTCCGGGCAATGCCTTTCCCGTAATGATGATGAGCAAAGGCCATCAGCTATATCTTCTAACACCGCCAGGTTATATTCTTATGACATCCATCCAGGGGTCAGAATGCACTTGCTGACTGTCATTCCTTTTGCCAACAATTATGTTCGGTGAGTAACTTTTTGTTTTCTCATAAGATATTATTCTCTATTTTTGTCTTCTTTTAGAGAATCCTTTTCATTCTTAGATTCTCCGGATTCTACATTTAGCTAGTTGGCTGACACCTTTTTTGTTTTCTTTTCCGAATTACTTAGCTCATTTAAACTGTATGTAGTGAGATTATATCTTCTTCTCCTATTTTGTTTTTTTGATAAGTAGATTGACATCTTCTTGAGAAAGGCAATAACTATTCCTCTCTGTTGCATTGTGTGTAGAAGTATTTGTAGTATCTCTTAGCAGCCAATGGCAGAGATATTCAAATAAATTAGGAATGAAACACAACCAAAAGAAAAAGAAGTTTCTGGATGATGACCCTGGTGTGGCGCAAGGTAGGTTGTTATGAGGAGAAAAATGATGCCATAGTATTTGAATTTGGTTTTCCTGTGAGTATATGGCCGTTAAGCTCTAGGCCCCATTTCTAAGGTGATTCACTAGGAGAGCTTTCTCTTTTGTTAGTTACTAGTATATAAATTAGCTTTAGAATCTCCCTTGTTTTTCTAAAACTAAATGTGAAAGAATTATGGTATTCACGAGAGACAAAAAGATCACAGTAGCTGATTTTTCCATAAAGAAAGCGGTAGATTTGGAGTTTCATCTTGACTAGGAAACACCTAAGACTGTTGAAAATGGCTCATTGAAGGTAGGGTTGCACAAAATTCGGTCCGGACCGAAAAAAAGGACCGGACCAACCCTGTTCGGACCGGTAAGCTTCGGTCTGGTCCTCGGTCCTTTTAATTTATATTTTCGGGTTTCGGTCCAGGGTTGTTCATAGAGCTGCACAAAATTCGGTCCGGACCGAAAAAAAGGACCGGACCGACCCTGTTCAGACCGGCCGGTAAGTTTCGGTCCGGTCCTCGGTCCTTTTAATTCGGGTCGGTCCGGTCCAGTTTTACCCTGTTGTGCTGCCCTAATTGAAGGCGCACTTGAGCCCTATAGCTCAGAAAAGCTCTCTTCGATTCGCTTTAGTGTAGGCAAGGCATTAAGGTGTGTTCCTCATTGTCCATGAATTCTATCTTGAATAAAGTAGGACTAAACAACATGTATAATTAGCAAAAGAGATATATTAATCGTTAAGGAAAACAATACAAATGAATTTGTTACTTTTTGTTGCATTATATAGATATTTTTACTTTTTCTTCATTGCACCTTCGTTTACCAAAGTCCACACTGTAATTGCGGCTTTGCGCTTAAAGCAATAATAGATCTGGAGAACTTTTTAAAGCTTTACGCCTTTGACAACACTGACTGAAGATTAACCAACATATTCACTTTGTCTAAACAAGGCTATTCCACTTGATCATAAATATTTTCATTTGTATTATAAATATAATAACTTAAGTAGAAAAAATATTTCTAGTTTTAAAGCCTCTCCAATGTCGAGGATTTGATGGAGAGGCAGAACCTAGTTGTTTCCTTTACTTGGATGAACTTTTTATGTTAGTTGTGTGTCCATTTATCACAGACCTTTTTTGATTTTTTTTTTTGAAGAGTTGGGAAACTAAGGGTCTGTTTGGCCAAACTTCTGGAAAATGTGTTTCTGTTTCTCAGAATTAGTTCTGCGGAAACTGTTTCTGCAGAATCAGTTAGGGTGTTTGGCCTATAATTATAAAAGTGCTTTTGAGAAACAGAAATAATTTCATGTTTGATCAACATTTATGCAAATTTACTAGAATATTATTTTTAATAGATTTAAAACTATTTAAAATATTCTTTTCTATCATATGTTTCTAAAAATTAGTATATCTTTACAATTTAATAATTTTTTTTAAATTATTAAATTACAACATTTAATCAAAAAATAATATTATATTGTACATAAGAAATGTAACGACAATATGATAGTCAATGACTCAAATATGTCCAAACCTATCCCCCGTCCTATCACCTACCCCACCCCATCCCATCCTCAAATTTCTATGTCATATTTTTTTTTACTTTTATAAAAAATATGATTTTTTTTCTTCCCCTGCCCTACCCCCAACCCCACCACATTGCCCTACCCCATCCTCACAGTTCTATTTCATATTTTTTGTTACTTTTATAAAAAATGATTGAAAATATGAAATTTTTTCTTACCCCCCGCCCTACCCCCTATCCCCACCCCACCTTATTGCCCTACCCCATCCTCAAATTTCTATTTCATATTTTTTGTTACTTTTATAAAAAAAATATTAAAAAATATGAATTTTTTTCTTAACCCCGCCCTACCCCCTACCCCCACCTCACCCCATTGCCCTACTTATCCTCAAATTTCAATTTCATATTTTTTGTTACTTTTATAAAAAAGATTATTAAAATATATGAATTTTTTTCTTACCCGCCCTACCCCTTACCACCACCCCCCCCCCCCCCAGTGCCCATCTTATGCGTAAATTTTGAATTCATATTTTTTGTTACTTTTATAAAAAAAATATGAATTTTTTTCTTACCCCTGCCCTATCCATACCCCCACTCCACTTCATTGCCCTACCCCCACTCCACTTCATTGCCCTACCCATCCTCAAATTTCTATTTCATATTTTTTGATACTTTTATAAAAACAATTCTGAATTTTTTTCTTACCCTCCACCCTACCCCCGCCCTACCCCATCCTACCCCTATTCCTAAATTTTTATTTTATATGGGGATATTATATGAGATTAAAAGGAATTTTGTGAAAAGAAAATGGTAAATGGGTCAAAAAAAAATTCAATGAATGAGCAAAAAGGACTTCTCCAGAAACACTTCTCCAGAAGCACCAAATTGGTGTTTCTGCTTCTCTTTCCATCTAGAAACACTTTTTGGCTTCTGGAAAAAGTGTTTCTACTTCTGGAAAGAAGGTGTTTGGCCAAAGAAGTGTTTCTGAAAAACAAAAACACTTCCGGAAACTATGCCAAACACCACCTAATTATTCAATAGGTGTTTTTAGAATTCTACTAGATACTGAAGGTGATTATTTACCTGTTTTGCAGGGCCAGTGGTGGCAAGTCAGTGTCACCAAAGGAAAGTTATCGAGAAATATGATCAATAGATGAATCATCAAGTCATCTACAATCTTATGGTCCTTGTAAAAAACTAGGAAGGAGCCAAGGAGGGTATACTTCATGACAATGGAACATAAAGAAATATTATTGGCTCGCAAAGCTCCACAGCTCATTTATCTCGTGAATTTTGGACATTTCATTTGTAAGGGGGATACATTTATCATCAAATCACTAGCAAGTGAAAGGATATGATGGAGATGGTAACTCTTCTAGCTGATGTTTTAGCTCAGAGGTGTGACTAGAGGCTGTAATAAGGTAGCCCATTTTCTGATGAAGAGTAATCTTATATTTATTCCATCTTTTATTTCAATGGTGTTTGATAGTATAAGGTCTGCGTACATCACACCCTCCTAGACCCCACTTTGTGGGATTATATTGGGTATATTAATGTTGCTGAATGCGGGTGATGTCGTCGAAAGTCGCCCTGATCATGTCGTGATTAAAGAATGTAGGCGTCTCATGTCCTAGCTTGAGATTTCACTGATTCACACGTTGAGACAAGATAACAATTGCGTAGATCACTTGTCAAAGTTGGGAAGGCAACAAAACCAAGATTTAGTAATATTACATCGTCCGCCACCTTTCATGCATCAATTGCTTCTCGCGGACATAGCTCACGTAGCACATGTTAGGTACCCAAAACACGTAGCACATGTTTGAATCATTTCGATTACTCGTTTTGTATGGTTCATATCATCAATAATTCCCACTGAAATGGTTATTGTTTTTGGAGTAATTGAAAGCATTTGGTTCTGAATAAACTACATTAATGATTTATCAAAACACATTACTCCATTAAAGATAAATTTAAGAATATAATAAAAAATGTTGTTACATTGATGATAGCACATGCAAGTGATGCAAGTCACGGGCATACAAGTTAATTAGAGTATCTACTTTTTTTTTTAAAATAAATATATTTAGGGGTTAATATCAGAAAACAAAAAATTATTTTGGTATGTTAGTGTTTGACATTCTTTTTTCTTTTCTTGATCATTAATCCTTGTTTAAATACATACACACGCTTGAGAATACACATAACTACAACGAAATATATATAATTGAAAAATACTTTTTGGGTGTATTTGGTATGACGAAAATGTTACCAGGAATCTTTTTTTTTAATACCAAAAAGAAGGAAACTAACTTTATTTACTTTTAGTGAAAATCATTTCCCTTACCATCAGGATCGTGTTTGGGTCCGTGCGAGCTGTGCTACCGCACAGGACCCTCAAAGAACGAAAACTTTTAGGAGTTTTTATTTTTATTTTTAAGTAGTATTAGTCAGAATTTACTGTAAAAACCCATAATTCGCAGGTTTTAACCCAATCAAAGTAGATGTTGGTTAACTTTGAAGTTGTATTGGATTATTATTTATAATTTAAAATAGTTTCTAATTATTGAAATGATATATTTACTTATATTAAGAGTCCATTTTTATGAATTAGAACAGAGCACCCAAAATATTTGAGACACTCTGCTTACAACTATCTCAAGGTTAGGATTCATATGGGTGTTGCAACCAAACTCTTAGAAATTATAATAATCTTTAATACTCAATCAGAACATTATGTAGTTTGCTAACATTATTGTCAATCTTTAATAGTAAAACTTTTTTTTTTCAAAAAAAATCTCACACTCTAATCAATCACTGAAACATGTTTTGAAAATAAAATATTTCAAATCCATACGAGCGGCCCAAAACAATTGGCCCAAAAGATGGAGAGTTTTTCTCAGCCCATTCTTTCCCAGTGATACTAAAACCCTAGCCCCCTTCAGTTGCTTCTCACTCGAGTCCTCCAAATCTTCAAGTAATTTTCCTGAATCAATATTATTACTGTTTCATTTTATATATTACAAACGAAATTGTACTGTATGATCACAATGTTGAATGCTTATTATAATTACATGATTTATCTGTTTGTGGATCTAATTATTCCATTTTGCATTTTTATCTTTGTTCTTGTTTAGGTTAAGGAAAATTGGCTGTGTTGTGTGTTTAGGGTATTCTATGTGCGCCTGTTGTTGACTTTGTTTTAGTCTAATACGCCTGTTGTTTTGTTTAGGGTATTCTATGTGGGGTCTAGGGATGTTAGAGTATACACAAACCTTACCTCTACCTTGTTAGGTAGAGCGGAAACACTCGGCTCAGGAATTGAAAGATTTAGGTAGATATTATGGAGATTGATAAATCATGCTTGTAGTATTAGCCAAAAGAAGTTTAGAACAGCGGAAGCATATGGTTTGCGTGATGTAGCTTGGTCTGGAGTATATCTGCATTCTGAATCTGTTAAGCAGTCCACGGTACAGAGGATACGATATGTTTGAATCTTGTTTATTAATATGATTTGCTTGAACTTGAAAGATTTAGGTAGATATGTGCGCAGTGTTTTAACCTCATTAGGCTAAGGAAGTAAGATGCTTCTTTAACTCAAGTATATAATTATGAGAACTCTCTCAGAAATTTAATGAGTTTATCAATGATTTGAATTGGTTTATATGAGTAAACCATTGTCATTGCTTGTTCCATGATGATCATTTTTGCTATATATGCTTCACGTGTTAAGAGAGTTTATTGATTAATTGCTTGATATGCTTTAAAAGTCAATAATTTATAACTAGTATTTTGGAGGGTGCGGTCAAGTTTGCTCACACACTGTCCTCACACATTGTCGTTATTAAAAAAAAGTAGTATTTGGAGTGATTTATGCCCTAATGGAGCACACAGTTATAGATGATTCATTTAATTGACCCTACCTTTGTTTGTGATTGAGGCATTGTAGTTGATTGATTGATATGCTTGATGGGTCTATTTGGTTTTTAGATTAACTGATTCACAATGATCCAATACAATATCTAGATTCCTATGAAGAACCTAAGGACAGTAAATATTCTTATTTGGTTTATTTAACAGGGGTTCATACTAAGAAGCTTTAGCAAGGATGGGTCGTGTACGTACCAAGACCGTGAAGAAGTCATCCAGACAGGTAATTGAGAGGTACTACTCAAAGATGACCTTGGATTTCCACACCAACAAGAAGATCCTGGAGGAAGTTGCCATTATTCCTTCAAAGCGTCTCCGCAACAAGATTGCTGGGTTCTCCACCCACCTTATGAAGCGTATTCAGAAGGGACCTGTTAGAGGCATCTCCCTGAAATTGCAAGAGGAGGAGCGTGAGAGACGTATGGACTTTGTTCCTGATGAGTCTGCCATTAAGACCGATCTGATCGAGGTCGACAAGGAGACCCTTGACATGCTTTCAGCCCTTGGCATGTCTGACCTTCCTGGTGTTGTCAAGCAGGCTGCTGAACCACAAGCAGTAGCAGCTCTCCCAACCTATGGTCGTGGCGCTGGTGGTTTTGGTGGCAGGAAATACTAAGATTCTAGAATATAAGATGTTGTGAACAAATTTAAAGTGAGTTTTTGGTATACTATATGTTCTAGTTCTTCCTAATTTTGTTCTTCAAGGATTGTTAGAGGCCAAGTTCATGTTATTTAGTTTTTGAGAGATGATGGTCAACTCTTGAATCTTGGTTCTAAATGCACGCAAGTTGTCTCCTTAATTACATTTGCTGCTGGAGAGTTACGTGGTGCATTTTCATTCTTACGTTTAGTCGATTCATTTCAATGTATCTTCTCAAGAAGGGTAGTTGGTCATTCCTTTCCTTTATAATTTTCTTTATTGGTGGCATTTGTCTTATGGCTTACAACTGAAAACCGAAAGCATCGATTTACAAGGGGTGTATTTGCTCTTTAGAGCATGCATATGAAATGGCAGATGTGCATTCAGCATTTCTTGATCTTTTGGTGAGATATCTCAAGAAGTCAAAAAGAGGTTGGCTTCTGTTTCGAGTATAACAGCAGATATTTGCATTTAGGCTTTAGTTTCATGCCCAAACACATCATAAGCTAAACCGGTGCTGACAAATAACCAACCCGCAATGAATAGGGAAGGTATAGTAATGCTATGAATGACCCAGTATCGAATACTAATGAACAAATAAAGGAGCAGGAAGGAAAGTTAAGGGCGGACAATGGATAACCATACCTTAGCTTCAAGTGGTTAAATCCCATTGCAAGTTTGCAACATTATTTGGTGCTTTGTGAAATATCATCCGAAGAAAACTCCAAACAGTACATGGGATGCACAAAAATATCTTTCTTTCAAATGTAACACTATGTTATGACTAGGATTCAATTTATATTCATTGACATGTAATTAAATTTTTATACTATAAATACAAAAGGATACTCATTTTATTTCTGAAGTTATTAATTTCACTTATTATGAATAACACAAAATAGCATTTATATATATTAAATTCAGATTTTTTTGGGGGTTTGATTCTAGGATACAGACATGCTTTAGAGTCCGATTAATCTGAGTGCCAAAATATTTCACCTTAGAGGTGAACATGTTCTGTATCAAAAGTGATTCCATTTCTAAAGCTTGACTCGAGATTAAGGATGAAAAATACTTACGTTTTCAATTCCATTTTTATGGTTTAAATTCGGATTGATTAAGATGAAACATATGAAGTTTGAGCAAAGATTTCGAATTTGAGTTTAAGGTCCGAAAATAATTCAAACAAAAATAACTTAATCTTTAACGAATCTTACTTAACACAAATTCAAATCAATCAATTCGGAGGGACAAACAAACAAAAAAGTTCTAGTTCTTTGGTCCTTAAATTAGGCAAAATCAGCTACTACCAAAATTGCCCCTGAAGCGCCACAGAGGATGTTAACATTATGAACTCTCAACACTTCTCACTCTCTCAGCTCAGTGAAGTTGATGATGATAATGGACAACATTATCTTCTCCCTCTCCTCCACCTCACACTACTCTCCTTCTCCACCACCCTTCACCGCCTTCATCCTCACCGGAAAAAACCACCCCACCACCCTCTCCCTCAAATACTCCTCCTCTGACTCCCCTGATAAACCCACCACTTCCACCTCCCTCCGCCGCCCCACCACCACCACCAACAATGACAAAAACACCCTTAATACCCCTCATCCTCATAATCTTGAATTTACTAAAAACCCCTCTAAACTTCTCCTTAATTCCCCTCCTTCCACCACCACCAACACCAACAAGCCCCTTAATACTCCTCCTCCTTCTCAGAATCTTGAATTTACCAAAAACCCCTTAAAAATCCTCCTTAATTCCCCTCCTGCCACTTCACCACCAACAACCCTCACTAACAAACTTTGGTTATCCAACAAACTCTCACCACCCCCACCACCAACATTAGCTCCTAATGAAGAAAGTGAAAGTGGGAGTGATTTGGATAGCTTAGATGTTGAGGAAATGCAAAAAAGTAGTGAATTTAGGGAAAGAGGTAAAATCTTTATTGGCAATTTACCATTATGGGTAAAAAAAAAGGAGCTTGGTGAGTTCTTTAGGCAATTTGGGCCAATCAAGAATGTAATTTTAATAAAGGGTCATCACGAAACCGAAGTGAATAAAGGGTTTGGGTTTGTGATATATGGGGGAGCAACTGCTGAAAAGGCAGCAATGAAGGCTGTGGAGTTTGATGGGGTTGAGTTTCATGGGAGAGTTTTGACTGTTAAGTTGGATGATGGGAGGAGAATGAAGGCGAAAACCGAGGAAAGGAGGAGGTGGGTTGAAGGGGAAGATGATGTGGAGTATAGGTCTAAGTGGCATGAGGAGAGGGAAGGATCGAGAAATGATTTCAGGAAGGTTCTTGATACACAGCCAGAGAATTGGCAGGCTGTCGTGCAAGCTTTCGAGAGAATCAAGAAGGTATTATGTTTACTGAGATGCCCTCGATTTACCTTGGTTGTATTGATTTAGCCCCTTGAAGTTTAAATTCTAGTAAGGTTATAGGAAAACAATGCAGGAAGATAACTGGAATTGACATTATGTCGTATAGGATTTAGTTCTTATAGCAACAGTTTTGGTGTTAACATTGTTTTGCTAATGTGTTTTGCAAATGAGGATGTGATAGTCTTGGGTCTATTAGCAAAGCTGTAAACTAGATCCCACGGAAGTGACTTATGTTGTGAACATGTTTCGTAAGAGTTTATTGATTGACTCTTTCTTTTTTGTGCCCGAGACCTGGATTTTTAGGCCAAAATATCATTTTGAATCCTGACATGATAGTGATACTACATTATTTGTCTGCAAATCAAAGGAAATTAATTTTTCTCAGTAGAATTTTAATAACACGTAAAAATATTCAATTGTCCATGCATTTTGCTTGTTCATTCTGTGCAAGGTTCTATTAGATTTGCCTTATCAGTGCCTTGTATACACTTGTTTGCCAATGTTTTTTTGGTGAAGAGAAGGATGCAGTAAGATGGTGTTGTTCAGAACAATGTTAATGTAGTGATATAAAGTTTCTAGGTGATCCACTAGCTGTTAAGCACTGAACAATGTTAATATAGTGATATAAATTTTCTAGGTGATCCACTAGCTGTTAAGCACTATTACATTTGGTTCGAAAGCAAGTCGAAGAGTACTGGATACATAATTCCATATGAGTTCCCAAACACTTACTTGCTGAGATAAGCAATTTTTGTTTTATTTAATTATGTGTCTTAGTTTTCAGTTGCCTCTTGAAATATTTTCTCTGTGTTGTTTCTTGTTAGCTCTAGAAACCTACCCATAGATCCCAGATACTTATGGAAGATATCATACTCCATTGAAACTTATTAGTGACTGCTATGTCCTGCATTATGTGTCCCTTTTCCTTTCATGGTTTGTCTGAAATGGTGTGACTTCTCTTAAAAATAAATGCTTCTTTCATTACTCGTTCTTTAAAAAATACACGGGCTGTTGTATTAACATACTTCATGTTAAATCTAGATGTTTGAAAGGTCTGTATTTATGGTGTAGGTTGTATCGGATATGAACTCTATGTTAGGTCTTTTGCATTCCTTCAACACGTAGAGGGTCGTTAAGTTTGATCATAGAGACTGGTTTACATGAACATTTTATAAGAAGCTTGAAGTCAAAACTATTACACTTGATAGATTCCATTAATCCGAAGACATATACTGGTTGTACCATTGAGCCACTTCGATGGATTTTCAATTAATTTTTTTGTCAATGCTGTAGCTTGTCCAACAAACTGATACACTCCCTCCAACCCATTTTATGTAAATGAACGAATGTTATATATATTAGGATAGAGGTTTTAATATCTCTTAAAATATGATTTCTCCATTGATGAAAGCTGTGATTATATCACTTGCTCTTTTTATTGCTTATCCACAATCTTCAATATGATTATCAAATGACAAAAAGGTCATTTTGTTCTTGCTACATTCCATATTTGTTTGTCTCATAAGTTTCTCCTCTATGAAACACTGGATTTTACTTCGGTTGACAGGTAATTAGCTAATTTATACTCGAAGGGGGTAAAGTACAACATGCTTCTGCAGAGCTCTTGATCATATTCTTTCAGAGGAAGTGATACCTTCTTTTTGTAGCCATCCAGGAAAGAGTTTGGTTTAATGGTGAACTATTATGGACGGCGCGGTGACATGCATCGTGCACGTGAAGTATTTGAAAAGATGCGTGCTCGGGGGATAGAGCCAACGGTTCATGTATATACCAAGTAAGTCCCCCTGCCAAACTGTTGCTTCAGTTTTAGTTAGTCCTTTATTAAGCAAAATGTTATCGGAAAATTACTCTTTGACAACACTTGTGAGTAGATGTACTGAAAGCCAATGTATTTCACACCATCCAGTTTCTTGACATTCTTTTCCTACTGAAGCCAGTACTCATTTCCCTCTTCCTCTTCTTATCTATTGATTAGGACAAGTGACCATAATCCTGATGGAATACAACCAATTAATAACTGTCTAGCCTTTTTCTACTTTCTGGTATTTTTAGTTTTTCTGTTTGTTTGGTATTTGCTTTCTAATGTTGCATATTGTATAGAATGGATCTTAGGCCTAACTCAACCCCAAAAGCTAGCTCATGAGGGGAGGATTGCCCAAGTCCATATAAGGAGACCACTAATCCCTTAAACCACCGATATGGTTCTCTTCAACACCCCACGTCACGCCAAGGGCTGGACATCCGGTGTGTGGACAATTTAATATGGGACCCCAACATCGTGAAACAATAATTGGGATGAGCCCCCTGCTCTGATACCATGTAAAGAATGTATCTTGGGCTAACTCAACTCCAAAAGCTAGCTCATGAGGGAGGATTCCCACGTCCATATAAGGGGACCACCCATATCTTAAACCACCACCGATGTGGTACTCTTCATCACATTCTATTTGGAATCATTCCTAGAATAGAAGTCTTAACTTAATTAAGAGTCTTGCCTAGTTAAAACAATTGTTTCATTTTAATTGAGTAATTCTTTTAATGATTGATTATTCTCATTATTTTTTAACATAATTCTTGCCGAAGGTTTCTCTTTTCGCAAGGTTTGAAGATGAGTTCCTTAATTCCTTTATCAATTTCATAGTTTGATCTTCTTCATTTCTCTTTTCTCTCTTACTTGAAAAAGGAAATTTGCCTTCAATGCATAGGTTGGAATATTTATTCGTGTTTTACTTTCTCTTAGTATGACTAAAGCATCTAGGAATATTTTACAACTCAACTCATTGGGCTTCAAGTTCGTTGCTCAAAAAGTTATAATTTTACCATTTTCTCTGTATTGCTATTGCAGCCTCATCCATGCTTATGCAGTAGCTAGAGACATGGAAGAAGCACTATCTTGTGTGAGGAGAATGAAAGATGAAGGAATCGAAATGAGTCTGGTCACTCACAGCATCCTTGTTGATGGATTTGCTAAACTGGGCAATATAGAGTGAGGAATCCACCCACATTTAGCTGTTGTTAACTTAGCGTCGTCTCTGGTTATCTCTTCTTTAGAAGCTTTTGTCAATGTTGGTATTTTGATTTCGTGTTTCCATTGGTTTTCTTATAAGGTTGTGTAGTTTGAAAGACTATTGCTCTCATTTTAATCTCGGTTAAGTAAATGACTTGGAAATGTAAAACTAAATAGTGAATATTGAAGTTAAACAACCTTAAGTCAACGAACAGTTTTATTGACCAAGTTGTAAGTTTGTATTATTAACTGTGCATGATTGCATTACTACTGAATCTTTTGGTGGAATATAGAAATTTATAACTTAATTCTAGGTTTTATATAATGTGTATATAATTATTAATAGGTCGAGTAATCCTGACCTGAAACTTTGCAGTTTATAATCAAACACATTACTAAAGTATGATAGGCAAATCATTCTCAGCTGAAAAAAATGGATGTGTTGAATTTTAAGTGTGAAGTTGTAGCAAACATAGTAATTTACACATTTCAGTTAAGTGCTAAATGGAAGCCCAATGCACAAAGCATCCCGCGTTAGCAGGGTCCTGGGAATGGCCGCACCTCAAGGGGTGTGATGTAGACCGCCTACCCTAATGCAAACATTTCAGTTCAGTGCTAAATAATTTTCAATACCATTTTGAATAGCATTGTAAGAAGCGCTTCGTATTTGTATTTGATTTTGATGTTTTGAAATGATTTTGAATTTTACTTATCATACATATCTATTTTCTAATCGCTCAATACACGATTTCAAGTGCTATATTGGCTAAGCCAATACAACCCCTTATGTTTCGCCTTTTTTCAACGCCTTGCACTGGGGGAATATATGTATCCCGTCTCAAGCTGTAAGAGTGCTTGCTAGCTTATTGTGTTGGTAGTTCATGAAATATTTGAAACTGATAGTACACAATTGCATTTTGCCACAATATAATCTCGATTACACTGGGTGTGTTGTTGTGTATAATCTCGATTAAATGCTGGAATAATATGTCTGATTTAAGGTCAATACATGGTACCTAAAACAATGTCTTCACACTGAAGCTAGTTTTGTGCTATCAAGCTTCTGGAGAAACTAGCTGTCTCTACTTTTATCTGGGTTACTTGGCGAGCACCTTGTGTTCCTAATCTGTCATTTCTCTTTCGTATTTGTGGAAGAGCTGCAGAGCGATGGTTTAAGGAGGCTAAAGAGAGGCATCCTACTTTAAATGCTATTATATATGGCAGCATCATCTATGCTAACTGGTGTGTTTTCGTTATATTTTAGCCTTTCCGCTTTTCAATTTTAAGTTGGTGTTCGTTATGGTCTTATATTATGTATGCAACTTCACGCTTGCAAATCATTTTTCTAATTCCTACTGTTCGCTGAAATTCTACTTGCATGTTGTCATTTCTTTGGGTTTTCAATGAACTGACAGCCAAACATGCTATATGGACCGAGCTGAAGAGTTGGTTAGGGAGATGGAAGAACAGGGTATTGATGCTCCAATTGATATCTATCATATCATGATGGATGGTTATACTTCGATAGGAAATGAGGATAAATGTCTCATTGTATTTGATAGACTTAAGGTAAGTGTTATTCAGTATAACTGCATACATGAATGAAACTTATAACTTATGCTTGGTCAAATTTTATTCTGTACTACATAGATTCTAGATTGGTATGAAAAATTGTCAACATACAAACTGAATGCATGACGTCTGTTTAATATGGTTTCTCCCCATGCATTATACGTGTCTATGAAGCACGGACACCTCATTTAGGGTGAGGTGTCCTTGTCGGACACCGTTTCGGACACGAAACGCCTCGGACATGTGTCCGGGACGTTTCCGAGTGGGCCCAGCAAAAAAAAAATCGGACACGGCAGGGACGGCAGGGACACGCGGGGGACACGGCAGGGACATTTTTTTTTTTTAGAAAAAGTTTAGTTTTAATTTTATTTGATTTATTTTAAGTAAATTTATATTTATTTGAATTTGAGTCTTGGGACATACTTATGTATTAGTTTATGGACTACGGTCTTATGAATTATGTATTGAATATTTGATTGATTGTCAATTTGTTATGAATGTTTCTTTTTAATTTGGTACATATAATTTGGTATTTTGGTTATTTGGTATATAACAAATTTGAATTAAATTTATAATTTATTTATGAATGTGAAGCTTTAATAATATTAATTTTAGTATTTTATATATTATATTATATATATATAAAAATATTTTTTAATTTATTTTTACAGCCGTGTCCCTGCCGTGTCGTGTCCCCTATTTTTCAAAATTGCCGTTTCCGCGTGTCTGTGTCCGTGTGCGTGTCCTATCGGACACCTCTCACGTGTCCGTGTCCGTGTCCGTTCGGACACCTCTCACGTGTCCGTGCTCACGTGTCCGTGTCCTATCGGACACCTCTCACGTGTCCGTGCTACATAGGTGTCTACTATAGGTCAGCTATCGTAGGTACTTCATTGCAAGGGAAGTAAGAATTATGTGGAACTTCAGTAAGAGAAAAAAACACTTCAAACAGAAGTAAAGTATAAGTGCCTTTCTGAACAATGCTTTAAAAGGGGAAAGAAGTAAAATATTTTTCTGACAGTGTTTCGAATATAAAATAGGACTTCTTATTAGAACCTTGCAATGGTCATGGACAACTTTGCATCTTTATCTTGCATTGCTGACTTATCTAACGTGGTATTGTAATTTCTCTTGTAGGAGTGTGGATTTACACCTTCAGTTGTCAGCTACGGATGTTTAATGAATCTCTATATCAAGGTGATTTTTTGTCATTTTTTTACTGTCCTATTTGTACCTTTCATTGCTTATCATGCTGATTTGTTTTTGTGTGTATCTTTTGTAAGTCATTCTTGGTTCGATGCCTTTAGCATGTAAATAGTAGCAATGGGCAAAAAGGATAATTTAGTTCTACTGTGAGTCGTGAGCATGGCCTCCGACTTAAGATCCCAGAGTCTGCCTCCTCAAAACCAAATTTTCAACAATATGGCCGACTTAGCTTGTGAAATTCTTGGACCAATAATTTTAGCAATTTTGTAACCGTCAAGTTCCCATAAGGTGCCGGAGGCTAGAGTCGTGTGCATCAAGTCGAGATATATTATACTAAATTGAATTTCTTGGTCATATTAGCTGTATTAACTCTTTTCCCTTCTTATTGCAAATCGAGAAGTACCAGTCCTCAACATTGTTCACATCATAGGAGGACGTGTAATACACTATCTAGATGTTTTTAATTTTGAGGTTATTGCTTTCTCTCTGACTTTTACAGCTTTCCTGGTTTTTAACTCTAAGTAAAGAAGGACAACGTCTGGGCGAAGTGTTATTAAATATCAATCCAACACTCAAATTGGTATCCTAAATCATTTGTTATTCCCACTTACCTGAAAAAATGTTTAATTATTTCCATGGTCTAATGCTATGGTAGCCCTGCAATATGTAAACTTTAACCCATTTGGGCCTATAATCTAGTACCTAATTACCAGAGGCGGTTCTAGGATTTAAACTTGATGAGTTTAGCCTTTAAGGTTCGAGCAGTACTTTTAATATAATGGATTCAGATCTAGTGTTTGTTGAAAATTTAGTGGATTTTCACATATATATATCTATGCTCTACATCGAGCATATGAACCCGGTACCAAAAGGTTGGGTATGTCCTTGCTAATTACAAGATATTGACATTGCTGATAAGTTGTTACACAACCAAGTAGTTCATTTGAGATTTGTATGTTTTTAAACCTTTGCAGATTGGTAAAGTATCCAAAGCTTTTGAGGTCAGTGAAATGATGAAGTTGTCCGGCATAAAGCATAACATGAAGACATATTCCATGTTGATCAACGGATTCATTAATTTAAAAGATTGGGCAAATGCTTTTGCAGTTTTTGAGGATGTGATCAGAGACGGTTTGAAGCCAGATGTGGTCCTTTATAATAACATTATCAGAGCATTTTGTGGCATGGGTAACATGGATCGTGCTGTAGGTATAGTTGATGAAATGAAAAAGGAGAGGCAAAGACCTACTTCACGGACTTTTATGCCGATTATACATGCCTTTGCTAAAGCTGAAGAAATAAGAAAAGCACTTGACGTCTTTGATATGATGAGAAGGAGTGGGTGCATCCCAACTGTTCAGACTTTCAATGCATTAATTCTTGGCCTTGTTGAGAAGCGTCAGGTAAATCTAAGTTCCAGAATCTAGTTTGCATTTAAACAAGCTTAAAAAAGAGGACATATTGTATTATCTGTCCATCGCTATAATGGGTACTGGTCATGGCATGTGTACTGACTGACTGGTTCGAGTGATTTATATACATAATTGAAATTTGTTAATAACTGCTTAAAATCGTCACGCCTATTGAACTTCTTTCTATAGACCCTTTTCATTTGTTTGCTTTTATATTTAACTTGGTGCAGATGGAGAAGGCTGTGGAAGTTTTAGATGAGATGTTGCTTGCAGGAATTAAGCCAAACGAGCGTACATATACAAGCATTATGGATGGTTATGCATCTGTTGGTGATACAGGAAAAACTTTTGAATATTTTTCAAGAATTAAAGATGAGGGTCTGGAGCTTGACATATATACATATGAGGCATTACTCAAGGCATGTTGTAAATCAGGCCGGATGCAAAGTGCTTTGGCAGTGACAAAAGAAATGATTGCCAAAAACATCCCGAGGAACACCTATGTGTACAACATATTAATTGACGGGTATGGCCTCTATCTCACTTTGGACCTTGGGGGGAGGGGAGGAAGGAAGTAAATGCTGATTAGGACATTGCTTTTAACAGATATACCCATATCTGATGGTATTTTTGCCTCTAAATGACTATCTATTTATATTGTATCCCATCAGATTTGCTATACTTTCTTTCTCTCTACAGATGGGCTCGAAGAGGTGATGTTTGGGAGGCTGCTGACCTGATACAACAAATGAGGCAAGAAGGGGTTCAACCTGACATCCATACCTATACTTCCTTTGTAAATGCTTGTTGTAAAGCTGGAGACATGCAGGTACATCTTTGGATGCATTTATATTGCTAATTAAGCTCTGTCAAAACGCCTGCAAATGGACATGTTGATCTTATTTGTTGCTTTGTTTGCTGCTCTATACAATTGAGGTGGTTTGCATTTAGCATTTAAAGACAACTAACCTTTAGTAATGAATATGCTGCTCGCTCTTTAAAAATGGGACGGGTGGGTGTCAGATCCTCCAAAGTAGCGCATTTTTGGAGGGATCCGACACGGGTGCGACATCCGTTTTGGAGAGTCCAAGCAACATAACTGAAGTAATGATGTGCATTAAACTTTTTGGCTTCTGCAAGCACTTTCCATCGACTAAGTCTGGATCTTTTCGAGTACTATGTGAAATATGTTTGGGCCTTGTAGCATTTAAGTTACCAACTTCTTGGTTCTAACAATGCTTGCCGTACTATATGTATTTGCATCAGATGCTAGTCGGAATTTGAGAGTTAGTTGCTTTGAGTCATATCATATGCTCTGCTCAATGGTAGTTTTCTTTGGCAAAAGAATGTATGCTCTTTATTTTCCCAAATATCCAAATGACAACAATCAATATTTGTTTCGTCGCAGAAAGCGATGAACACAATTCTAGAGATGAAAAGGTTTGGGGTTAAACCTAATCTTAAAACTTACACCACTCTCATACACGGTTGGGCACGGGCTTCACTTCCTGAAAAGGCTTTAAAATGCTTTGAAGAGATGAAGCAATCCGGTTTGAAGCCAGACAAAGCCGTCTATCATTGTTTAATGACATCGCTATTGTCAAGGGCCACGGTTGCTGAATATTATGTTATAGCGGGGATCCACCGTGTTTGTAAGGAGATGGTTGAGTCTGGATTGACTGTTGATATGGGAACTGCAGTTCATTGGTCCAGATGCTTGCGGAAGATTGAGAGGACCGGAGGTGATATAACAGAAGCTCTTCAGAAGACGTTCCCTCCTGATTGGAATTCCCACAGAAATCTTAATGCAGCTTCAAATGACCCTGGAAATATCGAAGGGTTAGACAACGGTGATTTCGATGATAGTCCTTTCTATGAGACTGATATTGACAGTGACGATGATACAAATTTCCCTGCGATGTAATTAGAAGATAGCTTGATGAAATTTGGTTACCACTCTCTCCATCGGTTTAGATTTATTAGGTTGGGTTATTTGTGTAGAAAAAACAGAAAAGAGGTCTTAGATGTAGATGAAATTTTAACACTAGTTCATGTCAAGATTGCAAAATTCAGTCTATTCTTGTTGTAGCACAAGTAAATGTAAATTTCTTCTTTCCTAGCAGATATCTTGGAGAAATTGTAGCCAACAGAGTTCATTATTCTTCGACCTGAAATGTATATTCTGTCACTATAGGCAGAGCTAGTTATGCACTGCTTTTTACCCAGTTGTGATGTACTTTAATATTTTGTATTTTATAACGGAGATATTCAGGACAGGTTGCACACACTTCAACTATCCATCGGGTGCATGCTACCATCCACTCTGAGAATAAATTATCTAGTATTTTTGTGTTTGTTGAGATTTAAACTAGTTTCTCGTCGTTTTCGCACTTTATTAACCGTTAAGTCACACCTATAGGTGAAAGACAATTATTGGTATGAACTCTTACTTTTAACCATAGTGTACATGCAGATTCCAGCTTCTAAGCTTTGCCGGATAAATTCTCTGTAGCTTTTAATGTCCCCCTTCTAGATTGCACTGGTGGATTCCATTTTACCACATTCCAAATTGGAGAAGTTATCTGCCAAAACAGTACTCCCTTGTTATGTTACCATCTCAAAAAAAAAAAAAAACAGTACTCCTTGTCCCAACTTTTGTGTAAATACTTTCTGTTAATCTGATTCTGTACCAACAAGAATGTCACTTATTTAGAAACGATAAACTTCTCAGTTTTCTCTTGTAATTGAGATCATTTATAGTCACGCAAATGTTTTTTTCTTAAACATCGTGTCCGATCAAACACCGAAATAGATAATAGGGAGTAAAGGAAGCCATAAAAAATGGTAAATATAAACTAGCTTTGTCTGAGGCACGTTTGTACCATAAAAAAATGGTACTAGAAACTAGGCACTAGGCAGCATAGGATTGATACTATAAATTTGGACATTCCTCTTGATTTTTTTACTACTATGTTGTAATAGAGATGCTGGGAATAATTTCTGTTACCTAAATTAAGAAGAAGAAATTGTAGTACTATATTCCGGTTAACTGTGCAAACAATACTATATAGAGGTAAAAGGTAAGAGATGAAACAGGAAGGGAATAAAAACCTAAGAATATGCTTATACCAAAAAAATGTTTATTGAATACTTATATACTCAAGAACAAAGGGCTCGTTTGGTACGTCACACTCTACTTGAAAAAGTTCTACTCCTATAAGCTCTTTTTAATAAGTTGTACCAAACGGGCCCTAAAAATAGCATGACACTGACTTGAAAGTTGAAACTGTCAGAACTAATCATTAGTAGTAAATTAATCATTAATTACTAGTAATACTAATTACGTTTTAGAATCAAGAACTGTCCCATATACTGTAATTATCATGGCCGTCTTCGGACCCGTGTTAGGCGTGCTACTACACAGGGTCCCCCGAAAAACAAAAAATTTTAGGGCCCCTTTTTCATTTTTATCAAGTAGTATTAATCATAATTTATTGTAAAGACTCATAATTCGCAGGTTTTAGTCCAATTAAGGGCTCATTTTTACGAATTAGAACAGAGCCCTCAAAAAGTTTGAGACGACCTTGGTAATTATCACTTTCCTAAAGCATGTTAAGTAATGCCAGATTTGTTAGTTAATTAGTCACAATCCCCTTAATTGACTTCTATTACTATTAATATTCCCTCCGGATCATAAATAGTGTCTACTTAGATATTTGCACACCCAAAATACTAACTCAAGACAAAAATATATAATTTGACTAAACTGTGCTTAATTAAATAGATATTGAGATTTAGTCAACTAACATTTAATAAGAACAAATTTAATTAATTATTTATTAATTTGATAAGTGAGCACTCTTTCTAAACAAAAAAATAAAAGCTAAGTAGACACTTGAATGATTATCTGAATTTGGCCATTGACGCTTCATATGGGACATTATATCTCAAAATCTTTTAAATTTATTGATAATTACGAGAATAATTAAAGCTATAATCGAACTTCAATCATAGAATTAAGGTCAATGTACCATAATGTGCCCCACCCTACTCTCAATGCACTTCTACTTACTAGTCATGAGAAGTGGTAGACAGGGAACAAAACAGTTCATGTTGCTCCTGGAGAAGATATTTTTATTAAAAATAAATGAAGAGAATAATACGAAGATAAGAATCTCAAATATTCCAACATAAAATCTTCTAACTAATCAACATATAATTCTTGAACTTGTAGTTAAGTGTATTGCTATTTTTAGATAACATGAAGGTTAGTGCATGGTTGTTGAATTTATTTATTTATTTTTATTACTCGTGTCTTCAATTCTCAGGAAGCTTCCGATAAGCTATATATAATTTCATCAGGTATCAAGAGTCAAACCCTAATCCCCTCACAAACCTAAAACTTCCCCTTTTTTTCTTTCACATCGCCGACGACTAATAACCATGGATTCTACCACCTCTTCCTCCTCCATCCACGACACACATCCTCCTCCTCCCCCCTCTCCTACCACATTTCATCCAATCTTTGCCCTGACGAATATAAAAAACTTTATCCTTGATTCCTGATCAAGAGGATGGACAATACGCATCGTGGGTTGAACTATTTCAAATACATGCATGTGCTTACAACATCCTTGATCACATTGATGCCCCCCTCCGCCCGACGTCGACAACCCTACGTGTAAGCGGCTCAGATCATTTTGCCACTTACATTATGCAGATTAATTTCGTGTGCAGAAAAAGTGATAATTCACTTTTTATTTTTTCATCGAAGTGACACTGCATACCTTTTTCTATATGTTGATGACATTATATTGTCTGCCTCCTCTGATGGGATGAAAAATGAGATCATTACATTAATCAAATCTGAATTTGCCATGATGGACTTGGGTAAATTGAGTTATTTTCTGGGGATTTTCGTGACCAGATATGAGAATGCAATGTTCATGTGTCAACGTAAGTATGATGAAGAGATTGTTTACAGGGCTAAAATGACAAACTTCAAGATCATGCATACTCCGACCGACTCAAAGTCGAAGCTTAACGCTAATGATGGGGATTCGGTGCTTGATCCTTCTCTTTGTAGGAGTCTTGCTGGTGCACTTCAATACCTTACTTTTACTAGGCCCGATATTGCATATGATGTTCAACAAGTGTGTTGTTCATGCATGCTCCCAGGGAGCCTCACTTTACCACTCTTAAATGTATCATTCGGTTCGTTAAGGGTACTCTTGACTTAGGATTATATTTTTATCCATCTGCACTGATCAAGTTGATATCCTATACGGATGCCGATTGGGGCGGCTGTCCTGACACACGTCGATCCACTTCCGGGTATTGTGTATTTTGGGTGATAACCTCATTTCGTGGTCTGCAAAATGGCAAGTCACGTTTTCCCGTTCGAGTGCAGAAGAAGAATATAGGGGCGTTGCGAACGTCGTTGCCGAAACTTGTTGGCTCAGAAACCTCCTTCTAGAGCTTCATTGTTCCTTACGTAAGGCACTTTGTTTACTGTGATAACGCATCTGTTGTCTACTTATCTTATAACCCAGTTCAACATCAACGAACCAAACATATTGAGATGAATATTTATTTTGATCGTGAGAAAGTTTTCATGGGTCATGTTCAAGTGTTACATGTTCCTTCTACCTATCGGTACACAAATATATTTATTAAGAGACTTTCTCGGCAACTGTTCCTTGACTTCAGATCCAGTCTGAGTATCAGGCCTCCTCCCGCTCCGACTGCGGGGGTCTGATAGAGAATATACTAATATTCTCCATATATTCTGTAATTATTATTTGATGTAATTATGTAAACTAGATATTCTCATACAATTAGGTTTGTAATTGTAAACACCTATATATATTGCATTATTGAGAAGCCTCCAAACAAAGAGAATTACACAACTCTACACAAATAAATACATATACATATATAAATACATATACATATATATATATTTTGGAATTTTAATTTAGAAAAAAATAGCTAGGCAACATAGAGATGGTTAGATAGTTTCTTTAGTTTGAGGAAGTTTGGACAATATACGATTGAAGTTAAAAGAAGAGTATCTGTAGTGTATTCATATCTATGATACATCCGAACTCGAACCAATAAAATTCAATCTTGGACTACAGGTTACAGAAGTAGAGGTGGGCACAGGGCACGTGTTAATTTTGTCCACAAGCTAGAAGAAATACCCTGTATATTTTAGGTTGTAACAAACTTGTTGATTCATTATTACTAGGCCACAGTCCATTTCTTCAATTATGCAACCTTTTATCAATTGGGCTGCATGCATTTTCTTGTGAGTTTAATCATCTTTATATTGCATGCATGCATGTATATCTGATAATGATGACTTCCATACTGCTCTCATGACCCCATTCCTCTTTTGTTTTTCTTAAGCTAGACTTCAAATATTAACACAAAAATAGCAATTGAATGAATGAATGTCCCTGAGGAAATTGCACATGCAATATTAATGCAGTTTGTGTGTTTGCAAACATTATTTTCTTCTTTAAAGACGTTTCTCTTTATTTGCTACTTTCTTAGCCCAAAAAAAACTACCCACTTTCCTTTTTAGTTCGACAAAAAAAAGAATGATATATTTTTAATTGTCAACAATTAAACTTTAAACTTTACCTTTTACGAAAACGAGATGATGTATAATCACACAAATATCTTTTGGCTTATTTTAAACCATAAGATTAAAAAATCTTCCTTTATTTCTTAAAGTGCGTGCCAAATGAAAGTACATCACAGATTGGGACGGAGGGAGTTGATGTTAAGCCAAAATTGCATATATTTAGTCATTATTTTGCCTCACTTCTTAGTACTTTTATCTTCGTTTGAGTATAAATTATATTTCTTTGAGCTTAATACATGTTTTGTATGTGTAGAAAGATCGTTGGATGAAAGCGATTGGAAAAGAGCTTATTTGATGCAAGTTTAGATAAGAGAATAAAGATTGGAGAAATTCCGAGCTCGCCTTCCGAGCAACTTGACGAGCCAAGAAGTTTAGTCTCACATAAAACAACGAAGCGAAGAAAAAGACAAGGAAGTGAACCAGTCAGGCCAAAAACATGCCTGAGAGGGCTCGCCAACATCCTTGTCAAGGCGAGCCCATAGACGAGCCAAGAAACAAGAGAAAATTTAGAGTTGACAGGGCTCGCTGATAGACGTATTTTATATATACTTTTTGAGTCATTTTTAGTTAGTATTTTACTCATTTTGTTGATGTGTAGTACAGTATTAGAGTCGTTTTCCTTTCTTTTGTGTCACAGCGGTCATGGAGAAATGGCGAAAAGAAGAGAAAATAAGCTTAATTGAGATGAAATTGCACACAAAAAGGACCAATAAATGAAGTCTAAGAAGTCCCGGGAAGTATAGAAGAGATCAGACGAAGTCCGGACGAAAAAGGACGTCGAAGCAAAAAATTAGGAAAACAACACCTCAAGCGCCACGGTGCCGACCACTGAAATTTCCAAAAACTCTCTGATTTTGGTAGCGCGTGGCGCCTGTAGGCTACCGCCGACGCGGTATTTTTGACGTTTTGGGCCGAATTTGACACGTTTTCAGGGTCCAAAAGGGATAACTTTTCCTACCTACAAAACCTAAAACCCTGCTCATTATATATAGCTAATTAGCCACCATTCTCCAGGATTCATTCCATTCTCCATACATCATTCTACCACATTCCATCCATTGTACATACAACACCATTCAAGGAGACAAGACTTTGGAGATTTGTTCTTGAGTATTTTCTTCCTCTTTTTCTTCTTTGATTTTTTTCAGTTCATGTATGGAGATTGTATTAGTTCTTAGCGTGACTATGGCTAGGGGCTAATTACTTTATTAGGGATTTTCTTGTGATTCTCTTGAAACTCTTATTCATGAATTAATACTTTAGTTGAATTTCTTCTTCACTTGTTAAAGATTTATTCAATATTTGGTTTGAATGCTTGATAGTTAATTAGCTACTAATTATCATCACATATATGATTTCGAATCGAAATCCGAAAGGGGAGATTCTGAATATGTTATAGTTGAATAAACATAGGTTAAAATCGTGGACGAATGTACCCCGATACTTGTGTAGTTTAATAGGTTATTGTTCTTAATCCTCCTTTGTGGTAAATCCTATCATCGAAAGATAGAAGAGTTCTGCATCGGGGTTGAATGATTATATTACCTTAACAGGAGTATAAGACGGTCTAGTTAACCTGCTATCTTAACGTAGAAGAAGAAGTCAGTCTAATTGTATTAAGGATTGAATAGAGTGGATCATTGATGATCTTGGAAGCCCTAATTCTCCATCATAACTGATTTAAATCAAAGTATTTTCATAATTAGTTTATTTCCTACATTATTAGTTTAGAATTCCAACCCAATTAACGTTAACCAAGTAGAAACTAAAGTATAGATAATCGGTACTTGAAAACCAGTCCCTGAGGACGATATTCGGTCTTACCTAGACTATATTACTTGTAACGATATGTGTACTTGCGTTAGGCGTGTGGATAAATCGCACATCACTCGCCTGTGATCCTTGCGAAGCAAGAGTTCAGACGAGCCAATAAATTTTTTTCAAACGAGTTTTGATTAGTTTATTTTATTTCCTACACATTCTAGGTCATATAAATACATCATAAGACACTTTATTTTGGGGGGATTCAACCTGAGGAGAGCAAGGAGGCCGTAATTTGGTGGCGACAGAAATTCGACATATAGTTTCACTTTCTTTCATTCTTTTACTTGTTCCTATGGAATTCTATGCTATGTTCTTAAATAGTATTATGAGTAGCTAGATTTTATTTCTAGGGGTGTGATTGAACCTTTTGTAGGATGAATTCATGTTACGTTTTTATATAATTGAGCCGTTGGAATTTTCTACTTGTTCAACTACATGCTTATTTCAATTGATTGAATGGTCATCAATTAGCTATTCCTATTTATTATGTGTTGATCAAGAGAGAATGCATATTTATGTAGTTATCGAACAACGTCACTCCCTAGGTATATGAGATATCATTACGGCGGGTTTAAAAGCAAGATTAGAGATAACGAATCTTTGACGTGGTCATAGTGAGCGGTGAGAAATTGCTAGCTAGAGTAGTTCGAGAGAATACGTCTAGTAAATTATTGTGATTGCTCGAGAGAGAATTATGATAAGTTGAGTGCTCACGATCCGTAGAGAATAAGTCAACAAAATTATGAATAACGTAGCGAGAAGGATTCCGATAATTAGGGAAATCATAACCGTAGACCTCCTTAATCTTGTTTCCAACTTCATCCTCTTTGGTTGATAGTTTTTACTTCTTGATTATTTTTCAGTTAATTAGTTAGAAATAAAAATCTTATTTTTTATAATTCAGAATATTTTTCGAACTTATTTTCTTAGTAATATTTGAACAATTATAGCAAACGTTAGTTCTCTGTGGGATCGACTCCGGACTTATATACCAGATTATATTTACTGCGATCACTTATCTTTTTTAGGATTAGAATTGGACGTGATTAGGAGTATATTTTTGTCTTTTGTCAGTTGTATGTATTCGCTTAAAACGTTCAAATAATGTATTTTCTAATGATAGTCGAGCTATAATAATGAGTTCATATGAAACAAGAACAGTGAATAGGAAGATAATTAATGTATATTGGTACTGTACTCTCTAAATAGTGTATGATGGAGACAAATTTGATGGCGATTTGTCAAAAAACATGCACGCTTGTTAAATCATTACTCTCTGGTTGGTTTTTCCAGACGGTCAATATTGATAGAATATTTTTGTATATTTTTTTGAATTTTTTACATTTAGTTAGTCAATATTTTAACTGTAATTAATCAAAATTACTTAATTTGTAGCCTAACTTGTAGCTTTATATTTTAACTGTAATTAATTAAAATTACTTATAGCCTAACTTGTAGCTTTGTACTATTATATATTATACATTATTATGAATGAAAAGGCAAGAAAAATATTTTTATATGGTATCAGTCAAACCCTAACCGTAAAACAACTAAGCCGCCGTCGACCTTCTCTTCCGCCACCTCCCTCCTCTGTCTCCTCAACGTCAATCTCCTCTCCCTCTTCTTCCTACTTCATGTCTGCTCAATCAAAATTTCATCTCGCTCTTGCGGTTAACAACATCAAGAATTCATTCTCATAGCTCGTGAGATGGAAAACGTTCAGTAGTCCTCATGGGTAGAATTATTTAAGATTTATTGTCGTGTGTACCAAGTCATCGATCACATCATCCCTCCTAAATCCAAGTCAACCGACAAAAACATGGAGAAACATAACGTTCTTGATGAAGAACTTTGGTCACGACTAGATGCGATTGTTCTACAATGGATATACGACGCAATCTCGAACGATCTCTTGTATACAATCATTGAATCTGACGCCAATTCCCAACAAACAAGGGAGATATTAGAAATCATCTTTCATGACAACAAGATCCAGCGTGCCCTGTACCTAGAAAATCAATTTAAGGACATTCAACGGGACGCTTTTCCTAATGCGTCGGCCTATTGTCAAGAACTTAAAATGATTGTCGATCAACTCTCCAACGTCGGTGCACCGGTCACAAATCAACGGTTGGTCATGCAACTAATTGCAGGTTTAAATGAGAACTATGATGGCATTGATACAATTATCCAACAAAGCACTACGTTGCCTCCGTTCTATGAGGCTCGTTCGAGACTTATTCTTGAGGAAACCCGCAAAGCCAAGAGGGCAGCGGCTAACGCCAACACCACTCCTCCTTACCACCAGCGGTTCCACTGCTGATGAAAGAGGCTCGACTTACGGCCAGTATCAACGGCACACCAACGATCCAACACATGGTCAACATCTTCGAAATAACAACAAAGGCAAAAATTCCAGCGAAGGCCGCGGTAACCGTGGTGGCAGCAACAACATCGACGGTAGAGGACAATCACCACCTACCGGCAGCTACCCACAACAATAACAGCCTCCGCCGTGGGTTGTGTACCCGCCGTGGGATGTGTACCCACCGTGGGCAGCGTGGGGCCATCAACAGTGGGTTGCTCCACCTTGCCCCTATTCGACATTCTCTTGGGAGCGACCTCCGGATCGACAACCCCAACCCGAAATTCTCGGGGTTCATCCACATCAAGCTTACAATGCACAGACGTCTCCTCCATCAATATATGCCCTGATATTGAGGTGACAATGCACATAATGTCTCTCAATGTTCCGGACAAAAAATGGTACATGGATACCAGTGCAACGTCACATATGACGACATCTCAAGGTAATCTTTCGTCTTATTTTAATATGAGCAATTTAAACTGTAATATCATTATTGGTAGTGGACAAAGCATTTCTATTCGAGATTATGGACAATCATCCCTCTCCCCACCACATCCCCCATTAACTTTAAAAAATGTCCTCCATGCCCCGAAACTTAAAATTTGATCTTAGTGCGTCGTTTCACAATCAACAATAATGTTTTCCTTGAATTTGATCTTTTTGATTTTTCCGTGAAGGACCATCATACATGGATGCGAATAATGAGATGTGATAGCACCTGTGATCTCTATCCTATCACCACCACCATCGACCATCCTGCCTCATCACCTTCAACCTTTGCAGTTATTTCCTCTGTTCTTTATCATAATAGATTGGGACATTCGAGAGACTATGTTTTACGCTCCCTTAGCAAAAATAAGTTTATTGATTGTAAACAATTTTTTGTCATGCTGTTTGTGAATCTTGTATTTTTGGGAAACATGTCAATTTGTCATTTTATTTTTTATCTTATAACACCTTGATGCCATTTGATATTATACATAGTGATTTATGGACTTCTCCCATCTTAAGCATAGATGGACATCGATATTATCTCTTATTTTTTATGATTATTCTAATTTCCTATGTACCTTTCCTATTGGCAATAAATTCCAAGTATATTCTATTTTATCATTCTTTAGTGCTTTAATTAAGACACAAAAAAAAATCAAATATTTTCAATGTGATAATAGGAAGAAATTTGACAATAAATAATTCAAACTCTTTTGTGTAAAAAATGGTCTTATTTTTTATTTTTTATTTTTCATTCCCCTACACCTCTCCACAAAATGGTAAGCCCGAACAAAAAATAAGAACCATCAATAACTTAGTTTGTACCCTCCTTGTCCACACCTCCATCCCTTCTCTTTTTGGCATCACGCTCTATCAATGACAACTTACCTCTTGAACATTCTCCCAAATAAGTCTCCCAAACACAAGTCCCTGACTCAAGTTCTATATCTTTGGGATCCTTCCTATAAACATTTATGAACTTTTGAGTGTCTATGCTACCCCTTCATCCTTCCACAAAAATTAATAAACTTCAACCTCGTTCCACTTCGTGTGTCTTCATTGGTTACCCGTCTAATTATCGAGGTTATAACTGTTATGATTTATCAAGCCGAAAAATAATTATCTATAGGTATGTCATATTCGATGAGTCCCAATTTCCTTTGTCTATTCGAAGTTACGACTTCTTAAATAATGACCTCAATTCCATTTTGATTCACCAATTATACAATCAGTCGCTACCATTACAACCGTAAATATTGAAGCCCGACCAATCTCCCACGGTCCAATGTCAGGTGGGCCACCAAACCCAGCCAAGGGAACCACGACCTAGCCCACCCATCACCGTCCCAGGTCCCAACCCCACCCTTGTCTCTTCTCGGCCTGCGACATGACTCAACCTTTCCGAACCCAGCTTTCTCGACCCTTCTCGGCCCACTTTCGCACCAATCTAACACTCTTTGGCACCCTACAGATAATAGAAACTCGTGTTATGCATGGTCTTTCCAAACTGAAATGATAATTCAATTTGTCAACTTTAGTTGCCCATTCACCTCTTCATCGCAACTCAAAAAATGCCTTGTCGGATCCCAATTGAAAATCTTCCATGTTAGACGAATATAATGCTTTTATTGAAAATAAGACGTGGGATCTAGTACCACATCCTCTTGATGCTAATGTTATTCGTTCTATGTGGATTTTTTGACATAAAAAGAAATATGATGATTCTTTTGAGAGGTATAAGACCGTTTTGTAGATGATGGCACATCTCAGTAGGTTAGTGTGGCTTGTGATGAAACTTTCATCCCGGTAGTGAAACCGACAACTATTCGGACTGTTCTCAACATTGTTTTGTCCAAATTCATCAGCTTGATGTTAAAAATACCTTCTTGCATGTCGACATTCATGAAACCATTTATATGCATCAGCCTATGAGATTCATAGATCCGATTCATCCAGATTATATATGTCATTTGAAGAAATTACTGTATAGACTAAAATAGGCTCCTCGTGTGTGGTATAAATGGTTTGCTGATTTTGTATTCTCTATTGGCTTTTCTCATAACAAATCTGATGCACTTTTCTAATCTATTATGTCACTCATTGCTTCTGAATTTTCTATGAAGGATTTGATCCCCCTAAGCTATTTTTTGGGCATTGTCGTTATGAGATATGTAGGTGTCTTATTTCTTTGTCAAAGAAAGTATGTCGAGGATATTCCTGATCGAGCCGACATGACTTCTTGTAAACCTGCTCTAACACCGGTCGACACTAAATCTAAACTTAGTGCCTCTTCGGATTCTACATATGAAGACCCCACTCACTATCACAGTTTAGCAGAAGCATTACAATATCTCACTTTCACGAGACCAGATATATCTTATGCCGTGCAAAAAATCTGCTTACATATGCATGACCCGAAAAATGAACATATGAATGCTCTCAAACGAATTTTGTGATATGTACAAAACACTCTCCATTTTGGCTTGCACTTGTACAAGTCCTCCATCTCCCGTCTCACCTCCTACATTGATGCTGATTGAGGTGGATGTCCCGACACTAGACGATCCGCTTCGGGTTACTATGTCTTCATCGAAGATAACTTGGTTTTTTGGTCCTCTAAGCGTCAAACCACTCCGTCTCAGTCCAGCGTCGAAGTCGAGTATCGCGGCATAACGAATGTGGTTTACAAGTGTTGTTGGATACATAACCTTTTGTTGGAACTTCACTTCTCAATCCGCAAGGCTATATTGGTTTACTGTGACAATGTAAGTGCGAGAATATCCCGCTTCAACTGCGAGAGTGTGATAAAATATTTGATAGAATATTCTTATATATCTTTTTTATCCGGTACATCTTTATATGTAGTTAGTCAATATTCTAATTGTAATGAGTCAAATTAGTTATCTAGTTTGTAGCCTAACTTGTAGCTTTGTACTATTATTTATTATACACAATAATGAATGAAAAGGCAAGGAAGATATTCTTACAAATATTTAGAAAGAAAATAAGAAAAGATGGTGAGAGTAGCGTTTGGTAACTGGGTTAATTTGGAGGTGAGTTATACAGGTAATAAATCATGTATAAGTAATACTACCATGTTTGACAGTTTATTAGAAGATAAGTTATTCACGTATAAATTAATATAATAATATTTGGTTTGCAATCTAGAAATCCACATAATTTATGTATTATTTTATGCCTGATAGAAGATGAATAACTAAACCTTGTATAACTAATACAATTACATAAAATAATACTTAAATTTTCCATTACAAATTTAATATTATTAATATCAGCATAACTTTAACCACCTACCAAACAACCCCTAAGTGTTAGGTTATGATCTTCTTAGATAAACTGTGTAACAAACTCCTTGAAACTATTTGTTCGGTCTTATTTTAATTTTTTACACTTCTACAACAGAAATATTAAGTAGCATAAGATATATAGTAACTTACTAAATTACCTTATTTAATTTTTCTATCCCCTTAATTATTCTTACCATTGGATCGAAAGTGAGCAAGATTAATTACTTTTGACCTTTTTAAATAGCAAGGATAAAATTAGAGGAAAAAGTTATATGTGTAAGATTATAATAATTTTCCTTGGGAGTATTCTCATTATTACAAAATATATATAATGTGTACAAGAGAGAAATCCTAATCTGGTAAGAATCCTAATATACCATAAATATATAGTATTCATAATTACACAATATTTATATGACAAATATATGGAGAATATTCGCTAATACACCCCTCAGTCGGAGCGGGAGGATGCCGGACGCTGAGACTGGATCTGAAGTCAAGGAATAATTATTTGGAAAGTCCTTTGGTGAATATATCTGCGTACTGATATGACAAAGGCACATACAACACTCTGACATGACCAAGAACAACCTTCTCACAAACAAATGTATATACATCTCAATGTGTTTGGTTTTTTGATGTTGAACCGGGTTGTGAGAAAGATATATGACAGATATGTTATCACAGTATACGATGGACGCCCGACTCAATAGATACTGGAGCTCAAAATCAGCTACAACATTAGCAACACCTCTGTGTTCTGCTTCGACACTCGAACATGATAGGGTGGCTTGTCTCTTGGCAAACCATAAAACTAGATTATCTCCTAAGAATACACAATAGCCGGAGGTGGAGCATCGCGTGTCCTGACACCCAGTCCAATCTGCATCTAAGATATCAATATGGTTGGTGCAGAGGGTATATATGTTATCTATAATCAAGTGTGACCTTAATGTATCGAATGATACACTTAAGGGTAGTGAAATGAGACTTCATGGGGGCATGCATAAACAGATACACCTGCTGAACATAATATGCAATATCTGGCCTGGTGAAGGTGAGATACTGAAGTGCACCTTCCAGGCTCCTATATAGATTAGGATTGGAGACTGGAGCACCATCCATAATACTAAGCTTGGATTTGGAATCAACCTGAGTGGGCATGATTTGCAATTTGCCATCTTAGCCCGGTATACTATCTCCTCTGCATACTTACGCTAACTCGGAAACATATGGTCTGCAGATCTGGTCACTGGGTACCCAAGAAGTAATTCAACTTTCCCAAGTCAGTCATAGCAAATTTGGTTTTAAGTAAAACAATGATCTCATTTTTCAAACCGTCAGATGAAGCATTGAGAACAATATCATCCATATAGAGCAGTAAGAAAGCAGTGCTACTCTATGAAAAATGAAAAGACAATTATCACACTTGCTGCATACAAACCCAACCTGTATAATATACCCGGAAAATCGATCATACCACGCACGAGTGCCTATTTCAGGTCATACAGTGACTTACGGAGACGACAAATATAATGAGGGACAACTGGATGGACAAAAATAGGTGGTTGGTGTATGTAGACAGTTTCTTTCAGGTCCCCATATAAAAATATAATTTTCACATCAAGTTGATGTATCGGCCAGTGCTTTCCCATTACTATACTTAAAACTGTGTGAATGGTAGATGGTTTGACAACCGAGTTGAATGTATCACCATAATCAATACCCTCATGCTGATTTATGCCATTAGCCATAAGTCATGTCTTATACCTCTCGAGGTCTTCATTGTCTCTGAATTTGTGATGAAATAGCTACATATAATGAATTACATTCACCCCCTCCGGTCTAGGTACTAATTCCCACTTGTGCTATTTCGTTAAAACATTGAATTCCTCACACATAACAACATTCCAATTAGGGTCTTGTTTGACCAATTTTTATTTGGGGAGGGGGTTTGGGAAGTAAGGAAATGGTTTGGGCAGATAAGTTAAATTGGGTTTTGGGTTTGAAAATTTTGTGTTTGGCACGAGTTTCCATTTGGAGAGTTGAGGCAGTGGGTGAGTTTGTCGGCTGGTGGTAGACTGGTGTCGGGTTTGTGTGCTGCTTGGTGTTGGTGGGTGTCGATGAGTCAGAACTGTGGAGGGGTTCTGGTGAAGTGACGGGTTCTGGTAGAGATGGTGGGGTCGACATTGATGGGTGTTCGGTTTGTGGCAATGATGATAGGTTAGGTATTGTCAGATACAGAGAGTGTGGTGGTGTCGGTTGTTGGAACTAGTCGGCGGAGGACTAGGTGTTGTCAGGTTGTTTGGATATGCCGATTTGGGGAGGTGACATTTCCGATGGTGGCGTGGGTCGGATATGGGTGTTCTGCCGGTGTGGAGACAGTGGTGGTGTACCAGTTCCGAGCAGCCGGTAACGAGGGTGTAGGGGTCGTTGCCGATGGTAGTACCACTGGTCGGATGATCGACACAGTGGATACGGGTGGCAGAGAGGATATTCCAGTGGCGGACTGAGTGATTTGACTGAGAGTGACAGGAGAGATGTCATACTCATCAAGAAATAAGTAGTCTGGAAATTCAAAAATGGTAATATAGTCTCGTCGAACGTGACGTGATGAGATATGTGGATTTGACGAGTGGACAAGTCATAGCATAGATATCCCCTATGATTCGGTGGGAAACCTACGAAGAGACATGGAGTGGTCTGAGGTGCTAGTTTGTGAGGGGCGGTGGAGGCAAGGTTGGGATAACATAAGCAACTGAATATCCGTAAATGGTCGTAGGATGGAATCCTGCGATAGAAAATTTTAGTTGGGGTCATATTGTGAAAGGTACTTGTTGGGAGAATATTTAGAATGTATTCAGACATTTGTGACATAGACCCAGAATGACGAAGGGAGAGATGCATGAATCAATAGAGTACAAATCATATTATTAATAATGTGAATGATTCGTTCAGCTTTACCATTTTGTGGTGAAGTGTGAGGGCAAGAGAAACGAAAGACAATGCCATTATTTGTACAAAATCGGTGAAATGTAGAGTTATTGAATTCACGACCATTATCGCACTGAAAAGACTTTATACCTTTTTCAAACTGTGTTCTGATAAAAGTCTAAAACTCAAGAAATTTGGCAAACACTTCCGATTTAAATTTAAGTGGATATATCCAAATATAGTGAGAGAAATCATCTAGCAACACAAGATAATATTTGTGACCAAGGGAACTAGAAATAGGGGATGTCCACAAATCAGCATGTACTATCAAAAGGTGCAAAGGTAACACTAGTAGATGACAAAAGTTTCCCATTATTACCTATAAGAAAATTAAAAACTGGGGTGCCAGTCCAAGCCGATTATGCCAAACGGACGGAGAGACGGGAGAGCGAGATCCGACAACGGATGTGGATGGGAATGAATAGAGATTCCCGTGCTATTGCATCTCGTAAGACGGTTCCCCGTACGAATATCCTTCACAGTAAAACCAAATGGGTTAAACTCAGCAGAGACATAATTATCACGAGTAAATTTGCATACATAAATTAAGTTTTTAATTATATTTGGTGCAGGACATAGTGAATGGAAAAAGGCGGATGTGGTGGTTTGTTGTGAGAAGTGCCATAGCCCTGTATTGGAATGCGATGCCCATTTCCAACAGTAATGTATTGAGGATGCTTTGATTTAAATAGTGTAAAAATATTACATACAGAGCGGGCGAGGTGAGATGTAAAACTCGAGTCCATGTACCAATTGTTATCTGGTTGTTGCAAGTTCAGACTACTAAACACCTGTTCCAAGTCGGTTGGGGCCTGCCCCGTTGAAGGCTACATGAAATAGGCCTTTTGCTGCGGAAACCAACCTGTCCAAGGCGTTTGAGTAGGGGTCCAACAACCCTTGCTGATTATAAGGGTATTGGGAGTGTACATGCCCAGGAGCTGAGGCCGAGTTATGGAAAGGGGGCTGGACTACTGGTCAGTTCGAGTGAGTTTGTGGACTGGGTTGTGGCTGTTGCAGCTGGTGCTGCTGGCTGCGACCCTTTCCACGTCTGTGACTTCCCCTGCCTCCGCGACTTTTGCCACCCCTGTCGTCGCGATTTTGCCGCGTCTGAGAATTTTCCGGTGGGGTTGAGCCAGCAGGAATGTGATTTTGGAGAGACGTTTCGATGGCTAACGCCTTTTGATTGTGCTCATCCTGCTTAGCACGACGGATTTTTTCTAGAAACAATTGTGATCGGGCTTTGTTGAAACTTGATAACGGATCCGTCTGTTGAATCATGGTCGCCAAAGTATCGTATTCACCCTCCGGAAGGCCTGCAATTAATTGTAAGACCATTTTAGTTTCAGAGACAGGCGTGCCGACGTTGGAAAGTTAATCCACCACAAGTTTTAACTGTTTGCAATAGTCAGTCATGTTGGAGAAATTTTCAAGATGTGTGGTATTAAATTGTTCCTCCAAGTACACAACACGAGTGTGCTTGTTATCTTGAAATATTTCTTCCAACCGAAGCCATAAATCTCGAGCCGAGACACCGAACTTCATTATAGTGAGAAGAAAATCCTGAGAAATACTACCATATATATATATATCAACTGTTTGACAGTGGCGTCAAGCCGAAGCCAATTAACATCGTCAACTTCAGAGGGGCGAGGGAATGAGACATCTATGTGGTCAAACACGTTGTAGAGACATGCATGAATACGTAAAAATTCGACCCATGGAATGTACTGACCGTTTTCTTGATCAAGAATGATTTGGAGACAATTCTTGATGTTTGTGACAGTGAGTGCAAATGAACAGAGAGAGAAAAAGATATTTTTGGGATGTCTGAATTGGCGACCGTGGAGGATGAAGCCTCGTTGGGAGTTTGTGGATTAGTCATTGTAGTTTAGTGGAGAAGGATGAATAAGAGAAGAAGTAAATTTCGGGTGGTGGTTTCCGGCGGAACCGAGAGGAGGAGGGGGGGCGGGGCGACGACTTAGATTAGAGAAACCCTAGGATTTTGGCTGCTGATACCATGTAAGATTGTAATAATTTCCCTTGGGGGTATTCTCATTATTACAATATATATATAGTGTGTATAAGAGAGGAATCCTAATACGGTAAGGATCGTAATATATCATAAATATACAATATTCATAAGTACACAATATATGACGAATATATGGAGAATATTGGTTATCTTAATATTCTTAAGGAACATATATTTTGAAGCAAAGGCAAACATATTAGTACTAATAACTAGTCTTTCCTACATCACAAAATATGAGACAAAAGATAGTAAAAGGTTGCATTTCAATATTTGCATCATTGCATGCATTCATTTTCTTTTATTCAAATAATAGGAGATATATTATTTCCTCCTACAAAAATTAACGCGGACCTCAATGTCATTTGCTTACCCCGTCATTTATCTTTAATCAATGGGGAAGCATAGTAAACTTAGCGATATATTCTAATTTTGATATTAATTCTTTATCGTTTTGACAAACTAAATTTCTTCCAAAACATTTACTATAATAACATTTTAAGAAAATAAGTAGTCTTTTATCTCTTACTATTTCAATTGTTAGTGGAATGTTTATTACTACCTGAGATACTTAAAGAGAGATGATTGACACATTTACTAAAAAAGAAGTTAAATTATATACATTGTCCATCAATGTATAAGAAATATTTCACGCTATTAGGCCATTCAACAAATATCTATAGAATCATCTATAATAATTGAGATTTATAATTTTAAAATATAAGATCAGTTACTTGCTATAATAAATAAAAATAACTGATCATACAAAATAAATTATGGTGATATTGTATGTAACATATATAACTTGATTTAACTAAACCACCCTTTCTCTCTCCTCAAAATTTCTCGAGGTTTTGAATAGATAATAAAAATATTTACGTAATGTTTTCTTAATTTTAAAGTAACATTTATTTTAGGTCAAATTTATTTGATTAAATGGACATTTAAAGTGGAAAAGGCTTAGTATTATCATATTGTTGAATTGTCACTTCATTAGTTGAAGTACCACACTTATTTAATGGTAGTATCACATGTTGACCACTTTATATTTTGGAAAAGGTACTGCAACATAAATTAGTAGCGGCGGTGAATTATTGCCATTGTGCTCATAGTGGCAAAAAAGTTGAAAAATAGTGAAATAAATGGACTCATTGTGAAAAGAGGAAAGTTTTAATTTATATATAAATATTAAGTTATAAATATCGATATTGTAAATATTTACAATCAAAGATTGTGGTGGGATAACCATTACCTTAATCAGATGTTACAGATTTGAGTTATGTGTATGAAAAAAATCTTGGTAAAAAACTTTTTTCTGTTATCAATCTTGCATGACACAAATTTAAATTAATTAGAACACATATACAAATATCGGACATCGAATCAAAAAAATCAAAAAAATCAAAATGGACAATGAAATGATTTTTTCATACTATCAATGAATATAACCGGTACTAGCATTTAGGAGTATCACTTTTTGCCAAATTAGAGACCAGTGCTTATTAAATGAATATGTTCCCTTGATTGTCTTTATCAATAATGTACAATATATATATATAATAGTACAATAATATTTAAACTAGGTAACTAATCAACATAATTATAATAGAAAATATAATTCTACCTAAACTAGGAGACCTAATTACAATATGAATACAATTCTACTTAAAATAAGAGATATACAATTAATGAACGAATATATTTTATTACACCTCCGCAGTCGAAGCGGGAGGTTCACGAATACTGAAACTGACTCGAAAATCATCAAATAGTATGCGCCGAAGTCATTTGGTGAAGATGTCGGCAATCTGACATGAACGACACTAACTTGACCACAAACCACTTTTTTGCGAACGAAATGAATGTCGATCTCAATGTGTTTAGTGCGCTGATATTGGACAGGATTGCCGGAAAGATATATCGCACTAATATTATCGTAGTAGACCAGTGTTGCCTTTTGAATCGGGCAGTGAAGATCAAGTAGAAGGTGACAGATCCAACAAGACTCAGAGACAACGTTGGTGACACATTTGTACTCTGCTTTGGCACTGGATCGGGATAGTATAGGTTACCTTTTGGAAGACCAAGATAATAGGTTATCTCCGAGGAAAACACAGTAACCAGACGTGGAGTGTCGGGTGTCAGGACATCCACCTCAGTCATCATTAGAATAAGCAGTGAGACCAGTGAGAGAGGACATATATAGATGTAATTCGAAGTGAAGTGTACCTTGGACGTATTGTAAAATACGTTTGAGGGCATGCATGTGTGCTTCAGTCGTATTGTGCATGTGTAGGAAGATTTGTTGCACGACATATGATATGTCAGGTCCCGTGAATGTGAGGTACTGCAGGGCTCTAGCCAGACTACGATAGTGAGTCAGGTCTGAATATGGTGGGCTGGAATCAACACTGAGCTTGAATTTGGTGTCTACTGGCGTGTGGGATGATTTGCAAGATGTCATGCCTGCACGTTTGTTGAGTCTATTTTTAGTAATGTTTTAGAGTGTGTTTTAGGGAGTCTTTTATGTGTTTTTAGTTATTTTGTACAGTATTATGCGTGTTATGTTGCGTTTTCAGGATTTAAGCGATTCATAAGGTTCAAGACGAATTAAAAGAAAATAGGCGGTTATTGAGGACAAAAATGCATATCTGGTGAAGAGCCGCGATGCTTGGAGTGAAGAGTCGCGACTCTTGGAGTTAAGGGGCCGCGACGCTTGGAGTGAAGAGTCGCGACGCTCAAGTGCCGGGGCGCCTGGAAGCTGAGCCGCGACGCAATTTCCAGTGAGTAAAAGTGATTTTTTGCCGAATTAGCGCCGCAGCGCCTGGCTGAAGAGTCGCGGCGCCGACGACGTCAGTTGCGAGAAATCCCGAATTTTAAAGAGGGTAAAAAGGTCCAAGAGGGTATTTTCTCAAAATATAAGCCGTGGGGATTATTCTAATCAGATATCATACTTTTTGAGGCTAGGAACGGAGACAGAGAACAAGATTAAAGACTTTTATTCAAGTTGTTTTCTTTCCTTTACTTTATTTTCAGTTTATGTTGGATATTTGTGAATTGGTTCTTAGCATGACAATGTCTAGGAGCTAATTTCTTTATTAGAGTTTCCATCGAATCAACTTGAAACTCTTTTCATAAGTTAATGCATTATTAGTGATTCCTTCTTCATCTATTTAAGATATATTCAATTTGTTATGATTGTATGATATTTAACTGATCACTAATTGTCATAACTTATATGATTTTCGATTCGAGATATGAAAAGGGAGATTTGAATATGCTATAGTTGAATAGACATAGATTAAAATCGCGGACGAAAGTACCCCGATACTTGTGTAGTGTTTAAGGTTATTGTTCTTAATCATTCTGTGTGGTAAAATCTATCATAGAAGTATAGAAGATTTCTGCATAAGGTTGGGTTTTTATATATCCTAACCGGAATATAGAATATTTTAGTTAACCTTCTATCTTAATAAGAAGAAGGATCATTAGTCTTGCATTAACAAGTGAAAGAGTGGATAATTGAGGAGATTGGAAACCCTAATTTCCTTCATAACTGTCAAAAACCCAAAGTTCTCATTAGTTATTTCCTTCACTTTGTTTTGTTTTAATTCTTAGTTTAAAAATCCAACCACAAAAACGATTACCAAATAGAAACCAAAGTTTAGATATTCGGTACTTGATAAACCAGCTCTGAGGACGATACTTGCTCTTACCATGATTTATTACTACATAGCGATACGTACACTTGCGTAAACATAAAAATATCGCGAACAACGGTCAATGATCTCATCGGCGTACTTCTTCTGACACAGAAATAGGCCGCCAGAATGTCGATTGACAGAGATGCCCAAAAAATAACTCAGGGCCCCAGATCCTTCATATCAAATCCAGAGGAAATGAGAGACATAATGGACCGGCGGAGAGCATCAGATGATGTGGTGAGGATGATGTCATCAACATATCATAATAGGTAAGCCATGTATGTACCCTTATTGTAGATAAACAGGGAATGATCGGATCTGCTATGTGGAAAACCGATAGAGGAGACATAATCGGCAAACTGTTAGTACCATGCTCAATGAGCTTGTTTCAGTACATAGAGCGATTTTTACAATAGACACACATAGTCCAGATGAATAGGATCCCTGAAACCCATAAGATGATGCATATATACTTTTTCATGAATATCCCAATGTAAGAAGGCATTCTTGATATCAATATGATGAATGTGCCAAGACTTGGATAGATCAATGCTGATGTCGGTCCGGATGGTTGCAGGCTTTACAACTGGGCTGAATATTTCATCACAGTCCACTCCCACATGTTGATATGTGTCATCAACTACAAGATGAACCTTGTACCTCTCAAAAGAACCATTAGATTTCTTTTTATATCTAAAAATCAACATAGAACGAATAATGTTAGCATCAGGTAGACATGGTACTAGGTCCTACATCTTATTATAAATAAGAGCATTATATTCGTAAATCATTGCAGCTTTCCAATTAAGGTAGGACAAGGCATCCTTCAGATTTCGAGGGACAGATGAAGGGATAATTGAAATGGATAGGTTAAACAACCATTTAGGTTTATGAATTTCGTGCATGTCACGATATTCCATAGTCCGAGAGTGTGTCTTGGGACGTGGGATATGAGGGAAGAGGGGTGTTGTGGGACTATTAGGAAGAGGAGGAAGGGCATGGGTGGCAGGAGCGGCTGGCCGATGCTTGGTTTGCTGAGAGGTGGCTGTGAAATCACCCTGAGGTGAGTTGTTCTGGGCCACCATCGGCAGAACAGGGTGGGCAGTATATCCCAGACCATCTGCGGTGGTGGCGAGTACCGGGGTCTGGGATGACAAACTATGTAAATGTTGAATAAGAATAGGGTTCAGGCCATTTTCTAGAAAGTTATATGAATGTCTTGGTGGTGAGTTTAGGCTGGAAAAGAGAATTGATACTCATCAAATAGGACATGGCGTGAAATAATAATTTTACGGCCTCACAAGTCATAGCACGAGTAACCACGATGATTGGCGGGGTAACCCAGAAACACATATGGGGAAGACCGGGGTTGGAGTTTGTGAGTAATCGGATGGAGAGGATAACAGAGACATCCAAAGATACACAAGTGTTAGTAGGAGGGGTTACTACGAAACAAAACTTGAGTGGGCGACCGTTGAGCTAGAGACTTGTTTGGGATTATGTTTAAGAGGTAGGTGGCCATGGAGAGTGCGTAATGCCAGAATTAAGGTGGAATTGTGGCGTGAGCAAGTAGGGCACATATTAGGTTATTTATGGTTCAAATTTTTTGTTCGACCTTACTATTTTGGGAGGAGGTGTGAGGGCAGGAAAAATGAAAGGTAGGACCGTTATTGGAGCAAAACTGTTTGAATTGATTATTATTGAATTCTCTGCCATTATCACATTGAAAATATTTAATGTTTTTTTCAAATTGTGTTTTTACGAGAGTACTAAATGAGGAAAAAATGGGATAGACGTGAGATTTATTGTCAATTAAAAAAGTCCATAGAAAGTTGGAATAATCATCCAAAAACAACACATAATATCGATGGTCAGTCGTACTTAAAATATGAGACATCTACAAATCACTATGTATGATATCGAAAGGTTGTAAAGTACAATTTGTGGATGCAGAAAATGGTAATTTAACATGTTTCCCAAAAATGCAGGATCCACATATAGGAGTCCTAGAAATACGGTTGCAATTAATAAAATTATTTTTCCTAAGAGATCGTAAAATGAAATCTCCTGGATGTCCTAATATAGAGTTCCATAAGGAAGATGAAAGAGCATTAAATATTTAGAACTGAGGCTAGATTGTTGACGACGTTTGAAATAGGGTAGAGATCTCCGATGCTGTCACATCTCATTATTCGTATCCTATCGTAAAATTCTTTACAGAAAAACCAAAAGGATCAAAGTCAAGGGAAACATTATTATTAGTTGTGAAACGTCGCACATAAATTAGATTCTTAATTAGTTTAGGGTCATGTAGGACATATTTTAATATTAGCGATGGATATGGTGGGGATACCGATGAATGACCAAAACCGTGAATGGGAATACCTTATCCACTACCAATAACAATATTTCAATTTAAATTACTCAAATTAGAATAAGACGAGAGAGTACCTTATGATGCTGTCATATAAGATGTGGAATCGGTGTACATATACCAGTTTTTGTCTGGAGCATTGAGTGACACTGTGTTCATAGCTATCTCAATGTCAGTCGGTGCATACGTTGAGAGCGGGGTCCTGTGCTGTGTAGGCATGTTGGGGACGTGGGTTGACTATGCTATGATGGGCCTGTCGGTTCTAAGGTGGAGTCCATGAAGATATCAGATATGGGCTAGGAGGAGAGGCCCATGAAGTTGGGCCCCACGTGGTCCATGGAGGGTAGACATCCCACGACGATGGCTGCTACCACTACCGCGATCGTTGCTGGCTATTTCCTGTCGGCGGGGACTGCCCTTCCCACCGTCGTTGTTGCCGAAATTCTATATGATGTGGCCCTTACTGGAATGCCTGTTCCGACGGTTGTTGTCGGTGGATGTGGCCTGATGCGAGTCCTCGGTCCAGCGGTTCTAGTTGCCAGAGTTGGAGACCCCGACGTCGGCGGAGGGCCCGAGGGTGGTGGTGAGGGCGGCGTCGGTAATGCTGACCTGAGTGGTGTTGCGTTTGATTTTTCAGGTTTCGTCAAGAATAAGCTTTTAACGGGCCTCATAAAATAGAGGTAACGACATGCATTACTGAAGGATTGTGTTAACACCGTCACAGGATTCGTTCAAGCCTGCAATAAGTTGTATGACCAATTGCTGATTAGTGACTGGTGCACCGACTTTGGAGAGTTGGCCGATAAGCATCTTGAGTTCTTGACAATATGCAGAACATCTTGGTAAACTTCCTTGAACTGATTTTCATGGTATAACGCTTATTGAGTTTGTTGTCGTGGAAAATACTTTTCAAACGTTCCCACGTTTGGCGGACAGTGACATTGGTCTCAATATGGTGTGCAACAAATCATTAGATATTGTGCCGTATATCCACTGAAGGACGGCTACGTCCAAACGAGACCAAAGTGCATCATTAGAAGTCGAAGCCGAGAGTAGGCCTGTGAACTTCGGTGTAGGAGGGATGATGTGGTTGATAACTTCGTAAAAACGATAATGGATCTTAAAAAGCTCTGCGCACGAGGATTATTGACCCTTTTCCATCTCAAGGGTGATATATATGAAGTTTTTTATGTTGTTTATTGGAAGTGCAGGATGAAATTTGATTTTGTCAGTCATGGAAAGATGAAATTTAGGAGGAGACGGGAGAGATAATGGGTGAAAAAAACACTAGAGTTCTGTGGGGGTGGCGGCCGAAAGATATGATCGGCGGCGGTGAAGGTATTTTTAGGCTATTGATACCATAAAAGAATATGTTCCCTTGATTGATTCATCAATAATGTATATATAATATGTCACGACCTGCCCGGCCCGGATCGTGCTCACTGGCACCCAAGTAGTCATACATCGAGTAATCGGAAACATAAAGCAAGACATGAAACAGTTTATAAAACAAGACACGACATGTGAGAAAACATCGCTTTCGATATATATATAATCATGTTTTAGCGATTCATCCGACATCGCATACAACATGACTACAGCACTCTAAGGAAATATACAACTATGGCGGGGGGCCCCGCCATACCCCGATCAGACAAAAACTATCTACAACAGGAGATCATACCAAAAGTAGAGCCTCCAAGAGATGGAGCTCCCGACACCAACGTAGAGATCCTAAGGATGCGGATCTAGCACTGCCGCCTCTTACTGCGGCATGAACGCAGCCCCAAGGCGAGGTCGACAACAGGTACTAAGTATGCGAAACTGGAAGTACTTAAATGAAAACATATCATTTTTAAAACCAGTTTACAAATATGTGTGAAACAACCAAGGAAACCGCACATAGTGCCACCTCACAAACAAGAGCAACAATAGGTAACTGTAATACGCCTTGTCTAGGCTGCGAATGATCGAAACAGGGCCACTCGCCCACATCCTCATTCTGCAAGCCTAATCCTGGACTCCCGGAGTCCGCATAGGCCACTCGCATGGGCCCGCATGAGGTATAACCCCGCATCGAGGGTAGCTACTCCTCGGCATCGCCCCTGGACTCATTGTCCGCATGGCCACATAGACCGCATGAGGCATAACCCCGCATACTAACACGAACTCGTAGCTCCGCATAGGCCCCCGGACCCGCATGAGGTCTGCTCGAATCATGGTCCTGCATCGCCGAGTCTACCCGCGTCGGAGGCGCCTAACCCCGGATCATCTCAAGAGGTGAGTGATAGTATACTAACATAACAACTAATCTTTAAGTAACATAAGCACAACAAGGATACTCACCTATACAAACGTTACAAAGATACTAACACACATAGCATCATATCATGTCTACTTATCAAACCATCTTATTATTCTTTTCACAATATAAGTCTGTTATAAACACATAGGCAAACTTGTTTCTTTTATCAATCTTAAGTGGTTATACTTACTTCCCATAAAGCTAGTATAACTCTTAAGCTTCTGTTTAAAAACCAATTAGTTCTCTTCTGTTAATAACTGGTTCAGTAGGTCCTAAATGTTTTCAGTTCTTTATTATTTAGGCTTAAGCCGTGAGGCATTGCCGTAAGTATTATTCGTGCAAAGCTTGAGGCATTGTCGTAAGTATTATTCAGTTAACACATGTACGTCTACCGTACTATATACATATTGTAAAATATCATGCTTTAGGAAGAATCACATACCTTCTCGGCGAAATCCACCTGCCAAGTCGAGTATGTCGCGCGCAGAGAATCAGCCTATAATAGTCACAGATATCTATCAAAGTCTAGACTATTCTGTAGGTCATTCTAAACAGAAGGTCCTCAATTCTACGGAAAGTCGGGCAGCACAACCCTACCATGAGCTATATAAGTTCATCGTGAAAACAAATTCCATGTAAGTACAATTCAGATATTCTTCTTTTATACCCTTCTAAGGTGTTACTCAATTCTATTCCTTAACAACCTTCTAAGTATTTATACTTATTCTTATTCTACAACAAGAAGTATTCTCTAATTCAAAAGAGGGTTAGGATTAGTTACCTCGGTAAGCCCAATAATATCCTAGAAAAGTCGCACTGAGCAAGGTTTTGCTCCTAAGTTGTATGCTAAGGAAACCTTAGAAGTTCTTCACAACTTCTACTAAGTACTAAGGTATTTGGGCTAGGGTATTTTGGGCATTATAACAATACAAGAAGGCAACTTTTCTACCAAGGGAGGGGGTAGGTTTCGCTAGGCTAGGGGTGGGGTAGCCTCGCCAAGCTTCGAGGGAGGGGGTGTGTTGGACGAATTGCTTACAAAGGGAGAGGAAGGATTTTTAGACTTGGAAAGCTTTTGTGGATGAAGAACTCTTCATCTCAAGAGGGTATTTATAGGGCAAGACATGGCCAACCAATGGCCAAGATTTAGCCAAGTGCTAGGCAAGTGTAAGGTCAAGATTAGGAAAGTGTACCTAGCCAACTTGCACACAAAATATCTAACCAACTTTATGACAAGGATGGTCATCCATTTGGCCCTATTGCCGTGACAAGTCCACCAATGAGAGGGTGGCAAATGTCGCCCTCACGTTGGTCCAAAGTGTTACGTCTCTCGAAAAATCCGCAAAAATTAGAAATGACATAGCGGAATTTATCCTACGAAAGTCGTGGAAACGCTTCGCCGGAAAACCGTCGCTTTGTGAGTTGTGCCTAAAAATCGCCCAAGGCCTAACTTTAAGACCAAACTTTTGTACGTATTCCTTTACGCATACTCCGAAATACGGGTATAACATTCTCCTCCTTAGAAACATTCGTCGAATGTTCCTTCCCAAGACAGATAACGATAAGGTTCTTCAACACTTAAACAGTTTGCAAAAGCCACACACGGCCATAAACAACACTTAGGCATAAACGATAATGAAGATTTACAAGTAGGAAAGTGAATTACCTGGAGGGGTGGGGAACAGGTGAGGATACTCGCCTCATGTCCTCCTCGGCTTCCCACGCCATCTCCTCCTCGAGCTCGTTCCGCCACAAGACTTTGACTGCCACGCCCTTCGTCCGCAGACGCCTAACTCGACGATCGATTATCGCTATGGAATCTCTCATACGATAACCCCACACCGACATCGTCAATCGGATGTACTCTAGATGGATCCCCGATACATCTTCTCAGCATAGAAACGTGAAACACCGGATGCACTGCCTCCAGATCGGACGGCAGATCCAACTCATAGGCAACCTTGCCTACCTCGCGACAATCAAACGCCCAATGTACTTGGGCCGAAGTTTCTTCTTCCGAATCTCATCACACCCTTCATGGGTGACACCTTCAGAAAACCCAATCATCAATCAGAAACTCGGATGTCGACGACGATGATCCGTGATACGACTTCGCCGACTCGAGTCGTCAATAGCCGCTCTCGATAAGCTTCACCTTATCCATCGTCACGCACCACCGTCCCACTAGCCGCACTCGCCCACCTCGAACCAACCTATAGGCGATCTGCACTTCCTCCCATACAAGGCCTCATAAGGCGCCATCCGAATACCGGAGTGGTAGCTATTATTATACGCGAACTCAACTAGAGGCAAATGATCCTCCCAACTACCATCGGTCAATAACACAGCTCGCAGATATCCTCAAGAGTCGATAGTGCGCTCGCCTGTCCGTCTGCGTGGATGAAATGCAAGACTGTGCTCACTCGTCCCCTAAACCCTCTCGAAGGACTCTGAAGTTGGCCGTAAATCGCCTCTGTGCGATATGATCGGGTAGGGACTCCATGCACCGACGATCTCTGATGTAAAGTCCGCATAATCCTCACTAAAAGTCGTCTGACGGGAAGAAAGTGGGCTGATTTCACACTGTCGACGATAACCCATATAGAATCATGTCTCCTCCGAGTGCGAGGTAATCCCGTGATGAAGTCCATGTTGATTACCTCCCACTTCCGTGTCGGAATCTCTATCGCAGAATAAACCACCGTGTCTCTCGTGCTCTACCTTCACTGTTGACAACACGCACCGAGCTACGAACTCGCAACGCCCTCTTCAAGCCATCCCACCAATACACGATCTAAGGTCGTGGTACATCTTGGTCGACCGGATGGATAGAGTAACGCCGCTACGTGTGCTTCCCAAGAACTCACAAGTCCTCAAACATCCGAACACACAACCGCCTCAAACCTTAGCACCCCATCGTGCTACTCAAAAGGACCCTTGCCTCACGTAAGAGTCAGACACGATATCGAATCAAAGCCGATCCTCGAATCGCTGCCTCTTCACCTCCTCAACGATGGAAGACTCGCAACCTCACGAACTCTAACCCCATTGCTATCGAATCAATCAAACGGACACCAAGGCTCGCTAATCGGGTGCAAATTACGAACCATGTCCCTTCTCTAGCCGCACATCCGATAGGCTCCCATCGACTCACGACTAGGCATCCGCCACAACATTGGCCTTGCGGGTGGTACAGATGTCCACATCGTAATCCTTAAGCAACTCTAACCACCGCCTCGCCGTAAGTTCACCTCTCCGTGAAGATATACCGAGGCTCTTGTGGTCAGTAAAATATCCACGTGAACCCCATACAAATAGTGCCTCCGGATCTTCAAAGCGTGAATCACACCGCCAACTCCAAATCATGCGGGTAGTTCCTCTCGTGTTTCTTCAGGTGTCGGGATGCATATGCTATAACTCGCCATGCCGCATCAACACACATCCCAACCCGATGCCCGACGATCACAATACCGCGACATAACCATCCGACCTCCGAAGAGTAAGAACGGGCGGTCGCCGCCTCTTTCAAAGAATCGAAACCCCGCCACAAGCATCACCATCAAACTTGGTGCCTCGAGTCACCCTAGTCAATGGTGCGCAGATAGAAGCAAACTTCCACGAACCGATAATACCTGCAAGGCCCGAAATCGCGAACCTCGCTGAGTAGTAGGTCTAGGCCAAGTCCTCGATCGCCGATCTTGACCGTATCAACTCGAATGCCATCACCCGGCAATATGCCCAAGAAACGCCATCAAGTTAACCAAAACTCACATTTGGAAAACTTGGCGTACAATCACTGTCTCGAGAATCACAAGACAGCCTCAAATGCTCGCATGCTCCTCGCCCGAGCGAATAAACCAAGATATCATCAATGAACACTATCACAAACGTGTCCAAAATGGTTTGAACACTCGGTTCATCAAATCCATGAATACCACGAGCATTGGTCAACCCAAAAGACATGACCGAACTCATAATGCCCGTCTCGTCCGAATGCGATCTGGGACATCCACCTCTCTCGACTGCACTGATGATAGCCCGATCGCAGATCAATCTTGGAGAAACATCTCGCACTCGCAACCGGTCGAACAAATCATCAATCCTAGGAAGGGTATTCGTTCTTAATGGTCACCTTGTTCACCGCTCAGATCGACACACGCGCAGCGCCCCGCCCTTCTTCTTCACGAACAATACCGCGCTTCCCAGGAGAAACACTAGGCCTAATGAAGCCCTTCTAGCAAATCCCTAAGCCGATCCTTCAACTCTCTCAACTCGGCAGTGCCATTACTGTATGGCGGAATGGAAATAGGCCGAGTATCTGGCAACACATCTATACTAAACTCGATCTCCCTCTCAGGAGGGATACCCGGGAGGTCATCTGGAAACACGCCTGGGAACTCGCCGACCATCGAATCGACGGAAAATCTGGTACCGCAGCTTCAGTATCAAACACCCGAACGAGATGGTAGATATACCCCTTCTGCACCATCTTCCTAGCCTTGAGGTAGGAAATAAACCTACCTCTACGATACCGTGCTCTCCCACTCAACAACCGGCCTCAGAAACCGAACTGCATTATTCTCTCTCTGCAGTCTACATTGGCGTAGCGAAGCTAGCCAATCCATCCCCATGATCACATCGAAGTCAATCATCTCAACTCTATCAAGTCGGCGGTCGGCGATCGTAAATGATCACAGGACAAGCTCTATATACCGCCGAGCTACCACCGAATCACCAGCTGGCGTAGCTACCTCGAAAGGGTCTATGGACTCGTGCTCTATCCCTATCCTACTAGCAACAAGGGAGATATATAGGGGAGTAGAACCCGGATCTATCAAAGCATACATATCAAACCCGAACCGATAAGGTACCGTGGCGACATCAAAGTGAGGCCTCACGATCTGTCGGTGGACAAAGCATAAATGCGTTCGAGGACCGCTAGAATCGACGAGCCACGGCCTCTGCCGCGACCTGCCGACCCATGAGCACCACGCCTCGGGCGAGTAATCGTAGGAGATGATGAAGCGGCAGCGTAACTCGAAGGTGAGCCTACCACCACGCGCCCCGGTCGGGCCGATCCGCCGCAGTGACCTGCGGCGCTACAATCAGTAACAAGATCCAAAAGTAGTACCACACTTCCGTAATGGGATCTACCGACGGCCACACCGGGTGGTCCGTCGGCCGATTCCTCTGCTACTGGACGTCAAGCCACTGGGCCCCAGTGCGCCAAAATCGCGTGGGCCAGGCGAGGCGGCAGCGAGTGCTCTGTCTTTGGGCCGTGGTGCGAATCTAGGCTGCCGAGGCCGCCACCACGATAACCACCGTAAGACCCTCGTCTGGCCCCGCCTTCTTCGCTGTCATCACTCGCCGACCTCTGCGCTCGCCGCATCCAAGGGCGTGAGCTGCACGCGGGTAATGTCCATACCGGTGGAGAAACCCCCGCACATGACTCGGCCATATAGTCGTCTAGCCCGGTGACATAGCGGTGCACCCTATCCTCCATATCTGCTACCAATCTTTGGGACATATCGAGCGATGAATCAAACTCGACATTGTACTCACGACAAGGTCGTCCTCTCGCCTCGATGGTAAAAATCTATCGGCCGCGCCTCGCCATCTGTGGAGGCAAGAAGTGAGTGAGAAAGCCTCGAGAACTCATCCCAGTAGGCTGGGACGCGTGCTCTCCCGATAACTCCATGAATCAAACCAATCGATTGCGGTATCACGCGACCTATGTGACCAAAGATCACGGACTCGGTCTCCGCATACGATCACTCTCAAAATCCTCTGAAGCTGACGGATGAACTCCTGCGGATCATCCTCCGGCCTCGATCCATAACACTCCGGCGGGCTACAGCTCAAAAAGTCTCGTAGCCTCAAACCCTCTGCCCTCGGGTGAACAACGGGTGCGGCCGCTGGGCTGAGCTGGAATCGCCGCGTCGGCCTCTCGTGTCGGGCCTGACTTTAGCCAAAGTGGGCCGTCTCCTTGTACCACTAACTCCTCGCCCATGTGGGACGGGAGGTGTGGGTCTTGTGGTCTCTTTGGGCGGCGGCGTCATAGAACTCGCGTCTACGGTATAGGCGGGCACGAGCCCTCGTGACTCTGGGTGTCTGCTAGCGACTCCTCATTTGCCTTGCCGCCCGGGCGGGTTGCCTTACGTGGAGGCATAAGCATTAGTGAAAGGAATACGTTAGAGGTCCAACCTATAACACGACTCTAAAGCACGATCTCGGAATGAGAAGAGCGGAAACCAATCCTAAATATCCTATAGCCTCACGATTATTGGTGTGGTGCACAACACACCGATAATCAAGACTACTAGATACGATGCAGTAGACACTTTCCGAGGATTAATCGCTCGATACCACTTTTGTCACGACCCGTTCGGGGCGTGGTCGTGCCTTCCGGCACCCAGTAGTCATACATCGAGTAATCGGAAACATAAAGCAAGACATGAAACAGTTTATAAAACAAGACACAGTTATGTGAGAAAACATCGCCTTCGGCGTATATATATAATCATGTTTTAGCGATTACATCCGACAATGCATAAACATGACTACTGCACTTAAGGAAATATACAACTATGGCGGACAGGCCGCCATACCCTCGATCAGATAAAAACTATCTACAACAGGAGATCATACCAAAAGTAGAGCCTCGGAAGAGATGGAGCTCACGACACCAACGTAGAGATCCTAAGGATGCGGATCTAGCACTGCTTGCCCGCCTGCGGCATGAACGCAGCCCGAAGGAGTCGATACAACAGTACTAAGTATGCGAAAATCAGAAGTACTTAAATGAAAACATATCATTTTTAAAACCGGTTTACAAATATGTGTGAAACAACCATGAAACCGCATAGTGCCACCTCACAAACAAGAGCAACAATAGGTAATCAGAATACGTCTTGTCTAGGTGCGAATGATCGAAAGCAGGCCACTCGCCACATCCTCATTCTGCAAGCCTAATCTCGACTCCGAGTCCGCATAGGCCACTCGCACGTGGGCCCGCGTGAGGTATAACCCCGCATCGAGGGTAGCTACTCGGCATCGCCCCGACTCATTGTCCGCATGGCCATAGACCGCATGAGGCATAACCCGCATACTAACACGGAACTCTCGTAGCTCCGCGAGGCCCTCGGACCGCGTGAGGTATTCTCGAATCATGGTCCTGCATCACCGCGAGTCTACCCGCGTCGAGGCGGCTTAACCCCGTATCATCTCAAGAGGTGAGTGATAGTATACTAACATAACAACTTATCTTTAAGTAACATAAGCACAACAAGGATACTCACCTATACAAACGTTACAAGATACTAACACACATAGCATCATATCATGTCTACTTATCAAACCATCTTATTATTCTTTTCACAATATAAGTCCGTTATAAACACATAGGCAAACTTGTTTCTTTTATCAATCTTAAGTGGTTATACTTACTTCCCATAAAGCTAGTATAACTCTTAAGCTTCGCTTAAAAACCAATTAGTTCTCTTACATTAATAAATGGTTCAAGAGTCCTTTGAAATGTTTTCGTTCTTTATTATTCAGCTTAAGCGTGAGGCATTGCCAGACGTATTATTCAGGCTTAAGCCGTGAGGCATTGCCGTAAGTATTATTCGGTTAACACATGTACGTCTACCGTACTATATACATATTGTAAAATATCATGCTTTAGGAAGAATCACATACCTTCTCGGCGAAATCCACCTGCCAAGTCGAGTATGTCGCGCGCAGAGAATCAGCCTATAATAGTCACAGATATCTATCAAAGTCTAGACTATTCTGTAGGTCATTCTAAACAGAGGGTCCTCAATTCTACGGAAAGTCGGGCAGCACAACCCTACCCGGTGAGCTATATAAGTCTACTGTGAAAACAGTCCTATGTAAGTACAGTTCGTATATTCTTCTTTTATACCCTTCTAAGGTGTTACAGTTCAATTCTATTCCTTAACAACCTTCTAAGTATTTATACTTATTCTTATTCTACAACAGTAAGTATTCTCTAATTCAAAAGAGGGTTAGGATTAGTTACCTCGGTAAGCCCAATAATATCCTAGAAAAAGTCGCGCCTGAGCAAGGTTTTGCTCCTAAGTTGTATGCTCAGAAACCTTAGAAGTTCTTCACAACTTCTACTAAGTACTAAGGTATTTGGGATAGGTTTTTTTGGTTATTTTAAAAATACAAGAAGGCAACTTTTCTACCAAGGGAGGGGGTAGGTTTCGCCAGGCTAGGGGTGGGGTAGCCTCGGCCAAGCTTCTCGAGGAGGGGGTGTGTTGGACGAATTGCTTACAAAGGGAGAGGAAGGATTTTTAGACTTGAAAGCTTTTGTGGATGAAGAACTCTTCATCTCAAGAGGGTATTTATAGGGCAAGACATGGCCAACCAATGGCCAAGATTTAGCCAAGTGCTAGGCAAGTGTAAGGTCAAGATTAGGGCAAGTGTACCTAGCCAACTTGCACACAAAATATCTAACCAACTTTATGACAAGGATGGTCATCCATTTGGCCCTATTGCCGTGACAAGTCCACCAATGAGAGGGTGGCAAATGTCGCCCTCTCGTTGGTCCAAAGTGTTACGTCTCTCGGAAAAATCCGCAAAAATTAGAAATGACATAGCCGGAATTTATCCTACGAAAGCTGTGGAAACGTTTCGTCGGAAAACCGTTCGCTTTGTGAGTTGTGCCTAAAAATCGTCCAAGGCCTAACTTTAAGACCAAACTTTTTGTACGTATTCCTTTACGTACATACTCTGGAAATACGGGGTATAACATAATAGTACAATGATATTTAAACTAGGTAACTAATCAACTTAATTACAATAGAAAATATAATTCTACCAAAAATATGAGACCTAATTACAACAATTCTATCTAAAATAAGAGATATAAAATATATTCTACTACTTATCAATTATCATAAAGATTTATTTAAAGTTATCTTACGTGGCATAACTATGTAACTATAGCTTCTAGTAATCTAATACGACACTTTCATTACTTAAATATCTTCCTATTCTGTTATGGTTTTTGCCTTCTTTTTATCCATTGAATACTGTTAAACATTATCTCTCTGTACATTTTATATGTGGTTTATAAATTGCTTAATCGAAATACTTTTCTCCTGAGAAAATCACAATAATATTAATGAAAATATACACGAGTATACACGGTATACAATATCTTGTGTATACAGTGTATGTCACGGAAACCCATCACAAGTGGGAGACCGTGATATACATGGTATACACACCATGTATATACCTATTTTGGTAACATATTATTTTGTATTATTTGTATATAAGTAGCATTGTACACTTACCATAATTATAGGATTCTTGTACAAATAGAATAGGGTTTTGGGAGTAGAATAAGAATAGAATTTTCCATATTATGGAAATAGTAACTTGTATATATACTCTTCCATTAATGAGAATAATCAAGAGATTATTTCTTTCATGGTATCAAAAGTCTAGGTTTCACAAACCTCCTTCTCGAAAAGCTTTCGCTCTCGGCTTCCTCGTTTTTTGAACTCTTCCTCGGTTTCCGAGCCGATGTTCTACCTCATCTCTTGCCAATTTTTCTTCTAAATCCCTCTATCACCTAGTGTTATTTCATTATGTCTACGATAAAGAACATGTTTCACCATGTCCTTACTGTTTCTAACATCAAGAACCACATCTCTATCGTTCTTGAAATAGAAAACGTCAAATACGCGACGTGGACTGAACTGTTCAAAGTTCACACACGCTCGCATTAAGTCCTCTATCACAACATTCCCTCGGCTCCTGCTGATGGAGAGGTGCCCAAACCCGAGAATGATCCTAAATTGTGGACGACCCTTGATGCTACCGTTCTTTAGTGGATATACTCCACTATCTCTATCGACATATTGCAAACGATTAACGAACCAGATGCTACGACGATGAATACTTGGAATAGAGTATGTGATATCTTCCAAGATAATCAAAATTCTCGGGTTGTTACCCTTGAGCAGGAATTCTCCCACATCAATATGACAAATTTTCCTAACATTTCACCTTACTGCAAAAGGTTGAAAGAATTAGCGGATGAACTCCGCAACGTTGGTGCGCCCGTTACTAATGATCGGCTTGTCCTTCAAATGGATGTAGGCATATCAAAGGCCTATAGTGGCGTGGGTATGCTTCTTCGTCAAAGACATCATCTTCCACAGTTCTACCAGGCTCGTTCTATGCTCATGCTCGAAGAGGCTGACTTGGCCAAAAAGGCAGCTACCGGCGCTAGTCCCGTGATCATGATGACATCCTCTGCTACTTTTCAAGGTTTTGTTGATAATGCGGGCCAAGATCGTATTCACGGTGGAGGCAAGAAAAATCGGGCAAATAATGATAAAAATCTCGATGGCAATTCATGATGGTTCCTGCAGTGGTGGGGATGGCCAGAATAGTGGTGGCAGTGCTCGGCAAAGTGGTAGTGGGCCGCAACCCCGCTGGTCCCAGCCATGGGCTCCTTGGAAATGGGGCTGGGCAAGTGGGCAGTGGCCCAACAACCCATATTTTTCAGGTTCAGCGTACCTCGGGCAGTGGGCCAGCTAGCAGCCCTTCAGGCCTAACTATTCGCAATAGTCTAGTGTTACCGACACAGCGCTGGGCCGGGGCAGCAAACAAGTGTGCTTGGGCCTCAACCTTCACATGCCCACCATGTTGCGGGCCCCACTCAGATTGACATTGAAGTTGCCATGCATACATTTGAATTGAATCCTCCAGACGTGAATTGGTACATGGACACCGGTGCCACTTCTCACATGACGTCTGACCAAGGTACTCTCTCGTCTTATTCTAATTTAAGCAAAAATCATGGCATAATTGTTGGTAATGACAACTCAATTCCAATTCACGGTTACAATCATGCAACTTTGTCCCCTCCGCATCCACCTCTTGTCTTGAAAAATGTCATTCATGCCCCTAACTTAATTAAAAATCTAGTGTCTGTCTGTAAATTCACCACTGATAATTCAGTTTTTGTTAATTTTGTTCTTTTTCGATTTTCAATGAAGGATTTGAAGACGGGAATACCGCTCATGAGATGTAATAGTGGGGGAGATCTTTATCCAATCATGCCTGCATCCAGTCTCCCGAGTCAAGCCTTGTCATCTACTTTTGCAGCTCTAGCTTCTTCCTTGTGACATGCACATTTTGGGTCACCCTTGGTCGTCCATTGTTTATTCCTTGGATAAAAACAATTTTATTTTTTGTAAAGGTAGGCCTAGTGCTCCGATTTATCAATCCAGTCCTTTAAGAAAACATGTTAGATTACCATTTGTAGCCTATACTTCTCACACTTTAATGTCATTTGATATTTTTCATAACGACATATGAACTTCTCCCGTTTTAAGTTTTGTGGGCCATCGTTATTATATTCATTTTTGGATGATTATTATAATTTTTATGGACTTTTTCGTTAGCGAAAAAATCTCAAGTTTTTTCCACCTTCTTAAAATTTAGAGCATTCATCCATACCCAATTCGAATGAGAAATAAAAAACATTCAATGTGATAATGGCAAGAAATATGATAATGGAATATTTCGGGAATTTTGTGAAAATAATGACATACGTTTTCATTTTTCTTGTCCTCATACGTCTTCACAAAATGGGAAAGTCGAACAAAAAATTTATACTATTATCCGAACTTTATTGATTCATGCTTCCGTACCCCCTTTCTTTTGGAATCATGCTCTACAAATGACTACTTATCTTCTTAATATACTTTCTACCAAAGGTTTTACATATTTCTCCCTTCTTCATCTTATATAATAAGACTCCTTCGTATTCACATCTTAGGGTCTTTGGGTGCTTATGTTATCCACTCTTTCAGTCAACTACATTTAACAAACTTCAAGCTTGTTATATTCCTTGTGTGTTTTTGGGTTATCCATCTAATCATCATGGTTACAGGTGTTTTAATTTATCGTCCAATAAAATCATCATTAGTCGCCATATTATTTTAGATGAAACTCAATTTCCGTTTGCAAAAGTAAGTAGTATCGGGCCTAGTTCGTATGATTTTTTATATGAGGATGTCTCTCCGTATATTATCCACCATTTATCGAACTTGTCCCGCACTCAAAATCCGCCAGCGGACCCACTACCCGCTAGTCCTCCGGTTTCGTCACATAGGACCAGTCCTCCAGTCACGGGTCCAACAATTGGGCCACATATCCAGCCCAGTTTCCATGCCTCTGCTTCTCGCACAACTTCAAATCGATTCCATGTTGGTCCAAAGAGCCCACCGCTCGCTAGCCACCACACCCTCTATTTTTGTCCCAACATCCACCCAATTCTTCACCGAGTCACACACCGATCACTCGTAGTCAATGAGATATTTTTAAATCAAAAAGATATTTTAATCTGAATTCTAATATTTTTAAATCCCCTTACCCCATAACCCAATGTCTGCATTAAATGACCCAAATTGGAAATTGGCTATGAACGACGAATATGATGCTCTTATTGCAAATACGATGTGGGAGTTGGTACCACGTCCTTCTGGTGTTAATATTATTCGGTTTATGTGGATTTTTACTCATAAAGATAATTCTGATGGTTCTTTTGCGAGACATAAGGCTCGTCTTGTAGGTGATGATAAGACTCAGCAGATTGACGTGGATTGTGGGGAGACATTTAGTCCGGTGGTCAAGCCAGCTACCATTCGCACTGTTCTCAGCTTGACTCTTTCGAAGCATGACTTATTCATCAGTTAGAGGTGAAAAATGTTTTCTTACATGGTGATATCAAGGAGACCGTTTACATGCATCAACCCTTGGGTTTTCGAGATCCAAATATCTTCATCATGTCTGTTTATTGAAGAAGCCCTTGTATGGGCTTAAGCAGACCTCACGATCTTGGTATAAGAGATTTGCAGACTATGTTTTGACTATTAGGTTTTCTCACAGCAGGTCTGATAATTCATTGTTCATATATCGACGTGGTACTTCCCTGACTTATATTCTATTATATGTGGATGATTTTCACGCCCTTTCTCGACCGCGACATATTTAACTCCTTATCATGCTTAAAAAGTGTTAGAAATAAAATGCTAAAAGTGCTAAAATGTGCTAAAGAGGTGCTAAAATGTTAAAGGGTTCGCGGAGTCGCCACCTAATTAGTTTGGGTGAATTAGGACACCTAAATATCAACTAGGTCAAAGTCAACATTAATTCCATTTTAATGGTCTGCAAAACTAGTGTGAGATTCTGGGTAAGGGTTCTTTATTAATCTAGAGGGAAGGGATTAGGCACCCTCTAAGATCCGCTAACTTGCGGTTGTCCTGTCAAACCTAGGTTGATTATTATGCTAAAGAAATGCATGTTTTCAAAGCATTTAAATGAAAAGGCATAAAAATTTGTAAGATTTATTTATAAAAGATAAGTTAATTTCATATGAAAGTATTCACTCTTATGGAAATATTTCATTAAATGAAGTATATAAGATATTAAACAAAATTAGTTGTGGTGCATTTATAAAATACGACTATTATCTATTTTTGCAAATGCTAGTAAAAGTATGATTCTAAAAATGATGAATGCAAATAGTGGGCTTTATAAAAACAGTAATATCCTAGCTACGGGAATCGTTATGCCAATGAAGATTATTAAATGGTTTAATATAGCTAAGTATGACAACCCTAAGATAATTAACTTAAGGGAAATAAATTCTAGCATCAAATTGCTTTCTAATCTATAGATTCAAGGCTTAGATATTCTGAGTGTAATGTTAGTAGTGCAATGCTAAGCAATTAATTTACAACACATAAATGAGGCGGGATAGGAAAACAATAAAGGTGACTCGAAGGATGGCAGTGTTGCCGTTCCGCCTGTGGTCTGGAATTTCTGATGCGGATAGAGAGATGCATATAAATACGGGTCTTTATTTGAAGTAGCTCATGATAAGTCTCGCCATGAAACTCTTCACGTTGCTCCAATGCGTTTCATGCAAATAAAAGAAAATATAAAGATTAATACATGTCCAATTAAATAGATAAAATAATCACATACTCAAACAAGCTTATGACTTATTTGTTAAAGCCAACGCGATAACAGATCCCGAAAAACAGAAAGCCCAAACAAAAGCAACGTCCAACCCGCGTATTAGGCATTGGTACATATAGTCAGGCATGGGATACAATCAAAGCCCAAGACGTGACATTTCAGATATGAAGATATGCAGTTTACAGACTGCTGAATCGAGAGGATGGACCCAGCATACAACCCAAAATAGTTTAGTCATGACTGGGCCTCAAGGAACAATTATCACACAGATTATTTGAGGGAAACAAGAATAGGACAAGCCCCAAACATATACAAAATGACATGCCAGACATATAAGCTTGATATGCAGGGGATATTGATTTACATCCTCATATATTTTCCAGCATTTTAACTCAGGATAGACTGACCACCGATTCTGCGGGAGGGACACACGTGAATAACTCAAATAAATAACATTAAAGCAGAGTATAAACAAGCAGATTTGGATATAGAACATGTTAAAAAATGAAAAGGCAGACAATAAGGGTGTCTGTAAGAGGAGAAGAGAATGGCGAAGCAGCAGGTTTTAAAGTAAAGAAATATCCTACGTCCTCCTTAGATTACAGGTGAGATATGTAGAGTAGTTCCTTTTAAGGCCAGATTATTCCCGTAATATATTCCCATGTTTGCTTGAGACAGACATAGTGTATGCATGATAAAGACTTGTTTCATATAAATACAACATGCCAACACGTATATTTGTACTTAGGCCATTTCACAGACTGATAAGATGACTCACTGAATCCTGCGGTAGACATGACTATTTCTCACGTGTGTATGCTCAGATTGAATAACTATTCTTACCAAACGGAGACAAACAACGACATAGACAGACTTAGCACCAAAGAAGTATGCTTGATATTTTCTTTACACAACGCGAAAGCCTTACATGATTATGCACCAAGGATACAAATAAGTGACAATGATTAGGTATGAGTACAGTGTGGATCCTATGTCTACTTCTAACAAATGCTAATGTCAATTAAGTATAGCAACATGTTTTACATGCCGACTTAAGGAACCAATCGCAGATGTAAATGGGGATTGAACTAGGAAAATTATGCATTAATTCTAAACTAACATCAGTTCTTCAATCGACATGTTTGTCCATTAATCTCATCTATTCGAACAATAGCCAATTCATATACACAGACATACAACTAATACTATCATAATCCTGAACATTAATAACCACATTTACAAGCATTAAATAGCAATCCACATCTACTAGACATGTTTAGTAATCGACTTAATATATACTTAATCAGTCATACCAAATACAGATTACGCACACAAGTAGCAAAATGAAATATAAGGTGGAAAATAGTGATAATTTTACCTTCTCCGGGCAGCGAACCGAGGCAGCGTATCAAGTCGTCGATCCACTCGGAGTTGCGATGCGATTTGAGGGATGAAGTTTTTGGTTTGAAAACAGAACTTCTGTAAAAAAAGGACTTCTAGCGATTCTCAGTTCGTTGTGGGTTCTTGCTCTTTCTTTTGATAATTTCGGATCTTTCGCCAATTTTGGTTTATTAACTGATGCTCCAAGATGCCCCTTTGATGTGAAAATCGGTCCATTTATATAGTCTTAATTGTGGGTTACAAATTTGGTAAGCTATTGATGGTGCGATTTTGGGTTGATTCTCGTGCGATTTGTACTGATTTTGGTTGATTTGTGATGCTAAAATCGTTGCGATTCTGGTCTCCATTTAAGACGCAATTTTTGGTGATTCTTAACACGATTTAGGGAGTTATTTATGGTAAGATTGTTTATGGTAAATTGGGGTAAGAAAATTAGGGGGATTCTTGATTGATTTAGGTATAATTTTGGACGGTTTTGGTGTGAATTTGATGTGGTGTCGGCTGAGTTGGTTTAAGGTTTAGGTTTTTCTTTCGAGTTTTAGGTCATGGGGAGGGAAGGTAGATAAAAGGCTGAGGTGGCCGATGGGCCGTGGGTCAGGGTATGCGTATTGGGCTTGGCGAAAAATGAGGGAAAGTTGGTCTGGTTTTATTTGGGTATTAGTTTAAGGGTTTTAGTTTTAGGTGTTAGATTTTAATTAGTGGTAAATAAATGGAGTTTAAATTATTATTAAATTACTTAAATGCTAAATGCGGATATGATATTTAAGGATTGCTTAATGCTTTTATAAATGTGATGCTATTATTAAAATGCATGTATTAGATTAAAATTAGTTTAATAGGAGTTTAAATTACAAAAATAAGAATTATAAAATTGTCTTGCGTATTAATAAATATGAATATGCTATTTAATGAATGTGTGATGCGACGTTATTTATAGATTATTACTTTATTTATTTACGTATTTATTATTATTAAAATTATTAAAAATTAATAAAGTTATGAATAATATTTATGCGAATGCGAACGTGAGACTAAAACTGCTTAATATTTTACGTAAAATGCGGTGTCATTATTAAATCACTTATTTATGCATGTACTAATGTTTTATTGTTGCATTTTATTATTATAAAATTGTTAAAATTATTTTGGAAAATTAGTGTAAATTTATAGTTAATGATGAGACGAGAGGGTCAAAATTGGGTGTCAACAACTTGTTCCTATTTGTATGGAGATGATGGAAGAGTCTTCTGACAAAGACGTTGACTTATAGTCAATTTTGTTTCGATCCTCAGAATTAAAAATGCTGGGTAGTTGAGACAAGGCTGACGCGAATTCAAAATTGTCCCAGTGTCGAATTATGACAACACTGGGCTACCATGGTCAAACACTAAGGCAGGCTGACGCGAATTTAAAATTGTCCCAGTGTCGAGTTATGACGACACTGGGCTACCAAGGCGGGCTGACGCGGACTCAAAATTTGTCCCAGTGTCGAGTTATGACGACACTGGGCTACCATGGTCAAATACCAAGGCGGGCTGACGCAGACTCAAAATTTGTTCCAGTGTCGAGTTATGACGACAATGGGTCGACGTGATGTTAAAATAAAAATAAATTGTCTGGCATTTGGAAGTGTACCAGTATCGGCTTATGATGACGCTGGGCTTATTGGTGTGGCGGGATGTTGGAAGAGTAGACCGACGCTCGAGGCCGCTTCTGTCATTTGTTGGGAATGTTGGCCCCCTAACAAATTGTCCCGCCATCAGAAGAGAAAATTCACGCCAGGCTCTCGCTCCTGCATGCTAAGACTTAAGCAAACGGTTAGTGCATAACTGTTAAGGCAAAAATGATAACGCCTGAATTTATAAGCAATGTAATTGTGTGAGTAGAAATGTTATCCTGCAAAATGTGATGGCAGCTGCGTTGATGTGATGCTGTAAATGCTGAGATTTCGTCCTTGCACGTACGTATTGCAATTGTGAATGATGGCGTCACCCTTGCACAGACTTGCTGAATGTTGTGAACGCTGAGATGTTGCTGTCGTCCCCGCATGGACTTGCTGGGTGCTGTGAATGCTTGCTGAATGCTGCGAATGTTGATGCAGTCTCTGCACGGACTTGTTAGATGCTGTGAATGCTTGCTGAATGTTGTGAATGCTTGCTGAATGCTGCGATTGCTGATGTAGTCTCTGCACGAACTTGCTGGATGCTGCGAATGCTTGCTGAGTGTTGCGATTGCTGATGTAGTCTCTGCACGGACTTGCTGGATGCTGCGAATGCTTGCTGAATGCTGCGAGTGCTGATCGCTGATGTAGTCTCTGCACAGACTTGCTGGATGCTGCGAATGCTTGTTGAATGCTGCGATTGGTGATATAGTATCTGCACGGACTTGCTGGATGCTGCGAATGTTTGCTGGATGCTGCGATTGCTGAGATAGTCTCTGCACGAACTTGTTGGATGGTGCGAATGCTTGCTGAATGTTGAGATTGTTGATGTAGTCTCTGCACGGACTTGCTGGATGCTGCGAATGCTTGCTGAATGTTGCGATTGCTGATGTAGTATCTGCATGTACTTGCTAGATGATGCGAATGCGGTTGTCATTTTCGCCCAGATTTTGTTGTTGTTTCTCCTTCTTTATCACTGCCAAGTTGTATTGTTGTTGTTTCTCCTGTCTCTGCCATATTATTGCATTTTCTACTTCTACTAATGGGAAAAAATCTGCACTCAAAGAAAACTTGTGAGTTTGGTGGGCCTGCCAGTATTGATTTTGCTACTTGATCTTTTCTGCTCGTGCACCTGATTTGTTTAGACCTGTAACCCCTGCCTGGTCTTGTTGAGATATTTGGTAGCAAGCATTTTGACGTAGTGTGTCCCAAAAATATTTTCAAAATAAAACATTTTCATGAGGTATGCACAAAACATCTTTTTAAAATAAAACATTTATATGACATGCGTATAAAGTATAAATGCCTTGTCGAATTTGCCGAATATGACACGTAATCTGACCAAACGAGCACCTTATCTGGAATCCTTATTATGATCTCTTCACGGTGCGTTTTCCTAAAATTGTCCCAGTTTTTGTTATGCAGGGCGTGTGGGCAAGACTTGACTCTGGCGGGAATTACTCATATCTCTTTTCAGAATAATCAAACGCATTATGTTACACGCGAGCCAATAGGGTAATTTCTAATGGTGTGACCGAAGCCGATTTAGGTCGCCTACGTATCCTCATGAGGGAATCAGGTCATGACGTAGTTCATTACAAGCGAAATTGGGTAAAGCTAAAATTTCTAAAGATTGGACCGAAGCCGATATGACCGCATATGTATCCGCCAAGGGAATTAGGTCAAACGTAGTTCCATTACAAGCAAAGGGGATTGTGATTTTTCTAAAAGTGGGACCGAAGCCGATATGGCCGTCTACGTATCCCACCAAGGGAATCAGGTCAAACGTAGTTCATTACAAGTAAAAGGGTTTTCTTATTTGAAACGGCGAGACCCTATATGGGCTCTATGCATATCCCACCGAGGGAACACAACTTTTTTACAATGCAAAGGGAATTACATGGAAAACAAATGCTCCTAAACGTAGTATCTCTTTACCGCATCCGTGTTGATAGCTTTAGGCCATACTCCGCCATCCATCTCAGCTAAGATTAAAGCTCCTCCACTCAACACTCGGTAAACCATGTAGGGCCCTTGCCAATTAGGTGCGAATTTCCCTTTAGCCTCATTCTGATGAGGGAATATGTGTTTCAGCACCAATTGCCCTGGCTTGAATATCCTTGGTCTTACCCTTTTGTTGAAATCCCTGGCCATCCTGTTCTGGTAAAGCTGCCCCTGACAAACTGCATTCATCCATTTTTCATCAATCAGCATTAACTGCTCGTATCGACTTTGCACCCATTTAGCTTCGCTCAACTCAACCTCTTGGATAATTCTCAAAGATGGTATCTCCACTTCTGCTGGTAGTACTGCCTCTGTTCCATATACGAAAAGATATGGCGTCGCACCGGTAGAGGTCCTAATAGTAGTGCGGTAACCCAGAAGTGCGAAAGGTAGGTGCTCATGCCAATGTTTGTAGTTTCTAATCATCTTGCGCAAGATCCTCTTGATATTCTTATTAGCTGCTTCGACTGCGCCATTCATTTGTGGGTGATACGAGGTGGAATTGCGGTGGATAATCTTGAACTTCTCGCATATGTCCTGCATTAGGCCACTGTTGAGGTTGGCTCCGTTGTCTGTGATGATAGACTCAGGAATACCAAATCGGCAGACGATGTTGTTGCGAACAAAGTCGACTACTACTTTCTTCGTCACTGATTTGTGTGATGATGCTTCTACCCACTTAGTGAAATAGTCAATTGCTACGAGAATGAATCTGTGCCCATTTGAGGCAGCGGGTTCCATAGGGCCGATGCCATCCATGCCCCAAGCTGCGAATGGCCAAGGAGAACTTGTCACATTAAGTTCGTTCGGATGTACTCGAATTAAATCCCCATGAATCTGGCACTGGTGGCATTTCTGCACAAAACGGATACAATCTGTTTCCATCGTCATCCAAAAATAACCTGCTCGCAGAATCTTCTTTGCCAAAGTGAAGCCATTCATATGAGGTCCACATGTCCCTCCGTGTATCTCTTCTACTAGCTTGCTTGCCTCTTGAGCGTCGACACATCTCAATAAATCCAGATCTGGAGTCATTCGATATAAAACATCCCCATTCAAAAAGAAATGGTTTGCTAATCTTCAAAGTGTTTTCTTCCGAATGTTGGTTATGCCTTCTGGATACTCTTCTTCCTTGAGGTATCTTTTGATGTCATGGTACCAAGGGTTCCCGTCTATTTCTTCATCTACATGAGAGCAATAAGCAGGTTGTTCCAGCACACTCACCGTGATCGGATCAATGTAATTCTTGTCCTGATGTTGAATCATGGAGGATAAGGTTGTCAACGCATCAGCGAATTCATTTTGGATCCTTGGGACATGCTTAAATTCTATATTACTGAACTTCTTCTGCAATTCCTTCATGCAATGCAGGTAGGGGAGTATCTTCATATTCTTGGTTGCCCATTCACCTCAGACTTGATGGATCGAAGTCCAATCACCTATGACCAGTAACTCTTGTATATTCATATCTACTTACTGCCATTCTGAGTCCCAATATGCAGGCTTCATATTCTGTCATATTGTTGGTGCATGAAAATCTGAGCTTCGCGGAGATCGGGTAAAGCTGACCTGATTCTGACACCAAAACTGCTCCAATGCCAACTCTCTTAAAATTTGTCGCTCCATCGAAGAACATTCTCCAACCTGGGTAATCCTCCGAAATATCTTCTCCGACAAACAATACCTCTTCATTAGGGAAATAGGTTCGGAGGGGCTCATATTCCTCATCGACCGGATTCTCGCAGATGGTCACTAATGTCCCTTTTACTACGCCTTCAGGACGTATACGATATCAAACTCGCTCAGCAGAATTTGCCATTTTGCTAGTTTTCCAGTCGGCATGGGCTTCTGAAGAATACACTTAAGCGGGTCCATCCTTGAAATAAGATAAGTGGTGTATGCTGATAGATAATGCCTGAATTTCTGGGCGACCCAAGTTAATGCGCAACAAATATGTTCCAGTAGAGTGTAGCTAGCTTCATACACTTTGAACTTATTACTTAGATAATATATGGTCTGCTCCTTTTTTCATCTTTCATCGTGTTGCCCCAACACACATCCAAAGCATTTTCTAATACGGACAAATAGAGTAACAAAGGCCTCCCGGGTTCTGGTGGTACTAGAACTGGCGGATTAGACAAGTACTCTTTGATTTTATCAAAAGCATGCTGACAATCCGTTGTCCATTTAGTAGCGGCATCCTTCTTCGACAATCTGAATATCGGTTCGCATATCACGGTAGACTGAGCTATGAACCTGCTGATGTAGTTGAGACGACCAAAAAAGCTCATCACGTTTTTTCTGCTTTTCGGAGGAGTTAAATCTTGAATGGCCTTTATTTTCGAAGGGTCCAACTCAATCCCTCATCTACTCACTATAAAACCCAACAACTTCCCAGCAGGGACACCGAATGCACACTTTGCAGGATTCAGTTTCAGATTATACCGTCTTAGCCGCTCAAAGAACTTCTTCAAGTTTGCCAAATGATCTTCCGCTCTTCGTGACTTGATGATAACATCATCCACATAGACTTCAATTTCCTTATGGATCATATCATGAAAAATAATAGTCATGGCTCTCATGTATGTAGCGCCTGCATTCTTGAGACCGAACGACATTACTCGATAATAATACACCCCGCTGGGTAGTGAACGCCGTCCTTTCAAGGCCCTCCCTGCCATAAGGATCTGATGATAACCAACATAGCAGTCGACGAACGACTGTAGTTCATGTTTTGCACAATTGTCGATGAGTATATGAATGTTTGGAAGAGGAAAGTCATCCTTCGGGCTAGCTCTGTTGAGGTCTCTATAATCCACACATACTCGGACCTTTCCATCTTTCTTCTTTACCGCCACAATATTTGCTAACCAAGTAGGGTACCTTGCGACTCGAATTACCTTTGCGTTGAACTGCTTAGACACTTTCTCTTTGACTTTCAAACTCATGTTCGGTTTGATCTTTCTTGGCCTTTGTTTTATAGGAAGGTAATATGGCTCGATAGGCAGCCTGTGTGCGATGATATCCGTACTCAAACCTGGCATGTCGTCATACGACCAAGCAAATTTGTCGGTGTAGTGTTTCAGGAGATCAATTAACTCTTTCTTCTGTATGACACTTAGGTGGACGCTGACCCTAGTCTCTTTTACAATTTCCTCATCGCCTAAGTTTATCAACTCAGTTTCTTCTACATTCGGTTTAGTCCTATTCCCAAAGTTTTCCAACTCTTGACCAAGCTCTGATTGTGGACCTTCTTCCCGTTCCTCGGGGTTATGCTCGCAATTTGAGTTTTGTTCGCTGGTTTCATTACATGTAATATTTGCATTATCGACAGGTTTATTAATATGATCTTTTAAAGAAAAGTGTATAAAAATTTAATTTAACACAAGCAAATTTAAAGCTGCAAGAATGTCCTGGAATTTATGATGAAAGCAAAATACGGGATTGAAAACATATTAAAGAAAGCATAAAGGCAAGTCTGTTTTTAGTTTAGAGTCACATTGCTAGAACTATCATAAACTCTACCAAGCTCCTCGGAAGGTCAGGATAGGGGTGCAAGTCCAATTATTCAGGCTGTATCCATGCTCTGCGTCCCAAATGGTGGGGTCTTCATCGTTATCCTCTAGAATCACACAACATTATGCTTCATCTTCATCTATGAACATATTCTGGAACCCTGCTGCAAGATCCTCTGGATCATCTTCTTTCAACATCTGGATGGTGCAGGCTTTGACGAATGACTGACTCAAGGGCGGGATGGGCCTAGGCAAGGGAATGTCTCTTTTTTTTGGAAGCTCGCAGTCCCCAAATCCTTCGAGGTGGGCTGGTACCCCAAACCAAAAGTGTCCTTCTTCCCAGACAGCTGGATCGGCTCTGTGATCCCTTTCATACCAGATCCAAGACCTTTGTCAGGCTCGAACCCATTTCTTAACATTTCCTTGGCTACCATTGTGAGAGAACGTGGCAGCTGCAACGGTCTGGCCCTGCTGGCGCTTTTGATCTCGTTAACATGAAAGACTGAACCATCCAACTGTCTTATGTACGCTATGACATGGACTGCATAATCTGTGTTGGTGTTTCTCTTTTCATCCCCAAGTACTACCACCTCGCGGTGATTCCATATAAACTTCAGGCGCTGATGTAGGGTGGACGGGACTGCACCAGCCTTGTGAATCCATGGCCTTCCTATCAACAGACTGTAATATGTGGCAATATCCAATAGCTGAAACTCCACGACGAATTCTACAGGTCCGATCAGCAGTGTGAGATCAATTTCGCCCTCGACACCCCTATGGACTCCACCGAAACCTTTGACCCTGATATGACTTTTACGAATTCTCCTGCAGTCTGTCCCCAATTTCAGCAGCGTTGACATGGGACAAATGTTGACGGCCGAGCCTCCGTCAATCAGCACTGTTGAAACAATCTTGTTCACAATCTGGATATTCAATGCAAGATTGTGTCCGACGCCCCCAGCAGGCAACTCACCATCATGAAAAACGATTCTGCGGGCCTCTAACACTTGTCCGACTAAGGCTTTCAAGTTCTCGTATGTTGTACCCTATGGAACATATGCATCTTTCAGCACTTCTAATAACGCAACCCTGTGTGGGACCGAATGCATTAACAGTGAAAATAAAGAGATATGTGTTGATGTTTTCTTCAACTGCTCCACGACAGATTATTCCTTAGTGGGCATCTTCCTCCAAAACTCCTCAACCTTAGCCTCTGTCACGGGTTTCTTTTGTGGTACCTCTCCGATCGCTCTACAGCGCTGTAATATCTCCCCGCCCGGTTATACGCAATGTGACTTCTATGGTTTGCTTCCCAATTTCTTTGTGATCTAATCTGATTGGTGGCTCCCAACCGGGCATCTGAGCAACTATGATTGAACCATTATGTTTCGGCGGCACCCTTTCCAGCTCAAATACCGCTTTTTTTCGAATATTGGCAACGGGGGTGACAAAAGCAGAAGGTTCAACTCCTCTTTCACTTTGAACTGATCGGATGGCCCCTCCAAGTCGTACTCCTCATCTAAAGTTATCAAGTGCACATTGGCGTTGCCGTGGTTTGGCAAGGGTTTATCATGCACGTTTGGGGCTGGATCCCTCAATTGAATTACCCCTTCTTTAATCAACCCCTCGATTCTGTCCCTGAGGGAGTGACAACTTTCAGTATCGTGTCCAGGGATATTGGAGTGATATGCACAACGCTTATTATCATCATACCACCTCGGGATAGGGTTAGGAATCTTTCCCGGAATCGGTTGGATTAAGCCTGCAACTCGCAACCTTTCGTATATCTGAGGTATGTGTTCGGCCAACGGGGTGCGAACTTTGGGTGGTCTTTCTTCAAAATTTGTGTTTGGTCTGGGTGCATTGGGTGTTCTATTTTGTTGGTAGGCTTGATGGGTGGGTCGATGTGGGGCAGGATAAACGGGTGCTTGGGAAGCGTTATATATAGGTTGTGTATGGTAGTTGGGGTGTGGAGTAGATGTGTAGTGAGGTGTGAAGTTTTGGTTATTTGTGTGATAGTATGGGGTTTGATAGGATGGATTTTGGTATGTTATAAATGCTTCGGGTTTACGTTCTTGTATGAACATGGAAGGGGAAGCTGTCTCTTTCTTTTTCTGTGAGGTACCCCCGACCGTCCCTGACTGAATTGCCTTATTAGTCGCCTTCAACACTGCCAAATTCGTAATCCGACCAGTTTTAATACCTTCTTCCACGAAGTTGCCAATTCTGACAACTTCTGCAAAACTCCGTCTGATGACGCTTATCATCCGCTCATGAGGTCAAGGCCCTTCAAAGATTGTACAAATAGAGTGGTCATCTCACTATCTGCCATGAGTGGTTGTACCTTTGCTGTTTCTGAACGCCATCTCATGGCGTACTCTCTGAATGTCTCGGTAGACTTTTTTTCTAGCTTCATCAAATAAAACTTTTCTACGATAGTTTCTGTATTGAACCTGAACCTCTCCACAAAGTCCTGGGCCAACACATTCCAGCTATGCCATTTTTGCGGGTCCTGGATAGTATACCAATCTAGTGTTTCGCAGGTCAAACTTCGAATGAATAGCTTCATAATGACTGTTTGGTTTTTTCCCAGTCCGATCAGCTTGTCACAGTATGACCTCAAATGTGCACGGGGGTTCCCCTTCCAGTCGAATAAGTCAAACTTGGGAACTTTGTACCCTACAGGTAGTTCCACATCTGGGTGCATGCAAAAATCCTCGTAATTTAATCCTTCATGACCCTTGCCCGACCGCATGCTCCGAACAACTTCTTTTAGGATATGAATCTCTTTAGCCACGTCCTCGTCCATTTTGGATCGAGCTTTCCTCTCCATTTCTTCATAATGATCTGTTTCCTGTGGAAGCACATGGACGGTAAAAGGCTGGGTTTCTGTTGTGTATGTTGGTGGTCTGGGTTGTTTGTTGGGGCTGGTGATAGGTATGGTGCGTGGATATTGGGTAGTTTGGCGATTCAGGCCGATTGGGGTGAAGTAAGTAGGCGGGGGATGAGTTATATAGGTGGTAAAAGGATCAATTTGGGAGTGGTGTTGAGGATTGGATGGGCGAGGGAAAGTTTGACGTGAATCGGTAACTGACATTTTTGTGAGGAGCTTTGGGAGATATGAGGTGGCGGGGGTTGATCCGGGGTAGTTTGTGAGATAGTGGCCCTTTGCTCTGGTATGAGGGTATTCAGACTAATGGATAAGTTTGTCAGATTCCGCAACCTTTCTATCTCAACCTGCATATCGGCAATTTGTTGTAGTAGCTGTGCGATGCATTCTTCTTGACTAGCAATATTTCTCCCCTCTGAAGGTTCTGTTTCGCTGACAGGAATAATTCTCAAACCATTTGGCTCAGATGCCCCTGAGCCAGTCATGTCATCGTTTCGTGCCCTGGACCTGGTAAAGTGTTGATGCTCTGACATTGCTGAATCAAATACGAACCGACCTTTTTTGGGGAAGTAATAAATTCTTCTAAAAAATGCAACAAACTGCGTTAGTGTAAAACACTCGATTTTGTAAAGGTGTAAATAACAATTAGCAAGTATATGTTGCACATAAATTGTCATGTTGCAGGTGAGTCCTAATCATACATGGGGACCCCTTTATGCCAGAGGTAGGCCTAAACATCACGCATGCAATATCATGAAAACAAAATCCAAACCATTAGATTGAAATGCTTTAGTCAGGAATAAGTTGCAATTTATTGAAATAACAATAAGAACAACGAAAGTCTCAAATTAAATGCCTATAACTAAGTCGCTGATGTGATTGTGAAGCTTAGGTCTTCCTAGGTATAGCCCCTGCCTGTTCCAAGTACTGCATCCTGCATCAGGACCCACATATCTGGAGTGATGACATTATCTTTGAGTTGACTATCCTTTATCCTACTCTTTGCGCCAATGTCTTCAATGCCTTGCCCCCCTTCTGGACTAAATTTTGTGTTGTCTAGAAACCATGCTTGATACTCTGGGGCGACCCCTGCTTGGTCCTTTCCAACTTCCACTTGATCAATATGGTACCATTCATAAAGGATCTGCTTGGCTTCGGGAACGATGAAGTCCGATCCGAACTGGATTTCAGAGGCTCTCATGTCAGCTATGAGAGGAATTACTTGCGTATGGCCGAACTGTCGGAGCACACATAACGGAGCATATGGTTGGAGTCCCTTTAGACCTATAAGTCTGATGTAATAAAGTCTCTTATGTCTCAAGTAGACCTTCTTGACGATATGAAGCAACAGATACTTCCATTGAATCTGACTGCTACTGCGAGATGCTAAGTACCTGTACCAATCCTCTATGCCGACTGGTGACACATAACGCTTTGTTCTTTCGTAGAAGGTGGAGATCTTATTGTCTGCGATGTGGCATACATCAGTCATATTTGAACGCTGATAGAAATGCTCTACTTCCCACATCTGTAAGATAAGATTACAACCTTCAAAGAAGCTCGACTCACCCCTTTTGCATTTATTCAAGGCTCTAAACAGTTCTGCCAAGATCATGGGCGTCAAAGTAAGTCGTTTGTCACCGACTTTGTCAAACACTGCTCTAACTACTGAACATATGCACGTACTAATCCTTCTATGCTCAAGTGGAAATAAAAGAGTCCCTAGGAAAGCCATAGCAAATGCGATAGGACGCCTAACTCTCCAATTGTCCACAGTGCAACAAAACTCATTCTTAAATAATTTGTATCCGTCTCGGCAACCATATCTCTCATACAAGTAGTCTAGAGAACCCAATTGTTTTCAAAACAACGCAACTCTTTGATATTCTACAAATCCAAGTAACGGAGGAGCTTTTTCCCAGACTGGCCGTGCAGAATAACTGGTTTTCTGTCATGACATGCTAAACCAGTGAAATATCTGACTTCTTCTAAGGTGGGGGTCATCTCGAAATTCCTGAATTTGAAGACGACTCGGTCCGGGTCCCAAAATTGGATCAATGCTCTGACCAAATGCTGATCGGGAGAGATGTTGAATAATGATATGAGGCACCCCAACCTCCTTCTGATTGCCATCTTACTACCCAAGTCAAATTTTGACCACCACATCCTCAATTTACTCGGAATCCCACTCACCATTCTGATATGAGGGACATGTTCCATGTAAAAATAAATAATACAAAAAATGAATATGCATTTTCCAACTTAGGAATTTCGAATTTAGGCTTGGTTTCATTTATCACGATTATGCAACACATAATATGTTGTTGGGCCGCGGGGTTGTGAAAACCCGTTGACCAATTTGGTGTCTTCCTAATTGTGGTGTCAATGCCAAAGATTGACCCACCTAAGGTAAATGCATGCATGCCCTAAAATAAAGGGTGGTATAGCTTTATCCTAGGTTTTTAAGATTTTGGCTTTACTAGACGCAAGGTTTCCGAGCGGACAACTCGAGTGAGAAGGCTACGCGGCTGATCAGACGAACCGATCTAACTCCGCGCAGACGCCAACTCTCCTAAAATTTGGGTATTTTGAAAGAAATTTGCGGGTGCGCGAAGCACACCAGCGCGTGAGCGTGTGATTGTGTGAGCTTTCTAGAGTGGAAGAAGTATGAGCGGAATGTCAGTTTAAGGAAAGCAGTAAAAGCAAATAGCAATTAAAACAGTTAAACATACAAAATTAAAGCAAGCAATTTTAAGGCATTTAAAGCAAATAAAAGCAAATAAAGCCAAGAAATAATAAACCTAGGTTTTCTATGGTCAAGAACCTCAAATACCCATCGAAGTCGTCATTTCTGTCACGCCCTTTTTCGACCACGACATATTTAACTCCTTATCCTGCTTAAAAAGTGTTAGAAATAAAATGCTAAAATGTGCTAAAGGGTTCGCGGAGTCGTCACTTAATTAGTTTGGGTGAATTAGGACACCTAAATATCAACTAGGTCGAAGACAACATTAACTCCATTTTAATGGTCTGCAAAACTAGTGTGAGATTCTGGGTAAGGGTTATTTATTAATCTAGAGGGAAGAGATTATGCACCCTCTAAGATTCGCTAACTTGCGGTTGTCCTGTCAAACTTAGGTTGATTATTATGCTAAAGAAATGCATGTTTTCAAAGCATTTAAATGAAAAGGCATAAAAAATTGTAAGATTTGTTTATAAAAGATAAGTTAATTTCATATGAAAGTATGCACTCTTATGGAAATATTTCGTTAAATGAAGTATATAAGATATTAAATAAAATCAGTTGTGATACATTTATAAAATACGACTATTATCTATTTTTGCAAATGCTAGTAAAAGTATGATTCTAAAAATGATGAATGCAAATAGTGGGCTTTTTAAAAACAGTAATACCCTAGCTACGGTAATCGTTATGCCAATGAAGATTATTAAATGTTAATATAGCTAGTATGGAAAGCCTAAGATAATTAACTTAAGGAAAATAAATTCTAGCATCAAATTGCTTTCTAATCTATAGATTCAAGGCTTAGATATTCTAAGTGTAATGTTAGTAGTGCAATGCTAAGCAATTAATTTACAACGCATAAATGAGGCGGGATAGAAAAACAATAAAGGTGACTCGAAGGATGGCAGTGGTGCCGTTCCGCCTGTGGTTTGGAATTTCTGATGCGGATAGAGAGATGCATATAAATACGGGTCTTTATTTGAAGTAGCTCATGATGAGTCTCGCCATGAAACTCTTCACGTTGCTCCGATGCGTTTCATGCAAATAAAAGAAAATATAAGATTAGTACATGTCCAATTAAATAGATAAAATAATCACATACTCAAACAAGCTTATGACTTATTTGTTAAAGCCAACGCGATAACAGATCCCAAAAAACAGAAAGCCCAAACAAAAGCAATGTCCAACCCGCGTATTAGGCATTGGTACAGATAGTCTGGGATACAATCAAAGCCCAAGACATGACATTTCAGATATGAAGATATGCAGTTTATAGACTGCTGAATGGAGAGGATGGGCCCAGCGTACAACCCAAAATAGTTTAGTCATGACTGGGCCTCAAGGAACAATTATCACAAAGATTATTTGAGGGAAACAAGAATAGGACAAGCCCCAAACATATACAAAATGACATGCCAGGCATATAAGCTTGATATGCAGGGGATGCTGATTTACATCCTCATATATTTCCCTGCATTTTAACTCAGGATAGACTGACCATAGATTCTGCGGGAGGGACACACGCGAATAACTCAAATAAATAACATTAAAGCAGAGTATAAACAAGCAGATTTGGACATAGAACATGTTAAAAAATGAAAAGGCAGATAATAAGGGTGTCTGAAAGAGGAGAAGAGAATGGCGAAACAACAGGTTTTAAAGCAAAGAAATATCCTACGTCCTCCTTAGATTACATGTGAGATATGTAGAGTAGTTCCTTTTAAGGCCAGATTATTCCCGGAACATATTCCCATGTTTGCTTAAGACAAACATAGTGTATGCATAATAAAGACTTGTTTCATATAAATACAACATGCCAACACATATATTTGTACTTAGGCCATTTCACAGACTGATAAGATGACTCACTGAATCATGCGGTAGACAGGACTATTTCTCATGTGTGTATGCTCAGATTTAATAACTATTCTTACCAAACAGAGACAAACAACGACATAGACAGACTTAGCACCAAAGAAGTATACTTGATATTTTATTTACACAAAGTGAATGCCTTACATGATTATGTACCAATGATACAAATAATTGACAATGATCAGGTATGAGTACAGTGTGGATCCTATGTCTACTCCTAACAAATGCTAATGTCAATTAAGTATAGCAACATGTTTTACATGCCGACTTAAGGAACCAATCGCAGATGTAAATGGGGATTGAACTAGGAAAATTGTGCATTAATCCTAAACCAACATCAGTTCTTCAATCGACATGTTTGGCCATTAATACCATCTATTCGAATAGTAGCCAATTCATATACACAGACATAAAACTAATACTATCGTAAGCCTGAACATATTAATAACCACATTTACAAGCATTAAATAGCAATACACATCGACTAGACAGGTTTAGTAATTGACTTAATATATACTTAATCAGTCATAACAAATACATATTACGCACACAAGTAGCAAAATGAAATATAAGGAGGAAAAGGGTGATAATTTTACCTTCTCCGGGCAGCGAACCGAGACATCGTATCAAGTCGTCGATCCACTCGGAGTTGCGATGCGATTTGAGGGATAAAGTTTCTGCTTAACAGAACTTCTGTAAAAAAGGACTTCTAGCGATTCTCAGTTCGTTGTGGGTTCTTGCTCTTTCTTTTGATAATTTTGGATCTTTCACCAATTTTGGATTATTAACTGATGCTCCAAGATGCCCCTTTGATGTGAAAATCGATCTATTTATATAGTCGTAATTGTGGGTTACAAATTTGGTAAGCTATTGATGGTGCAATTTTGGGTTGATTCTCGTGCGATTTGTACTGATTTTGGTTGATTTGTGATGCTAAAATCGCTGTGATTCTGGTCTCCATTTAAGACGTGCTTTTTGGCGATTCTTAACACAATTTAGGGAGTTATTTATGGTAAGATTGTTTATGGTAAACTGGGGTAAGAAAATTAGGGGGATTCTTGATTGATTTAGGTATAATTTTGGACGGTTTTGGTGTGAATTGGATGTGGTGTCGGCTGAGTTGGTTTAAGGTTTAGGTTTTTCTTTTCTGAGTTTTAGGGCTGTTGGGGAGGGAAGGTAGATAAAAGGTTGAGGTGGTCGATGGGCCGTGGGTCAGGGTATGCGTATTGGGCTTGGCGAAAAATGAGGGAAAGTTGGGCTGGTTTTATTTGGGTATTAGTTTAAGGGTTTTAGTTTTAGGTGTTAGATTTTAATTAGTGGTAAATAAATGGGGTTTAAATTATTATTAAATTACTTAAATGCTAAATTCGGATATGATATTTAAGGATTGCTTAATACTTTTATAAATGCGATGCTATTATTAAAACGCATGTATTAGATTAAAATTAGTTTAATAGGAGTTTAAATTACAAAAATAATAATTATGAAATTGTCTTGCGTATTAATAAATGTGAATATGTTATTTAATGAATGTGTGATGCGATGTTATTGCTAGATTATTACTATTTATTTACGTATTTATTATTATTAAAATTATTAAAAATTAATAGAGTTATGAATAATATTTATGCGAATGCGGACGTGAGACTAAAAATGCTTAATATTCTATGTAAAACGCGGTGCCATTATTAAATCACTTATTTATGCATGTACTAATATTTTATTGTTGCATTTTATTATTATTAAATTGTTAAAATTATTTTGTAAATTTAGTGTAATTTTATAGTTAATGATGGGACGAGAGGGTCAAAATTGGGTGTCAACTTGTCCCTCTTTGTATGGAGATGATGGAAGAGTCTTCTGACAAAGACGTTGACTTATAGCCAATTTTGTCTCGATCATCAGAATTAAAAATGATGGGCAGTTGAGACAAGGCTGACGCGAATTCAAAATTGTCCCAGTGTCGAATTATGACGACACTGGGCTACCATGGTCAAACACGCAGCGGTGGCGAATTCAAAATGGTCGATGTCGAGTTATGACGACCTTTGGGCTACAAGCGGTACGCAGACTCAAAATTTGTCCCAATGTCGAGTTATGACGTCACTGGGCTACCATGGTCAAACACCAATGTGGGCTGATGCGGACTCAAAATTTGTCCCAGTGTCGAGTTATGACGACAATGGGTCGACGTGATGTTAAAATAAAAATAAATTGTCTTGCATTTGGAAGTGTGCCAATATCTGCTTATGATGACTCTGGGCTTATTGGTGTGACGGGATGTTGGAAGAGTGGACCGATGCTCGAGGCCTCTTCTGCCATTTGTTGGGAATGTTGACCCCCCAACAAATTGCCCCGGTTCGCTGTAAGAGAAAATCCACGTTGTGCTCCTGCATGCTAAGACTTATGCAAACGGTTAGTGCATAACTGTTAAGGCAAAAATGATAACGCATGAATTTATAAGCAATGTAATTGTGTGAGTAGAAATGTTATCCTGCAAAATGTGATGGCAGTTGTGTTGATGTGATGCTGTAAATGCTGAGATTTCGTCCTTGCACGGACGTATTGCAATTGTGAATGCTGGCGTCACCCCTGCACAGACTTGCTGAATGTTGTGAACGTTGAGATGTTGATGTCGTCCCCGCATGGACTTACTGGGTGCTGTGAATTCTTGATGAATGCTGTGAATGTTGATGCAGTCTCTGCACGGACTTGTTGAATCTTGTGAATGCTTGCTGAATGCTGCGATTGCTTGTTGAATGCTGCAATTGCTGATGTAGTCTCTGCACGGACTTGCTGGATGCTGCGAATGCTTGCTGAGTATTGCGATTGCTGATGTAGTCTCTGCACGGATTTGCTGAATGCTTGCTGAATGCTGCGAGTGCTGATCGCTGGTGTAGTCTCTGCACGTACTTGCTGGATGTTGTGAATGCTACGATTGGTGATATAGTCTCTGCACGGACTTGTTGGATGCTGCGAATGCTTGATGGATGTTGTGATTGCTGAGATAGTCTCTGCACGGACTTGCTGGATGTTGTGAATAATTGTTGAATGTTGTGATTGCTGATGTAGTCTCTGCACGGACTTTATGGATGCTACGAATGCTTGCTAAATGATACGATTGCTGATGTAGTCTCTGCATGGACTTGCTAGATGCTGCAAATGCGGTTGTCGTTTTTGCCAGATTTTGCTGTTGTTTTGTTACACCCCGTAATTCAGGTCATGCTTATGAGAATGTACGAAAGGAACTAAGATTTAAATTTTTGGAAAGATAGTTTGACAGAATATTTTGGTCAAATTTTAGTCAACTTTGGGGCGGTTTATATCCGGTTATATTAGGAGTTCTTAGGTGTTTCAAATGACTAGTATGAAGTTCGTTGAGTCTAGTTTCCAACGCAACAAACCGCTCGTCGATAGGACATTGGGGTAGAAAGTTATGGAAGTTACAAGTTCGGTCTTGTGACGAGCGAGAAAAGTGTTTTCGATCCAAGTGCCACAGCCTTGCGCGGATCACGCAGGCGCGGCGCCGACGCGCGCGCGGATGTACTGAGGTATTCTGAAGTTGCGGCGCCGCGGCGCCGGATGCAGGGCCACGGCGCCGTATATACTGAAATGTTCAGAAGAATTTTACGCGTTCGGTTAGGCGTGTAACCCCCTTGTAGTACTGAATGGTTGGGCCTTGAATATGGCATGTTGGCTATTGATATCGGGCCTTGAAAAAGGTGGAAAAGTTTGTAGAATCGAAGGAAGTGCTGCCCAAATTTTTCCGTAGAATAAGGAACATTATGCTTAGAATTTGCTACGAATAAGTCTAGACGCTGATAGACGTATTTGATTATTATAGGTTGATACTCTATGCGCGGCATATCCGACTTGGAAATTGGATTTAGCCGAGGAGGTATGTGATTCTTCCTATCCTCTTGAGCATGATTGTTGTGAAATATGTAGTACGGTAGACGTATGTGTGTTAAATAAATTTGGTTTCACTTTGATATCCTTGACTTGAGTTCTAAATGATAAAAATCTTGAAATATCTTAAAAAACAAAGAGTTATGAATTATTATTCGGAAGAAAATTGATACTTGGTTTTTAAAAGAATAGGTACTCTTGGTTTTCCAAACGAACATGGTTGTTTGAATTATTAAAAAGTATAAGTGTTATGATAACTTTATGAGAAGTTAGTTATAACGACTTAAGGAAGATAAAAAGAACGGTTTACTTACTTGTGTATAAAAAGCTTTGTTGTGATTTCTAAAAGTGTGGTAAGTTGGTTTGATAAGTAATCATGCTATGATACTACGGGCGTTGGTGCCTTGAGGATTATGTGTTAAGGGGGTTTTCTTGTTGTGCTTATGTTGTTTACGGTAAGCCGGTTGTGCTTGTATTATATCACATACCCCCCTGACTTGTTATGTTCTCACGTTAGCTACCCCGTCGCGAGGAGTACCTCATGCGGGTCCATGTGACCTATGCGGGATACGGTAGTCCAGGAATCACTCCGAGTGTGTTACGCCGATGCGAGGAATACCTCATGCGGGTCCATGTGGCCTATGCGGATTGCGGGAGTCCAGAAAATGCTGCGGGTTAGCTACCCCCGATGCGAGGAGTACCTCATGCGGGTCCACGTGACCTATGCGGACTACGGTAGTCCAGGATTAGGACTCGCACAATGATACTAGGGGTGTATGGTCCTACTCCGATCATTGGCGGTCTAGAAAAGACCGGTTGGGCTACACCTATTTGCTCTTATATATACTGTGGCACTATGTACTGTGAATTGGTTTGTTTCATACATGTCTGTGGATTGGTTTTTAAAATGTTATGATTTCATTTCAGTACTTTCAGTTTCATATACTTGGTACCTGTTGTACTGACCTCCTTCGGGGGGCTGCGTTCATGCCGCAGGTAGAGGTACATCGGTTGTTGATCCTCGCTCATAGAATCACCGTTCTGCTTTTGGGAAGCTCTGTTTCCCCGGAGGCTTATCTTTTGGTATGATTCCCTGTCATTGTAGGTTCATGTACATTCAGGGGTATGGCGGGGCCCTGTCCCGTCATAGTTGTTATAAACTCTTAGAGGTCTGTAGTCCTGTTGTAAATTGGGGTTGTAAGGGATGTAACTGTTCAGGTTTTGTTATATATATATATACAGAAAGGTAACCATTTTGGTTAGCCTGTTTCTTATTTTATATTGTTCTATGTTTGTAAGTTTATTTCCGCTGGTTACTCTGATGTACATCTACTAGGGTGCCCAGGTAAGGCACCAGTCATGGGCCCGGGATCGGGTCGTGACAAAAGTGGTATCAGAGCAGTTAATCCTCGGAAAGTGTCTACAGACCGTATCTAGTAGAGTCTTGATTATCGGCGTGTTGTGCACCACACCTATAATCAGGAGGCTACATGATATTTAGGATTGGTTTCCATTCTTTTCACTCTAAGATCGTGCAATAGAGCTGTGTTATAGGTTGAACTCCCTCTGACATATTCTTATGTATCAGTTATGCCTCCACGCAAGGCAACCGCGGCCCAGAAGGGCAAGGCAGCTGAGGGAGCTGCTAGTAGGACGCAGAGGGTTACGAGGGCACATGCCCAGTCTTTACCTGAGGTGATGCTTCGGACGACGAGTTCCACGACGTCGCCAGCCCCAGCAGAGTTGAGCGTGAGCGGTGGCTCACGAGACCACGGTACCTGAGCCTCCAGTTCCACAACCTGGAGCAGAGGATATGGGTTACAAGGAGATGGCCCAGCTATTAGCCATGATCGTGGCGAGGTAGGAGGACAGACGGGAGACAACGGTTCCGGTTGTACCCGTAGTTCACCCCAGATCTGATAGCTTGATACTTCGGGACTTTTTGAGTTGCAGCCCACCAGAGTTCTATGGGTCGAGGACTGAGGATGATCCTCAGGAGTTTATCCGACAGTTGCAGCGGATCATGAGAGTGATCAAGGCCTCGGAGACAGAGTCGGTAGTATTGGAGAGCTCGGGCCGATAGATTTCTGATGTTGAGACAGAACGGGCGGACGGTCCGGGAGTACAACGTAGAGTTTGACTCGTTGGCGACGTCCCGCTTTAGTGGCGCATGGAGGACGAGTGCACCGCTATGTCACGTGGCTCGATGATTACTTAGCGTAGGTTGCTCGGGTGTAGCTCTTCACCGGTCATGGACATTGCCCGTGCGAGCTTATACGCACTGGGTGTGAACGCGTAAGCCGGATTGGCGGATATCGCCAGGCGGGACAGCGGGTCCTTTGGTAGCTTTCGAGGCGGACGACCTCAGCAGCAGACTGGATTTGCACCTCAGCCGGTTCAGAGCGCTCCTTCACCGTCTTCCGGACGTCGAGGTATTGAAGCGTGTCGAGGCCCTGGGCTTGAGCTTCGAGGAAGCAGGGATGCTACCCGATCGAGACCACCCCCCTCTCGGTGTGTCCGATGTGGTAGATCCCATTACGGGAGTTGTGGTAATGCTTTGGGACCTTGTTACACTTGTGGCCAGCAGGGTCATATTTCGAGGGACTGTCCGACCAGAGGCAGCGCAGATGGTAGGGTTCAGCATACAAGGTCATTCGCCGGGTCTTCATCTCCTACGGTTACTCGCCCCGGAGGGCAGGGTCCTCATGGGCTAGCAGGTCGCGGCAGAGGTCGTGGCAAGGGTCCTAGTTCCAACGGTCCTCAGAACCGCATTTATGCCATGTTCAGCCGCTAGGACCAGGAGGCGTCACCAGATGTCATCACAGGTATATTATTGGTTTCATGTTGTGACGTATATGCTTTGATAGATCCGGGTTCTACCTTGTCCTATATATCTCCTCATATTGCTGGTAGAATAGGGATAGAGCCTGAGTCCATAAAACCATTTGAGGTAGCTACATCAGTAGGTGATTCGGTGGTAGCTGAGCGAGTATATAAGGCTTGCCCATTGACTATTTACAGTCGTCAGACCCTAACCGACTTGATAGAGTTGGATATAACAGACTTTGATGTGATTATGGGTATGGATTGGTTAGCTTCTTGCTACGCCAATGTGTATGAGGAGAGATTGATACAGTTCGATTTCTGGTGGCGGTTATCGAGTGGGAGGGGAACACTGCGTCGCCGAGGGGTAGGTTTATTTCTTACCTCAAGGCTAGGAAGATGGTGCAGAAGGGGTATATCTACCATCTTATTCGGGTATTTGATACTGAGGCCGAGATACCAGACCTTGATCGATTCAGGTTGTTAGAGAATTTCCGGAGGTGTTCCCAGACGATCTCCCGGGTATCCCTCCTGAGAGGGAGATTGAGTTTTGCATTGATATGTCGCCAGACACTCGGCCTATATCTATTCCGCCATACAGGATGGCACCTGCTGAGTTGAGGGAGTTGAAGGACCAGCTGAAAGATTTTCTAAAAAAAGGCTTTATCAGGCCTAGTGTTTCTCCCTGTGGAGCGCCAGTTTTATTTGTAAAGAAGAAGGATGGGACGCTACGTATGTGTGTTGATTACAGGCAGCTGAATAAGGTAACCATCAAGAACAGATACCCCCTCCCCAGGATTGATGATTTGTTTGACCAGTTGCAGGGTGCGAGGCGGTCTGGTTATCATCAGGTGCGAGTAAGAGAGGCATATATCCCAAAGACTGCATTCAGGACCCGGTACGGGCACTATGAGTTCAGGGTGATGTCTTTCGGTTTGACCAATGCTCCAGCTGTATTTATGGATTTAATGAACCGGGTGTTCAAGCCATTTTTGAATACGTTTGTTATAGTATTCATTGATGACATCTTGGTTTATTCTCGCTCGGAGCAGGAGCATGCAGATCATTTGAGGACGGTACTGAGAGTCCTCTAGGACAGGTAGTTGTATGCCAAGTTCTCGAAATGCGAGTTTTGGTTGGCTTCAGTGGCTTTCTTAGGACATGTTATCGGGGCCGATGGTATTCGGGTTGATACAACAAAGATTGAGGCAGTCAAGACTTGGCCTAGACCCACTACACCGACGGAGGTGCGCAGCTTTTTGGGCCTTGCGGGTGTTTATTATCGGAGGTTTGTGGAGAAGTTTGCTTCCATTTCAGCATCATTGACTAGGCTGACTCAGAAAGCAGCTATGTTCCAGTGGACGGATGCTTGTGAGGAGGGCTTCCAGTTACTGAAGGAGAAATTGACGACCGCCCCAGTTCTTACTCTTCCAGAGGGTTTAGACGGATATGTGGTTTATTGTGATGCGTCGGGTGTCGGGCTTGGGTGTGTGCTGATGCAGCATGGTAAGGTTATAGCTTACGTATCTCGACAACTCAAGATGCATGAGAAGAACTACCCCACGCATGACTTAGAGTTGGCAGTTGTGATTCATGCCTTGAAAATCTGGAGACATTATTTATATGGAGTTCATGTGGATATTTACACAGACCACAAGAGCCTCCAGTATATCTTCAGCCAGAGGGAGCTGAACTTGCGGCAGAGACGGTGGTTAGAGTTACTTAAGGATTATGATGTCGATATACTATACCACCCAGGGAAGGCCAATGTAGTTGCATATTCCCTTAGTCGTAGATCGATGGGTAGTCTGTCAGATGTGCAGCCAGAGAGAAGGGGCATGGTCCGCGATCAGCTAGCGAGCCTTGGAGTTCGATTGGTTGGTTCTGATAGTAGTGGGGTTCGGGTTTGAGAGGTTGTCGAGTCTTCCATCGTCGAAGAGGTGAAGAGGCGACAGTATGAGGACCCAGCTATGATACGGTATCGAGATACGGCTCTTCGAGATGAGAAGAGTCTATTTGAGGTAGCACCTGATGGGGTGCTAATATTTGAGGGCAAGTTGTGTGTTCCCGATGTAGCAGGACTTCATCAGCAGATTCTGTGGGAGGCACATAGTGCTCGTTACTCTATTCATTCGGGGTCGAATAAGATGTACCATGACCTCAGATGTATGTATTGGTGGGATGGCCTGAAGACGGACGTGGCAGGTTTTGTTGCTCAGTGTCCTAATTGTCAGTAGGTCAAGGTTGAGCACCAGAAGCCCGGTGGGCTATTGCAGGCTATTGATATTCCGACATGGAAGTGGGAGGTGATCAATATGGACTTTATTACAGGGTTACCTCACACTCAGAGGAAGCATGATTCCATCTGGGTTATTGTCGACAGGCTGACCAAATCAGCCCACTTTCTTCCAGTCAGGACTACGTATTCGGCTGAGGATTATGCTAGATTGTATATCAGATAGATTGTGAGACTGCACGAAGTTCCTATATCGATTATATCAGACAGAGGAGCCCAGTTCACGGCTAACTTCTGGAGGTCTTTCCAGAAGGGATTAGGGACACAAGTGAGTCTCAGTACTGCATTTCATTCTCAGACCGATGGACAAGCAGAGAGTACTATCCAGACACTTGAGGATATGCTGCGGGCCTGTGTTATTGATTTCAGGGGTAGCTGGGAGGATCATTTACCTCTTATGGAGTTTGCGTATAACAACAGCTACCATTCCAGTATCCAGATGGCGCCTTATGAGGCCTTATACGGGAGGAAGTGCAGGTCACCGATAGACTGGTTTGATGTGGGCGAAGTTCAGTTAGTCGGGCCGGACATGATTCAGCAGGCGGTGGATAAGGTGAAGCTTATCCAGGAGCGGTTGTTGTCAGCTCAGAGTCGACAAAAGTCGTATGCAGATAATCGGCGTCGACTTGGAGTTTGAGATGGATGAGTGGGTCTTCCTGAAGGTATCACCCATGAAGGGTGTGATGAGGTTTGGGAAGAAGGGGAAACTTAGCCCAAGGTACATTGGGCCTTATCAGATTGTCCGTAGGGTAGGCAATATTGCCTATGAGTTGGATCTGCCATTCGATCTGGAGCCAGTACATCCAGTTTTTCATGTGTCTATGTTGCGGAGGTGTATCGGAGATCCATCTAGAGTGCACCCGATTTGTGTGTCCAAGTGACAGAGGGGTTATCGTATGAGGAGAGTCCCATAGCGATACTCGATCGTCAGGTTAGGCGACTGCGGACAAAGGATGTGGCTTCCGTCAAGGTCTTATGGCGGAACGAGAACAAAGAGGAAATGACATGGGAAGCAGAGGAGGACATGATGAAGAAGTATCCTCACTTATTCCCTACACCTCCAGGTAACTCACTTTCCTACTTGTTGGTTTTAAATTGACATATATGCTTAAGTATTGTTGTGGTCATGTATAGCGTTCTTATTTGCAAGGGGAATAGTTAAGAGGGTCTATGTCGATATTTGATTTGAGTAAGCGTAGAAGGAACATTAGGACGAATGTTTCTAAGGAGGAGAGAATGTTACACCCCGTAATTCAGGTCATGCTTATGAGAACGTACGCAAGGAACTAAGATTTAAATTTTTGGAAAGATAGGTTGACAAAATGTTTTGGTCAGATTTTAGTCAAATTTGGGGCGGTTTATATCCGGTTATATTAGGAGTTCTTAGGTGTTTCAAAATCCTAGTATGAAGTTCGTTGAGTCTAGTTCCCAACGCAACAAACCGCTCGTCGATAGGACATCGGGGTAGAAAGTTATGGAAGTTACAAGTTCAGTGCGCAGACGAGCAGGAAAGTGTTTTCAGTCAAGTGCCACAGCGCCGCGGCGCCGGATGCAGGGCCGCGGCGCCGGATGTACTGAGGTATTCTGAAGTTGCAGCGCCGCGGCGCCGGATGCAGGGCCGCGGCGCCGTATGTACTGAAATGTTCGGAAGTTTCAGCGCCGAGGCGGGATTTTTCGCGAAAATTGGGGAAAAATCAGAAGATATTTTGTGAAAGGCCTATGGGAGGGTGACAAGTGTCCCTCCCATCTTTTTGACCAAGAGAGGGTCTTATATTTAGGACCAAGTCTTGAAGACTTGGTTATTTTCAAAGGTTCTTCCAAAAAGAAATCCTCTCCTCTTCTCTCTAAAGTGATAACCCTAAGCCAAAGATGAAATTATCGGAAAGGCGGCAAGAAGGAAATATATTGGCGAGCTTATAGGAAGTTAGTAGAGGTGATTTTAACGAAGAGGAATTGTGGAAAGAGGGCAAGTGGGCGATTTGTTGGACTGTTTTGGGCAAATTCCAAGGTAACAATCCATTCTATTTTTTTAAGTAAGTTATGTCGTATGTTAAGGACGAAAGGACTTGTAGTTGTCGATATTGTTAATAGGTATATAACATGTAGGAATAACGATTTGGATTTGAAAGGATTGGATAAGGATGATATGTGAGCATGTTATAGCCGAGAAATTGCCTTAAACTTATTGGATTATTTAATATGAATTGTGGGGATGAATTTTACGCGTCCGGTTAGGCGTGTAACCCCCTTGTAGTACTGAATGGTTGGGCCTTGAATATGGCATGTTGGCTATTGATATCGGGCCTTGAAAAAGGTGGAAAAGTTTGTAGAATCGAAGGAAGTGCTGCCCAAATTTTTCCGTAGAATAAGGAACATTATGCTTAGAATTTGCTACGAATAAGTCTAGACGCTGATAGACGTATTTGATTATTATAGGTTGATACTCTACGCGCGGCATATCCGACTTGGAAATTGGATTTAGCCGAGGAGGTATGTGATTCTTCCTATCCTCTTGAGCATGATTGTTGTGAAATATGTAGTACGGTAGACGTACGTGTATTAAATAAATTTGGTTTCACTTTGATATCCTTGACTTGAGGTCTAAATGATAAAAATCTTGAAATATCTTAAAAAAAAGAGTTATGAATCATTATTCGGAAGGAAATTGATACTTGGTTTTTAAAAGAATAGGTACTCTTAGTTTTCCAAACGAACATGGTTGTTTGAATTATTAAAAAGTATAAGTGTTATGATAACTTTATGGGAAGTTAGTTATAACGACTTAAGGAAGATAAAAAGAACGGTTTACTTACTTGTGTATAAAAAGCTTTGTCGTGATTTCTGAAAGTGTGGTAAGTTGGTTTGATAAGTAATCATGTTATGATACTACGGGCGTTGGTGCCTTGAGGATTATGTGTTAAGGGGTTTTTCTTGTTGTGCTTATGTTGTTTACGATAAGCCGGTTGTGCTTGTATTATATCACATACCCCCCTGACTTGTTATGTTGCTGTGGGTTAGCTACCCCCGATGCGAGGAGTACCTCATGCGGTTCATGTGACCTATGCGGGCTACGGTAGTCCAGAAATCACTCCGGGTGTGTTACGCCGTCACGAAATACCTCACGCGGTCCATGTGGCTATGCGGATTGCGGAGTCGTGAAATGTCGCGGGTTAGCTACCCCGTCGAGAGTACCTCATGCGGGTCCACGTGACCTATGCGGACTACTGATGAGTCCAGATTAGGACTCACAATGATACTAGGCGTATGGCCCTACTCCGATCATTGGCGGTCTAGAAAAGACCGGTTGGGTTACCTATTTGCTCTTATATATCTTTGTGGCACTATGTCGTGAATTGGTTTGTTTCATACATATACGTGGATTGGTTTTTAAAATGTTATGATTTCATTTCAGATTTCGGCCACATACTTGGTACCTGTTATCGCCCTCCTGGGCCGTTCATCTGCGGTGAAGGTACATCGGTTGTTGATCCTCGCTCATAGGATCACCGTTCTGCTTTTGGGAAGCTTCGTTTCTCCGGAGGCTTATCTTTTGGTATGATTCCCTGTCATTGTAGGTTCATGTACATTTAGGGGTATGGCGGGACCCTGTCCCGTCATAGTTGTTATAAACTCTTAGAGGTCTGTAGTCCTGTTGTAAATTGGGGTTGTAAGAGATGTAAATGTTCATGTTTTGTTATATATATATACAGAAAGGTAACCATTTTGGTTAGCATGTTTCTTATTTTATATTGTTCTATGTTTGTAAGTTTATTTCCGCTGGTTACTCTGATGTACATCTACTAGGATGCCCAGGTAAGGCACCAGTCATGGGCCCGGGATCGGGTCGTGACATGTTTCACCTTCTTTATCACTGCCAAGTTGTTGTTGTTTCTCCTGTCTCTGCCTTATTATTGCATTTTATGCTTCTACTAATGGGAAATAATTTGCACTCAAAGAAAACTTGTGAGTTTGGGGGGGTGATGCGCGAAAAGATGCACACACTTTAACGCAAGTGCACGTTATCGTGACAAGTAATATAGTCTTGGTAAGACCGAATATCGTCCACAAGGATTAGGGTTCAAGTACCAACTATCTATCTTTTGGTATCTATTTGGTAATTGATATTTGATTTTGTGGTTTATAACTAATAATTATAAAAGCTAATTAACTATAGGTTTACTTCAGTTGTGATGGGAATAGGGCTTCCATGTATCCTCAACTATCCGCTTATGTTATTTATCAATGCAATGAATTATGGTTTTCTTCTCTCGGAGCTAGCAGGTTTACGAAATCGTTTTATATTCCCGTTAAGGATATATAAACACTCAACCCCTACCTTTCGGTGATAAGGATAACTCTATAGGAGGATTAAGCACAAAAACCTAGTTAACCGTCACGCACCATGCGTAAAATTAGAGTTGTTAAGCCTCTCATTAACGCTACATAAATAATTGAGGTATTTTCATTCCCAATCCAAAATATGTCTACCCAACTTACAGCATATTCACAACCTCCTCCTTTCGAAGTTTGATTAGAAATCATATAATGATAATTAGTTGTCAATTAATTACCAAGCATTCAAAGCAATTATTGGATAAATCTCAACAAGAAGAAGAATAACCATGGACATGCATTAATTCATAACATAAGTTTCTAGTGAATCAACATGGAAAGCCCTATAAAAGAATTAGTTCCTAGCCATTGACATGACAAGAACTAATTCAAAGTTCATCATACAAAACTGAAATAAAAGAAAGAAAAGAAAAGGAAATTACTAAGTTTAGGGTATTCAATCTTCAATCCAAGAAAACCTTGTGTTGTGCAAGAAAGGGAACCCTTTAGAACTGCCTAGGGTTCTCCTTTTATAGGCTGAAAATCGCCTCTAACTTTTCCCTTGCACTGGCCCGAATTCGTCAATTAACTCGATTTTCGCGTCGTGCCGGAACCTGCGATGCCGGGTGATTTGGCGCGCTGCCACGATCTCTGGCTGCAGGCGCCGCGGTGCTGGAACCTCCGCAGCCTCTCTGATGATTGGGCGCGCGACCTGCCGTCTGCGGGGCGCGCGGCCTGGTCCTGCCGCCTCGTTCGCCACTTTCTCGCTTAGCTGGAACCTCCTCTTTTGCCCTCTTTTAGCTCCTTTTCCGCCATTTGGCCATTTTAATCACTTTGACTCAAAAGAAAGAAAATCTATCCTAATACGACACTTATTTGTACAAAAAAGGACAAAAGACTAACTAAAAACGACTCGAAAAGTGTATATAAAATACACCGATCAAATACCCCCAAACTTAACCTTTTCTCGCCCTCGAGCAAAGATAGAAAGAAAGAAATAAAAGACTCAAGAAAACGAAAAAAATAAAAGACTCACTGACATTGATCACTTTTGCTGCATTGATGTTATCTAGAAAAACATGAAGGTTATCAGAATAATATGCAGGAATATATAGCATGAAATTTTTAGCACACTAAACACATTAAGCTAGATATTTCGCAAACTCATTTTTATCATGCTTAATGGAAGTCAACATACTGAATCATGCTTGTAAAATTCAAAAATCCTATGGCATGTTTACTTGTTATTCTCCACTAATCCTGGATATGCATAAAAGAGATCTTCAGGACTTTAAGGGTTGTAATGTAGGCATAGGTTTAGGTAGGTAAAAATAGACATTTTAGGCTCATTCTGTGTACCATAAGATCTTTGGCTTTTCATTGTTTCCCTTTTCTTTTGATTCTTTCCTTCACTTCAATTCAATCTTTCCCCTCTTTTGTTTTGGGAGAGTGAAGTGTATAATAATGACAAACACCCCCAAACTTAGGCTTTTGTCTATTTCTTATTACTTTTTTATTGGGGTGCATCAACGTTGTTCACTCTTTTTGTCTCTTTTTTAACACAATTTATTCCACTATTTCACATTTTTACTTATGGCACAATTTGTGGGAATATAGGGTGTCAAAGAAGAAGTTTCAATTTTTAGGCTCAATGGGGCTGACTAGGGATACTTTTAAAGTCCGGGATAGAAAAGAGTGGTAAGAATTGACTATCAAAGAAATGTCTGAGTCATCTCCCTAACATGCATATCCTAACTATTTCGCCTCAAATAGCAAGCAATCATAACACATAAGTATTCATCATTTAGCATGCACAATTCAAGCAAGAGACTCCAAATAGACAGATTTTGTGAGTTTTTGGCATATCTAACCTAGGTGGTTAGATAGTTGCTTCTAATTCCATTACATTATTTCACCTTACTTCACTAGGTGTTTCTAGTAACTACAGCATATATCTTTTGACAGACAATTATGACTTAAAAAAAATTTGTGACTCAAAAATACATAAAAACAACAAAAACACAAATAAAACATAAATAAAACACCCCCCCCCCCAAACTTAAATCACACATTGTCCCCAATGTGTGTAGACTCAAAGACAATAAAGGAAATAAGACACTTACAGACTTGGCTAAAATGGTGGTGGTGGCGGTGGCATGGGATAGTGCATGGACCACTGACTGAACAAGGAACTCATCTCGTTGATTTGTTGCCTCGTTTCTTGCTGTCTTTGTATCACTGTGTCCAAACTCTGCATCATCCTCATTTGATTCTGAAGCAATTGCTCCATCATGGGCACTGAGGGTTCTGAATCTGTGGTTGGCTGGTGGCTAGGCCCTGCCGCATATTGAGCCTCTATTTCAGGCTCATCTTCGTCTATGGAGGCCTCTGCTGCTGCTGCTGCTGGTGGTTGTGCTCTTCTTCTTGCTGCTGGGGGGGTTGGGTCTGGAAAAGAGTGCACTATCCCATATGTCACAGGCAGTTGGTTTCTCTCATTAGTATCAGTGGGTAGGGCTGGGACCCCATTCATGTGGCATAAACTGGTGATAAGTGAGCCATGTCCCAATCCACCTGTTGTCACCAACCTGTTGATTTCTTCAATGCTCTGCACTATCTCTTTCCCCACATCAATTGTTTTCCCCGTCATGATCCCATATATCAATTTGATCCTATCTTCTGGCACTCTGGTGAAGTGCGTGGATGGGATCAGACGGGCACTGATGAAATATAGCCAACCCTTGGCTGCTTTGTTGAACTGACAACTGCTCAGTCCTCTTGACCCATTTCTTGCAATATAAAATGCAGCCCCAGGGTAGCTCGCTGTGTCTGCAACGGTGTCCCAGTTGATGCTGGTGGTGCTTCTCGACCATGATCTGAAGTAGCTTCGGTCGTCACCTCTTTCTTCAACATCTGATGTCTTTAGAGATATATTTATCACTTCTGCCGTTACAGGCATATATTTTCCCCTTACAAAGCATTCATTGTCCACCCTCTCCGGAAAGTTAGGATAGAATTCACGCATCATTGCTGTGTTCATAGGTGCTATCTTGTCCGGGTTTACAAATCTCCTCCACCCCATCATCTCAATCATTGCCCGAATGGGCTCATAGGCATCCTCCTCCCCAAGCGACTCCCTCTGATAGTCCATTCCCCTTTCAGGGATTAAGGGCCTAGTACTAAGCTTTTTGTATCTTTGGAAGGCTTGGTAGCTCACAAACCTAGTATCATCGTAATGCCAATGAGGTGGATGTGGAGGCTCTTCTCTTTCTGGCGGACATGGTTAAAACACTTTCTGCAGCTTACAACTTAGTAGCACAAATGTTTCCCAACACAATCAATAATTAGCAGCTAAAACACTAATACCCCCAAACTTCAACTCTTCTGCCCAATACCCACACCCTCCTTGTCTACTCCTTCTCTAAACTTTACAACCAATTTTTCAGCACCCCAACTATTTCAACACTACAATACTCCTTCACACTACTACCTCTTGTGACTACAGTAAAGATCTCAAGAACAAATAAAGATTACCTTTTATGGTGTTCTTCAAGGTGTTCTTGCTTCTAATGGTGATTTGAGGCAATGGAATGGGGTTTTTGTTGATAGAGATGGCTGAGGGTTCTAGGAATTTAAGAGTTTTGGTTGTGGTTGGGTTTGATTTGTGGAGGATTTGTGTGTAAATTGTGGATTTTCGTGGGTTTTGTGGAGAAGGGGGTTAGGTTTTGGTTTTGAAATTGGGGAAAATCTGATTTCTGGATTTCGCGCCGCGGCCGATTTTAGCCGCGCGCCTAATACTGCACTCCTTCGGGATTTTCTGCCGCATTCTGAAATACGCGCCTAGACTTGGCAATTTTTCTGGATTTTTGGCGCCGCCGCCTCGGCGCCACACGCTTAAACTTCGCTTTTCGCTTTTACGCCGCCTGCTCTTGGGCGCTGTTATACCTCGTATTTCCAGTATGCGTGGGCGTCGAGAAAGTTTGAGCCTTAAAGTTAGGCAAGATTCGAAATTTGTACACAACCCCAAACGAATTGTTTTTCGACTAAACGCTTTCCGAACTTTGCGTAGGGAAAATTCCGCTATGACATTTTTAATTTTTGCGGATTTTTCCGAGAGAAAATATTTTGGACCAACGAGAGTGACACTTGTCACCCTGCCGGGCGTCTAGTGGCCGAGAATGGGGAGAGTTCTGGCATGTTTTGTGGCCTAATCCAAGCGGTCAATGTTTGTGAGGATTTGTGGAGTAGGGTTAGGTGCACTTGGCTTGATCTTGACCTCCACTTGCCCCCACTTGGCTTGATCTTGGCCTCGTTGTCCTATAAATACCCTCCCTTGTGAAGACTTCTTCATCCACAAATGTGTTCTAAGTCTTAAAATCCTCCCCTTTTCTTGTTGCTCGCCCAAGAGCCTTCCTCCCCTTTGTAAGTCCTTGTGGCCGAGAGGTACCCCCTTCCTTGTGGTGCTAAGCAGGTACCCCTTTGGCTAGTTGTTCTCGTAAAATACACCCCCCATTGGTAGAAAGTATTCTCCAAGTATTGTTACTATTCCAAAATACCTTAGCCTTATACCTTGTAGTATTCCAAAAGTTACCTCTATACGTAGAGCCCGAAAATACTACCTTTTGTCCTTTTAGTCTCAAACCAAAACCCTAAGGAAAATCTTCATACGAGTTGAAGTATTAAGTAGAAGTTCGTAGAACTTCTAAGGGTTGTTTGGAGCGGATTGAGCGCCAGAGTGGAGCTAAACGTCGTCAGATCGACATTTAAACTTGGATAATTTTGGGCTTATCGAGGTAAATATCTTGTCCCTTATTGTAATTGAGTTTGCATCTTGAAGTATAAGAATTAAGTATAAGCTATATACAAGGAAGGTATATAAGAAGGAAATTGAATCAGATTTACATAAGATCAGTATTTACTGAGACTTGTGAAGTTTGGCGGGTAGGAAGTCTTTGCCCAATTTTTCCAGAATAGTCTAGACGTTGATAGACTTGTTTGACCGTTATAGGTTGAAATCGCAAGTAGCGTATTCTACTCGGCGGTGGAAAGGGCTAGCCGGATTCTGATTTGGAGCTATTTGCTAATAGTCGATAATCGTCGCGAGGTATGTGATTCTTCCTATACCCTTGAGCATGATATTTTAAAGGAATATATATAGTACGGTAGACGTACGTGTGTTAACTGAACGTAGTTTTACGGCAATGTCTTTTGACTTAAGCCTGAATAATAAGAATCTTGAAGTATTTCAAAAGATTTAAGAACCGTTTTTGAAAGAGGAGTAATACTTGGTTTTGAAAGCTAAAAAGTTATACTAGCTTTATGGGAAGTTAGGTATAACGACTTAAGAAGATAAAAGAATGGTTATTGATTTTAGAAGTTAAGAGACTTAATCTTATAAGATAAGAGACTTGACTTAATTGAATTGACATGAAGTTTGTTAAAAATTGTGAAACTTCATTCATGAGTAATGAGTACTTGGTTTTTAAAAGGAATAACGTTTTACTGATTTCGGAAATGAGAATAAGTAAGGAACTTGATTTCTAAAAGAGACTTGAGGAAATTAAAGAGTTTTTGGTTTAAAAGAAAGGCATTGTTTTGTCTTAAAATTGGTTTAAAACATAAAGTGTTATAACAGCTTTATGGGAAATTAGTTATAATGACTTTATGAAAACGAAAGAATGGTTTTATCATTGGTTTTTAAAGTGGTAACTTGACTTTAAAAGGAGAAGTGTTTTGGTCTAAAAAGAAGGCATGGTATTGCCTTAATTTGGTTTTAAAAGGAAAGTATGGAAGTTGTTTTGGTTTACTTAAAAGATGTTAGCCACTCTATACTGCAGGTATCGAGTGACCTTTGTAAAAGAAATGGATCCTTTAAAAAGAGTTTAACATACGTAGTACTTTGGGGATAAAACCTGGACCTTGGCATAAAATAAAAAGTACCTTGAGTTGTGTGTAACTTTCCTATGTTTGCGTGTGATAGCCTTGTTGTGCAAGTGTTGTATTCTTATGTTACCGCGTCTCGAATGGAGGGCGGTCGTATTATTCTTGATCATTTTGGACATCTTGACACGATGGGCGCCCACGTATGCTTCCACTATGATAGTCCACGGGCATCTTGACTCGATGGATGGTCCACGTATGCGCCATGATGAGGGTTCGTTTCTGTTGATAGTGTTATTCCATGGACTAGCTCTCCATGAGGTTTTACCGATCGACCTTGGTATCCGTGGTCGGCTTGCCAGATTTGCCCCGTCTCGTGGCTGATTCGGCCTTGGTACATGGTAGTTAGCCCTCGCACTTGCCCCGTTCAGTTTAGTGACGAAGTCTCGTGATACGGCCTTGGTACCTGGTAGTTAGCCCTCGTACTTTCCCGGTCAACACGTGACACGCCGGTATCCGTAGTCGGCTTTCAGACTTGCCGTGACGCCTTCGTGGTTTGGTTGTATAGTATTGTTAGTACGCACTTGGTGTTCATGTACTCGTGGTGTTATTATATCATGATCGCCGCAGCGATGGAAGGTATTCCACGGGCATGATTGATGTTGCGGGCGTGAGACCCATAGTTATATTTGAGTGATGACTCTGAGGGCGTGAGTCCCTGACTTACAGGACTGCTTATTTATTATGAATTGTAGTTTGGTTATCATACATGTCTCCTGCTTTATATAGACTGCTATGATTTCATTTACAGTATTTTCAGTTTCATATACTTGGTACTGTTACCGACCTCCTTGGGCTGCGTTACATGCCGCAGTAGAAGTACATCGATTCTTGATCCTCGCTCTTAGGATCACAGTTTTTTAGGAAGCCCGCTTTCTTGGAGGCTTATCTTTGGTATAGTCCCTGTCGGTGTAGTTACTTGTACATTCGGGGTATGGCGGGCCCTGTCCGTCATAGTTATAGTTACCTTCTTGAGGTCCGTAGTAATCGCTGTGGCGTGGTTTGTAAAAAGGATTAAACTGCTCGGTTTGAAAGATTTGTATACATATATTTTATTGGAAGCGTAACCGTTTGGTTGCTTTGTTTATGATCTTATCTCTTGTTTCATGTTTAAGTTTTATTTCCGTTGATTTTCTCTGATGTTGTATCACTAGGGTGCCCGGGGTAAGGCACCGCCACGCCCGGATCGGTCGTGACACCGCGCCTCGCTTCCCGGCGGCTTACCCGCTTTTTTTTCCGAAATCCTCGCTCTCGCCGCCCTTCAATTTATTGGCCTATACCTGTCAATACATACACAAGAACCCAAGACCGTGAGATTGTTCTAGACAAAATAAAATAAACTAAAGACAGAAATTGAAATAACATAATTGAAAACGTTGGGTTGCCTCCCAACAAGCGCTGCCTTTAACGTCTTTTAGCCGGACGCAATTAACCGGTACGAGTGCCCATCGATCCTTCGCAACCGCTTGCAATCCACAGATTTATTGTTGTAGGTCTCAATTTCCCTACGACCATTTGTTCAAACAAGAGCCTTAAACATACAATTATCCCCCAAGTACACAAGACAGACTTGTCTTTTATGCTTTCTATAATGTAGGAATCCGTGAAATTCTCTACATCTCTCAACTCTATGGGGTACCCTTGATGGTATGGGCTTCCTAATTGGGGATCAGCCGTGATAGCTAGTGGTGTTTCTTCTGTAATAGGTGCAAGAAAAAGAATTTCCACAGAATCCAAGAAGGTAAATAATTGAATTTCTGCAATCTTTTCCTTCTCTACACCAACTATCTCACCAGATTCCTCAATAGTTGGGTGTGGTTCAGGCTCCTCAATTTGTTGTTCGCTGTTCAAAATGACTGCAAGTTCTCCTATTTGCAGTTCCAACTTCTTCATGGCCAATCTCGTTTCGTCCATGAACTGAGTTTGATATCTAGCGAAACTGAGTATGACTTCTCGTAATTCCTCTCTCTCTTCCTGTAGGGTTGGAGCTTCATCATATTGACAGTAGTAATCCAAGTCTCCAGGATCCCTGAGATTCATCAAAACCAACAACGGATCACGACACCCTTGTTTTCACACAATAAATACATAAAACGAAAAAAAACTAAAAAAAACAAAAAATAACAAAGAATAAAAACCAAATTAGAAATTAAAAATAGATAAATTTGATATTGAACTATGCCTAATCCCCGGCAACGGCGCCAAAAACTTGATGCGCGAAAAGATGCACACACTTTAACGCAAGTGCACGTTATCGTGACAAGTAATATAGTCTTGGTAAGACCGAATATCGTCCACAAGGATTAGGGTTCAAGTACCAACTATCTATCTTTTGGTATCTATTTGGTAATTGATATTTGATTTTGTGGTTTATAACTAATAATTATAAAAGCTAATTAAATATAGGTTTACTTCAGTTGTGATGGGAATAGGGCTTCCATGTCTCCTCAACTATCCGCTTATGTTATTTATCAATGCAATGAATTATGGTTTTCTTCTCTCGGAGCTAGCAGGTTTACGAAATCGTTTTATATTCCCGTTAAGGATATATAAACACTCAACCCCAGTATTGCACCTTTCTACCTTTCGGTGATAAGGATAACTCTATAGGAGGATTAAGCACAAAACTTAGTTAACAACACGCACTACGCGTAAAATTAGGGTTGTTAAACCTCTCATTAACGCTACATAAATAATTGAGGTATTTTCATCCCCAATCCAAAATATGTCTACCCAACTTACAGCATATTCACAACCTCCTCCTTTCGAAGTTTGATTAGAAATCATATAATGATAATTAGTTGTCAATTAATTACCAAACATTCAAAACAATTATTGGATAAATCTCAACAAGAAGAAGAATAACCATGGACATGCATTAATTCATAACATAAGTTTCTAGTGAATCAACATGGAAAGCCCTATAAAAGAATTAGTTCCTAGCCATTGACATGACAAGAACTAATTCAAAGTTCATCATACAAAACTGAAATAAAAGAAAAGGAAATTACTAAGTTTAGGGTCTCCAATCTTCAATCCAAGAAAACCTTGTGTTGTGCAAGAAAGAGAACCCTTTAGAACTGCCTAGGGTTCTCCTTTTATAGGCTGAAAACCGCCTCTAACTTTTCCTTCGTGCTGACCGAAATTCGTCAATTAACCTGATTTTCCGGCGTCGCGCCGCTGCTGGCGCCATGCGCCGGAATCTCGCGATGCCGGGTGATTTGGCGCGCCGCGCTCGAACTCGTTGTCAGGCGCCGCGGAGCTGGAACCTCCGCAGCCTCTCTGATGATTGGGCGCCGCGCCTCGCTTCGTCTGCGAGGGCGCCGCGCCGTCCGGCCGCTGCTCGCCACTTTCTCTGCTTTTAGCTCTGAAACCTCCTTTTTTGCCCTCTTTTAGCTCATTTTCCGCCATTTGGCCATTTTAACCACTTTGACTCAAAAGAAAGAAAATTTATCCTAATACGACACTTATTTGTACAAAAAGGGACAAAAGACTAACTAAAAACGACTCGAAAAGTGTATATAAAATACACCGATCGGGGGGGGGGGGGGTTGGTTCATATTGATTTTGCGGTCTTGATCTTTTCTGCTCGTGCGCCTGATTTGTTTAGACCTGTAACCCCTGCCTGGTCACGTTGATATATTTGGTAGTAAACATTTTGACGTAGCGTGTCCCAAAAATATTTTCAAAACAAAACATTTTCATGAGGTATGCACAAAATATCTTTTTAAAATAAAACATTTATATGACATGCATATAAAGTATAAAACCTTGTCGAATTTATCGAATATGACACGTAATCTGACCAAACGAGCACCTTATCAGGAATCCTTATTATGATCTCTTCACGGTGCGTTTTTCCAAAATTGTCCCAATTTTTGTTATGAGGGGCGTGTGGGCAAGACTTGACTATGGTGGAAATTGCTCATATATCTTTTCAGAATAATCAAACGCATTTTGTTGCATGCGAGCCAATAGGGTGATTTCTAATGGTGTGACCGAAGCCGATTTAGGTCGCCTACGTATTCTCATGAGGGAATCAGGTCATGACGTAGTTCATTACAAGCGAAATTGGGTAAAGCTAAAATTTCTAAAGATGGGACCGAAGCCGATATGGCCGCCTTCGTATCCGCCAAGGGAATCAGGTCAAACGTAGTTCCATTACAAGCAAAAGGGATTGTGATTTTTCTAAAAGTGGGATTGAAGCCGATATGACCGCCTACGTATCCCACCAAAGGAATCAGATCAAACGTAGTTCATTACAAGTTAAGGGGCTTTCTAATTTGAAGCGGCGAGACCCTATATGGGATCTATGCATATCCCACCGAGGGAACACATCTTTTTTGCAATGCAAAGGGAATTACATGAAAAACAAATGCTTATAAATGTAGTATCTCTTTACTGCATCCGCGTTGATAGCTTTAGGTCATACTTCGCCATCCATCTCAGCTAAGATTAAAGCTCCCCCACTCAACACTCGATGAACCATGTAGGGCCCTTGCCAATTAGGTGCGAATTTCCCTTTAGCCTCATTCTGATGAGGGAATATGCGTTTCAGCACCAATTGTCCTAGCTTGAACATCCTTGGTTTTACCCTTTTGTTGAAAGCCCTGTCCATCCTGTTTTGGTAAAGCTGCCCCTGACAAACTGCATTCATCCGTTTTTCATCAATCAACATTAACTGCTCGTATCGACTTTGCACCCATTTAGCTTCGCTCAACTCAGCCTCTTGGATAATTCTCAAAGATGGTATCTCCACTTCTGCTGGTAGTACTGTCTCTGTTCCATATACCAAAAGATACGGCATCGCACCGGTAGAGGTCCTAATAGTAGTGCAGTAACCCAGAAGTGCGAGGTGCTCATGAGCCTAGGATGGAGCACATGAATGCATCAAACACATTATCTGATACATCCATGGGACACTTGACTATGACTTGCATCAATATCCATCATCGGCCTCTACACTTGTGTCGTATATCGATGCTGATTGGGGTGGCTATCCCGATACCAGACGCTCCACGTCAGGTTATTGTATGTTTCTTGGTGATAACTTGGTTTTGTGGTCTGCCAAACGACAAGCTACCTTATCACGTTCCAGCGTCGATGCCGAGTATCGAGGAGTTGCCAATGTGGTTTCAGAATCATGTTGGTTACATAATCTTCTCTTGGAGCTTCACTTTCAATTCAAAAAGCTACATTGGTATATTGTGATAATATTAGTGTCGTTTATCTTTCTGGAAATCCGGTTAAACACCAGCGCACTAAACATATTGAGATGGATATTCATTTTGTTTGCCAAAAGGTAGCTCGTGGACAAGTACGCGTCTTACATGTTCTTTTCCGGTTTCAAATTGCAAACATCTTCACTAAGGGTCATCCATCAGTCCTATTTGAAGATTTTAGAGACATTCTTAGCGTACGAAGATCGCCCACTATGACTGCAGTGTATAAAAATATACACGGATATACAATACCTTGTGTATATCACGAAAACCATCACAAATGGGAGACCGTGATATACACGGTATACACACCGTGTATATCCCTATTTTGTAACATATTATTTTGTATTATTTGTATATAAGTAGCATTGTACACTTATCATAATTATAGTATTCTTGTACAAATAGAATAGGTTTTGGGAGTAGGATAAGAATAAAAAAATTCTTATTATGATAATTGTAACTTGTCTATATACTCTTTCATTAATGAGAATAATCAAGAGATTATTTCTTTCAATTAAATTATTGGCTTCTAGTGTAAATAAAATGTTCAAAGACGCAGAAATTATCACATCAACAATAACATACTCAATATAATTTTACTAGTGGGACACATAAATTATGTATCACAAAAGTAAAATGACAAATAAGGGTGTGTTTGGATTAGCGGTGGGCATAATTGATTCTGGCAGAAGTGATTTATGTTTGGATGCAACAATATAAAAGTGATTCTTATAATTGATTTATGTTTGGATAGTTTTGATCAAAATTGCTTTTGAATGTAGAATTACCAAAATGGACATACATATAAATAAAAATATACATATAAATAGATGGACGTATGTAAATAAAAATTACAAATAGATAATATAATTTAAAGTGCAATATAGTACTTAAATATTAGTAGAATATTATTACAATACTAATTTAAAGTGCAAATAGTATTTAAATATTATTACAATACTAATTTTGCATGTATACATTATAGAAAAAAGAATAATATTATACTTAATAGTTATTTTAAAAAGTACCTTGAAATCGGTTCTCAGTTAAAATTGTAGTGCACATTTTACCGCATTTCTCGGGACTAGCTTCATTTAAATTTTTTGGACTAGCTTCATTTATATTAATAATACATTATAGAAAAAGAAATAATATTATACTTAATAGTTATTTTAAAAATTACCTTGGAATCGATTTTCAGTTAAAATTGTAGAGCACATTTTGCCGCATTTAAAATATTAATAATATTTGAAGTATTTGAAAGAAGATAATAGAAAAAGGAGAAGAATAATCCAAATGAGTTGCATTATTCTCATTCCTAAGTACGAGAAATGTCCTAAAATTAACAATAACATACTCAAAATAGAACATGAGTAGTATATTTGATTTTTTTAGTAATTATTTCTAGATATTTAAATATGGTAATGAAAGTTGTATATTTGAATGTTTTTAGTAATTATTTTTAGATATTTAAATAGAATAATGAAAGTTGTATATTTGATTTTTTTTTATTAATTATTTTTAGATATTTAAAGAGAGTAATGAAAGTGGATAGGGTTGTTGATGAAAATTAAAGAGATTAATAAAGGAAAAGGTAAAATTCAAACTGAAATTAATGGCAAAATTGATTCTGCCAGAATCAATTTTGAAAGAATTGATTTTGGCCAACCAAACATACCAATTTTCTGATTTTCACGAAAGTAGATAACCATAATTGATTATGGATACCCAAAGCTAATCCAAACATGGACTGAGTTGAACAAATATTGGTTCTTCGAAAGCACAAACGACAATAGAAAAAAAGATCAAGAAAATCTGTTTGTATTATTACACGTATCATGGCAGATGTAACTGCTAGAGCAAATCTTCATGTAGCTAACATACCATAAATTTTGAAGTTGGATGTTAAAAATTTGAGTTTTTGAAATTGTAAATTTTGAAACTTAAAATTATATTTAGATATGTATTTTACTTCGAAATTTTTTAAAGTTTTATGAGTGAATCTCCAAAACCCCAAACACTGATCTGGACTGGCTTTTGAAACTTGAATTTTTTTGAAAGATAGATTATCAAAATCTACGAGCAGACAAATAATCGAAGATAAATTTTAAAAATCTCTGTACAAACGCTGGCTAATAAGAACTTGTTCATGATTAGGTTAGAAGTTAGGACATAAAATAATGAAGCTGCATTTTGTTGTCTAAGCAGACTTGATTATAAAAATCACTGCTATGTTCATTTCTTCGTGATACTGCATTTATTAAAACCATATTAAATTCTTCAAAAACATACAATTAAATAGCACACATGAATGGACCAACCACCCCCATTTCCTCTCCACCTTCCTCTCACCTCTCTCCTTATATCTCCCACTTCCCCTTGCTATTCCTTTTATTATCACCATTAATACCATCCAAGAAACACATAACTTTTTGAAATCCCAAAAACCAGTAGAAACTATCCAAAAAAGTTATATTCTTGGGGGAAAAGAATCACAACTTTTTTCTATCCCAAAACTAGTAGTAAAAACTATCCAAAATTGTTAGTTTCTTAAAAGAATCACAACTTTTTTGTATTCCTAAACCACTAGAAACTACCCAAAAAAAACTTGGATTCTTGAAAAAAAAAAAATACAACTTTTCTGTATCCCAAAACCAATAGAAACTACCCAAAAAGTTACATTCTTGAAAAAAATAACAACTTTTTTATATTCCAAAACAACCCAAAAAGTTACATTCTTGAAAAAGCTCACAACTTTTTTGTATCCCAAAACAACCCAAAAATTAGATTCTTGAAATTACAAGTTTTATGGGCAAGAAAATGAATTTTGGTTCATGGCAATGGCCTTCTTGTGCACACTCAAAGACTCTATCTTTCAGAGCAAATGACAACAACAACATTTTCAAGACTATACATTCAATCTTCTTAGACCCTTCTACTGATCATAATCATGATGGTGTTCTTGAAATTGAAACCACACCAGAATCTTGGTTCACAAATTCTTCAGATTCAGCTAGTTTTTCAACAGAATCTGATGAATTGTTACCAACAGGTGAACCATTGGAAATGATCATAAAAGGGGTACGTTCAGAAAGACTATTTTTTGAGCCAAATTGCACTAGCTCACTAATCTTGGATAGGGCAGCCCGGTGCACTAAGCTCCCTCTATGTGCGGAGTCCAGAAAAAAATCGGACCACAAAGATATATTGTACGCAGTCTTACCTTGCATTTCTGCACTAACCTTGGATGAACAACAAAAAGAATCAAGTGAAAATCAAGAACCAAAGAAATTACAAGATGATGATGGTGATCAAGAATTGCCATTTAAGGAAAGTGTGGCATTAGCATTGGAATCAGATGATCCATATTTAGATTTCAAGAAATCAATGGAGGAAATGGTAGAGACACATGAGATTAAAGATTGGGAATCTTTACAAGAGTTATTAGGATGGTACTTAAAGATGAATGGGAAAATAAATCATGGATTTATTATAGGTGCATTTGTTGATTTGCTTATTGAGTTTTCTCCTCCTACTTCTGATTCAATTACTTGTTATTTTTCTGCCCCTTCTTCTCCTATGTCTTCAGTAGGAAATAAGGAGCAAGAAAAGGGAAGTAGTACTAGTCCTTTAGGATAATTAACTTATCAATTGTGATTTTGTGTACATCATTGTAATTGCTTAGGAAAAAATAGATGTACATATTGCAATTGGAGTTTATCATTTTTAACCCCTTCCCATTCATAAAAGAAAAAAGAGATAATGATAAACATATCTGAACTATATTTTTTTTTTTTTTTTTGCTAGTTTCACACTTTAATTATAAGTTACACACATGGTTAAGTAGTTTAGATAAAAAAAGGGAACAACTGGTAGTTGGCCTAATCAGATTCGAGATGTGTTTTAATACATAGATGATGATAATTTAAGTACGAAAAAAGTAAGAATTGATAGTTGCGAAACTCACAAAAAATGATAATTCATATATATTTTTTACCATTATAAGTATCGCGCAGCGCGGTGTCAAAATAATGCCTCAGTTGCTACCCACATTGCTTGTTGTGGCGTTGAAACTTAGCGTGCCGATATTTCGTGATTTCTTTGATACTAGTCCCTTGGACTTCGCCAGGTATATTCAAGTCTCGAAATAACAGAGTTTTCAGGTTAATTATTACCAAGAAACATACACTAGCCAGACATAGAACGTCTAGTGTCTAGATAGTCACCCAAATCAGCATCTGTATACGAGACAAGTGTAGACGTCGATGAAGGATATAAATGTAAGCCATAGTCAAGTGTCCCCTAGATGTACCGAATAATGAGTTTGAGCACATTCATGTGCTCAATCATGGGATTATGCATAAAGAAACACACATGCTATACGACATACGTAATATATGATCTCGTGAAAGTAAGATACTGAAGAGCCCCTGCAAGACTGCTATAGCGGGTCAGATCCTCGTAGGGTGAGCCAGCCGAAGCACCCAACTTGGGTTTAGTATCAACTGGAGTGAAAATGGACTTGCATGAGGACATATCAGCTCACTCAATGATCTCAGCTGCATATTTCCATTGTGATAAGAATAGCTCACCTGCACGACGAGTGACAACAATCCCCAAAAGGTAACTCAAGGGCCCCAAGTCTTTCATAGCAAACTCAGAAGTAAGCATTGTCATAGACTCATAATAGACTGACGGAAAGCATCAGAAGAGAAATTCAAGATAATATCATCCACATATAATAGTATATAAGCCAGAGAAGTACCACGACGATACATGAATAATGAATTATCAGACCTACTATGAAAAATTCCAATAGTCAAAACATAATATGCAAATCTCTTCTACCAAACCCGTAGGACCTGCTTAAGCTCATACAAAGACTTCTTCATTAAACAGACATGATGAAGATAATTGGGATCTCTAAAATCCAATTACTAATGCATGTAAACTATCTCCTTAAGATCAACATATAAGAAAAAAAAATTCACATCTAACTGATGAATGAGTCATGCTTTCAAAAGAGCCAAGTTGAGCACCGTGTGAATGGTAGCCGGTTTGACCACCAGACTAAATGTCTCACCGCAATTCACACCAACCTGTTGAGTCTTACCATCACCTACAAGACGAGCCTTATGCATCGCAAAAGAACCATCAGAATTTTATTTATGAGTAAAAATCCATATAGACCGAATAATATTAACACCAGATGGACGGGGCACTAACTCCCACATCTTATTATCAATAAGAGCATTATATTCATCGGTCATAACAATTTTCCAATTCGGGTCATTTAAAGCGAAAATTGAATTACGGGGTAGGGGTGATTTACGAATATTAGAAGTTAGATTAAAATATATTTTTGATTTAAAAATACCCCCATTGACTACGAGTGATCGGTCTGTGACCTGGAGGAGAATTGGGTGGATTTTGGGACATAATAGGAGGGGTGATGGACGGGCCAACAGCAGCTGGCTCACGCCCAATCTGGAATGAAAATCGAACCGACCAACCAAATAGGGAAGAAATGGGTCGATATTCGCCCACTCTTCGAACGTAATCGCGGCGTGGTCAGGATATTTGGCATATTTTTTGGACCTATGACGGGATGGCTGGGTCCAGCGAGTAGTGGGCCTGCGGGTGGAATTTAGGTACGAGATAAGTCCGATAAATTGTGGATAATATACGGTGAGACATCGTCATCTAAAAAATTATACAAACTAGGCTCGGCGCTACAAACTTTTACAAACGGAAATTGAGTTTTATCGAAAATAATATGGCGACTAATGATGATTTTATTAGTCGATAAATCAAAACACCTGTAACCACGATGATTAGAAGGATAACCCAAAAATACACAAGGGGTAGACCGAACTTGAAGTTTATTAATTGTAGTTGACGGAAATAGGGGATAACATCAACACCCAAAGACCCTAAGATGGGAATACGAAAGAACTTTATTATATAAGATTTGAAGCGGGAATGAATATGTCAAACCTTTGATAGGAAGTATGTTAAGAAGATTAGTAGTCATTTGTAGTGTATGATGCCAAAAGGAAGGGGTACGGAAGCATGGACCAATAACGTTTAGACAATGTTATTAATGGTACAAATTTTTCGTTTGACTTTTCCATTTTGTGAGGAAGTATGAGGACAATAGAAATGAAAAACTATGCCATTAGAATCACAAAAATCCCGAAATAACCCGTTATCATATTCTTTGCCATTATCACATTGAATATTTTTTATTTTCTGATCAAATTGGTACGGATGAATACTCAAAATTTTAAGAAAGTGAAAAAAACTTGGGATTTTTTCGCTAAAGGAAAATACCATAAAAATAGAATAATCATCCAAAAAGAAAACATAATAATGATGGCCCATATAACTTAAAACGGGAGTTTTCCATAAATCATTATGAATAATATCAAATGACATTAAAGTTGGAGAAGTAAAGGCTACAAAAGGTAATCTAACATGTTTCTTAAAGGACATGATTGACAAATCGGAGTACTACGTGTACCCTTGCAAGAAATAAAATTATTTTTATACAATGAAGAAACAATGGAAGACCTAGGGTGACCCAAACGTACATGCCATAAGGGAGAAGCTAAAACTGCAAAAGTAGATGGCAAGGTTGGACACGAGAGATTGGACGCTAGCGTGATAGGATAAATATCTCCTCTACTATCACATCTCATGAGAGGTATTTCCATCTTGAAATCCTTCACAGAAAATCCGAAAGGATCAAAATTAATAGAAATCCAATTATCAGTGGTGAATTTATGGACATACACCAAATTTTTAATTATGTTAGGGGCATGAAGAACATTTTTCAAGACAAAAGGAGGATGAAGAGAGGGGGAGACAAAGTTTTATGATCGTAACCACGAATTAGAATGGAATTGCCATTACCCATAATTAAGCCACGATTGTTGCTCAAATTACAATAAGACTAAAGAGTACCTTGGTCGGACGTCATGTGAGTAGTAGCTCCGGTGTCCATGTACCAATTTACATTCGGAGGATTCAATCTAAGCGTGTGCATCGTGGCTTCAATGTCGATCAGGGTGGGGCCGCTGCATGATGGGCATGTGGATGCTGGGGCCCAAGCATGCCTGCTTGCTGCCCCGGCCCAGAGTTTTTGTGAAAAACACTAGGCCAAGTCGTATTGGGCTGGAACGAATTATGGGCAGCCACTGTCCAGGGGGCCATGGCTGGGACCAGTGGGACGGTGGCCAACTATTTTCTCGACGGAGCCCACTGCCATTATTCTGACCATCGCCACCATTGCCGAAACCACCGCGTTTGTCCCCGCGATTTTTGCTATTATTTTTTCGATTATATTTGTCGCCCCCGTGAGAACAGTTTTGGATTGAATTATCAACGAAACCCAAAAAATTAGTGGAGGACGTCATCATGACCACGAGACTTGCACTAGTAGTCACCTTTTTATCCAAGCCGACTTCACCCAAAGTAAGCATGTACCGGGCATGATAGAACTTTGGGAGAGGATCACTTTGACGAAAGAGAGTTCTAACGCCACTATAGGCCTCAGATAGGCCAGCAATTGTTGGTACCATGTCCAATTTCTCACGCAAGTGTACGTATCATTCACAAGTAATATAGTCTGTAAGACCGAGTTTATCGTCCACATAGACTAGTTTCTCATTACCGTTCATCTATTTTATGTTATCTATTTGACAATCGATAATTGAGTTGGGTTTTTATTTAACTACTAGAATAATTGCAAGGATTAACTAAACTATTGAAGTTGTAATCAGTTATGAAGGAATTAGGGCTTCCAAAATCCTCGACTATCCACTATATTCAATCCTTAATGCGACTAGAATGACTTCTTCTTCTACGTTAAGATAGCGGTTAACTAGACTGTCTTATATTCCGGTTAGGATATATAATCACTCAACCTCAGTGCAGAACCATTCTATATTTCTATTATAGGATTTACCACATAGGAGGATTAAGAACAGTAACCTATAATGCTACACAAGTATCGGGGTACTTTCGTCCACGATTTTAACCTATGTCTATTCAATTACAGCATATCCAAATCTCTCCTCTCGGTTTTTGATTCGAAATCATATAGATTATGATAATTAGTGATCAATTAATTATCAAACATTTATACCAATTATTGAATAAATCTTAATCAATGTGAAAAAGAAATCAAACTACTGCATTAATTCATGAATAATAGTTTCAAGCGATTCATAAGGAAAGTCCTAATAAAGTGTTTAGCTCCTAGCCATAGATATGCTAAGAACTAATATAAATACCAACATAAACTGAATTGCAAAAAAAAGAAAGAAAAATATTGTGAACTAAAGTTTTCAATTGTAGCTTCAAATCTGCCCTGAGTTGTGTTGTGTGATAGAATGAACAACCTCTCTAACTATACTAATCCCTAGGGCTTAAATATGTTGCAAATTTCGTGCCCTATGGACCTTTCTGCCCTTGACCAATTCTATTTCGGATCTGAAAATTCACGTCTCGGCACCGCGATTCTGCAGAATGGTATCACGGTGCCAAAAGTCCTACAGCCTCTCAGTAATTATGGCACCGCGGTGCTGCAGTCTTTTGTCCTGAATTGCCAACTTCCATCCTTTTTGCCTCGGTAATCTCCTTTTATGCTCTCCTTTTCGCCATTTTGCATTTTTAAACCGCTGTGACTCAAAAGAAGGAAAACGACCATAACAAGACACTTATTTAAATGAAAATGAGAAAAACACTAACTAAAAATGACTCAAAAGCGTATACAAAATTCGCCTAACAAATACCCCCAAAATTAACCTTTGCTCGTTCTCGAGCAAAGATCAAAACAAAAACAAAGAAACAAGATCAAAAAGACTCAAAGACTCAAATCAAGCAGCTGCACAAGGTTACTTAGAAAAGCATGAACGTCAGTGGGATAATATGTTGGAACATATAGAATGAATATATCAATCTAGAATTTCAAGCCAGATATTTCGCAAATTCATTTCAATCACACTCAATGGAAATATGAACACTAACCTATGCATGTCAATTTCATTTAGTTATATCGGCATGTTTACTTGTTATTCTCCACTAATCACAGACCTACATATTAGAGATCTTCAGGACTTTTCGGGTTTGTAATGTAGGCTTAAGCAGGGGTAGGTAAGAGTAGGCATTTGGGCTCAATTTACGGTTTGTTTCATTCAACTCTTTTTGTCCTTCTTGGTATCATTTTCAATTCATACCTATCGTTTCCCTCTTCTCTTTTTGAGAGCATGACACACATTCACATAGGCACTGTTGACAGTCAATTTTGACCCATTTTTCGTATATTTGTTACAATTTTATGTGTTTTAGGACACCGCATTTTAATCATCATTTTTTGTATTTTTATCTTTTTATTTTAAATTAAGCATTATGTCCTTGTTAATATTATGTTTGTATTATTATTACACAGTCGTTTATTTTAATAATATTTGCATCTCGTTAAATAATTAATTGACATCCCGTTTTAATTTTTAATTAGACATTAACCATTTGTTAAATATTATATTTTATTATTATTGCATCAGCATTTGCATTTTAATAATCTTGCATCTTTTTAAATAATTTTTCTTTTAAATAATTAATCTGTTTTGCATTTTATCAAACCACCAAATTGAGACACAATTTGGATCAGTCCAATCCAACACTTTTTTTTATTATTTCATTCACACACCTCTTTTATTTCCTAAAATCAAATACCACTTTTCATTCCCCCCCCCCCCCCAAACCAAACCCAAACCCTAAAGCTAAATACCCCTATAAATAAAACATTACCCCCTCCTTTAAAGAAAAAGAAGCAGTCGCACCCCTCTTTAGCATCACCCTCTACATTTCATTCTCCTTCCTTTTTCCCTTTATCAAGACAACACACACACTCTCTCACACCCGTCCCCTCGACCCACTGTTTTTCGGCGAACCCCATAACCTCACCATCATCACCCCATGCCCTGTCTCGCCGGAGGTGATGACCGGCGATAACCTTCTCGTCGGACCCCCCACTTAACCACCGACGGTCATCACACCACTGCCCAGACCCGTCGCTCAATTCCGGAGCCTAGTGCTCCGGTGAACCTCCACTGCTACCGTCTTGCCCCACTGTTTCCGTCGACCCTCACCTTGTAACCTTTTCTTTTGCTGCATCATTTCAGCCTCGCATGAGCTGACCACCGACGACTGGCGGAGACATTGCTTGATTCCTTTTTGGTGTGTTGTTGGTTGTGGGAACTGATTTTCTCATTTTTGTTTTATCTGGCCGGAGCCTGAGCTCCGACGAGGCTACTGTTTGTTTCTCTGTTTTGTCATTGGACTGATTTCACATTATTTTTTGGACTATTGAATCTTGCCGGAGTTTTGTTTAAAACTCCGGCGACAGTTGGAACTTTCCGGCGACTTTCGTGGCTATTGCTTGATGTTTTTCGGCTGTTTTTTATTGTTATTTCCAAAGAAACGTAGTCGCACTGCTTTTATCTTGTTTCGCATCGATCTTTGACATTTTTTTTGGTCTGTATGTGGTTCCGTTATATTTTTGGGTTTGCTCCAGTGATGTTTTGAAATGTCCGGTGAACTACGTTGCTCTTGCTGTTTACTGTGTTGGGTCCGTGACCGGTTTTGGACAATTTTGTCCTTTTATCATTTTATTTAACTGATTTGGACAAGATACTACACTTGTTTGGCCAATGATTTCTTCTACTTACATAAGATAACCAACATGCGCTGTGATCGGTGTATTTTATATACACCTTTTGAGTCATTTTTAGTTAGTATTTTACTCATTTCATTTATGTTTAGTACATTATTAGGGTCGTTTTCCTTTCTTTTGTGTCACAGCGGTCAAAAATGGAGAAATGGCGAAAAGGAGATGAAATGAGCATAAATGAGATGGAATTGCACACTAAAAGGGCCAAGAAATGAAGTCTAAGAAGTTACGGAAATTATAGAGAAGATCAGACGAAGTCCGGACGAAAAAAGGGCGACGAGACGGAATCCGCCAGAAAAACGTTATCGGGCCGCGCAAGAGGGCGCCCAATGTGCTGAAGTTCGTAAAGTTGTAGTTTTTCGCCGCGCGCTGAGCGACCGACGCGGGATTTATGAAGTTCTGGGCCAGATTTGACATATTTTCAGAGTCCTAAAGGGATAACTTTTCCTACCTAAAGGAATAACTTTTCCTACCTAAAGGGATAACTTTTCCTACCTTAAAACCCTTACCTAAAAGGATTCTAATAACTTTTCCTACCTACATAATCCTTAACCCTTCACCTAAAGGATTCTTGGTCTATAAATAGTCTCTACATCATTAGAAGAATTCATTCTCCATTCCACCATTCACCATTCTACATCCATCCTTCCACCAATCCATCTTGTAAATATTCCACAACACAACCCTTGGATGCTAGAAGGCTTGGAGACTCGTTCTTGAGTATTTTCTCTTCTTTCTTTTTGCTTTATTTATTTCAGTTCATGTATGGAGATTGTATTATTTCTTAGCGTGACAATGGCTAGGAGCTAAGTACCTTATTAGGGATTTCCTTGTGATTCACTTGAAACTCTATTCATGAATTAATATATTAGTTGATTTCTTCTTCACTTATTTAAGATTTACCCAATAATTGTTTTGAATGCTTGGTAATTACTTGATCATTAATTATCATTACTTGTATGATTTATAATCAAACTTCGAAAGGAGAAGGTTGTGACTATGTTTTAAGTTGGGTAGACATAGGTCGGATTGGGGATGAAAATACCTCAATTACTTGTGTAGCGTTAATAGGGGTTTAAATACCTAAATTCACGCAAGTTGCGTGACGATTAACAGGGTTTTTGTTCTTAATCCTCCTATAGAGTCATCCTTATCACCGAAAGGTATACAGGAGCGCTACTGGGGTTGAGTGTTTATATAGCCTTAATGGGAGTATAAAACGGATTAGTAAACCTGCTATCTTAACGTAGAAGAAGAAGTCAATCTAATTGTATTAAGAATTGGATAGAGTGGATAGTTGATGATCTTGGAAGCCCTAATTATCCATCATAACTGATTTAATTCAAAGTATTTTTATAATTAGTTTATTTCCTGCATTATTAGTTAGAATTCCAATTCAATTACGTTAACCAAATAGATACCATAAGATAGATAATCGGTACTTGAAAACCAATCCTTGAGGACGATATTCGGTCTTACCTAGACTATATTACTTGACTCGACAACGTGCACATGCGTTAAATTGTGTGCATTAAATCGCGCATAAAGTTTTTGAGGCAGTTTCCAAGGGTTCCCTTTCTTGCACAAACACAAGACTTCTTGGAGTTGAAGATTGGAGACCATTACTTAGTAATTTTCTTTTCTTTTCTTTTACTTTATTTCAGTTTTTATGTTGGATATTGAATTAGTTCTTGTCATGTCAATGGCTAGGAACTAATTCCATTATAGGACTTTCCATGTCAATTCACTTGAACCTTATGTTATGAATTGATGCATGTTTATGGTTGTTCTTCTTATTGTTGAGATTTATCCAATAGTTGCTTTGAATGCTTGGTAATTAATTGATCACTAATTATCATTATTTATATGATTTCTAATCAAACTTCGAAAGGAGGAGGTTGTGACTATGTTGTAAGTTGGGTAGACATAGGTCGGATTGGGGATGAAAATACCTCAATTACTTGTGTAGCGTTAATAGGGGTTTAAATACCTAAATTCACGCAAGGTGCGTGACGATTAACAAGGTTTTTGTTCTTAATCCTCCTATAGAGTCATCCTTATCACCGAAAGATAGAAATGAGCGCTACTGGGGTTGAGTGTTTATATAGCCTTAACGGGAGTATAAAACGAATTAGTAAACCTGCTAACTCCAAAAGAAGAAGAACCATAATTCATTGCATTAATAAGTAATATAAGCGGATAGTTGAAGCGACTTGGAAGCCCTATTTCCATCACCACTGAAGTAAACACATAGTTAATTAGTATTTATAATTGTTAGTTATAATCAACAAACTCAAATATCGGTTACCAAATAGATAACAAAGGATAGATAATTGGTACTTGAACACTAATCCTTGAGGACGATATTCGGTCTTACCTAGACTATATTACTTGTCACGATAACGTGCACTTGCGTTAAAGTGTGTGCATTAAATCGCGCATCACGCTGGCGGGGCGAATTTTCGCAGCCGGACTTGTTTAGGATCTCCCACTTTATTTTATATATCTGAGCCCTCCGTGTTTAAAATTATTACTGTTTTGGCGCGTCAAAAGTTTTATTTATTTTATTTGTTTCTAACAATATTGGCCGATGAAGGAATCTCCGTCTGATTTCTAAGGCCTCCCCTGTACAAAAGACGGATTTATTTTTGGCTTTACTTGTTAATTCTTGTCATTGCATTAAAATTATTTGTTCTATTACTAACACTTTTACTAAGTGTTTATGCAGGTACCCGAAGATCATCTTGTGCAGAAGGCCTAAAAAGGGTTAAAAGATGTTCCGGAGTTTTATTCGATTTTAGCTTTATTATTCTGTATTGCATTCCATTTTAATTGTAAATTATGAAAACTGCTTAAAATATGTAGAATAAAAAAGGCAATAAATAATTAACCTAGGTTTGAACGAATAACCGCAAGTTAGCGGATCTTAAATGATGCCTAACCCCTTCCCTTTAGGATAATAAAGAACTCTGATCCAGAATCTCATTAATTTCGCAGATCATTAAATGGAGATTAATTGCAGTATTTTTATTGCAATAAATCAAAGTGTCCTATTTCACTTAACTAATTAGGTGGCGACTCCTCAAAATCAGCATTATTGCTCCATCCAGGGAACCGCGCCAAAGAGCAACGTTGCGGATACCGTTCAGACCCCGAGGTCGAAAATGGGCGCGACAGCATGGCGACTCCGCTGGGGATATCAGGTTCTTTATCATAGCAAACCCAGATTAATTAAATATTGTGCTTTATTTTGCTTTATATTTGTTGCAAATGTTTTATATTGTTTGCTTTTATTTTTTAATTAACTACTTTAATTGCTACATTCTTTTACTGCTTTCCTTAAATTGTCATTTCGCTCATATTTCCTCCATTATGGAAAATTGACACTATCACACACTACACGCGAGGTGTGCTTTGCACACCCGCAAATTTCTTTCAAATATCCAAATTTAGGAGAGTTGACATTTTACGCGGAGAATCCGATCCAATCGGTGGCCGCGTAGCCTTCTCGCTCGAGTAGTCCGCTCGGGAACCATTGTGTCTAGTAAGCCAAATCTTAGCAAAATTAGGATAGAGCTATACCACCCTTTATTTTTTAAGTCATGCATGCATACATCTTAGGTGGATCGAACCTTGGTATCGTCTCCACAATTAGGGAATTCACCAATTGTCGACGGGTTTCACAACCCAACGACCAATAAGCATATATGTGTAGCGTGATAATGATAGACGGATCCAAGCCTGGTCATGACACGCCGAAATTGGAAAAAGTGCACCGTCATTTGGTCGCCATTTCCAACAAAACATTGCAGTTTAACGGCTTGGACTTATTTATCCCAATCTCGCATATCTGACGTTTAGGCCGACCTCTGGCATAAGAGAGGTCCCATGCATATTAGGGCGCACGCTTGATTTGCATATTTTTGTTTACTATTGTTGTCGCTAGCAATTCTGTACATATTATTTAATGCAATAATTACCCTTTTGTGATTTCGGGCTCGAGCATTTGCATTTTTGCACTTTTTGCTGTCACATTGCAATCAAGACTTCTACTGCGTAAATCACTCTTGAATAGCGCGACTTGGACTTTATGAAGCATCAACCACCAGTCTGGTCGAACCAATCAGGAGAGTCTTTGACTATATCGTCACACCTATGCATTTTTATTATTTTGTCATTTTCCTACTCACTCATTTCTCATATTTTTGCAGGAAGGTCGTCCTCGCAAGCAACCTAGGCGGTCGGAAAAAGAAAAAAAAATCATCACAAAAATGAGCGGGAGTTATGTTGACTAATAGTCAGTTTATACCAGATTCAACGAGACATCGGTCTCAGTTCTTCTTTATTTTGTATCTTTATACATATTTTCAAATTCAATTGATATGTCTAGTGTTGATTACATAATACTTTATCATGCATTTTACAGCATAATCATCCCGAACTACGCGTGTCTGATTCTCACCACATGGTGTGATACGTAGGCAACCCATTTTGGGTTCGACACCACGAAAAAAATAAATAATAAAGAAGCATATGTTTTCACTCATGCATCCCATTCATCATGTTTTCGGGCATTCATTTTTCCGTTACATTCATTTTACTTTACATTCGTCCACAGTGGACAATCATTTCTTTTGCACAGCTTTATATTGCTATCATTTCATTGATAAATTCTTTTCAAGCATATATTTTATGCCATATTTGAATGAACTACGCGCGTCTGATTCCCTCGGCGGGATACGTAGGCAGCCCTATTCGGGTTCGGTACTATTTATTCAAAAAATACAAAAAAAATTTATCCAAAAATACAAAAAACATTTTTTAAGTATTATTGTTTGACTTTGTTGATACCAACACAGTTAGGACTTAGGAGTGTGCATAAAAAAAAGGGTAATAATCAGTATGAGTTGATTCTGTGGTAAATCATATATTCTTTTGGTACCTCTTATTCACACCCGTAAATGACATAGTCTTGCATATTTTCCAAGATAAGAATGAAACCAACCTCATCATATCATATGCATTGTGTGGTGAGTTTTTGAATAAGTTCAATTGCATTGCATTGTGATCTAGAACTTGACATGAATGTTTGTTGAGGAGAAATCCTGAGTAACACTCGGTGTAGGAAATGATCGTAGGCTTTCTTTGACCCGTTTGAGCCTTTTCAGCCTACCAAATAACATTATCCCTAGTACACCCCTTTGAGCCTAAACCTATTTCTTTCGACAATCGCATATTACACCTATACCCTTTCTGAGTGCGTACGCACTATCCCTCTCTTGGCCCGACCTCCTTGAGTTCTTTAGAAATGTGCAAGTGACTGACAAAATTCTAGCTGAAGTTTTCAAAGACAAAAGTTGTCAAAGTTCAAAAGGAAAAGAAAACAAAAGCAGAGACGACTTCACACAAAGAGGAAATCAAAAGCCCCGATAATAAAAAAATAAAAAATAAAAAGGGGAATATATAACTCCGAAAAAAAAGGGGCTCAAAACGGAAGATTCAAAAGAAGTCAGTACAGAAAAACTGGGATAAAAAGAAAGCAAGTCAGCATTAAAACGCACAAATATCAAGCACAGACGTATCTCGAGGAATGATTAGTCACTTTTACCCAAATGATATCCATTTCTTTCCCCAAACCTACATTACAAGCCCGTGACAAGCCCTACATGATCTTATACTGAGGGTTCTCACATTAGTAGATACTTACATGACGGCCAAGCCTATGGTATCACAATTGCATACATTGAACATCTTTCTGAGTGTGAGTATGTTTCTCTAAACGTCTCAAAACTTAAAATACTAGAATATATGTGTGGATGAGACTTTCTTTCAGTGAGGGCATTTGAAACGTGAGATTACGTGTAGTTCGAAACCTTGACTGCAAGCAAGTGTGTCGGCACTCAGGTATGTCTGAGTTACTATCTGAAGCTGTGTGAATTACACCGGAGTCAATCTCAGTTAGACTGAAAGTAATCAACGAAATCCTTATGCACAATACTAATTGTTGGTATCAACTAAAGTCAGAATGTAATGTTGTCTTCCACTTTTTCAGAAAAAAACAACAAAATGCATATTACATAAAATTCTTATTTTTTTGCATCACGAACTACGTCTTGACCTGATTCCCTCAGCGGGATACGTAGGTGATCACGTTGGCTTCGGTCTCATTTTCAAAAATTGTACAATCATTTTTTGCATCACGAACTACGTCTTGACATGATTCCCTCAGCGGGATACGTAGGCGGCCACATTAGCTTCGGTCTCATTTTTTAAAATTGTACAATCATTTTTTACAGCATGAACTACGTATTGACCTGATTCCCTCTGCGGGATAAGTAGGCGGCCACATTGACTTCAGCCTCACATCATTTTAAAAATCTTGAAAATCCTTATTTTTTGCATCATGAACTACGTCTTGACCTGATTCCATCTGCGGGATACGTAGGCGGCCATATCTGCTTCGGTCACACCATTAGAAATATTTCTTCCTTGTTTTGCACATGACTCGATTTTGTCAATTGAAGAGTTTAGCATCCTCATATGTTTTGCATCCATGACTACCTACACATGACTGGGGCATATGTTGAGGGTTACATTCTCATATACTCAATTGTACATTATCCTTATTCTCGCATTAACTTTTCATTCATGATAAAAAACAAATTGCTTACCTGGTCGCCTTGATAGCGTCAAGACTCAACCTTACCCAGTTGAAAGTTCAACATCTTCATTTACCAGAAACTGGGGCATTTTAAGGATTCACTGCAAGAAAACGGCAATAGACAGGAAAAAAACAGGCCAACTAGGTCTTCAGTACAAACCAGTCTGAGCATGCAAGCGTCAAGAGCCAAAGCTACAAAGTCGACGCGAATCAACCACTCATTTCCTAAAATTCACAAGTTTTCTTTGAGTGCAGGATCTTCATATCAGCAAAGGCAGGAGCACAACAATAAGTCCATGCGGGTTACAAACGCACAACGTCTATGCAATGACGTTATCTCAACCCAGGCGAGTCACAAAGCAGGTACGTCCATAAAATGAAACAATTTCATTGTAAGCTTATGCAACAGCTCCATCTATATTTCGTTTATGCAACGACGAACATCTGCATCGTGTTTATGCAACGACGCCATTTCATCTAAGCCTATGCAACGACTTCATCTACGTTTCGTCTATGCAATGACGAACATCTGCATCGCGTCTATGCAACGACGTCATTTCATTCTAAGTCTATGCAATAGCTTCATCATGTTTCGTCTACGCAACGACGAACATCTGCATCGCGTCTGTGCAACGACGTCATTTCATGTGAGCCTATGCAACGACTTCATCTATGCAACGACGAGCATCTGCATCGCGTCTATGCAATGACGCCCTTTCATCTAAGCCTATGCAACGGCTTCATCTATGTTTCATCTATGCAACGACGAGCATCTGCATCGCGTCTATGCAACGACGCCCTTTCATCTAAGCCTATGCAACGACTTCATCTATGTTTTGTCTATGCAACGACGAGCATCTGCATCGCATTTATGCAACGACACCCTTTCATCTAAGCCTATGCAACGACTTCATCTACGTTTCGTCTATGCAACGATGAACATCTGCATCGCGTCTATGCAACGACGTCATTTCATTCTAAGCCTATGCAATGGCTTCATCATGTTTCGTCTACGCAACGACGAACATCTGCATCGCGTCTGTGCAACGACGTCATTTTATGTGAGCCTATGCAACGACTTCATCTATGTTTCGTCGATGCAACGACGAGCATCTGCATCGCGTCTATGCAAAGACGCCCTTTCATCTAAGCCTATGCAACGACTTCATCTATGTTTCGTCTATGCAACGACGAGCATCTGTGCAACGACGCCATTTCATGTGAGCATGTGCAACGGCTTCATCTCTGTTTCGTCTATGCAACGACGAACATTTGCATCGTGTCTATGCAACGACGCCATTTCATTTAAGCCTATGCAACGACTTCATCTATGTTTCGTCTATGCAACGACGAATATCTGTATCGCGTCTATGCAATGACGTCATTTCATATGAGCCTATGCAACAACTTCATCTATGTTTCGTCTATGCAACGACGAACATCTGCACTGCGTCCGGAAACAACTCCATTTTCATTTCCTTTGCATTTTGACCTCGGGAACAAACACCCTAGAGGTATTTCAGAAAACAAACACCATGTCTTTTCCAGCATCCCATCGCAATTGTAATCCAGTATCATCAAGATTCGACACTGGGATATATTTTTGAATCGATATTCGTCCGTCCATAATTTTAGCATCGCAGCAACCCAGTGTCCTCATAATTCGATACTGGGACATTTTTTAAATCTGCGTCAACCTTGTTTTTTATTTTCGCATCACAACGGCTTAGTGTCATCATAATTTGATACTGGGACAATTTTGAGTTTGCATCAGCCTCACTTTTGAGTTCTAGTTTATAAAACATGACAAAATTGGCTACAAGTCAACATCTTTGTCCGAAGACTCTTCCATCATCTCCGTACAAAGAGGGACATGTTGTTGATAGTCAATTTTGACCCGTTTTTCGTGTATTTATTGCAATTTTGTGTTTTAGGACACCGCATTTTAATCATCATTTTTTGCATTTTTATCTTTTTATTTTAAATTAAGCATTATATCCTTGTTAATATTATGTTTCTATTATTATTACACAGTCGTTTATTTTAATAATATTTGCATCTCTTTAAATAATTAATTGACATCCCGTTTTAATTTTTAATTAGACATTAAATATTTGTTAAATATTATATTTTATTATTATTGCATCGACATTTGCATTTTAATAATCTTGCATTTTTTAAATAATTTTTCTTTTAAATAATTAATCTGTTTTGCATTTTTATCAAACCAGTCCAGTCCGAGACACAATTTGGATCAGTCCAATCCAACACTTTTTTTTATTATTTCATTCAAACACCCTCTTTTTATTTTCCACCCTAAAATCAAATACCACTTTTCATTCCCCCCCCCCCCCCAAACCAAACCCAAACCCTATAGCTAAATACCCCTATAAATAAAACATTACCCCCTCATTTAAAGAAAAAGAACCAGCCGCACCCCTCTTTAACATCACCCTCTACATTTCATTCTCCTTTCTTTTTCCCTTTATCAAGACAACACACACACTCTCTCACACCCGTCCCCTCGACCCACTGTTTTCCGGCGAACCCCATAACCTCACCATCATCACCCCACGCCCTTTCTAGCCGGAGGTGATGACCGACGAGAACCTTCTCGTCGGACCCCCCACTTAACCATCGACGACGAACCAACCCGTCATCACACCACTGCCCAGACATGTCGCTCACCTCCGGAGCCTAGTGCTCCGGTGAACCTCCACTGCTACCGTCTTGCCCCACTGTTCCCGTCGACCCTCACCCTGTAACCTTTTCTTTTGATGCATCGTTTCTGCCTCGCAGGAGCTGACCACCGGCGACTGGCGGAAACGTTGCTTGATTCCCTTTTGGTGTGTTGTTGGTTGTGGGAACTGATTTTCTCATTTTTGTTTTATCTGGCCGGAGCCTGAGCTCCGGCGAGGCTACAGTTTGTTTCTCTGTTTTGTCATTGGACTTATTTCACATTATTTTCTAGACTATTGAATCTTGTCGTAGTTTTGTTTAAAACTCCGGCGACAGCTGGAACTTTCCGGCGACTTTCGTTGGCTATTGCTTGATGTTTTTCGGCTGTTTTTTATTGTTATTTCCAGAAAACGCTGGTAGTTCTTTGCCTTTGTTTCTTATTTGGTGATCTTTGACATTTGTTTTTGGTCTGTATCTGGTTCCGTTATATTTTTGGGTTTGCTCCAGTGATGTTTTGAAATGTCCGGTGAACTACGTTGCTCTTGCTATTTACTGGGTTGGGTCCGTGACCGGTTTTGGACAATTTTTTCCTTTTATCATTTTATTTAACTGATTTGGACAAGATACTACACTTGTTTGACCAATGAAAAAGTTATCCGTCGTTTTTTGAGGCCTCCACAGTTGCAAAGACGGAAAATAAAATAAAATGAAGTTTTCTGGGTGTTGATGATTTTTTCTACTTACATAGGATAACCAACATGCGCTGGCGGGGTGAATTTTTACAGCGGGACTTGTTTAGGATGCCCCACTTTATTTTATATATCTGAGCCCTCCGTATTTAAAACTATTACTGTTTTGGCGCGGATTCGAAAGTTTTATTTATTTTATTTGTTTCTAACAATATTGGCCGATGAAGGAATCTCCGTCTGATTTCCAAGGCCTCACATGTACAAAAGACGAATTTATTTTTGGCTTTACTTGTTAATTCTTGTCATTGCATTAAAATTATTTGTTCTATTACTAACACTTACTAAGTGTTTATGCAGGTACCCGGAGATCATCTTGTGCAGAAGGCCTAAAAAGGGTTAAAAGATGTCCCGGAGTTTTATTCGATTTTAGCTTTATTATTTTGTATTGCATTCCATTTTAATTGTAAATTATGAAAACTGCTTAAAATATGTAGAATAAAAAAGGTAATAAATAATTAACCTAGGTTTGAACGAATAACCGCAAGTTAGCGGATCTTAAAGGATGTCTAACCCCTTCACTTTAGGATAATAAAGAACCCTGATACAGAATCTCATTAATTTCGCAGATCATTAAATGGAGATTAATTGCAGTATTTTTATTGCAATAAATCAAGTGTCCTATTTCACTTAACTAATTAGGTGGCGACTCCTCAAAATCAGCATTATTGCTCCATCCAGGGAACCGCGCCAAAGAGCAACGTTGCGGATACCGTTCAGACCCCGAGGTCGAAAACGGGCGCGACAGGCACCCCCAAACTTAAGCTTTTACATCTTTTTCGTTGGGGTGCATCAATTTTTCACTCCCTTTTCGTATTTCTTTTTCACACTTCTTCATCCCAATTTTCAATTACTGTTTATGACACAAGGAAATCATAGGGTGTCAAAGAAATAACTTATTTTAGGCTCAAAGGGGCTGACCAGGGATACAATTTATTGCAAGGTAGGTAATGAATGGTAAGAAGGGCTAACAAAGAAATGTCTGAATCATCTCCCTAAATATGTATATCTTAACTATTTCGCCTCAAATAACAAACAAGCAGACTTCATTGACATTTTTCAATCATTCTTTCCACAATTGACAACACATAGGCTAAGTATAAATATCCCAAATAATTAGATTTTCATAAATTTTTGACATATCTAACTTAAGCACACAGATTTTGGCTTCTAATTCCATTATATTATCTCATCTTAATTCACTAGGCGTTTTCAGCAAATACAACATGCATGATCATAAAAAAAAATTGACTCATATAGACACAATAAAAGACATAACAAAAAAAATCAATCGCAAAGACTCAAAAACATAAGTACCCCCCAAACTTAAATGACACATTATCCCAAATATGTAACGACTCAAAAATAATAAAGGGACGACTTACAGATAATAGCGGCTCAAAATGGTGGTGGTGGCGGCGGATACTGTATTGACCATTGGGTGAACATGGAACTTAAACCATCAATACACTGGGTCAGGTGTTGATGGTTTTGCATCATTTGCTGCTGATTCTGCATCATGTTCTCTTGGTTTTGCAGCATCCTTTGTTGATTTAGGAGCAGTTGCTCCATCATTGGCGTGGAGGTTCGATGCGGGAGGGTAGTGGTCGCTCGCTGTTTCATCGTGTGCAGCTGCCTCAGGCTCTTCTTCATCCATGGCTGCTGCGTCTGCTGCTCCTGGGTCCCCTCTCCTTGCTTCTGGTCTTGGAGTGGGGTCAAGGAAATAGTGCACTAAACTATAGGTCACAGGAGTCTGACTCTTCTTGAGAATATCCGTGGCGAATGTTGGAACTCCATGCCTAGCACATAAGGCAGAAATGAATGACTCATGTCCCAGTCCGCCAGTAGTAACCAGCCTGCTAATCTCCCCTATGCTCTGCACTATTTCTCTCCTAACATCAATTGTCTGACTGTTCTGTTAAATTGACACCGGGCAAGTCTCCTTGACCCGTTATGAAAAATGTTGAATTCAGCGCCTGGGTATCATAAAATTGTTGCAACTGTGTCCCACATGATGTGGTTGACGTCTCTTGACCAACTTCTGAAATGTTGCGGGTTATAACCTTGGTCCTCAACATCATAGGTCTTCAATATCGCATTCACTGCTTCAGAACTCACAGGCACATATCGCCCTCTAACAAAGCATCTCCCATCCTCTTTCTCGGGATAATTAGCATAAAATTCCCTCACAAGGATAGTGTTCTGAAGTGGAATCCTTTCTGGATTAGTGAACCTTCTCAAACCATTCGCCTCGAGGGCCATCGTAGTCATCATCATCATCAAATGGCATGGTCTGGTAGTCCATGCCTCTCTCTGGTATCAATGCTCTAGTGCTTATTTTGTTATATCGATCTTCCGCCTGTTTGTTGGTAAATCGAGTAACATCATATTCTGGAGCTGATGAAGATGAGGGGGCTCTGACGGTTCGTTTTCTAGAGGTCATCTTGAAGGTTGTTGGAAAATTTTTAGCAGCGTTTCCTTCGTTTCTTTGAGGTTTCCCAACAACTCTCACACCACACAGCAGCAATACCAAATAAAATCAGACCACAACAGCAATACACCACGAATTAACTCTACACATCACCTCAAAAACACAGCAAACAACCACCCCAACACACTCCCAAAACTACACAACCCCCTACCAACACAGCCCGTACAACCCCCACACTTGCAAGCTACTTTCCCTACTAGCCTTGAAATTGCAAGAACAATGATGAAGATTACATTTTTGAAGAGTTGTTCTTCACTAATTTCTTGACCCAAATGGAAGGAGTGATGCTGGTGTAAGATATGAGGGTTTTTTATGGGGTGGTGTGTAGGGATTTTTGGAAAACTTTGGGAACGTTTGTGGATATTTTTGTGTGAGAGGGAGAGGATGAGGATTTTCGAAACTTTTAGAGAGAGGAGGGGTTTGTGTTTGTGTGGGAAAGGATTTAGGGGTTTAGGGATTTTTAATTCTGAAATCCCGTCCAGGCACCGCGGTCCTGCATGATGGCACCACAGTGCCTAAAGTACTGTGGCCTCTCTGAACATTCGGCACTGCGGTCCGGTCGAGTGGAACCGTGGTGCCGACCCGATTTCGTGTTTTCCATCATTTTCTTCGTACTCATTCTCCAATTCCCGCACCTGTCATCACATCACAACAAAAAAAAATACCACAAGTGAGACTGTTCAATTTAAACTAATTGCAGAATTTAAACATTGGGTTGCCTCCCAAGTAGCGTTGTCTTTAACGTCTTGTAGCCGGACGCAGGTTCCTTATCAAATCATTGGGGTAAATTAACCCTACAACCTATCCACTTCAAAATCATTTTCCTCTTCCTCACTCTATTTTTCTTTTTCCTTTTATTGGGTTCAGTAAGATTTACCTGTTTGTCAGCTTTCAGACTAGCCTGTGGGTTCACAGCTGTAGGAATGATCTCCCTAGTTTTGATCTATGCTTGCTGAACTACTATGTCAGTTGTGCTTACTGCGAAGCACTTGTTGCTGGCCTGTGACTCAATGGTGGTGTTATACCCCGTAGTTCTGGCCATGCATATGAGAGCGTACGAAAGGGGTTAAGACTTAAAATTTTCGAAGGATAGGTTGACGGATTATTTCGGACGGGTTTTTGGTCAACTTTGGGGCGGGTTATGCCCCATTAAATTGAGAGTTCCTAAGTGTTTCAAAGGCCTAGTGCGTAGTTCGTTGAGTCTAGTTCCCAACGCAACCAACCGTTCGTCGATAGGACATCGGAGTAGAAAGTTATGGAGGTTACAAGTTCAGTGCGCAGTCGGACAGAAAGGTATCTCGGTCAGGGGCCACAGCGTCGCGGCGCCGGATGCAGGGCCGCGCCGCCGGATATTCTGAGGGAGCGCTGAAGTTGCAGCGCCGCGGCGCCGGAAAGCAGGGCCGCGGTGCCGGAAGTTCTGTGAGGTGGCGGAGGTTGCAGCGCCGCGGCGCCGAGGCAGAATTTCTGGCGGAAAAACTGAGGAAAATCAGATTTCTTCTTTTAAAAAGTCCATGGGTGGGTGACAAGTGTCCCCCCCCCCATCTGATTTTTGCATGTCCTATATATTGACCAAGTCTTGAAGACTTGGTCATCTTTCAAAGCTCTTCTCTCTCTCTAAGTTAGAAGCTCTCCCTTCTCTCTAGAATTTCAAGAGGAAATCTAAGCTTGAGGAAAATCTGAAAAAGTGTGGCAAGAAGGAAGCTTGTTGGCTAGCTTGTAGAAGTATTGTGGTGGTGTTTTTGGAAAGGAGGATATCAAACTTGTTGGAATAATTTGGCTAAAGCTCTAAGGTAACAATTCTTTTCTTGTAGCTAGTTTTTAGTGTTGCATGTGAAGAAGAAAGATTTTGTAGTGGTAAATATTGCCCTTAGATACATTGCATGCAAGAAATATGGTTTGGATATGAAAGGGTTGGATAAGAATGATATGTAAGCATGTTGTAGCCTAAATACTACCTTAAAATTGTTAAGTTAGTTGTTGTACATTGTGGGGCAAAATTTTACATATCCAAGTTTAGGTGTGTAATTCCCTTTGAAATGTTGGATTGTTGGGCCTTAAATGTGGCGTTTGGATGTTGAATTCGGCCTTGAAAAAGGTGGCAAAGCATGTAGAAATGAAGGAAATGCTGCCCAATTTTTCATAGAATTTAGTGACTTTGAACTTGGAATATTCTATGTTGTAGCTTGAGGTTATTAAATGTATTATGGTCATTATAGGTTGACGTACTACGTGTGGTGTATTGGACTTAGCAAGTGGATTAACCGGAGAGGTATGTGGAACTTTCTTATCTCTTGAGCATGAGTAGTTATACTATATAGTACGGTAGACGTACGTGTTATGAATAAAGTAAATCCTTTGGTATAATTGAAGTATTTTGAAAATTGTATAAACTGATTTGAAGTATAAGTCTCTTAGTTAATAAAAGAACGAAATTGTTTATAAGGGGTTATAACGGCTTTATGGGAAGTTAATTATAACGGCCTTATGAAAGGATAAGAATGTCTTAATTTCTAAAGCATAAAGTTAGTATAACGGCTTTATGGGGAGTTTGTTATAATAACTTTATGGAAGGTTAAAGAGTTGGTTTTCTTGAATAAGGTAAACAAAGATGAAAGAACCGAAATTAAGTAGGGCAATTTGATTTAAAAAGGCATCAATTGCTTAGAGTGTAAAATGGGAATTTTTATGTGAAAAGGGGATCTTTTGAAAGAGTATAAGTACATAGTACTTCGGGTTAAATTTCTTCGGATTTGATTAAGTAATAAGAAGGTGCCTTAAGGTCAAGAATGAGATTTATTTTAATGAAAGTCTAAAGAAGTTATGAGTTTATTTGGACGTACCGTCAGTTATGGAGGATTCCACGGATATGCTGCCATTGTCTTAGTATGAGTTTGCTTGGACGTACCGTCAGTGATGTGGGATTCCACGGGTATGCACCTTGGACATACTTACGATGAGGGATTCCGAGGCATGCAGTATGAGGGGTAAGAGTATAAATGAGGGGTAAGTCCCCAAGACGTTATACCACCTATTCTGTGGATTTGCTACCCACGATGCGAGGAATACCTCATGCGAGTCGGTTGAGGCTCATGCGGGTGAAATAGTCCCATGCGGGTGAGTACAGCCTATGCGATGAATACCTCATGCGGGTCCACATGACCCATGCGGGTGAAATAGTCCCAGGAGTAGGAGTGCTTAATGATACTGCGGGCAGGTGACCTGGCTTTGATCACGAGCTTCCTATTTTCATGCAGTATGGTATATACTTGATATTCTCATTGTTAGTAAGGCACAATGTTCTGTAAACTGATTATTTTACATGTCTCCAGTTATTTTAGACTTATGAGGTATTTTCAGTATTTTTTCAGTTTCGCATACTTGGTACTGTTATCGACCTCCTCGGGCTACGTTCATCTGCGCAGTTGAGGTTCGTAACTTGCGATCCGTACTCTTAGGATCACCTGTCGATTCTGAAAGCTCCATTTCTCGGAGGCTTTGTCTTTTGGTACGGTTCCTCGAGGTTATAGACTTTTGTACATTCGTGGTATGGCGGGGCCTGTCGTCCACGATTGTTATTCTAAGTGCAGTAGTCACATTTGTGGTTTGGGCTGTAAGAGCAAGTTGTACTGTTATACTTTTGATTAGGTATACTTTTATGGAATGCAGCCTTATCGGCTTGCCATTGATGTTTACTTTATATAGGTTATGTGTTATGTATGTTCACGCTATTCTCGATGTATACATCGAGGTGCCCGGTAGGGCACTAGTTCGCGACCGGGTCGGTCGTGACAAAAGTGGTATCAGAGCAGTTAGTCCTCGGAAAGTGTCTACAGACCGTGTCTAGTAGAGTCTTGATTATCGGTGTGTTGTGCACCACATCTATAATCAGGAGGCTGCAGGACATTTAGGATTGGTTTACATTCTTCTCTCTATGAGATCGTGCAGTAGAGTTGTCCTACTAGGTTGAATCCTCACTGACCTCTTCTTATGTACCAGTTATGCCTCCACGCAAGGCAACCAGATCCCAGAAGGGCAAGGCGGTTAAGGGAGCTGCAAGTAGGGCCAGAGGCTACGAGGCACATGCCCGATCTTTCTGGAGATGATGTTTCGGAGGCGAGTTCCACGACGTCGCCCGGCCTCGTGAGTTCGAGGCGGCGGCCATCGAGACCGCGGTACTGAGCCTCGATTCCACGGCCGAAGCGGTATAGGGATTACAGAAGGCGGTCGGGTTGTTGACTAGCATTGTGGCGAGCGGCGCCGAGGCCGTAGCTAACCCTAGAGCCGACAGTTTAAGGATTCGGGACTTTCTGAGTTGTAATCCGCCCGAGTTCTATGGGTCGAGGTCTGAGGAGGATCCTCAGGAGTTCTTTCGGCAGGTGCGGCGGACTATGCAGGTGCTTAGGGCCTCGGAGACGGAGTCCGTTGTGTTAGCTTCTTATCGGTTGCGCGATATTGCGTTGAACTGGTTTGAGTCGTGGGTGTTGTCAAGAGGTGTGGGTGCTCTTCCAGCTGTTTGGGATGAGTTCACGGAAGCCTTCCTCGGTCACTTTTTGCCTCCCGAGACGAGGAGAGCCCGCTTGGATAGGTTCTTAGCATTGAGGCAGAATGGGAGGACCATCAGGGAATACAACCTGGAGTTTGATTCATTGGCCAGGTATGCGCCCACTATTGTGGCGGACATGGCGGACCGAGTTCATCTCTATGTGATGGGGTTAGATCGTTACATGGTTACTGCATGTCTGGGAGTGACTCTTCAGCCAGGTATGAATATTACCAGGATGCAGGCGTATGCACAAGGGATTGAGGCGAGGAGAGTGAGGCGGCGGGACCAGGCCCGGCCAAGAGGGCGGGGCAGCGAGGTTTCGGGATAGCTTTGTGGTGGACCGCCTCAGCGAGTTGGGTCTACATTTTCGCCCGGCAGAGTGCCCCTTCCCGGTCTTCCGCGGGTGGTTTGACCGCGAGGATATTCGGAGCGGTCAAGGCTCGAGCGGCGAGTTCACGGTGTCCAAGATAGTATTCAGGGGAGGCCACATTTGCCTCGGTGTGGTCACTGTGGTAGATCTCATTATGGGGAGTGTCGGACTAGATCGACAGCTTGTTATGTTTGCGGCCAGCAGAGCCATTTTGCGAGATCGTCAGAGCAGGTGGGGCGGTGGGATGGAGCGATCTGTTGGATCGATTGAGGTTCTTCACCTTGATGGCTAGGCGGGATGTTCATACACCGTGAGCGGCAGCGTGGCCGTGTAGCGATTCTCAGTTTTAGCGGTCCCTTGACCCGCCTATGTGACGTCAGGTATATCTTTGACCCTTTAGAGATTAGTATGCATGATGGGATTGTTGTAGGGTGGAATGTCATGAATGGATAATATTAAGGTTAAGTATGTATGCTAGCAGTAGGTTGGAAGTACGATAAGAGAATCCTTTTAGGCCTTGAATGGGAGTAAGATAGCGTTGGTGCACCTTTGAGATCTGTTTTCTTGTTTGATAGTGATGGATGGATATGCGTGTGCGATATCTTAGGACCATAGGTGGCATAATGAAGTTCCATTAGTGTAAAGTACGACGATGTACCGAGGAATATTAGGTTGGCTCCAAAGAACATTCGGGGACGAATGTTTCTAAGGGGGGGAGAATGTTATACCCCGTAGTTCTGGCCATGCGTATGAGATCGTACGAAAGGGGTTAAGACTTAAAATTTTCGAAGGATAGGTTGACGGATTGTTTCGGACGGGTTTTTGGTCAACTTTGGGGCGGGTTATGACCCGTTACATTGAGAGTTCCTAAGTGTTTCAAAGGCCTAGTGCGTAGTTCGTTGAGTCTAGTTCCCAACGCAACCAACCGTTCGTCGATAGGATATCGGAGTAGAAAGTTATGGAGGTTACTGTCGCGCCCTTTTTCGGCCGCGGCATTTTCTAAATAAGCGAGCCCTGCTTTAAAAAATGCAAATGTTAGAGAATAAATAATAAAATGCTAAAAGGTTTAAAAGGGTTTTAAAAAATGCTAAAGGGTTGCTAGGGAGTCGCCACCTAATTAGTTTGGGTGAATTAGGACACCTAAATGTTTAACTAGTTTAAAGTAAACATTAACTCCATTTAATGGTCTGCTAAACTTTAATGAGATTCTAGGTAAGGGTTCTTTATTATCCTAAAGGGAAGGGGTTAGGCACCCTAAAGGATCCGCTAACTTGCGGTTGTCCGTTCAAACATAGGGTTAATTATTTATGCTAAGAGTGCGTGTTTTGAAAATATAAAAGATGCTTCAGAATATTTTATAAAAGTAGGCATGTTGATAACAGTCCGTAAAACTAATGCTATAAAAAATAAAGCTTTAAAGTATGCATTTATATTGTTTATAGATATATGCAATGTTGGTTTATGATCAAAGATATGCTTTTAAAATCAAACATGTATGACGTAGTGCAAAAGGTAATTTTTTTTTGTTATTTTATGATAAGAAGGCTATTTAACATAAATTATTTATATTGTGCTAATAAAAGTGCTTGTGGGAAATACAATTTATTTTATCATGTTAGTTGCGAGTTGAATTATTTAGTAAAGCTTAGACATGCATGACAAGTAACTTAAAGTGCATTTCCGATTTTAAAACTACCCACCCAATTTATTTATTCCAACGGGTTAATTGTTCTATGTCTCCTATTAATTACAAAGTTAAAGAATTAGGCAACAATTTAAACAAATAATATAAAAGGTGGATATGATCACGGCTCTCAAGACGTGTGGCGACATCATCTTGTCCTATTTTGTCTTAGGAATCTGAAGCGGGAATGCGAATGCAGGTGCACATAGACGCGGGTTGACATTTGAAGTGGCTCGCGATGAGTCTCGCCGTGAGACTCTTCGTTTTGCTCCGATGCATTTCATGTAACAAGAAAGGAAAGATAAAGATTAGTATACACCCAAATTATATTAAAAGTGTAAAGAGTAAGCACATAATTTGCAACTAAGCACATCGATATTATTGAGGAAACCAAAAAAAAAAAAAAAAAAAAAAAAAAAGAGCGGATCCTAATCTAATTGTATTGGTATACATTATATGGGCTTTAATCCCAACAATAATAATAAGGATAGAAGCGAGATAGGAAAGGCGTGGCATAACTAGTTTCAAGTGAAGACAAGTAAACAATAGGCTTTGGCAATTCCTATTCTTGAAGCCATTTCATCCGATGTGAGATGGCGATGCGCGACAAGCGAGGCGGGGAAAGGGATAATAGACAAACCCGGTGTTAAGCCTTTGACACGCATGAATATGTCGGTAAGGCAAACCCAAAGAAATTTCACATATGGATCGAGCGGATAATGGGCCATGATAATTGAAGCGATTAGCCAATACATACATGAATAGGAATCGCTGCACAAAAGAGAATCAGAAATATGCTTGGTATATCCGAGAGACTGCCGTGATATATATGGCAAGGTACCGACAATGTATATCGGGTATACAATGAATCAGATGCCAGGAAGTTTAACATACAAAAAAAACATACCCGTAAAGACTAAACTAAAGCCTTTGCATACTCATCTATTCTAAGGGATGGAGGGAGAATACGTTAGCATATTTTAATACTTCGACGGGAAGCCATAAGAATAGCATGCGATAGATAGTTTAGGCGAGTGAGATGATATTACGAGTTTAAATCAGCCTACGGACAGAAAGACGAAACAGGTGATGTTCGTTACAGGGAGAACTTACCTAATCGCGACGGTAGAAGGGGATACAAATCCCCATTGTTATTCAAATTCGAGCTTAAGCATACTGTTAATTCAAAAGAGATCCGAAACTGAATCTAATCTATCGTTCAGTATTCAAAATAAAAAAAATTACAGATATGAATCATTCATCTAGGCAGATACATATTAGAGTATTTACCACAACATTTCAGTAAGTAACTTGTGATTTCAGCCTAGCATGAAAGTAGCCCAAACATGTGCTAGCCAGAAACTAACTATCCAACACTATATGACACCCAACTCTCATACTGGAAGATAAGATAAAATAGTATTTTTTAGATGGGTAGGACAAAGCAAAAGATCAATCAATTCAGGATAGCATTTTAGAGGTGCAGGGAACTATTTTGGCCAAGACATCAAGCCCAAATTCTGGATATACTACTGCTGAACAAGCATGATACATGAAAAGCTCTGAAGGTAAATATTACCAGATCATATCAGTGGGCTAGCAAGTGACATGCAGATACACGTACATAGGAAGATACGCACAAACCACGTTAAACATGTATTTACCAGATCGAAGGAGGGCAGGCACATAGATTAATTGGCAACCAATTCACAACAACATATCGAACTGAAACATTAATCGATTGACGCATAGAACCAGAAAATTCCAGGGAAACAATATCGAGAGGAAATTGAGTTTACTAATCATCATTTTCAGCATGTCGCATTAAGTGTAAATATAATCAACACTTAAGGCAAGAATATATCCAGATTAATTTAAACGAACAGTTCAACATCATATTCGTGTGTTAATGAACACAACAATATAAATGAACAAACCAACACATGTTTAACACCCAAAAGATACAGTAACACAGGAATGCGACGAAATCGATAGGAAGCTGATTTTACCTTCTCCGGGCAGCGAATCGGGGCAGCGTATCAAGTCGTCGGTCCACTCGGAAGGGTTTTGGTTTTGCGATGCGGAAAAAGGGTAAGCTTGTTTGCTGGTTTCCTGGCTGATATTGAAAGGAAAGGTTTCAGACTCCCTATTTTTGCGATGTTGATTGTCTGGGTGTCGACTGCTGCTAGAGGTGTCCCGTCGATTGCTACCCGACTGCTGAATCTCTCCCTGAGCTCTCTCGTCTCTCCTACTGTCTATGTTCGATCTGCTGCTAAATCTCGACTCGACTGTTGCCCTTCGATTCTAATTTTTCCAGATTTTGCCCGTTTTTTATAACAGATTTTCCTATGTTTTTCTGGATGCCCTTGCATGTAACAATGGCCTCACTTATATAGCCTACGTTCGACTCTAAACTTGGTAAGCTACTGGTGTGATTGGGACGAGATTTCGTGCTTGATTCGTATTGATTCGAAGGGATTTTGTGGAAGGATATTTTGTGCGATTTGTGCAGGTTATGGTAAGGGCGAGCTGGCTTTGCTTGCGTGGGTAAGGAAGGTCCCGGATTCTCCGGCGAGAATCTCGGGTCGAACAAGGCAGGGTATTGGCGGCGATTGGGTGCTTTAGGGTTTAGGTTTGCTTTCGGTTGTGTGAGGGAGACGATGCCAAGGTAAAGTGAGGCTGCTGGTGATAAAAGAAATAAAGGGCTGGGTATGTGGGCTGCGGGTAAGTGGGCTGCGGGTAGCGGGTTTGGGCCAGGTGTTTTAAAAGGGTGGGCTGGTGGTATTATATTGGGTATTAGTTAGGTATTTGATTAAGGTGTTTAATTAGTTAATTAATTAGTGCTAGTTTTAGGTGCTATTTAATTAATTATCCAGGTGCTACATTAGTCTAATTAATTAGGTGCTAAATTAGTCTAATTATTTAGGTGCTAAATGCGGGCGCGTTATTTAACTAATGCTTAATACTTTAGAATGCGACGCTATTATTTAAAATTTTATTGTTATGCATTATTGCGAAGTTAAAATAAAATTGAATTGAGTTTAGATTAAATTATTTAAATGCTAAATGCAAGTATGATATTTAAGAATTGTTTAAAGCTTTTATAAATGCGACGCTATTAAATGCATGTATTTAGATTTAAAAAATTGATTTTAAATGATTACTAATTAATGCGGCTATGCTACCTGACACGACGTTATCGCTAAATTATTTATTTTATGCATTTATTAATTATTTAAGAATTACGACAAAGCTTAGAGTTAATAAATGCGGGCGCGGGACTCTAAATGCTTAAGACTCTACGTAAGACGCGACGCCATTATTAAATTAATTATTTATGCCTGTATTTATGTTTTATTGTTGTATTTTATTATAAAAATCCTAAAAAAAAATCATTTTACAAAATTAGTGTAATTTTATGGTTAATGGCTGGACGGGAGGGTCAAAATTGGGTGTCAACAGATGTCCCTCTTTGTATGGAGATGATGGAAGAATCTTCGGACAAAGACGTTGACTCATAGCCAATTTTGTCTCGATCTTCGCACTGCGTAAACTGCCGGGTGTAAAAAGGCCGACGCAAAAATCAAAGCGCCCCGTGTCGAGTTATGGCGACACCGGGTTACTATGGTCGAAACACCAGCGCAGTTAACGCGGACTTAAATCGCCCGATGTCGAGTTATGACGACATCGGGCTACCATGGTCAAAACACCGCGCAAGCTAACGCGCTTAAAGATGTCGATGTCGAGTTATGATGATGACATCAGGCTATGGTGCAAAAGTAAAAGAAAATAATCGGCTTGAACAGGGTGCATCGCTATGGCTTCGCGTGCTGGGTCCTACAGATGGAAGCGAGTGGACCGACGCTGAGGCCGCTTCGCCAATCGCCGGAAGGTCGCCCCAACAGATTGCCCCGTCAGAAGAGAAAATCCACGTTGTGCTCCTGCCGCTGCATGCTAAGACTTGAACAAACGGTTAGTGCATAACTGCTAAGGCAAAATAATTTTAAAAACAATGTAACTGTGAATAGAAAAGATTATCCTGTAAAACGCGATGCCTGTTGTGTTGATGCGATTTTGCGAATGCTGTGATTTTCGTCCTTGCACAGACGTGTTGCGATTGTGAACGCGGGTATATTGTCCTTGCTGCAATTGTCCCTGTGTACTAAAGCTCAAGAAAGAGTTAGTGCAATCGCTAAGACGTAATAATAAAGCGCGTAGAAATGCAATTTCGGAGTAGAAATCGCCCCTGCGTGATATCGCGATGATGGCGCTGCCGACTTGTCGCCGTTTTGGACTTGTCGCCGTTTGACGTGGCGCGTTTCGGACGCGAGTCGCCGACCGAGTCGCTTTGGACTTGTCGCCGTTTCGGACTTGTCGCCGCTGGACGCGCGTCGCTTTCGGACGCGAGTCGCTTTGACGTGGCGTCGCTTCGACGCGCCGTTTTCGGACGCGAGTCGCTGACTTGTTGCCGCTCCTGTGGACTAAAGCTCAAGGAAGAGTTAGTGCATAACTGCTAAAACAGAATAATAAAGCATGAATGATAAAATGCAATTTTGAGAACAGAAAATCTTCCTCGTAGATGTAATACGCCACGATGATGCGCTGCTGACTTGTCGCTACCGATAACGCCGCGTTCGACGCCGCCGCGCTGCGTCGTAGACGCACGCCGATGGTGTCGCCGTCGACACAATGTTGATAACGCCGTTGCTCGACGCTGCTTCGGCCGCGCCGTTGCAGACGCACGTCACGGGTGTCGCCGTTCGACACACGCCGGCGATGTCGCGTTCGACATAATGTTGCGCCGCGTCGTAAACGCACGCCGACGACGCCGCGTTACTGGACGTGTTCTTCGGCCGGGCGTTGCGTAGACGCCGACGCTGATGTCGCCGCTCGACATACGCCGATAACGCCGCCGCTCGACGTGCCGCCGCCGGGCGTTGCCGCACGCCGGCGATGGCGTCGCTGCTCGACATAATGTTGCCGGCGTCGTTGCGGTAGACGCACGCCGACGACGCCGCTGGACGTGTTGCCGCCGGGCGCCGTTGCGTAGACGCACGCCGACGGCGTCGCCGCTGACATAACGCCGATAACGCCGCCGTCGACGCGCTGCCGCCGGGCGCTGCAGACGCACGTCATGGCGATGCCGCTCGACATAATCGCCGATGACGCCGCTCGGACGTGTTGCCGGGCGCCGTTGCGTGCAGACGCACGCCGACGATGTCGCCGCCTTGACATAATGCCGATAACGCCGCCGTCGACGGCCGCCGCCGGGCGCCGCTGCAGACGCACGATGATGATGTCGTTACTGGACATAATCGCCGATGACGCCGCCGCTCGACGTGCCGCCGCCGCTCAGAGAATAAATGCTCGCGAGCTAAGCTTGAGAAAAACGTTAGTGTATACCGCTTAAACAAAATGATAAATATGTATGAAATGCAATTATGTGAATAAGGATGTCTTTCCCGTATGATATGCGGGTGTTGTGAATCGCCGAGATGTTGTCCTCGTGGACATGCTAGATGCCGCCATCGACGAATTGTCATGATGCCTTTGTTTTGATGCATTCGTGAACCATGTGGATTGTCATGATGTCTTTGTTGTGCGTTTGCATCGCATGAGCCGCACTTGACTCGCCCGAGCCGACGCGCTATAATTTGTCGCGACTTTTGAATTTCGATTGCTGATCGGTGCCTCTATCTCTCGAGCGTATGGAATCATATTTGCGGTGTCCTTTCGTGGCGAAGTCCTTAAAGATGTCCCGCTGATCGACGAATCGAAGTCGGATATATGTCGCCGCCGACATACGCCGATAACGCCGTTGCTCGACGTGTTGCCGCTGCTCCTATAGGATAAGCGCCTCGCAAGCTTGAGAAAACATTAGTGTATACCGCTTAAATGAAATGGTAAACACATACGAAGTGCAATTTTATGGGTAGAGATGTTGTCCTCGCCGCGCTGCATGACTATCGAGATGTCGCCCTTGCATGGACATGCTAAATGTCGCCATCGACGAATTGCCATGATGCCTGTTGGGTGTGATGCATTGGTTGCCAATTTGACTTTGTGCCCTAGTTGATGCGCTAGGTTTTGTTGCGAACTCAACTTTGATTGCCGATTGTTGATGCCCTTTCTGCTGCCGCTTCGATCGCGGACTTTGGATTGTTGTCATCCTCCGCTTTGTTGCTTTTCGCTCGCTAATCTGAAGAAACCTTTCGCCGTATTTTCCATTTCGCTATTGTACTTTCTCGCTTTTGTTAATATGAAAAGACCGCTCAAAGAAAATTTGTGAGTTTTGGGGTCGATTCAGATTCGACTTCGCCGCTTGTTCCTTGATATCTGCGTGCGCCTGTTTGGATTTGCACTCTTTCTCGTTTCCTACATTGTCCCGCTGAGAAGGTGTCATGCCGCTTTTTTCGAGACCACTGCCATTATAGGAACCAAAACAGTTCCGACTCGCTCCGCCGATGCACTTGAATCGGTCATGCCGACCGTGCCTTTGATCTTGTGAAATATTGATGCTCGCCATTGCTAAGCCAAATACAAATCGACTTTGGGGAGATGATAAATCTTTCTAAAATGCAACAAACGGTGTTAGCATAAAGCACATAATTTGGGTATGAGCGTATATATATTGCATATAGCACCTTCAAACGCTTCCTAACATGCCGGGGACCTCTTTATGCCAGAGGTAAGCCTAAACGCCGATATGCGAGATTATGATAAATTTGTCCAAGCCGCCCAATCGTAATGCTTTCGTTGGAAATGGCGACCAAACGACGCACTTTTCCCAATTTCGCATGTCATGATTGGGTTTGATTTGTCTATCATTGTCACGCCACACATAATATGCCGGTTGGTCGTTGGAGAAACCCGTCGACAAGTTTGGTGTCTTCCTAATTGTGGTATCAATGCCAGGATTGACCCACCTAAGGTAAATGCGTGCATGCCCTAAAATAAAGCGGTGGTATAGCTCTATCTTAAGTTTCTAAGATTTGGTTTTTCTAGACGCAAGGTTCCCGAGCGACAACTCGAGCGAGAAGGCTACGCTGATCGACGAACCGATCTAACTCGCCAGCGCCAACTCTCTTAAAATTTGGGTATTTGAAGAAATTTGCGGTGCGCAAGCACACCAAATACGCGTGAGTGTGTGATTGTGTGAATTTTCCAGAGTGGAAGAAATATGAGCGGAATGCCAGTTTAAGGAAAGCAGTAAAGCAGGTAGCAATCAAAAATAAATAAAACAAAATACAACACACAAAAATTAAATGCCAAAGTAATTGCCAAATAATTATCCTAGATCTGTTGTGGTTAAGAACCTAAATTCCCCAGTGGAGTCGCCATTTCTGTCGCGCCCTTTTTCGGCCGCGGCATTTTCTAAATAAGCGAGCCCTGCTTTAAAAAATGCAAATGTTAGAGAATAAATAATAAAATGCTAAAAGGTTTAAAAGGGTTTTAAAAAATGCTAAAGGGTTGCTAGGGAGTCGCCACCTAATTAGTTTGGGTGAATTAGGACACCTAAATGTTTAACTAGTTTAAAGTAAACATTAACTCCATTTAATGGTCTGCTAAACTTTAATGAGATTCTAGGTAAGGGTTCTTTATTATCCTAAAGGGAAGGGGTTAGGCACCCTAAAGGATCCGCTAACTTGCGGTTGTCCGTTCAAACATAGGGTTAATTATTTATGCTAAGAGTGCGTGTTTTGAAAATATAAAAGATGCTTCAGAATATTTTATAAAAGTAGGCATGTTGATAACAGTCCGTAAAACTAATGCTATAAAAAATAAAGCTTTAAAGTATGCATTTATATTGTTTATAGATATATGCAATGTTGGTTTATGATCAAAGATATGCTTTTAAAATCAAACATGTATGACGTAGTGCAAAAGGTAATTTTTTTTTGTTATTTTATGATAAGAAGGCTATTTAACATAAATTATTTATATTGTGCTAATAAAAGTGCTTGTGGGAAATACAATTTATTTTATCATGTTAGTTGCGAGTTGAATTATTTAGTAAAGCTTAGACATGCATGACAAGTAACTTAAAGTGCATTTCCGATTTTAAAACTACCCACCCAATTTATTTATTCCAACGGGTTAATTGTTCTATGTCTCCTATTAATTACAAAGTTAAAGAATTAGGCAACAATTTAAACAAATAATATAAAAGGTGGATATGATCACGGCTCTCAAGACGTGTGGCGACATCATCTTGTCCTATTTTGTCTTAGGAATCTCTGAAGCGGGAATGCGAATGCGGGTGCACATAGACGCGGGTTGACATTTGAAGTGGCTCGCGATGAGTCTCGCCGTGAGACTCTTCGTTTTGCTCCGATGCATTTCATGTAACAAGAAAGGAAAGATAAAGATTAGTATACACCCAAATTATATTAAAAGTGTAAAGAGTAAGCACATAATCTGCAACTAAGCACATCGATATTATTGAGGAAACCAGTAAAAAAAAAAAAAAAAAAAAAGACGACGGAGAGCAGATCCTAATTGTATTCAGGGTATACATTATATGGGCTTTAATCCCAACAATAATAATAAGGATAGAAGCAGCATAGGAAAGGGCAGGGCATAACTAGTTTCCAAGTGAAGACAAGTAAACAATAGGCTTTGGCAATTCCCTATTCTTGAAGCCATTTCATCCAGTAAACAGATAGGCAGTAAGCAGCGACAAACAGACGGGGAAAGGGATAATAGACAAACCCAGCTGTTAAGCCTTTGACACAGACAGAATATGTCGGTAAGGCAAACCCAAAAAGAAATTTCACATATGGATCGAGCAGATAATGGGCCATGATAATTGAAGCCAGTTAGCCAATACATACATGAATAGGAACTGCTGCACACAAAAGAGAATCAGAAATATGCTTGGTATATCCGAGAGACTGCCGTGATATATATGGCAAGGTACCGACAATGTATATCGGGTATACAATGAATCAGATGCCAGGAAGTTTAACATACAAAAAAAACATACCCGTAAAGACTAAACTAAAGCCTTTGCATACTCATCTATTCTAAGGGATGGAGGGAGAATACGTTAGCATATTTTAATACTTCGACGGGAAGCCATAAGAATAGCATGCGATAGATAGTTTAGGCGAGTGAGATGATATTACGAGTTTAAATCAGCCTACGGACAGAAAGACGAAACAGGTGATGTTCGTTACAGGGAGAACTTACCTAATCGCGACGGTAGAAGGGGATACAAATCCCCATTGTTATTCAAATTCGAGCTTAAGCATACTGTTAATTCAAAAGAGATCCAAATCGAATCTAATCTATCGCTCAAGATTCAAAATAAAAAAATTACAGATATGAATCATTCATCTAGGCAGATACATATTAGAGTATTTACCACAACATTTCAAGAAGTAACTTGTGATTTCAAATTTAGCATGAAAGTAGCCCAAACATGTGCTAGCCGAAACTAACTATCCAACACTATATGACACCCAACTCTCATAATGGAAGATAAGATAAAATAGTATTTTTAGATGGGTAGGACAAAGCAAAAGATCAATCAATTCGTGATAGCATTTTAGAGGTGCAGGGAACTATTTTGGCCAAGACATCAAGCCCAAATTCTGGATATACTACTGCTGAACAAGCATGATACATGAAAAGCTCTGAAGGTAAATATTACCAGATCATATCAGTGGGCTAGCAAGTGACATGCAGATACACGTACATAGGAAGATACGCACAAACCACGTTAAACATGTATTTACCAGATCGAAGGAGGGCAGGCACATAGATTAATTGGCAACCAATTCACAACAACATATCGAACTGAAACATTAATCGATTGACGCATAGAACCAGAAAATTCCAGGGAAACAATATCGAGAGGAAATTGAGTTTACTAATCATCATTTTCAGCATGTCGCATTAAGTGTAAATATAATCAACACTTAAGGCAAGAATATATCCAGATTAATTTAAACGAACAGTTCAACATCATATTCGTGTGTTAATGAACACAACAATATAAATGAACAAACCAACACATGTTTAACACCCAAAAGATACAGTAACACAGGAATGCGACGAAATCGATAGGAAGCTGATTTTACCTTCTCCGGGCAGCGAATCGGGGCAGCGTATCAAGTCGTCGGTCCGCTCGGAAGGGTTTTGGTTTTGCGATGCGGAAAAGGGGTAAGTTTGTTTGCTGGTTTCCTGGCTGATATTGAAAGGAAAGGTTTCAGACTCCCTATTCTTTGCGATGCTGATTGTCTGGGTGTCGACTGCTGCTAGAGGTGTCCCGTCGATTGCTACCCGACTGCTGAATCTCTCCCTGAGCTCTCTCGTCTCTCCTACTGTCTATGTTCGATCTGCTGCTAAATCTCGACTCGACTGTTGCCCTTCGATTCTAATTTTTCCAGATTTTGCCCGTTTTTTATAACAGATTTTCCTATGTTTTTCTGGATGCCCTTGCATGTAACAATGGCCTCACTTATATAGCCTACGTTCGACTCTAAACTTGGTAAGCTACTGGTGTGATTGGGACGAGATTTCGTGCTTGATTCGTATTGATTCGAAGGGATTTTGTGGAAGGATATTTTGTGCGATTTGTGCAGGTTATGGTAAGGGCGAGCTGGCTTTGCTTGCGTGGGTAAGGAAGGTCCCGGATTCTCCGGCGAGAATCTCGCCCAAGCGCAGGTATTAGCGCGATTGGGTGCTTTAGGGTTTAGGTTTGCTTTCGGTTGTGTGAGGGAGACGATGCCAAGGTAAAGTGAGGCTGCTGGTGATAAAAGAAATAAAGGGCTGGGTATGTGGGCTGCGGGTAAGTGGGCTGCGGGTAGCGGGTTTGGGCCAGGTGTTTTAAAAGGGTGGGCTGGTGGTATTATATTGGGTATTAGTTAGGTATTTGATTAAGGTGTTTAATTAGTTAATTAATTAGTGCTAGTTTTAGGTGCTATTTAATTAATTATCCAGGTGCTACATTAGTCTAATTAATTAGGTGCTAAATTAGTCTAATTATTTAGGTGCTAAATGCATAGCGTTATTTAACTAATGATTAATACTTTAGAATGCGACGCTATTATTTAAAATTTTATTGTTATGCATTATTGAAGTTAAAATAAAATTGAATTGAGTTTAGATTAAATTATTTAAATGCTAAATGCAAGTATGATATTTAAGAATTGTTTAAAGCTTTTATAAATGCGACGCTATTAAATGCATGTATTTAGATTTAAAAAATTGATTTTAAATGATTACTAATTAATGCGGCTATGCTACCCGACACGACGTTATCGCTAAATTATTTATTTTATGCATTTATTAATTATTTAAGAATTACGACAAAGCTTAGAGTTAATAAATGCGCGCGGACTCTAAATGCTTAAGACTCTACGTAAGACGCGACGCCATTATTAAATTAATTATTTATGCCTGTATTTATGTTTTATTGTTGTATTTTATTATAAAAATCCTAAAAAAAAATCATTTTACAAAATTAGTGTAATTTTATGGTTAATGGTCGACGGAGGGTCAAAATTGGGTGTCAATTCAGCATAAGTTCGCGATCGCACGAAAGGTAGGTATCGCGATCGAGGCTGGCAGCGCGGATCTGAGGCACGCGACGCAGCCACGAATTGAGCGAGCGCTGAAAGCAGCGCGCCGAAAGCGATGCCGCGGAAGTTTTGTGAGGTGGCGGAGGTTGCAGCGCCGCGGGCGCCGCAGGTCATGCGCCGAGGCGGAATTTCGACGGAAAACCGAGAAAATCGATTTCTTCTTTTAAAAGTCCATGGGTGGGTGAAAAGTGTCCCCATCCGATTTTTGCATGTCTATATATTGCCCACGTCGTGAAGACTTGGTCATCTTTCAAAGCTCTTCTCTCTCTCTAAGTTAGAAGCTCTCCTTTCTCTCTAGAATTTCAAGAGGAAATCTAAGCTTGAGGAAAATCTGAAAAAGTGTGGCAAGAAGGAAGCTTGTTGGCTATCTTGTAGAAGTATTGTGGTGGTGTTTTTGGAAAGGAGGATAGCAAACTTGTTGGAATAATTTGGCTAAAGCTCTAAGGTAACAATTCTTTTCTTGTAGCTAGTTTTTAGTGTTGCATGTGAAGAAGAAAGATTTTGTAGTGGTAAATATTGCCCTTAGATACATTGCATGCAAGAAATATGGTTTGGATATGAAAGGGTTGGATAAGAATGATATGTAAGCATGTTGTAGCCTAAATACTACCTTAAAATTGTTAAGTTAGTTGTTGTACATTGTGGGGCAAAATTTTACATATCCAAGTTTAGGTGTGTAATTCCCTTTGAAATGTTGGATTGTTGGGCCTTAAATGTGGCGTTTGGATGTTGAATTCGGCCTTGAAAAAGGTGGCAAAGTATGTAGAAACGAAGGAAATGGTGCCCAATTTTCCATAGAATTTAGTGACTTTGAACTTGGAATATTCTATGTTGTAGCTTGAGGTTATTAAACGTATTATGGTCATTATAGGTTGACGTACTACGTGTGGTGTATTGGACTTAGCAAGTGGATTAACCGGAGAGGTATGTGGAACTTTCTTATCTCTTGAGCATGAGTAGTTATACTATATAGCACGGTAGACATACATGTTGTGAATAAAGTAAATCCTTTGGTACACTTGAAGTATTTTGAAAATTGTATAAACTGATTTGAAGTATAAGTCTCTTAGTTAATAAAAGAACGAAATTGTTTATAAGGGGTTATAACGGCTTTATGAGAAGTTAGTTATAACGGCCTTATGAAAGGATAAGAATGTCTTAATTTCTAAAGCATAAAGTTAGTATAACGGCTTTATGGGGAGTTTGTTATAATAACTTTATGGAAGGTTAAAGAGTTGGTTTTCTTGAATAAGGTAAACAAAGATGAAAGAATCGAAATTAAGTAGGGCAATTTGATTTAAAAAGGCATCAATTGCTTAGAGTGTAAAATGAGAATTTTTATGTGAAAAAAAGGGATCTTTTGAAAGAGTAGAAGTACATAGTACTTCGGGTTAAATTTCTTCGGATTTGATTAAGTAATAAGAAGGTGCCTTAAGGTCAAGAATGAGATTTATTTTAATGAAAGTCTAAAGAAGTTATGAGTTTACTTGGACGTACCGTCAGTGATGGAGGATTCCACGGGTATGCTGCCATTGTCTTAGTATGAGTTTGCTTGGACGTACCGTCAGTGATGTGGGATTCCACGGGTATGCACCTTGGACATGCTTACGATGAGGGATTCCGAGGCATGCAGTATGAGGGGTAAGAGTATAAATGAGGGGTAAGTCCCCAAGACGTTATACCACCTATTCCGTGGATTTGCTACCCACGATGCGAGGAATACCTCATGCGAGTCCGTTGAGGCTTATGCGGGTGAAATAGTCTCATGCGGGTGAGTACAGCCTATGCGAGGAATACCTCATGCGGGTCCACATGACCCATGCGGGTGAAATAGTCCCAGGAGTAGGAGTGTTTAATGATACTGCGGGCAGGTGACCTGGCTTTGATCACGAGCTTCCTATTTTCATGCAGTATGGTATATGTTTGATATTCTCATTGTTAGTAAGGCAAAGTGTTCTGTAAACTGATTATTTTACATGTCTCCAGTTATTTTAGACTTATGAGGTATTTTCGATTTTTCCCGCCGCATACTTGGTACTGTATGGCCATCGACTTGCGTTCATGCCGCAGTTTGAGGTTCGTAGCTTGCTGATCCGCACTCTTAGGATCACTGTTCAGTTTTGGGAAATCTCCATTTCTCCGGAGGCTTTGTCTTTTGGTACGGTTCCCTGAGGTTATAGACTTTTGTACATTCAGGGGGTATGGCGGGGCCCTGTCCCGTCACAGTTGTTATTCCTAGAGGTCTGTAGTCACATTTGTGGTTTGGGCTGTAAGAACAAGTTGTACTGTTATACTTTTGATTAGGTATACTTTTATGAAAGACAGCCTTATCGGCTTGCCAGTGATGTTTACTTTATATAGGTTATGTGTTATGTATGTTCCGCTGCTATTCTATGATGTATACTGCTGCGGTGCCCTGCAGGCACCGGGCCATGCCGGGTCGGGTCGTGACAGGTGGGTTTGAACACCTTGAATACCATCTCTTCCTCCTGAACTCGTAGTCTCAATTCTCCCTTATCCACATCAATTAGGGCACTATCCATTGCAAGGAATGATCTCCTCAAAATGATAAGTATTTCATCATCTTCCTCTATGTCAAGAATGAGGAAGTCTGCTGGGAAGAAGAACTTTCCACCTTGACAAGCACATCTTCCACTATGCTTCTGGGGTGCACCACAGTGCGGTCAGCCAGCTGCAGATTAACTGTGGTTGGTTTGGCTTCCCCCAAACCTAATCTCTTGAACACGGAAAAAGGCATGAGATTGATACTAGCCCCTAAATCACAAAGTGCCCTGTTTCATGTTACTTTTCCAATAGTGCAAGGCAGGGTGAAGCTTCCTGGATCTTTCAACTTAGGAGGCAGTTTATTTTGTAAGATAGCACTGCACTCCTCTGTCAACGTTACTGTCTCATAATCCGCCAACCTTCTCTTCTTCATAAATATCTCTTTCATGAATTTGAAGTATGCATGCATTTGTTCTAACGCCTCAATGAAGGGGATATTGATGTGAAGCTTCTTGAATACCTCAAAGAACTTGGAGAACTGTTTGTCTATGGCCTCCTTTTGGAGCCTCTGAGGGTAAGCGATTCTATCAGTGTATTCCCTTAAAGGTGCCGCGAGCTTTCAATCAGTAGGTGGTCCTCAGTGACCCCCTCCTTTCCTTCCTCAACTGCTTTCTCACCCTTTTTATCATGAACCACTGCGGGTTGGGGAGCAACCAACTCCAACTTCTTTCCACTCCTTAACAACACTGCCTGACACTGCTCTTTTGGATTGACCTCTGTATTGTTTGGGAGAGTACCCGATGGCATGTTGGTTACCATCTTCGCCAATTACCCAACATGCGTTTCCAGGTTCCTGAGAGAGGACCTGGTTTCAGACATGAACTGATTCTGCGAATTGGTGAGTGTAAGCAATGCAGCCTCACCATCAAAGCTTCTCATTGTGTAGGTGGTCTAAAGCTATTTGGGATGAGGTAGCCTGATTCTCAGGCTTACCGGTTCTAGTAATTACCTTGATATGGTTCCGCTGGCCCAGTCGCCTTCATTTAAAAGTTAGGGTGATTTCTCCACCCTGGATTGTATGTGTTGGAATTATAAGGCCGCTGAAAGTTCCCAACTGCCTGAACCTACTCCATTGGCACATTATTAGGGTCCACCACTGTGCATCTGTCAAAAGAGTATGGGCCCCCGCAAATCTCACAATTCACAGGCATCTGGACTGCATCACAAACATAATGTTCTGCTGCAGTTGTTTTGTCAAGAGGGCCACCTGCGCATTCAGGGCAGTGATGGCATCTACTTCATGTATGCCCATAGTCTTCCTGCTATTCATTGACCTGTCATCTGCCTCTTGATGATTGTTGGCAGCCATGTCTTCCAGTAGCTCATGTGCCTCATTGACACTCTTTCTCATGAACGCTCCCCCTGCTGCAGCATCAATTATGGTACGAGTAGTACCACTCAACCCATTATAAAAAATGTGGACCAACATCCACTTCTCTACACCATGATGGGGGCATTTTCTCTGTAAATCTTTAAATCGCTCCCATGCGTCATACAACGACTCTCCATCTACCTGATAGAAATTGTTCAACTCTCCCCTTAACTTTGCTGCCTTTGAAGGAGGGAAGAACTTTGCAATAAACTTTTGGGCTAGGTCCTGCCAGGTGGTGACGGAGTTGGCAGGTAGTGAGTTCAACCAGCTCTTGGCTCTATCCCTAAGTGAGAACGGGAAGAGCCTCAGTCTAATGGCGTCGTCAGTAACACCATTGTACTTGAAGGTGGCACACAACTCCAGAAAATTGGCAATGTGCATATGGGGATCTTCAGACGGCAATCCCCCAAACTGTACTGTGTTCTGGACCATGCTCATGATGGTTGGCTTGATCTCAAATTTGTTTGCCCCTATCACGGGAGCTCGACGATGTCGTGCAACAAGAATCGTGGGCAGAACATAGTCTCTCAAGCTTCTTTCCGCTGGAACCTGGACTGGCTCCCCTGCATTTTCAGGATCTTCATTGTTCTCCCCATTCTGATTCGATTGGTTTTCCATGGTCACTGAATCAAATATCCTCTTGTTTCGCCTGTTCTGCTTGCAAGCTTTCTCAATTTCAGGGTTAAAAGGAACAAATGTGTATGCTCTTCTTCTTCTTAGCATACACTAAATCTTTGAAACAGACCAAAATCAACAAACAAATCAAGGCAACAGGGTTCTAACAGTAAAAAAAATAAAATCAAAGTAGAAATAAAAATAGATGGTTCGATATTAGAAGTACGCCAGTCCCCGGCAAAGGCGCCAAAAACTTGTTGGAACCGTGTCCAATTGCTCACGCAAGTGTACGTATCGTTCACAAGTAATATAGTCTGTAAGACCGAGTTTATCATCCATAGAGACTGATTTCTAATTATCGTTCATCTATTTTATGTTATCTATTTGGCAATCGATAATTGAGTTGAGTTTTTGTTTAACTACTAGAATAATTGTAAGGATTAACTAAACTATTGAAGTTGTAATCAGTTATGAAGGAATTAGGACTTTCAAAATCCTCGACTATCCACTCTATTCAATCCTTAATGCGACTAGAATGACTTCTTCTTCTACGTTAAGATAGCGGTTAACTAGACTGTCCTATATTTCGATTAGGATATAATCACTCAACCCCAGTGCAGAACCCTTCTATATTTCTATTATAGGATTTACCACATATGAGGATTAAGAACAATAACCTATAATGCTACACAATTATCAGGGTACTTTCGTCCACGATTTTAACCTATGTCTATTCAATTACAGCATATCTAAATCTCTCCTCTCGGTTCTTAATTCGAAATCATATAGATTATGATAATTAGTGATCAATTAATTATCAAACATTCATACCAATTATTGAATAAATCTTAATCAATGTGAAGAAGAAATCAAACTACTGCATTAATTCATGAATAAGAGTTTCAAGCGATTCATAAGAAAATCCCTAATAAAGTGTTTAGCTCTTAGCCATAGACATGTTAAGAACTAATACAAATACCAACATAAACTGAATTGCAAAGAAAAGAACTAAAGTCTCCAATTGTAGCTTCAAATCTGCCCTGAGTTGTGTTGTGTGATAGAATGAACAATATCTCTAACTAGACTAAACCCTAGGTCTTAAATATGTTGCAAATTTCATAACCTATGGACCCTTCTGCCCTTGGCCAATTATATTTCGGATCTGAAAATTCACGCCTCGGCACCGCGGTTCTGCAGAATGGCACCGCGGTGCCGAAAGTCCTGCAACCTCTCAGTAATTATGGCACCGCGATTCCGTATGAATGACACCGCGATTCTGTATGAATGGCAACGCGGTGCTGCAGTCTTTTGTCCTGAATTTCCAACTTCCGTCCTTTTTGCCTCGGGACTCTCATTTTATGCCCGATTTTCGCTCCTTTTCGTCATTTTGCCTTTTTGAACCGCTGTGATTCAAAAGAAAGGAAAACGACCCTAACAAGACACTTATTTAAACGAAAATGGGAAAAATACTAACTAAAAATGACTCAAAAGCGTATACAAAATACGCCTAACAATAATCTCTGGAGAACAAAACGATCTTCGCTAATGGGCACACCAACATTGCGGAGTTGGTCCGCCAACTCTTTCAGCCTTTTACAATAAGCCGATACGTTCGGAAAATCCTCCATGTTAACATGGGAAAATTCCTGCTCAAGAGTAACAACACGTGAATTTTTGTTATCTTGAAATATGTCACGCAACCTATTCCAAGATTCCATTGTCATAGCATCAGGTTCAATAATCATCTGCAACAGGTCGGTAGAGATAATGGAGTAAATCCACTGAAGAATGACAACATCAAGGGTTGTCCATACCTTAGGATCATTCTCGCGTTTAGGCACCTCCGTATCCTCAGGATCCGCGGGGATTATGTGATGGAGGACTTGATGCGAGCGTGCATGAATTTTGAAGAGTTCGGCCCATGTCGTGTATTAGACATTTTCTATCTCAAGAATGATATGAATGTGATTCTTGATGTTAGAAATAGTAAGGGCAGAGTGAAACATGTTCTTTGACGTAGACATAACGAAAGAACAATAGGTGATTGAGGGAATTAGAAGAAAATTTGGGAGGAGAAAATTTTAGAAGGGATAATACGACTGAAAACCGAGAAGGAGCCTCAGATTTAGGGCCGAAAAATAGCTGAAGAATGTTAAGGTTTTGAGACCTAGACTTCTGATACCATGAAAGAAATAATCCATTGATTATTTTCATTAATGAAAGAGTATATATACAATTTACAATTTCTATAATAGAAATACTCTCAAAACCTTATTCTACTTGTACAATAATTATACAATTATGGTAAGTGTACAATTTTAATTTAATACAAAACCTATATTACCTAATATATATCAAACCGTGATATACAAGTTACACAACACTATTTATCAATTATAAATTGCTTAGGTCAAAGGGAAAAATTATACATTCCAGAAGATTTATCAAAAAATTTCAACCCCATCCTTAACTAAAGTATGCCAACATAAAATTTCTGAGTGAATACTCCATATTAATTCGAAATTACTGTAGTCATAATATGAGTTTTATGTTTTCTCATTCTAAAGTTTAACAATTTCAGCATTACCTAGCTTACATGGCAACTCTACTCTCGAGTTGAATTATATTTTCAAAAAGGTCTTTTACTATTTCACACGCTGCCTAGTAAAGACACATTTACTTAAAGTGGATTCTCTTTTATTTTTTATTTTTTATAACCCAGGTTTTCAGGCTTATGTCTGATTACTTTACTGGTATTACCCAAACGTCCTGGAGGTAATAGCACCGGTCCTTCAACACTATCACCAGGTAAATCACGGAATGTGTTCATGTGGCCAAGTTTATGGGAGCGTACAACTGATCAATGAGACAAGGTCCAATTCCCCAACATGCAAAATTTCTTCGTGCTTGCGGAGAATCGAACCTACGCTGTCTATGTCAGAGCATCTTATAGCGCCCAGGCTTTTGTCACTGGACTATGCCGCGGAGGACAAGGGATTCTCTCTCTTTTGTAGTACATGTCAAACCTATTTTGCCTCAGAATGAACCCATTATTATTGACGCAAAACATAGATATATACATGAAAATAATAATGTTTAACAAAGATCACGATCCTTAACAAGTAATTAATTTCAAAGCACTATGAATTCTATGCTCCGAATATTCATAGTATATATTGTAATTATTATTGTCATGTATTTAAGGTAACTTATGATTCTTACTGTATTAGGAATCACCTTTGTACAACTATATTTATTGTGATTAATGAAGGAAATCCCGAAGGAAAATCATTTCAATATCTTATATGGTATCAAGAGCCAAAAATTCCTGACCCTAAAAAAATCTTCTCAAGGCCGCCGACCCCCCCCCCCCCTCCCCTTCTTCTCTCTCGGCCGCCAACCTTCTTATTTCTTCCAAATTCTTGTGGCTACCATGTCTCTTCCAAACTCTCCTAAAACTACTGGTTTTACCACTGGCATCCTTGACACCCCCACCTTCTTCATCATCTCCTTTTCATCCGGCATTCATTGTTTCCAACATCAAGAATTTTGTCCCCATAATTCTTGATCAAGAAGACTGTCAATATTCCATGTGGGTCGAATTGTTCTATATTCATGCTTACGCATACAATGTGCTCAATCACATTGACAACTCAATTCCTCGCCCTGCAGAGATTGAAGACTCAACTTGGCGTCGTCTTGACGTCATAGTCAAACAATAGATCTACGGAACTATATCAAAAAACTTGTTTTGTGCTATCATGAAAATAGGTGCTTCGGCGCGAGAACTCTGGGTACGTTTGGAGGAAATATTTCAGGACAATAAAAACACTTGGGTTGTGTATTTAGAGGAGCAATTGAATAACACGCGTCTCGAGAATTTTAACAGCATGTCTGAATACTGCAAACAACTGAAACGCATTGCTCACCAACTTTCCAACGCTGGGATGGCTATTTATGAAATAAAAATTGTGTTACAACTTATTGCAGGTTTACCGAAAGGAGAATATGACACTATTGCCACAATGATTCAACAGGCTGACTCACTTCCAACGTTCAACAAAGCACAGTCCCAATTGTTGTTGGAAGAAACTCGTCGTGCAAAACAAGATGAACACAATAAAAAAAAGGGTTAGCCGTTGAAAACCTGCAGTCACCGACCACCACCACAACTCCACTGCCGCCGGACAACCAGCAGCAGAAGAGCCGCGATAGAGGTCATGGCGGCAGAGGTCGCGGGCAAGGCAACAGAGGGAAGGGTCGCGGCAAAGGCAAGGCCCAACAGGCAGCATCTACGCTCCTCCATATTTCCAGTGGACAGGACCACATGTTTGGCCCAACTCAGCGTCGTGGGCCACCCTTGCATGCCCTTATCCGACTACAGAGGCCCAAGTCCAGCAAAATTGGAGGCCAAGTATTTTAGGCCCATCTACCTTCAATCCGAGAACAGCCCAGCAGACGCCTCAGCGGACCCATTTGATGACAGGCCAGCAGTTCCCGCAAGCCACTAATTTGGGCCAGACATTCAACACTCTCACTTTTCAACAACCCGACAACAATTGGTATATAGACTCCGAAGCCACATCACACCTGACCAGCTCTTCAGGTAATTTTTTCCAACTGCTTCGGTTAAAGTATCCTCAATATATCACTGTCGGCAATGGTCACCGCATTCCAATTGCAGGTTACGGTAATACACACATAAAACATCCCCATCCAACCTTCTCACTTAACCATGTCCTCTACGCACCTCAAATCATTAAAAATTTGATTTATGTTAGAAATTTCACTCGCAATAATTGGGTGTCTGTCAATTTTGACCCTTTTGGTTTCTCTGTGAAGGATCTCAATACGGGTAGAATTGTTACGCGCTGCAATAGTGTGGGAGACCTCTACCCTTTCACTCACTCTTCCGCTGTCAGAACTCAAACACCTGTCTTCCTTGCTGCACTATCTCCATCCACCTGGCACAATAGGCTCGGACATCCAGGAGATCATGTTTTTTCTTAGAAATAAGTTGCGTATTCAATGTAATAATGGAAAACTTGCCCAAAACTGGTTTTCTTGCCCGATTGGCAAGCATACTCGTCTTCCGTTTATGTCTTCATTGAGTATTATAGTTTCACCATTTGATATTGTTCATGCTGACTTGTGGACATCTCCTATTATTAGCTCACTGGGTCACAAATTTTATCTTGTTTTACAAGATGACTTTTCACATTTTTTATGGATTTATCCACTCAAATTCAAATCTGAAGTTTTTGCTAAATTTTTTGAGTTTCACAAATTTATTAAAACCCAATTTGAAAAATCCATAAAATCCTTTCAGTGTGATAACATTCGTAAATTTAATAATTCAGCATTCCATAATTTTTGCTCCCAATATGGCATGGTGTTCCGTTTCTCTTGTCCCCACACCTCCCATCAAAATGGAAAAGCTGAACGAATTATCTATTAATAACATGGTCAGTACCCTTCTCTTTCATGTCTGTCTACCACCTTCCTTCTGGGTCTATGCTGTTAAAATGGTATAATAACTCCTCAATATTTTACCCACTAGCACTCTACAAAATAGAACCCCCACCGAAATTCTATATCGTAGGACTCCATCATACGACAACCTATGTGGACTCCATCATACGACAACCTATGCCGTATGTGGTATCCCAATCTTACCTCCACTACCCCCATAAGTTGGCTCCCCGAACTACACCATGTGTATTCCTCGGTTTCCCACCCAACCATAGGGGATATTTGTGTTATGACTTGTCTACTCGTCAAATCCACATTTCCCATCACGTCACGTTCGATAAGACCATATTCCCGTTTCGAGCGGATTACTCATTTCTTGATGAGCCCGTCATCTCTCCCATCATTCTCAGTCAACTCACTCATGGCACCACCGAAACATCTCCTCTTCTTCAGCCTTCCAGTGAGCACACTTATTCTTTTCCGTCGTCAGCGTCACGGCCCCTCGGGGATGCGCCGCGGCGCCAGTATTCCAGTGAGAAACTTAATTTTTCACCGTCGTCAGCACCGCGACCCCTCGGGAATGCGCCACGGCGCCAACCTTCCAGTGAGCATTGTACCTCAAGCGCCAAGACCCTTGATCGCGACGCCTCCGACGACAAATACTCCATCATCTCCATCTCTGACCATACCATCTATCTTGGATCCTGCTACTCAGCCAATGCAGCCACCCACTGTCCCAGTCACCAAATGAAAACTCATGCCAAACACGGGATTTTCAAACCCAAAATCTAGTTTAACTTATTTGCTCAAACCATTTCTCCAATTCCAAAGAACCCCAAATTGGCCAAACTAGACCCTAATTGAAATACATCCATGTCTGAGGAATATAATGCTTTAACTAAGCAGCACACTTGGGATCTAGTACCTAGACCGGAGGGGGTGAATGTGATCCGATGCTTGTGACATTTTCGTCACAAATTCAGAGACAGTGGTGATTTGGAGCGCTACAAAGCAAGACTTGTGGAAAATAGTACTAATCAACAGGAGAGCATTGACTGTGGTGATACTTTTAGCCCGGTTGTTAAACCGGCTACGATTCGTACTGTTCTTAGTATTGCTATGGGTAAAAAATGGTCGATTCATCAGCTGGATGTCAAGAACACATTTATTCATGGGGATTTGAAAGAAATTGTGTATATGCATCAGTCACCTGGGTTTATTCATCCTGCAGTTCCTCAGTATGTCTGCCGTCTTAGGAAGTCACTCTATGGCCTAAAATAGGCACATCGTGCCTGGTATGACCGCTTCACCAGGTATATTATGCAAATTGAGTTTATTTATAGCAGGTATGCCACATCTTTGTTCATTTTTCATCATGGTAGTGACATTGCTTACTTATTATTATATGTGGATGACATTGTTCTCACTGCATCATCTGACAAATTAAAAAATGACAGTATTGCTCTTCTCAAAACTGAATTTGTTATGACTGATTTGGGCAAGCTGAGCTACTTCTTGAGTATATCAGTTACTAGATCTGCAGATACTATGTTTCTGAGTCAGCGTAAGTATGCAGAATAAATTGTGTTCAGAGCTAAGATGTCGAATTGCAAAGCTATGCCTACTCCGGTTGATTCGAAATCCAAGTTCAGTGCTTCGGAGAGTGATCCAGTGTCTGATCCTACTCTCTATCGGAGTCTTGCAGGTGCTCTTCAGTACCTCACATTTATCAGGCCCGACATTGCATATGTCGTTCAGTAGATGTGTCTATTTATGCATGTCCCGAGGGAACCTCATTTTGCTGCTCTTATGCATATTATCAGATACATTAAGGGTACTCCTGAATATGAGTTGCATTTCTACCCCTCCGCTCCGACGAGGTTGCTTTCTTATACAAATGCTGATTGGACAGGATTCCCGGACACGCGACGCTCTACTTCCGGCTATTGTGTGTTTTTAGGGGATAATCTTATTTCTTGGTCTGTCAAGCGACAAGCCATTTTTTCCCGCTCCAGTGCTGAAGCAGAGTATAGGGGTGTTGCTAATATAGTTGTTGAAGTCTGTTGGCTCCGCAATCTTCTCTTGGAGCTCAGTTGTCCACTGCGTAAGGCGTCTATAGTCTATTGTGATAACATATCTGTCATATATATGTCTCATAATCCGATCCAACATCAGCGGACCAAACATATTGAGATGGATATCCACTTTGTACGTGAGAATGTAGCACTTGGTCTAGTCAAAATACTGCATGTGCCCTCCTCCTATCGATGCGACATCTTCACAGGGATTACCTGCATACCGCTTATAGACTTCGATCCACTGAGTGTTCTACTTTCTCCTCTCCGTCTGAGGTGGAGTATTAGCGGATATTCTCTGAATATTCACAGTATATATTGTAATTATTATTGTCATGTATTTAAGGTAATTTAGAATTTTTACTGTATTAGGAATCACCTCTTTATAACTATATATATTATGATTAATGAAAGAAATTCCTAAGAAAAATTATTCCAATATCTTACCAAAAAAAAAACCTTAAAATATTAAAATCACTAAGTTCAAAAGTTTGAATACACCTCTGAATTGAATACCTCACAGGTCATTGATATCACCAACCTAAGTCATGCACCTACTTGTGCATTCCATGAGAGTGGTTGTTTCTGCTTAATATCGTTGTACCATACAATGATAGTAGTACCATCCTCACACATTGTAAATTTTTTGCATGTATTTGTATCTTTACGGATAATTCAATTTTTATCAAAGACAGAGGAACCGTCGTTACACTATTCGTACACATTTGCTATTTATGTTAAAGAGTATTACTATTTTAGGATAGCTGAGTTACCGACACTGTTTTCGAAAACTTCCTTTTAAAGTTTATAACACTACTCCAATGTGGCTATTGAGTTCTAGACATAGATATCAACAACCATTATTTTGTCACTATTAAAAAGTTTCTATTCTTTTATTGATTTCCCACCGGAAAATGTCCAATGCTATCCTAAATACTAGTGTTTTTTCACACAAAAAAATTAAGAAAATTTTCAGCGTTCCAAAGAAAACTTATTTTCCACCATGTGTTTTCCAGTGAACTGATTCGATAAAAAGAATATGAAAAAATTATATTTTAAAGCACAAACTTTTCATTGAATATCGGTGAAAACCTCTATTTCTAAATAACATTAAACGAAGCACAATAGTTAGACAATGTAGATTAATATATTGACAGGAATATTTGCCAAAAGCCTTTAATGGGTCTTAAAAAGGGCAGCTAGAAGATCATGGTGTGATCATGTGGTGTGAATGAGAATATATTGTCTCTATGAATAATCAGTTAAAAGTAGTTTTCTATAGGCAGATATATACAGCCTGGACAACTAGGATTATATATGGGAGTTAGGACACCATCCACTCTTTCACCATTTAGCACCTCACCAATATAAATGTCTGTCTTTCAACTTTGTGCCCACTATTTTTTTTTGGACCATTTTCTCTGACTTTAATTAAGAGTTAGGCATGAATCTTGAATGAGATTCAAAGGGAGATGCTGAAATTTGTGTAGAAGTAACATGACCAAGGTGTGACCTAGCTAGTGATTAACGAGGTAGTTGGAGAATCATGAAGTCCTAAGTGTAAATTTCAAAAGAGGCACACATATTAAGTTAATTATTTTCCGACACTACTGATAAAGACCATCTGGCGAAAACGCCACAGGCGCGAAGCGTGGTAGGCCTGCACCGGGGGAGCATACCATAGGGAGGAAAGGAGCCCGAATCTTCCTGGAGAAGACTTGAAAAGAATTTCAAGAAAGAGAGATGGATAGGAAAGGGAAGATGAGCGTTTGCGGCACATACCTTTTACCTTATTATAGAATTCGAATCTTCTTATCTGCGATGGGGAATGCATTCCGGTGCGATGTCTCCGGGTTTAGACACCAGTCGCCAACCTTCCTAAAGGGCTCTGTCTTTATTTAGGTGTATTGGGCGAACCCAAGCGTTAAATAGCGCCTTCCCGTAAGGGATATGTACTCATTCCCGACCGCTTTCAGTTAGTGTTCATTGCTGAGTGATCGCTCGCTATCTGGCTGGAAAAGATGGTCCGGAAGCTTCCTCTCTCTCAGCAAGCAAGATGTACACCCTATACTTGTATTGGTGGAGGTAGCAGATACCCCCATAAAATTTATTAAGATGCGTGTGAGTTGACTGAATACCAGGGCTATCAAAAATGGTAAGTTGGTCTGTTAAAGGTGCATTATGAAAGCATACTGTGAAGTTTTTCTTGATAAAAGTTCAACTTATATGCAGAAGGCAAACTATGTAAAGAAATTTTATAGCATGATATCATATTTATCTTTCATAGCAAGTGTTCTACTTTATTTCCAAAATTACAAAATCTCATTGAGAGTTACCAACAGATATCTTTTGCATGATCTAATAGAGTAAATTTTCAGAAGATAATTGAAAATGCAATTTTTTAGCTTAAGGTATGAAACTCTAACTTCCGGGTCAAAACAGGAATTAATAAAAGTCAAACGTTTCCTTCCCAAGAAAAAACATACGACCAATCAATTGTCTTGGATGTATTTTGGGCCGTACTAATTTTGGTATCCTATTCTATCACCCTTATACCTCACACTTAATATTCAATTGAGAACTTTTAAATTAAATATTCTTTGTTTCATAATAAATGGTATTTTGACTTTTTATTTGTTTCAAAATAAGTAGTGTGCTTTATGATTTCAAAAAGATATTGACTTTATTCTTCCAAAATTACCTTTATTTACATAATAAAAAATTATTAACTTTTTTTCCTAAGCATTAACTAAGGGAAAGTTAATAAAAACACTCATAATTTTTTAAGAGTGATCAATTTTTTAATGAGGGTAAATAAACTAAAAATACCAATTCACCACCACGACATCAATTTTCTCAAAACCCTTCCCTCCCTAACCTTCCCCCTAAGCACCATGAATTTTTTCATCACCTTGTATAGAATGATATTATTCTCCCTTAGGGAGTCTTCTCATTAATATCAAAGTATATATAGTGTACAATATTCATCCCTTATACAATAGAAATCTTAAACCTAATCACAACAGGAATCCTAGTCTTACCATAATTATATTTACACAATATATGAACACATTCTAATTATGGGTAGGGATACAATTGATACTACTATATATATGTTTACACACCCCCTCAGTCAGAGCGGGAGGAGGCCGGATGCTGAAACTGGATCTGAAGTCAAGAAATAACTGTCTGGAAAGTTTTTTGGTAAATATATTTGCATACTGATATGATGAGGGAACATGTAACATTCTGACATGGCCTAGCGCAACTTTCTCTCGAACGAAATGTAGGTTTATCTCAATATTCTTGGTTCACTGATGTTGAACCGAATTATGAGAAAGATAGATGTCAGAGATGTTATCACAGTACACAATAGATGCTTGACGCAGCGACATCAAGTTCTAATCAGAATTTATGAGCCAACAAATCTCAGCTACCACATTTGCAACGCCTCTATACTCAGCCTCGACACTCGAACAAGATAGGGTAGTCTGTCTCTTGGCAGACCAAGAAATCAAATTATCCCCTAAAAATACACAAAAGCCGGAGGTGGAGCGTCGCGTGTCCGGACACCCTGCCCAATCTGCATCCGTATAAGAGAGCAACTTGTTTGGTGCAGAGGGGGTATAGGTGCAAACCATAATCAAGTGTGCCCTTAGTGTATCGGATGATACGCTTAAGAGCAGTGAAATGAGACTCTCTGAGAGCATGCATGAATAGGCATACCTGCTGAACAGCATAAGCAATGTCTGGCCTTGTAAATGTGAGATATTGAAGTGCACCTGCAAGGCTCCTATACAAAGTAGGATCGGAGACCGGAGCACCATCCATAGCACTGAGCTTAGATTTTGAATCAACTGGAGTAGGTGAAACTTTGCAATTCGCCATCTTAGCCCTGTACACAATCACTTCTGCATACTTACGCTGACATAAGAACATGTGGTCGGCAGACCTGGTCACTGATATCCCCAAAAAATAGCTCAGCTTTCCCAAATCAGTCATTGCAAATTCGGACTTAAGCAAGGCAATAATCTCATTTTTCAACCCGTCGGAGGAAGCAGTAAAAACAATATCATTCACGTAAAGTAATAAGTAAGCAGTACTGCTACCTCGATGAAAAATGAAGAGTGATGTATCACTCTTGCTGCACACAAACCCAATCTGCAAGATATATCTGGCAAAGCGATCATACCGCGCATGGGGGGCCTGCAGGCCATATAGTGACTTACAGAGACGACACACATAGTGAGGAACTACTGGATGGGTGAACCCGGGCGGCTGATACATGTACATTGTTTCTCTCAGATCCCCATGTAAAAATGCATTCTTCACATCAAGATGATGGATCGGTCAGTGTTTGCCCATGACAATGCTCAAAACTGTGCGAATGGTAGTCGGTTTGACAACCGGGCTGAAGGTCTCACCACAATCAATGCCCTCATGTTGATTTGTGTCATTAGTCACAAGTCGTGTCTTATATCTCTCAAGATCTCCACTGTCGCTGAATTTATGACGAAATAGCCACAGACAACGAATCACATTTACCCCATCAGGTCTAGGTACTATATCCCATGCATGTTGTTTAGTTAAAGCATTGAATTCCTCAGACATAGTCGCATTCCAATTAGGATCTTGTTTAGCCAATACAGGGTTCTTGGAAATTGAAGAAATGGTTTGGGCAGACAAGTTAAATTGGACTTTGGGATTGAAGATTCCATGCTTGGCACGAGTTTCCATTTGGTGAGTGGAGACAGTGGGAGGCTGTGTCGACTGAGTGGGAAGAGCCGAGACTAAGGGATTGGTTGGATAGGGAGAAGGAGGAGGTGACAGTGTCAGAGGCGTCGCGCCGCCGTGATCAAGGGCAGCAGCGCTGGAAGAAATCTGCTCGCCGGAGTTTTGGCGCCGTGGCGCCAAATCACAGGGCCGCGACGCTGACGCTGAAGAAGAACGATTGGGCAAAGAAGGTGATTTTGTGGCAGTGTTATGATCTAATTGACTGAGAATGATGGGAGAGATGACAGAATCGTCAAGAAATGAGTAATCCGGTTTCTGGAACTTTTTAAGATTCGAAAACGGAAATATGGTCTCGTCGAATGTGACGTGACGGGAGATGTGGATCTGACGAGTGGACAAGTCATAGCATAGATAGCCCCTATGGTTTGGCGGGAAGCCTAGGTAGACACATGGAGTTGACCGATGAGCTAGTTTGTGAGGGGAAGTAGAGGCAAAATTAGGATAGCATAGACAATCGAATATTCGGAGATGATCATAAGATGAGACTCTATAATAGAGGATTTCGGTAGGGGTCAATTGTGACGAACAAGCTAGGATTTTTTCACCAACTTTCGACCAAGATTTTTCAAGGTGGAGTATTAATCTTGGCTTAGCACTTGGTTTAGGAGCTTAATCTAAGAGGATTAGTGATTCTCAATCTTCACTTTATGGCTATAGAGGCTCTCGAAAATCATGAGCTAAAGAGAGAAGATGAGAGCTCATTTTTGTCTAAGTGTAAAGTGATCCAAGTCTTGCAAGATTTGGATATGTATAGCCAAGTGGAGTGGGACCCACTAGTCCACTTGTCTCTAAAATATCTATAAGTGTTGTCATCTTGCAAGACAAGTGGAGGGGTGACATGTGTCACCCTCCTATTGGTCCAAAATAATTCTTCACCAAAATAATTTCTATACTTGACCAAAATATCTAAAAATCTTGTGGGCCCCACAAAATTGTAAAATTTCCGGTGGGCCCCACATGACCAAATCCGAGACTTCAAAATCCAAAATTAATTTCGCACCTCCAACCAGGAGAATTGAACTCCAAGTTAACAAATTGTCGTCTTCACATTTTTCCAAAATTTTCCTTAAGAAAATGTAATAATTCTTTCCTTTCAAAATTCAAATCTTAAACCCTTAATCACATTCTCAATTAGTAGCCCGGGTATTACGGGGTGTAACATCCTTCCCCCCTTAGAAACATTCGTCCTCGAATGTTCATATAAGGTCTCAAGCTATACAAATTTCCAATCGTCTCAACAATCATTAACATCAATCCCAAGTGGTTTATACTCAAACCAAGGAATCATCACATCTAATATACTTCACATATACTATGTATTTTAACCACAATCACACATAAAATACTTTACTCTTGAAGGCCTTGTCTATCTAAGGTCTCAACGATTATCCAATACTCTAAGATCCTCAAATATTTCATGTCCCAAGCTTACATTATTTCTCCCCGTATACGGGCAAGACGACTTCTCAATATCTCAAAATCATGTTTTCCTAATCAGAACAACCTTATTTACTCCATATAAATATTATTTGTACACATTACTTAAGCATACAACACAACTTAATCTCTTAAGTCAATTAAACATGATCTCCTAAGGGTTTATCACCCTTCCCGACAACTCATCATCTCCTAATTATTCCAAATCAGCACATATATAACCTTGATGTGGATTCATTAAACTGTTTCACACCTTCCAAGCAATTTATAAAGCTTAACCATCACATGATAACCCACAATTGCTTCAGACAACACACACATGGCCCCAAATAAATATGTCTGCATAGATGTACATCATCATTATACCAACTCTACAACAATTTTACCAACCTGGATACAAAGTCCAAATATTTCCTTTCTGGGCCGCTGTCGTTTTCTCATAGCTCCAATCACAAAAATATGTTAGGGAGGGACTACCCTAACAACACAGCTCTATCGCACAATCTTGGAGTAAGAAGAATAGAAACCAATCCAAAATGTACTATAGCCTCCTGTTTATGGGTGTGGTGCACAACACACCGATAACCAAGACTTTCTTGCGCGATGCGTAGACATTCAAGGACTAATCGCTCGATACAGTCTTGTCACGACCCGAACCGGGCATCGCCCGGTGCCCTACCTGGACACTCTTCTACCCATACAACACAAGTAACCCGCGGAAGCTAAACAACACTCATCATCATTTGTTTTTGCAAAGGCAAAGTCGGCAAGGCTGCCATAATATATAGCACCCGAATGAGACTACAACTGTACAACAATATAAATACAACTCACGCAAGTCCAACCCACATATGAATACAGACATCTAAGAGTTTGGACAGTAAACTATGACGGGACAAGGCCCCGCCGTACCCCTGAATATACCTAGCCGTAATGGAAGACCTGTGCCAAAATGACAAGCTCCGGAACATTGAAGCTATCCCAAAACGCTGAACAAGAATACTAAGCTCGCGGATCACCCAATTGACTACCTAATACCTGCGGGCATGAACGCAGCCCCCCGAAGGGGGTCAGTACAACAAGGTATCAACTATGTAAACATGAAGTACAGTAAACAAGATCATAGTTGTACAAAAGAATGACAGGGAAAAGTATGAAAAATCAAATACCAGATCCTACCGTGCCATATAAAAATAATAAGAGACAACTGTACCTTGTATCACTGTACCACTGTATCACTGTACCACTGTATCACTATACCACTGTACTACCGTATCACTTCCAATTACCATTTCAAAATATGAAAGTCATGTCAAAATCAGGGTCATCCGCCCTCCGAATCATTATGCAATCCTACTCATGGGACTATTTCACCCGCATGGGTCTTGTGGACCCGCAATGAGCATCTGTACACGATACTCGCATCACGGAGAGCTAATCCATGGAATGTGTCCTGGGAATTGAACCCGCATAAGTCCTTCAGACCCGCAGTGAGTATGTACCATCTCACGTCATGGGAGCTACTCCATGAAATATATACAACGTTACCGGCCCTTTAGTGAGGTAATCGATGGACTCATCAATATAACGTAACCCAACCCATTTGGGGCTCGATATAATTATCAATATGTGTGAAGTAACCCGGCCCATTTGCGGGACTCGGTGTAATGCTTCAAAATATGACGTAACCCGACCCGTTTGTGGAACTCGGTGTAATGCTTTAAAATGTGACTTAACCCGACCCATTTGTGGGACTCAGTGTATGCAGCAATATAATGTAACCCGGACCATGATGGGACTCGGTGTATGCATCTACATGACATAATTATTACACCCCGTATTTTCATAGCTACTAAGTGAGAACATGATTATAGAATTAAGATTGAAATATCGAAAGGAAAGGATTTTTACATTTCCTTATACGAAAATTTTTCGAGATTAATGTGATGTCAAGAATTAATTCTAGTAATTGAATTATTTCCAATAGAAGTATGGACTAAGTGTTAAATTATTAAGTCTTGGTGTTGTATGGTATAGGGCCATCGAAATTGTTGAGAAAAGTTGGCTAAGGGTGGGATATTATTTTTGTGAAGAGAATTCTTGACCAATAGGAGGAGAGCAAGTGCCCTCTCCACTTGTCTTGCAAAGACTCCACCTTAGTATATATAGTCTTGAAGACTTGGAACATAAGACCTTCATCCATACAAACCCTCATCTCTCCTTAACCTAGATATTTCGAAATCACCATAGCCAACAAGAACAAAATCAAAGTATTTTCTTTCCAAGATTAAGCACATTTAACCCCTAAATCTAGGTTGGGCCGAAAATAGAATGAAACCCTAGGGGGTTTTCGTCGACTTTTTGGAAGCGAAATGTGAAGAGAAGTTTCTCCTAAGGTTGTAGGGGATACATATATGTGATTGGAATTTGAAGAAGTGGAGCGAAACGAAAACTGCGGACCAATAAAGACCGGACTGTTTTGGGGCGTTTTTGGGCAAAAAATGAGGTAAAAGTCCTTCTTCTTTTAAAGTAATTGGATATTACTTATTTTTATAATGTATGGATGAACTTGTGTTAAAAATAATGAAGAATAAAAAGCGTTTGAGCCATTTTTGGGGCTAAAACCGATTTGGGACAGATTTGGTGTAAATGGAATTCGTTGGTTATTGTCGTTGTTATCTTCACCTATTGTATGTTATAATGGATTAATATTGTTGTTAATAAGTTGTTATAACTTATGTAGAATTATTGGAACTCAAATTGGAATAAAAAGGATTAAGGAAAGAGTTATCGGATTTTAGTTGTTGGCCGTAGAATCTATAAAACTATTGGATATTGTCGTGCATTTTTATGGACTGTTTTAGGCGTGTTGTAATGCTGGAAAATCAGCCCCTAACATACATGATTAATATAGTAAAATGGCTAATGAAATTCCTAAAGAATAGGGGTATAAAAAAGGTGTTAAAGACTTCACATTGTACCCTTAATATTGTAGAATTGTGGACTGTTTTGTGCCGAGGATTGTGGACTGTTGTCACGATCCGAACCCCGGGCCCGTGACTGGTGCCCTACCTGGGCACCCTTCTACCTAACTGACACAAGTAAACTGCGGAATTTAAATAACACCTCATCATTTTTTTTAAACTAACATACGTGCAAGGGCAAAGTCGACAAGGCTGCCATATAATATACATAATCAAAAAACACTACACTGTACATAAGTCCAATCTCACATATGAATATAGACCTCTAAGAGTTTTACTGAACTATGACGGGACAAGGCCCCGTACCATCTATAATCGTACAAAAGCCTGCATCAAGGATCTATACCAAAAAGATAAACTTCTGAACAGATGGAGCTATCCAAAAACTCTGAGCAGGGTCTTACACCTGCAGATCACCAAACTGCGTACCTAAACCTGCGACATGAACGCAGCCCCCCGAAGGAGGTCAGTACGAAAAATGTACCAAGTATGTGAAAGCGAGAATATCGTAATGAAATCATAACGATAACAAAAGCGAGAGACATGTATGATAGCCAACCTACATTACACAATACATAAGCGATCATATCAAGTCGGGACGCGTGCCTCAAAGTCATTACTCAAATATAACCACGGGTCTCACGCCCATAATATCAATCATGCGTGGAATCCTTCCTCATCGCCGTGATCCATGATATAATACAACATCAGTAAGCACACTGAACCTTGCAATCATGAGAGTAATGCAATCCTTTTTATCTTTTAAGTTATGTCTTTAACAATGAGAATTACTGTTTCACTTTAAATCATTCACATACTGCACCCTTTCATTAATGAAATCACTACCGTTTCAAAACATGAAGGTCGTGCCAGTGCTAGGGTCAACCACCCTATGTGTTATAATATGCAACCTATCATAGGACTATTTCACCCGCAAGGGATATTTCACCCGCTTAGGTCATGAGGACCCGCAATGAGTCATCGGTACACGATACTCTCATCACAGATAGCTAATCCATGGCTTATATATATCCCGAGAATTTAACCCGTCAAGTCAAATCGACCAGCGTGAGTGTGTACCACTCACCCACGGGAGCTAACCCATGGTATCCTTGAAACCAGTTGTCGGCCCTTTATGGAGGGACGCGGAGATGTGGAGATATGACACTTGCACGAATGTCTATATGAGCAACCCATATGCAAGCAAACCAAGGAAAAACCATGCCTTTACACAAATCAAGACAATTACCATGCCTTTCTTTTTGTCATAAACCAAGACAATATCATGCCTTTCCTTTTTACACAAACCAAGACAATATCATGCTTTTACACAAACCAAGACAATTATCATGCCTTCTTTTCACATAAACCAAGACAACTACCATGCCTTCTTTTTACATAAACCAAGAGAATCCTTATTTAAGCAAGCCAAAGTACTTATCAAGGCACACATAGAATAATTATCTTTTAACAAGCCAAAGTACTACGTACATACATTCTTTTCAAAAGACTCCTTTTTATGTAAAACCCCAAGATACTAACACACGCAGTATCAAGGCGTGTCTATTTTTCAAAGTAAGATACTACACTTTTAGAAACTCATTTCAAAGCTTGAAACCAAGTAACTTCAAATTTTCACAATCTAGACAACTTATGCCCATTAATCAAAATAGACAACTTTCTTAACCTTCCATAAAGCCGTTATAACCGACTTCCCATAAATCTGTTATAACCCTTTATGGTTTTAGACCAATTCATTCATTTTTATCTCCAAGAGACTTATACTTTTAAAACCAAGTTTCTTAACTTTCAAAATACTTCAAGTCTCTTAATATTTAGAAATCAAGTTTCTTAACTTTAGAAATCAAGTTTCTTCTACTTTTAAATCTCAAGTAACTCATACCTTTAAAACAAGTTACTTCTCTTTAAATCATGTCATTTATCCTCTTTTAAAACAATTAAGTAAATCACTCATTTGACTTCCCTAAAGTCATTATAACAACTTTTAGGTTTTGGAACTAAGGCACTAGCCAAAAGATTTGGAAACTACTTCCTTTTCAAGACTCTATGTACTTAAAGTAAAATACTTTCACTTTTGAGAATCCAAACTTCACTAAGGAAATGGATTATAACAACTTACAATTAAAACATCAAAGTACAATCAAGGAAGTATATAGAACAAATTCTATATTAGGCAATCCAAGTACAACCAAGGAATGGATCATTTAAGGAGTAGGACATACTTTCTTTATCTTAAGGAATCATGCTAGAAGAGGAGATAGTTCACATACCTTTTCGGCTTAATCCGCAAGCTAAGTCGAATACGCCGCACGTAGAACTGTCAACCTATAATGGTCACAACATGACTATCAATTTCTAGTTTCTAACGTAGAATAATACTAAGTATACGGTCTCTTATTCTACGGAAAATTGGGCAGCACCTCCTTTGTTTCTGTAACACCCCATTTTCAACCGTAGCCGGAAACGGGATTACTGCCACATATGGTTGGATTCCTAAAATGCTATTTAAAGGAGTCGCCACCTAATTATTATAGTGAATTAGGACACTAAAAATGTAGCATAAAATACTACGAATGATCTCCATTTTTAAAGGTCTGCGAAAGCTATGTGAGATTCTAGGTAAGAGTTCTTTATTATCCTAAAGGGAAGGGGTTAGGCACCCTAAAGGATCCGCTAACTTGCGGTTGTCCGTTCAAACATAGGTTAATTTATTTGGCTAAGGGATGTATATTTTAGAAAAGAGATTATTTAAGTAAAAGGGATGTGGTGAATATCTAAAGAATATATATATTGATAACTAAAGGGCCTTATTAGACTCACAAAAATATACAAAGTTGATTATACAATTATAAGACATGAAATTATTTTATTTAACAAAAGTAAGAAAATGATACGTTACTCCTATTAATATATTTAAGACTCTTACATAAAAGTTAATTATGACATTATTTTTATACGTGTATGCGAAAATTACTTCCTATGATATTTATGAAGAGTTTATGAAAAAAAAGTTTAAGAATTAAACACGGAGGAATATATTAACTACATGGCTAAAGCATAACTAGGATTAATTATTGGATTTAGATTTATATGATGGACCTAGAATAAATAAGGGATGAATTTATCTTTTAAACTACCCCTCCAATGTATTCAAAGACTAGTAGAATTAATTATCCTATTAATTACAAAGTTAACAAATATGACAATAATGAATAAACAAATAAATAAATACATAAATAAGCAAGGGAGGAGTGAGATTGGGAATTTAGAATGGATGACGACGTCATGTATCCCATTGTTGTTTGGAAGCCCTAGGACAGGAGTGTGGCGGCGGTATGGAAATCATGATGAGTCTCATACCGAGACTCTTGATTATTCTCCCGATGCATGTCATGTAAAATAAGACAAGAGGATAAAATAGAAAGATTAGTATGCATCCAAGCTTATCAAAAATAAGTAACCATTGACACAGCACCTAAACACATATTAATCACTTATTTTAATTGGCAGACCCGAAATGCAAGGACAGAACAGGTTGGTAATCAGCCAAAATAATGAATTGCAGGCCCACTAGTTTTAAAGTTTTGCGGGTTTTCTTCTGAAGAAATAATTACAACAGCAATACCAAAAAGACAGCAGCAGAATAACACCAGTAAACTTATGGATTAATATGTGTATACTTGAGGATTCAGAAACAGTCACAACATAGCCAACATACATGATAATTATCTTAATAGACTCCGATGACATTTAACATTCGTTTAACTTGTTTTAAAACCAGTCGACAGACCTAAGCAATAACTGAATTAAGATAATACAATTAACCAACACATAACTTGATCATACAGGCCACACAATGCAGATTAAAGAGACAAAACTTAAAAGGAAATTAGTTTATGGATGGACAATGACAATAGGAACACTAGAGCACATTTTTTCATAAATAAACGCAAAGAATAAATAATCCAAAATCAGCAATAAATGGCAAAAACCACCCAAACAGGGCAAAAAATCAATCTAAGCAGGGCTGAAGATCAGACTGACATATGTTAAAATTGGTCTAAAAATAGCCAAAACAGTGGCCCAAAAATGATCAAAATCAGTTCCAACAATCCTACGGGATTACAGCAACATTTCATATTAATCACACGCATGTTGGGTGACTTTTGAGAACATCTCATGTTATGAGAACTCCTATAAGATTCAGGAAGACTTCACATGCATTTAACTTAGACTAAAATGCCGACGAGACTACTTGACTAGACCTAAATCCGTACAGATACGACATGATTGCGTGTGATATTAGGCTAGCTCACTCAAAGTACAAACATGGTCGAATATAACCTACAGTTGGCTACATGGCTATTTATTCTGGAACTGAAATCTGAGTATGAATGCATACATGCTTCACATAGACAACTTTAGACACGTATATATGCAGTCAACCAAAGAATATAGGTATAAGACATTCCTATTAACCGTTAAGTATACAATTCTGCTTCACAATGATTTTATTTACAATTCCCACATAACGTAAACTCTAACTACACCCAAAACAATGGAAACAGAGTAAAAATAAATATATTATGATAGGTGTTATACTTGTATAGTTAGCTTAAAGTAAAATACATCACCATTTTTTAAGAGATGAGAACGCGGGGGTTTATTTTACAATTAAAATGTTTGTTACTTTATCGGGATGATAACACGACATTGTAAATCATGTATCCTTGATCTTAGTAACAATTTGATTGGAGGTCGGTCTTGAGTTCTTAAAACACAATAGTAATGTTTTTTTTTTTTTTAGAAAAAAAAAACGAATAAAAGACTCTGATTTTTGAATGTAGTCACACAGATGTATAATCACACAATCACCTTTTCTAAGACATGGTTGTTGTCACATACACATAATCTCTCTTACGATATTTCGGAAATAAGTAAGAGGTTTGAACCTAGGCACATAAATACACATAGACACACATAATCCCGTTAAATTTTGATGTTGTTATCTCCGAGAGCATGTTGACTTAATTTGAAAACTTGGGATTGGACCTCGTAATCCCTTTTACTTCCCGCTAACTATTTGCTAGGAGAAGTATTTATTTATAGAGTGAGTTACGAGAAACAATTCATACATGATTACTACCTTTCCTGAAGTAATATGCCGAACATCTTGATTTAACTAATCATATAAGGCGATGAAATTTCAAACAGATTTGCAGCTATCCATTTTGCACATGTAGTTAGCTTTTAATATAATGAATCAGCTGGTTCCATGCTTTCCCAGATTCATGCTTTCAATGGTTTCAATATGATGAACATTCAATATGCGCAAAACGATTATCATGGTACTAATAATGACCAGAGATGGCAAACATTAGCGACACTACTCAGTCGACCCTATAACCTGGGCGATAAACACTACATTCAACCAGACACTAACAACAGTTAGTAAAGCTCATTAGTATCCGCAATCATAAAAGCCAGTAATAGTTCATACTACCTTTTATCTGTGGTGAATCTGAGACGACGGCGAGTTTACCTTTGAGTCGTCGAAGAAAAGTTTCCAATACTTGTTTGAGACTAGTTTGGATTGATTTTCTGATTCAGTCCAGGACGCATGCGTTGGTTTTGTCCTCCCAGCTATGTGTTCTTCCCGATATTCTGCTGCTCTGACTGAGCCCTGCCTTCTGTGCTCTTTCAATTGCTGGTTTCGGAATTCTTTTAGTGATGCTAAGGATTCTTCCTAAGGTTTTTCCTAATCTCTGAATCGATGCTATCCGTGGCTGCCCCTTCGGTTGCCCTTTGCATGTGCTTATATAGCCCCCATTTGGGTTCCAAGTTAGGTAAATGAATAAAGGCTGATACTTGTGCTTGATTGGTATGCGATTTCGTTCGATTTGAAGTGGTTCGATTTAGGGAAAGTATTTATCACGATTTTGGACTGATTCGTACTGATTTGTTAAGGATTTGTGGGCTATTTTTGGGTCGATTCTCGTGGTTTGTTGACGAGATTTGGGTAGATTCGTAAGTGATTCGATTTGAAGGGATTTCGAACAGGTTATGGTAAGGAAATCGTTGCAGAAGGGAAGGGGAAACCCCGGATTCTCCGCGAGAATCTCGGGGTCGAGGCCGGCGATGACGGTGCGAAGGCAAGGTGGCGATTGCTATTTCTTAGGGTTCCTCGTTTGAGGGCTCGTCATCGGGCGGATAAGGGTCTGGTAGGTTACCGACGGCGGAAAGGATAAAAGGGTTTGTGGGGCCGAGTCTTTGGTGAAAGGGAAAATAAAGGGTGCAGGGTGGGCCTCATTGGTTGGGTATAATTAGGTATTAGTTAGGTATTTAATTAGTGGGTTATTAGTTTTAGGAGTTAATTAATTAGTAGTGAATTAAATTAATAAATTGTGCTTAAATTATTTAGGTGCTTTATTAATCTAATTGTTATAAATTTAAATTATTATAATACTAAATGCGGGTGTGCTATTTAATTAGTGCTTAGTGCGATGCCGTTATAAAATTGAGTTATTTAAATAAAATTAGGACTTCTTAATTCTTTTTTATGAATGCTATTATTAAAATGCGGGTGTTTAGATTATTATTTTATGTACTTATTATTTATTATTAAATTGTTTATTTATGCCTGTATTAATGTTTTATTGCCGCATTTTATTAATTAAAAAATTGTTTTAAAATTAGTGTAATTTTATAGTTAATGACTGGACGGGAGGGTCAAAATTTGGTGTCAACAGTTGTCCCTCTTTGTATGGAGATGATGGAAGAATCTTCGGACAAAGACGTTGACTCATAGCCAATTTTGTCTCGACCCTCAGAACTTAGAATGTTGGGCGATTGGGCAAGGCCGACGCGGAAAATCAAATCTGTCCCAGTGTCGAGTTATGACGACACTGGGCTACCATGGTCTAGACACCAAGGCGGGCTAACGCGGACTTAAAGCTGTCCCAGTGTCGAGTTATGACGACACTGGGCTACCATGGTCAAAACACCAAGGCGGGCTAACGCGGACTCAAAATTTGTCCCAGTGTCGAGTTATGATGACACTGGGCTATGGTGCAAAAAATAAAATAAAATAAACGGGCTTGAACCTGGGGTGTACTGCTATGGCTTATGGTGCTGTGGACCGACGCTTGAGGCCGCTTCTGCCAATCGTTGGGAAGGTTGGCCCCCCAACAAATTGCCCCGGTTCGCTGTAAGAGAAAATCCACGTTGTGCTCCTGCTCCTGCATGCTAAGACTTAAGCAAACAGTTAGTGCATAACTGTTAAGGCAAAACAATGTAAGAATGTGAATTTGTGCTGTAGTCAGATTATATAAAGTGAAATGATGTGATGATACGCTGTTTTGTATAAACGAGATGCAGATGTTCGTCGTTGTATGGACGAGATGCAGATGTTCGTCGTTGTATGGACGAAATGCAGATGTTCGTCGTTGTATGGACGAAATGCAGATGTTCGTCGTTGTATGGACGAGATGCAGATGTTCGTCGTTGTATGGACGAGATGCAGATGTTCGTCGTTGTATGGACGAGATGCAGATGTTCGTCGTTGTATGGACGAGATGCAGATGTTCGTCATTGTATGGACGAAATGCAGAGGTTCGTCGTTGTATGGACGAAATGCCGATGTTCGTCGTTGTATGGACGAAATGCAGATGTTCGTCGTTGTATGGACGAAATGCAGATGCTCGTCGTTGTATGGACGAGATGTAGATGTTCGTCGTTGTATGGACGAGATGCAGATGTTCGTCGTTGTATGAACGAAATGTAGATGTTCGTCGTTGTATGGACGAAATGCAGATGTTCGTCGTTGTATGAATGAGATGCAGGTATTCGTCGTTGTATGGACGAAATGCAGATGTTCGTCGTTGTATGGACGAAATGCAGATGTTCGTCGTTGTATGGACGAAATGCAGATGCTCGTCGTTGTATGGACGAGATGTAGATGTTCGTCGTTGTATGGACGAAATGCAGATGCTCGTCGTTGTATGGACGAGATGTAGATGTTCGTCGTTGTATGGACGAGATGCAGATGTTCGTCGTTGTATGGACGAAATGTAGATGTTCGTCGTTGTATGGACGAAATGCAGGTATTCGTCGTTGTATGGACGAAATGCAGATGTTCGTCGTTGTATGGACGAAATGCAGATGCTCGTCGTTGTATGGACGAGATGTAGATGTTCGTCGTTGTATGGACGAAATGCAGATGCTCGTCGTTGTATGGACGAGATGTAGATGTTCGTCGTTGTATGGACGAGATGCAGATGTTCGTCGTTGTATGGACGAAATGTAGATGTTCGTCGTTGTATGGACGAAATGCAGGTATTCGTCGTTGTATGGATGAAATGCAGATGTTCGTCGTTGTATGGACGAAATGTAGATGTTGTATTGGAATGTTATTGTTCTCCTTGTTCCTGTTGACCTGCAAAATTCACTCAAAGAAAATTGTTAGTTCAGGGAGGGGGGGTCGGCCGATTTGTGTTGGCTCTTGATATTTGCACGCGTTGTCTTGTATGGACCATGTAACCCCTGTCTGATTTCGAGTCTCGGTCGAAAACATTTGTTGAAAATATTCTATCTTGAGAAAATATACTAGTAGGAAATTATGTTGATTTTTGAACATCCTTATCCGAAATCGGCGTATATTCTCCCTACTCTCGTGCTCACGCCAGCTCTCTTTTAAAAGTTGTCCCAGTTTATGTCGATCTTTCGAGCATATGGAATCATATTTGTCGGTGTCCTTTCGTGGCGAAGTCCTTAAAAATTGTCCCAATTTTGGACGTAACCGAAGTCGGATATATGTCGCCGCCGACGCGTGTTGGCCGGGCGTCGTTCGACTTCTTGCACCGATAACGCCGTTGTCGACGCGTGTTCCGCTTCCTCGTAGAATAAATGCTCCTGCAAGCTAAGCTTGAGAAAAGGTTAGTGTATAACTGTTAAAACAGAATGATAAATATTTGAGAAAGGCAATTATGTGGGTATAGATGTCGCCCCTGAGACGTTTCCTTGCAACTGACGAATTGCCATGATGCTTTTGTTGTGTGCTTTATGCCCAAGCTGATGCACTAGATTTTGTTGCGGACTTTTGAATTCTGACTGTTGATTGTCGGTGCCCCTCTCTGCTTATGTTGTTTCTTTCTGTTTTTGCTAACATGAAGAACTTTTGTTGTATCTTCTGCTAATATGAAGGACCTGCGCTCAAAGAAAATTTTGTGAGTTTTGGGGGGTGGTCGATTCGTATTTGACTTCGCCGCCTTGTTCCTTGATATCTGCGTGCCTGGCCTGTTTGGACTTGCAACCCCTGTCTGGTTTCCTACATTGTCCCAGTTTTGAAAAGGGTGTTTGGCCTAAGGGGGTCTCAATGGAGTTGCTTGTATGTTATGTGTATTCTTGTTATTTTCAGAATGAAGGGAAAGTTTCCTAATGGTGTGACCGAAGCCGATTTAGGCCGCCTACGTATCCCCATGAGGGAATCAGGTCATGACGTAGTTCATTACAAGCGAATATTGGGTAAAATTCTAAAGGTGGGACCGAGACCGATGTGGCCGCCTACGTATCCGCCAAGGGAATCAGGTCACACGTAGTTCCAATGGTGCAAAAGAGAAATTGGGATTTTTCTAAAAGGTGGGACCGAAGCCGATGTGGCCGCCTACGTATCCGCCAAGGGAATCAGGTCATACGTAGTTCCAATGGTGCAAAAGAGAAATTGGGATTTTTCTAAAAGGTGGGACCGAAGCCGATGTGGCCGCCTACGTATCCGCCAAGGGAATCAGGTCATACGTAGTTCCAATTACAAGCAAAACAAAGGAAAACATTATTAAAGCTTAAATCTGAGTCTTGAATTATTCTGCTAAACTAAATTGTTCTTTCTTATCCGGGCTCTGGCGACCGTAACAAGGGTGCAAATCCAACCAATACGCCTTCTTGCTCGTGTCATGGCCGGCCGGTCTTCATGCTCGCTATCAATATCTTCTTCTTTGGCTTCGCGTGGTGCATGCTCGGATAAATGATTGATTCAGCGGGTTCCGCCAGGAATGTATTCCTCATCTAAGGTTGTCAGGTGCACATTGGCGTGGCCGTGGTTTAGCAAGGGATTTGGGGCAGACTCCTTCAGCTGAATTACCCCTTCTTTGATCAACGCCTCGATTCTGTCTCTGAGGGAGTAGCAATTTTCGATGTCGTGCCCCTCGACACCGGAGTGGCATGCACAATGTTTGGTTTTATCGTGCCTCTGAAGTAGGCCCGGGATATTTCGGAATTGGGCCGAGTATTCTCGCGCCACCTCCTCATACACTTGGGTTATGAGTTTGGTTAAAGGTGTATAGGTTCGTTGGTTTTCTTAACACCTGCGCGGGTTTGAAGGTGTTTAGTGAGCGGGCATTCGTGTGGCATATGCGGATGGGTATCGTAAGGGGTTGTCGTATGCATTGCAAAAGTGGGTTGGTGGTGGCCTTTGGTTTGTGTTTGGCTGGAGCATAATTTGGTTTTGTGTGGGATGTATGGGTGCATTGTATATTGGCTGAATGTGATATGTAGTAAGGGGGTACTGGTAGTAATTTGGAGGATTTTGACTGTTTTGGTTGTTTGCAGTGACGAGTACTTCAGTGATGTTTCTGAGCCTTCTGATTTCGGCCTGCAGGTTTGCTATTTGCTGCGGTATTTGGGCGTGTCACGCCCCGACTTTTCCTAAGTCTTTACTTAGGGCGTGATATTATTTTTCCACCAGGAGCACCATTTAATTCTCTTTATTTAGAAATTTAAACTTATATTCAAATACGGAGCTATTAATAAAAATAACAATAAAGAAATTTGTTCATGACTTTATTGAAAATATAACGCGAGCCCATGCTCGTGCAAACATTGTTTCTACATAGACGTACTGACAAATATTATTCTAAGTTGGAAGGGAGATCATTCCACACGGGCATATCCCGAGACATCGAATCGACATTACGAACTCGACAGTACCAAGCCGAAACAATGGACTTGGTATGACAAGAGGTCGGGACGATCGCTAGCCTTGACGTGGAGCCTTTCCTCTATCACCCTTTCCGAAATATGTTAAATAAAAGTCACTTACCATCCAATGAGTGAGAACCTTACCCTGCAATTCAAAGTAACACCACAATATTCCAAGTGCAATCACATTATAACGTAATAAGCATATTGCAAAAACATATCAGGTTACAACATTTTTAAATATGCAACAACTCCTCATAGAAATTCTCGGTTTAACTAACACTTCATTTTATCTCGTATTATACGTTAAGACATTCCCCTGCATTTTCACATGTTTATTACATTTATATATTTGTGAACGCGTATTCACTTTTCATATTTATATATATAGGTGAATATGTATTCATCTTTCATTTTTTTGTTGCGGCGTGCAACCCGATCCATTATGTTTACGTATTTGTGAACGTGTATTCACTTTACGTTTTGTTGCGGCGTGCAACCCGATCCATTATATTTACGTATTTGTGAACGCGTATTCACTTTACGTTTTGTTGCGGCGTGCAACCCGACCCATTATATTTACGTATTTGTGAACGCGTATTCACTTTACGTTTTGTTGCGGCGTGCAACCCGATCCATTATGTTTACGTATTTGTGAATGCGTATTCACTTTACGTTTTGTTGCGTGCAACCCGATCCATTATATATTTATATATTTATGTGAACACGTATTCACTTTTCATATTTTTCAAGATCAAATAAATACTATTCTCTTTTCTAACATTACATCATTCATACTTGTAACGATTATAACTTTTAACCATAACTCCAACTAAGGTGTTTCTCAAGCGGAAACTAAGGTAAGACGGGGATCTTTCACTGTACCAAATTTCATTTAAAACTACTTTGGGTAACTAACACAAATTTATCCTCAAAACAGTCACATGAAATTTGTTTCGGCAGAATTTTTATTAAACAACACTCAATCTTGTAATAGTCATAACTCCTAATCATAAACCCGTTCAATCCCCATAAATTCTCAAAACGACGAGAACAGAGAGATACACGTCTCCATGTGGACCATTCTTTCATATTCTGTACCATTTGGTACAGTTTTACACTTTTATTCGCTGCCCTTCCTGGATATCGATAGATCCGAGGCAGAAACTTTAAACAGCGATAACTCTCAATCCGTAAGTCGGATAGACCCCCGTAAGGTCTAAAAATGTCCACAACAAAGAGATATAGAACTTTCATTTAGCAACAATTTTCATATTCCCCACAGATTAGTACAGTTTTACGTTTCAACGTCCTGCCCTTCTGGATTCCGACGAATCCGAGGCAGCAACTTCAAACTACAATAACTCTCCACTCGTAAGTCCGTTTTAATAATTCTTTATATATATCTGTCCGTAACAGAGAGATTTACAACCATGTAAATTTTCATATAATTCTAATAAGTAAAACTCAATAAAAACAGTCTGTAATTATGCCTTCCCGAATTTCGACCAAATCTAAGGCAGGAACTTTGAACTATGATAACTTTCAAACCGTATGTCCATTTTACCTCATTTTTGGTTCTATATGATCATATTAGAGAGGTGTACAATTCTTCCGAATTTCATCAAATTCTAACAATTATAACTCAGTGAGAACAATTCGTAAAGTTCATGACGCAACTAGTTATCTAAACCATCAAAAGTTCAATATTTCTTTTCAACACTCAATTCTTATTCCAACATGTATTGAACTAAAAATAAAGGATGTTACCAAGAATTTCTGAGTGAGAAAACTCACCTTGTAAGTGTGAAAAAGATTGTGGTTCGGTTGCTACAACCACCCTTGCTCCTTAGTGTTCCCTAATTTTCTTGTTCTCCTTCCTCCCTTGATATTTTCTTGATTTTTTTCCTTCTTGTTCACTTGTTTTTTTCTGATTTTCTAACCTTTATGTTATGTACTTTGTTTGTGTGTAAATACAATGTATAAATGGAGGAGTTTTCTATAACTTATGGGAGGTGAAAAACCAAAAGATTGAAGGGAAATGAAAAGGGGGGAAGGGTAAGGGAAAAACGTGCATCTCATCTGCATGCATCTTCATTTTTTTTTTCTTTTGTTTCTTTTTTTGTTTTTTTGTTTTTGTTTTCTTATTTTCATTTTATTTATCTATTTTATCCAACTTTAACACTAACTCTATCCCATGCAATTTATTCTTTGTTTTCTTCTATATATATATATATTTTTATTAACCCAACCACAACTATATATATATTTTTTTTCCGGATTTCACATTCTCTCCTCCTTAAGCAACATTCGTCCTCGAATGTGAATAAGGTCGTAACATAATCACATGGACACAATAATAACATAATCACATAGACACAATAATGTTTATTGTTATTGTAACAAATTTGGGGCTTCACATTCTCCCTTCCTTAAGAAGCATTCGTCCTCGAATGAGAGTAAGGTTGTAACACATGCATAAAGACACGCAAATGACACACATATGAAGTACTATGTAATGCATTTTTTTTTTATTACCTTAGTCAAATAGGAACGGATATTTGACTTTCATCGCCTCCGCTTCCCGGTGGCTTCCTCGGTGGAGTGGTTCCTCCATGGGACCTTCACGGAAGCAATATCTTTATTCTAAGGCGCTTAACATTCCTATCAAGTATTTCCACCGGAACTTCTTCATATTGAAGCTCCTCATTAAGAATTATCTCCTAGGAAGGATGACGTGACTTGGATCGTGCAAGTATTTTCGTAACATTGACACATGAAATACGGATGCATCGCTTCCGGCTTTTGTGGAAGTGCTAATTCGTAAGCCACATTCCCACTCTTCGTGAGATCTCATATGGCCCAATAAACCTTGGGCTCAATTTTCCTTTCTTACCAAAACGCATAACTCCGCCATTGGGGACACTTTTAAAAATACTTTCTCCCTCTTGAAATTCAAGGTCTCTTTTAGATGATCCGCATAGGACTTATGACGACTATGAGCTGTTTTGATCCTCTCCCGAATCATCTGTACCTTACCATTTGTTTCTGAATGACTTGAGTCGAGCGATTCGTCTCACCCACCTCGAACCATCCAAGTGGAGACCTACATTTTCGTCCATATAATGCTTCAAACGGGGCCATTTGTATGCTAGAGTGAAAACTATTGTTGTAGGCGAACTCAATTAGACATAGATGGTCCACCGGCTTCCTGAAAATCTAACACACAAGATCGCAACATGTCCTCAAGTGTTTGAATTGTTCGCTCAGCTTGCCCATCTGTTTGCGGGTGGAAAGTCGTGCTTAACTTAACTTTTGTCCCGAGACCCTGCTGAAAACTTTGCCAAAAGTGTGAGGTGAACTGGGAACCCCTATCTGAAATAATTTGTAAAGGAATCCCGTGTAACCGCACAATCTCCTTCAAATAAATCGCATGCGTCTTGTGGTGCGCGATCGTAGTCTTATTTGGTAAGAAATGGGCTGACTTTGTAAGCGATCAACAATCACCCAAATAGAATCGTACCGCTTCTCGAGTTTTTGGTGGGCCATTCTGAAATCCATATGAATCGCCTCCCATTTCCACATGGGGACTCCAATATCTGAAGTAATCCGCGGGTTTTGATGTTCGACTTTCACTGGCGACATACAAGACACCTCCGACAAACTCCAACGTCTTTCTTCATCCCGTCCACCAGTAATTTGCCTTGAGGTCTGATACATTTTGTTGACCACTGGATGAATGGAATATCTTGTGTTGTGACCCTCCTCTAAGATCTTCCTCCTTAGATCCTTTACCTTAGGAACACATAACCTACCCTTAAACCGGAAGGGTTCGTCATTATCTCCCAATGTAAATCGTGAAGGTTTTCCACTGTTGGATTCTCTCCGAAATCCAACAAACTCGTATCCTCAATGACTTTCTTTTATTTACGAAGCTAAAGGCGATGCGGTATCATGTACCACCACCCTACCTTCACTCATCTCGCTTAAGCTAACCCAGGGTTTCCCAATCTTTGTACCTCCCGACGATACCCTCTTTTGTATTGCCAAATGGGCCAGCTGCCCATTGATCTCTCATCGAGTCGTCGCCCACCACGTTGGCTTTTCCAGATGGTAAAGAATACTAAGGTCATAATCCTTAAGCAACTCTAACCATCTTCTTTGTGAGATTCAAATCCTTCTGCGAGGTTATGTACGCAAACTCTTATGATCTGTAAATATATCCACATGCACACCATACAAATAATGTCTCCATATTCGTAAGGCAAACACCACGCAGCTAATTCCAAGTCATGAGTTGGGTAATTCTTCTCATGTATCTTCAATTGTCTAGATGCATACGCAATAACCTTTCCAAACTGCATCAAGACACATCCTAACCCAACTCTGAGGCATCGCATAGGCGTGAACCCTTCCGTCCGGATGGTAAGGTTAAGATGCGATGAGTCAACAATTCCTTTAGTCTCTCAAAACTTGCCTCACATGCTTCGACCATGGTACTTAACCGCTTTTGAGTCAACCGGTCAAAGGAGCGTGAAGACTAGAAAAACCTTTTACGAATCTTCTATAATACCCACCAAACCCAAGAAACTTCTAACCTCAGCCGGAGTGGTCGGTTTGGCCGATTCTTTCTTCGCTTCTATCTTACGGGGTCTACCATAATTCCATCCCTTGACACAACATGACCCAAAAAGGCTACCTTTTCCAACCAAAATTCACACTTTGAAAATTTAGCATATAGTTTCTCTGTTTCAAGACTTGAAGCACTACCCTCGGATGCTCTTCATGTTCTTCAACACTCTTCAGTAGATTAGGATATCATCTATGAACACAATCATGAACAAATCTAGGAATGGTTTGAAGATTCTGCTCATTAAATCCATAAAAGTCATGGGGCATTGGTTAACCCAAAAGACATGACCAAGAACTCATAATGGTTGTATCGGGTTCTAAAAGGTCATTTTAGATATATCATCCGGATTTATTTTCATTGGTGATATCGACGGAGATCAATCTTGGAAAAATAGCTAGCTCCCTGAAGTTGGTCAAAAAGATCATCGATTCTTGGTAATGGGTATCGGTTCTTGATCGTGACCTTATTGAGCTGCCGATAATCGATGCACATTCGGAGCGATCCGTCTTTCTTTTTCACAAACAGGACTGGTGCACCCCAAGGGGAAACACTAGGCCTTATAAAGCCTTTATCCAGAAGATCCTTCAATTGTTCTTTTAACTCCCTCAATTCAGCTGGGGTCATTCGATATGGAGGAATAGAAATGGGTCTTGTACCCGGAATTAACTCTATAGCAAACTCCACTTCTCTATCCGGAGGAAGGCCTGGAAGATCTTCAGGAAAAACCTCCGGAAAATTTCGAACAATAGGAACATCATTCACCGCTGAGGATTCTTTTTGGGTATCCACTATATTAGCCAGATATGCATACTCCACTCTGTGACTTCTCAATAACTTTTGAGCCCTAAGGTAGGAAATAAACTGACCTGAGGATATTCCAACCCTACCCCTTATAACAACTTCTGGTTCTCCGGGAAAAGTTAATCTCACTATCTTTCGTCGACAATCCAACATGGCATAACATGCCGACAACCAATCCATACCCAAAATGACGTCGAAGTCTACCATATCAAGTAGTACTAGGTTCACCATTGTTCCCCTGCCATTCACTTCTAATGGAAAATTATTTACCACCCGAGAGGCCCAAATTGAGGCCCCTACTGGTGTCATAACCTCAACAGGTTCACTTAAATAAGAAGGTTCTACATGTAAATTCTTAGCAAAGCTCATTGACACATATGAAAATGTAGAGCCGGGATCGTATAATACAAATGCAGAATACTCGAGACTAGCAAAATACCGCGACCACCGTTAGATGTTTACGCCTCATTCCTCCGGGCAAAGCGTAGAGCCGATTAGAATTGTTGGGTTGTTGACCTCCCTGACTCTGGCGGGGTTGGTTTCCTTGATTTCCCCTGTAGGCAGCTGTGGTTGCTTCTGACCTCCCCTGAATATATTGAGTTTGGGTCCTCTTCTTGCAATCCCTGACATAGTGGCCTGACTCTCCAGATTATAACATGTCTTCGTTAGCCGACATTCTCCAGGTGTGTTTTCTTTGACAAATCTTACAAATCGGTTTGTCGCCTCCCGTGTTAGGGTTGGTGGCCTTGTCCTTGCTACCTTGGTAATTAGATCAATCGTGCCCTTAGGCTTGAAATAAGATGACCCGCATTGGTTCGGTCCTGAAGATCCCTTACTAAACTCCTGCTTCTGATTTTGACTCTGGTTAAATGATCCTGACGTCCGAAATCTCTTCTGCGAATATTCTCTTTTTGCTTTAGCGAAACCTTCTACCCTCAAAGCCATATCGACAATCTGAAGATAAGTTCGATCGTTGGCTAACGCCACCACCTTCTGCTATGTTGGGTTTAAACCCTCTACAAATCGCTTGACTCATCCATTTCGTAGGGAAGACATGTGTGTTGTATCGATAACCTCACGAACTGTGTATCATATTCTTGTACACTGCGGTCACCTTGCTTCAATTGTTCAAACTCCCGTCTGAGCGCATCCTTGCGCGTATTAGGCATAAACTTCTCAATGAATGTCGCTCTGAACCCTCCCCAAGTCATTGGTGGTGACATCGGGGGACGATTTTTCCTAAAATTCCTCCACCACACCCCTGCATCATCCACTAGTCGTGCGCCTACCAAGTTGACGCCCTGCGTCTCCACGCATCCCAATGTGAACATTAAGTCTTCAACTTCATCGAGGAATACCATCGGGTCGGCCTTGGGGTCCTTCCCTGAGTACAGTGGTTCTCTTCTCCTCATAAAATTTGCCCATAGCCTATCAGTGCGCTGGGATTCTACACTCCCGATGCGTGGTGCGATGATCGGTCCACTGGGCGTCTGTTACAGTTCGGGGCTATGACAGAGACACTAGGTGCGGGCGGAACCATGTGTGGAACTGCAGCTGTCATTAACTCTATGAGTCTATCTAGTTTTTGTCCCACCGTTTCTTGGGCCATTTGACTCTCGTTCTCTCCAACATTTTCTCCGACATTTTCTCCGCTCCCTTCAGACACCACTACGTACATGAGCTTCGTGATGAACCTCCTCTTGAGCCCCCGGGATTTGTGAATTCACCATTTTCTGTGAAGACAAACACACTCATATTTTAGAAGACGGAATGTCTATTCTAGCTCCTAAATTTTCTTATAGTTCATAAGCATGCAACACCACAATATGCCAACAAGAAAAATAATTTAATAAAACATATCCTTTCTTTCTTGTATTCATAGCACTTCATTCATCATATTTTAAAATAACAATGTCATGACTACAATACATCACATCAGGTCAACTCTGCCATTGTGCAACCCGCTATAGCCCTTGTACTGGAACAGACACCTACTATCACGCGTTCTAAAGGGCTTAACCGCATGATTCGTCTATTCTGCAGGTTGGTATTCAACTCCCTGTGAACCTTCCTTTTTGCTTCTCTTTCCATATAGTTCATTTTATACCTTACTCCTCTTACATGATGCAGAAATTGGTGCAATGAATTTTCTGTAATATCTTCTCTTAGCATCCTTGCCTTTCTGAATGCGGAATGAAACTTTTCTGGGACGGAATTGACTATTATCTGTAGTATGACTCCAATTGGAAAGTTGAAGAAGGTCGGGTCGTATGAACGCCTTTTCCTTCTAGTCCTAAGCAAATATGTACATAGTACGATTGTGTCATCAATGTACTCATCAAAATCACCTTCTGAGTCCATCTTGCGACGCATGAACTCCCTCTGAGCTCTCATTTCTTTTGCCTGTTCCATGAGTACTTCCTTTTTTGTTGGAACTCGCCTTATAATCGTCATCTACACAAATCATATTAGTCAGTATAACGTTGTACAATCCCCTTTTCTAACCCGTGTGAAGGAGGTAGTACGAGAAATCAAGTCTTTGAAAAGACTCAGGTAGGCACGAGAAGAGTCTGAAAGAAGTGAAACTTTAGGATGTTATTCCGTTTACTTATTACTAAGGTGGCGCCGCAATAAGTAACCGCTCAAACACCCAACTCAAGAAAACTTCCTAGAATCTCTTAACTGGTTTAGCTTTGATACCAACTTGTCACGCCCGACTTTTCCTAAGTCTTTACTTAGGCGTGATGGCACTGACAATTATTTTTCCACCGAGCACCATTTAATTCTCTTTATTTAGAAATTTAAACTTATATTCAAATACTGAGCTATTAATAAAAATAACAAGAAAGAACTTTGTTCAGGACTTTATTGAAAATAGTACGCGAGCCCATGCTCGTGCAAACCTGGTTTCTACATAGACGTACTGACAAATATTATTCGAAGTTGGAAGGAGATCATTCCACTGCAGGCATATCGAGACATCGGGCGACATTACGAACTCGACGAGTACCAAGCCCGAAACAATGGACTTGGTATGACAAGAGGCTGCGGGACGATCGCTAGCCTTGACGTGGAGCCTTTCCTCTATCACCCTTTCCTGAAATATGTTAAATAAAAGTCACTTACCATCCAAATTTGAGTGAGAACCTTACCCTGCAATTCAAAGTAACACCACAATATTCCAAGTGCAATCACATTATAACGTAATAAGCATATTGCAAAAACATATCAGGTTACAACATTTTTAAATATGCAACAACTCCTCATAGGAAATTCTCGGTTTAACTAACACTTCATTTTATCTCGTATTATACGTTAAGACATTCCCCTGCATTTCCACATGTTTATTACATTTATATATTTGTGAACGCGTATTCACTTTTCATATTTATATATATAGGTGAATATGTATTCATCTTTCATTTTTTTTTTGCGGCGTGCAACCCGATCCATTATGTTTACGTATTTGTGAACGTGTATTCACTTTACGTTTTGTTGCGGCGTGCAACCCGATCCATTATATTTACGTATTTGTGAACGCGTATTCACTTTACGTTTTGTTGCGGCGTGCAACCCGACCCATTATATTTACGTATTTGTGAACGCGTATTCACTTTACGTTTTGTTGCGGCGTGCAACCCGATCCATTATGTTTACGTATTTGTGAACGCGTATTCACTTTACGTTTTGTTGCGGCGTGCAACCCGATCCATTATATATTTATATATTTATGTGAACACGTATTCACTTTTCATATTTTTCAGAAGATCAAATAAATACTATTCTCTTTTCTAACATTCTGTCATTCATACTTGTAACGATTATAACTTTTTAACCATAACTCCAACTAAGGTGTTTCTCAAGCGGAAACTAAGGTAAGACGGAGATCTTTCACTGTACCAAATTTCATTTAAAACTACTTTGGGTAACTAACACAAATTTATCCTCAAAACAGCCACATGAAATTTGTTTCGGCAGAATTTTTATTAAACAGCACCCAATCTTATAATAGTCATAACTCCTAATCTGTAAACCCGTTCAATCCCCATAAATTCTCAAAACGACGAGAACAGAAAGATACACGTCTCCATGTGGACCATTCTTTCATATTCTGTACCATTTGGTACAGTTTTACACTTTTATTCGCTGCCCTTCCTGGATATCGATAGATCCGAGGCAGAAACTTTAAACAGCGATAACTCTCAATCCGTAAGTCAGATAGACCCCCGTAAGGTCTCAAAATGTCCACAACAAAGAGATCTAGAACTTTCATTTAGCAACAATTTTCATATTCCCCACAGATTAGTACAGTTTTACGTTTCAACGTCCTGCCCTTCTGGATTCCGACGAATCCGAGGCAGCAACTTCAAACTACAATAACTCTCAACTCGTAAGTCCGTTTTAATAATTCTTTATATATATCTGTCCGTAACAGAGAGATTTACAACCATGTAAATTTTCATATAATTCTAATAAGTAAAACTCAATAAAAACAGTCTGTAATTATGCCTTCCCGAATTTCGACCAAATCTAAGGCAGGAACTTTGAACTATGATAACTTTCAAACCGTATGTCCATTTTACCTCATTTTTGGTTATATATGATCATATTAGAGAGGTGTACAATTCTTCCGAATTTCATCAAATTCTAACAATTATAACTCAGTGAGAACAGTTCGTAAAGTTCATGACGCAACTAGTTATCTAAACCATCAAAAGTTCAATATTTCTTTTCAACACTCAATTCTTATTCCAACATGTATTGAACTAAAAATAAAGGATGTTACCAAGAATTTCTGAGTGAGAAAACTCACCTTGTAAGTGTGAAAAAGATTGTGGTTCGGTTGCTACAACCACCCTTGCTCCTTAGTGTTTCCTAATTTTCTTGTTCTCCTTCCTCCCTTGATATTTTCTTGATTTTTTTCCTTCTTGTTCACTTGTTTTTTTCTGATTTTCTAACCTTTATGTTATGTACTTTGTTTGTGTGTAAATACAATATATAAATGGAGGAGTTTTCTATAACTTATGGGAGGTGAAAAACCAAAAGATTGAAGGGAAATGAAAAGGGGGGAAGGGTAAGGGAAAAACGTGCATTTCATCTGCATGCATCTTCATTTTTTTTTTCTTTTGTTTCTTTTTTTGTTTTTTTGTTTTTGTTTTCTTATTTTCATTTTATTTATCTATTTTATCCAACTTTAACACTAACTCTATCCCATGCAATTTATTCTTTGTTTTCTTCTATATATATATATATATATATTTATTAACCCAACCACAACTATATATTATTTTATTTTTTTTTCGGATTTCACAGGGCGAGCTGCTCGACCGGATCTATGCTGCCTTTCTCTTCTGAGACCCCTGCCTTGCCTATAGGAACCAAGACAGGTTCCGACTCGTTCCGCTCGGATGCCCTTGAATCAGTCATGTCGCTGGACCGCGCCTTTGATCTTGTGAGATATCGATGTTCTGCCATTGTTTAGTCAAATACAAATCGACCTTTGGGGAGATGATAAATCTTTCTAAAAAAATGCAACAAACGGTGTTAGCATAAAGCACGTAATTTGCAGGTATGTAACAGATATATCGCACATAGCACATTCAAACGTTTCCTAACATGCAGGGGGGACCTCTTTATGCCAGAGGTAGGCCTAAACGTCACATATACGAGGCCATGATAGATTTGTCCAAGTCGTCCAACTATAATGCCTTTGTTGGAAATGGCGACCAAATGACGGTGCACTTTTCCCAATTTCAGCATGTCATGATTAGGCTTGGATTTGTCTGTCATCACCATGCTACACATAATATGCTGGTTGGCCGTTGGGTTGAGAAACCCGTCGACAAGTTTGGTGTCTTCCTAATTGTGGTGTCGATGCCAAGGACCGACCCACCTAAGGTAAATGCATGCATGCCCTAAAATAAAGGGTGGTATAGCTCTATCTTAAGTTTCTAAGATTTGGCTTTTCTGGACGCAAGGTTCCCGAGCGGACAACTCGAGTGAGAAGGCTACGCGACCACCGGTTGGACCGGATTCTCCGCGCAAAACACCAACTCTCTTAATTTTGGGTGTTTGAAAGAAATTTGCAGGTGCGCGAAGCACACCCGCGTGTTGTGTGTGATAGTGTGAATTTTCCAGAGTGGAAGAATTATGAGCGGAATGCCAGTTTGAGGAAAGCAGTAAAACAAATAGCAATTAAAACAGTTAAACATACAAAATTAAGCGAGCAATTTTAAGGCATTTAAAACAAACAAATAAAGCTAAGCAATAATAAACCTAGGTTTGTTATGGTCAAGAACCTAAAATCCCCAGCGGAGTCGCCATCTGTAACACCCCATTTTCAACCGTAGCCGGAAACGGGATTACTGCCACATATGGTTGGATTCCTAAAATGCTATTTAAAGGAGTCGCCACCTAATTATTATAGTGAATTAGGACACTAAAAATGTAGCATAAAATACTACGAATGATCTCCATTTTTAAAGGTCTGCGAAAGCTATGTGAGATTCTAGGTAAGGGTTCTTTATTATCCTAAAGGGAAGGGGTTAGGCACCCTAAAGGATCCGATAACTTGCGGTTGTCCGTTCAAACATAGGTTAATTTATTTGGCTAAGGGATGTATATTTTAGAAAAGAGATTATTTAAGTAAAAGGGATGTGGTGAATATCTAAAGAATATATATATTGATAACTAAAGGGCCTTATTAGACTCACAAAAATATACAAAGTTGATTATACAATTATAAGACATGAAATTATTTTATTTAACAAAAGTAAGAAAATGATACGTTACTCCTATTAATATATTTAAGACTCTTACATAAAAGTTAATTATGACATTATTTTTATACGTGTATGCGAAAATTACTTCCTATGATATTTATGAAGAGTTTATGAAAAAAAAGTTTAAGAATTAAACACGGAGGAATATATTAACTACATGGCTAAAGCATAACTAGGATTAATTATTGGATTTAGATTTATATGATGGACCTAGAATAAATAAGGGATGAATTTATCTTTTAAACTACCCCTCCAATATATTCAAAGACTAGTAGAATTAATTATCCTATTAATTACAAAGTTAACAAATATGACAATAATGAATAAACAAATAAATAAATACATAAATAAGCAAGGGAGGAGTGAGATTGGGAATTTAGAATGGATGACGACGTCATGTATCCCATTGTTGTTTGAAAGCCCTAGGACAGGAGTGTGGCGGCGGTATGGAAATCATGATGAGTCTCATACCGAGACTCTTGATTATTCTCCCGATGCATGTCATGTAAAATAAGACAAGAGGATAAAATAGAAAGATTAGTATGCATCCAAGCTTATCAAAAATAAGTAACCATTGACACAGCACCTAAACACATATTAATCACTTATTTTAATAGGCAGACCCGAAATGCAAGGACAGAACAGGTTGGTAATCAGCCAAAATAATGAATTGCAGGCCCACTAGTTTTAAAGTTTTGCGGGTTTTCTTTACAGTAAATAATTACAACAACAATACCAAAAAGACAGCAGCAGAATAACATCAGTAAACTTATGGATTAATATGTGTATACTTGAGGATTCAGAAACAGTCACAACATAGCCAACATACATGATAATTATCTTAATAGACTCCGATGACATTTAACATTCGTTTAACTTGTTTTAAAATCAGTCGACAGACCTAAGCAATAACTGAATTAAGATAATACAATTAACCAACACATAACTTGATCATACAGGCCACACAATGCAGATTAAAGAGACAAAACTTAAAAGGAAATGAGTTTATGGATGGACAATGACAATAGGAACACTAGAGCACATTTTTTCATAAATAAATGCAGCAGCGAAATAATCCAAAATCAGCAGCGAAATGGCAAAAACCAGTCCAAACAGGGGGGCAAAAAATCAATCTAAGCAGGGCTGAAGATCAGACTGACATATGTTAAAATTGGTCTAAAAATAGCCAAAACAGTGGCCCAAAAATGATCAAAATCAGTTCCAACAATCCTACGGGATTACAGCAACATTTCATATTAATCACACGCATGTTGGGTGACTTTTGAGAACATCTCATGTTATGAGAACTCCTATAAGATTCAGGAAGACTTCACATGCATTTAACTTAGACTAAAATGCCGACGAGACTACTTGACTAGACCTAAATCCGTACAAATACGACATGATTGCGTGTGATATTAGGCTAGCTCACTCAAAGTACAAACATGGTCGAATATAACCTACAGTTGGCTACATGGCTATTTATTCTGGAACTGAAATCTGAGTATGAATGCATACATGCTTCACATAGACAACTTTAGACACGTATATATGCAGTCAACCAAAGAATATAGGTATAAGACATTCCTATTAACCGTTAAGTATACAATTCTGCTTCACAATGATTTTATTTACAATTCCCACATAACGTAAACTCTAACTACACCCAAAACAATGGAAACAGAGTAAAAATAAATATATTATGATAGGTGTTGTACTTGTATAGTTAGCTTAAAGTAAAATACATCACCATTTTTTAAGAGATGAGAACGCGGGGGTTTATTTTACAATTAAAATGTTTGTTACTTTATCGGGATGATAACACGACATTGTAAATCATGTATCCTTGATCTTAGTAACAATTTGATTGGAGGTCGGTCTTGAGTTCTTAAAACACAATAGTAATGTTTTTTTTTTTTTTTTAGAAAAAAAAAACGAATAAAAGACTCTGATTTTTGAATGTAGTCACACAGATGTATAATCACACAATCACCTTTTCTAAGACATGGTTGTTGTCACATACACATAATCTCTCTTACGATATTTCGGAAATAAGTAAGAGGTTTGAACCTAGGCACATAAATACACATAGACACACATAATCCCGTTAAATTTTGATGTTGTTATCTCCGAGAGCACGTTGACTTAATTTGAAAACTTGGGATTGGACCTCGTAATCCCTTTTACTTCCCGCTAACTATTTGCTAGGAGAAGTATTTATTTATAGAGTGAGTTACGAGAAACAATTCATACATGATTACTACCTTTCCTGAAGTAATATGCCGAACACCTTGATTTAACTAATCATATAAGGCGATGAAATTTCAAACAGATTTGCAGCTATCCATTTTGCACATGTAGTTAGCTTTTAATATAATGAATCAGCTGGTTCCATGCTTTCCCAGATTCATGCTTTCAATGGTTTCAATATGATGAACATTCAATATGCGCAAAACGATTATCATGGTACTAATAATGACCAGAGATGGCAAACATTAGCGACACTACTCAGTCGACCCTATAACCTGGGCGATAAACACTACATTCAACCAGACACTAACAACAGTTAGCAAAGCTCATTAGTATCCGCAATCATAAAAGCCAGTAATAGTTCATACTACCTTTTATCTGTGGTGAATCTGAGACGACGGCGAGTTTACCTTTGAGTCGTCGAAGAAAAGTTTCCAATACTTGTTTGAGACTAGTTTGGATTGATTTTACGATTCATCCGGGACGCGTCGTTGGTTTTGTCCTCCCAGCTATGTGTTCTTCCCGATATTCTGCTGCTCTGACTGAGCCCTGCCTTCTGTGCTCTTTCAATTGCTGGTTTCGGAATTCTTTTAGTGATGCTAAGGATTCTTCCTAAGGTTTTTCCTAATCTCTGAATCGATGCTATCTGTGGCTGCCCCTTCGGTTGCCCTTTGCATGTGCTTATATAGCCCCCATTTGGGTTCCAAGTTAGGTAAATGAATAAAGGCTGATACTTGTGCTTGATTGGTATGCGATTTCGTTCGATTTGAAGTGGTTCGATTTAGGGAAAGTATTTATCACGATTTTGGACTGATTCGTACTGATTTGTTAAGGATTTGTGGGCTATTTTTGGGTCGATTCTCGTGGTTTGTTGACGAGATTTGGGTAGATTCGTAAGTGATTCGATTTGAAGGGATTTCGAACAGGTTATGGTAAGGAAATCGTTGCAGAAGGGAAGGGGAAACCCCGGATTCTCTGGCGAGAATCTCGGGGTTGGAGTGCTGGCGGTGACGGGGTGCGAAGGCAAGGTGGCGATTGCTATTTCTTAGGGTTCCTCGTTTGAGGGCTCATCGACAGGGGATAAGGGCTGCTGGGTAGGTTCTGTCGACGAGGGGAAAGGATAAAAGGGTTTGTGGGCTGAGTGCTGGGCTGAAAGGGGAAAATAAAGGGGTAGGGGGACTGGGCCTCGCGGGTTGGGCTGGGTAGAATTAGGTATTAGTTAGGTATTTAATTAGTGGGTTATTAGTTTTAGGAGTTAATTAATTAGTAGTGAATTAAATTAATAAAGTGTGCTTAAATTATTTAGGTGCTTTATTAATCTAATTGTTATAAATTTAAATTATTATAATACTAAATGCGGGTGTGCTATTTAATTAGTGCTTAGTGCGATGCCGTTATAAAATTGAGTTATTTAAATAAAATTAGGACTTCTTAATTCTTTTTTATGAATGCTATTATTAAAATGCGGGTGTTTAGATTATTATTTTATGTACTTATTATTTATTATTAAATTATTTATTTATGCCTGTATTAATGTTTTATTGCCGCATTTTATTAATTAAAAAATTGTTTTAAAATTAGTGTAATTTTATAGTTAATGACTGGACGGGAGGGTCAAAATTGGGTGTCAACAGTTTCTACATACTTTTCCACCTTTTTCAAGGCCCGATAATCAATAACCAACATGCCACATTTAAGGCTCAATACAACAACCAACCAAAGGGGATTACACGCCTTACAATACGTGTAAAATTCTGCCCCACAATTCATACGAAGTAGTTTAATACTCACAAGCCATTCTCGGCCAACATATACAACAACACAAGTCCTTTCCAATTCTTTTTCAATCCAAATTCTTAGGTCAAACATGTTATATAGTCATAAACAACTTAACAACTAATATTCCTTCTTTATATAACATGTGACGACTTAAACTATTAATCAACTAGAATTGCAATCTTAAGGCTAAACATGCTAGTTTTCGGATTAGGGTTCCAATAGTCAATACACTTATCAAACTTCATACTAAATACCTCATGCTTGCTAATATCCATAACTAAAATGATAAGTAAACTTTAATTGCTAAATCGACAAGATTTATACCTTTACAAGCCCTTAAAATTTCCAAGATTCAAAGTCGCTCCTTAGCAATTCTTAGCTCATTTCCTTTACGCTCCAATCCGCTATTTTAAGCCCTTAGAAGTTCACAACCAACTTCTCTTCCATTTCCAATCCAAAACTAGGAAGACGACTTAGGTTTTCGCCTTGCGACTAACGTGAAAACGTCGTTTTTCCGAAATCTTTCTATTGAGATATCCTTACAATACCCTTAGGGACCTTGGGTTAAAGTCTTGTGAATAATGGATCAAAACTACAAAATTTTCTTGTGGAAAAAATGTCAAAGCCGAGAGCAACTCATGCTAGCACAAATGATCTCTAAATTTTTCTAAGTGTTGAAGACTTGGTATTGCACTAGGGTAGTATATATAACACAATGGAAGGCTTATATTATAACAAATGTGTGGCTTGGATGAAGAACACTTGAATAAAACACAAGTGGCAAGTTGACAAGTCAACAATCTAAAGCTAGCAAGACTTATTCATCTACCATGGTCAATGACCATTTTACCCTTGCAATATTTCGTCCAAGACCATGTGGGGGGAGGTGCCACGTGTCGCCCTCTCATTCGTCCATAAAATTCTGTAACTCTCGTGGGCCCCGCAAAACGTAAAATTCCTCGGGTGGGCCCCACGTGACCAAATCCGTAAAAATAAATTTCCCTAATGTTAATAAGTTCCATACTCTTCAAATAATGCATTTTAAGAATTCAATTCTCAACAACGAACATTTTTCCTTTCCGACGTTCGGATGATTTTCCGTCGGAAAAACAATTCTTTCTTTCGTACCAATTTCAAGTCTTGATTCCTTATGTACATTCTCTTATACATGTCCTGGACTTACGGGGTGTAACAACTGTTTTGTATAGATTGTGGGGCAGACTTTTACATGTCAAGTTAGGCGTGTAACCTCCTTTGGTTAACTGTTGGTTGTGCCTTAAATGTGGCTTGTTGGTTGATGAATACGGGCCTTGAAAAAGGTGGAAAAGTATGTAGAAACAAAGGAAGTGCTGTCCGATTTTCCGTAGAATTAGAGGGCAAATTATTTGGTATAAGTCTTACAATAGTACGGTTGAAATTGATAGAAGTGTTATCATTATTATAGGTTGAAATACTACGTGTAGCATATTCTACTTGGAATGTGGAATAGACGATAAGGTTGAAGAACATGGGAGCATATTGCTACTTATCGTGTTGGTTAGTCGTCACGAGGTATGTGAACTTCTTCCTTCTTTTGACATGATTATTGGAAAAGTCTATGTGACTTGATTTTGGTGAGTCTATGTGACTTGATTTATTGAAATAAGTAAATTGATTTTGAAAGTATACGAGTCTTGATTATGAAAGTATGAGTGACTTGGTTTGAAATGTATAAGTTACTAGATTTCTTTAAATGATTATGAGACTTCATTTTCAAGTTATGAGACTTGATTTTGAAAGTTAAGAGACTTGATTATTTTGAAAGCTATGAGACTTGATTTTGAAAGTTATGAGACTTGATTGGCTTTAATAGTGAAAGTGCCTTGGTGCAAAAGTATAAACTTGATTTCGAAAGAGTATGAAATCTTGAGTTTTAAAAGTAGAAGTTTATTGCTTCAAAAAGAATAAATGACTTGATTTAAAGAGAAGTAACTTGATTTAAAGGTATGAGTTACTTGATATTTGAAAGTAGAAGTTACTTGATTTCAAAACCTTGAATTGAATTTCTAAAAAGGTGTAGTAACTTGATTTGGAAAGTATAGATTACTTGATTTGAAAAGTATGGATTACTCGATTTAAGGAGAGTAAATGACTTGAGGTTGAAAGAAGAGGTTCTTGGTTTTAAAAGTATAAGTTACTTAAGTTTAAAAGTGTAAGTAACTTGATTTTGATAGCAAAAGTATTTTGGGATTCATTCTCCCTAAATATTGCATGAAACGATTCTTTTATAAAGAATAGACGTACATAGTACTTTGAGTTCAAATCTCGTACATGATATGGTAGTGCTTTAGTTTCCTAAAATGAAAGTGTTATAACGGCTTTATGGGAAGTTTGTTATAACAAGGTTTGTGGAAAGTCAAGGGATGGTTTAAAATGTTGTAAGGAAATCATGGAGAATGTCCATGGTTAAGTCATTCATATAGTACATGATATGTGGCACTTTTATTTTCAAAGATGTTTTAAAGTAATACGTGATGTCTATTGCCCTGATTTGTCAAACCATGTCTTAGAAAGATACTTAGTATGATAAGTTTCTTGATGATAGTTTCAAAATGATACATGTATTGGATTCTACTTCCTAGTGATACATGTAGTACCTGGGCTATTCTAAAAATGGAAATTTAGTTTATAAAGTGAATGTACGGCTCGCGGACATTGTTGTAATGGACTTTAATCCTTAGTGATGCAAGGTGTGATAGTGCCTTGGTGTTATAAAATGAAAGACGTGTTAGTGTCTTATTTATTTTAGAAAGGAAGGCATGGTATTACTTGGTTATTTTAGAAAGGAAGACATGGCATTGTCTTGTTTGTTTTAAAAGGAAGGCATGATATTTTCTTGGTTATTTCAGAAAGGAAGGCATGGTATTGTCTTGTTTGTTCAAAAAGATGGTGCCTTCATTTTGTCTAATGAAAGTTAAAGATTACTTAACTTGCATATGTTGTTCATGATAGCCATTAGTTCTAGTGTTATAAGTATAATTGCGGGGTAAACCCCCAAGACATTATACATCTCCTGAGTATAATTGCGGGGTAAACCCCCAAGACATTATACATATTTCGTGGATTTGCTCCCCACGATGCGAGTATGACGTATATGCTCATGCGAGTCCGTAGGGCTCATGCGGGTGAAATAGTCCTATGCGGGTGAAATAGACCTATGAGAGGAAATTACCTCATGCGGGTCCACATGACCTATGCGGGTGAAATAGTCCCAGGAGTAGGATTGCATAATGATACGACGGGCGGGTGGCCCTAGATTGATCATAAGCTTCCCAGTTTAAAGCGGTAAAGTTTACTCTACTTTTTAAAAAGGCACAGTGTACTGATATTTGAGTATTATACTTGTTACAAGCTGACAATGATGTTTTATCCCACGAGCATGCTTCTGTGATATTATATCTTTGAGGCGGTGTCACGATTTTGCCATGACTTTCATATGTGAAAGTGAGTGCGGTGTTATAGTAGTGCAGTGATACAAAGGTCTGATTGGCTCTGATTGTTATATGACACGGTAGGATCTGGTATTTGATTTTCATACTTGCCCTTGTCATTCTTTTGTACAGTTATGATCTTGTTTACTGTACTGTATTTTCGTTCCATACTTGGTACCTGTTGTACTGACCCCCTTCGGGGGGTTGCGTTCATGTCCGCCGGTCTAGGTACTCAGTTATGGCTCCGTGAGCTTAGGATCCTGGTTCAACATTTTGAGATGGCTCCAATGTTCCGGAACTTGTCATTATGGCTAGGTATATTCAGAGGTACGGCGGGGCCTTGTCCCGTCATAGTTGTCATCACAATCTTAGAGGTCTGTATTCATATGTGGGCTGGTTTATTGTGTTGTATGAATAGAAGGGTGCTCAAGTAGAGCACCAGTCACGGGCCCGGAGTTCGGGGCGTGACAATAACCCAGCCCATTGTGGGGCTCGGTGTAATCTTTTGTATAATGTAACCCGGCCCATTTGTGGGACTCGGTGTAATGCTCTTTATATGACGTAACCCGACCCATTTGCGGGACTCGGTGTATTGCATCTATAACATAACCCGACCCGTTGTGGGACTTGGTGTATCAATGCAATCAAATGAAATTTAAAAACGTCTTCTGACTCTCCATATAATAAAATGAATGAACTATCATTTTAGAAGACTCAAGGTATTATCATGTCATGTACAATTAGGAAAATTAAACCCAAAGTACTATGTACGTTCACCATACCTCCTTTCCTATATAAAACCCCAAGACACTAACACTTGTACCATCAAGACACCTACTCTTTTAAATCCAAGTGACTTCTACTTTTAAAATCAAGACAAGTATACTTTTAACATCAAGTTACTACCACCTCATGTACTACATGAAATCTAGATTCATCTCGCTCCTCTGGCTAACATTATGGAAACATTTGCATAGTGATAACCGATTCGAATTGACAAATTAATCCATTTATGAGTCGTGATTAATATATATCATGAGATTTTTCGAATCAGCTGTGAACCTAGACAATGTAAAACGAACTGGTTATATCTTAGCTTCTATGCAGATGGATGTCATTCTACTCATTTCAATATAATTGATTGTCAATTCCTTTTTCATTTAACGCTGCAATGGCTTGTTCGATACCTTTTCTCATTAGTGTTGTAAATAGAAAGATCAATTCGACTTCAATACTTCCTAAAAACTTTGACCAACATCTCCCATAAGACTTGATACGGCTTAGGAATAATTTAGACATGCCTTTAGCATAAAATCAATAACATGAATACTCTTTATATTCTAATAGTAGAATAACTTTTGAAACAATACCACAGTTATGGTTCACACAAAGAACATGCCAAAAGAGAGAAGGAAGAGGTTCACATACCTCATTTACGACTAACCAACACGACAAGTAGAATACGCCCCGAATAGGTACTTCAACTTTATCGGCTATTCCACACGCCAAGTAGAAAATGCCACAAGTAGTACCTCAACCTATAACAACAATAATACTTCTATCAACTTCATACATACTAGTATAAGACTTATACCAAGTAATGGTCCTCTTATTCTACGGAAATTTGGGCAGCACTTCCCCCGTTTATACGTACTTTTCCACCTTTTCCAAGGCCTAAATTCAACAACAATCAAGCCCAATTGAAGGCACAACCAACAGTTAACCAAAGGGGATTAAACGCCTACTTGACGTGTAAAATTCAGCCCCTTAATCTACCAAAACAGTCCATAAAAATCAGTCCAATATTCAACAACACCAAGGGTACAAAGTGAACCCTTTTAATACCTTTCTACACCCTTAATCTCTTAGGACTTCCATTAACAATTACCATATTAATCATGCATATAGGTGGCTGATTTTCCAGCAGCCAAACACCACAAAACAGCACATAAAAACTGCATAATAACGTCAACAGTTTTATAGATTCCACGGCCAACAACTACAATCCGATAACTCTTTCCTTAATCCTTTTTATTCCAATTCAAGTTCCAAAACTTTTACATAAGTTATATCAACTTATTAACAACAATATTACTCCATTATAACATGCAATAGGTGAATATAACAACAACAAAACCAATGAAAATCCAAGAATCCGAAAATAGTCCATTCTCGGCCAACACCAACATCTATCACATACACTTCTTATTTTCCATTTATTACTTAACACAAGTTCATCTATATACTATAACAATATGTAATATCCAATTATTTCAAGAGGAGGACAAAATATTACCTCAAATCTTGCCCAAAAACGTCAAAACAGTCCACACATTATTTGTCCACAGTTTTCGTTTAGCTCCACTTCTTCAAGATCCAATCACTTCCATGTATCCTCTACAAGATTATAACCAAATTCTCTTCACGTTTTACCACCAAAAAGTCAACGAACAAGATAGGGTTTTCTCACCAACTTTCGGTCAAGACAAGTTTTCAAGGTGGAGTATTAATCTTGGCTTAGCACTTGGTTTAGAAGCTTAATATAAGAGGATTAGTGACTCTCAAACTTCAATTTATGGCTATGGAGGCTCTCGAAAATCATGAGCTAAAGGGAGAAGATGAGAGCTCATTTTTGTCTAAGTGCTAAGTGATCAAAGTCTTGCAAGACTTGGATATGTATAGCCAAGTGGAGTGGGACACACTAGTCCACTTGTATCTAAAATATCTATAAGTGTTGTCATCTTGCAAGACAAGTGGAGGGGTGAAACGTGTCACCCTCCTATTGGTCCAAAATAATTCTTCACAAAAATAATTTCTATACTTGACCAAAATATTTAAAAATCTTGTGGACCCCACAAAATTGTAAAATTTCTGATGGGCCCCACATGACCAAATCCGACTTCAAAATCCAAAACTAATTTCGTACCTCAAATTAGGAGAATTGAACTCCAAGTTAACAAATTGTCGTCTTCACATTTTTCCGAAAGTTTCCTTAAGAAAATGTAATAATTCTTTCCTTTCAAAATCCAAATCTTAAATCCTTAATCACGTTCTCAATTAGTAGCTCTGGTATTACGGGGTGTAACATACTTCCCTCCTTAGAAACATTCGTTCTAGAATGTTCATCTAAGGTATCAAGCTATACAAATTTCCAATTGGCTCAACAATCATCAACATCAATCCCAAGTGGTTTATACTCAAACCAAGGAATCATCACTTCTAATATACTTCACATATACTATGTATTTTAACCACAATCACACATAAAATACTTTACTCTTGAAGGCCTTGTCTATCTAAGGTCTCAACGATTATCCAATACTCTAAGATCCTCAAATATTTCATGTCCCAAGCTTACATTATTTCTCCCCGTATACGGGTAAGACGACTTCTCAATATCTCAAAATCATGTTGTCCTAATCACAACAACCCTATTTACTCCATACAAATATTATTTGTACACATCACTTAAGCATACAACACAACTTAATCTAACAATATGGTATGTCCTTAAGTCTATTAAACATGATCTCTTAAGGGTTCATCACTCTCCCGGCAGTTCATCACCTCCTAATTATTCCAAATTAGCACATATATAACCTTGATGTGGATTCATTAAACTGTTTCACACATTCCAAGTAATTTATAAATCTTAACCATCACATGATAACCCACGATTGCTACAGACAACACACACATGGCCCCAAATAAATATGTCCGCATAGATGTACATCATCATTATACCAACTCTACAACAATTTTACCAACCTGGATACAAAGTCCAAATATTTCCTTTCTGGGCCGCTGTCGCTTTCTCATAGCTCCAATCACAAAAATATGTTAGGGAGGGACTACCCTAACCACACAGCTCTATCGCACGATCTTGGAGTAAGAGGAATAAAAACCAATCCTAAATGTACTATAGCCTCCTGTTTATGGGTGTGGTGCACAACACACTGATAACCAAGACTCTACTGCACACTGTATGTAGACATTCCAAGGACTAACTGCTCTGATACCAGTCTTGTCACGACTCGAACCTCGGGCCCGCGACTGGTGCCCTACCTGGGCACCCTTCTACCCATACAACACAAGTAACCCGCGGAAGCTAAACAATACTCATCATCATTGTTTTTTGCAACAAAGCTGGCAAGCTGCCATAATATAAAACACCCGAATGGGCCTACAACTGTACAACAATATAAATACAACTCACGCAAGTCCAGCCCAAATATGAATACAGACCTCTAAGAGTTTAGATAGTAAACTATGACGGGACAAGGCCCTGCCGTACCCCTGAATATACCTAGCCGTAATGGAAGACCTGTGCCAAAATGACATGCTCCGGAACATTGGAGCTATCCCAAAATGCTGAACAAAGATCCTAAGCTCGCGGATCACCCAATTGAGTACCTAATACATGCGGGCATGAACGCAGCCCCACGAAGGGGGTCAGTACAACAAGGTACTAAGTATGTAAACATGAATTACAGTAAACAAGATCATAGTTGTACAAAAGAATGACAATGGCAAGTATGAAATCTCAAATACCAGATCCTACCGTGCCATATAAAAAAAGTAAGAGTCAACTGTACCTTGTATCACTGTACCACTGTATCACTATACTACTGTATCACTTCCAATTACCATTTTAAAATATGAAAGTCATGTCAAAATCAGGGTCATCCGCCCTCCGAATCATTATGCAATCCTACTCATGGTACTTTCACCCGCATGGGTCTTGTGGACCCGTAATGAGCATCTGTACACGATACTCGCATCACGGAGAGCTAATCCATGGAATGTGTCCTGGGAATTAAACTTGCACGAGTCCTTCAGACTCGCAGTGAGTGTGTACCATCTCACGTCATGGGAGCTACTCCATAAAATATATACAACATTGCAGGCCCTCTAGTGAGGGACTTGATGGACTCATCAATATAACATAACCCGACCCATTTGGGGCTCGATGTAACTATCAATATGTGTGACGTAACCCGACTCATTTGCGGACTCGGTGTAATGCTTCAAAATGTGACGTAACCCGGCCCGTTTGTGGGACTCGGTGTAATGCTTCAAAATGTGACTTCACCCAGCCCATTTATGGGACTCGGTGTACGCAACAATATAACGTAACCCGGTCCATGATGGGACTCGGTGTATGCATCTACATGACATAACCCGGCCCATTGTGGGGCTCGGTGTAATCTTTTATATAATGTAACCCGACCCATTTGTGGGACTCAGTGTAATGCTTTTTATATGACGTAACCCGGCCCATTTGCAGGACTCGGTGTATTGCATCTATAACATAACCCGGCCCGTTGTGGGACTCGGTGTATCAATGCAATCAAATAAAATTTAAAAACATCTTCTGACTCTCCATATAATAAAATAAATGAACTATCATTTTAGAAGACTCAAGGTATTATCATGTCATGTAAAATTAGGGAAATTAAACCCAAAGTACTATGCACGTTCACTGTACCTCCTTTCCTTTATAAAACCCCAAGACACTAACATTTGTAGCATCAAGGCACCTACTCTTTTAAATCTAAGTGACTTCTACTTTTAAAATCAAGACAAGTATACTTTTAACATCAAGTTACTACCACCTCATGTACCACATGAAATCTAGATTCATCTCGCTCCTCTGGCTAACATTATGGAAACATTTCATAGTGATAACCGATCCGAATGGGCAAATTAATCTATTTATGAGTCATGATTAATATATATCATGAGATTTTATCTAATCAGCTGTGAACCTAGAAAATGTAAAACGAACTGATTATATCTTAGCTTCTATGCAGATGGATGGCATTCTACTCATTTCAATATAATTGATTATCGATTCATTTTTCATTTAACGCTGCAATGACTTGTTCGATACCTTTTCTCATTAGTGTTGTAACTAGCAAGATCAATTCGACTCAAATACTTCCTAAAAACTCTTACCAACATCTCCCATAAGACTTGGTACGGACTTAGGAATAATTTAGACATGTCTTTAGCATAGAATCAATAACATGAATACTCCTTAACTTCTAAGAGTAGAATAACTTTTGAAACAATACCACAGTTATGGTTCACACAAAGAACATGCCAAAAGAGAGAAGGAAGAGGTTCACATACCTCATTTACGACTAACCAACACGACAAGTAGAATACGCCCCGAATAGGTACTTCAACCTTATCGGCTATTCCACACGTCAAGTAGAAAATGCCACAAGTGGTACCTCAACCTATAACAACAATAATACTTCTATCAACTTCATACATACTAGTATAAGACTTATACCAAGTAATGGTCCTCTTATTACTACGGAAATTTGGGCAGCACTTCCCCCGTTTATACGTACTTTTCCACCTTTTCCAAGGCCTAAATTCAACAACAATCAAGCCCCATTTAAAGCACAACCAACAGTTAACCAAAGGGGATTACACACCTACTTGACATGTAAAATTCAGCCCCTTAATCTACCAAAACAGTCCATAAAAATCAGTCCGATATCCAACAACACCAAGGGTACAAAGTGAAGCCTTTTAATACCTTTCTACACCCTTAATCTCTTAGGACTTCCATTAACAATTACCATATTAATCATGCATATAGGTGGCTGATTTACCAGAAGTCTAACACCACAAAACAGCACATAAAAACTGCATAATAACGTCAACAGTTTTATAGATTCCACGGCCAACAACTACAATCCGATAACTCTTTCCTTAATCCTTTTTATTCCAATTCAAGTTCCAAAACTTCTACATAAGTTATATCAACTTATTAACAACAATATTACTCCATTATAATATGCAATAGGTGAATATAACAACAACACAACCAATGAAAATCCAAGGATCCGAAAATAGTCCATTCTCAGCCAACACCAACATCTAGCACATACACTTCTTATTTTCCATTTCTTACTTAACACAACTTCATCTATATACTATAACAATATGTAATATCCAATTACTTCAAGAGGAGGATGAAATATTACCTCAAATCTTTCCCAAAAACGTCAAAACAGTCCACGCATTATTTGTCCACAGTTTTCGTTTCGCTCCACTTCTTCAAGTTCCAATCACTTCCATGTATCTGCTACAAGCTTATAACCAACTTTATTTTATGTTTTATCTCCAAAAAGTTGACGAACAAGCTAGGGTTTTCTCACCAACTTTCGGCCAAGACAAGTTTTTAAGGTGGAGTATTAATCTTGGCATAGCACTTGGTTTAGAAGCTTAATCTAAGAGGATTAGTGATTATCAATCTTCACTTTATGCCTATGGAGGCTCTCGAAAATCATGAGCTAAAGGGAGAAGATGAGAGCTCATTTTTGTCTAAGTGTAAAGTGATCCAAGTCTTGCAAGACTTAGCTATGTATAGCCAAGTGGAGTGGGGCCCACTAGTCCACTTGTTTCTAAAATATCTATAAGTGTTGTCATCTTGCAAGACAAGTGGATGGGTGACACGTGTCACCCTCCTATTGGTCCAAAATAATTCTTCACCAAAATAATTTCTATACTTGACCAAAATATCTAAAAATCTTGTGGGCCACACAAAATTGTAAAATTTCCGATGGGCCTCACATGACCAAATCCGAGACTTTAAAATCCAAAACTAATTTCGTACCTCCAATTAGAAGAATTGAACTCCAGGTTAACAAATTGTCGTCTTCACATTTTTCAAAAAAAATCCTTAAGAAAATGTAATAATTCTTTCCTTTCAAAATTCAAATCTTAAATCCTTAATCACGTTCTCAATTAGTAGCCCTGGTATTACGGGGTGTAATATCCTTCCCCTCTTAGAAATATTCGTCCTCGAATGTTCATCTAAGGTCTCAAGCTATACAAATTCCCAATCGGCTCAACAATCATCAACATCAATCTCAAGCGGTTTATACTCAAACCAAGGAATCATCACCTCTAATATACTTCACATATACTATGTATTTTAACCACAATCACTCATAAAATACTTTACTCTTGAAGGCCTTGTCTATCTAATGTCTCAACGATTATCCAATACTCTAAGATCCTCAAATATTTCATTTCTCAAGCTTACATTATTTCTCCCCGTATACGGGCAAGACGACTTCTCAATATCTCAAAATCATATTGTCCTAATCAAAACAACCTTATTTACTCCATAAAAATATTATTTGTACACATCAGTTAAGCATACAACACAACTTAATCTAACAACATGGTATGTCCTTAAGTCAATTAAACATGATCTCCTAAGGGTTCATCACCATTCCCGACAGCTCATCACCTCCTAATTATTCCAAATTAGCACATATATAACCTTGATGTGGATTCATTAAACTGTTTCACACCTTCTAAGCAATTTATAAAGCTTAACCATCACATGATAACCCACAATTGCTCAGACAACACACACATGGCCCCAAATAAATATGTCTGCATAGATGTACATCATCATTATACCAACTCTACAATAATTTTACCAACCTGGATACTAAGTCCAAATAATTCCTTTCTGGGCCGCTGTCTCTTTTCATAGCTTCAATCACAAAAATATGTTAGGGAGGGACTACCCTAACCACACAGCTATATCGCACGATCTTAGAGTAAGAAGAATAGAAATCAATCCTAAATGTACTATAGCCTCATGTTTATGGGTGTGGTGAACAACACACCGATAACCAAGACTCTACTGCACACGATCTGTAGACATTCCAAGGACTAACTGCTCTAATACCACTCTTGTCACGACCCGAACCCCGGGCCCGCGACTGGTGTCCTACCTGGGCATCCTTCTACCCATACAACACAAGTAACCCGCAGAAGCTAAGCAACACTAATCATCATTTTTTTTTGCAAAGGCAAAGCCGGCAAGGCTGCCATAATATAAAACACTCGAATAGGACTACAACTGTACAACAATATAAATATAACTCACGCAAGTCCAGCCCAAATTTGAATACAGACCTCTAAGAGTTTGGATAGTAAACTATGACGGGACAAGGCCTCGCCGTACCCCTGAATATACCTAACCGTAATGGAAGACCTGTGCCAAAATGACAAGCTCCGGAACATTGGAGCTATCCCAAAACACTGAACAAGGATCCTAAGCTCGCGGATCACCCAACTAAGTACCTAATACCTGCGGGCATGAACGCAGCCCCCCGAAGGGGGTCAGTACAACAAGGTACCAAGTATGTAAACATGAAGTACAGTAAATAAGATCATAGTTGTACAAAAGAATAATAGGGGCAAATATGAAAACTCAAATACCAGATCCTACCGTGCCATATAAAAAAAATAAGAGCCAAATGTACCTTGTATCACTGTACCACTGTATCACTGTACCACTATACTACTGTATCACTTCCAATTACCATTTCAAAATATGAAAGTCATGTCAAATTTAGGGTCATCCGCCCTCCGAATCATTATGCATTCCTACTCGTGGGACTATTTCACCGGCATAGGTCTTGTGGACCCGCAATGAGCATTTGTACATGATACTCGCATTACGGAGAGCTAATCCATGGAATGTGTCCTGGGAATTGAACCCGCATGAGTCCTTCAGACCCGCAGTGAGTGTGTACCATCTCACGTTTTTGGAGCTACTCCATAAAATATATACAACGTTGTCGGCCCTCTAGTGAGGGACTCGATGGACTCATCAATATAACGTAACCCGACCCATTTGGGGCTCGATGTAATTATCAATATGTGTGACGTAACCCGGCCCATTTGTGGAACTCGGTGTAATGCTTCAAAATGTGACGTAACCCGACCCGTTTGTGAGACTAGGTGTAATGCTTCAAAATGTGACGTAACCCGACCCATTTGTGGGACTCGGTGTATGCAACAATATAACGTAACCCAGCCCATAATGGGACTCGGTGTATGTATCTACATGACATAACCCGACCATTGTGGGGCTCGGTGTAATCTATTGTATAACGTAACCCGACTCATTTGTGGAACTCGGTGTAATGCTCTTTATATGACGTAACCCGGCCCATTTGCGGACTCGGTGTATTGCATCTATAACATAATCTGGCCCGTTTTGGGACTCGGTGTATCAATGCAATCAAATGAAATTTAAAAACATCTTCTGACTCTCTATATAATAAAATGAATGAACTATCATTTAGAAGACTCGAGGTATTATCATGTCATGTAAAATTAGGGAAATTAAACCCAAAGTATTATGTATGTTCACCATACCTCATTTCCTTTATAAAACCCCAAGACACTAACACTTGTAGCATCAAGGCACCTACTCTTTTAAATCCAAGTGACTTCTACTTTTAAAATCAAGACAAGTATACTTTTAACATCAAGTTACTACCACTTCATGTACTACATGAAATCTAGATTCATCTCGCTCATCTGGCTAACATTATGGAAACATTTGCATAGTGATAACTAATCTGAATTGGCAAATTAATCCATTTATGATTCGTGATTAATATATATCATGAGATTTTATCTAATCAGTTGTGAACCTAGAAAATGTAAAACTAACTGGTTATATCTTAGCTTCTATGCAGATGGATGGCATTCTACTCATTTCAATATAATTGATTGTCAATTCCTTTTTCATTTAACGCTGCAATGACTTGTTCGATATCTTTTTCTCATTAGTGTTGTAAATAGAAAGATCAATTTGACTTCAATACTTCCTAAAAACTCTGACCAACATCTCCCATAAGACTTGATACGGACTTAGGAATAATTTAGACATGCCTTTAGCATAAAATCAATAACATGAATACTCCTTAACTTCTAAGAGTAGAATAACTTCTGAACCAATACCATAATTATGGTTCACACAAAGAACATGCCAAAAGAGATAAGGAAGAGGTTCACATACCTCATTGACGACTAACCAACACGACAAGTGGAATACGGCCCCGAATAGGTACTTCAACCTTATCGGATATTCCACACGCCAATTAGAAAATGCCACAAGTAGTACCTCAACCTATAACAACAATAATACTTATATAAACTTCATACATACTTGTTACACCCCATATTTCCAAAAGAATGAGATGAGAACGTACGTGAGAATATAAGATTTGAATTTTGGAACGAAAGGAAAATCAATTTTTCCTAAGGAGAAATTTTGGAACCTTGTGAAGGAAAAAGGTTTATTATTTGGAATTTGATTCTCAATTTGGTATATGGAATTAGTATAATATATTGGAGTTTTGGATTTTTAAGTTTCGGATTTGGTCATGTGGGGCCCACCGGAAAATTTTACGATTTTGTGAGGCTCACAAGATTTTGAGATATTTTGGCCAAATATAGATATTTTGGTGAAGAAATGATTTTGGACCAATGGGATGGTGACACGTGTCACCCCTCCACTTGTCATGAAGACTTTGACTTGGACTTTAGATATTTTGGAGACAAGTGGACATGTGGGTCCCACTCCACTTATCTTGCTACACTTGTTAGATATTTGTATATATCATAGAGGCTTGCAAAATTTCATTCTACACTTAGCCATATTTCAAGAAAAGTTCTATCTCTCTCTTCTCTCTTGTTCTCGGCCATGGAGGGTTTTGATGAACAAAATTCTCTAATCTTCCAAGCTTGTGTATATTAATACAAGATTAAGATCTCTAACCAAGTGTTGAGCCAAGATAAACACCACTGACCCCTAAAAACCTCCCTTAGTCGAGAATGAGGGTGAAACCCTAGGGGTTTCCGTCGACTTTTTGGTGATGGAACGTGAAGGTAAGTTGATCATAAGCTTATAGGGGTTACATACATGTGACTGAAATGTGAAGAATAGGAGTTAAGACTAATCTAGGGACCGACTTTAGCTTGGACTGTTTTGGGTTATATTTGAGGTAAGAATCATTTTCCTCTTGAAGTAATTGAAGATTACATGTGGTAGTAATGTATAAGTGAGCTTGTACTAAAAATAATGAAGATTAAAAATGGTTTGGACAATTTTGGGAGTTGAGTCCGAGAGTTGGACATTTTCGGCCATTAGAATTGTTGATCATTATTGTTGTTAATTTCACTTGTCGCATGTTGTATAATGAAGGAAATATTGTTGTTGATAGTTTATATAACTTATATAACACTTTGGAATGTGAATTGGATTAAATGGAATTAAAGAAAAAGGCTTTGGACTTATAGTTGTTGTTGACCGAGAATGGCCTTAAATGGTTGGATATTTTGGGGCAGTTTTGGGACTGTTTTGTGGTATATAACTGCTGAAAAATCAGCCACCAACTTGAATGTTTAATGCGGTAAAATGGCTATAAGTCCTAAGGAATAAGGGTGTTAAAAGCTTCGCATTGTACCCTTAATATTGATTTATTATGGACTGTTTTGTGAACTGTTTTAATGTGATTGTGGGGAAGAATTTTACACGTCAAGTTGGCATGTAATCCCCTTTTGTTAACTGTTGGTTATTCCCTTAAGTGTGTCTTGTTTGGTTGTTGAATTTGGGCCTTGGAAAAGGTGGAAAAGTACGTAGAAACAAAGGAAGTGCTGCCCAATTTTCCGTAGAATAAGAGACCCTTTGTTGGTATTAATCTACCTTAGAAAGCTTGGAATTGATAATCGTGTTATTTTTGTTATAGGTTGACGTACTTTGAAACGTATTCTAGATTGTAGAGTTGGTTAGTCGCCAAAAAGGTATGTGAACTATCCTTTCTTCTTCTAGCATGATTCCTTGTTTTAAAGTGAGTGTATCTGATGTAATTCTTGATAGTACTTTGGATTTCCTAAAATAGAAGTTGCTCTATATACTTTATTGATAGTACTTTGATTTTATAAAATGGAAGTGGTTCTATCCATTCTTTTGATAGTACTTGGGGTTTCTAAAATGAAAGATTGTTATATTTATTCTCTTGATAGTACTTTGGGTTGTCTAAATGAAAGTATTTCATTTTAGTATATGAAAGAAGTTACATGATTGAAAGGTATAAATTACTTGGTGTTAAAAGTATACTTGACTTGATTTGAAAAGTATAACTTACTTGAGTTTAAAAGTGTAGTAACTTGATTTTAAAAGTGGAAGTGTCTTGATACTATGAGTGTTAGTGTTTGGAGGTTTATAAATGAGAAGATGTACAGCGGACGTATATAGTACTTCGGGTTCAATTTCCCTATTATTACTAGATGTGATATTGCCTTGAGTTCTCTTAAAATGATAGTTCATTCTATTTGTGCTAATGAGAGTCAGAAATGATTTAAATTGTATAGTTGGATCATGTGAGAACGTCTATGATTGCGACATAAATCTTATTTTGAAAATTGTATAGTTGGATCATGTGAGAACGTCCATGATTACGACATAAATCTTATTGTGAAAATTGTATAGTTGGATCATGTGAGAACGTCCATGATTACGACATAAATCTTATTATGAAAATTATATAGTTGGATCATGTGAGAACGTCCATGATTACGACATAAATCTTATTGTGAAAATTGTATAGTTGAATCGTGTGAGAACGTCCATGATTAAGACATAAATCTTATTGTGAAAATTGTATAGTTTGATCATGTGAGCGTCCATGATTACAACATAAATCTTATTTTTGAAAACGGTATAGTTGAAATCATGTGAGTACGTCCATGATTAGGACTTCAATATTATATAAACCCATGGACAAGATCCATGATTCGAGTACAAATACTCTTTGCGGTTGATCTAACTCTTAAAAGGCATAACTTAAAAGGTAAAGTTGACTCTCATTATTCTCATATTTGCAAGGCACAGTGTACTGTTATTTTGAATTATCATACTTGTCTCCTGTTATATTTGAGTTGTATGATCTCCTTTATAGTATTTATTGTTTCACATACTTGATACATTTTCCGTACTGACCCCCTTTCTCCGGGGGGCTGCGTTCATGTCGCAGATTTAGGTACGCAGTTCGGTGATCTGCAAGTGTAGGATCCTTGCTCAGAGTTTTTGGGGATAACTCCATTGTTCTGGGGCTTATCATTTTGGTATAGATCTTTCATTACAGGCTTTTGTACAGTTATGGGTACGGCGGGGCCTTGTCCCGCCATAGTTCTGTAAAACTCTTAGAGGTTTGTATTCATATGTGGTATTGGACTCGTGTACAGTGTAGTTTATTTTGGATTATATATATATATATATATATATATATATATATATATATATATATGACAGTCTTATCGGCTTTGTCTTTGCATGTTTCTTTTTAAAAAATGAGGAGTGTTATTTAACTTCCGTGGATAACTTGTGTCGTAGAGGGTAGAAGGGTGCCCAGGTAGGGCACCAGTCGCGGGCTCGGGGTTCGGGTCGTGACAATACTAGTATAAGACTTATACCAAGTAATGGTCCTCTTATTCTACGGAAATTTGGGCAGCACTTCCCCCGTTTATACGTACTTTTCCACATTTTCCAAGGCCCAAATTCAACAATAATCAAGCCCTATTTAAGTCACAATCAACAGTTAACCAAAGGGGATTACAAGCCTACTTGACGTATAAAATGCAGCCCCTTAATCTACCAAAACAGTCCATAAAAATCAGTCCAATATCCAACAACAACAAGGGTACAAAGTGAAGCCTTTTAATACATTTCTACACCCTTAAGCTCTTAGGACTTCCATTAACATTTACCACATTAATCATGCATATAGGTGGCTGATTTTCCAGTAGCCTAACACCACAAAACAGCCCATAAAAACTGCATAATAACGTCCAACAGTTTTATAGATTCCACGGCCAACAACTACAATCCGATAACTCTTTCCTTAATCCTTTTTATTCCAATTCAAGTTCCAAAACTTCTATAAAAGTTATATCAATTTATTAACAACAATATTACTTCATTATAACATGTAATAGGTGAATATAACAACAACACAACCAACGAAAATCCAAGGATCTGAAAATAGTCCATTCTCGACCAAGTTCATCTATATACTATAACAATATGTAATATCCAATTACTTCAAGAGGAGGACGAAATATTACCTCAAATCTTGCCCAAAAACGTCAAAACAGTCCACACGTTATTTGTCTACAGTTTTCGTTTCGCTCCACTTCTTCAAGTTCCAATCACTTCCATGTATCCTCTACAAGCTTATAACCAACTTCCCTTCACGTTTTACCACCAAAATGTCGACGAACAAGCTAGGGTTTGCTCACCAACTTTCAGCCAAGATATGTTTTCAAGGTGGAGTATTAATCTTGGCTTAGCACTTGGTTTAGGAGCTTAATCTAAGAGGATTAGTGATTCTCAATCTTCACTTTATGGCTATGGAGGCTCTCGAAAATCATGAGCTAAAGGGAGAAGATGAGAGCTCATTTTTGTCTAAGTGTAAAGTGATCCAAGTCTTGCAAGACTTAGATATGTATAGTCAAGTGGAGTGGGACCCACTAGTCCACTTGTCTCTAAAATATCTATAAGTGTTGTCATCTTGCAAGACAATTGGAGGGGTGACACGTGTCACCCTCCTATTGGTCCAAAATAATTTCTATACTTGACCAAAATATCTAAAAATCTTGTGGGCCCCACAAAATTGTAAAATTTCCGGTGGGCCCCACATAACCAAATCCGACTTCAAAATCCAAAACTAATTCCGTACCTCCAATTAGGAGAATTGAACTCCAAGTTAACAAATTATCGTCTTCACATTTTTCTGAAATTTTCATTAAGAAAATGTAATAATTCTTTCCTTTCAAAATTCAAATCTTAAATCCTTAATCACGTTCTCAATTAGTAGCTATGGTATTACGGGGTGTAACATCCTTCCCCCCTTAGAAACATTCGTTCTCGAATGTTCATCTAAGGTCTCAAGCTTTACAAATTCTCAATCGGCTCAACAATCATCAACATCAATCCCAAGTGGTTATACTCAAACCAAGGAATCATCATCTCTAATATACTTCACATATACTATGTATTTTAACCACAATCACACATAAACTACTTTACTCTTGAAGGCCTTGTCTATCTAAGGTCTCAACGATTATCCCAAGACGTTTATGATTTACTGATATTAGTGAGAGTCTTCCACAAAAACATATGGGTTTAATTTTCCTGCCCTTTCATAGAGCCATGTGCAATATAAGGGGGGTGAAACCGAAAGACCACCATATAACGGAGGGATGCATATTTCATTTACTTTGGGGGTCGAATTTACTCTGTGTGAAAAATGTTGGCACTAACATCATAACTAAGCTGAAGTTTGAGGAAGAAAAGTAAACATCAAAAAGAAGAAGAAAAACAAAATATAAGGACCATAAGTGTATTTTCCCTAGCTAGAGATGGCAATGGATCATGGACCCGGTGGATCCAGATTCGTTTTATAGGATATGGATCTTCAAATTTTGGACCCGACGGATCCGGATCGGTTCCGGATCCATTTCTGACAGATCGGATCTGGATCTTGTATCTGAGATTCGTATCCGGTCCAGATCCGACCCGTGGATCCCTTTTCATTAAATATATTCATAACCTATAATGTAATTTTATAAGTATTTTATTTAAAAAATCATAATTTATGTATTTTACATTCAGATTTGAACTTTATTTTTTAAATAGTCCATACGTTTAAGCCCATAATTCTCAAAATAATTTGAATGCCAATGGTTATTCTTTAATTACTCAAGATGGTAACTTTTTCTTCAGATGAATTCGTTATTGCTTTGCTGCTTTTGTCCATAATTGATGGTTTTTGACTAATTGATAACTCATTATTGAGTCTGCTCTATCAATTTAACTAACTATATTACTTCATTTCCCATTTATATGCTTGACACATGTACCTTAACATGGATCATAATAGTAGTTCAATGACCTCATATTAGATTGTTTAATCTTCTGGCTTGTTTGTGACCCATTTTCCACACCCACGTTCCTTGTTTTGGTTGACTTGATTCATAACACAAGCAAATATAAATATAATACGGTTAGATTGGCGATAATTATTATCACAATAAACTAACAACTTCTTAGTTTATATTTACTGTCAATATCAATGGGAAGAATTCACGTAATAAATGCAAGTTTCATTCCTAATACCAGTTTCCTCCTTCCCTAATTTATCGTGTTATCAACAAATTAGTTTACCTCTGTTTGAAACACAAGTAGGAGAAAATTAAACTTTTGTTTTTTCTCTGTTAGGAGTTAAGTTTTGTTGGTTTTGTTCATAAGTGAGTTTATTTGTTTGGACAAAAAAATTAAATCTGGATCCAGATCCGATTCGTGGACCCGATAGATCCGGAATTGAATCTTATTTTTATGGATCCGATGGATCTGAATCCAGATATGAAAAATGGATCTGAATCTAGTAGAATCTTGTCCAGATCAGATCTGTTGTCATCCCTATCCCTAGCACTCAATAAAGGTGAGACAATTGAACATGTTTTCTTTCAAAAGACAGATTGAAGAATTATCATCTTGAGTTTGAACTTGTATGCATGGACAATCTAAAAAGTAAAAACAATTTATACTATTAGTAAATTTTAACTTGTTATAAACATGTAATTTCCCTTATTTTCTAGATTAATTATCTCTAACTGACTTGATAATACGATAACTCTTTTATATCGGTGTTTAAAAAGGTGTGGGCGTAAGGTGAGACGTTTTACATATGCCTCGACGAGACGTAAGCCCCGAGGCACGAGGCATAAGCCCTGAGAGTATTTAATTTTTAGTATTTTATAAGTTAATAAAATAAATACATAAATAAAAAAATACATTAAAATTATAAAAACTATAATAATAAAATTAGTAGGAAAAGGTATATATCTAGTTAACATGTGCACTAAATTTAAAAAACATTCTTTAAAAAGTGATGATGTAGATACCCATTACACCAATAACATGACTATGATGAAACATAATTAGAGTTGCAAAAATGATACTCTATCATAATAATTCAAAGATAAAAATGACTATAACATAAAGTTATTGTTTTAAAATCTAAAACTAGATAACAAATTACGACTCATTATAATACAAATAGCCAGAATAGATTCCAAAGATGATTTAAATAGAGCGATATCAAAAGAAATTCTAAAACTAAAAATTATCTTGAAAAGGATAAATTGAAAAATGTTAAAAAGATCTTGAAGAAAATAAAACATAAACAAGGAAAATACAAACAAGGAAGTATAGTAAAAATTAGAGGACAAAACTCTTTGTTTTGTAGTTTGCATTTCGCATACAAAGGTCTAAGGTGTATCTGTTACTCTATATACAACAAAGAGAAAAGATTATGAAATTAAGATAAAAAATTAGAAACGTTTTTTGACTTTTTGATATTTGCTAGTTTGAGAATTTACTATGAGTTAACTTTTGAATATTTAGCTTTTTAAAAAAATTATTAAGCAATTTTTACTCAAATTTGAAAAACTTTCAGGCCTTACGCCCTAAATTAACGCCCAGAATGTTGGGACTTACGCTTATACGAACGCCTGAAAGGTTCCGACTTACACCCCACATACTTACGGCCCGCAAAAAATGCCTTTTAAAACACTATCATAATAGGAAAGTGAAATTCCTTGATCATTAGAGCTCATAGTTTCCCATGCGTCCGTAAACAGTAAAAATATTAACTATTCACGAATTCTTGGTCGGCAAGACGACGAAATTTCCTTTTACAAGCCAGACACAGTAAAAAGACTAGATGAAATTAGGGGTGGCCAGTGGAACAGGCTGGGGCGGGATTGGGGGGTCGGGATCGGGATATAGGGGAAAGGGAAGAGGTCTCGTCCCGTTCCACATGCTGCTGGCAGAGGGGACGGTACGGGTCGGGTAGGGGGGATTTAGGGGGCTTTAATTTTTTTAGACACTTAATTTTTTTAGACACTATAAGATAGTGAAATAAAATCATTTCAATGCTGTTTTTTTGCCTCTTATATTATTTAATAGAAATATGATTCTTTTGTAATACAATTTTAAAATTGTAACTTTGTTTCTTAGTTCAAAAGTTGTAAATCACAGTAAAATTATCATTAAAAATTATATATTCAACAATACTTTTTCTAATATCCTCACAATCTCTTGAGGACCTTCTATTCGAATTGAAAGTTTTTGATCAAATTGTTCGACGTCGCTTCCTGCTCCCTCGGATAAGATTTCATTGTAGTTGTAGTCGTCTTCTTCGTTGATCTCTGGTTGACCGCACCTTTTAGCTCCGCTCTAATTCAATCTCTGAATAAAACTGCAATCTCCAAGCTGTCTCCCGCCAATGAGTTCTGTGCTCTCCTATTTGAAACCTTCCAGCAGAAAAAGCGCATTCAAAAGCTGTTGATGACGCTTGAATATTCAACACATCTCGGACCATATTTGATAGTGTCGAAAATGTCTTCTCATTCTCCCTCCAGTATCTCAGCAAGTCACCACGTCCATCTTCATTGATAATTGATTAGTATGGTACAACATCCTGCAAAACTGTCATGACCCAAACTGGAGGGCCATGATGGGCACCTGGACCCTACCTGTCGGGCACCACTAATCATATATTTACCAGCTAATCATAATTATGCATGGCCACAAGGGCCGTCACGAGGAAACATGCTGACACATAAGAATAATAAACTGAAAAGATATTGCGTAAACTCTTGCAAATGGAAGAACACAACCTATGCATATATACATACTAAGGCTGATCATGCCATACATGACTACTATACACAGGGCAACTGTCTACAAGCATTTAAAAAGTACGTCACATTGACATCATAAGGTCGGGACAGAGACCCGCCATACCCCTACGCATATCAAAAATATCGTACCACGACTAGACTGCAACTCTGGAACAAGTAGAGTTCTCCAATATCAGCTGAACCAGCAACCTACTAATGTGAACCAGCAACCTGTCTGAGCCTGCGGGCATGAAACACAGTGTCCCTCGACAAAAGGGACGTAAGTACGACTGATGTACCGAGTATGTCAGGCATGAAGAATAACATACTAGAGACCTCAAAGTAACATGAGACAAGAAACAACTAACCAGTAGAGAGTGCCTCTGAGGGCCATAATATGCATAAGTATCATATCTGTGTAGAATGTCTCTAAGGGCCATAATATGCCTAAATATTATGTATGTGCATGCAAAATGCGGTTATATATATATACACGTATATAACGCCATCAAGCCTCTGTGGGCATCTCATCATATCATACAGGCCTTTGTGGGCATAATCGTCATCATATACCAGCTGCAGGTGGTGGTGCGTATATAACGCCTTTCCTTTTCCCATCCCCATACATATATAAGGCATACATATAGTAGCGTATATAACGCCTTTGATGTCAATGTATATACATGAATTTAATGCATGGATGATACTAAGACACTCTGAGTTTATTAGAATACGTAAGGTCATTGCACCTCCGGTTAACATTATGAACATTAAGATCTTTCTCATATACCTCAATAGGGATTTAGGAACATATTTAGACATGTTTTGAAAATAGGAATGAATAACATGAACATCGTTAACTACTAAGAGTAGAATCTGAGACTGTATTACGTTTATGTTTCTGTTAAATATTGACTATATTAGTGTATGATCGATAATTTGATAGAAGAAGAGAAGAATTTGTGAACGGAAAAACATAGAATAATAGTGGAAAAGAGGGAAATATTTGGGGCTCAAATGAGCTTCTCGATTGTATTTTCTATTATGTTTTGCACACTGTAAAACTGATTAATAAATACTATTTATAAGAAGTTAACTAACCAAGGCTAACTAAACTAACCAAGGTAACTTTAATCAACTATACATCAACTATATATCTCAACATCCCCTAAGCTAGGCAATCGAAAGCGAAGTTTGGTCAGCTTGGGAGCAATAGCAAAGTACTCTACTAAAAAAAACAACAGTAATGGTAACATCAACAACTCTTTAAGTCGGAAGCTGGTATTTCTGTAGTCTATTCAATTTCTTTGTAACTCATTCGATCAACATTGTTGAACAGCATAAGGATGCACATCTGATAAGTGGAAACATTAAGCTCACAAATATCTGGGACAGTGTCCATAAGCCACCATGTTGTTCCAAGATGCACTAAAGTTGATGTCAAGGTTCCAACAACCTGAGCCATAAACATTTCTCTAGGAGGAATCTTCATGTAATGAGAAACATGAATCTTGATCTGATCTTTTTTTACAACACCAGCATTCACAAGGAAATGTAAACATACTCCAGCAGTTGCAGTCATTTTCTAGCAACTTTTAATTTTTGTAGCGATGAGTGCGGCGGCGGTAACATTAGCGAGCTCGAGCAATAGCGACTAACATTCTCCGGCCACGATACACGGCACGGAATTGCACAAAAAAAACGATCCATAATGCAGGAAATACAAGTAGCAAAACAACAATACAACTGCATCAATAAGCAGCAACACAACTGCAACACCAACATCAGCAGTTTCTGCAATCCATCTGTAGTAGTTTCTGCATTTTCATAAAAAAACAGTCGCAAAAAATCTGTCCTGAAATCAGTCCTGCAGCAGCAGGAACATCAGCTATTGAATCTCTCAGTTACTGTCCTTAATTCGACAGAATAACCACTGGATTCATCTTGACGGAGAACCCCTCGTTCTCTAGTCTCACTCGGACTAGAGAATCATTCTCCTTATGCAAAATCCACGGCAAGAACCCCTCGTTCTCTAGTCTCATCCGGACTAGGGAATCCCTCGATTCTCATCACGCAAGCTATTTCAATAAGCGGCAAGAACCCCTCGTTCTCTAGTCTCGCTTGGACTAGAGAATTCCTCGATTCTCATCACGCAATCTCTCATAATAAGCTCGGATATGTAGCAGAGTCTCTCTCAATTTTTAGTCCTATTCCGACTAGAAATCATTCGATTCTCCTATCCTGAGCTACTCATATAAAAACAGGCAATCTAACACTTGATCGACCTGTGAATAACTCTTTGAGTCCTTGAATTGAGCTTCAACTCAATCCATATTATCTTCGACGAAGTATCCCTCAATTTTTAGTCTATTTGTCGCTAAGAACTCTTCGATCCTTCTATCGATAGACATTTCCTATTCTATGATCTTCTCAACCATAGAAATTCATTAATATCCCTAACATGAGCTGCAATAGCGACATCTACACCATAGCAGCAATATCTTCTACATAATCAGTGTGACCAGCATCAAAGCAGCAAGCCAACCACCCTTTCTTTGGGGTTGACATTATCCACGCCAACACAAAATAGCAACAGCGACACAATTCTAGAATCTGAAACAGAAAAACCACAACGACGAACGACAACACAGACCAAAGAACAACACCACAACAACTATCAACACCTTTTCTCCAATTTCCTCAATTCACCAACACAAAACCAACTCTAACGACAACTCGCCAACACAGAACAGACAACACCAGTACAACGACTATCAACAACCACACAACATGATGCTTCATTCACCAACAACAGTCCAACACGGTGTAAATTCACCAACACGGAACTATTACGAAAATAAAATTAAATTTCCAGAAACTCACTGAGCATACATATTCGTGGCGATCTTCGTCGTCGCAACGATAGCCAAAGGCGGAGTGTATCTGCACAAACTGATAACATATCCATACGACTTGATCGACAAATGCGATAATAGAAATTACCTCAATCTTCGATTCTCTGTTTTCCTCAAAATCGCAATCGCGATTTTGATTTTTCCAATTTTTCAATTGTTGATTTTCATCTCAATATGCTCTATGAGCTTCTTCGATCTCGACTTCGAGTCGAATCGATCGCTTTCTAATTTTCAGAATAATCACCGCTGATTTTCTCTGTTTTTTTTTTCCGATCGCGATCTGGTGTTGAACTGAGATTCGATTTCGATCTCAATCTTAACTGCGCTATTATGTTCGATTAAGTTCCTCACTGTTCAATTACTTCACAATTTTGATTTTCAGTTCTTCAATTCTCGATTGCGCAAACTGAGAAAAAAACATAATATTTTTGAATTCCTCACTGCGTGGATCGATCTATACCGCAACTCGACTTTGATACCATGTTAAATATTGACTATAATTTGATAGAAGAAGAGAAGAATTTGTGAACGAAAAAACAGAGAATAAGAGTGGAAAAGAGGGAAATATTTGGGGCTCAAATGAGCTTCTCGGTTGTATTTTCTATTATGTTTTGCACACTGTAAAACTGATTACTAAATCCTATTTATAAGAAGTTAACTAATCAAGGCTAACTAAACTAACCAAGATAACTTTAATCAACTATACATCAACTATATATCTCAACAGTTTCATACTTAGAACATACCAAAAGAAAAAAAAAAATCCTTAACATACCTTTAGTCGATTTAGTTGTCGACACAAAGTATACCAGTTGTATAGCACCTCAATATTATATGCCAAGAACTATTCTTCTTTCACTTTACTTCACTTCGAAGAAAATTTAAATTCAACACGACAAAAAACAACAACGAGATTGAAGTGGTGATTAAAACCCATTATGTTTCTTCATGAGAGGGATTATACATTTCCATTGGAATATAAAACGACGTTGCTGCTGATTCATCTTGGAAGGAAAACATTTTTTCTATATTTAGAAAGCACATTGCTGCTTTGCTAAGTTAGGAGGTGAGTACATTTTGTATAAAAGAAAATTCTATTTGCTAAACGAATTTTCTGGAAATATATATCTTCAATTGTGAGTGAGTTCAAGTAGAGCTCTTTATTGAACCAAAAATAGTATGTGACTGGTCATATAAATCCCCCTACTAGACTTCTATTATAATAATAATATAATGATGCCTAACTTCTGTAGTTATAATGGTGGAAACAAATTATACAATTCTTGCATTTAATGACTAGTGGATAAACATCTACAATCAACAAATTGTATTAATCATCACTCATCACTTCCCATGGTTACACGTGTCATCCACCATTCATCAACATATCTTGTTCACCCTACACCTATCCACTAATTTCACTATCCCTTCATTTATTTATGTATTTTCTACTATCAACATTTAATTAATTTTCTGCCTAATTAATTTTTTGATCTTATATTAATTACTTTTAACACACTACAATATACTTTACTTTCATAATCATGTGGTTTAGCACTAGCCTGAAGCCTCTTTTGTCACACACAAAAATTATTTTCAATCTCCGTCTTTACATTTTTAAGTTGTAAATTATTTCGGGACTTCGTCCTTTTTATACGATGAGCCCTTTATTTACATGCTTGAATATGACCAAAATTCTCCGAGGTTCGGGTCTACTTTCATACATCTAGCTGCTCAAACCATCGTCTGAAAGTACGGGGTGTTATAAAAATATAAACATCAAACTCGCTAATTTGTGAAGAACTTGAATCACTATACATTCTATTTCTAAGGCTTTAAATATTTGAAGCAGAAACCACATTTTTATAAAGTGGTAGTAAAGTAGAAGAAGATGGTACAGAAGGCGGTTGATTATTACACTTTGCTTTTGGTAATTATGCATTCAGTATTTCTAAGCTTTCATAAATCGTTTCAACAAGTGTTTTACAACCGTCTACTTTAATAGTAGGATTTAATACATCACCAAGAAAATAAATAGTGGAATAGGAAATAAATATTTTTTTAATTTTAAAAACATTTTTTAATAGCTCGAGCGTAAGTTGGTTTTTGCATATATTCATTAAGTAACAAAAATATTAGAGCTATATAAAATAACATAGATAAAATAGTAGGATAATAAATACCAGAAAATTCCTTAGTAGCTAGAAAAAATTTCTCTAAGAATACATTAAGTTCCAAAATATTTTTGCAATCATCTACAAGCATATCCCTTGGATTTTGATTATGGACGTTAAATAATAAAGTTATAGGTCTTCTACACTCGTGAGCAACAACTAATTGTTCATACAAAGAATTCCACCTAGTTGCAACTTCTTCTAGAATTTTCCTATAAGGTAATCCACAATCATGACATATTTTCTATATTCTTTGCGTCTTTGTATTTTATTAACTTTAAAATAAAGTTGATAGCAAATTGTACTTTATCAAGGATGTCTTTAAAAAGTTTTGGGCCATCCTTTACAACTTGTCCCTTAGCTATCATGCTCGTTCGTTAGTTGCCAACTACTCAATTCTACTAGTCAATGCAAACTACAAAGTTATAAATATGACATGGACATCTAACATTAAAAAAATCGAAAAAAGATGGAGTCAATCGAGTTTTTAAAATGTTTACAGCATAATCATGAGAAGAAACATTATCTAATGTAATAGTCATAATTTTATCAGTAATTCCATAATATTCACTAATTTCATGAATATTTCTTGAAATAAAAGCTCTAATATGTCTATCATCAATATATCTATATGCTAATATACATTTTTTTCATAGATCAATTCGGATATATCCAATGACATGTAACCGTTAAATAATCATTATCATTAGTACTATGATATATGTCAGAAGTGATAGTCATTTGCCATTAAAATGATACAATGCATAACGTAAATAATGTTGATATTCATGCGCAAATTTAAAAATATCTCTTCTAACAGTTGATCTAGGAAAACCGTTAAAAGCTGGATTATATGTTTCTCGAATGTAATGAATAAAACCATGAGTGGAAAGAAATGAAAAAGGCAAATCCTCCACAACAACTAATTTTGCTATAATTTCCCTATCTTTGTGTTTATCATATTTAAGGTCATAACTCCCCCCGTCGTCGGGTTAATTCGACCTTGTACTTGGTCGGGACACTATGTGAACCTTGTTCCGACTCAGAAAGTATTTGCATACCCGATTTTTCAGCCAAGTATTGATTATACCTTACTTTGTGAGAGTTTTCTACATGTCTTTAAATCTCCTGTCCCACCTTGACCTTTATCAGTTTTAAATTTATAAATTTCGCGACAAATTTTACAAATAGCTAGTTGATTATGAATGTCCCTATCAAAAAATCTCAGTTTATTTCGTTGTTTTTGTCCTCGGCTCATACTAGGGGGAATATGAGACATTCCAATTTTAATTTCAGTCTGAGACTCAGTCTGAGCCTAAGGTGGAGGTGCACTAGTGGATGTGTTACCTAAATTATCTTCTAATTCATTTTCTAAATTAAAGTCTGGTTCATATGCAGAATATACCTCATGATCTAATTGTATATTAATATTAACATTAAATAAATCAGTTTCATCTACATGAGTGAAATCATCGTAATTAGGATTACTAGAAGATGCACCCTTACCCCTATTACCCCTAGTACCTCTACCAGAAAAATGTCCATTTCGTTCCATTATAATTATGCAAATAAATAATTACAGTTAATGAAATTAAGTACGATAATTAAAATTAAGTAACAATAATAATAATTTAAAGAATGAACGAAAGTACCAAACACCGACGTAACGTAGACGTTTAATCGAGGTTGAAAATTAAAACTTTGCTCGATGATCCTCAAGCTAGTTGTCAACTTCACTACCAATTTTTGAACTTTGATAGAAATTATCAAATAAAATACAATGTTTAGTGTGCAGTTTAGACTTGCAGAGAGAGATGGTAGGAAGATTTGTGAGAAAAATTAGGTATTTATAGTTGAGAAATAGAATTAAAGTATAAATATACTAACTTATGGGTTAAAAATAAATATTAAGCGGGTATGGGAGTTTATGGGTGTGGGGGCGGGGCAAAATGACTGTTACTAGCTGTTGCCAACGGCTAAAATCAAAAGTGGCCGTTTGTGCAACGATAAGTTTCTGCAAAGGTGTGGGGAATTGGGCATGCCGGGTCGGGACGGGGTGAGATGGGTCGGGATGAACCCTAATCCCGTCCCGAGTTCGAATTCCGATACCGACATTTTTCATCCCATTTTTTAATGGGGATAGGGGCGGGGTGGGGTCCGACCCACTGGACAGCCTTATATGGAAATAGTCAAATTATTATGTTTGCTTCTTTTTCAATACAGCACTGTTTCAAGAAATGAGATCACTATTAACTGACAACAAATGACGAAAGTTTTTTCATTCAATTTTTCCTGTCACATCACCATCATCCATTGTCAAAACAAGCACAATCCGACCACCTGTTTTCCACAGTAGTCTGTCAATATTACATTTAAAAGAGTGGTTCACAAAAATAAAATTGATGTGTGGGGTGGGGGTGGGGGGAGGGATGTGGGACTCTACTGAACAGAATTTTTGAAATCCTATTGCATATGAAAGAACTAGGAACATGCAATGTACGATTAGATGATTAGGCTGATAAACACAAGAAAGCATGCAATGTACAAACATGCATGATTAGCGTTATACATCAAATAAGGAAGCATCATCTCCTGCAAGCACAACTTCTTGTTGCTTGCCAAACAGGTTTGAACTAAAAAACAATGGCCAGTGTAGAGTAGATACGCCAGATATGGTCGAACTCATTGTGTCTAATTCGGACCTTTTATAGATAAATATGTGTGTGTTGTGAGAGAAGAAATACAAATAGATACGTATAAAGAACAGAAATACTGATTCAAAATCCTGAATCTGCCAATCAGGATCAATCTGGACTTGGATATAGATATTATATATCCCAGCAATTTCTCTGTTAAAAGAACACCTCCCCCCACCCCCAAAAAGGCAAGAAAAATATCAAAAAAACAAAAAAGACTCGGCAGGTGGTACAATAGAATCAAGCAACGCATAAATCAGTTCAAACAGGTTTGAATCAACAAACATCGGCTTTATATCCAAACCTACCCCATGCTAATCCTAAAGTCATCCAATAAGCATTGAGATGTTATCTTTCACCTAAAGCTTCATTGCCACAATTAAACGCAGAAAACTGAGAACAAATCAAGAATTAGGAAAATGATAAATGATGTGGTGTAACTCTAAAGCCTATCCACAGTAAACTGAAAATGAACCCCTACTCAGCATGCATTGTCCAGAAAAATCAAAATTCAAGGTTGACAACAATGGATGTCGTCAACTAATACATAGGATCTCAATAGATGTGCAGCCTTTGTTTCATCTCTCTTACTCATAAAATTGCTAAGAAGCTTTACTTCATTACTCTAAGGAGAGGTCTCTAGCTTGTCAGCAATTTCCTCCTGAAAAATATCCACATACATTATCAACTTATAACTCGGACATTACTTCTCCCAAATCACGTCTTTCTAATGACGAGTTTGAGTATATCCAAGAAATTCACATCAAACACAGAATGTCAACATGTTACCTACACCGGGATGGTGATAACCTCTTAAAGTTGCAAATACAGATTCTGTTTCCCCCCTTATAAGTGCAGTTTATACATTCTGTTCTAACGTACCTATCAAAAAAAAGAAGAGAAAAGAGCATATTCTACCTCCATTCCCTATAACCTGAAGGTTATAATGCCAACAGCGTCTTCCAAATTTTCTTAGAATATTCCTCCAAAGTCTACACAAATACAATCTGACATTTTTAGTCCTCTATCCCCCTTCCACTATCCTACACATTTCCTATATCGCCTCCCTCCGCAGAGCATAGTCCTTGATTCCGAGTATCCATTAAATTTCTCCTACTAGGGCCTTATTGAAGACTCGGAGATCACGATATAATATTATCCCTAAAAAATACACAATAGCCAGACGTAGAGCGACGAGTGTCCGGACAGCCTGCCCAATCTGTGTTTGTGTAAGATAGCAATCTAGACTGTACGGGTGGATATAAATGAGTCCATAGTCAAGTGTGCCATTAACGTACTGGATTATACGCTTGAGAGCTGTAAAGTGAGGCTCTAGGAGCGTGCATGAACAAGCACACCTGCTGAATTACATATACAATATCG